>OY970789.1:27523335-29923335 GCA_963853775.1 Xanthia togata | reverse complement strand
AAGTTGCTTACTATTGTTACCTGCTCTATTTAATTCATTTTTATCGTAATTATTTTTTAAATTCTTTAGGAGATTGTTGCAGAAGTTCCTGTATCTTTTATAAGTGGTTTGAATTATTAGATTATCAGGGTATCTCTTAGTTCTCTGATGAAGTTTATCTCTGTGTCTTATACAGCGAATTAGTCCAGGAGTAATCCAAGGTTTAATATTATAAAGTTTCTTATTCACTGTAGAAACTGTCGTGCTACGTAATATTGCTTGTTGGACATGTTTTATAAAGTACGATAAAGCGAAATTAGCGTCAGCACTATTGTAAACTTGGCTAAAATCTAGGTTGCATAAATCATATTCGAGTTTATTTGTATTTAATTTGCTTTTGGTCTGGGGACGATTTAGCTTAGGCAGCGTTAAATTTACGGTAAGTAGGACAGCATGATGGTCAGTAATTGTTGCGTTAGTAACAAGCGTAATATATGATAGGCTGGTTTTAATCATCATATGATCGAGACAGGAACCGCTCTGATGAGTAGGCAATACGTGAGTGGGGAGAAAGCCATGGAATGAGCAGATATTAAGATAATTTTGGGTCCTTGTGTCACAGTTTTCGGAGCCAATATTTATATTTAAATCACCTGTTAGTATAACATTCTTAAACGAGGTTAGCGCTTGAAAAATCTGGTTTAAGGAATTGTGAAAAGAATCCAAGTTTCCACCCGAAGGGGACCTATAAATAGCGATTATCGCTGTGGTTGTAGTTAAACTGGTGATTGGTTGGTTAATGATGTTATCAGATAACTGGCTGAAAATGTGTTTGTTTCTGTTTTTTCTTGTTCTGATAAAACTACTTTATCAATGTACACGAAATTTTGTAAATAGCAATGGGAATAGATAAACTATCTAAAAACAGCGTTTTTTTGAGAGTCCTACGTAACATTTTCATATTATGATTGTCGAAAATTGTACGACTTTGAATACCGGTTTTTGTCGAACATAACTTTGTTCGTTATAAAGTTTTTATGGTACTATTTCGTGATAATACTATATAATAGTATTCATTAACTACATAGAAGTAATAAACACTTACTTACCTTCCGATTACACGCACAAAACACACACTAAACTCTTTTATTCACAATATTCACTTTTTTCACTAATGGTTTGTTTACATTTTTTTGGTTGGTTCAAAACTGGTATAATACGATATTATTTAGTGCAAATATTATCTACCACGATGTAAAAACTACTTAATAAGCGAAATAACACCACTTCCCGTCGATTTACACACAAAAACAATTAAAAAATACCGAAATTCTTTACCAAGCGCGCACTCGACCACACGAAAACGAGATCGCGAGAAGTAGCGAGAACAAGAACGAGAACTGTCAGCTTCAACTTTTATTCTAATGTTGCCTATTGATATTTTTGTATTTAAATGCTTTTGTTGACGAGAATATCCGTCAGGCCATAGATTAAAACTGCGTTCAAATGATATTAACCTTTATTTAGTAGTACAAATATCAATATCTCTGAAGCAAGAACATAACTAAATAAATGGTCATTCAAAATCCTTGCTTTTTATTATTCTTTGCTCGGAACGCTGTTATTTATCTGAATTTACGGACATCGCGTAGGTAAATATAAATTATTGGAATATTGTCGAATTTTGAATAATCTTTTACTAAGTACTTTGCGTTACACTTTTATTATTTGAATTGTATTCATTATTTAGTAATAACAATATTAAAAGTTTCGTAAAATTAGCAGGTACTTACCTACTGCATTAAGACAGAAAAGAAAATATCACGGCGGGATTTTATCGCGCACTGGATTTTCAACTGTTGAACCGGTGTTGAGCCGAGCGCTGAGAATCCAACGCGATGGGTTGCACTCTTGGATTTAAAAACACACTGTATGTTTTTCAACTCTCGGCGCTAACTAGAGAGTTGAAAATCCAGTGCACGAAAAAAATCGCCGCGGTACACCGCTACATACGAACTACGCATCAAAGAAATGATGTCACACAAATACTGCATCGCGCAATTAGAGTTTACCGCGCGAACGACATAATATATATAAGACTATCCGACATCAACAGTCGGGCAGTCGGCCCGCCAGACACAACACCCGTCTGGTCGGAGGATCCTCCCAGCAGCCACCAACTAGTTGCTTTTGTCGTATTGAGTTTGAAAACTATAAATTATTTACAATATTTCGATATTTTTGATGAATTTGATAATGAAGAACCACAAAGAAGAAGAAAATGTTACAAAAATTGTTATGATCTTTTTTGTTTGTTTAAAAGAAAATGAGTTTCGGTTGAAATATAGATTCAGCAAACTATACGCAAGAAAAATTGTTGCAAGAATATTTAGAGAGAGTAGATTACGACAGCGATTTGAAAATGGAGAATTCAATGGCATTAACTGGGAGATTCAGGCTTTATCATATATATTTAACAAATTATTTGTTTACTACAGTACACAATGCTTGTAATGCAAAGGAGGAAACTTACAATCGATCTCGTAAATTAACGAGAAATACAATTGAAAGATGTTTCGGAGTTTGGAAACAAAGATTCAGGTGTCTTTTACATGGATTCAGTGGATCACTTGAAAATGTTAAGTTATACATAGTAGCACTTGCTGTATTACATAATATTGCCATTGATATGAATGAAGATATTGATTTTCTAGAAACTCTTGCAATTTTGAATAATGCCAGGCAGAATGTGGCAAGAAATGTTCCTGACAGTATTACTGGCCAAGAATCAAGGCGAATATTTATTGAAACACATTTTTTTCATTATTTATTTGTCTAAATTCTTTTAGATTCTAACTGAGCTATCTCCAGTTTTAACTTCTGCATGCGAAGCTGAGCTTCTTTTTTAATAAATTGTGGGTTTCTAACATTTGCTCCATTTTTAAATTATGCTCTTCTGTAGAAAATTATGAATATCCATAATATTTTTCATCATGTTCCTCTCTAATGCAACTTAGAAGGACATGATTCCGTTCTTTGGCAAACTCCTTGTCCTAAAACAAATACAGATAATTTATTAACTATCATAATTTACTAATATGTTTACGACACAAGAATACACCTTCTATTAACAATTAAAATCTTACCAAATGTTTTGGTTTATTATTATCATTGAACGGTAGCTTTCGTTTCATGACGGGTGGCTTTTGATGTGGGACATTTAATTTTGGCGATATATATTTATATAGTTGCCAATTTACACGAAAGATTTAATAACACCTATCATGAAATATACCACGTTTTACAAACCTTTGCGATAATGTTTGCCAAGCTGCTATTTTACTTTTATTCGTATTTGTATTCGTGTTCTTCGTTTCTATAATAGACACAAACTCCGTCATGCAACTTTTCAATAAAAATACGCAGTTGCTGTCCTTAGTATCTGAAATTTAATTCATACCTTTTTTATTTGCTGAAAATATATTTCATACCTTTTCTATTTTATCCCAATTTTATAATTTCAACCGAAACCGCTTTGCGGCATTTTGAAGTTCAAGATTGACTGACAGCTTTCACTGCTTGCGTTCTTAACATAATGCATGCATCTTATCATGTTCATGAGTGAAATAACAATACTCTTGGAAATTAGACCAGAAGTGACTTTTTTTAAAAGAATTTTAGAAATACCTACAGGAAATGATTGAAATAAGCAAATCAGACTAACGAGAATTTAATAACAAGAATCGAATAACAAATTAACTAAACGAAAAAAAAATACACAGACACAATAATTAGAAATGTAACCGACAGAGTGACGTTCTAACGATGTTGTTCCCACGACGATCCAAGTGAAAAAAGGGCCGGTGCTAGTGCCGCACCGCCTTATATAGGTCTTCCCCCTCTTCATATCTTCCTATCTTCTACACGGTCTTTCCTGACTGGAGACCGTCCTCGGACTCCTTTAACTTCTAGCTTCGAAGATTTGTCTCCAACGTTGGCATGGAAGGTCCCGATTCTTCACTGCTTGCAGGTGCAGTGCTGATCGGCATCTCCAGCTGCTTCTGCGTGCCAGAGGTGCAAGGTTCTGGTTCCTCATCAACTGGCTCAGCCTCGTCAATGGACTGTTCCGACTCCTCGTTTTCTGCAAAAGAAACAAACAGACCACACGAGAATCAATTTTGTAAAATAACAAACCATCCATTGTAAGCTGTTGATAAGATAGCTCTTTTCAACACCACACATTTTAACATCATAATAACTTTGGGCTAGCCTAGCAAAGCCTACGCACATTAGGTGTGAAACATACAAATATCTAAACCACCCGGGGCGAGACTTGTCGGAAGATCGCCACCTCACGACTCGTTAGAGACCTACGTGAGGCATAACTTTGCGTGTGTGAATCGGTTCACATACAAGCATGTTTCAAACCATTCCCAGACATATCATAGAAATGCTTATCAGCAAGCATGTATTCCCACTAAACACGATAGTCAGGCACCAACTCATAGTCAAACTCTACGTGTACCACAGCTCCAGGATAACATGTCTGAGAACACCACTCCAAGACCATAGGTCCGATAAAGCTACTCCAAGACCACACGGGTCCGATACGGCTACTCCAAGACCGTAGGTCCGATAAGGCTACTCCAAGACAGTATCCCTTCGTGAGCTGTTCCCAAGGTATGTTCCATATACTAGGTAGCATGTCCGATGTGCTCCAAGACAGAGGCCCATCCAATAATATGAAACCATACCTCACTTGAAGTGTATCCGTCAAATTGAGATAGCATGTCCGATGCGCTCCAAGACAGGCCTATTTCAAATTGCAAGACTAGACTTCCCTTCAACATCGTTCAGTATTACCAATCCCAACAAAAAATCACTCATTAAGTTAATAGAAACCTCTTAATTTACAAACAATGACATCAAATAAGTCATATTCAGTGAATTGTATCACTTACATAAAAATAATCAAAACTCATTACGCTAACTCATTACACAAAAACGTAACACTCACCGCTAAAGAAAGCAGAACACACGTCGGGAGTCCATTCCCCTTGCCACGGGATCATGTATTCCGCAGCTGCTTGTGTAGACTTGCCATACGAGCCAGCCAAGAGGTGCAACTCATAGCGACCGTGTGGGAGTACCTTCGCCACGCGATAAGGCCCTCGCATGCACGAATCCAGCTTCCCAGTAGATTGGGCCTGTTTTCTCACAAAAACAAAAGAGTTCAGTTCAAAAACACGAGGTCGCTTTCGCCCTTGATTAACATAGGCGTCCTGATGTGCTTGATTTAAACGGAGACGTTCAGATGCTCTTTGACGACTCATTTCGCGAAGAGCTTCCCGATTAGGGTTGGAACCTTCCAAGGCCACATCGCGAACCAAGCTACGAATAAGTGGCGTCGCAGCATCAATACCTATCAATAGGTTCAAGGCTGAATACTGAGTTGTTCTGTGTTTTGTGATATTGAGAATCAACTGCAGTTTCCACATAACACTCGGCCACTTTTCTTGTCGATGGTTGCACTCAATACGAACCATGTTCAGCACAGTGCGACAATATCGTTCTACCTGCCCGTTAGAGTGATGCATTTCAGGGGTTATAAGGTGAGTGTCGCAACCCATATCTTTGACCCAATCTAAGAATTCGGTACTCTGAAACATGCGACCTCTATCGGCTACTATTAGTTTAGGAGTTCCGAAGAGGGAGATCATATTGGTGAAATGGCGATTTAGTTCGTCAGCGTCTTGTCGGTACATAGGATATAACAAACAAAATTTAGAAAACGCATCTATAACTATAAGAACATGGCGATAACCATCGGCTTCGGGAAGAGGACCTAAGGAATCTAAATGGATAGTTTCGAAAGGTAAATCTGGTTTTTCCCAAGAGTGGATGGGCTGTAGAGGGGCTCGGGGGACTTTCTTATGGGAAAGACACACTAAACAGTGTGTTACATACTTTTGTACAAACGCCCTCAGCCCTGGAAACCAGAAGTGTTTCGTGATAAGATCAACGGTCTTATCGACACCGGGATGATCATGTTCATCATGGAAAATTCGTAACAGGCTAAGTCTGTGACCTTTTGGGATATAGCAAAGGAATTTGGGATTTTCACCAGTAGGTGAGAACTTTACATAAAGAATGTCGTTTTTGAAAATATAACGGCTGGAGTCTAATTGGCCATCCGCCAATTTTTGAATAAGAGACCGGGTCTCCTCATCGGAAGCCTGAGCAATCCGCGCCCAATTCAGAGGTTTCTGAACAGTGCACACATTGACTGGATTCCGACTAAGATAATCGGCATGGGACAGAAGGCTTCCTTTCCTGTAGTCTAGGCTGAAGTCAAAATCTTGGAGGTATACCCACCACCGAGCCACTCTTGGCAACAAATCTTTCTTACGTTGTGTAAGCTTCAATGCGTTACAGTCGGTTACCACAGTGAATCGTACACCCACAAGATAATGCCTGAAATACTGAAGAGCTTTTACCACCGCAAGAGTTTCAAGCTCATATGAGTGGTATCTGCTCTCAGCTCCCTGAGTAAGCCTACTGAAGTAGGACACCACTCGCTTACGATTACCTTCATGCACTTGCATCAAGATTGCTCCATACCCAATAGAACTTGCGTCTGTGTGAACTTCTATGGGTAATGAAGGGTCATAAATTGCAAGTACTGGCTCGCTCGTTAGACATTCCACAATGTACTTACGAGCCGCCCGTTGTTCAACTCCCCAATTAAAATGTGCTCCCTTTTTAGTGAGTGCCGCAATACACGCAGTTTTCTGGGCAAACCCAGCGATATACCGCCTGAAATAGCTAGCTAAGCCCATGAATTGTCTAACCTGCTTTACATTTTGCGGTTCGGCTGAGTCAATCAAAGCCCTCACTTTTTCATGACTCGGCTTAACCTGACCTTCGGAAATTGATCTACCCAAATATTCGATATCTGTGGCCAAGAACGAGCACTTTTTCAAATTGATGGAAAACCCAGCTTTAGTCAAAGTGTCAAGAACCCTTTGTAGTAGAACAAGGCCTTGATCAATACTTCGGCTCATGATTAGAATGTCATCTATGTAGACGAGGATATCACCAGATTCAATTAGTTTGCGAAGTGTTTTTGTGATTATACGTTGATAAACTACTGGAGCATTCGCCAAGCCGTAAGGCATCTTCAAATATTGATAATGCCCCTCTGGCGTGACAAAACCCGTAAGCGGAACTGAGTCCTGGTCTAATTGAATTTGATGAAATCCAGTTGCCATGTCAAGGGAACTGAAATATTTATTATGCCCTAAACGATCTATATAGTCATCTATACGTGGTAACGGAAAACGATCTTTAATAGTTATCTCGTTTAATTTACGAAAGTCCACACACATCCTATCTGTGCCGTCTTTCTTTTTAACTAAAAGAATCGGGCTTGCGTAATCAGACTCCGACTCTTCTATAATTCCTTTATCCAACAAGTCCTTAATAATATCACGGACACGAAGAGTCTCAGCGTGAGAAAGTTGGTACGGCCGATAGTAAATAGGAGTGTTGGTATTAAGTTTAATGGACATACAATCTGTATTTACAGTTGATGTTGCAGTACCGGAAATAAAATACTGAGAGAAATTATTCATTATTTCTAGCAACTTATCCAAGTGACCGTCAACTAGGGGTGTATTGATTGGAATTGAAGTCTCAGATTGTATGTTCATTACCCTATGCAAGTTATCAACGCTTCTTGTAAGTGACTGACAATCTTTAGTGCGAACGTACCTAACACCGTCCCTATTAAGAACATCCGTTCCTACTATGACCGGCGTGTTCATATATTCGGCGGACACAACAAACAAATCTACCTCGAGGGTTAAACCGTCAAGTTCAATAGGTAACGTCACGTAACTTGTACTCTCTACCTCTTGGGTACCTAACCCCTTCAAAACACGAAGCGCTGGCTTACGTGAACAATTGAAATGCTTAAGCAGCGAAGACGAAATTAAAGATATAGTGGACCCACTATCAATCAAAACATCGACCGCTACGTCTTGTATAATTGCTACAACAACATCACTATTTTTGGTGTTTACAAACTCGTTGCAGAAGTTAACACTACTTTTGTTTGCAGCTTCCGATCTTTGCTTAGCGAAACAATTTTCGGCCTTATGACCCGGTTTCTTACAAAAACTACAAGTTTCGGATCTAGTCGGTACAAAACCAGACGTAGGGTTAGTCGTAGGATTATTAGACGAAACGCTTGGCGGTTGATCAGTTCTCGGTTTCCTAGAACACATTGCCTGTCTATGTCCTGATTCGCCGCAAGAAAAACATTTAACATCATTTAGATTACGCTTCCGAGAAAGATCTGTAGTTTGTTTATCTCTTAGAGAACGAAACGCGGAACTTTTCGACGTACTAGTGTTGTTTGGCTTAACGTAGATTGAAAAGTATTCGACCAAGTGATTAGGTAACAGCTTGGCGTTCGTCGCTGACGCTTTTATGTTGGGATCGGTGATACCGCGTACTATTATCGCCGAAATTAGCTCGTCACTAAGTCCCCGCACTACTCGTAAACGGAGCAATGACCGACGCACGTAATCCGCATACGTAGAATAGTTATCGGAATTTTTGGTCATTACGTCATATAAAATATTCGCGACGTCCGGTACTCTAGGGCACAACGGTTTAAATTCCTTTTTGAAGTTGCTCCACGATCGGTCATTAGTTACCCATTCGTTAAGCCATGATCGAGCGTCACCTTTCAAACAATTACCAATACGCGACAAGCATTCGAAATCACTCCAATTGTTTAAAACTTTAGCGCGATCGACCTCCGCACACCAATCATCAATATTATGTAGGGTAGGATCAAAATTTGAAATATAAAAATTCTGAGATCGGCCCGCAGTATTAATTGACCGAATAGCATCCACGATACGATCGGTTACCGTAGCTTGTGTTGAATTCGAATGATCATTCACGTTCCTAATCAGATGGTCCGACACCTGTACCGACGCCTGCTCAGATAATCGTAACGGCGGAGTTCTAGAACGAGAACGTGAATAACGACGGTAGTTATATCCGCGAGCCGGTGACGTAATATGTCGAGACGCAGTCTCTCCAGGCGAAGGTGAAACGAGACGGCGGCGACGCTCCGGTGGTGACGAATGACGCAAGCTACGCGATTTTATTCGACCTGGCGATCGTACCTTATTATGTTCTAGCGACGGTGTTCGCTGGCGCCGCGATGCCCGTCGGCTACGTACACTATCAGACACTAAAGTTTTATCACGATCACACGAACGCACTGGCAAGGGTGAAGCCCTCGTTTTGTCTTCAAGCGCTTTAAGGCGAGACATCATCGCTTGTATCTCGAGCCGTAACGTGTCGTTTTCATTAGGGGATCGCTCGCGGTACCCACTATTTTGCCGCGCCCGACTTTTGCGACGCGAGTCGCGACGGTCGTGAAGAGGACTATAGTCGCGACGCGAGCTACGAGTATTATCGCGGCTGCTGCAGAGACTGCGACTACGATCGCGTTTGCGGTCTGCCATCCTAACGTCCTAACCCAAGACACTGAAAACAACAGACCAACAGACTAACACACGATCAAATGTATACCAGTAATAACACTCAACACAAGTAACCACACACAAGTAAAAAAAAATGCAGCGACAGACCACAACGGAAAAAATAAATTGACACAAAAAATAAAAATGGGGGTATTTGTGATTAAAACCAAGCGAAAAGTGGGCAATAGAAATGGGAAGAATCCCACTTCTGATCTTGGAAATTAGACCAGAAGTGACTTTTTTTAAAAGAATTTTAGAAATACCTACAGGAAATGATTGAAATAAGCAAATCAGACTAACGAGAATTTAATAACAAGAATCGAATAACAAATTAACTAAACGAAAAAAAAATACACAGACACAATAATTAGAAATGTAACCGACAGAGTGACGTTCTAACGATGTTGTTCCCACGACGATCCAAGTGAAAAAAGGGCCGGTGCTAGTGCCGCACCGCCTTATATAGGTCTTCCCCCTCTTCATATCTTCCTATCTTCTACAATACATAATTTTTTATATTCGTAAATGAATGCAAAAACAGTAGTTTCGGAAATAAAATCGACGTAATTATTCTATTTACATTCTTATAAGTTGTAATTATAAAGTTATTAATGTTTTCCCAAATGAAAAAACGGCACTGATATTACGCAGTAACAGTTTCAGAACACACCTTCTAATGTTGCCAGTGGTTTATATCCTAAGCACTGTGTAACTATGCATTGTTTATACACTGATTATTAGTAAGGGTAGTGTGTAACGCCTATTCACAGCTTATACATTGTATAACAATACAAGAGTTAAACAGATGTTTAACTTATTTTTATTAGTAAGGCTGTAGGTTTATGAATGTGGTAATATGTCTTAATGTATGTAATTATATTGTGAGTAAATTATGGTTATTTTTTTTTTATTGGAAAAATAAAATGAAAAACAATACACGGTACTTCTTACCCTACAAAACTTAAACATTTAGGAATCTCTCCGTCAGTCTTATAATTGAACTTGTAAACTTTTAAAATCAACTTTTTGTAATAACTATAGTGTAAGAAACTTAAGGAAATAAAAATTTTGGGATGTGTGTGGCAACACTCATACTGTTTACATTAGCGGCATATTTTTAATTAAAGAAATAATTGTTATTGTGTTCTAAATAGTTTTAAAAGTGGTTAGATGGAGTGTTAGAACTACGAATAATAAGTGACATCATTGGTGATAATTAACGACAACTGTAATAGCAAATACGACGACTGAGAACAATAACATTTCAGTACAAAACGGTATATTAACAACAATTCTGTGTACGTGATAGCAAAGCAATATCTTTACGCCAAACAGGACGGCTAAATAATTACATTGAGTGCAGTGTTATAATATTTTTAGGTGAATTACTTAAAATACAAAACACTATAATACCGTTTATCAATAGATTTAAAATATTGGACTTTGGACTCTTATAAATGTATGACAACTAGTGCCAATACGGCCCCAAGTGGTGCGTAGAGTAACTAAACAGTAGACACTACTCGCCGCCAGAGCGTAAAACTGTCAGTTGGTGTGACCATACAAAAAAAAAATTGTAATTGGTAGTCATTTTATTGAACTGAAACCATCTCAAAAAGACAATGGGTTCGAGAACAAAAACTGTTAATAATAGTGGCCATAAGGAGCCATTACTAGTTACATGTCACAAATGCAAAAATCAAGTTGACCACAGAAGCACCTTGTTATGCACCATATGTAAAAACCACTATGAATTTGATTGTGCTGGTTATCCTGAAAAAGTGTACCGGTTAAAAAAATTTGAAGAGAGGAAAAAATTCAGATGGGAATGCAAAACATGCACCAAGAAGGCAAAACAGCAGAACACACCCAGCTCTGTTGCATCCAACGTGACAACGAGGAAAAAGCGCTCGTCTCCTAAATCATGCGTTGCTGCTATTTCTAACGCCCCGGAGGAGGCTACGCCCTGCTCTACTCCAAAAAGCACTATCTCCGAAACATACGACTCACATGTACTTACAATAGATCACACATTTGATGACATTGTCAAGAAGTATGGATTATACAGAAATTGACCATATCCATGCCCAAGAATTTAAGGAAACAATAGAGCTACTCCAGACGCAACTAAGTAGTTCTCAAAATGAACTTGAGAATGTCATACTCGAAAACAACGAACTTCGTACGCAAAATGATAAATTACTCAAGGATAATGTAACTTTGAAAGGATTCCTAAGCCTACCACCACAGAGAGAAAACAGCAGTGTGGATTCAGTAGATGCAAGAAATGTGCATACATGCTCTTCCTTGCACTCAGATATGCTAGCCTTCTCAACACCACCTAGATATGGGACTACATGTAAAACTAACACAAAAACACTACTCTATTGCAATATCTCGAACCTACAAAAAGACATCGCAGATCTGGAAGACCAGTTAAAACAAGCTGGAAATGAAATAACAAACCTTAAGGAACAAATTCTAAATCTCCAAAAGATAGTAAAGGCTAAAGATAAGAAAGAACACCAACAGGGAAAAAACTTTTCACTGGATGATCTAAAGGAAGATTGTGTGAACAAAATATATATTTTTGGCACACAACAATATGTTGGACTTTCATCTGCATTGATACGATCAAGAGTGGATACACCTTACGTAAGTTATACCATCACGTCTGACACAAAACCACACGCGCTTACTAGTGACGTCGTTAAAAGCTGTCAAAATATTAAGTTGTCGCCTAACGACAAGCTCATAGTTTGTGTGGGTGAAAATGACTATGACATAAAGATTTTGTCTTCTTAACTTCGGCAACTCCTCAATGTATTTATTAATAATGATGTGGTAGTTCTGAGTCTACTGAAGAATATGTATATAAATGTAAATGACCTAAACCAAACTATATGCAATATTTGCAATTAATACAAAAATTCAAATAATGTTGATTCCAATTACAAATTGTTTAATACCTGTAAATTGATTAATTATGTTATTGACTATGACGACTATGAGAAAAAATATTTAAATGTTAAAGCATTAAAGAAATTAATATTGCGTAACCAACCGAATCACAAGAAATCTGCCAATAAATGTGAAGTCTATCAAAAAGGAACAATCCCATATTACTTTTCAAGAAAACAGTCTGAACACGATGCCACAAATGGACCCGTTATTGACAACCCTATTACTACAAAAATGGGTACTATACCTTACTATTTTAAGATTGTAGACAGGAATAAGCTTTTTCGTGAAAAACAGTCGTAAGTCACAGACCTTTAAAATATTGCACCAAAATATAGCTAGCATTTTATCTAAAAAAGAAATTTTAGAACTAACGTTGCTAGAATTACGGGACGCGAATAATGAACCCGATATTTTATGTTTTTCTGAAACTTTTATGCGTGCCGGAAACGAAAAATTTCTCAAAATAAATAACTTTACATTGGCTACTGCGTTTAGTAGAGACCAACAGAGAGGGGGAACATGTATACTGGCAAAACAGGGCATAACTTATAATGAGCTTACTTGCGTTAAAAAATATTCAAAGCTAAAGTCTTTTGAGGCCTGTGGCATTGAAATTCCATTGCATAAATTATTAATAGTGTGTGTTTATAGAACACCAACGTCTGACCCTAACGTATTCCTGAATAATTTGGACCTATTGATGTGTGAACTACCATAAAATGGGGTTACATTGATTAGTTTTAAAATAAAACTGACTGTAACTTCTTCAGTTATTTATAAAAAAATACTGTAATGGCGACTCATGGTTTTTTATTGATAAAATTATTTATTTAATTTTTACGCCCTGTAGGTTCCGAGAAAAAAAACATTAAGTGGCTTATCATCTTTATACTTGATATGGGGTCGCTTTGATTGCCCCCGTTTTTTGTATGTAATAAGAAAGTAGCCCCTAACAGGAAATAAAAACAAAAATTAAAAAAATTGTTCACTCATTAGTTTTTGAATTAAAACACTTCAAAGTTCACCGGGGTGTGTTTGATTACAGGGGTAACATTGATAATTGATTTTAGAGCTATATTATGGTAAAAAAAACACGTTTTGTAGTATAATCAAATATAATATTATAAAATAGACAAAATGTTAGTAACAAAACAACAGATTTCTTACAAATAATCAGCCTTCTAACAAAACAACAGATTCCTTACGAATACATTCCTTCTGCTTTATAATTGCATTTTAGTGCTTACAAAAAATACTAGAAAAATCGTCAAAATCAACGTGTACGTCTAAAGTAGTAATAAACTTTAAAATTGTATTTAACTACGGTAAGTATCACTTACAGTCTTTTAATTTAAACATTGAGATCAACATTTTACTTAATTTTAATACAAGAAAATAAGAAATTATAGCAAGCTCTTTTACATCTATATTTTGTGGGAATATGTATAAGTCACTTTCCTGTTTAGGTTTGGGATAATAAGCGATGACATCAGACTGATCTATAATGGAGACATCATTCACTACTGCATGAAATATAGTTTTATTTTTCTTATGAGTTTTGAATCCTAGAACAACGAGTTTGTCTCCGACATTTTCTTCAACCATGCAAACATATTGATAAGTTTTTTTTCCTTTGGCTGAGTCGAATTTTGCCAAAATAAATTCACCAGTTTCTGGACCTTGCCTAACATTATCACTTTGTGTTCTTTGGTCATCTGCAACCGACTCGCAGTCTGTTGCATCATCGTCGTTATCTAGAACGCTTTGGCGCAAATATCGCTGGTTTATGCTATCTTCCAAAATGATTTCGCCGATACCAGGTTCATTAATGGGTGAAAATGTCAAAGCTTCAGCCTCGGCAGTGGATGTCGAAGGTTCAGGCTCATCGATAGTTGAAATGCTCTTTCCTGGCTCAACGGCTAGACGTTTTTTTTTTACGAGTTGGTTCAGAATCTTTGCCAAAACGTTGTTCTTTAAAAAAATCAGTCAATGAATCCCTCACAGCCGCAGTTACTTCTGCTTCGTTTTGAGATGCAGGGATTTTGTTTAAAACTTTTGCTCGATTCAAAGGATAAATTCCCGTTGCATTGAAGCCACTGATCAAATTTCTTCTAATAGCAGATGTGAACTCTTCATTGGCGTCACCAGGAGTTCGAACTTTGTCCATTTCTGTTAAGTTTTCTCTCAGAAGTCGTGGGAAAACGTCCTTTGGTACAGCTGAAGCTTTGGGGTTACTAAGCTTCCATTGTTCGAGGGTCTTTCTCCAAGCGGCTTTCATAGGCCGAAAAAAACTAACATCCAAAAGTTGACAGATATGCGTAGAGTTTGGCACAAGACATACAAAACTGATGTTATGTGATTGGCATGTTTCTAATACGTCAGAATCTAAATGTGACGACAAATTGTCTCCAATTAACACTTTTTGGCCTTCGAGCCTATTAGCGTGAGGTAAGAAACAGGTCATAAACCAGTCTCTAAAGGTTGAAGCGTCTATCCACCCGCTTGCAGTCCTATTATATCTGCTGCCACGACTGCAACATGGCTGCTGACAGCAAAGATATCCAGCTATGCCTCTTTCTTTCCACGTATCGTATAAGTGCATGCTCTTGTAGATTACATATGGTGGCAGTAAAGTCCCATCGGCAGATCCACAAATCATAATACTAGTACAACTCTTCGAGTGGTTCATCACCTTTTCGGGGTATTTTACACCGCGCCTGTAAATGCACTTCTTCTTGCCCGGGTCATCAGATAAATTTGACTCGTCATAATTAAATATGTTCGACGGTGGTACGTTTTTCATAACCTTTTCAAGATTATCAAAGTAGGCGTTGATCGAATCCCGGCCTACTGCAGCCCTTGCTCTTTTTATATTGGTGGCAACTCTTTGACCATATCCATTATTGTGGCGTTTTAGGACACTCATCGCCCAATCAATGCCAGGAATGTTATTTGTAAATTTAGCCTCATATCTTCCATGCTGTTCTAAATATGATTTTGCAAACATTCGTAAGTCAAAACTGGTGAGTGGAAATCCCCAATCGGCACAAGTTGCGGCGGCTTTTAAAATTGCAACTTCCTCAACATATGTAAATACAGGTTGCCCTCCAGGAGTTGATCCATGCATTCCCTTATATCTATTGTATAAAGTACCGAATGGTATTTTATAATTTACCGACGCTGCGTTGATGCTCAAATCCCCATCTGTAACTTTTTGCAGAGCTTCTTCGCGGGTTTCATCCGTATAGTTCCTGTAGTGGCGGGTACCCAAGTCTTCTTGTAGTTTCGCACCATTTTACCTTTAAAAGGGATGACTTTGATAGCCAGTACTTTTAATATGAATACACACAAATTTTGTTCCTTGGGGTGACTTTGATAACTATCAATGTCGCCTCGTACCGTTAATCAATTTAACCCCAAGGAATAAAACTCAACACAGAAAACAAAATGGTCGTCATCAATCGAAGTTATCAGATTTATATTACTCTAAAGAAACCGTATAATTATGAAATATAAGGTCTGAAACTACAATAATAATACTTACCCTTGTACCACTGAAGTTCTCCAGCACACTATTTTGCTAATTGTCGCACTATTAATTTTAAAACATTTTTGTCATGGAATGTCACAGCCTAAACCGCAGCCATTTTTAAGAAATATGGCCAAACTGTCAATGTTGCCAACCCAAAATAAAACAAACTACTGCAGTCTCCGAGACTTAGACTCCGAGATTTTATTAAAAAATCAACGAAAAAAAGTAATCATCAAAGACACCCCGCTATTCAAATGTCACCCCACTTTACGGTACTCAAAAAATATGGGTCAAGGGTAAAAGTAGCTATTGCTGGTGACTTTAATATAAACACTCTGAAACCTGGGAAAGTCACTACCTATCTAACAGATCTATGTAATACGTACAAGTTGCAACTTCACATTAATGTCCCCACTCGCAAAGACTCTTGTATAGACCACATATTAAGTAACATCAAGACTACATCTTCTAACGTCTTGCCTCTTCACTTATCTGACCATGACACAGCACAACTGTTAGAATTTTCGGTAAAAGAGCAAAGTTCAAAGTGTAAATCATACTTTATTTATAGGAAAGATTACTGCTATGAAAATAAAAAAAAAATCAAAGAATGTCTCACAAATATATCATGGTCAGATGTCCACTTAGAAACTGACCCAAATAACGCCTTCAATCTATTCCATGATTTTTTATGTTTAATATATAATTTATGCTTCCCAAAAATAAAAATAAAGATTAAAAACTCGAATGCATTTAAGCAAAAATGGATAAGTAAGGGTCTTAGAAATAGTTGCAAAACTAAACGATTTTTGAGATATCACTATTACAAGAATAAAACATTATCATACAAAATAAGATATAAATAATATTCAAACATTGAAAAAGTGTATTTTTAAATCAAAAATGAATTCTAACATACATTTTATTAAAAATAGTAAAAACAAATGCAGAGCCACATGGTCGGTTGTTAATCATGAATTTGGGAATGCGAGTTCATGTATTAATAATATTTCTGAAATACAATTAGATAAGCAATTACTGAGAAATCCCACTGACATAGCGATTGCTTTCAATAATTATTTTATTGACTCAACTAATACCTTGACAACCAAAAATCAACACTATTATAATGCCACTAATTATATGTCAATTTCTAACTCCATGTTTCTTAGCTCCATGACTGAAGATGAAGTTAAAAAGGAAGTAATGGCGTTAAACAACACTAACTCTGAAGGTTATGATGGAATAAACACAATCACAGTTAAAGCAAGCAGTACAGAATTGATTCCTATTTTGACATATTTAATTAACCTCTCGTTTTCGTCAGGTATTTTTCCTGATGCCCTAAAATTATCAGTCGTGAAGCCACTGTACAAAAAACACGATAAAAATGACGTCAAAAACTATCGCCCGATTACACTTATTCCCATACTGTCAAAGGTTTTCGAGAAATGTATGCTCAAGAGATTTGTCGACTTTTGTAGCAAATTTAATATTATATCAGATGAACAGTTTGGATTCCAAAAGCACAAGTCAACCGCACAAGCAATATTTACTTTTGTGAGCAATATCCTGAGTAACCTAAACAATAATAAATTAACAACAGGTCTATTTTTCGACCTGTCACAAGCTTCCCGCGCATCCCAATTATATTTCAGATCGCCATGAAATAAAATTGGGAATCAAACGAGCTTACCTGTTAAGTGAAGTCTTGATTCTAATTTTATGAATGGCGATCTGAAATATAATTACCCACCCGCCACTAGCTAACAGCCCCAAAGCTGCAATAATTAGTCTACCTAATTCACTTATCCTTTCAGGAAAACCTAGTGAATGTAAGTATGCGGAACTACTCTGTACAGAAAACAGAGCCTGTTCCTTAACTTAAAAGGATCTCTAAAATAAATAAGTGACATTTCATGTGTTGCCATCGACGGGGATAATTCTATAAAAAAAAAAAAAAAACTGCAATATTTAGTCTAAAAAAAAACGCGATGTTCGACGGTGTGTATTAGGAATACTAATTACTGAGAAAGTTGGAATACCTGGGAATAAGAGAAGTTGCATTGCAGTGGATTTCGTGATCGTAAACAAAACGTCGTTATAGACAAAGTAAATGAAAACTTACTTACTTCCTACTGTTCAAACTCTAGGGTAAATAAATTTGGCGTCCCTCAAGGAAGTGTATTAGGTCCCATATTATTTTTATTATATGTAAATGACATACCACTGGTGACTAATCATACTTTTATATTATTCGCAGATGACATTTCAATTATCGTGACATCTGATAAAAAATCAATATCTGATCATGAAATTGAAATTAATAATGCTATAGACAAAATTTTACAATGGCTACAGATTAATAAGTTAAAAATTAATTTAGATAAATCAAATTACATACAATTTAATAAATCAAAACATGCCAAATACAATTTTAAACTTAATATTGACAGACTAAAAGAAGTAACGCAAACCAAATTCTTGGGTGTACTCATAGATCAAGACTTAAATTGGAAAGTACATCTGGATGATCTATGCAATAGAATTAATAAATTTACTTACGCCCTCAGACAAGTAAAGAACGTAACAAACGTAAAAACGGCAATTACTACATACCATGCATATATTGAATCAATTTTAAGTTACGGACTTATTATATGGGGGAACAATACGGATAAAGACAGAGCATTCATTGCACAAAAGAAGTGCGTCAGGGCCATTTGCGGACTTCGTCCTGACGAATCTTGCCAGCCATTTTTTAAGAAGTTAGGTTTGTTACCACTTCCTGCGCTTTACATATACGCAATCTGTAACTTTGTCTACAGTAATAAGGGATTGATCAAAAAAGCATATGAAGTAATCACTCGTCCAACAAGGGATCCAAACAGACTTGTAACAAAGGATAATCCTAAATCAGCCAAGTATGCGAAAAGCTGCCTCGTTATGTGTGTACGCATATACAACAAAATCCCTAAAGAACTAAAATGTATAAACAATGCTAATTCATTTAAAAACAAGCTGTATAAATGGCTGAATGGACATAATTTCTATGACATTAAGGATTTCTTTGACATACATTTATAATATATTATCTATTAATTTGAATTATATAATTACTACTCACTGTTATTTTGACATCATAATTGTTTTTGCATGCAATTGATACATATTCTGTATAGCTAAACATGTGGACATTGTATTTAAATTAGACTGTAACACCATTATACCATGTTTAAGGCAAATAAAGACTTATCTTATCTTTTTATTAATTTTCGCCTCAAAGGCACACAGGCGCTGGACTTGTGCTCTCCACAAATAGGATTATTGCAGCTGTCGCACATAGACTTGTTTGTGTCATCCTTCAAATTTTTGATGGACAAAAGGCAAAATATTTTCTCCTGGAATGGGAAGGATTCGGCATCAACATTAACGGCGAGTACATCACTCACCCTCGGTTTGCTGACGATATTGTGGTCATGGCAGAATCGCTGGAATACCTTGGCACAATGCTCGAAGGCCTCAATAGAGTCTCCCAACAAGTAGGGCTCCGGATGAACATGGACAAAACGAAAGTCATGTCGAACGTCCATGTTGCGCCCTACCCAATATCGGTTGGGTGCTCTAATCTCGAAACTGTTGACAAATATGTCAACCTGGGACAAGTGATCCAGTTGGGTAGGTCCAGTTACGAGATGGAGGTCAATCGTCGAATCCGACTCGGCTGGGCAGCGTTCGGGAAACTACACAATATCTTCTCGTCCAACACACTGTGATGGGTGTCCAGAAGTGAAACGAAATATACACACAGTGATAATTTATATTTCCAAAATAGTTTGTTGCACATAAAACCACACAGAACCAACTCTCGCTCCAACGTCTCCGCTCAAAAGGTCCCGGCCTCGCAGGAAGTCAAACTAGCATCCCCTTTTTATTATAGTAAAATATTCGGAGCACTTACTTATATTGACATACTTATAACAAAAATCATAAGAATGAAAGCTCTAGACTTATAAAATACAATATTATAAATGAATACGATTAACAATACTATTCCCAAGATAATAAATTAATGCTCAGAGAAATAAGTACAATATATTCATATTTAAAATGACCACAGCATATTAGTGTCTATGTAAGTTGGTAGATGGCGCTAGTAAGTATGTTAGTAGATTGCATCAGTAGATCCTAATGACTGCTCTTATACTAGTTGCTTGCGGTGCCGGTAGATGGCGTTGATGCGGGTTTCCTGCACAGCTGGTGGATAACTGTTACACTCGGCCATCCTGCTATTGCCGTGGTCCCCCACGGCGTTGGGCTACAGCTCCTTCAGCAGTAGCAGTGACACCAGAATCCATTTTTGGCAGTACCTGGGAACAGAACAAGCCCACAGTATATTTGATATAAGAACATACTTTAATTATGAATACTCAATCTAGGTTACATTTTTAGATTGATCAATTCATCACACAGAACTTTCTTTTCCCAAGAGAATGAATAGTATTCTCTATGACCAGCCAGATGCTGCTTTTTGTTCTATGTTATGCTGTCCCATGCTTGCATATTTATTAATTGGTATTAAGTTCAAGTAATAATTGGTGTTACACAGATTTATTTGCCACTTATTTGCTTACATGGCGCAGCGAAGTGCACTCAGATCTGTCTGGAGTCTCACAAAGCATACCGGAATGACATTCACTCAGATCTAACATCAGCATCACTGGATAGGTAGGTCATCAGAATCACACAGATATCTGATACTACACTACACTTCATTTGAATAGGGCAGATATTCACACAGCCCTATCTGCCATATATATCACACAATGTAGCAGGATAGATATCCACATAGATCTATCTGCCGTATCACACAGTATAGCAGGAGTTATTCACACAGACCTACCCACCATATCACACAGGTTAGCTGGACAGATATACACACAGATCTATCTGTTTTACACAGATTAGCAATTAAATTTTGTTTATACACACAGATATATTTGTATCACACAGACTAGCAATTATATTTTGTTTAGGTATCAATTAGATTCTGTTCTATAATGAGTTCATTAATCTTGAACATTGTGTTCTGTTGTTTGTGCAACATTTTGCATACTGTTAAATGAATCCTTATGGTGAGTCGAATGTTGAAGGTGGAATAATACAATTATTTATGATATAAATACTATTAATTAAAATTTGAACATGTTGTTGTAACAATAATTAGCAAAAGTAAGGCTATACAGTACAAACAAATTATATTATGAATAACAAGCTATTATCTAGTGCAAAAAACTGATATGACCTATTTAACTCTCTAATAAATCTATTAAGTCATCCCTATCTATTTCGTGATCAGAATCTGTAGAGCTGTCTGGCACTGAAGACTTATAAGGGCGAAGTGAATCACCAGGAACTACTGCGCTAAACTTTTTATATCCTTTGACCCCTTGAATACTATTTATTGTGTATCGGTCAATAGTATGGTCTATTTTAGTGACCTTGTATGGTCCAGTAAATACACTCCCCAATTTTTTTGTGACTCCAGCTGTGTTATAACGAGATAAACCTCCCTTCCATAAAACCAATTCGCCTACATTATATTTCCTACATTTTTTATGCCTCTTATCGTACCGACCTTTCATAATTGCCATATTATTATCAATGCGCAATTTTGCATTGCGTCTACGTTCAACTAACTGTTCTTGAGGGTCAATGTTCTTTGTGTCGTTTGCAGGGTAAGCAGGTAATAAAGAATTATCATGCGTGAACATAAGACTAAATGGAGAGAATCCGGTAACAGCATGAGGGCTGTTATTTATACCCCAGACTACATCCAAAAATTTTTCATCCCATGTGCATTTACTTTCAGGAGTAGTGTTTAGACCGTTTACAATAGTTCTGTTTACTCGTTCGACCTGACCGTTCGAGCGTGGACAAGCAATGGCATTTAATACGTGTTTGAAATGTTTATGTATGGAAAACTCTTTAAAATACCTACTTGTGAAAGCGACGCCTCTATCCGTAACTATTCTATGAGGATTTCCGAAAGTAGATATTATTTCTTTCAAGTTTTGAATAGTTTCTATAGAACCAGTGCGTTTAACAGCTCGAGCAAATACAAATTTCGTAAATGAATCAATAATTACGAGTATGTAGGAGTAACCACGGCGTGTTTTCAAAAATGGGCCCAAATGATCTATATGTAAAGTATGCATCGGTATAGCTACTTTCTCAATGGGATGCAGCTCGCCCTCTACTTTCCCATAATTTCCTTTAGCATAGGCACATTGTAAGCAGGAATTAACATATTTTCGTATAAACCGAGTCATACCAGAGAACCAAAACTTCGATTTTATTGTTTTTTCACACTTTTCGAAACCTATGTGCACCACTTGGTCATGATATTTTTGTAACAATGACCACTTTGACAGTTTAGGTATTACGAATCGATCTCCGTGTAAAGTTTTTCTAAACAGACATCCGTTAATAATAGCATAATTTTTATTTATATCCTTATTATCCGTACCTGCATTAATCTGTCGGATAATACTTTGTACCGTATCATCTTGCAACTGCAGCGTGAGGCGCCAGTCCGCTTCATCAACACGAAGTACAGGAACGCTTTCAACCGGGTTGTGACTGAGTGCGTCAACGTGTTGCATACGGTGGCCAGGGCGATATTCGATTTCAATATCAAAATCCTGGATCGTTAACCACCATCGTGCTATACGCGGAATCAAATCTTTTTTTGTCAGTGTGGTTCTTAATGCCGCACAATCAGTAATTACCTTAACTGGGATACCTGTCACGTAAATATGGAAACGTTTTAGAGATTCAACTACGGCGATAGTTTCAAGCTCGTAGCTATGATAGTGCATTTCTTCCTTACTAGTAACGCGACTAAAGTAAGCAACAGGTTTTAGATCACCATCATTTTGATATTGTAGTAAAATACCGCCAAACCCCAAACAACTAGCATCAGTATGGATTTCTGTTTTAGCATATGGGTCATATATAGCTAAAACAGGTCGCTCGGTTAATGTGGTTTTTAAAAGATTAAAAGAATATTCTTGTTCTGAACCCCATACCCAGGCTATGTCCTTTTTTGTTAAACTGGTTAAAGGTCGGGCAATTTCAGCGAAACCTTTTACAAATTTACGGAAATACGATGCTAAACCGATGAATTGGCGCAGTTCATGAACGTTTCGCGGTTGTCTAAAATTAATAACACTAATAATCTTTGCTTGCCCTGGGCGTACAGACCCTTCAGTAATCTCATGCCCCAAGTAATTTACGCTGGTTTTAAAAAAAAAGCACTTTTTCAAATTTAGTTTTAAATTAGCGTGAGATAGCAGTTTCAAAACATCCTCCAATAGTTCTATGCCTTCTTCTATTGTAACAGTGGGTATTGTGACGTCATCAAGATATGTAGCTATTTTATTGTTAAGGGACCCTAATACTTTTCGAATTAACCGTGAGAAAACCGCCGGAGCGTTTGCCAAACCAAACGGCATTTTTAAAAATTCATACTGTCCAGTCGACGTTATGAAGGCGGTTCTATGAATTGAGTCTCCCGCCATTTTAACTTGGTAGTAACTTTGCGCCATATCTAGAACTGTGAAGTATACTTTTCCCGATAGTCGATTTATCTGATCATCAATGTGTGGAAGAGGGAATCGATCTTTTACAGTACGTGCGTTGAGAGCGCGGTAGTCGATACATAATCGATAGTCGCCACCCTTTTTCTTAACTAGAATCACAGGACTCGCGTATTCGGAGTTCGATTCTCGCACTACTCCCGCGGATAAAAGGTCATTCACCTTTCCCTGTACAATTTCATTTTCTTTGTAGGATAATCGATATGGCTTACAAAGCACAGGCGTCTCTGACGTCGTAGAAATATGAATTTCAATTAAATCTGTACAACCAAGTTCACTGCTACATTCAGCAAAACAACCGGAATATTTATTTAATAAGTCTAATAATAATTTTGAATGGTTTTCTTCTACATCGCCAATATCTATGTCAGACAACACTAGTGTCTTGTTTGGCTGAACATAATCATGTTGTGTACTATCAGCGGCACTACTTTGAGTAACGAGAGCTATGTCGCTTTGCGTAAACATATCTGCTCGCGTAATTAGTCGACCCTCGGACCATTGCAAACAAGATTCACCTAAATTAATTACGCGTAATTTTAGAATAGGTATATTTTTCAAGACTAACTGTGGTATATAGTACGACTCATTACACATAGAATACAATCGTGGTGGGTGACAAGTACGTCACTTGGCGTCAAATCATATGATGTGTAGACACGTACCTCTGCGTTCGAACCCGGTAGGACTTCGACATTATCGAACAAGAATAAGGGGGCTTTTGATATAAAGTCCTGGCTAGACAAACGCATTCTTGATAAAGGACAAGCATATTCGCCGTTTGCTATTAATGTCACGGATTTAGAGGTTAAAATTAAGTTTACGTTCGGTTGATTAATAATAGGTTGCCCCACAATTAAATCTATATCGTTGAGGTTTGCATTTGTTATCTCGGCGCATGTTTGTAAGCTAATGTTATCTATAATTAGATCTAAGGACGCTTTTCCTAAAGAGTTTACAAGCAAACCTCCAAAGCCCCTCATAACTACATTTGATGGTAAAATACATATCTCGATCGCTTTCATTGTGATTATATTTACTTTACTGCCAGTGTCAATATAGCCAATTGCTTGAAAACCATTAATATACAGTTTTTTTCGGTATAAATCTGAAATAATTTCTGTGGTGACATGATAAACCTGTCGTACCTGTTGATTTCTTTGTGGAGGCGCCGGCGTATCCCGTGAGCTCCCCCCAGCCGCATACCAGCAGGTGTTGGCAGCGTGTCCCGCGCGCTGGCAGACCTGGCAGCGCGTGGCGGGTGCAGCTCGGCAATCCCGCGCTTCGTGCCCCGGTCGCCGACAGTTGTAGCACACCTTCGGAGCAGGGTTTCCGGCCGCAGAACCCCGTTGCCAAGTCGATTTGCTCGGCATCTGGTCGGAGGGTCGTCTGGTTTTTTCGGCCCTCGCTGCCCCGTAATTTTCAAGTGAAGAAAGTAATAAATAATAATAATAAATTTTTATTCAAGTATAAAGTAAGATAATGATTTACATTAATTGCAATTGAGGAAAAATTAATTCTAGATGTAAAGTAGACTTGCCTGATCTAGGTTTATGAAAACCTGTGTTTCAGGCCAGCATTTCACAAATTAACATTTAAAAAAGAAGATACAATATTTTCAATGATTGTAGGAGTAATTAATTTGGTAAGTATATTATTTTAAAACTAAATTATATTATATTAAGTTTAAATAAATTAACGAATAATATTAAGTTTATTTTAATATTTCTAGTAGTTTTTCGGTGTCCGTATAATTGAGTTTTGCCAAATATTCTTGTAGTAGTAAATTACACCTATTATAACATAAGCTATAAATCTTTAGCAGTCTATTGAACTGGTTATACAAGTAGGGTCCTAAGAATAAATAAAATCGTCTAGTGAAAGCATGTTTAGTCTGAGAGTTAGCACAAACCAAATCTTTTCTTCTCTTATCTGTAGGTACTGGGTTTAAAAGTACAGTGTGTTGAAATAAAACTACATTCAAAACAAATAATTGACGTACTGTTAGCACCTTGCATGCCATGTAAAGCTGGTGTGTAGGAAATCTGAATGGACGAAAAGTAGCGACCTTTAATACTGCTCTTTGGGCGCGTTCTAGGTGCAGTAAAATTGATTTAGCGGCACCTCCCCAGGAAGTTATGCAGTAGGTAATAATAGATTGACACAAAGCTAAATAAACCTGTCTAATTAATTTGAAGTCGGCTATGTTACGTAACTTCTTAAAAATATATATTAGTTTACGCACTCTGGTGCATAATAAATCGATATGTTTGCGAAAATTCAGGTTTGTATCAATCGTGACGCCCAGATATTTGATATGGTCGGTTTTAACTAAAGTGGGACAAGTGCATGCAATGTCAGAAGAATTTAAATTACAATTGTTTTGCGCTTGGATATTTAGGTTAGTAAGCGTTGGATTAGTGTTTCTCATTGAAAATATTAGGTACTTGGTTTTATCTGTATTTAATGTTAGGAGATTTTTATGGAGCCAATTAGACACAGTATTAAAGCCATTCTGTGCTACCTCGTAGAGCTCCGCCATTGATTTTGCAGCGAACAGTAGAGCTGTGTCATCCGCATATGATATAATTACGCCCTTTTGGAGTGTCAAATTGCACAGGTCATTAATATAGATTAAAAACAAGGTAGGGCCCAAAATACTGCCCTGTGGGATTCCATAGCAGCTATTCTTAAGTTCCGAACTCATGTACTGACCTATTTTTACACACTGGTGGCGGTCACTAAGGTAATCAGATAATAGTTGCAGTTGAACTCCCCGTATTCCCAGCATTTCCAGCTTGTTCAAAAGCAAAGTACAAGAAATTGTGTCAAAAGCCTTGGCTAGGTCTAATAATATCCCTATGGTGTGCATGCCGTTATTGGTTAGGTTAGGTTAGGTTTGTACTTATAAAATTTGTCAGCTGGTGAACAGCTTGGCTTGTTGATCTTTTAGGCCTAAAACCAAATTGATGATCAGAGAGTAATTTTTTACTTTCAAGATATTTTACTAATCTACTGTTTACAATTTTTTCCAAGATCTTTGAGAGGCCCGTTAAAACTGAAATTGGCCTGTAATTATTAATACAGTTTTTGTCTCCAGCTTTAAATACAGGAGTGACTACGGCTTTTTTAAGCAATTTGGGAAATATTCCTTTTGTTAAACATAACTGAAAAATGTGAGTCAAGGGAGGGGCAATGACGTATTTAAATCTTTTGAGTATGCTATTAGGTATGTTATCACATCCTACGGCACAAATTTCCTTCAATCCGTCTATTATACTTACTACCTCATTAACATCAGTATCTAATAAGACAAAAGAATTTCGTGTTGCATAACTCTTAGTTTGGCTTTGAATGGAAAAACATCTATTTGATAATAAGGTTTTTTCTGCTAAGTTTTTCCCTACGTTAACGAAGAAGTTGTTGGCTTTATTTGCTGCTTCGATTGGGTTTAGCTCAGAAGATAAAAGATCAAGCGCAGGTTCATGATTTTTTGATCCAATCGTATTAGTTTTTATGAATTTCCATATAAGTTTACTGTTTTTTCCTGCTTTCTGTAGTTGACTTTTATCATATTGGGTTTTTAGCTTTTTCAACAGATTATTACAAACATTTCTGTATCGTTTGTAAGTAATTGAAAGTATTTCATTATCCGGTGCACATTTTGATTTTTGGTGAAGTTTATCTCTATGCCTGATACAGCGAACAATTCCGGGCGTAATCCAAGGTTTAATGTTACTATACCTTCTTGGTATTACTTTAGTAAATGTATTTTTCCTTATAGTAGATTGTAACAAATCAGCAAAATATTGTAGAGAAACATTTGGATCATGTGAATTGTAAACGGGGTCAAAATTAATACTACGTAAGTCAGTTTCAAGACTCGTCATATTGAGTTTAGTATAGGTGCGCATGCAGTTTTTTCTAGGCGAAGATATTTGCAATGTTAGTAAAACAGCTTGATGATCGGTGAGTGACGAATTAGTAACCAATGTTTTGGATGGACTTTTTGATTTTATAAGGATATGGTCTAGACAAGAGCCGCTCTGATGGGTTGGGTGATAATGAGCGGTTAAAAGTCCATGAAATGAGCCAATATTCAGGTAATTATGTGCATGAGTATCAATTTTTTCAGCAGCAATGTTTATGTTGATATCACCTACCAGTATGATATTTTTAAACGACGATAATTTTTCTAAATTACTGTTAAGGGAATCTAAAAACCCATCAATACTTTGGGATGGAGGCCTATAAATAGCAATAATTACTGTATCGGGGATAATTTTAATTACCAAGCAGTTGCAGTGTAGGAAGTGGGGTTCATCTACTAATGTTCTTAAATTATTTTTAATATAAACTACTATGCCATCATTCTGGTTGAACGTTCTATCGCTTTTGTGAAGAGTAAAGCCATCGAGAGATGGTATATTGTCCGTTTGTTTGGATAACCAACATTCTGTTAGGACCATTATGTCGCAGCTTATGTCAAGACTTTGTAACAGAACTTTGAACCCGTTAAAATTTCGAGTTACGCTGCGTATATTTTGTGTAAGTAAAGTCAATGTATTATCCCCAGTATAGACTATATTTTTGCATTGCTCAACATTACAGATTTTAGCTTCAGACACGGAAAAACTATCTAGATCACAGATTAGCTGATTGGCCATAAACCAAATATATGTAGAAACTAACCTACTATCTATGTGCTTAAATAACAAAGTAGTCGACGGCGCTCCTAGGCGCCTTCATAGTCAATTGAATTAATGTAATTGTCTTCGGCGTATTTACGTGCTGGGCAATTTACATCACCTGTTGGATGATCATTTTTCCTCTTGAATCGCTTGCAGGTCGCACATTGAGGCGGAGCACATTTATTAATGCATTCCTTGTAAGAATGTCCTGTTTCGCCACAGAGGTTGCAAGTCGGGCTAGTTTCTCTGCAAAATTTGGCTGCGTGTCCGAACTGCTGGCAGTTGAAGCACCTGGTCACAATAGTGTAATCTCTCACTGGACAAGATGTCCAATTTATGAAAATTCGGCCTTGGTCCATCATAATTTTCCTGATATTAGCAGGGACTTCCAATATATAATTGCAAGTAGGACGATCTTTCTTTCCTGACTTATGGCTCAATTTTATATTTTCTAAGAAGGACTCATGCGTAACAATCGGTAAATTGTCTGCAAAGTTTTGGACATATATGCAATCAAATACCTCTTTTTCAGTAAGGGCTACGGGGACACCAATAACAGCAATCCTAGGACGTCGTTTGGATGGTTCTTCCACTGTAAGGCCCGAGGAAACTAGCTTCTGGGAACTTTTTAGTTTATCAATATCGCCTTTGTTATCCGTCCTAATAATGACGCCTCCGTTTCTAATTTTCCTTAGACCGCGGACATGGAGTTTTAATTCCTCAGGTGAAATATTTTTTTGTACTAGCGACTTGGTGTCGTCACTGCTTTTTGTTTTATCACTAGGATATATAGCGACCGAACTGAGATTTGCTGGGCGAATAAATTTATCAGAGCCTTTTTGTACCATGTTAGCGTAGGAAGACCTTTCTGGTTCGGTGCGGCTCATTTTCGTTTCTACGACTTCTTTGAACTGGCAAAGGGATTCCGCAACATTCTGGTGTACTTGTAGGTGCTGGATAGTAGTGTGCGCCTGGATGGACTTCTGCTTCAGGGATTGGTACAGCACGGCCATCTGAGACGTCCCATGTGAGACTTTTCGACATAGATTGGTGACACGGAGTTTTTGTTCGGAATTCATTTTTCCATCCGCCACAATCGAGCAAACTTCGCTCAAAATTGTGTCGATGGATCCGAGCCATTTCTGAATCTCCGACGTAGAGACGACTTCAGTCGGTATTTCACTCTCCGTGGCTGCTGGCGGCGCTGGTGCTCTTGTCTGGTTTTGATCGGCAGGCGATGGCGTCGGTGGGGGACTTCGTCGTACCAATTGGCTGCGGCCAAAGGGGCTATCTCCTGGATTAGACATAATACTAACACAGAAAACGCTGATTGTCCATAACACTATTTAGTTCATCTTTCACAACGATGTTAGACACACTCAACACTTAATTAATCTGACTTCGCAAATTATTGCAATAACATTATTCGTAATTATTGAAATCAATTTCGTTATAATCCACACAAAAAACACGTCTGCTTAGTCTCGCGAATTATAATGAAAGGAATCCATAATATAATTCTTCGGGTGTCCTGTAGCCGCATGCCTTCGCGTTCGCGCGCAGCTCGACCGGCGACCCGCGGATGAGGCACGACATCGCGTTCTCCCCGCCCAGCCCACACTTTTTCATTAGCGATATTTTATCGTGGTAGTATCTGGTCATGGTTTCGTTTCCTTTTTGACGCGCCAGCATTACGTCTAGGCGGTCGACAAAATCGGTGGTACGTGGGAATGCCTTCGTCAGCCATTCCTTCCATGTGCCCCACGTGGCGCTATAATCTTCTAGGTCATCGTACCAGTCACGGGCTGCGCCGCGTAGCCGGGTTTGCATTACGAAGACCCTGTCTTTCTCTTCCCAGTTGTAAATTTCACTAGTTGGTCTATCTTGTGAAGCAGGATCAAATTTGGGAATGATCTCTGTATCCAGGTATGTTATCCTTGGTCTTTTGTTGGCAAGTGGTTGGACTGGCTCACTAAAGGATGAATGCGAAGAAAAAAAATCGGGAGTTTTTTCCTCATGGCGTCCGCCATTTTCTAGCGACTCGACGCATGGCGAACGTCTTCCCAAGCCGCGGATATATGGGCCGTGGAATTCTTCCATCCCACTTCTGAACTGTGATGGGTGTCCAGAAGTGAAACGAAATACACACACAGTGATAATTTATATTTCCAAAATAGTTTGTTGCACATAAAACCACACAGAACCAACTCTCGCTCCAATGTCTCCGCTCAAAAGGTCCCGGCCTCGCAGGAAGTCAAACTAGCATCCCCTTTTTATTATAGTAAAATATTCGGAGCACTTACTTATATTGACATACTTATAACAAAAATCATAAGAATGAATATTTATAAAATACTATATTATAAATGAATACGATTAACAATACTATTCCCAAGATAATAAATTAATGCTCAGAGAAATAAGTACAATATATTCATATTTAAAATGACCACAGCATATTAGTGTCTCTGTAAGTTGGTAGATGGCGCTAGTAAGTATGTTAGTAGATTGCATCAGTAGATCCTAATGACTGCTCTTATACTAGTTGCTTGCGGTGCCGGTAGATGCCGTTGATGCGGGTTTCCTGCACAGTTGGTGGATAACTGTTACAATACCTCAGTGCCTAAAGACGAAAGTCTACAACCAGTGTGTGTTACCAGTGATAACATACGGAACTGAAACGTGGCCTCTCACCATGGGCCTCATAAGAAAGCTCAACGTCACTCAGCGCGCTATGGAAAGGGCTATGCTCGGTGTTTCTTCGCGAGATCGAATCAGAAATGAGATCCGCAAACGAACTAAAGTCGCTGACATAGCCCAACGGATTAGCAAGCTAAAGTGGCAGTGGGCGGGGCACATAGCGCGCAGAACTGACGGCCGATGGGGCAGAAAGGTTCTGGAATGGAGGCCACGTACCGGCAAGCGCAGCGTAGGGCGTCCGCAGACGACCTAATAAAGGTCGCAGGAAGCCGCTGGATGCAGGTCGCTTCCAACCGGCCGATTTGGAAATCATTGGGGGAGGCCTATGTTCAGCAGTGGACGTCCTATGGCTGAAATGATGATGATGATACCTTCACGTTGTGAGGGAGGTTCGGCTTGTCTTTTTGGCAATAAATCACTATTTTTTATATTGTATTCGTTGGCAAAGTAAGCATTTGCTGCCTTGTTTCCATCCAAGGTGTCATCAAGCTATTGATGAGTTTTTTCATAAAATCACTACGTCCCAATGGTTTTTCTTTCTTGGATAAGACATTATTACAGTAAATAACGTATATGTTTATAAATGTCATAATCAATCTACCACAAAACATAGCCATGGGCCATCTGTTTGTTTTGCGGCTGCACCACATCGACGAGCATATTTGGTCGAAAGTGTCGACTCCACCTTTTGTTTCATTATAAAAATGAATTATATATGGCTTGTCTGTCGTAGGATGAACCGTGCCAATACGCACATTAACCTTTATAATACTGGTGTCTCATATTGGAGACAGATAACAATAAAATTCTATTGTGTCTGCTAATTGCGCGCGCGACAGATTAATCCGAAAAGTCAGAGGTGCGTGCCTTTTTTTTTGTCTCCCGCTCTGGATGGAGCGGGAGGGCGTGTCAGACTCTTACTGACTAAAACCCCACCGTGTTCCTTCTGTTGCCTGTGCAATGCCAGGGGGCCACGGTATCATCGGACCCCTTCACTCGCTGACACTCTTTGAGGCGCGCGTGGAACACAACGCGCCGTCGACCCGGGCTTGGTCCTTACCGGACGGCGAGCTACCCATTGCTCACCGTCCGCAAGCCCGCGCCTACGGTGGCCGGGAATCAGCAATTGATTCCCGACGCCCAGGGCGTCTCCTCCTGCGGCGGCTAGGGGCGTGAAGGCGCGAAATTTGCCTCTCCCTCACGCGTTCCGCCTCCTCCTTTGCGAGCATTACTGTTTCACAGAAGGAGGTGACGGCCTCCCATGCCCTCTCGCTCCGTACCATGGCCTGGACCAGGGCCGGACGCGAGAGATCCCCGCCACCGATCGCCTCCACGAGGACACGGCAGTGCTCTGCCCAAGCCGGGCATACCTCCACTGTGTCCTCCGGGCGATCCACGCAGTGATGACACCCGGGCGTTTCCTCCCGCCTTATCCGAAACAGGTACCTCCCGAAACAGCCGTGTCCGGTGAGGACCTGCGTCAGGCGGAAGGTGAGGACGCCGTGGCGTCTCTCCAGCCACAACAGTGGCGTGCCCACTTCCAGCAGACCTGCGACAGGAGAAATGAAAAAGAAATGTAGACAATAGTGTGTGAGAACAAGAAGAGAAAAAATTTATAAATATGCGAAGACTTAAACTAAAATATTGAAATTAACCTACACGTATAACGTAATACATTAACATATACTTAAATAAATATATAGAGCTTAAATATATAAACATACATACTATTGGTATATTAATACTCACAGTTGAGAGGAAAGGCAATGCTCTTTTACTCGATAATTGAATTGTGAAACAGTTTTAAATCACGAATGCTAGGCGGAAGTGAGTTCCACAACCTTACTGCATGGATAGAGAAGGAATAGGAATAGTAGCTTGTTTTATGAGGATGAGATTTATGGAGGGATCTAAGGTGTGATCTACACTGTGCGTGACTGGGGCAAGCATAAGAAAAACGCTCACGCAGGTAGGAAGGATAAGACGGGTTGTGTAAGACGTTGAAGAGGAGACATAAGATCCGAGTGTTCCTGCGAAGGCGGATTGGGACAAAGCTAACAACAAAACTATCTATTGACATCATGGGAATTAAAATTAAGACAAGCCTGTGATATTATAATCTTGAGACATAGTTTATTTATAAGGTCTTGCAGGGTATTAAATAGTAATGTGGGGTCTGCTGATTTCTGTTCAAATATTTTAAGTGCTGACTGACTGTGTTTCATCCAGAACACATCTCAAAAATTGGAGATAGAGTTCATTTTGCGAAGCTTTGAACATTTGATAAAGCATCTCAGCTTTGTAACAGTTATCAGATAAACGAGCTTTTTCAAAGTGCAATGTTAATTCTCTCCACTGACTTAATATTCGAGTAATCGCCGGTTCAATGGAAAGCCATCGTGTGTCACAAGTTTTTAATTTTTTTTTATTGTGTTTCGCCGCAATTGAGAGATTCATACAATTTCCTATACTCAGATTGCCTTTTATGATATTTTGAACCAGTTGTGGGTTTTTCGAATCAAAAACTCAATTTGACGTGGTAAAGTATCTACAGAAGCGTGTGATACGGCGAGCTGTATGGAGTGACACACACATCTAACTAATATCAAATGCTTTAAATAGCGTATATTTTATTATTAAAAAAAATGTAGCCACTTGTATTGATCCCGGTCATCACAAAAGCAATATCAGTGCCTATACCACTTAAGTTTTTGATTTCCAATCCAGCATCTTTTAATAGTGCAGCCAAGATGAAACGATTCCTTCAGCGTCAGAACTTTCTAATTCACTGACTCCTAGAAATGTAGAAATAACTTCATTTTGAGTGCAACTGAAGTATTTCACCACCACTCCCAAGTTTTTTTTCACTGAAATGTCTGTAGACTCATCTAATAATAAGCTGTAGGTGTCATCTCCTATATCGTTAATCAACTCAGTTTTAAAGTGAGGTGCCAGTACCATTTGGATGACAGCTGTACATTTAGTACGATGCAGTTAGAGATTTTTAGCCGCTTCAGGTCCTTAAAATGCATTCGCACATAAACATCCTAAATGGTCTACAGCAGAGGTTGCACAGTGCTCTGCAATAAAAAGAGAAAAAGATGCCTCAGCTTCACTAGTTTGGTTTACTCGCTGCAAATTATGTTTTTGCTGAGATGTGTCTAACGATGGGTTTACCTTTTTTTGATGAAATGCTGTTTCACGATGTCTTTTGATATCGCTGATCTTAGCCGAAAACTTCCGTTTACAATAAGTACATTGAGATTTTGTTGAATCACCAGACACAGGTTTCAACCAATGTTTAAAATCGTTATCCTGCTCCCACTCACTTATAATGTTGTTTATAATTTGTACGTTTCGATAAAGGCAAATCCATTCTTGTAATATAATGTAATTAATTGTTATAGTGAATAAAACAAGCACGGCAACTGTGTGAACCGTTGATCAACTTTATAGAGAATGAAACGATCTTCGTCCGTGGCGAATAGCTTCGCTACGGACGAATACAAAATAATACGCGGGGAATCCCCGAGACATTATCGTTCTCATAGATGATGAGTCTAAGATAAAACATAGACATAGTTTTTCAATGTTGGTAGTAGGAAGTAATAATTTTATTTAGCACTAGTAATTAATTATGTTTTACGCTGTATTAAGTAATATAGTTTCATATCATTAAAAAAAGCGCTAGATTTAGCGCTAGGCACTAAAATGCTCTTCAAGACAAAAAAAAGTGCTAGATACTGGCAACAGCTGCAGTTTTTTATTAGCTCATAATGGAATCCGAAGGATTTCTGTAAGTATTCATAATTTTTATATCTACAAATACAAAGGCTTAGCTGTCATATGTTTATTATGTGTATTTAAGTATTTTTCTTTGAAGTTATTATTACCATAGATGATTATCGAACCAATGGTCTTATTACATATTTATAACTTTTCAGTCATCACGAACAAACATTATTTTACCCTGACACACTCGTAACATATTACTTATGTAACAACCGAATAGCGCAGGCAACAATCTTAACAACTGTTGTGTGTAGACACCCTTACCGACCCTTATTTTACGATGTTTTCGAAACAATAGAGATGCCTTTTGATGAACAATGAACGCACAGGTGCGGCGCGCCGCACTCGAAGCAAGCTATGTAAATTGTATAGACGCGCCATACGCGGCCGCGAGCACATGGTAAAAGTCCGAAAAACGCATATGCGCGTTGGCCGCACTTGTCGGGCTGACACCTATGGCTCTACTAGCGCTTTTAAAATTTAAGGGTACCATGAGACAGTTAGAAGATTCTAGTATTATTATTATTTTAAGATAGTTAGAAACTTCAAAATAACATATTTTTTTAATACATGTTTTCCGCCCATGTTGTATCCAACCCGTAAATTAATTGGGCGTCTATATTTGAAAAGGTCTTTAAGGCATAAATAATAGCTTCGGGTGTTTAAAAGAATCATTTTTATTTAAAAGTAAATCACTGCAATCATTTGGTTTCATTAAATAATAACTGAACTTTAAACTTATTTCTGTAGTTTCTGCATACTCCCATGGGAAGAAGGCGTGAGTTTATGTATTTTTGTGTGCATGTTTTAATATTCCCTGAATTCGCACGACCCAACAGAATCGTCAGACTCATCATCTGCAGCTCCCACTGGCCTCCTAGATGGCCCAGGTAGAGGTCTTGCCCTTGGAAGGTCAAAATCTGTTTGAGCCATTCAGCATTTTCTGGGTGATTCAGAAACATTTCTCCGACATTCGTTTCGCCGTTGAACGGATCACCGACAGAACGATTCACTTTTCATTCTTACACCGATGGAACGTTACAATGACGAACGATTCGCCGACAGAACGATTCACTTTTCATTTTTACACCGATGGAACGTTTCAATGACGAACGATTCGCCGACAGAACTGTTCGTCTGCCCCTGGGGTATAAAACAGGTATTCGACAGTGACAAAAACGTATTTGATTCATACATGTTATGATCATGACTTGTTTTTGACAAGTCTTTTACAAGTTGACAAAATCAACAAAACAAGTGATAGGTAGGCAAAATTGATAATAACTGAAACAGTTCGGCTGACGCAAGGAATGGTGGAACACCCGCGCTACTGCTGCTTGCGTGCGCTATCATTACCTTAGAATAATAACGAGAATACTGAAATAGATGTGTCATGCTCGCTATTTTGAAAGACTGCGAACTAGGAATACTATGTTCGGTCGTTTTTGGATTATTATCAGAGAAGAAGCAATAAGAGCACATAATATGATTTAAAATCAAAAGCGACAGAAAATTGTAGGAAGAGTAAGGGTAGAAGTAGCGAGACGAAGCAAAGTAGTAGAGATGGTTACTTCACGACTTGGTACTAGTTATGAAATGGATAACGAACCTTGGTGTTAACACCAAGAACGATTAATTCATGAGTGAATCGACGACAGAATCTTTCACTAAAGAAGGATTCGTCGACAAAGCTTATTTAAGCATGGTTTGACACTACTAGTGACTAAGGGCGGCTTGCGCATCGTCGTTAAATACAGTTTAAGAGCGACGTAAACGCATTTAGTCTGCTAATTATAATTAGCGTCTTGCACAACAAAAATTTACGCACTAAACACGTTTTACGAACTATCAAAGTTAAATACCCAAAGATGGCTATTTAGCGTCGCTAAATACGTTTAGTAGCAAGCGCGCGTCATCATTTTGAGGTTATAGAAATTTTACTATTATTTTATAAAAGATTGTAGAGTTCGGTAGGAAGTTTGTAAGATAGATTTGTGGGAATTGTATTCTGACGACGATGAGGAGATTATAGAATATATCAACAGACCGAGGGAATTGTTTGAGAGAGCAGACTTATTTGGAATGTATTCGGACGACAAATTCTTCAGAAGGTTTCGTCTAACGAAAGAAACCACTATAATTTTGTTACAGCAAATAGCCCCACATTTAAAAACCAGCAACAAGTAAGGAAATATACTCATTATTAATGAATATTCAATAAATAGATAGTTAGCTAATTAGCTATTTTTGTTTGTTTTGCAGGATCAAATCAGTCACTCCTATGAACCAACTTTTATGTACGCTGAGATTTTATGCGACAGGAAGTCAGCTAATAACTTGTGGTAAGATGATTGGTGTACATGAAAGCACAGCTTGTAGAATAGTGCATCGTGTTACTCATACCATTGCATTATTGTATAAGATGTATATAAAATTTCCAAGCACAACAGAAGAGCAAAATAAAACAGCGTATGATTTTTATAGAATTGCAAAGTTCCGTTGATTTTTATAGAATTGCAAGGTGCGTTAGATTGCACTCATGTGAGAATATTATCTCCAGGTGGTGATAACGTTGAAATATATAGAAATAGGAAAAGATATTTTTCAATAAACACCCAATGTGTAGCTGCTGCAAACCTGATGTTTTTAGATGTTGTGGCAAGGTGGCATGGATCAGCACATGATTCCAACATTTGGGATAACTGTGCATTAGAACGCAATTTTTTGCAGGGCAAATATAATTATAAATTGTTGCTAGGTTACAGTGGCTATGCCCAAACTAACTTTATGATGACACCTCTGTCAGAAAATAATGTGAATACACGAGGAGAGACACTTTACCAAGAGTCACAAATAAAGACGAGGAATGTGGTTGAACGGGCATTTGGTATATGGAAGAGGAGATTCCATATATTATCCAGGGGCATAAGTATTCACCTTCATAGAGTACCTGGCATAATCATAGCAACAGCTGTACTTCATAATTTAGCTATATTACGAAAGGAAAACACCCCCTGAAGATCAAGAGTTTCCTGTTATTATGGAAGGTAGGGATGATGATGTTGCACCAGAACGGTATGGAAGAGGAAGCGCTAATTTGCAACGAAGACTACTACTAATAGAGGGATATTTTGCATCATTGTAAAAAAAAAAAAAAAAAACAGCTCTGATTGTTTCTTTTTTATTTCTAAATCCTTAAGTAAACGTTCTTTTTTGTACATTTGTTCATTAAATTCCTTTTTTTTCATTAAATTATCCAACTGTAACGTCCCTGCTAGGGCAGGTAAATTAAATAAAATAAAACAAAAGGTACAGGTTGTTTATTCTAGAAATAGCGTGAGTTCTCAATATAGAGCTCGTGTTAAATTCTAGCCCGCCTTAAGAAAACCACTATCCTGGTAGTTCCCAACACGTAGGTGGACTGGTGGCAGCTAGGTAGGTGGTTCGGTCTTCCAACGGCACCAAGGGCAGCTCGTAGGGTAGTCCAGCCACAGCCCTCGTAGCGGCGGTGATAAGGATTAAATCCGGTACGGATAAACCCTGGATTTCCGGAATTGGGCATTTTAGAGAATGACCGAATTCATGCTACTGACTGCAACATCCCATCAACCGTTGAATGTGGAATCCATGGTAGGAAGCGGTGTTCAAGCATCAATTAGCTATCGAGATGAAGCAGTCTAAGCAACGGGGTACAATTTTTAAAAGCGTGATAGATGAAAAGCAGAAAATATGATAACTTGTGATGTAGGTAGGTAAGGTAGGTGGAAAAAAATATCAAAAATTATTAAAAGAAATTACGGAACTATAATCACCTCCCGTAATTCACTACAACAGACAAGTTACAACTACCAGTTTAAAACAAGGAAAGAATACATTAAAGGAAGATGATAATTAAGTTACCATGTTATCATGTCACGGTCACTCGGCGAAATCACAAAAGTTAAAACTATGGTGTTTATAATAACAATTATCGCTAATACACCAAAGCTGTTAAAACATAGAAATTTTAGTTGCTCTAATGATCATTACATTCAACAACAATTTAGCAAGTCATGCAACGAGTACTTAAAACTAGTTTACAATAATATAGGTTTTGCAACACTCACCCGATTTGGGGTTACACTGAATTTAATTTTAAAAGATGGAGACGATATAAATAATTATTAATTTCTGTTCGTTGCGAACAATAGTGAAAATGGTAGTGCCTAACTAAATTATGTCAAGACACGGTCACTGTGCTGCTCCGTAGTGTCAAGTCAATCCGCCGGTCGAGATTGTTCCAACGACCGCTGGAAGCGCGCGGAAGGTTAGCGACTCGTTATGGAGAGGGAAGACACTCACACAAACACGCGCGGAGCTCGCGACGACATCTAAAGACTGATTGGAATGTTTAGGTAGCAATTACATCAGTTGCAAGCGTAAACTATTATATTTAGTAGTATGTAATTAGGTATTATTTGTTTTTATCCGCTCCCAACCAAGATTCAGATGTGTTAAGATATTTTAATAATAATTATAAATAAAATTAACGTACAACGTTACACAACTCTATTTCATATATTTTTTGTTTATGTTCTATTTCCATTTCCAGAGACAGTGTAATGGATGGGTTGTACATGAGTGTCACATGTGTTGGGAGCTTGCCCAATTTAATAAAAATGTGTAAAGTTGGTGTGTTCTCCTATAAAAAAAATACAAATTAAACAATAAAATAATTTCGGGCGCCTTGGAGATGCACACAGTATGTTTCAAATAAACAAACTTGCCAGATAGAACACTTCGGAGAGTCACTTTTAATCTTTCGGAGGTAGCTAACTAAAGGAATAAAACAATGGAATTTCCCTTGCTAATACCTTGTTTATTTGATTGCCAGTAGCTTCAGAGTAAATATGAAATACAATATGAAATGTTATAGTTACTTACATTATTATTATTATTGAATTTAGATCATTATTGCATCTTTGTTGATAAAGAAAAGGTAGGTAATAAAAAAAGATGATTAAATAAAACCTCTAGGATCGTGGCGTTGAAGGTAGGGATAAAAATATCCCTTGTAGAAATACCGTAGTTGTATTCTGCAGAAATATATCCAGTAAAAGAAAAGAAGACGAAAAGAAAAGAACGAAAAGGAAAGACGCCAGGGTCGAAGTCCAGCTGTAACAAAATGTACAGAGAATTAATAAGTTGTTTAGGATTCCCAAACGTTGGGAAGCGTGGCGTTCCACGAGTAGTAATAACTTACCGTCTTTTCCAACAAATGGCAAATCTAAGTGCACCACAAAATTCAGGCGGGCGACAAATCACTTAGAAGAAGCCTGGAACAATAATTTAGTATGATATCGAGCACTCGTCACGCTATCCAATTTATCAATCCGAAAGAATTCAATCTTACCAAAGAAATGAAGGATTATTCCTACGTCACCACGTCCTGAGGGAAAGTTTTTGAAGTTTACGGCATCAATAGGCCGCCAATACCCAGGATTTATCCCGATTGGAAAAAAAATTGTTAAAGTTCAATACTCCATCAAGAATGTTCGTCGCAAAAGTGAGAACGTCAAAGTTGACAGCTTCCACCAAACACCAAAGACAATCGATGACAGCAAAAAATACGTTCTGAAATCGACTAACTGACGAGAAGCATTTAACGATTTTTTAAACTCGTTACCACAGTTATTGTAATCTAACCAGCTTTAACTTCTCTTCTGACAATATTTTGAAACTCATTTGCTGTCTTACTTTTCTTTGTTGATAGTTCTTCAGTAGTATTATTTTCTGGAATAAAGAAAAGTATTTTAATATATTATTACTTTACGCCAATTGTGAATTCGCAAAAAGATATGATACTGAATGACTTGAAATAATAATTTAGGTGGTACCTTTGTTAAAGAGAGCAGATGCCTTCCTTTTTCTATCCTGCTTAAACTTTCTCTGACTTGAGATTGTGATAACGGTGTGATATTAATGCCACTCGTAGAAGGTCCACGGTCATTGTCAGTTAAATCTAAAACAAACAATATAATTAAAAAACTACTATAACTATAAATATATATAATTATTAATTATGGTGATAATTAATTACCCTTGTTTGTCAGCACAGTTTCTTTCTTTCGTATTATCTCCATCTTACTAAATTTATCTCCAGCTCGAGATTGCAATGGTGTGCTTGGAGTAGAACCACCATCATTCTCAGTAATAACTAAAAATAAATATATGAATAATATAGGTATTTAATAAATGTACATTTTGACACATTTTGTTACATGATTGGTTTTAAAAGCATCAAAAGTATTTTTGTGTAGGTACTATTTAGTTACCTACCAGTATTACAATCAACCACAAATGTAGTTATGTTTTCAAGTAATCTTCTTCGATGGGTGCAATTTGTTGTTCTTCAGGAAGACTCTCTTGAAATTGCTTCATGAGCGTGGCATCTCCATCATACATACTATAAAGTCCATCCATTTGTGGCTCTATTAACTATCTTACTGCATTAAGTGGGTTGTCATCATCTGAAGGAGGAGGGCCTCCACCTAAAAATAATAAGTTTAACTTGTTCACAATTGTCTCTTTTGGACGAGAATGTGAATCTCACTCTCCGAAAGAATTAATGTCTTGAACTTATGATTTTAATCAGTATTGATAGGCAGCGTATAAAACATCCATAAATGGAAAAACACAACACTACTATGATATTTTATATGTACCTGTTCCAATCACAACCTTCTTATACTTGGCTTCTTCTTTTTTCAATTCGATTTGCAAACTGTCGAAGCTTTCCTGGCAAACCTCAATAGGCCTATTTATTGTGGAGGCGATTGCTTCCCAGTCTTTGCCATTTTCCTCGAAGGCACTTAAAAAAGCCTGTTTTTGATCAGGATCTGTAACATAAATAGACATCTGTGTTATAGATAGCAAATACCAGCGGTACTATGGTTAATAAAAGACATTAAGGATAAGACCGCCCATTGTGTCACCCTATGTAAAATTTCTAAATTTATGTCTGTAATTTTTATGGTGTACAATAAAGAGTATTCTATCTATCTATCTATCATTACTGAGCAGTATATACAAGGGTATGGTAGTCTGTGTCCAGAAAAATAAGTTCATCATGTTACTAACCTCTCAACATTTTTGATTCTGAATGCTTTTTTTTCAATTTGATTTTTATGTTTCTATAACAACTTAAAAGGTTTTCGGCACTTCTTGAAACACCTTATGTGTTGGCATTAAAAACATGAGCGATTATGACCCAGGCATTTTGCTTTTCAGCCTGTTTAATTTGGTCGGTCTTTTTGCACTCAATAATATGGGTGTATGGTTCCATCGCTGCAATCAGCAATATCTGTTCTTCTTTTGTAAAATTCCCCCGGGCCCTAGAAGAAACACTTTTGTGCCATGTTTTTTTTTTGCCATGGTAATTACGAGTATCACTGAACTCAACTAAAACAATTATTATCAATAAAAATTACCACGAGAAATAGCGCGAGAACACTTAACAAATCACAACAACACAATTTGTGACTTGACAGCTCGGTTGACTTAATGTGACAGTTGAAAGCTCGTCGGTCCATTTCAAGCATTTTTTTTTAAGAAACTCAATCATTTTGCTCTAAGTCAAGTGTACAACGCACGAAAACGTAAAAAGGAACGCAAGAAACTGCTTTACCGACTCCCTAACTACGATTAGTTAAAGGAGATGGCTAAATTACTGCCCCAAGCATGTATAGGAATCGTACATTAACTCGTGATATTTAAAAAATCATTCATGAATTATTTAGTGTTTAATAATTTCCTAGAACTTTCGTGAACGTTAACCATAAAAAAGTATATTAATTGCTTTTTGATTTACATGACAAGGTCAAGGAGAAATAAAATAACAGTACTGCAAGCTAGGGAGGGGACTTATCGTTTTTTCCAGAATGTCAAATGAAACTGTAGGTAGGTACTTAAACCGATTTTTGATAACAGGTTTTTCTGAAACTAAGGTGTTCAATTCGGTGTCTTGTTTAGTTGCTTGTTATTATGTTTTCACAGGGTCTTGATTCGGAAAATGGGGTTGTTTTTAAAGTGACAATCGACTTTCCTCAATTCCACTTTATTCTAATAAAAATCAAATAAAAATAACTGAACGCTTCGGACTGTGCTTCTTCGTTTAATCTTACTACACCTATTTTGTGTCGAAAAATATAAACTGTCGATAAAAACTAATCATTTTTTTCTTTCAACCTATTCGTTTATTTTGTTGATTCTGTTACACTTGAAGTTCAATCGCTTCTCTATGAAAAAACAAACGTCAAATGCTACTTTCTAGTGTTTTATCTATGGTCAGATGTCATAAAACAGACAAAAGACGCCGTTTCAACGCTCTGCCGTTTTCTTGTTCGTTGTGCTATTTTATTTTGAATTTTCATTGACTCTCGCTTGTTTATTGGACTTATTGTGTGTGCTCGCCTATCTACTGACCTCTCGCTACTCGACACGGACTTGCTCGGATTCATCATGCGATGCATAAACTGCGGTGTGGCCACGCAAAGACTGCGGCGGCATACCACACCTTCAGTGCCTGCTGTTCTACTCACTATTCTAGCACGATGGTTAACAATTGAGGTAAGTCATATACAGCTAGAATCATTCTAGAAATACTAAATACCTATAAGAAACAACGAACTAATGTGACTTTAAGTTGTTTACCATGTGTCTCAAAATACATAATTATGAACTCAATGGCAATAGATCAGAAATACTCATCTCGTCTTGTAATTGTCAGCATAATATTCAAATGTGTAGGTATTATAGTTAATTCATGTGGGTACTAAGGTAATTAAGTTTGTTCTAGGTTCCAAGGGCTGCCAACATTTGTCATCCTTGTTATGAACTGCTGAATTCAGAAGCAACTGGCGATGTTCGTTTATTTGGCCATACAATGGTGTGCATAACTTGTGGCCGTTCTGTGAGAAGTGTATAATGCCATGCAGTGGAAAGAAACAGTTTTATGTTGCAGAATTTACCAACGTCACATCCAGCTTTCCATCAGGTAAATAAAGTGATGTTGAAACACAGTGTGTTCTTTTATATTTACATGCCCATTCTGTAGCATGGATCATCTTCCTCTTCAGATATTCAGTTTCTCGGCCTATAAATAGACAGGGCTGTCCCTGACCTCTCTCTGGTTGTGTTATTGGGCTAACAACATCCAAACAGAATGATTTGATTAGAATTTGAGAGTGAAGGAAGAGAGAGCACAAGTGAGTATTGTGCAAACACTTGGGTAATAAAAACAAGTCCTGCACAATTAATGACTGATTTCTATCAGATTGGCTGCCGTAGCCATGTCAGCCAGTGAACAGAAACAATATGTCCTCTTATATGTATTGCTTCAATGCATTCTTTATAGGTAATATTCTTCAACAACCTTTATTTTTTTATTTTTTTATTTAATCCCTTTGCTAGCTTCTAATGTAGGTAGACATTCAGTTCATCTTAGATATTTAGTATAATGATGACATCATGAATACCCTAAATTAACTTTTTTTTAGGCTACGAATTATGCGTGTCATCCCTGTTGGATGAGACATCAAAGGCAGACAAATCAAGATCAAAATCAGGTAAGTCTGCCTGGACCTGAACCACGAGCTGGACCTGAACCTGAACCGCTGCCTGAACCAGCACCTAGACCTGTACCAGACCCACAATTAAACCTGCCAAATTATAAACGGGCTTCAAACACCTCCAGACACTGTGTGTTTAATGGTTGTATCTTGTTTGTTGTCATATTACTGCAGCTGTATTGTGGGGAACAGAACTCTGGGCTGTTGTTGTCATGTAATGACAGTGATTTGGTATCTGGGGTGGGCGAGACACCAGAACACATTATTAGCTCCGGCTTCATTTTTGGATAATATTCTGGTAAGAATCACAGAATAACGAATAAATAAATAAATCGTATTTTTGTTGTTTTATTTCAATATCTTCATGTCCTTGGTTACTCAGGGCCTAAACTAGATAACGTAGTTTAGGCAGGATTTATCAATCACCCCATACCTACTTACTAAACTAAGTCTCCCTGGCGCGTTTGTCTGTCTGCCTACGGATGTATCAACAAACAGATTTTGAAGGGGTTGTCACTAGTAGGTAGATTGGTTCTTCCGGAAGGTTTAGGCATACATTCGTGTAGAATAATGAGTTGAAATAAAGACAGTTTTCACAGACAATATATAAATAAGTGGTTAAAATAAATGATGAACCTATTTGAAAATAGGGATTAATATTAACAGACTGACCCAAACAACTATAGATTTTTGTATTTGAGATAGATAAACAATTCTGCTAGGTAGGATATATTATTATATATTCACGCAGGCGAGTGGTTTTTGCGCCGATTTTAGAAAGCCCGTAATTACCTCTTTGTAGATATATACTCAAGTAACACTGTGCGATATCAGGATGTGTCGCTAGCCAAAAATATCGTAAGTCATTGCAGAAATATCCAAACGCCTAGGTAAAAGTTCATAGCAATATGTCATTTGTTTGCAGTTCTTTATACCTATTGACGTAGGAGTTACACGAATATATTTTCAGGATTGTAAAGATATGAAAAGTTCTTGAAACATTTTTCATATGAAATACTAATATTCAGCTATTCAGCATTATATATTGCAAGGTTCCATGTTTATACATTGCTGGGGCAGTGGTCTATACTTCCATTTAGCCATCTCCTTTCCATCCAAACGGACGTGGGCAAGACCTTTTTAATTGTATTCAGGCTTAACATATTTAGCAAGATAAACGCATTTAACTAAATTCTGTTTAGACCAAATTTTGCGCAAGCCGCCCTAAATCTAAAGATTATACATACGTTTTGAAAGGTAAAATTAAATATATTTGCAAATGAAAATAAATTAGCCGCGCGGTGATTCCCCCCCCCCCCCCCCGCCGGTCCGCGCATGAAATGTCACTTACTTTTTTATGACCGCGCGAGACGCTCTCAACAAAAACGATTACTACTGAAAAACTGTTATAGCTACATTCGAATAAAAAATACTCACGGAAAGCTCAAAGAATCCAAATTTTAATTTAATTACAAGTAAATTACTCTAAGTAACAATAAAGGATGAAAATAAATTATAAAGTTGGAGAAATAAAATAAAAACTTTTTTTTTTTTTTTTCGAGTTTTACAAGAAAATTATAACGGTTACTGGTTACAATTTTTTTCTATTCTAATAGTAATACCCTTTAAAATTACACCAATATCTCAGTATAAATAGTTAGTTTTCTGTCAAGAAAAAATAAACAAAGCCAAGTACTTCTCAAAAGGTCCACTCACCAACACTGTAACGAGTTGCATTTTAATCATTTCTGGACCCCATCTCAATATATTTCGTTTGTAAATGGCTATCGTACTAATAGTGAAGAATTATCCTATATTTATTACAAAGAACCAATTAGAATCCAATTAGAATACATTGTAAACAATATAGAATCATCAAACGATGATCGCGTAGTGATCATATAGCTTTCCCAGCAAAATTATTCTATGTAACCGTTTTGAAATTTTCGTAGTAATGCATATTTCGTTAAGAAAATATCTTCACGTTTAATTTGACGTACAATAACAATAGAAATAAGGTATAAAAACAGAAATCTTACACATTTTGCTTTGAGCTCCACACACAATAACAGTTTGTTGACAAGAAAGACGAACTGTCACTTTCACTTTTTTTTTTCTAAATATTATGTTGTCCTTGCACAGGTTAAATTTACTCGCGCGGATGACAAATTTCATATAGCGCCATCTAGTATTTTGTTACTGTACGACTATCACCGGACTTTAGTGCTGTACACGTTTAAAATGAACGATTTCGTTCGGGGAATGTATTCCCCGTGGACAGTTAAGGCAAGAGTTTTTTCGGGGAATGTAGTACCCTTGGACTGTTGAGTGTTATGAACAATTACCTACTCAACATGACCAAAACTAAAAACACAACAAATCATCTATGATTAACAAAAACAATTCTAAAGTTCATAGGACACATTATTTTGTATTAATTAAATGAGAAATATGCGTCCAGCCATTTAAGTAGGTTTTTATGTCCATATCATCCTTTCCTGAAAAATGCTGAGTAATCTTCTCTTGATAGTTTGATCTTTTTCTCTTAAGCGTTGGTTCCGAGGAATTAATGAGTTCAATATGTGTGTGTTTGTTCTTTCTGGAACTCCACTATTGTTTTAAAAATGTTCCATTTTCGCAGGCCTAATAAGGTATTCCACCTGTTTTGCCACGACTCCAACGCATTTTGTGATAATGGTATATGTGAAAGTTGTCTGTCGTGTACTGACCACACCCTTGGAGGAAATATTGGCGGACTTCGCTTTACTGTCATTTTAGAGCTAATGGATTTTGTAATTATCGCTGATCCACTGACATAATAATTTTCAAACCATCACATCTTCAGCTTCATCAGGTATAATTTCTTTTTTTATTATATCAAGCGCATCGGGAATTTCTATTGGCTCTAAAAATGCCAGTGCAGCAATATGTCTCATTTTGTGGGCAAATACTGGATCACTGTTGTATTGTTTTGTGAAACCAGCCGATTGAATGTGACGCCCATACATATGCTTTGGTTCAAATGAAAAAAAAAAAACAAAATTTAAGCAGTTTGGAAAAACCATTTTTATAGCTTTCATTGCTGCGCATCATAATCGGTAAGGATTATTTGTGGGCACAAATCGATATTCAAGGAATTTAGCGTGTGTCGTTTTAATATTTGTTTTCCTAGGACCATACCTCTATAATAAAATTCACAAAATTCTATCTGTGCATCAACTAAACCTATACGACCTTAAAATAACTGTTCAAGATTGGCTACTTCAGCAGTCATATACTGCAACAGAGGGTCTGTTGCAGGTTTTGGCTTAATTAACCTTCAACTTATAGGCACATCATTAACATACACACTCAGTGCACAAACACACTTACACACACTCATGCACAAACACACACGCGCGAGCACACTTTCACATACACATAAAAACCCCACTTATGTAATTATCACTTTATACTTTTATTTCTCTATTTTTAACTTGTTAATCAACCTTTAACATTGGTACAACAATGATACTGTAAAATTCTTTCTGAGTGGAAACCTGGTGACCTGTAATTCAGGTGTTTCACTACCTACCACAGGCATCAGTGATTCACAACCATGTAAATGTCTTGTTTATGCCAATAAATTATTACTTACTTAATATTTCTAAAATTATTTCATAACATTTTACAGTTTTATGTGAAAGTAAACCATAAATTAAAGGAATTACCTACTTTATGCGTATCGTGTGGAGGAGTTCCGACTATTGCATGTACAGAATATATTTGTCTAAACGGGGGAGGGCAACAGTTAAACGGTCCATCCATCAGCCAATAATTTGCTACACTTAAGAGTCTGCAGTTCTCATTTGTGCCAAACACGATTACGGATTCTTCATTATGAGAGTAGTGACCGATAAGGAAATTTTGATATTTACCAAAAAAAAAGTGTGGTTTTGATAATGACTGAACAGATAACCTTACTTTTAAAAATAAATATATTTTTGTTCTCATGACTGTACGAGCTCTGGCATATTCTTATTTTAATCATCACAACCAGTGCCTCTTATTATTATTATAAAGTATAATTATTTTAGCCTAATGACAAAATCACTCATCATTTTGACTATCACCAAATCAGTATCTAAATCTATTCTTAATATCTTATAGGTTCAAGACAATCACACTCTTCATTTTTACTGACATCTCCAACATCTACCGTATGTGAAGAACTATTATCTAAGATCCCAAAGTACCATTAAAGCTCTTCAATATCCCTCCACTTATTTCCAAATTGTTTCACCAATAAATTGTCAATGTCTTTCTTTTTAGCGTCTGCTATGTCCCGTCCCAGTGAATGTCGTGTAGCAGTCTAGGATGATTTTTACCTTTTTTCAGCAATATTGCTCCTGTGTCGCTGCTAGTCTCATATTTAAATGTTTCAAATAATTTTGTTAAGTAAATTGTTCTTTGCCCAGCTCGAGTTTCTTTTAATTCTTTATAGATGCGTATTCTTTTTAAATTTCTGATTTCCGGTACTTTTTTGTAGTCATTACATAACCCTTTACACCCGAAATAAAAAATTGCAAATATTTAAAAAAAAGTCAATGGAGGGGATTTTTCGGAGTCTAGGGAAGCTAGGAAAAAAAAAACCTGAATTTTCAGTTGTCCTAAAAAGGTGCCCTCACGATCGTGACACTTAGGTAAAATGTACAAGTCTCACAATAGTGAGTGTTATCGATTTTAATGAGTAATACAAAGACAAATATCTCCGTTCCGATATGGTTTACGCCAACTTTACCCAAACCCCTATGTTTCTTTTTTTTAATAATCAGTTGATATACTTTATATAATCATTTATTTAAAAAACGTTTTAAAGATAACAAATGCTGGTTGTGTTTCTTAACCGGTATCAAAGAAACACAACATGTCAACATTGTCATAGCGTAACTTGTTTCTTCTATCATTTAGTATTTGTCCTGTCGCCGAAAATACTCTCTCTGACCTTACAGTCGGCTTTAAGTAGCGGGCACAGCTAGGTGTTTAAAGGTTATTTCGTCTAAAGGCTTTAAATTTTTATTGAATTTTCAGAATTGCACAACTTCATCCCAATTGTGACTTTTTTCAGGATACTGTGTTTCCGTATACATTTTGAATAAATTCATTGCCGTAGCGGATGTCATATCTGCATTACTGGTGTTTCTTTTTAGAAATCCAAGCTGATCCGGGCGACCAGTTTCTCTTGTACTATTTTCACTTGACGCGGCTATTTCTTCTGCGCTTTGAGATATGTTTCGGATCCGGAAATTATATTTATATAATAATATTATTTATTTCTGCCTTTACAGCATCTTTAGCAGCCAATTTATTTTGCAACTACACTCAGCGTCACAAAAATCGCACCTCCGAAAATAAGTTTCAAGCAAGTCCCGCTATCAACGTATACATTAAACCCTATTAATATTGGTATCAATTGAAAGTATGTTTAACGACCTTTAAATTAACAACAGTAAGAATTCCTAAACACAACTGATCTCATTAGCGCGTAACGTTAAAGAAAATGTTGTCAAAATACGCATTACAACGGCCACTAATTGCACCTCCCTACAAGGGTATAAAACGGGCGACCCGGGTCAAATGTGAGTCATTCGCTATCCAACCTTTGAAGTGAACACACGTGAACAGCTGCAGCAAGAAAAATACCCCAGAAGATGGATACCACTGCAGATGAAGCCGCTCAAGTCATTGCACTACTGCAATCAGGGATGCGGCAATGTGATGTTGCTCGGCAACTGAACTTGAGTCGTTTTTCCGTTCGACGAGTGTTCCAACGCTTCCAAGAGACTGGTGGCTATATCCGAAGACGTGGATCTGGAAGACAACGGTGCACATCCGAAAGAGACGATCGCTTCATTGTTTCAACGTCTTTACGTAATCGGTTCTCCAATGCTGTTGAGCTGCTACAACAACTGCGATCAGCTCGCAGAACTTCTGTCAGCGTCTCCACGATTAGAAGAAGAATGAAGGAGAAGAAAATTGCAGCTCACAGGGCTGCTACAGGGCCAAAATTGACTGCACAGCATAGGAGAGACCGGTTGCAATTTGCCCGTGACCATGTGGATTGGACAATAGACCAATGGAGGGCTGTACTCTTCTCGGATGAGACGAGGGTGTGTCTTTTCCGCAACGACAGGCGTAGAAGAGTGTACAGGAGGCAAGGGGAACGATTCGCACAAGCCTGTATTCAAGAGACAGTGGAATACGGGGGTGGCTCGTGCATGTTCTGGGGCGGCATGTCAATCGAAGGCAAAACGAACCTTGTGTGTGTTTCTCGGACTGGAAGTGCTCGCGGGCAAGGGTCGCTGACTGCTCCTCGGTACATAACAGAGATCTTAGAGGAGCAGGTTGTCCCTTATGCGGGTTTTGTTGGCAGTGGGTTCACGTTAACCCATTAGTGGCCAAATCACTGAGCGTATTTTCAAAATTCTTTTATTAATTGAAATTTACTAACTACAAAAGTAAATAAAAAGAACGAATTTTTTTTTAACCACAACTTTACAGGAGAGCAATTTTAAACATTTAAACGTTGATAAATTCTAAAGTATTAATAATTTTACCGTAGGAAAACAATTAAATTGTTGCGGTAATGAATTTATTTTCTGAAAATAAGCAAAAAAAAAATTCACTTCAATATGGAATAAGTAAAAAAACTGATTTAAAAAAACACAGACACACATGTCACGTTTTTAATGAAAATATGTCACAAAATGCTTGTAACATATTGATATATCACGTTGAAGATGTTAAATTTAGGTGTAAGGCTGTGTGATAAGTTAAATAAAACACACTATCAAAATAAAGATCTTGTATTAAAAAAATAGAAATTTACGAAAACAATGGCTTACTTACACTATGAAATTAGTTTAAGGCACAATAATCAACAAGAGATCAATCACATTTCACATAGTACTTAGTACTTGCTTTAAAATTATAAGGTAACGAAAAAATTACTTTCATACAAACAAAAAAAATAAAAAAGTTAACTGTACTTAAAGTTATCTAATAGTAATTAACGTCTTCTAACACAATTATGGCACCCAGTTTTATAGTACTTAGAAATTCAAAATAGGAACATTGCTATCACCCTTCATAAACATAGAATCACAAATTCTCATAATATTAATGAAAACACTATCATTTTAAATAATAGCAATTAAATATTTCTAAAAAATACAATTCAAAAAATCTTTGTACTTAATCAGTCTTATTACAACGATTCGTAAAATGGCTTGTGGTATCTAGGAATGAGGTTTTTATTTACCAAATCCATGAGATCAGCTTTTTTTCTCTCTGCTAGTCCAGGTTTTTGAAGATAGACCTTTTTCAAATTTAAATTAATGCTTTGGCTATTATGATTTCTCTTTTTTTTCACCACTATAGCTTTCTTGAATAATTCGTCAGCGTATGATTCTTTGAAAAATATGGCATCGGGATCAGAGCTTTGAACTTTTATCATCTTCAGTCCAGCCAGTTTCACAGTATTATTGTCTTCATCTTTCATTATTGCAAAGTTCATTTGAGTGCATATACTTTTCCAATCAAAAAAATCATCGAAGCACATTTCATTAGCATGAAATGGCTCGCTTTTTTTCCGTGCCGCCTTTATAGCCCCGATAAATGCGTCAGGTGTATACATTGGTCCTGATCTCAGTTGCCTTTTAACTTCTCTCTCTATTTGAGAGTGAGCTGAATCGCCCTCGTTCTGCGTATGTCCTTTAACGAGGTATTTGTGTGTAATTGATCTGAGATTTGGCAGAGTTTTGACTGCGTAAGTGTACATTGAGATCATAAACTTATTTTTTTGCTGTCCAGCACAATTGTCTGAATAAAAGACAACATCGAGGTCTTCAGCCGTTGCGGAAATTTTCTCCAGGTATTTGTAAACACAGGTACCTATTTCGTTGACACCTCTATTGGCGTTAGACTCATCCCATACATAACTCTCAACTGAATTATTTTGTAAGTTATAAATTGTTAAATTAAGTACATTTAGTTTGGACTTGTAGTAAAAAACTGAGACGTCTCCCTTGGGGCATTGGAACACTGCTTGAAGATCATAGACCGCTACTAAAATGTTTTTGTTGTTCTTATCTTTTTCTTTTTCAATACGAGACAAATTCTTTTCCTTAAGATGTAATTCATAATCTTGTTTCTTAGATTCTTTCTCTTCATCTCTGATGTTTTTATAGGCTTCGCATACTACGTGGAGCAGGACGCTTGACATTTCTTAAAACCACGTAAAGAGTGTCATGTTCTTCACCCGTATACAAAAAATCAATCAAATCCAATGAATACTTTAGCTACAGGAAATTATTTTTCATTTTCTTATTTTTCAACATGATGTAGATCTGAGTCCGTAATAATAGGTAAACATTGTAAGGTCAAGAACCTGTGCAAAACGTACGATTCTATCCTCTACGTCTCAATATGCTTGAGAGACAGAGAAAGGTGTCATACGATTCTACTCTGACGCGCCCCGCCCAGTCCCACAAAATAATACTACAATTAGAAAGAAAAAGAAATATTACTTACGCAAAATTATGCATTAGTGGTGCATAGACAATTGCGAGTGTGTGTGTGAGCGGAATTTTTTCGGCAAAAAGTCTCGGGACTCGGTCAGTGTCAGTGCAGCGGCTCCCTTTGTTTATTACGAGACGAGCCGCGCGCGCATTGTCGTGATTTTGTGAAAAAAAAATAGTTGTTATTTGTGATTAAAGACGATTTAGTGTGACTTATTGTTCAGTGTTAGTTGATTAGGTATCGATGTCGCTTGTGCTTAATGAACAACGGTGGAAACCTTGAAAATTAGAAAAATTTGATTATTGATGTAAATTCTGATTGTGATGTGATATTATGTGATTAATTATTCAATCAGTGATCTTTTAATTAGCAACGCGCAACTTAGTGAGTTTATGCCGCTAATTTGTTGTTCTCCGACTAAACTACCTACCCACGTCCACCTACGCCCCGCACCGCAGCGCAGGCGCGGCCCCCCGCCGCGACCCGCATCGGGCCGCGCAACAGGTTAGTGACTTTTCGTAGATAAAGCGTGTTTACTTTTTATGCAGTTGATTCTGCTATTTATTTTGTTTGAAAATTGCAATTTTTCAATTTTCCATTAACTACTAATCTTCGTCTTTTAAAATGTTTCTATGGACTAGTACTGTGCTTGTTTTAATTTAATGTCGTAAGTCCAGATCCACATTGTATATCGCATAAATCCTTTTTAGGAGTGAAAAACGAAATGTTAAATTCTTGTGTGAAAATACGATAAAATGTAATGTATGTTCCATAGGGGACGTTTTGGGATTTGCATTTTTCCACATAATCTCTATGACGATCTGTGACAGCTTTGCTACCATCAATATAATTTCGTTTTGAGTTAGCCCGGATGTAGTGTGACTCAATCTTCGGTATAGACTCAATAAACAATTTGATTCCATTTTTAATGCTTTCGTCCACTGCGTGATGGTTTGAATGAGTACCTCGGTTATCTTTCATGGAAGAAATATTAGTATTGCTATTTTTCTTTTTCAAAGCAGTCTCTATGGGTCGATTATTAATCCCCAAAGTATTTTTGAAGAATAAATTGTTCTTCAAAAAAGAAAACTAAATGAAGGAAACTGGAAAGTCAATGTAGCTAAACGACTGAGAAATAGTGGGAAGCCTTATCAATCTACCAAATAAAAAAAAAACATGCCAAGTCGTAAATTGAAACCTTCTTGTAAAGATAAATGTAAATTTAAATGTGGGTTTAAACTTACAGAGGAGCAAAGACAGACCATTTTAAATGACTATTGGAGCTTAAGCATTAATTTAAATTTGAAAAAGGTCTATCTTCAAAAACCTGGACTAGCAGAGAGAAAAAAAGCTGATCTCATGGATTTGGTAAATAAAAACCTCATTCCTAGATACCACAAGCCATTTTACGAATCGTTGTAATAAGAAGCAAAATAACAAAAGTTTAGATGTTAATTTAAATGCAGAGGGGTATAAATTATTTACTTTAAATTAACTTACCTTGATACATAGATGGGCCACTGCTTGACGAACTGCTAGAACTCGAAGAACTGCTAAAACTAGAGGAACCGCTGCTACTAGTCGAATCACTACGAGGTCGGATGGAACCTACTGCGATGTCTTCGTCTACAAAGAGGATTGAAATAATGAAATTATAGGAACACAACTAGAAAAAAACAATATCAGTACAAGTAAAAAAATACCTTTTGTTGATGTCTGCAAGTTATTGGTCGAGCTTTTGGCATTTTCATTCTCGTCTTGTGTTAAAATATCTATCTGAGAGTTTGAATCATTTGGTTGTACACTTAAATTATTTTTAACACCTGTAGCTAATTGAACCAACATCCTAGATCGTGACGCCATCTGAAAAACAAATTCGTAAAAGTTACTTTATTTTAGCACGTATAATGTAACATTTTAGCATACTATAAACCCAAACATAAAGCTTTTCAAAAATAATGATGTAAAATAAAATAACCCATAGTATTTGAAAACGATTCATCAACAACATGGTTACATTCAAAGATATCACAAAGAAAACTTGTAACTTTTTCATCAATAATGTGACAATATTCATTATCTCATTCTCAATACTCACGAGTTTTACAACAAAAACGAGTTAAATAACTAATATCACATTATTCAAGTTAAAGTAAATAACAACAAGAAACATACCTTTGCACTAAAAACGTGGTATACTCGTGATGCCACGTTTTTTGTGAAAAGCAGGAGTACTTCACTCGTTGCGCGTGCGGGGCAAACTAACGCGTCGCGTTGTCGAAGTCGTGCGCCACTCCGAAAGAGACAACGTGATAACGCCATTTGCCACTGTCGTGTCGTCTCTTTCACTCATAGCTCCTCGAATATTAACTTATAAAATGCCGCGTTTTTGTAGAAAATAAAATTCGACATCGCGGTTTTGAATATCAAATAATAATAAAAAACGTTTTTATGAGATGTCACGTTGTTCTTGTAAAGAGGCGACATCACACTCGTTTTGGATGCTTTTTAGGGCCGTGATCCAACTGTAAAATAACAATATTGGATGATGAAGGGTGAGCAGAACATCTTTGGGGTGACAGTTTGAGGTCGTATCTGGGGACACTTCGGCGGAATACTAATTGGTCCATTGATTCTTCTTTAGCGATTACGTTCAATCGCCATGCATTTGACATGGCCATATCAACCATATAAGTAAATAAGATCCACTACAATTTTTTGCACAATCTCTGTCTGGACATAGATTTTGACACAACTGCAACGCCAATATCCTCATCTAAAGAACAATACATATTATTCATGAGGTAGTTTGTGATAGCTCGACAGTATGAGTATCCTCAAAAAAGTGTTCAGCTCCGTAGCAGTGACACTGAAGTTGTGCCGATTATTTTGGGTAGCATACAAGTTACTAAACTGAGCAATCATTGTAAAAACTTCTTCTTCATAAAGCTTCTCAAATATTGAAATTTTTGTCAAATCTTTTAGTTCCTGCTTGACGCTATTTTCGAGACCTAACATATCATCAGTTTCTTTGAAGATTGTCGAGTAATTTGGTGAAAACTTTCACTAAAGCGGGAGACTGGATGACTGTTGATGCGCAGATACAGGTGGCTGCTCTGGTTGGTCCGATCTAAAGAAAGGTCGTGACCTATTAGAAGCCAAAGGTTATCATCATCACTGCTATCCTCGGATTCCGAAAGAGTACCCTCGTGGCCGAACAAATACCTCGATATTACCTGAGACATCGTTTAGTAGGGTGTGACTAAGTGACACATCATTATGATCTTCTTTTTCGTCAGTCATGACACTTGGCTCTGGTGGAATGATGGCTAAATCATACTCCAGTTGTCGTCACTATTCTCTGCTATTATGCTGATAGCTTCGTCTAAGCCCCTAAAGTCATTAGTGCCTCTAAAATACTGCTTACAATCCATATTGATTGTGTAAATAAAATGGTTATTTTTAGTACACTTGTAGCCGTTGTTCCCAAATTGGCACACCAATATTTATGTCACTATATTTTTATATACATGTAAAATAACCGCAATAAAATAACTTTTGATGTTAGGTTAGTTACTTATTTTATGAAAATATAAACAATATTCACGATATTCATCATCTGTAATAAATAATAATAACAAACGTACGCCTACCTGTACTGTCCTCCAGAGAACGAAATTCAGAGAATCCAAAAATAAAGATTTTTGAACATATTAGTTTATTTCGATGTTATTATCTAAAGAACACATCCTAAACTTCACAACAAAGTAACAAAATATTAGCTATTGTCAAAACTTTTTTTTTCTACCCTCATTTATTAAGTGTTCCCAAATTGGTACAGTGATCAAGAATGGGTTATGCACGATAACGCCCGCTGTCACACCGCATTAATTGTAAGAGACTACCTGCAAGAAGTTGGGATCCCTGTTATGCGCTGGCCGGCGCGAAGTCCAGACCTGAACCCTATCGAGCACCTTTGGGATGAACTGAAACGGCGAGTACGGGCACGTGATCCTACCCCTACCACTCTCCAAGACCTCCAAGATGCCGTCGTTGCAGAATTGGACAACATTCCTCAAGAGACTGTTGTCACATTAATTAGGTCCATGAGAGAACGCATGGAAGCTGTCATCAGAGCTAGGGGGGGTAACACTAGGTTTTAAGTTGATTTTATGGACTTTTTTAAAATTTTCACTGATAAAATAAAATTTAAGTTTTTAATCATTTGCATTAGCGTGTTTTTTTATTCCCTGGCAAACAAAAAAACAAATTTATTGATTTATTCTGAAATTTAAATAAATTGCCTTTCCAATGATACCTTATAGTCATATGTGTACCATTGATTAATGGGGTTAAAATGACTTTGAAGGGAATTCTTAAAGAGGTGCGATTTTTGTGACGCCGAGTGTAGCTTCTGCCCGCGACTTCGTTTGCGTGGAAGTCGTAAGATACACAATATACTAAAATAACGACATTTTTATAGAACTCCTTCGACCTCCGTCGCTTCAAAGTCAAAGTCAAATAATTTCTTTCAATTAGGCACAAAAAAGGCACTTTTGAACGTCAAACTTTACAAAAAATAATAAAAACTGATTCTAGTCGCCCATTCCAAAAGGTAGTTTTCGTATGGAGAAGAATGGGCAAGAAACTCCACCGTTACTCTTTTAAAAAAATCATTATATCTTGTATACACTAATTATATAATTATATGTGACGACAATGCACCTAGAATAAGATTACTATACCACGATAGGTAAAAAGAATGAAAAATGAAGGAGTGACATAAATTAATTATGTGATAGATGCATGGTGCTCACATACTTACAAACATTGTAAAATTATACTATATTTCTAACATTATTATAAGAAATACTAATAATAATAAGTCAGTGTGTGAGATCAAGTAATCACAAAAAATAAAATATACGTTAAAAAAAAAAAAAAACATTTAAATTAGCAACCAGTTTGATTTTGTCTAGATTCTGAATTGTCCTATGGAGCAGGACCAGCATGTTTCCAAGCATTTTTATCTTGGATATAATCCTCTAATTTGTAATATGCTTGTTTACAAAGTGTACTTTTTATATGATTTTTAAATTTTCTTTCATTTAATTCTAATATATCACAAGGTATTCTGTTGTAACATTTAACACAGTACCCCATAAAAGATGTATTTAGATAGTCTGAAAAATGGTTGATCTATTTTATCTTTATTTCTAGTATTAAAATTATGTCTATCACTTATTTTATTAAAAAGATGTAGATTTTTTCTCACATACATAATATTTGAATAAATGAATTGGCAAGGTACCGTCATATCGCATCGCCCGCCCGCGCTATTACTTTGTTTTTGCTTAGCGTCCTTAATTATTATTTTTTGTAGTTTTTGCTCGGCTCGTAAAGGTCGTAGTGTGATGTTATAGCCTAAACCTTCCTCAAGAATTGGGCTATCAAATGCAAAACTATTTTTCTTTTAATTTGACTTGCAGTTCCAGAGATTTGCGCGTTTAAACAAACTCATCAGCTTTATTATTTCGGGGCCGCCGCCCGCGACTTCGTCTGCGTGGATGTCGGTTATCGCGGATGCGGACGAAGTTTAAAAGTAGTATTTGTCCTTCCCCAGGCTTCAGACTATCTCCATATCGAATTTCATCAAACTCAAACTCAACTCAAAACTCAAACTCAAAGCATTTATTTCAATTAAACCATTTACAGGCACTTTTGAATTGTCAAGGGGTCAGTCAGTCAGAAATATGAAGCTAGTTGCCCATTCCAAAGCGTAGGTTCCTATGGAGAAGAACGGGCAAGAAACTCCACGGACACTCTTTCAAAAAAAATATTTTCTTACAAAATATTGTTAACATCATTCATGTTGAAATTATACATGTGAGAAAGTCGGCACATCACAATCGGACCAGCCGTTCAGCCGCGAAGGAGTAACAGATTGACAGACGGACAGCCAGACAGACAGGGTTAGGTACTTTCGCATTTATAATACTAATTGCCCGCGATTTCGTTCGCGTGGACAGATTCTGGGTTTTCCCAAATTTTCTAACAGCAAAAAAATCGCATGTATTTGGCTATCTTTGAATTATAAGAACGCAGAAGGTGGCATAAATGAGTTACTATTTACTATTTATAGTTACTTTATGTAAATGTTACAGTAATGCTTCTCTGTACACAATGTTAGACGTATAGCCGTCGGGGATCAAAGCATAAAGTTGCGTGTTATTGCTAAAACGCGACAAAGCCACATAAAGCTGACCGTGCGAAAAACAGCTAGTAGTTAGATCCACACCCGCAACTTTCAGCGTCTGGCGCAATGACAATTAATAAAGCCCAGGGCTTTATTAATTGACATTGCGTAACATAAACTCACTGGACTCGTTTAAAACTAAACGGAAAGTTGTTTGGAATTAGAGCGATTCGGGGTATAAAAACACTATCACCTGCTCCGCACCCTGTTAAAATCTCTGCTTCTATCAAGTTTTGTTGTAAATTGGCCACTTTTAATCGGGTACCGTTACATAGCTTTGGTGGGCTTAGATTTCTAAGGAGCATTATAGGAACGCCGACTTTTAAATTTATCTTATGAGCTGGCAGTCCAGGAGCACTCAGGGATTCTAAACATTCTACTGGATAGTTGGTAGATTCTTCTTGTTCTATAACCTTGTTAATACTCTGCATTGTCCCCCGAAACAAAATCTCAGAATTTCAGCGTTTATTGCTGCCGCCTGATCGTTACGTGGGGTCGAAATTGCTCTTTCGCAAAGCCAGGAATTTTCATAAGTTGCTATTTGTGTTGCGTCCCCATACACAGATGATATGAAGTCTCGCATCAATGAAACTGTACAGCACAGGTTTTCATGTAAAACAAATTTTCCTTGTTCCTGCGGATAGACACCGTTACCAATTTGAAGTAGCAAATCGAAAAACTGTGCATTTTCGTTGCCTCCGATTCGCGCTCGCATATTTATTGTTACATGAATAGGGATAATGTAGTGCCACAGGCTAGAACTCTTTAGACAGGCTCTAACTTCATCTGCCCTTGTTCCACGTGGTATAACAGGCAGAGTCTGACGAAAATCACCACAAAAAAGTACTGTAATACCACCCATGGGTTGGTCGGTTTCCTTGATATCACGTAATCTTCTATCTACTGCTTCAACCGCTTTACGGTTTGCCATTGTGCATTCATCCCATATAATAAGATTACAATCACGAAAAACTTTGGCTTTGTCGCTGTTTCTTGAAATATTACAGACAGGGCTCTCTGTGCGGTCTAAGTCGATTGGAATTTTAAACATAGTGTGGGCAGTTTTTCCTCCTGGCAACAGAATAGCTGCTATACCTGATGAGGCGACGGCAAGTGCAATTTTACTTTGACTTCGTACCTTTGCCAAAATAACTTTGGTGAAAAAAGTCTTTCCCGTTCCACCGGGAGCATCTACAAACAGCATTTCTCCCAAAGCATTGTCTATACTGCGACACACACGATCGAATATTAAACGCTGTTCTTCGGTTAGTCTCGCGACATCAGTTTGTAAAGCTTCGGCAAGTTCTACTGGATCATAGTTTATTTCCATCGCGTAATCTCTGTTAATGCGATCACCTTCAAATGATGGCACGGGCATGCCATATTGAGAAATAGGATTACCCCCAATAGATATAACTATATCTTGAATAGCCAGCAAACAACGATTCAAGTGACTTTCACGTAACCTTTCAGTAATTGCATTGTCATTAGTTAGCTGTGCGTGCCTGAAAAAGTCCTCTGCTAATTTATCCTGGTATTTATGTCACAAATGTGCGGCATCTGAAAGTGCACAGAACACCAGCATGACCGCAAACAAATGGCGCAATCGATGAGGACTTTCACTAATACATGCTTCGGTCAAAGCATCATCCCAATGTTGATCACCATCTAGTAAGTGACGTGCCCGGCAGGCCGCTTGGTAAAGCGCCGAGCTCCGAAAGGTTGGTGATATTGTATGTAGGATATACAATATCACCAACCTTTCGGAGCTCGGCAAAAGAAGTGGGCCCTCGAACAGTGTGTAGAAGCAAGCGCAGGTAAAAGCATTCAAAGTTATTCGGATGCACACTATAAACTCGTCCAATAATGTGTTCAACAAAAGAAGAAGTTATGCAAACCAAAATTGTGGCAAGTTTAAGTATAAGGAGAGTTATCTAGATCATGTAAGTAGTGTTAATTGCGTGTGGATTAATTAATTTACAAAACGAAATAATAAAAACTGATTAAAATAAATCTTTTTATTTTATGTCCTAGCACTAATTATAATCTTTCTGTAAATGTATGTTTTTCAAAATATTAAAGCTTTATTTAATAAATCGCTAGTGTATTGAGGGTCATAATTTGTCCAATAAAGTCTTTTTCTTTTCTTCAAATTTTGGATCAGCAACACAGAATACTGCTTTTTTTTACTTGCCGCATGCATTTGGGTTTGCATTTGAGCTACATATTTATTTTGAATGATGCCATCATTGACATAACTTTTTAACGTTTTTTTTTAACAAGGGCATTTGACTTCTATGATGAAATCATCTGAAACTCCATCGGGTGAAGCACCTACTACTCCATTGATGAGGATGCAACCAGATTTATCAATTTTTATGTTTAATTTGTTTTCTACCTCTTCAATAACATATTTCTCTAAACGTTTACCTTTTTTAATAAACTCGGTTTCTGGCACTTTATATCCCCCCAAAATTTGTTGCACTAATGTACCATCTGTTTTGCATTTTGAGGCCTAATATATTTTAGAAGCTGTTATCCTTCCCTGTCGAATGTTATGCCACAGCTTTGAATTGACCTGCATTCTTGTATTACTGCTGATCTCTTGAACATCATCTGCAGTTATTTTATTGTCTAAGAAAGACATGTATTTATCGAAATCTTCATTTTCATTGATTAAATACTCTACTGCTAAATCATATATATTATAACTTTGCTTTATCTTAGTAAAGCAAGTGAATGACCGACATTCTGCTTTTCACATTATTTTAGAAAACATTTTAAAGTATTTGGATCCTTTGGAGTTAACTTCACCTTTTTTGATTTTGGGAAAATTTCTTCGCATTTTATAAGTTCCGCTCATAATCCAGAGAGTTTTGGTTTTCTCCAATAACATTGGACAAAGATGATGCGGGTTTTTTTTTTTTTTGGGTTTGAAATCATCAAATGACTTCTCCCGCTGTGGGTGGAGCGGGAGGGCGTGTCAGACTCTTACTGACTAAAACCCACCCGTGTTCCTTCAGTTGCCTGTGCAATGCCAGGGCGCCACGGACGAAAGGCCTTTCGGACTTTCCCGCAACCCCGGCAGGCAATGGTGTCATCGGACCCCTTCACTCGCTGACATCTCTTTGAGGCGCGCGTGGAACAAAATTCAAAAGTCATTTATTCAAACTAGGCTGAGAATCAGCACTTTTCGAACGTCAAAATTACATAAGACAGTCCCCCAAAACGCCCACCCTTCACCACTTCCTAGTGCTGGGAAGAAGAAGTGGCGCAACAAACTCCCCAGCAGCACAGCTGTCTGTTCAGTTAGAAAAAAAAAAAAAAGATTCTATACAATAGTATGCAAGACAATTTACAATACGCAAAAAAATAATTTAAATTATAAATTAAATAGCTATAATTAATAGCCATATGACAGCTAGGACACGCCAATATACCAACCAAAAGCATCGAGTACTATACTCAAGCAGAAATAAAAATAATTAAACGTAAACAATATCTAAAAAAAGAAAATAAAGCCTCCAGGCATAAAGGGCGTGCCCGCTTACATATAGCTGTAACTAGAAGTTATAATTGATAAACTAGGACCATCGAGGTAAAATAAATAATTGTCGAGGTCGCTAGCTAACCACATATTGCAATACAGCTCATAAATAAAAAAACAGTCTAATGAGTAGATTATGTCAACATTAAATTAAAATAAAATTAAAATAAATTGACTTATAAAGTAAAATTATAAACAATTATATAAACTCATATAACCTGTCCGTAGGTAAACTAATTCTGGGGAAAGAACATTTAAACATTGTTTTGAGTTAATCACAGCGACCAACTATTCTTATAATTTAAGTAGTCGTTGATAGAATAGTACGAGGGCGGCCCTGACAATTTCGGGAATCAAGGAAGTGACACAACATTACTATTTAAAAATGTATTTATTGCTTTTCGAAGTATTCTCCGCGAAATTTGACACATTTTTCCATACGATGGAACCAATCATTGAAGCAACCATTCCATTCGGAAGTTGGGGTCTCCAAAATGGCCGTTTTGTAGGCGTCCACAGCTTCTTCAGGTGATGAAAATCTCTGTTCACGCAATTTATTCTTTATTTTAGGGAAAGTATAGAAATCATTAGGGCTTAGGTCGGGGCTGTACGGCGGATGGTCTAATAATTCTATGTTTTCTTGCTCTAAAACTCTTTTGTTCTGTGCGCGGTGTGAGAACTCGCATTGTCGTGATGGAGGATGATGCGGCGGTTGCAGTTCTCTTTACGGAGTTCAGAAACGACCTGTGGCAAACAAATACTAGCATACCATTCTGCATTAACCGTTCTTTGTCCCTCAAGAGGAATAGTCGTAACATGGCCGGTTTTGGAGACAAACGTGGCCACCATTTTTTTTGCAACACTCCGTGAACGAACAATTTTTGTTGGCTTTAACTCATTTTCGAACACCCAAACTCGTGACTGGTTTTTTGTTTCGGGTTCGTACGCGTATATCCAGGATTCGTGACCTGATACGATGTTGTAGACAGCATTTGAGGATCCTGCGTGGAATCTTTCGAGAGTTCTGACGCCCCAAGTAACGCGAGCCGCTTTTTGCTCTTCACAGAGCGAATGCGGTATCCATCGGGAAAACAACTTTTTTACACCTATTAGTTCATGCAAGATTATTTGTATTTGACTCATGCCAATGTCTAAAGTTGCCTGAATTTCGCGGTTTGTCACATGTCGATCTTCCTCAATCAGCTTACGCACAGCATCAACGTTTTCTTGGGTGACTGCAGTTTTTGGACGGCCTTGACGGGGATCATCACTGAGCTTGACACGTCCACGTTGAAATTCAGCAAACCAGCGATAAATTGTGGTTTTGGATGGGGCTTCATCACCAAATGCAGAAATCATCCGGTTAACACACTGTTTTATTATGTTAAACCACTTCGAAAGTCATAATAAATCATCGCTCTTGAATTTTCTCGAGTCAATTCCATTTTCTCAACGACTAAACAAGTTTGACAAAACCTTGTGACAAGACCGAGAATCTTTTTTTAAATAAATAAATGGTATTCGATTTTTTAAACCAAGGAGTTTTCAATTAAAAAGATTTTAATATGACAGGAACAGTGGAAATATTCCATTCCCGATACTTTTAGTGCAGCCTTCGTATGTCTTTGAACAAAGGTTGGACTTTAATTTAGTTTTAAACGCATTAAAAGGCAAATCTAGCAAAGAAGAGGGTAGCTTGTTATAAAAAGTTATACCAAGCCCAACAAATGAGTTATGAATTGAGATCGGATATTCGGATGCATATTTACCTAAAGTTAATTTTTGGCTAAGAAATTATGGAAGTGGCTTCTAAATATTTTGTTGTCTTAATATAAATTCCGGAATTCCATAAAATCCGGGAATGCACAACTAATCAGATGCATATCTGATATCATAGATCAGCATGGATATGACTTATCAGCCCTCTTATGAAGGCTACTGTTGCGGTGTTAACATACTAATTTATATCCCTATTGTAAACATTTTTTAACGAAACTCAAGTCACCGAGTTATTTGTCGCTATATGCTATGAAAATTTAGCAACCTACTTTATTACATTAGCTAGCATTTCTATACTCAAAAAGTACAAAACTTATCAATTAATCGCAAGATTTTTGCAATTGATACAAAAGTGCATTCCATATTAGCCAACACCTGAACGTAAGTAAATACACTCGGCGTCACAAAAATCGCACCTCTTTAAGAATTCCCTTCAAAGTCATTTTAACCCCATTAATCAATGGTACACATATGACTATAAGGTATCATTGGAAAGGCAATTTATTTAAATTTCAGAATAAATTTGGTTTTTTGTTGGCCAGGGAATAAAAAAAACACGCTAATGTAAATGATTAAAAACTTAAATTTTATTTATCCAGTGAAAATTTTAAAAAAGTCCATAAAATCAACTTAAAACCTAGTGTTACCCCCCCTAGCTCTGATGACAGCTTCCATGCGTTCTCTCATGGACCTAATTAATGTGACAACAGTCTCTTGAGGAATGTTGTCCCATTCTGCAACGACGGCATCTTGGAGGTCTTGGAGAGTGGTAGGGGTAGGATCACGTGCCCGTACTCGCCGTTTCAGTTCATCCCAAAGGTGCTCGATAGGGTTCAGGTCTGGACTTCACGCCGGCCAGCGCATAACAGGGATCCCAACTTCTTGCAGGTAGTCTCTTACAATTAATGCGGTGTGACAGCGGGCGTTATCGTGCATTAACGTGAACCCACTGCCAACAAAACCCACATAAGGGACAACCTGCTCCTCTAAGATCTCTGTTATGTACCGAGGAGCAGTCAGCGACCCTTGCCCGCGAGCACTTCCAGTTCGAGAAACACACACAAGGTTCGTTTTGCCTTCGATTGACATGCCGCCCCAGAACATGCACGAGCCACCCCCGTATTCCACTGTCTCTTGAATACAGGCTTGTGCGAATCGTTCCCCTTGCCTCCTGTACACTCTTCTACGCCTGTTGTTGCAGAAAAGACACACCCTCGTCTCATCCGAGAAGAGTACAGCCCTCCATTGGTCTATTGTCCAATCCACATGGTCACGGGCAAATTGCAACCGGTCTCTCCTATGCTGTGCAGTCAATTTTGGCCCTGTAGCAGCCCTGTGAGCTGCAATTTTCTTCTCCTTCATTCTTCTTCTAATCGTGGAGACGCTGACAGAAGTTCTGCGAGCTGATAGCAGTTGTTGTTGCAGCTCAACAGCATTGGAGAACCGATTACGTAAAGATGTTGAAACAATGAAGCGATCGTCTCTTTCGGATGTGCACCGTTGTCTTCCAGATCCACGTCTTCGGATATAGCCACCAGTCTCTTGGAAGCGTTGGAACACTCGTCGAACGGAAAAACGACTCAAGTTCAGTTGCCGAGCAACATCACATTGCCGCATCCCTGATTGCAGTAGTGCAATGACTTGAGCGGCTTCATCTGCAGTGGTATCCATCTTCTGGGGTATTTTTCTTGCTGCAGCTGTTCACGTGTGTTCACTTCAAAGGTTGGATAGCGAATGACTCACATTTGACCCGGGTCGCCCGTTTTATACCCTTGTAGGGAGGTGCAATTAGTGGCCGTTGTAATGCGTATTTTGACAACATTTTCTTTAACGTTACGCGCTAATGAGATCTGTTGTGTTTAGGAATTCTTACTGTTGTTAATTTAAAGGTCGTTAAACATACTTTCAATTGATACCAATATTAATAGGGTTTAATGTATACGTTGATGGCGGGACTTGCTTGAAACTTATTTTCGGAGAGGTGCGATTTTTGTGACTCTTGAGTGTATAAATTCGATTCTATAATCAGAGGCTCTAAATTTGTCGATCCCGGATTTTCGGGATATTTTCGATGCAAAAGTGCATTCCATAATAGTCAACACTTCAACTTTAGCTAAATATGCATCCGAATATCCGATCTCTAGTTATGAACCTTATGAAGCAGGTGAAAGGGAGCACGTAGTTTATCCTTACTTCTAGTGTTAACATTGTGAATATCACTGTTTAGTGTATAAGTGTATATTTTGCCTAATATATAAGATGTTGGCGAAGATAAATTCTCTCAGAGAAACTGGCACCTAGCTGGTAAATTGCTCGAATAGCTCGTTTTTGGAGGACAAATATATTTTGAATATCTGCAGCTTTGCCCCACAGCAGAATACCGTAGGACATAACGCTATGAAAATAACTAAAATAGACTAACCGAGCTGAATCAACGTCAGTGTATTGTCTTACTTTTCTGACGGCGTAGGCAGCCGAACTGAGCCTTCCCGCTAGGCTCGATATATGTTGGCCCCACTGAAGTTTGGCATCTACTGCCCAGAAAAACTGCCGAGTTTACAGTTTCGCACCTCTTTATCTAAGACGATGTTGGGTCCTAGATTTCTAACATTTGGAAGGGCAAACTTTACACATTTTGTTTTTTTGGCATTGAAAACTAGGTTATTTGTCGTAAACCAATCCGTAACCATTGACAGTGCACTGTTTACATCGTCAAAATCTTGTCTATTCCTGTCTACTTTAAAAATAAGAGAGGTATCATCTGGAAAACAGTACAACTTCACAAGGGTATCTGTGAAGTTCACAGATATCCTTTAAATAGAATGGTAAGTCATACATGGTAGTATATACACTAAGAACAAGAATGCTAACTGAACTGGTAGCCCGGAAGATTTTACACCATCAACATCTACACATTGCGACCTATTATTTAAATATTATGAGGTTAGATTGTCTCATTGAAATCACCTTTTCGGTAAAAGAGTATATTTGGAAGGTAAAACAGGTTGTAAAACAAAAGTAGGAACGAAATCCCTAAAAACTAATTGACGGTGGCTCGCTGCGGTCCGGTGGCGAGGGAAAGAGACTGATATATTTTACACAATATATCGAGACGGCATGCGACCACGGGACGCTCTGACTGGCCGAGATTGTATTCGGGTTGCTACATACTCCCCCTCCAGCCCTGGAGAACGCCCTCGTTCCAGGACTGGTATAACAGCAGCATTAGCTGGACGTCCGCGATTTCGTTTTGGAATAACGGGTTTTGGTAAGGAGTCGTCGCTTCCTCTGTAACGTGTAAGGTCTTCGGAATGATATTTGCCTATATCTACATTTGGTTGTTCCGTGCTCGCGATGGTGTACGTTGTTGGACTTACCTTTTTAGTGATCTGGTAAGGGCCATCTCGGCGAGGGTAGAACTTAGAAGTGAGGTCTTTTGACCCTTTGCTTAATAAGTGAGATTTAAGCATGACTAAATCACCTACCTCAAAGGCGTCAGATGGTCGGCGCGAAGCGTCGGCGTACTGCTTAGTCTTGTCCTGCTGTATCTCGACGCGTTCCCGAACAGCTGACAATGAATGCAGGAAGTTTTCGAGGTAAGGGGTCACTTGTGGGACAAAGTTTTCTTTGACCCTGATGGCACGAAGGTCGTGAATGATCTCTGTGGGTGACCGCATCTCTCTGCTAAAGGTTAAATAAGCCGGTGACTTGCCTGTTGTGCGACATTTTGAGCTATTCAGGGCAAAGCGGATCACTGGCAACTTCTTCGGCCATGAGGTGTGGTCGTCTGCCACGAAATGGGCCAACATAGCTTTAAGGTTGCGGTTTTTTCGCTCTGCAGGATTAGCTTGTGGATGATACAGCGGGACAAAATTTTGTTTTATGTCGAGGACTGACATACATTGTCGCATCACTGCGGAAACGAACTGGACACCGTTGTCCGAAATAATCCTGCGAGGCAGACCGAACCGCATAAAATATTCCTCGATGAGGACATGAGCGCATGCTTCTGCTGTTGCTTCTTTTAGAGCAAATAGCTCCGTCCATCGGGTAGCAGTGTCTTCAATGAGGAAGATCCACCGCTCCCCCTGGTCACCCTCCGGAAGTGGGCCGAACAGGTCCATGGCCAACACCTCGTTCCGCTGGCTCATGACCGGTGTCTGGAGTAGGCCTGGAGGTTTGGCGTTATTGGCCTTATATCGCTGACAGTGGATGCAGACTAGGACATAATCAGTGATTATTCTCCGCATCCCTGTGAAATAATACAGCTGTGCTACCTTCTGGTAGGTTCTATCGATACCTGGGTGGCCAGCTGTTTGAGAGTCATGTAACTCCTTCAAAATAGCTGCAATTTGACCAGCAGGTATTACTAACTGAGGGCACTCTCAGAGTCTGGATTGAATCGGTACAAGACTCCTTGATCCATGAGGTAACCCCTTTCTAACCATCTTTTAGATGCAACATCATCAGGTCCTTCTAGCTCTTTAACAATCTTTTCCACTTTAGGGTCCGAAGTCTGTTCCAGGCGTAACTGACTAGGTGTCTTCGCAGGTAGATCGCAGATGATTGTACAAATACCGCACGTGTCGCTTGTGTCGCTGGAACAAATCGGTACACTCAGCGTGTCTGCCACAACATTCGCCTTCCCTGGTGTATATTCGAAGTGGATATCAAAAGATTGGAGCTTCAGAGCCCAACGGACTAATCTGCCTGCTGGTGATTTAAGTGATAGCAACCAGCGTAGAGCCTGATGATCACTGCCAATAACGACTGGTTGACCGTCTAGGTAAGGCCGTAAACGCTCTACCGCCCACACTACAGCGAGTGCTTCACGTTCCGTGGTGGAATAGTTGCGTTCAGCTGCGTTGAGGAGTCGGCTGGCATATTCTATTGGCCTTTCCTGATTGCCGTCGCCCTGCAATAAAACTGCACCCAAGGCGTAGTTACTTGCGTCGGTACGCAGAATGAAGGGACGACTGAAATCGGCTTGCACCAAAATTGGAGCTGTGGTCAGTAGAATCTTCAGCTCATTAAATGCTTGGGTCTGTTCTGAGCCCCAAGACCATACTTGACTTTTCCTAGTCAAGCGTGTCAATGGTTCGGCAACTTTTGAGAAGTTGGGTATGAATTTTCTGAACCATGAACAAGTTTGTAAAAAGTTCAGCTGGTTTAAGGTGAGTACCTTCATCATCCTTAAGTATATCTGTAGAGGCGCAGGACACGTCACGCGAGGTAGGTTCGAAGCACAAGGTATGTTTTATTGTATTATATTTACTAAAATACCAAATTCCTTTGCAAAAATCAATAACTACTCCTGCGGCGGTAATAAAATCGATACCTAATAACGTCTCGTTATTTGTCGAGTCGGGAAAAATTAAAAATGGAATCGTAATAACTGCCGTTTCTAAGAACACCTCTAACGTGGTGGTAAGTACAGTCACGAGCTTTAATTTGGGACCCACCTAAGGTTGAATATCGTGTAGCAAACTTTCGCCATTTAGAGCTATTATGTTAACGCTGTCACTGCACAAACAATAAACGTCATAATGTTTACCATCGACAACTTTACGTTTCTAGGGGCTAACGTCAACTGGAGCGAGGGCAAACGATCATTACCGATTTCCGAATAATAATTACTTTTTGGTCCTGTGGTCCCATAAGAAAAAAGAAACAAATAAAAAAGAACAAAATTATATTGTCAATATATGATAGCTAGTCAACTAACCCGCTTATTCTTCAAACCTATATTAGTTAAAAAGTTTTGTCTCTTTCTCAAACATAAATATCAAAGTGACGGACCAAAACAACATATTTAAAATAAAATAGGTTTAAAGGCCGTTTATGATTATGGGGGCTTAGAAGATTTCAGAGACATTTATGACACAAACCTCAATCTTAACACAATTATATAGAAAGCATGGTTAGCGGTGCACAAAATAAACACTTATCACCGAAGGCTACGACTAAATTAATTTAAAACTCTCCAGTAATTTTTTTATCATAAATATTCAAAACCGCGTATATCCACCTTCATTGTCAATCACAGCCTGGAGCCGGTTACGCATGGATCCAATCAATTTGTCACATATGTCAGTACCCCTTAAACTTTCCCAGACTGTGAGGCAGTGATCCATAAGTGCTTCTCTAGTTCTTTCGTTTCTATTTGACCATTTTTGAACCATTAAGCCCCATAAATTTTCTATAGGATTTAAATCGGCACACTTTGCAGGCCACGGAATACGATTTAAATTTGCTCTATTATTGTCGAACCAAGTTCTAACGATTCTTGCCGTATGAATTGTTGCGTTATCTTGAACAAAGTTTATTGGAGCAACATCTTCTTGTGGATAATATAGTTGCAATGTTGGAAGGACACTCTCGTCTAATAAATCGACATAATCTTGAGCAGTGGCCCTGGGTGGTAAATTTATTAGTTCTCCAATGCCGGCTGAACTAATCCAGCCAGACATGTTAACTGTAATGCGACCAGACGCGTTGTTAGCTATGACGTGGTCTTCAGTGTATCGCGTCCTGTCAATTCGCCACAAATGTAGTCTGCCCGTTTGGGAAGATTGAAAAGTCTTTTCATCGATGAAAGCCGTCGTCGTCCAATCAAAATTTAGATACTGACGTGCGAAAATAAGTCGAGCAGCTTTATGGGCATCCGTCAACGCAATTTTTTTTGCAGGCCGCCTGTGATGCAGTCCCATAGCTTTAAGATGCCTTCTAACTGTTGAAGGGTGGACTTCAAACGCTTCCGCAAAATGCCTCGTTGGCGTAAATCCATTCATCAGGTATTGCCTTTGCATCAAGCGGCTCTGCTCTTGTGTTATAACTTGCCGGTGATGGTTGTTTCGTCGTAAGTCAATAATATTTTCCTCGTTCCCGTGGCGTCGAACCCAGCGGCGAACTGTGTTTCTTGTCACATTTATTCGTCGCGATATCTCGTGAATGCCTACTCCTTGTTCGTGCAAATCAATAATTTGGAGCCTTATTTGGTCACGATTAGCCGCAAGCATTTTATTAATTGGTAAATTATATTTTGTGAAAATATCACATTAAACTATTTTCTTAAATGACACTGACACGACACATGTTCGTAATTAGAAAATCGTAATAATAGCTTTTTGCAACGAGGTTATCATTTCATAGGTCGTTTAGATAAGACATTTTATGTCTTAACTTGACATTCAACATTTCAACCTTAAAGCAAAGTTTCAAAGTTTCGACCTTATTGCATTATGATTGTTCTAACAACATTTAACGGAAATGGGTCCCAAATTAAAGCTCGTGACTGTACATCCATTGTAGGGTCTTTACACCTTTTAATAGTGATGGTTCGATTAATACGCAAGAGTACGTAATAAAGGAATTTAATTGTATGATGATGAGTGCACGCGATTTGAATGATATTTGTGTACTAAATTATAAACCGCGCGTAGCAAGTAAAGTGCTGACACAATGATGTCAAATTTGTACGTGCTTGCACTGTACATGCTCCGGGGCCCGAGAAGATGTGAATGAGATGAAGGATAATGATTTACAAAATAATAATTAACAATTTTGCTTACAAACTTAAATAAACTACACACAAACTAGTTTAAGGTATTTCATTGAATTGAGTTCGAACGGATGGCGAAGACCCTCTGCTGGTTGTGGTGATGGTAGGGCGACCCGTAGCGGTGGCAACGGGAGCTACATAGCTCACGCTAGCCTCTGCCTGCTCAGCTGCCGGAGGTGCGGGCGCTGGATGCGGCTGGCGCGCTCGCACCGCTTGCACTCGTTGCCATGCGTAAAAGATGATGCAAACCCCGATGACCCCAACCAAGATGTAGATGGCGACATAATGGTGAATGTCATGGAATGTCACTTGACTTGCCAGTTCCTGGTTGGATTTCATTTCTTTGAGTGCATTTTCAATCGCCTTTATGTCTTCCCGTTGTTCGGTGATATCGTCTGTCTCATTCAGTGGAGTGATGAGAGGTATAGACAGATTAATTATGTGGTTTATTGGTGGAATTTCTATATTCATGACATCGATCTTCGTTTTAATTGTGTTTGATAACGATCTGTGTGCATAAATCGTAAACGTTCTGTCCTTGATGACGCAACTGTCTCCCAGTGTAATGACACCTGTTTTGCTGAATTGCTCGATCGTAATATTGTCTTCGCATATGACTCGCACACTGCATTGTCCACAACAAAAGTATAGATATGAATTAATTAAATTCAAGTCAGTCCAGGAATTGCGACATTCTCTTGTTTCAGTTTGACATTGATTGGAGGCTTGATGTTTCAGACATAGGTTGTTGTCTGACGTCATTTGATAGACGGGCCTTTTCAGTGGACAAATGTATTCGTCGGTGTCGTAAGGAACGCATCTTTGTAAGTCACTTGTAGACACCGGAATGTAAGCGTCTTTATGTGTATTGATAGCCAGATATTTTGCTACAGGCACTATATTGACCATGCTTTTGTTGGTTTGTTGTGGAATCGGTATGAGGTTGTATAGCTCATAGTCTTCCCTGCTCACAAGAGGAATTCTTAATTCGAAAATCAGGAACTTTCTGGTAGCTCTTGCTTTCACTTTCAATAGGTGATATATCTTCGCCAAGTCAGTCTGAATATTATTAATCGGTAAGGCTAAGTCCTTTGAGATTTGTCCGGTTATAACATTCAGTTCGTTTTTCAACTGTGCCGGTGTTAGCAAGTGAAAGTTGAACTTCTCATAGAAAATGTTAGCCACTGTATCAACTAGCGTCTCCTGGATTTCTTTAAGATTGGTCATGATGTTATTTGCTATGAACGTTGATAATGTGAATTCCGCTTTGTTGTCGGTGTGTTGGATTTCTTCTTTCAGTTTGCTCATACCCGCGTTGCAATTGTTAATGTGTTGGTTGATTATTTTGTGCTGCTTGTCCAGGGTATTTTCAATTCTCTTGATGACATTTAGCTCAGCCTCCACAACTGAAGTTTGGTTTCTCCACAGATTGCTGAGATGTTTTTGATTGCTTCTGATTAAGGCAATATCTTTCTGATATTGTTCTGCAAAAGTTTCGTCCAGAACTCCAAACAAACTATGTGCAACGTAGCCAATGCCATTGATAAGCCCGCGACGTCGGCGAACTTGACCTTGCTGACCAAGTAAAACGTTGTTGTAGTGTTCAAGTTCGTTGTACCCGTGAAGCAGTTGTAATCGGACTACGTTGCATTGTGGTATTTGATCCCTTGAACATATGTTATCCAGATGAGTGATAAACTTGTCCAGAAGGTTAATTCCTTGCCAATACGGAGCCATGTCGCAATAAACGATGAGTTTCCATTCTTCACGTTCCAATTTCATGTTTGCGAGTTTATCAAAAAATATGTTTTTATTATCTGCAACTTTGTAAATTTTGTGTTCGCACGTTCCTGAGCAAATAAACATCAGAAGTACGAGTGTTGTAATTATAAAGTTGCACAATTTTGATGAGGCTGGCTTGGAATATTTATTGTTCGTTGTTTGACCTTCTTGGTTTTCCTTTTCTGTATCGTGGCTTTGATTATTATCGTTGATCGGCAAAACGGACAATTTAGTAATTGGTCTCTTGAGTGTCCCATTTTTCGTCTTTAGGGTCACTACTCTGACGTATCCGTCTTTCCCTGGATGAAGTTCAATAACTCTGCCCATGGGCCATTTTCCCGGGGGCAGATTAATGTCGTGAATGATGACGATGTCATTGATCTTCAAATTCTGATGAGGTTTGCGCCACTTACTGCGAGCTGATAGTTGGCACAGGTACTCAGCTCGCCATCTCTTCCACAGGTCATCAAATATTTTTTGTGTGAGCTGCCATCTTGTCCGCAAGTCTCTCTCTGTCTCGATGATAGTTAATGTCGGACCACTTGCCAAGAAGTGAGATGGTGTGAGACAGTCTAAATCTTCGGGATCTTCGCTGAGTGCGCATAATGGTCGGCTATTCAAACATGCTTCTATTTGAGCGAGCAAAGTCGAATATTCTTCAAACGTCAACTTCTGATCTCCTATGACTCGTTTGAGGTGGTGCTTCAAACTCTTGACGGCGGCTTCCCAGAGGCCTCCGGCACTAGGCCACGAAGGGGCATTAAAATGCCAGTTAATCTCCATACTGGTAATAGCCTCGAAAAAACTGTCGTCCAAAGTGTTTTGAATGTTGACGAACTCTTCGTTCAGAATTCTGCTCGCGCCAACAAAATTCGTGCCATTGTCGCTATACACATGGCCTGGGGTGCCTCTTCGAGCTGCCATTCTCCGCAAAGCCGCTAGAAACGATGAGGAGGTCAGGTCCGATACTAGCTCGATGTGTACAGCCTTGGTGGCCATACAAACGAACACAGCGATGTATCCTTTCGTGGTCTTGATACCTCGGCCCTTGCTTGCTTTTACGTCGACAAACCCAGTAAAATCAACCCCTGTATGGTAAAATGGTCGCGTTGGATTGCTGCGTGCTAAAGGAAGGTCGCCCATGAGTTGTTCGTGTTTGATTGGATCGTGTTTTCGACACTTGACGCAGTTTCGAAGACGCTTCTTGATAGCTCGGTTTCCTCCCAGAATCCAATATTGCTGACGCAGCCATGCTTGAGTAACTCTTGCTCCCCCATGGAGTGTCATCTGATGTCCTTGTTCGATCAATAAGTCACTGAGATGGGTGTTGTTGGGAATGATGAGAGGATGCTTCATGTTCTGACTCATCTTCGCGTTGTTCAGTCTACCGCCGACTCTCAGTAGGCCTTCTTGATCCAAGAACGGGTTCAGCTTTAACAATTTGCTCTTCGTGTCTATTTGTTTCTGATCTCGGAGACTAATTACCTCTCCCTTAAATACTGACAACTGTACTTATTTAATTAAAAGATGTTTAGCGATTTTTATTTCGCTGACAGTCAAATACTTCGGTTTGTGTTGATTGCGAGATATGGCGCGTAAAGTCCAAGCAAGAACGCGCGCTGCTCGGTCGAAGTTGCTGAATTTGTTCAATAATTTTAAAGCAATGTCCTCATTTTGTTGAATTACATTACTTTTGATTGACTTCCTGATTTCTTCATGAGTGACGTAAGTTGGTAGGTCTTGATTGTTGTCTACTTTGAATGTTGATAGCCAGGTTGGTCCATGCCACCAAAGAGGATGATGATGCAGTTGATTCGCTGATAATCCTCGGGTAGCGCAATCAGCCGGATTTTCAGCCGATTTCACATATCGCCAGCTATTTGTTGGTATTATCTCCGTTATTTGTGCTACTCTGTTAGCCACGAATGGTTTCCAGCGATTCGGGTTACCATGGAACCAACCTAGTACTGCCGTCGAATCGGACCAACCGTATATTCGTAGGTTATTGGTTGATAAACAGGTTCGGACAACTTTCATCAATTTTGACAACAAGTGTGCAGCGCAAAGCTCCAATCTAGGCAGAGATACTGATTTGTTGACAGGCACGAGCTTTGATTTTCCTGCTACTATGATCACAGGGGATTGACACTCTTCCTCTTCCTGATTGATAATTCTGCCATAAATTACGCATGCATAGGCCTACTGATGAGTCACAAAACCCATGCAACTCTATGTTTGCATTTTTTGGCGTTTGAAGCCATCTTGGTACGTTAATATGTTCGATTTGTGGTAACTCCTTTTTTATTTTGAGCCATTCGTCATTGATGTTTGTAGGTACTGCGTCATCCCATTGAAGATTCAAAGACCAAACTTTTTGAAACAAAAGTTTCAGTTTAGTGGATACTGGAGACAGCCAGCCGAGTGGATCAAATATCTTTGAAATGTCAGATAATAATGATCTTTTAGTGGATGGTGTCAATGATGATGTGTCTATCTTCATCTGGAACTTAAATTGATCGTCCTGGGGGTGCCAGCGCAGTCCCAAAGTTTTGGTTGATTCTTGATGCCTGAATTCGAATGCTTGTTCCTTGTGTGATATTGATTCTTGTATGTCAATGTTATTTGATGACCATTTTCTCAAATTAAATCCACCGGATTTCAGCAAATTAATTAGGTCAGCCTTGAGTTGTTTCGCTTCCTCTATACTGTGATGTCCTGCTAGAAGATCATCCATGTAGAAACACTGTTCAAGTACCGCTGATGCTGTCGGGTACCTTGAACGCTCGTCTTCTGCTAATTGTTTCAACGTCATCATGGCCAGGAATGGAGCTGCTTTGGTGCCATAGGTGACTGTAGTCAATTCATATTCTCTAAGCAATTGGGTAGGTGTGTCACGCCAGACGATTTTCTGGTACTGCAGGTCTTTTTCATTACACAAGATCTGTCGGAACATTTTCTCGATGTCGGCTGTGATTGCATATTCATACTGTCACCATCTCAGAATCAGTGTAAACAAATCCTGTTGTAGATTTGGACCGCTGTACATTAAATCATTAAGACTGTAGCCCGTCGAAGTTTTTGCTGATGCGTTAAATACAACTCGCAGCGATGTTGTTGCCGAGTCCGGGCGTAAAACGCAATGGTGAGGCAAAATGCAATCCGGCAGTATTTTCTGTGTGCACTTGCGCATGTGGGTCACATGCGCAAGTGCACACAGTTTGATGTATTCGTCGATGAATGTTTTGTAATCTTCGGAAATATTTTTATTTCTTGAAAATTTTCTTTCCTGTTGATAAAATTGTGCTACGGCTCTTTGTTTTGATTCTCCCAATTTTTCGTTGATATCTGGCTTCAGTGGCAGTCTAACCACGTATCTACCATCATCTCGTCGTACTGTTTCCGAATGATATTGTTGAAGGCATTGATGGTCTTCAGAGGACATATTAGTATCGGGATCGGTGACATCTTCAATGCTCCAAAACCTTTGTATGTCTTCTAAATTGTTCATGATGACGTTGCATTGATAGGACTTGACATTGCCGCTCAAAATCCAGCCAAGCTGAGTCTGTTGTGCTATTGGTAGAGATGAGTTTTCTTTGATTATGCCAGGCATGATGATTTCCGAGTAAACTTCTGCTCCCAACAATAAATCGATTGGTCGACAAACGTTGAAATCTGGATCTGCTAGTTGAATGTTTTGAAGATATCCCCACGATGGTTTTGAGAAACTATGGTTTGGCAAGTTGTTAATTAATTTTTTCATAACAACAACTTCTGTTTGGAATGTGTAATTTGAGTGTAATGAGGATGCCACAAGACTGAGAACTCCCTTACAATTGGTTTGATTGGCACTGACTCCAACTATGACGCCTTTGCATGCTCGGCGCGGCAGTTTCAGTATTTGAGCTGCGTTCTCAGTGATGAGGGAGGCTTGAGAGCCTTGATCTATGAGAGCCCTCATTGTGTGATATTCCCCATTAGTCCCTTGTATACTGACAAGTGCTGTGGCTAGCAGAATTTCAACAACGGATTCCTTGGAAACATGTGTCACCTTACTTTGTGTTTTGTCTTGACATGACGTAGACGGTGACATATACACGTTACTGGACACTGCGTTTGTCTGTAGGGCATCGTGTAGTACGGTGTTATGAGTTCCTTTACACACCCTGCATCTTGATTCAGAACGGCATGATTTATTTTTGTGATCAACCAGGCAATTTTTACACAAGTTGAACTTTTGCACCGTGTTTCTCTTTTCTGGTGACCCCGATTCTAAAAATGGCTTGCAGTAGAAAAGTCCGTGGCTGTCGTCTTTGCATAGTGGGCAATATTGTGTCCTCGTTGCACAACTTTTTACCGCTGAACTACGTAAAAACGGTTTATTAGAATCGTTTTTATTGTTGAAATTATTCGATTTTGATTGATTCTTTTTGTTGAAATAATGTTCAAAATCTTTGTTTCTACTCGGAGATGACGACGATGATGATTTGGATGAATAATGCTTTCGCCGTGTTGACTCGAGAGCAGTATACTTGTTCTCTAAAAACTTAAGAAAGTCCGCTAGAACAGGCAAGGCTCTTGGATTTTTTAATGATTGAGTGTATTCACTAAGTGTGTGAGTATCCAGCTTCAGTGTAAGTAAATGCACAACCGTTGGTCCCATGGCGGCTACGTCTAAACCAAGATTATTCAAGGCGTTCATGCATTCATTGATGGTGTCGAACATGTTCTTGATCTGTGTGTCGACTTGGTTTTGCATTGTAGGTATTGACAGCAGTATGTTAATGAGAGAGGTGAAAATTAGCCTGTCATTATTATACCTGTGATTCAATATGTCCCAGCAAATTTGGTAATTTTCAGAACTGATATTGAGGTGTTGAATGATCCTTTCTGCTTCGCCTTTCAGTTTACTTTTTAATAACTGCATCTTCTGGGCGCTTGGGATGGATTTGTTGTTATGGACAACCTCTTGGAATAAGTCCTTGAATGATATCCATTTGTGATAGTTCCCTGAGAAGGTAGGAATATCTATTTTCGGTGTAAAACTTTCCCGATAGGAAACAGAATACATTTTGCTATTGACTAACTTTTTGATGTCAACGTACAGTTGTTCGTAGTTGCTGTATTCCTGTTCATACTCCTCATCTTCCGAGTACATCTCACTATCAATTTCCCAGTGCAAGGAATCGATGGTTGACCATTTTGCTTGAATGGTTCTGAGCACATCTTCGAATTCCCATTTTTCGGAGAGGCTCTCTATATCCACGCTTCTGATTGCCCGTGATAAAGCCTTGAAGTTACTCTTCTGCTTGCGGAGCATTTCTTCTAATTTACTGGCATTTCCACGAGAGACAATCTTCTTGAACAATGATGAGGATGGGCTCCCAATAGGCTTGATATTTGCTTGATCTGTATCAACTGACAACATGTCCGTTTGCTGTCGCTCATCCGCAGCTTCTTGATCGCGAGTATCTGATATACGAATTGATGAAGCGCTAGGCGACTTACCCCCTTTCTCCAAACTAGTTGGCGGTTTGTATTTTTGAATGATGTCCTGAGCTTCATTGTAGAAAATTCTTGCCTTATCGTAGATGTTCTCCGAAAAGTAGGTATAACCACGATCTTCAAACTCACATAATTTAGCATGATTTTCTTCAAACTCCCGCCAATACGAATCCAGGATTTGCAAACGCTTTTTGATGTTGGCCGGAGTTTTGCGATCCGCAGAATCCTTCTTAAAATTCCGCAGTTGCTGCTCCATGGCTTGAATGATCTGATCTTGATTGGCCAAAATATTTTCCATGCTGGCGCTCATGATTGTTGTTGTATGATATGTTTGCTTACGCTTTCAGCAGTTTGTGGTATTGCAATCTATCCGCGATTCGTATCCACGAAAAGAAGGTTATAGCACACAATTCGCTAAGATGGAGTAAGCAGTCGTTGAGTTGCAGCAGACGGATGTTACTCTGTCCACAGGTCGTAGTCGCAGGAGCTGTACTTTCGTGCTGACAGTTTATTCACACTGTTATTAACGCGAAATAGTCCCGCTTATACGGAGGCTCGAAGGACCAAAAAGATGTAGGGTCTTTACACCTTTTAATAGTGATGGTTCGATTAATACGCAAGAGTACGTAATAAAGGAATTTAATTGTATGATGATGAGTGCACGCGATTTGAATGATATTTGTGTACTAAATTATAAGCCGCGCGTAGCAAGTAAAGTGCTGACACAATGATGTCAAATTTGTACGTGCTTGCACTGTACATCCATCGTACGGATTACACCGTCGGCAAGCTTAACTTCGCGTGTCGAAGTGCTGAGGGGATGACCCTGACGTAGAAGGAGAGTATATAGCGTATGACCCGCAATGCAATGTTTGGCGGCCGTATCAATCAATGCTGTGCCGGAAAAACCCAAAATTTTTATATTAAAAATAGGTCGTAACTCTCGACCAATAGAGGGTCCCGTACGGTCGTTACACAAACATATCTCGGTTAAACATAAATAGGTATTATCCTTTTCATCATAAAAATCACTACATAAAATATCTTTATGACATGGATGGGCAATGTCCTTTTTACTTTTAACATTACTACACAAAATATCATTATGGCAAGAATGGACATTGTCCTTTTGATTTTTAAAATTGCCACACAAATATCGTTTCGATTTAGATGTCCATTGCCCTTTATATTAATAACATTGTTAGACACGTTTCCTAAAATTTGTGAGTTATTAACATTATCATTATTAGAATTACACATAGTATTAATTATATTTTGTGGGATAACATCCTTTTGTTTACTAAAATAGCTACACACATTTTCTTGCGGAATAAAATCGGTTTTAACATAATTAAAGTCTGACGATAAGTTTTTAGTAACTAACTGAGATTGCACGGAATAAAAACTTTGATCACTTTGACTATTACTTTGTTCACTCTCACCTTGGTTCTGCAACTTACGGCAATGTTCTTTGGTGTGGCCAAACCGTCTGCAGTACGTGCAGGACGGCCGTGGCCTCTTTGTCGTGTCCTGCTTTGGTGGGACCGGCGCCGGCGCGGGCGACGCGGCTGGAACAGGCACGGAGGACGCGGGCGGAGCGGGCGGGCTCCGCGCCACGGCGGCGGGCGTGCCGTGGGCCTGCGCCCGTGCGGGAACGAGACAGCGCGCGGGGGCGCGGGCACTGTCGTGAGCAGCGGATTGTGTTGACGATGACGTCGGTAATATTGCCGGCGTTTGTGTTCGACGCTCACTCGCCGTCGTCGGCGTCATGTTATTTACCTCGTCGAACGAGTCTTCGATATTCCGCGCGAGGCGTAGTAATTCATAGAAATTACGGCACTCCTCTCTTCGTAGTCTTTTTCTTATTCTGCTGTGAAGGAGGCCGTAGGTCATGTCTATTTGAGCCGACTCTGTTATATCGAAAACGATCGATTCTCGATCGATTCGATTATCGATTGTTGTTGTTGTTATATCGTCTTTCGGTAAGCGTGCCAAAAGGGCGCGAATGCACGCTACGAAAATATCTGTGTTTTCATTACCCTGCGGTGTCGCAAATATTTCCAAGTAGATCCGGTGAGGCGGCCGGCGGTCACCATAGGCACTTATTAAATTTTCTTTGGCTTCGCGCCATGACGACACAGAATTTTTGATTCCTTGCCACCAAGTGGCCGCTTCATCCTTGAATAGGTAGGCTAAACCACGCAGAATGTTTGAGTCCGCCACCTGTGCGCAGTCACTATAGGCATCTATAGCGTCGATAAACGCTTCCACCGACTCCTTTGGTCGGCCGGAGAACGTGGCTTTGCAGCGGGCTAGGGTGTTGTTCCCTAGTAGCGCGAGTGATTCCGGAGTCGATGCACTCGCCCGCGACATCGAGTTGAGCAGCTCCCTAAATGCTTCTGTTTGAGAGCGTTGGAGAGAGGCGATAATCGTCGCGCGTCGCCAAGCAAGTGCCTTCCTTCGCACCTTCCCTCGCTGCGGTCCGGTGGCGAGGGAAAGAGACAGGTATATTTTACACAATATATCGAGACGGCATGCGACCACGGGACGCTCTGACTGGCCGAGATTGTATTCGGGTTGCTACAATATGAATTTAAAACGTTGAGAGCTTCGTTTAGCACACCGTAATGACGCGAAAGCGGGTCATGGTGCACGAAATCAAAAGCTTTGGAGAGATCACAGAAAACTCCGTTAGCATTTTGAGAGTTTTCCCATGCGTTAAATATGTGTTTCAGGAGAGCAACATCCGCATCTGTAGTCGCAACGACCCTTTGTAAAGCCATATTGTTTATTATGAAGGAGGCTATTTAAATTAAAATGTCTTAGCAACTGCTTGAGTATTAACTTTTCAAATATTTTGCTGAATGCTGGTAAAATAGAAATAGGCCTGAAATTGCCAACGTCATTTTTATTACCTGATTTAAATAATGGTATGACTTTACTTCTCTTCATGAGGACAGTAAAAGTTCCTAAATCAACACATTTATTAAAAGTAACATTTAGACAGGGGGCTACGATGTCTATTATATTACTTAAAAGTTTAATGGAGATTCCCCAGTAATCACCAGTGTTTTTAGACTTGAGTGTGTTGAAAACATTAACTACATCACGAGGCGTTACACAACGCGCCGTCGTCCCGGGCTTATTTATCAAGCCAAAATAAAAACACAAGTGTATGCTTGCATCAGCAGAAGCAGCGCAGCTATCACAAGTTGCCTGTAGTATTACAGCATCCTTTTCGTCGATTGTACTAATTAAAGAGACAGAGTCCAGTGAGTCCAGTGAGTCCAGTAAGAGCAAAAGTTGTTCCAGAGCACCGAGTTTCTTCGAAACTTAAACTAACTCAAACTTTTGCTCTTACTATACACTGGACTCTGTCTTTTTTAACTTCGACAAAACCGACAGCAGTGTCCACATAAGAGTCGCGAGATGACCTCAAACATCACAATATCTTTCAATGTTGTTGTTTTGTTGTTTTTTACGAACATCATTTTGTAAAAAAAAGAAATCCGGATTCTCGAAATGTTTTGTTTCAATCCTCGCTGGATTGAAACAAAACATTTCGAGAATCCGGATTTCTTTTTTTTTTTGTACAATGTGATGTGGACGTACATTTACAAAAGTTTTCCCTAACTGGTTTGTCTCTAAGTAACAGCGGGCTTCCGTTTATCGCGTTTTAAAAATGTTAGAATAGTTCTATGGTTAACACGAAAATGTCGACCTGCCCTACGCAAACTAGACGTTGGGTTGCGTTCAAAATAATTTAAAATTCGTTCCCCAAGGGTCACTCTTACACGTGGAAGAGCACTATCTACATGCGGGATTAAGGATCGATTTTCTCGCATCCTCTGGACAGCTTGGACAATGGTGCGCCCATTGGTCGGACAAACTCGAGTGTTTCCAAACCTGTCTCGGTATGTCCGTATAGCCAAAGCGGCGTTTCTTTGACCCTCCCCATAAATTAAAATCATGTCGCTGTACTCCGAAGCTATGTAATGGTAACGAGGTATGATTATTAAAAAAAAAAAACACGAAAACAATAGAAACAAAACGTCTAATTTCGCACAATTCACACTTAACTGTTTAACTATATATCGTCCAATTTCGCACTAATACCGTCGTAGATAAAGTTACAAATTACAAACACACGAACGGCGGGCACTTCAAAAGCGGAGGCGTGTGCGCTTACAAAGCGATGATGCGTGAATCGTCACAGGATTGCGGCGACACACTGACTGTCCGTATAAATAACACTGACCTAAATTTGTAGTTGCAAATTTCTTCAAGAAAGCGACGTAACAAACGAAACTAGATTTATCTCTTTCGCACACACTAAATTTAACATTAATATGAGTTCATAGCAATTTCCGCATGCGTTATTTTCTTATCTAACTCTGATGACACGCTCTAAGACTCTTATTGCTCAGATTTAAGGTAATAATTTTCACTAAATCAAATTAACACATATATGCCCAGAACTATTTTAAATGCCGATTTTGGTTATTTTCAGATATGTTTATGTTGATAAACCCCTGTATTAGTATTGACAAGTTTTATTAAAAAATATTTTTGTTTAGTAGGTATTTTAGAGGTGTTCGTAAACGAATCAATGGGCAAAATATCCTACATTCGTTATAGGTAATTAAAATAAGTATGTTATAATAAGTTTATTATTTATTTGATATTCACACGAACTTATAGTAAAAAATTAAGAATGAAATGCAGAGTAACATTTAGAATGTAAATTGACTTCACATTTTTGACAAAAAGTTACTGTTAGGCTTTTGCAATAGGCACATCGCAGCCGACTAGGTGCCCTGCCGATCATGTGCTCGGCGTTATGCTTTCGTATTGATGTAGGTACATTCGTAGAAACCGGTTTGCTAGGTCCCGGATGCTGCTTATCATTGCATACTTTTGAAGTAAGGTTCGGGAATGCTACGTCGAAACTCGAGCGTATCTATATCGTTAGAGTAATTTCGAGCTAGCAGGGTAGCATTGTTGACCGCAACGTCTATCAACCAGAAAAGTAAGGGAATATACCACTTTTTGCCCCTCATTGCTATTCGATAGGTACCTATATTTGCATCCAACCTATCAACCCCTCCCATAAAACGATTGTATTGGTATACAACGTTCGTTTCTGGCACATTTACTCTTTGTTTTTGCGCAGCTGAGTATCTACTTGCAGTTCGTATAGGCTCCACGCCGTATTCACTGGATAACAGAGTCACTACACTGTTATCGTTCCAGCGTACTGCACAAATGCCGCTGTTTACATCGAGCCGACTATCATGGTAACCTCGCTGTTCCTTCTTGCATAACTTGTCGTCTTTCAAAGGACACTTGTCAGTACGATTACCACGAACTGTACCCGTCACTAATATTTTATTTTTTATTTCATTGTTGTTATCAACGGTAATCCTGTGAAGAAGTTGTCGATGAAAACTGAGAATCTTGTTTCTTCGTAGATTTTCTGAATTTCAGTCATTAGTTTTTGCCCAACATACTGTCCTGGTACTATATGTTCCATAACGGCCTTGATACGGGTTGGCGTATAAGCAATATCCTAAGTGCAAGGCTGCAATCCACGTCTTGAAGCCAAATCTAATAGGCTTTCTCCTGATATGCTGCTTACAACCGTGACTACCATAGTAAGTTATCATAGTTTCGTCTATGCTGATGTCCTTTGCCATTACAGCATATTGCAGGAACTTCTTATTCAGTAAATCAAAAAGAGGGCGGACTTTAGCCATTTTGTCATTAGGGAAAAGGCTGGTGTTATCGGCCACATGGTAATGGCAAAGAATTTCTTCGAATCGCCACCAAGACATTGTGTGTATCTTCGTTACTTACCCAATACATCCGATGTCGTGGCAGTGGAAAATATCCAGTCAATATCAAAATGCCAATGAAACAATATATGTCACTATCAGAGAGGGTAAACCCTGGGTTTCCTTTTTGTACTGCATAAATAACAGAGTGACGGACAATGTGCATAATAACTTCGTGGCTAAAAACAATTCAAAGAAATCGACTGGTCCTGAAGCATCAGATAAAGTAATTATTGATCTTGGGAATGGTGCGATCCACTCATCATGATGTTGAGGTAAGTTTCGCTTCAACCATTTTCGGGCTGCCTTAGGTGGTAGAGTTGGCGGTGGAGGTAGAAGCGGAGGATTACCTATAGATCGCGATGGCCGGCCCCACTTAAGGGTTGATAAAGATTGTGGCTGGTATGGCGTGCTTGGGTGTAAAACTTCTTCTTCAGACTCGCTGCCATCACTGATATTTGTTCCACTTAGTGTCAGTTCAGCAGGTGCCAAATATTGACGACGCGAGAAATTTTCAAAACTTACATTTGTTTCGTCCCCCGAGTCAGAAACTGACACAATTCCATTACCTGGAGGATCGATGTACACATCAGCTGCTGTCACTTCATCACCCGAATTAAATCAACGATTTCATTAGTAGTCTGTCAAGCGAGCCTTGTCTCATGAAAAGGCGGTAAATTTAAAAATCTTACAGGGGTCAACACTGATAAAGTAAGCTGAAAACGGGTTTGATACTTGAATTTTTGTAGAAATTTTATTTTTTGGGATAAAATAAAAAAGTGCATTTCCGTGTAGGTATTTATTAATCACAATCAGAACTAAAATCAGAATCTAGAAATGCAATGCCTTCATAAGAGAAATCACTGTCAGTATCATCATTACGCACAGAAATAATGAAGGGTTTCAACTCCGTTTCGGTTATCCTGTCCCTTACTTTATATTGGTTATCTACATTAACCGACTCTTCACATGGAGACTTTCATGAAGCAGGAATTTTGGCCGACGGGTGTCGTGTATCGGCGTTTTCGCGGAAGTCTACATGACACCACGACTCAGCGCAATACGACGCCGACCAAACGTAGTAACTAGTTTTTGTAGTGATGTTTTTTATTATGTATTAGTTTATTATTATATAAGATTATTTTGTGTATTTTGTCTATGGGCCTTAGTCGCCTGAAAATAAAGCAATTATTATTATTATTATTTTCGTTTATTTATTTTTCTAACATATAAAATACATTTTTATAAAATATTTTTTTTTTAAAGGGTATAAAAAACATTTAAAAATATTAAACATAGTGTTCCGCCGGTGTCGGGAGCAGGGTCCAAGCTACCGGTGGTTAGGGCTGCAGAGATAGGAACCTCCTCACAATACGAGCCGTATCTAGAAGTACTGCCTTCTGAATCAGGCCCTTGATCCAACCGCCTAACGAGAGCCTCGAGAGATGTTGGTCGAGGCTTTCGGCCATCAGGCCATTGGCCGTTACGACAATCGGCACAATGATAGCCGAGCTCACATTCCACATGTCGACAACCTCGTGTGCTAAGTCGAGATATTTTATTTGTTTCTCTTTCTCAGCTTTCACGAGGTTCTCGTCATGTGGAATGGTAACATCAACTATCATTGCGCGGCGCGCTAATCGGTCTATCACCACTATATCAGGCTTATTGGCAAAAATAGTCCTGTCAGTAATGATAGACCGATCCCAGTACAACGTGACATGGTCATTTTCGAGAACTGGGTCGGGCACATACTTGTAGTACGGTACCTCAGAATCCACAAGTTTATATTTCAAAGCAAGTTGCTGGTGAATAATCCTGGCCACTTGGTTATGCCTGTGCAAGTACTCGCCGTTAGCCAGACGAGAACAACCAGAGATAATATGTCTGATGGACTCACCCGGACGGTGGCATGCCCGACACACGTCAACCGTCCCGTCCCTCATAATACGAGTATGTCTCCGGTAGTTATTCGTCAAGATAACTTCGTCCATAATTGCACAGACGAAACCTTCAGTTTCCCCGAAAAGGTCACCAAAACGTAGCCAGGATACGGACGCTAGGAAATCTACACCAAGCTCGTGAAGAGCCCGGTAGAAGCGCCCGTGAAGCTCCTCGCTTTGCCATACTTCCTTGCGGTCATCTGTAGTAAGTACAACAGGATTGCGTCAGTTCTCTTTAGCCATGGAGAGCGGGGTGAGCCCCTTGTCCACTGCTACCACATCACGGTGCATACCCACTTCGGCTTTTAAAAAATATTCCCTGAGGCTGCACACCTCGCGGTTATGGAGGGTCTTCGCATTTAAAAAGCCTCGACCCCCGCATTTCCGCGGGATGTACAGTCTCATCACCGATGAACGTGGGTGATGCATCCGGTTTGCGGTCAGGAGTGTACGGACCCTCCTGTCCAGGGCGTCGAGTTCGGTCTGAGTCCATTTGAGTATCCCGAAAGAGTACATCAAAACCGGCATGACCCAACCGTTGAAGGCGCGCACCTTGTTTCCGCCCGAAAGAAGACTAATTAAAACCTTCTTCAGGCGACCAAAGAAGCGCTCCTTCAACGATTGCTTCATGTCAGCAACGTTGATGCCTAACGCTTCCGACATACCCAAATACTTATAGCTTTCGGTTGAGGAGAGGGATCTAAGGTGTATGGAGTCCGTGAGTTGAGTTCCCTCGGACTCCATAATCTCCCCTCGCTTTACATGCATGACTGCACATTTGTCCACACCAAATTCCATCCTGATGGCGCTACTGAATGTTTCAGTTACCTTCAGTAGCTCCATCAGTCGCAATTTGTTGGGGGCAAAGAGTTTCAAGTCATCCATCTAGAGGAGGTGAGATATGACCTGACCACCTCTCCTCAATCGATAGCCCAGTCCTGAATCCTCCAGCAGTGTGCTTAGAGGATTCAGGGCTAAGCAGAACCAAAGTGGACTCAAACTATCGCCCTGGAATATTCCCCGATTAATCCATACAGGTTCATCGTTCCCCTGGATCTGTCGACATCCTGGATAGCGAAGGACCGTCCTCCATTGCCCCATACACGACTTCAGGAAGGAGCGTAGAGTTGTATCTATCTTGTACAACTCCAACTTATTATTATTATTATTAATACTGTGATCTGTGCATTTTTCCAAGCATTGGCTGTGACACTATTAAAATATATTTTTTATAAGGTTCTCCATTTCTTTACCTGGAATTCCTAAGGTTATGCTGGTATTTTTCTTTTAGCCAAACTCCATATGAGTTCAATTGCGTTCAGGTCACAATGATACGGCGGCAGTTTCAAAACATCAGTCATGGCCATACTCTTTCAAAAATTCTTCAGCTTCATACATTGGAGTTGTTTTATTTTCATTGACAAGGCAAATAAGCTCAGCCTTTGTAAAGTATTGTTCATAATTAATTTCATTTTTAGTTAGCCATTTCTAAATGTCAGCCTTTAAATCATTCATAGTGGGTGGCTTATTTATTTGTATTACATGATAGCTAGCGTTGTCCATAACATTAACACTGGGCTTTATAAAATGATTTGCCATTTTTGATTTTGTACTGAATACTAATAATACATTGGGGACAAAACCTTTTTCAGATCCAGCATGAACAACAATATGCCTGTTGCCTGACGATATTTTATTAATTACTCCGCTTGTGGATGGCCCTTGCCATGATTTTTTTACTTTATAATTTTGGTGGACGTAGGTTTCATCAAGATAAACTATTGATTTTCCTTGTTTCCGATTTTCATAATTTTTTCTGAGATACCTATGTCGCCATGCAGATAGTTAATACTTCTTAATAAGAACAGAACATTATTTTTTTTGTATTCAAATCGTTTTTTGAGTAATAATTGTCTCAAAATTCATAACATCCAGTAAATCCAATTGATTTTCTTAAATCTGCAAGCAAACTTCGTAGAGTTGGAACTTGCTTTTTTACACGGTAAAATTCATTCATTTTATTGCGTATTGCTGATAAATCAAAATCGTCTAGGTTGGCTACAGTTGGCTGTCGTGGACGTTTTTTCCCCGGTGTGTTCCACTCACCTTGGTTAATATAGCACCTTCTTTTTTTATTCTTCGCAATATTTTAACACTTAAATCTGAAAGTTCAATATGTCAGTTTAGTATAAAACGCACAAATTATAAGATAACCTATATAGAAAATCTTGTCTTCTATTTCTGTGAGTTGCTTAACTAAATGATCATTATTGTGATTTTTATTACTTCATCATTAAAGGTGGCCAAAAACAAATTGTATGTTATTAAAAATGCAAAAAAACAGTAAGTTTCAATTCAAACAACAATCTTTTAAAGTAGCTATCACTATTATGTGCCCCAGTAAGATTCAACGTCATGACTACGACGTCTGAATCTAAACCCGAAATCATGATCACAGCACAGTAAAATAAATAAAATTAGATAATTGAGTTAAAAGTATCAATATGTTGTAGCCAACCTACCTGACGTTGAAACAATCCGTTTGACAGATAATAGTATTGCCATTATAAGAAATCAGCTAAATGGTCGTGGACAAGATCCGCTTGACCGACTCTAGTTAACTGAGTGCTCCGCTTAAAACAAAAAAAAAACAGATTTAGTACAAGTCTCACTTGTATATTTGCCCGACGTATCGTTTTGGAAATACGTTATAAAGACAGTATAGGTATTTATAAATTATTATTTACTTATTCTAAATATACGAATAAGTTTATAATTTACCCAAATTTACTAAAAACCTTTGATAAGTACAGCTTTACTCAATTAAACAGTTACGTACTTTTTTCTGGCAGACGACATGATTCTTGCGCGACGTAAAACACCACACAAATTGCATTGGTTACTATTTGAATCAAATGTCAACGCTGCTCAAAAATCTTTGTTGCAAATAGAACCTACTTACATAACCTTGCGATAGATGGCGTTTTTTTTTACATTTTACTACGGTAACAAACAATTTACGATGCTTTTATGAAAGTACTACTTCTTGTTTCGTTTTTGAATCAATGGGCATATATATGGGTTAAAAACTAATCTGGCGAAAGTTTTTAAGTAGCGAGTTGGCAACGTGTCTGTCTGATGTTTATACCGATAGGGGTCGCTAACCTGACAGTGCTTCCCTATTAACAGATACATGTAGAATGGTGGGATTGTGGGGCAAGTAAAATGCTATTGAAACAGTTACTGGTGGTTTAATTTGGTTTATCCGACACCGATACAGTAAAATCTTCTTAATATATATTTTCCTTCTTCCCGTCTTTACTCCAACCCAACCGCTCTCAACTCACGTCACCTTCTTTCCTCCTATCGCTCTCTCATTCATCGTTCCTTCTCTTTCACTCGCCTTGCGTTCCATTCCTCATAGATACACACTAAAATCACTCATCCTACATTCGGTCATCCTGCTTCCATATCTGTCCTCAGATATGCATACTCTCCACACATGCCACTCTTCCAGATCTCATTCATGTACCAGTTAAACACCCTCACTACAGCTGGCATAACTTCTCAAATTCACCATACCTTAACTTAAACTATCTGGTTACTACTAAACAACTTATGTGTTAGACTTTACACAGAATTACTAGATTAGAACCTTGTACCATATCTTATTTTATAATATAATCAAACTTTTTGTAAATACCTAAATAAGAACACACAACAATATGAAATTTCTAAGTATAGAAAAACTTATTACATCTTTAGAACTTAACTGCGATTAACATAGTGGAACAAACTAGCAACAACTCAACTACAAACAAAACCTGTTGTTGTACCAACTTACAAAGTCTCAACAGGAAAAAACAATAATAGATGTAATAATAGATGAATAATAGATGTTCAGCACTAAATCTATTATTAATTACAAAAATAACCTAGTACTATCCAAACTCAAAGTATCACATAACAGTACTTATATAACACCTAACCTGGTATTCGTGAGGATACAGAACAGGGTTATTTGGATACAGCTAACTATACACACATTCACATGACACCTTTTAGAAACAAAAAAAAAAAAAAAAACAACAAACAAACAACACTCTTTTCATTCATCCCTACCTGGCCATTTGTTCATGTTATCTGCTGAACTAGATGTTTTCTTTGGCCCTTCCGTGGTGTCATACAGTTTCTCAACATCGTATCTGTCATTTCGCTTGACCTTAAGAGCGTGTTAGCATCTTACAAACGTAAAACGAGAACTTGGGAGATTTTGAAGTGATTTTGGTCATATAATTTATTATCTTAGCTTCTTTTGACTTCAATCATCGTAATTATCATAGATTTTTATTTAAAGTATAGGGGTTGGATAATGGAGAACACTGTATTTCTTGTGGAACTAGGTATTTATTTAGGCACTGGTTAGGGTTATATAATGGAGAACATTTTGTTAGAATAGCTAGGTGTGCACCGGGTCGGCGTTCGGCCCTCGCGCGTACGTGTGGCGCGTTTTGTAGTGCGGACTATACTAACTACAGGTGGCGCGCGGGGATCACGCGGCACCGACTCGAGCGCTGAGGCGGGCAGAGCGACGACTCGGTTGGGGGGGGGGGGGGGGGGGTGAGCAGTAGAGGCTCGTGGCGGATGATTGTTATTATTAATACTACGCGCTATATCCTCCCCCTCCAAGTCAGCAGAAGGCTTTGGAGCTGGCTTGGCAATTGATACCTTACGGGGTCTACCCTTCTTCCTGCCATGGACGGCAGCGTCCGAATCACCTACATACGGTGTGAGGTGACTGACATGATACTTCCCGCGAGGTTGGCTCTCTTTATCTACAACCTCGTAAGTGGTTCCGGAAACAACTTTACTAATGCGATAAGGGCCCTCTCGTCTCGGGGCAAACTTACTGGTGAAACCTTTCGCGGCTTGACTAAGTCGATGGCTCTCCACGAAAACGAGGTCACCCTCCTGAAACTTCGGTCCAGGACGACGGATTTTGTCCATTGCATCTTTACGAATATCCTGTTGGCGCTCGACACGCTACTTCACCTCTTGCAGGCGGTAAACAAAGTCCCGTAAATATGTCGTGATTTGAGGTACGTAGTTTTCTTGATCTACGACCGCTCGCAAGTCGTGGGCTACGTCCACCGGGGACCGGAATTCACGTGCAAACGTTAAAAAGGCGGCAGTGTCCCGTACCTTGGTTAGGGGCCGAATTTAAAACGAATCGCACAGCAGGCAACACCTCCGGCCAACGACGATGTTCTGAATCTATCAGGATCGATATCATTTGCTTCATCTCGCGATTTTTCCTTTCAGCTGGATTAGCTTCGGGATGATAGACGGGGGTTAAATTTTGATGAACACCGAGAACGTGCATTGCTTTTTGCATGACCGATGACACGAATTGGGTTCCATTATCTGAGATTACTCGACGGGGAAAACCATATCGCATGAAAACTTCTTCGATAAGAGCTTTTGCACACGACTCAGCAGTCGCATCGCACAACGCCAACAGTTCCACCCATCGGCTAGCGGTGTCCTCCACCAGAAAAATCCACTTCTCTCCCTTGTTACCTTCGGGAAGTGGACCAAATAGGTCCATTGCAAGAACTTCGAAACGCTGCTGTGGCACTGGGGTCTGGAGTAGACCGGCAGGTTTCAGATTTGTGGCTTTATACTTTTGACACAGATTGCAGGACTTTAAGTACTGTGCCACATAAGTTCTCATGTTCCTAAAATAGTATTTCTCCTTGATCTTTCTCAAGGTCCGCTCCAAACCCAAGTGTCCAGCAGTGGGCGCATCGTGAAGCTCCTTCATGAGCTCAGCCCGTAACGACTCTGGGACAACTAGTTGAGGTTCTTCGGATTCTGCATCCGGGTCACAGCGGTACAACACGCCTTGTGAAAGATAATAACCTCTATCAGTCCATCGCAAGGCTGAATGTGGGTTATTGGAACTCTCAAAATCCTCTATGATTTTGTTTACCTCGGGATCCTTAAGTTGGGCATTACGAATATCTTCTGGTTTCCTCTGAGGTAAGTCAATGATCACCGGACAAATGCTGCAAGAGCTTGTAGAGCTCGGCTCTTCAACATCGGCGACTGGTCGACTGAGAGTATCAGCGACAAGGTTGACTCTTCCAGGTGTATACTCGATATCCAGGTTGTAACTCTGAATCTTCATTGCCCAACGGGCCAAACGACCACTGGGTGTCTTCAGCGATAAGAGCCATTTCAATGGCTGATGATCGGTGGCCACACGAATCTGCGCTCCTTCGATGTATCCTCTGAATTTGTCCAGAGCCCACACAACCGCTAGAGCTTCGCGCTCTGTCGTGTGGTAGTTACGCTCGGCGGGTGTTAGCAACCTACTCGCGTACTCAATGGGTCTTTCTTCGGTAGGACTCTCCCCTTGCATTAAAACTGCGCCAAGCGCATAAGCACTTGCGTCCGTGCGCAATACAAAGGGTTTCTCGAAGCTTGGTTGGCAAAGAATGGGGCTAGTTGAGAGCCGTACCTTAAGCTCTTCAAAAGCTCTTTGCTCCTTCTCCTCCCATTGCCAACGTCGATCTTTCTTCGTAAGGTCCGTCAAAGGACGCGCTACCTCTGAAAACTGCGGTATAAATTTACTGAACCAAGAACTGGTTTGCAGGAACGTCTTCAGCTCTTTCAGGTTCGTCGGTGGCTTCATGTTCACCACCACTTCCACTTTCGTGGGATCAGGCTCGATGCCCCGTGCCGAAATGACGTGTCCCAGGTAAGTTACTCTATCCCTAGCGAAAACACACTTACTTCTGTTTGCTTTCAGGTTGAACAGGCGGAGGCGCTCGAAGACCTGCTGTAGATCCCTTCCATGGGCTTCTAGATCCACGGAAATCACCAGGATGTCATCCAAGTAAGCTACCACAGTGATATTATTCAAACCAGCTCGAAATCTATCAATAAGGCGTTGTAATGTCGACGGGGAATTCTTCAAGCCGAACGGCATACGTCGGAAACGAAACATTCCAAAGGGTGAAATAAAAGTCGTTTTGTCCCTGTCTTCAGGAGCTACTTCAATTTGCCAATAACCAGCCTTCAGATCTATGGTTGACATCACACTATTAGCCTTGGTGGACTGCAGAACCTCATCAACAACAGGTAAGGGATACTTATCCGTTTTGGTTACCTTGTTCAAGGCCCTGTAGTCTACGCAAAATCGTATTTCTCCGTTTTTCTTTGGCATCAGCACTACTGGGGATGCCCACGGCGATTCTGCTTCCTCTATAACTTCCTCTTCTAGCATTCTATCAATCTCTTTCCTTATAATCTCTTTCTCTGCCGGTGTCACCCTGTAAGGCGGCACTGAAATTGGAGCACTGTTCCCAGTGTCTATCCGATGCAAAGCAAAAGTAGTTGGTCCTCCCCCTGGTTCGAAGATATCCTTATTGGACTCCAGCAGGTTGGCCAATTTATTGCGGTCCGATGGTTGCACCAGAGTACCCTCGTCATCGCGGAGACAAAATGCGGAACACGCGGTTTCAGAACGCCCATCCTCATACAACATGGGTTATATTACCTGTGAGCCCTTCAAAGACCAAGAATTCTTATGGAAGTCAAGTACCAAGCCAGCATCCCTAATAAAATCTATGCCGAGCAACGACTCCACAGCCCCAGGTAACACAATAAAATGGGTGGGTACAACTCTATTACAAAAATGAACATCAACCATCGCTCTCTCTACATATAAACAATTGATAGAACCAAGCTTAATTTCAGAATAGGTTTTTACAAATTTTTGTCAATTTTTAACTAAAACATTTTTTAAGCTAACACTAGCTATTGATAGTTTAGCACCGGTGTCTAAAAGAGCACTACCACTTTCACCGTAAATTTTAATTCAATTCAATTCAATTTATTTATTGCAGATAATAAAAATCCATAGTATTACATAAAAAAAAACAATATAAAAACACAAAGATGAATAAATTTAAAAATACAATAATTTAAAAAATATTATAAAAATTAATCGTGAATGTCAAAACGTGTATAAAAGAATAATTAGGTCAAATAATAATAATAATCAATAATCAAAATATAATTTAAACAGAAATAAAAAGATAATCAAAACACATAAAATATTATAGTACCTATTATAAGTATGAGGGGCCGCTAGCGTGCAGCCGTCACATTGGTGAGTCCCACCTCTGGGACAACGCGCTAAGAATACCATTCGGGCTGCCACGCACACGCCTTAACAGCGAGGCGCACCTTTTTCTGATTATGGCGAAAAAATCATCAGTCTGCGCCTCAGCAAACATCGCGGAAGCACTACAAAAGCGTGGCAGCCCCAACAATATCCTAAACGCATTGTAATTCTCTGAAAATAATGGAGACAAATCTCATAAAATATTTAGGTGATATGGACAGACCAAAAGGAGCACGCAGAAATTCGAATTGCCCATGATGAGTTATGAAAGATGTATATTGCACTGACTCCTTGCTTAACCTAAGATGGAAAAATCCGTTTTTAAATATTTTTGCATCTCTCAAATTATCAATCAAGTCATCAATGATTGGCAACGGGAACTCATCTTTTACAATCTTCTCATTTAGTAAACGGTAATCCACACAAATTCGGGTAGACCCATCTTTCTTTTTCACAAGTACCAAAGGACTAGAATACTCGGAAAAACTCACCTGTATTATTCCATCTCGTAGCCATTCATCTATTTGTTGCTCTACTACCTGTTGCTCCATATGTGATATCCTTCGTGGTCGCTGGGCTATTGGCACATCATCTTTCAACACTATCTTCATCTAAATTGGGGCTTCTCTCGTCTGTACAGGCTTGTACTCTTCAATCAGCCGCTCAACTTCCGTCTTTATGCTGGTATCGGAGATATGACCTGTAACATCCACATTCCTCACACAACAATTCACCCTAGACAACCATTCGTCATCTTGTGACAACAATAACATAGCACCCTCACGAACAACCATCACAACATTTTGCAAAAATTCCTGCCCAATAATTAGTTTGTAGGGCATGGCCCCTTTAGGTACTAGATGAAATATTACATCTGAATACGTCTTATTGTCTATTTGCAAACATAATATAATCTTTCCGCACGATCTTACTTTCGACAGTCCAAGTCCGGATAACATCGTATTATCATTACTACATGGCACATTTAACTCGTTCCACAGGTTCTCACATATTAGATTCACGTCACTGCCCGTATCTACCAATGCACTTATTGTTTTGTCACCTATGTTTACGGTTTTCATCGCAATATTATGCCGGTCACTCTGTTTGTTTACAATCTGCATGACATCGTCATCCCGATCCGTCATCTTGCAAACTTTATCATGGCCGAGGCCACCCGATCCGTCTTCGGGTGCCGTCGTCATCCCGAACATAGCCGAATGCTGTTTCTTCGTACCGGCAGCGGCGTCAAACTGCTTTACCGACGAGCTCGCCTGCGGTGACTGCTGATTGGTCGATCCGGCCGCTCTTGACTGTTTTACCGACGTTGCTGTTGTACCTCCGCCGCCTCCTGCTGCTGCGCTCGGACTTGTGCATTTTGAACTAATATGGCCGAATTGGTTACACTTGAAACATTTTACCCCGTTTCGGCATGCGCTTGCTTTATGATTTTTCTCCCCACAGTTGTAGCACGACTGGCTGGTTCCTGATGCAGAAGCTTGTTTTGCTGGTCGTTCGGCTTTCTGTCTAACAGCTTTTTCCATTATATTTTCGTACACTGATAACTTTTCTTTCAATGCCGGGTACGTTGACGCGCCGTAAAGTATAACTTTATTTGTTTCCAGGTCTGCAATTCCGTCCTGCAATAATGTACTGGATGGCGATGTAGTTGGGGAATTTGGCTCGCTTCCCCATTTCTTTCATTATTAACATATACTGATAATAGGATTCGTCTTTGCGTTTCTTACGTGCTGCCATCAACTCGTGCATTTCTTTGGCGTTCGTGGCGTCTGGGAATTCCTTCAGCACGGCTGCCTTCAGTTCTTCATATGTTTTGTGTACTTTTTCAGTCTTCAACCACAGCCCTGCTGTTCCCGTCAATGACCTACGAGCAATGATAAGCTTTTGCTGCGTAGACCATCCAAATATCTCCGCGTTGTCATCCAGGTCTTGAGCTCATTTCGTGGATGCATAGGAACGATCTTCACCATTGAATTGAGTCACTTCAAACATGTTGAAAACTGCGTCTTTTCCGTCTTTATTTTCCGCCATTGTCGTTTGAGTACCTATGGAGATTTTTTAACTGGAATCGTTTTCAATTAGCGTATTTCGTCTTTAAATAACGTCTTCCGTCTTCAAATAGCGTCTTCCGTTGTTGTATTGCGTCTTCGTCGTTTTTTTATTTTTATTATGTCACCTTTCTGTGTCACGATCGTCTTTTTCCTTCCGTTATTTTTTCAAACCACGTGCCCGCAATCCCGGACGAGCCCCCAAAATGTAGAATGGTGGGAGTGTGGGGCAAGTAAAATGCTATTGAAACAGTTACTGGTGGTTTAATTTTGTTTATCCGACACCGATACAGTAAAATCTTCTTAATATATATTTTCCTTCTTCCCGTCTTTACTCCAACCCAACCGCTCTCAACTCACGTCGCCTTCCTTCCTCCTACCGCTCTCTCATTCATCGTTCCTTCTCTTTCACTCGCCTTGCGTTCCATTCCTCATAGATACACACTAAAAACACTCATCCTACATACATAATGTAGCAAATGTTAAAAATGAAAAATAATTACCTGTGACTAAACTGCTGGACATATTCAAATTATTTTTTGTATGTATACTGAGAACCGTTCCGTCTCGTCGTCCACGAAGTTTAATTTGAGGTTTAAGATAATTTATTCTCATAAGAATTACACTATTCACTTACATGAGAATATTAAAACTAAATACTTTAAAAATAACAAAAAGTTAGGGTATTACAAAGCTTAGACGTCGATTATATGAATGTTTTGACGGTAGATTGCAAATCATTATGGACAAGTGTTCGTTCGATACATGATGTAAACAAGTATCCGTGTAACATAGATAAACGGTAACTGGATGCGGCTTGACACTATTGTAGGGAATGTGAATTTTTTAATATAAAATGTTTAAGTAGCTTTTTAAAAGTGGTTTCGGATTTAGATTCTTTGATGTCCCTCGGTAATTTATTAATCATTTTAGATCCTTCGTACACGATAGTTTTTCTTCCGTAGTTTGTGCGGGATGGATGTAGTTGCAAAAAGTCTTGTTTACGTCTCAATTTCATTTTATGTTTTTTTATATTTTTTGTGAAGGTTAAATTTGTGTGTATATTTTTGTTTAGTATTTTTCGAATTAGTATGCATGTGTTATATATGTATGTTTGTGCTATATTCATTACTTTAATTTTTTTGTAAAGAGTTTCTGTTGGAGTTAGATAGTCATAGTTAAATAACGTTTTTAGCAGTTTATTTTGGGCAGTTTGCAGTAGGTTCGTATGTGATTTGGCAGCGGTACCCCATATTTCCACTAGGTAGTCAATATGCGGCTTAACAAGGGAGAAGTAGATTAAATAGCGAACTTGGCGTGGTAAGCAACGAACGAGACCTCGAAGGATACCCATGAGTGATTGTATTTTTGATTTTATTTTTTGAATATGTGGGAGCCATGTCAGTTTGCTATCCAAAATTAGTCCTAAATATTTTTCTTGATCTACTTTGTTTAAGGTTTGGTTATTTATTTTTAATGGAGTATAATTGCCGATTTTTTTTTTTTGCTGCGAATATCATATATTTTGTTTTAGCTGTATTAATGGTGAGAAGATTTTGTTGAAACCACTGGTTCAGTAAGTCCAAATCGTTCTGTGCTTGCTTAACAATAGTATCGATTGAGTGGCCGAAGTAGAACAGACATGTGTCATCTGCGTATAATGTTAGGTCAGCTTTCAGACCAATTTTATGGACACTATTTATGTACAGTAGGAATAACAGGGGAGCCAAAATTGAGCCTTGGGGTACACCGTATGTAATAATTTTGGGATCACTGTGAGTGACACCAATTTTGACTACTTGGTATCGGTTTGACACGTAAGATCTAAAAATTTCAAGAGCAGGTCCTTGTATCCCGATTTCCATTAGTTTCCTTAGCAACAGTTCATGACTGACTGTGTCGAATGCCTTTTTTTAGGTCAATAAAGACACCCATTGCCACTTTCTTTTTATCAATATTAAGCTTTATAGTTGTTACCAGGTCTATTGTAGCTGAGAGTGTATTTGATTTCGGTCTAAAACCATGTTGTTTTTCATATATGAAGTTTAGAGATATTAGGTACATTTCGAGGCGATTGTATAAGACTCTCTCAAAAATGTTTGATAGTACGGGGAGCACTGAAATAGGACGATAGTTGCCCGGCTCTGATTTAACTCCGGATTTGTAAATTGGCGTAACTTTTGCAACTTTAAGACTATTTGGAAATGTCCCTGATTTCATACATTTGTTTATGCAACTAGTGAGTTCATCAAGAATTAGGTTTGCAACACATTTTAGTGACTTTGTAGTGATACCTTCTAAACCTGCGCTGGTGTTGTTATTTAAATTATTAATTATTTTTGAGATTTCATCTGTTGTGGCAGGTTCCAGATCACTAAGGGAAGACGAGCCGGATCCAGATAAATTCGTTAAAGCACTACCTGATGGGTGGTATTTTGTGGGTATTTGATTAGCCAGTATCGAACCAACATTTGCAAAAAAATCATTGAAGCATTCACAGATGTCCTTTAAATCAGTAACAGTGCCATTTTGGGACTGAAGTTTTCGCGGGCGGATTTTTCTGTGAATTTATTGCAGGATAGGCTGTTTATCAGTCCCCACATTTTCAATGGCTGTTTCTTGCAGTTTTCAAAGGCTTTCATGTAGTAACTTGATTTCGTTCGTTGTATAGATTCTGTTAGTTCGTTTCTTTTCTTTCTGAATGTGTCTTCCTTTTGTTTGTCATTTGGATTTTCTTTGTGTTGATTCCATAAAATGTTTCTTTTGTTTATTTCACTAATGATTGATCTATTTATCCAGTCTTGTCGTGGTGGGTTTAGCGTTTTGTATTTTGTCTTTTTGCTTATTTCTATACTTTTTAATGGTTTTTCTTCCAGGGTTTCGAATGTATAGTCACTGTTTTCGTCGTGGGATTCTAGGATGGTCTTATACAGCACTTCATAGTCAATATTGTGGTAGCTAATCTTCTTCAGAGGTTCTTTTTATTATTTAATGTCGTATTGTCTTGTCATCTCCACTCTGTAATATTTTAAGTATTTTTGTGAGTTATAATGACAATCCACAGCATAAACTGTATAAAATGATTTTGTAACTCAGACATACAATCGTAATAAGTACGATAATAGATACTTCATAAATAAAAAAATTGTGTCAGAGATACAATTTATAAAATCTACTTTTATGAGTTTTGGAGTTAACATACAAATAAAAAATGTAGGAAATTATTATTGAATAGTCTTTATTATTTTTTATTATAGCAGTCATAACATAAACAAATTAATTAAATCCACACAGCAAAATGTCCATAATAATATAACTACACATACATACATAAATGTTGAGACCACTACTCTCACCATCGCCGCGCGCTGGCGGCAGTGAAAGAGGGGTGCGGGGACAGCGGCGAGCCAGCCGGCCGTACAACGGAAGGCGGGCCCCCGCGCTACACCAGTCAGCTGTTGCTCACCTCCACGCACGGCTGCGCTTACGCGTCTTTTCTTATTGTCCCTATTTTCCTTGTTGCTTTATAACCGACCCCGTTTTGTAATTCATCTTTCTATCTTATTATATTCTACATGTTATACAGTCCATTCGCCTTTCATTTGCTTCACCACGATCTATCGTCGCGATCATTGGTCCTTCGAGCCGGATGGCGTGGACTTAGTACTGACTAGTTGTTGTAGTCTACGTTGTGGTGGTCAGGACCACAATTTCTTCACAAAGATATGTCTGCATGGCCTCGGTTCCCTGAATCTCATCATAATAATTCTGAGTTATCGGAAACAGTCTCTTCTTGTCATGTTTCTAATCATGTTATTGAAAATCCTATTTCTGCGTTGTTTTCAAAATTCTCAAACTTTAGTACATTACAGCGTGTGACAGCATATATCATGCGATTCATTTATAAATGCAGTAAGAAATCGCTTGAGTCTGGTCCACTAACTTCTACTGAACTTAACGATTCGATAAACTTGTTGTTAGGACTTAGTCAAATGGAATCTTTCCCGGAAGAGTACCATTTACTTAAATAAGGTAAACAGTTACCAGCAAATAACAAACTTTTATCTTTATCTCCTTTTTTTGATTCTCTGTCTAATCTTGTGGTGCTGGTGTGTCGTCACACGCGCGCGCTTCGCGGCAGGCACCTGCCTGCATGTGCTAGCGTACAGGTTGACCCCATCGATCGACACTAAAAGTTGACTATCGTTCGTGTATTAACTGCTAAATAGTGTTCGTGTATTAACGATATTTGTGTTCTTGAACTGCCTTAAGAGGCATAATGGCGGACGAAGAGGAGGCTGAACGCCTCCAGCAGATGCTCCTGGAACAGGAGATGGAAAGGAAAGCCGAGGAGCTGAGGGTGCTCTCGGAGATGCGGCAGGAGGGTGCCTTCACCCCGCGGGCGACCCTTTCGCGCACCCCACCGCAAGGATTTAGCACCCCAGTAGGGGGGCCTGCGGGCAGCAGCAGCATTGGTGACAACCCTGCGCTATCCCCCGCTAACCCCCCAGTGGTAGCGGAGAGAAGCGAGAAGCGGCTTCTCAGCTCGCCGGAAGAGGTGCAGGAGGCTGTGCGGCGGCGCCTGGCGAAGCGGACGCCGCGCGCGGATGTGCCGCCAATAGGTGGACTTGGAGTGAGGAATGTCTGGAGTGTCGCACCCGCGGAAGTCACCGCGGTGTACGCCAAATGTGTGTCGGACGGAGTGTTTCCGGATGTGTGGAAGGAGGGCCGGCTGCTCGTCCTGCCGAAAGGTAACGGCAAGCCGCTTACCGACCCTAAGGCCTACAGGCCGATTACGCTGCTGCCTGTGCTCGGCAAAATTTTAGAGCGCGTAATTTTGAAGTGCGCTCCAATGATCGGCAACCAGATCTCTGCCGCCCAGCACGGATTCTCTACGGGCAAGTCAACCGTCACGGCACTCAACGATATCTTGGGTGCCGCGAGGGAGGGCTCGGGCAAGTACGTGCAGGCCATATTCCTGGACATCGCGGGCGCCTTCGACAACGCCTGGTGGCCGATGATCCTGACGAAAGTCAAGCGGGGAGGGTGTCCGCCCAACATCTTTGAGATGCTGGCGGACTACTTTGTCCGCCGACGAGTCGGGCTGTTCATCGGGGACCGGGTGGAGTGGAAGGTGTCCACCATGGACTGCCCCCAGGGGTCTGTCCTAGGTCCAGCTTTATGGAACCTGCTCCTGGACGATTTGCTTCGGCTGCCACTGCCTAGTGGCGTCCGTATGGTCGCATACGCGGACGACGTGACCATCCTGATCGAGTCCCAATCCCGCTCTGGGATCGAGGCGGCGGCCAAGACCACTTTGGACTTGGTCGCGGATTGGGGGGCTAGGAACAGGCTGGGATTCTCCCCTGCGAAGTCCTCTATGATGACGATCAGGGGAAAATTCCAGCGGCCCCCTACGGTCAAGCTGGCCGGGGACTCAGTCAGGAGTGTCGCCTCGACGACGGTGCTGGGCGTGGTGCTCGACGCAACTCAGTCCTTTGCGCAGCATGCGGTATCGATAGTGGAGCGCGCGGCCAAATGCTTCGGGAAGATGTCACGAGTGTTGGCATCGTCCTGGGGCATTCGATATCCCGGACTGCGCGTCCTCTACAGGGGCACTTTCGTCGCCACGATCACGTATGCTGCTGCTTGTTGGTACCATAGAGCGACACTCCACGTTGTTCGCAGCGCGCTGCTTAGGTGCCAGAGAACGAGCCTGATACTGCTGACGAAGGCGTACAGGTCTACCAGTACGGCTGCGCTGGCAGTGTTGGCTGGCGTTCTCCCGGCGGACCTGGAGGTAATCCGTGCAGGGCAGCTTGATGAGGAGCGCCAGAGCGCGGCCGAAGCACAGGTCGAGCTGGGCCTGCGGAGACGGGTGCTGGCACAACGTAAGAAAGAGATTTGGGAAGAGATGATGAATGCATGGCAAAAGAGATGGGTGAGTGAGGAGAAAGGACGGGAGCTATTCCGCTTTTTCCCGGACGTGGAGGCACGAGTCAGGTCACACTGGGTCGCGCCTGACCACCAGCTGTCCCAGATTCTCACGGGACATGGGTGTTTTAGGAAACGACTGCATGATATGACGTTATGCGAGGAGAGTGTATGCTACTGTGGTATGGACGAGGAAGACCTGCACCATGTGTTGTGGGTCTGCCCTCTGTATGAGGAAGCTAGGTGCAAGATGATGGATGGGATCAGCCGCGCGGAGGTCGGCCCGATCTACTACGGCGATCTCGTAAGTTCACCGGCGAACTTTGACCGGCTACGGGAGTACGCGCACACGTGGCATGCCGCCCGGAGGAAGATGGAGCATGAGGAGATGGCAGCACCTACGCAGTATGCAACACAGCATACAAGCTGATCGGGCGACTTTTCATCATTAGTGTAGGGCGAAAAGAACATCGCCCGCAGGATGAACAGGCGAAAAAACTGACGCCACCTGTACAAAAAGAGCAATCAAACTAACTAGGCGAAAAGAATGACGCCACTATAAATAAAAAAGGGAATAAACAATGACAATTACAATAAAAAAAAGAAGAAGCGAAAAGAAAGACGCAAGTATCTATATATGTATATATTATTAACCAAATTTGTTACAGGCGCACCGACGACGGCGAAGTCACATCTGTGATGTTTCGTGCATACCCAATCGGGAGAATTGCTATTAGGGACACACATGGCAAATAACTTGTAAGGGATCAAGAAGCGCCTGCGGACTGGAAAGATTGCCAAGGGTGCTATGTCTGCAGCCGCCCCACGATTCGGCCCGTATAACGTACGTTGGAAGGGCCATGGGAAGGTTGGAGGGAGTGTCCATATTTTCCTTGTTGCTTTATAACCGACCCCGTTTTGTAATTCATCTTTCTATCTTATTATATTCTACATGTTATACAGTCCATTCGCCTTTCATTTGCTTCACCACGATCTATCGTCGCGATCATTAATAACAATGTTTTGGTCACTAATTACTTGTTTTTTATACATTTCTTATGAAAACTGTTACGCACATTCAATCAACTCGGCCATACCAATGTACAATGACAACAAATGCACATGAAAAATAATCAATCAAAACGTGCTAATTATTCAAATAAATGAAAAGTAACATTGTTTTAGTCATCAATTACTAAACTACATTCAATATTTTTTTGGAAAACTGTTCTATATACTTATCTAATCAATTAGAAAATAATAGTGTAGGTATTCACACAATCAGGTCCATTTTTTTTTTTTTTTTGGGTGGGAAATCGTCAAATGACGTCTCCCGCTCTGGGTGGAGCGGGAGGGCGTGTCAGACTCTTACTGACTAAAACCCACCCGTGTTCCTTCTGTTGCCTGTGCAATGCCAGGGGGCCACGGTAACCCTTTCGGACTTTCCCGCAACCCCGGCAGGCAATGGTCTCATCGGACCCCTTCACTCGCTGACACTCTTTGAGGCGCGCGTGGAACACAACGCGCCGTCGACCCGGGGTTGGTCCTTACCGGACGGCGAGCTACCCATTGCTCACCGTCCGCAAGCCCGGCGCCTACGGTGGCCGGGAATCGGCAATCGATTCCCGACGCCCGGGGCGTCTCCTCCTGCGGCGGCTATGGGCGTGAGGGCGCGAAATTTGCCTCTCCCTCACGCGCTCCGCGTCCTCCTTCGCGAGCATTACTGCATCAGGTCCTGAGATTCAATTAACACAACTAAAATCAAATTAAAAAAAACTTACGAAACAATCATAACTGTTAAGCAATTAGCAGTTACGATTATTCCTCTTTAAAGAATCACAGGGTTACACACCCACACCCAATAGGGTTTTTAATCGGAATAAGACGCATTATTTGGCTGAGTTGAATTAAGTTGGGTAAATTTATGTAATAATAATGATAGATTGTTGGAATAGCATTGCTTTTGAACTAGCTCATTAAGTGTTTGTACTTTGCTGTAGTTAAAGGCAAAGGCGCATTATAATTAATTAAGTCATAAGTAAGGTACTGGATAGTTGGCTTGACCAACAGTTGGAAAAGCACCTACTTCTGAACGACGCCCAATTTTGCTTTAGGTCTGGCTTTTCAACCGAGAGTGCTATCCTCTGTCTCAAGCAAACTGTTCAGTACTACACAGACAGGAATACGCCTGTATATGCTTGCTACTTAGATCTGTCAAAAGCATTCGATACAGTAAATTATGACAAGTTATGGCGTAAGTTGCGATGCGAGACGAAGTTGTCACATGACATTATAGCACAATTTGAATATTGGTATAGTCACCAGCAAAATAGTGTCAGATGAGCAGGGTCGCATTCGGACATATACGGGTTGGACTGTGGGGTGAGGCAGGGGGACTAACCTCCCCGCGTCTCTTCAACCTGTATATGAATCAATTGATCGAGGAGCTCAGTAGCACTAAGGTCGGTTGTTCCGTTGATGGGGTATGTATAAACAACATAAGTTACGCGGATGACATGGTGTTGCTGAGCCCGTCTCTTTCTACGATGCGCAGGCTTTTAAATATTTGTGAGACCTACGCGGAGGCCCATGGGCTCAGATATAACCAAAAAAAAATACCCAGATAAGAGTGAATACATGATCTTCAAAGCTGGTACTAAAAGCTACATAACTGGACCACCTGTCACTCTTTGCGGGTCACATTTGAACAGAGTAGTGTAGCGTTGTGAGGATTCACAACTAATAATAGTCGAGTGTTGCTGAAAAATCACAATTAGTAAGCTCCTAATCACATCACTAAAATCGGGGTACAACACTAATCTTCCGGAGACTCTCGATCATTTCGTCTCCGCTTGCAGAACTGGTGAATACTATTCCCTGTTCCTCGAAATCCTGTGTGCCCCGACCTAGGGTGAGTTCCACATTAGTTTGGTAATAATACCAGACCCTCTGCGCTGGATAACCTATATTGATTTTACCACCTAAGTGATATTCGATTTCGCGTGTCATTGTCGGACACGCGGCCTAGTTATCCAGCGCACTGGTAATGGTAATTTATATGTACTGCTGCTGCATCAAGGTGGTGTAGTGCCTTGCTGTGCTATTGTTAGTGATCCATCTGCTAGGATCACGTTACTTTGTATTTTGTGCACGCGTGCTCGCATACTTAACCTAATCTTGGCATCTGTCAATGCGCCACGCTGTTTGCAAACTCTCTGCCTGTAAACCGCTGCGATGTGCTGAGCGTCTACTTACTATGCTTCCCACACCGTTCCTTGGCTTGTAAAGGGGAAGAAGCTGGCACATCGCATGCGGCTTGCTGCTATCTTGCACCGCATCTAACACGCGCTCCCTATGGCGCTTCCAGGGTTCCATGTACGGGCTGAGGGCAGGACCCCTTACACAATCCTGCTGCTGAGCGTCGCAATACTGCACGCCACCTGCGGACGGGTTGTGCTGACAACCTGTGATCTGCCGCCACGTGTCTGTGCCAACAGGCGTGTGACCTGTGCTGACAGGCGGCGCGTGCCACGTGCTACTGACGCTCTCTACCAGCGGTCTTACGAAGGCCGTCCAACCTCCGCAGCCTGTGCTGACAGGCCTCCGCGGCCACGTCTGCCACGTGCCTCTGCGGCGAGCCTGTGACAGGGCCCCCACGTCTGCCACGTGTAGCCAAGGACGGTACCCTACCTACCTCTCTTAAAGTGTGCAAGTGCTCAGAACGTTGACAGTGTCTAGGACCTTACCCGCGACCTAGCCGTGTTACTTTTACTCAATATATGTATTAACCTTTCAAACTGTTTTAATCCAACTTACCTAACCTACTACCTATCAGTTAACGGCCTGCGCAGCCTAACCTGTGCAGCCCTAGCCGTTACAGTAGATTGATTCAAGTATCTGGGTCACTGGGTCTCTGATGATCTGTCTGACAATGCGGACATCGAGAAGGAGCGAAGGGCGTTATCTGTCCGGTGCAACATGCTGGATCGCAGGTTTGCACGTTGTTCTACATAGGTAAAAATAACTTTGTTCAAGGCATACTGCCAGACCTTTTACACGTGCATCCTGTGGACCAACATCACCCTGCGGGCGTACAACGCTCTTCGTGTCCAGTACAACAACGCATTCAGGATTCTGTTGGGGCGGCCCCGGTTTTGTAGCGCATCGGTGATGTTCACTGATGCGCTACTGAAAACTTCTACGGAATAATCCGGAATAGGAGTGCATCGCTTCTGCTTCGCTGTAGGGGTGGCTCGAATGGGATCCTGAGCGTGTTGTCTGAGCGGTGGGATTCTCCTTTCTTGCGGAGATGGCTGCAGCTGCATGCCAGCGCCTGCACATAATTAGGTCTTTACCTATAAAATTGGAGATTTGTATGATCATTTTAAAATATAAACATTTTTTTTATTTCAGCTAATCAAAGTACTGGCCCAAATTATCAATACAATGCCATTTTGATGGCAGTTTGTTTATCCTTTTACTGTAGAAGTCTGCCGGACGGGAGGCGATGAAGTCAGCGAAAGCGTTACTGCCTCTCGGGTGTTGAATTTTTTCCCACTTAAAATATTGTCTAAATTTTGAAAAAAGTAGAAATCTGTTGGGACAAGGTCCGGTGAGTACGGTGGGTGACGGAGAGCTTCCAGCTGTAACTCTTGTAGCTTTGTGATGGTCTGTCGTGAAGTGTGAGCTCCCGCGTTGTCGTGGAGAAGCAATGGGGAACAGCGATTGACTAGTCTTGGTTGTTGTATTACGAGCTTCTCCATCATTGTTTGCAATTCTTGGCAATAGACATCTGCCGTCACTGTTGTGCCATTCGGTAAGAAGCTGTGATGTACAAGTCCGGCGCACTGGTCCACCAGACAGTCATCACCATCTTCCTATAAGTAATCTTTTTTTTAGCGCACTGATTAGGTGCTGTACCCGGGTCCACCCACTGAGACGAACGCTTACGGTTGTCGTACAGGATCCACTTTTTATCGCAGGTTACAATTCGATTAAGAATTTCCTCGTTTCTATGCCGATTCAGTAGTATTATGCAAGCTTCGACGCGTAAATCTCGCTGTTAGTCGCTTAGTTCGTGTGACACCCACTTATCTAGCTTTTTATCATTCCGATTTGACGCAAGAGCTTCAATGTTGTTTTGACAGTAACCAAGGCCCGCAGCAAGCTCAGCCGTAGATTGAGTTGGATCTGCTTCCACTATCGCCTTCAATTCGTCGTTGTCGACAATGGTTACCGGCCTACCGCGAGGCTCGTTCTTCAACTCAAAATTTCCAGATTTAAAACGATTGAACCAATAACGGACCGTGTTTATGCAAGCAGTGTTAGGCCCGTAAACGTCGTTAATGTTTCGTGTTGTTTGCGCAGCGGTATTTCCACGTAGGAACTCATATTCGAAAATTGTACGAACGTTCAGTTTATCCATGGCGCCATAAACTACCACAATGTCACAAAAACAAAAAACTATCTAAAAATAAATGACTGAATTTGAAATTAAATTAACACATATTTCGAATAAAATTCATTTGAATTTCGAATTGCGCGCCAATCCACAGATAATTAAATCTGAAAATGCTGGTTATAGAATCTCTAATTACATAGGTAAAGGACCTATTATATATGTTTGACTTTGGTATTAAATTTTCTACGGACATATTTTGACATTTTATTTTTGACGTTTTGTTTTGATATTTTGTGTAATTTTTAATTTATTTTTTGACATTTTCTATATTTTGTATTTGACTTATAATTCTACATTCAATTTCAATTTCTGTAATAATTTTGTGTGTTTTAGTAATCTGTAGTAGTGTGTAGTGTGTAGCTCGTATGTAACATTTATAGTGCAAGCATGGCAATCGCAGATTTAAAAAAAAAAAATATGGGTTAAAGACCTGAATGAAATAAATGAATTTAATTTAATTTAATAAGCCTTCGAAATGTTGATCGGTAACTATTGTTCAATATTTGGAGGTCCCTTAGAAGCACGACGAGTAACTGCCCGAAGTGAAACTGCCCTATGTTGAGCTAAATCTCAATAGCCATTTCACTGTCACTCAGAGAATCATATTGCAACTTAATCATATTTGGTAAGTCACTGATATTATGAATGTGCATAATTCTGCTCCAAGAGACTTTCACATTGTTGGTATCTTATCCGCTCAATAAGTGCATGCATTGCATCGCCCTCTGACTGCGAATGACCAACTTCGAAAAACTGGTGATTTATGTTTATATTGAATATTTTGCTAGCATATGCATACATTGCGAATACTGTTATATTTTTATTCTGACCGTCGCAGCTATCAGAATAAAAATTAAACTCCTTGTACCCTTCCTAAACCTTGGTTTTAATGAAGCTAAATACAAAACGACTTATTTCGTTTGATCCTTTGCATCCGATTGTTCGTCCCACAAGTAGCAATATCCTTTATGTTTACCCAAATCATACATCGTGAAGTTATAACAAGCGAGTTTTATTTTGTAATAATAGACAGACACTTCTGACAGCGGAGTGTTAAAATTTTCTGTAAATCGAGACAAACTGCTGCAACCTCAGAACATTAAAAAAAAATGATCTGAGGCTACAACGGAATCAGAGTGCTCGGCTCGCCGTTTGTCGCTATCTTTTAAATTCCTAACCACATTTTTATTAGCAACATGTGAAACGTGCTCATATTCTAGCTTTGTTTTGACACTAACTCCAAGACCCGCAGCAAGCTCAGCCGTAGATTGAGTTGGATCCGCTTCCACTATCGCCTTCAATTCGTCGTTGTCGACAATGGTTACCGGCCGACCGCGAGGCTCGTTCTTCAACTCAAAATTTCCAGATTTAAAACGATTGAACCAATAATGGACCGTGTTTATCTTTTAAAGTCCTAAAGAATAGGACGTCGTCGTGTGGTAGTCCTAGTCCACATTTTTATTAGCAACATGTAAAGCGTGCTCATATTCTAGCTTAGTTTTGGTGTCATGCTCTGCCGCAGAGCCACCATTTTAGAAACCGATCAATTATATCTTAAAATGATGTACGCCAAACGTACATAATGTACGTATACCCTTTATCGCTGTACGTGCTTAAGGTAATGATAAAAAAGACATTGATTGTGGCTCTGCTGGAGAGTATACTCTCTAGCGGAGCCACACAGAACATGTACTCAGGAAAGATAAACGCCACTGTTTTTTGATGAAAACTGTTGTACGAATAGTGTATATTGCGTACGTGTTGAAAAATACCATTATTAGACAGTGGTTTTCTTTTTTTAACTTAACTATAATTTTAATAGAAAGCGCCTGGTAATTTCGTGACAGCAAAATGCTTTGTAGCATTTGTGATTAGCCAAACAACTATAAATATTATGAACGAGGAAAATTTGTTAAATAAAGTATTAAATTAGTTATTTATTACATAATATTACTAGATTTATTTACTCTCGAATGTGCAAAGAAGTTATATTCAACCGTAGTTTTCAATGTTTTTTTTTTTTGAAATTTTTATTAAACTACAGAAAAAGTAGTAATACAAAACAGGTGAAGTTTTTGATACGTCCATGCAGTTTCAATACCATTAGTGACGTTAGTGTTCAAAGGGAATTTATTTTGTATTCCATTATTAGTTACATTCATATTATTACTTATTCAAATTACAATGAAGCGCGCAAAATGTTTGTCTGTGTGCTTAAAAGAACAAAACGCAGCATTTAAGGACTACACTTATTTGAAGACGTAAAAAAGTGGCCATCGAGTGAGGGTAGTCTTAAGGACATACTCGTAAGCTAGAAATTTTTGTTTTGTATGACACCAAAAGCATTATATTTATCAGCAAAGACACACTTCAACGATTTTTTTGGTGATGAAAACCGGCTAGATAATGAAGGTTCCAATAGCGCTGAATCTGTAAACGTTGAGGACGATGTAAGTTCTAGTAGCGACAGCATTGGTAATAACGTAGAGTTTTTAATGTAGACAATGATTCGTAGCACAGCGTCAAGCCTATAATCGTGACTGGCAAAAGAAATGATATCCAAAAACCTGCTATTACACATAAAAGGAGAAGGAGGATGCCTAAGGGAAAGTGGAGTAGTGTTTTTTGTGAATGGATTTGGCAATGATTTTGTTGCATGTGTATTTAAAACACTTTGTTTTTGTACATCGTGATGTTAAAGACCGAAGATAAGTCGCCTATCCCTATTAACATTGTCGTAGTGCATTTTTGCCATTTTCTTTTTATTTCATTAATCACTTTTAAAAAGTCCCTTCTTTTAGTAGCTGCCACAAAAAAAATGTTTTATCAGTAATTTTGAAAATAGCTACGTTAACATTGTCGGATAATGTAACAACCGCCAGTTAACAATGACGGATGTTAACTCGCGACAACGTTTGCGGGGCGCGAGGGGCAGCGGCGCGTGCGGTTGTGCCAGTACGGACTATGTTACACGGACGAGCGCACGTTGTGTGACATTGCGTTGCTAAAGATATTTTTTTATTTTACTTTTTGTTCTTAATTATAAAAATAATGTGTACAAGGTCCGCCCGCTTAATAAAACTAGCCACTAAACAATCTGAACAGCATTGTAAGGATAAAAACAAGATTGTTGATATAAATATTTTGACTAATGCAGAAGAAGATGAAGAAACAGGTACCTACTTAATACTCGTACTTAATTATTATTTTATTACTAGCATAGCTTTCCGAACAGTATCACTAATTATTCAAAAATAAACTAATTCCAATACTTACTTTTAGTTTATTGATAATAAACATATTTCATTAACAATAAAATAAAAGTATTTATTGTAATTAGTTCGGTTAAAATTGTAGGAAGTGACATAATCGACATTGTTAACAGTCTTTAATGGAGTAAAATATGTCGGTAGTATCACATCCAACATTGTTAATCGATTTTTGTGAGGTAAAGTATGTCGGTAGTACCAGATCCGACTTTTTTGGTCGTTTTAATTCATGTTCAATTTGTCGGATGTGTTACTTCCAACTTTGTTAACGGTATTTATTTTAAAACTTTTTGTTAGATGTGGTACATAGTTCACCGATTAATTATATGTTTTGTATGTTGGTTGTGGCATTTTAATTTTGGTTTTTTATATTATTATTGTAAGAATGCATTTTGACGCTTTTGTTTCATCTACACTGGGTTGGTTCTATTGACAAATTTAATTTTCGCACTACAAGGTACACAAAAATGTACCTACTTTTTTATTTATTGCTTTAAATATAACTTTTTTTTCAGTTAATAGAGAATCTCCACTACCAAGTGGTTTCCAAGATCAGTTCATTAAGTTGAATGAAATGATTGGCGACGTTTTCAATGAAGATGAAACTCCGGAAACAGAAAATAATGAACCCACTGTTTCGAAATCTGGTTATTTTGAAATTCCTGATGCAAGTAATGTTGCTGTTGACCATGAAAAAATATCAAAAACACCAATGCCGTCCCCATCTTTTCATGAAAATAGCAATGACGCCTTCGGTGCCACGTATAACTCTCAAAGTGAGTCCGCAGTTTCAGAATATGTGGTACCACCGCCACCAATCAAGAAATATTGTAATAGATGAAGAGATGATTAGAAGCGTATGTGATCACGTCAAATCATTTTCTTTGGTGGAATCCCATTACGTCAGAAAGAATTCAAAGAAATTATACTTGGAGGAAGTAAAAAGTGCATCTCGTATGTATAACTTGTATTGTGAATGGTTTGAAAGTGACAAATATCGCAGCAAAGCTTCAACAAAACGGCAATATCGTGATATTCTTAACACAAATTTCAACATTGGCTTTCATAAGCCTAAGAAAGATATGTGTGATATCTGTCACGTCTATTTTACTAAAGAAATTCCGACAAAAGAAGAAAAATCTGCATTTTAAAACATCAATCTGCCAAAAAAATGGCGCGTCACCTAAAACAGCAAGACAAAAATGAAGCAATATCAAATGGAGAGGTTGTTGCAGCAACTTTCGACTTTGAAAAAGTTTTAATTACACCACATGGAGACGTAAGTGTATTTTACTATAAAAGAAAATTATCTACACTTAACTTTACCTTATACGAGTTAGCTACAAAAGAAGCTACTTGCTTTATGTGGCACGAGGCAATAGCAAAACGTGGCGCAAACGAAGTCTCTAGTTGTCTCCATCAGTTTATGAAACAAAAAGTTTTACAAAATGGAGTAAAAACATTTCGTTTCTGGTCAGACAATTGTGCAGGGCAAAACAGGAACCAAATTGTTTTTGCCCTTTACCTTATAGCTGCGAAAGAATTCGGAGTCACCCATCGTTTTATGGAGAAAGGTCATACCCAAAACGAGGGTGATAGTGTGCATTCGACTATTGAGCGCGCTAGTGATCGCAGGCTGATCTATGTTCCAGAAGAATGGTACTGTCTTGTTCGCTGGGCTAAAGCCGAAGGTAACCCTTATGTAGTAAAAGAGATGAAAACCTCTGACATATTTGACTTTAAATCACTGCTAGCAAAAAAAAAATGGTCGAAAAACAGTGACAACGAGAAAATCCAGTGGACTCGCTTAAGAGAGGTGACGGTACATGCACAGCACTATGATAGGATTGAATATAAATATAATTTTGAAGATGAACCGAAAACTATAATAGTGTTGAGATCTGGTAACCGAAACACTGAAAGGCTGTCTCGTGAATTTCAAATCAAGCAGGCTTATAATGGGAATATTTGTATCAGTCGTGATAAATATAAAGATTTATTTAACATGTGTCAAAGTGGAGTAATTCCGGAGAAATATCACAACTTTTACCAAAACATAAAATTTGATCAAAATGCCCAAGAACCAAGTGAAGACACTGATGAGGAAGATTAATTAAAAATGTTACTCTTTTAAGACTGACTATTTTGTTCCTATGTTATGATAATAAAACCTAAAATTTGTGATGATTAAGTGCCATTGTTAAAATTGTTATGTTAATTGATTGAAATTAAATAATCAGTCTTAATAAGAAGACCGATTATTTAATTAAGTTAAGAGTTTTTAATAGAGTCATTTTATAAACGTTTTACTGAATGTAAGATTGTTATGTAAGTTAGGCTGATTTTATTCTTTATCCTCATAGTCACTTCATAATAATCTTTTTTTTTGAGTAAGACTATGTAGCTCAAGCCGTTTCTATATTACATTCCTGGAGTCTGCAATTTTTATAAGTTTTTTGTTTGAGGCTGTGTAAGTCACACGGTTTTTATTTTTTATCCTTTTGAAGGTTTTTTATTAATTAAGTACTTATAAAAGTTTTTTGTTTCATTTAAGGCTGTGTCTGTTGATTTTTGAAATAAATGTCTAGTTACAAAGATAACAAAAAATTTTTTTATTTATAATTTCGATTTAGATACGACAGACATTTGGTCTACCATTTACTATTAACAGTGACGTATGTGCCACTTCCAACAAATAATCAATAACTTTATACACGTAACAATGTCGTATGTGGCACTTCCAACAAATTGTCAATTAGTTTGTACACGTAACATTGTCGTATGTGGCAGATCCGACAAAATACAATTGATTTGATACGGTTAAAAAAGTCATTTCTGATTTTTGACATGCTTAAAAAAACAATAATAGTACTTTATTACCTTGTAAGTAAACTCGTAAACATGTAATACAATTCTGTTAATTTCTGTTAACCTAGTTCTTAAAATAAAAAAAATATCAACAAATCAAACTTTGACGCGCTCTCTTGTAATGTTGCTGATTTTCACATGCGACAATGTTAATAGGGATAGGCGAAGTCTGTGCCACTTTCACAAATGATTTCAGCTCTACAAACTATGGACAACATATTTCAATGATTGAAGAAATAGATTAGTGAAATGAAAGCGAAAGAAGTAATTTGCGATGACTCGGCTGCAATTATAGGAGCAGTTGTGAACGCGTTCACAAGAATTACCACAACCCGGAAATATTTATCACATTTTATGTTTAATGTTTTGTGCCAAGGAGAACGTTGTGAAATTACTTGCCTTTGAGATTGGATACGTCACACTTCTTGAAGTCTTTGTATCGTCTACAATGTTTCAAGTTCGTTGATATACGTGTCAAGTCTTTCTATATGTTGGGACTGAAAAGCTGTACGAATTTTGAGGTGGCAAAAACTATCATTGAAAATTTAATTCTCCTTGCGCTGCAGAAGTATGATAGAAATTTAATGGACGGTAACAAAACCAAATGCGATAAAGCTAGATAGTTACTAAAATCTCTTGGAGTGTCAAGTGAAGGTTCTATTAATCTTGACCAAAGTGATGAATATGTGACTGGTAGCCACACTGGCCAGACTGGTGGACCCACGAAGATAATGGAAGTGTTAACAACTCTTTTATTACTTGGGTTAACACAATTGTTGATGCTGAAACTGTACATTCTGATTTAAGTGACAAAACGAAAACATGTATTATTTGCCAAATTTTGTAACATGTTTTCGAAAACTTGTGCTAAGATTACCTCTCTGGTCGAATGTTATGAAATGAAATGAAATTGTTTATTCTGTAAATAGGATATTGGAATCACTTTTTTTTATTAGAATTAGCTAGATGAGTACGGTGTTTCCTATCTGACTACTCTGAGAAGAAAGGCCGAAACAAACTCAGAGGTCACAGTCTCTTTTAAAGTCCAGACTGTTTCTGTTTTGACTTCTTCTGACAAATGTGCGATGGTATGTAAAATAAAGTTATTTAATTAACATTTAGATGTATTTTTATTGCAAATCTATATAAGACAGATGTCAGGTGAAAATCCAACATATTTTGTTTTAAGACAACAACTGGAAAATCAATGATAATAAAGGAGTTTGTAACATTCCTCCCGGCCTTAGTCCATTTGCTCTATGAGGCGATGTGGTGGGCGTACTGTTCTCTTACTACGCCTCAACACCGGCGTCTGTTCTAGAGTTCGTGGTGAGTGGGAAACGGTTTCAATTGGAGGTTGACTAAATGGTTGAACTGGTATGAGGTAGTACTTCATGTGGTGTGAAATTCCATGATTCAGTCGATGACTATGGTTCCAACGAAATGTCTGGCTCGTTGGTTGGTGACTGAGCTACACTCGCATTGGGGCGTATGTGGTCAGCATGTCTGCGCTTCAAGACTCCTTCTGGAGTTCTAACCACATAAGAATACCTGTTTTCTTTCCTCAATGATAGCCGGTTTCCACTTATCTTCCAGTTTGGTACGGATGTACACTGCTTCCCCATTCTGGAAATTCGGCGTCTTTTTTTCTGATTGAATATTCGCTTGTATGTTTTTATAGCGCAATGTCCTTTTCATGTTTGGCTTCACATTATCCAGTAAGCAGTTTAGCTGTCTGCCGAACATCATTTGGGCTGGGGACTTTCCTGTGGTAGTATGCGGTGTGTTGCGATAAGAAAAGAGAAAGTTTTGTAGCCTCTGTTTTAGGTTGACTCTGTCTGCTTCACTTGACGCCATTCTGGATTTAAAAGTTCGCACAAGTCGTTCGGCCAATCCATTGGTTCTTGGATGGTAGGGTGAAGATGTCATGTGCACTATACCCTTTGACTTGTAATACTCTCGAAAGTCTTTGGAAGTAAATTGAGGTCCATTGTCGGAGACAATAATTTGAGACAATCCAAATGTAGTAAAAATGCCATCTAGTTTCTCGCAAAACGTTTTGGTGGTTATCTTTGCCATAGGTTTAACTTCTATCCATTTTGATAAGGCGTCTGCCAGTACTAGCCAATACTTGCCCTCAAAAGGTCCGGCAAAGTCGACGTGAACTCTTTCCCATATCTTTTCTGGGATCGACCAAGAGTATACCGGAAGTTCTGAGTTGTTGGGTCTATTTTCCTGGCATTTTTTGCATTTTTTTTTACAAAATTGTCAATGTCTTCTTCGAGTGTTGGCCACCAAACATAGAAACGCGCAAGAGCCCTCATTGCAGAAGTTCCAGGATGGCCAATGGATGGTCCTCACCGGACACGGCTGTTTCGGGAGGTACCTGTTTCGAATAAGGCGGGAGTAATCGCCCGGGTGTCATCACTGCGTGGATCGCCCGGAGGACACGGTGGAGCATACGGTGGAGGTATGCCCGGCTTGGGCAGAGCACCGCCGTGTCCTCGTGGAGGCGATCGGTGGCGGGGATCTCTTGCGTCCGGCCCTGGTCCAGGCCATGGTACGGAGCGAGAGGGCATGGGAGGCCGTCACCTCCTTCTGCGAAGCAGTAATGCTCGCGAAGGAGGAGGCGGAGCGCGTGAGGGAGAGGCAAATTTCGCACCCTCACGCCCCTAGCCGCCGCAGGAGGAGACGCCCTGGGCGTCGGGAATCGATTGCCGATACCCGGCCACCGTAGGCGCGGGCTTGCGGACGGTGAGCAATGGGTAGCTCGCCGTCCGGTAAGGACCAAGCCCGGGTCGACGGCGCGTTGTGTTCCACGCGCGCCTCAAAGAGATGTCAGCGAATGAAGGGGTCCGATGAGACCATTGCCTGCCGGGGTTGCGGGAAAGTCCGAAAGGGATACCGTGGCCCCCTGGCATTGCACAGGCAAGAGAAGGAACACGGGTGGGTTTTAGTCAGTAAGAGTCTGACACGCCCTCCCGCTCCACCCAGAGCGGGAGACGTCATTTGATGATTTCCCACCCAAAAAAAAAAAAAAAAGGATGGCCAATATACAAATACTTCTTAATTTACTAGGTATAACAACTCTACCTTGCCACATGATGATCTTGTTATACACCACTAATTTTTAATTAGTACAAATACTTAAAAGGGCTTATAAGAGAAGGTCTTGTTATTATATATGTAAAGTCTCAATAAATAATATTCATAAACAGCAAAGTTATTAGCGTTTGTTTATATCCCAAAATATCACTCAATCTATGGAAACATTGTACAGGCCATTCATAGAGTTCTCGCGCTCACGTGCTCTCGCTCGAACTTGCCCCGCCTCCAACAGCTGTTATCGTAATTGTAGGTAGGTAACTAAAACGCATCTTTAAGCTTTACGATTGAAAACTAAGAAAAAGTAAAATAAAAGGTTCACGGAAAAATAATAGGCACTTATTCAATTCAAACCTTTCCTTCGTACTTTAATTGGGCTTGGGACCAACAAAATTACCAATTTTTTAAAATTAATTTTAAGAAAACAAAGCAACTAATGTAAAAGAAATCAAACTAAAGTAAAGCTTCAAAACTTGTAAAAAATTTAATTTTGGCGTATTTAAAAAGTTTGAATCAGCTGATATTTACAATAATTTACGTATTTACAAAACTTTAAAAAAACTTACAGGTATTTTAACTGTCCTTCGAAATGTCCACCACCATTATCGATACAAAGACGGGCACGTTTAATCAAATTGTTTTTTAACGATAAAAGTATGTTTCGCTCACTTTTCACTTCGTCAAATGCGTCCAATATGCGCTGTTTTAATTGTTCTACACTTGTTGGCTCACTAATGTACACTCGTCACTTAACTTCACTCCACAAAAAAAAGTCCAATGGCGTGAGATCAGGTGATCGTGGAGGCCATGCCACGGGGCCGCCTCGACCGATCCACTGACTCCCGAACTCCTCCGTCAGGTATTCACGCACTGCGCTATGGTAGTGCGGAGTCGCGCCGTCTTGCTGAAACCAGAGGCCTCGTAAATTGGCTAATGGAATGTCATCTAGCATTGAAGACACCATAGTCCGAAGCAAAGTTAAATAACTTTCTCCAGTAAGACGCCCTTCAATGAAATAAGGCCCAACGATGTTGTCGTTCAGGATTCCTGCCCAGACATTAACAGAAAACCTGTGTTGGAAAGAGTTCTCCCTTGTTAACATTGGATTGCGCATTGACCACCAGTGTTCATTACGTTGATTGATCAATCCGATACGAGTAAACATGCACTCATCTGAGTACAGCACATTTGCTTCAGTGTTATTGAGTATCCACCTGCAGAACGCCATCCTTGGTTCATAATCCACAGTGGTCAATTCTTGACCCTTTCTGTAGTGGTGTGGGTGAAATCCAGACGAACTAATGATCTTCCATGCACAGTGCTGGCTGATATTAAAATGACGAGCTGCGTCATTCGTACTTCGCCGGGGATCTTCTTCAAAGTAGTCCACTACACTGTCGTACAGGTTTTGGGAATATGCTGGTCTTCCACGTCCTTGGCTATGAGCCGGAGCGTGGAATGATCCATGGTCGAGTAAACGCTGGTAAGCATTTACTACAGTCCGAACGTTCGGCGGGCGAGCATTTGGGTACTCTTCTCTGTACATACGTACAGCGGCACTCTCACCAGAGAATAAGTACGCACGTATCATAGCCGTATATTCCTGAGAACTGGTAAGACATCGCGACAGTAAAAAAATAAGTAAACAAACAATTTTGTTTAATAATAACGAACGCGCACACTTTCGCTAGCAAATTGGCACTGTCTCCTCTGTTTGTTTTTTGCTCGGCGCTCGAAAAGGGATCGCAGGCGTAGAAGGGGGCGGGGCTTCAGCGTCGACGCGAGTTTGCCGGGACCTATGAATGGCGATCGAAATGGAAAAGCACTACGCGTAGTATTTTCTAGTAGCAATTGTTATGAATGATTGATTCAATTATGAATTTACCAATTATGACCAATTTTCGTGGACAATTTTGGTATTTCGTTTTTTTTACTTTTGACTACACAAATATGATCAGTAACGGGCACGGATAGTGCCCCATTTTTTTTTGTACTAATTAAAAACTAGTGGTGTATATAGACAATTCACTGCGTTTTCTGATAAACGGATTCAGATCAGTCTGTGAACAGTCAAACCAGTCGGTTTTAATTAATTGCAGGACTTGCTTTACTACTTTTTTTATGGTGTCCCATTATTGTAAAATAATCACGCGAAGCAATATATAGGGTACACAGTCAAGTGAAATGCAACTGTAAAATAAATTCAAACAATAGTCAAACAGGGTACTTGATCAGTACACCAATAGTTATTATTTAAAACACTTACGTGGGCTGCAATAGTTCTTCCCGCTTCTGAATTGTAAGAACTCAGAAAAACAACGTAAAGATTATAACATGTTTAATTAAAAATACACTTATAATAATATGTAGTACAAAATGCTAAGTTGATGTTGAGCCGTCGGTGTCCGCGAGCCAAGAGAGCGTACCCTCGGTGCAATATTGGAGCTGGTTGCTATCTTCACAACCGTTAACTTCATGACGGTCCTCGAGCGCCATCTACAGCGCCTTACAATACTTAGCTTTGCACAAAGTTTAACTACTTTTGCGTATGTAGGTGACTCACATTATGTTTACAATATGTACATAATATATTTATGCGTCCTACACTAACAATCACAAACACACAATTTATAAACATAAAACACTAAACAATCATTAGTAACATTTATTATAATACACTATCACATTTACCATACGGTCCGTCCGTCATTAATATAATAGTAGTACACTGGACACGCGCGTCGCCTGCTGAGTCCCTTGGTCGATGGCGCGTGAAGATATATGCGCGCGCGCAATCCTTACATTCACCGCACATTCGGAATTTGCGGGTCGCCAGTCAAGATCTACCTATGACGTTGGACGCACGCTCGCTTGCGCTAATCTTTGTAATCGCGACATACCCGCGCTAAATCTCTGTCTATCTTTATTCTTAAGAACTGTCTTCTGCTTACTGCTTGAGTAAACAAACTCGCTATTGACTGTGCCTTCCTATGTTTAACGGTATAGTGTATTGTGTGGAGCATTAAAGTGTTGGACTACGAATTGGACTATATTTTCTTCAGACCCAGTAAGTCTACCCCCACACACCACCGACATAACCAAACTGGTGACCCCGATCAGAGCATTTGAGAATAGTGAGTGCAGTGAGAGTTAGTAGTTATCATGAGCAGCGACGGTAGCGATACAGAAACATCGCAGCGCAGGCAACACCCCGGCCGCCGGCCGAGTAAATGTGCGCGCGTTTCCACTGACCCGGAACCCGAACATCCGTCATTGGAGTTATTTCGTGTAGGAGTTCGTATGCCACCATTTTGGCCTGAAAAACCCACTATATGGTTTTGCCAAATAGAAGGCCAATTCAAACTGGCCAGAATAACAGACGACTACACCAAGTTCCACTACGTCATCGCTCACTTGGATCGGCAGTACTCCGTGGAAGTCGAAGACATAATAACTGCGCCTCCTGCTACTGGCGCGTACGAGAAGCTGAAGACTGAGCTGATCAAGCGCCTGTCAGTCTCAAAAGAAAAGAAGGTAAAGCAACTTCTTCAGTCAGAGGAACTAGGTGACCGCAAACCGTCCCAGTTCTTGCGGCACCTACAACACCTAGCGGGACCAACGATCCCAGAGGATTTCCTCCGCACCATATGGACGAGTCGTTTGCCAGGTAACCTGCAGACGATCATTGCATCGCAGTTAACCTTGTCTCTCACCGAACTCGCGGACCTCGCTGATAGAGTTCACGACATAGCGCCTCCTACTCCGCAAGTCGCAGCAGCATCCACATCGCAAACTGATCCACAGAAGGACATGATGAAGCTCATCATGGAGCTAACGAAGAAGGTCGATGCGCTAACCACTGAAAGGTACGATCGCTCCCGCTCACGCACCAGGCAGACTTTCGGACATAGAAGTCGCAGCCCATCACGAAGATCACAGTCCAACTACAAGAAGTTTCCGCGGTGTTGGTACCACTACAAATTCGGTAGCCACGCGAAAAAATGCATCAGCCCGTGTGATTACAAGTCGGGAAACGAAACGGGCAGTCAATAATGGCGACTGAGGATTGCCCTTCTACAACTGGTCGCCTGTTCGTGACAGATCGCAGGTCGAAAGTCCAATTTTTAGTGGACACTGGAAGCGACTTATGCGTCTTCCCTCGATCTGCGCTCCCACAACATCGTCGTGTGAAAACAGATTACCAGCTGTGTGCGGCGAACGGTTCAACAATCGACACCTACGGTTACCTCCAGGTTGTGTTAAATTTAGGGCTTCGTAGGGATTTCCCATGGCGCTTTATTGTTGCTGACGTCACTAAAGCCATTATCGGAGTAGATTTCTTATCGTTTTTTAATTTAATAGTAGATATTCGCAACAAACGCATAATAGATGGCACCACTAGCTTGTCAGCTGTAGCATCTATCGCCTCTCCTGATAGCTTAATCTCTAGTGTAAAGGTCGTGACTGGCGAATGCAAATACCGAAAACTCCTATCAGAATTTCAGGAAATAACACGGCCAGCAGGCGCACCATTCACACCTAAACACAACACAGCACACCACATTCGCACCACATCAGGCCCCCCAGTATCTTGTTCCCCACGTAGACTAGCCCCGGATAAAATGAAAATCGCCAAGGCAGAGTTCGAGGCAATGCTGGCAAACGGTACAGCACGACCGTCAGAGAGCCCTTGGTCGTCGCCTCTCCACCTCGCCCCAAAGAAAGACAATAGCTGGCGTCCTTGCGGCGACTATAGGCTGCTCAACGCTAGGACAGTACCAGATAAGTACCCAATCAGGCACATACATGACTTTGCCCACAGTCTATCTGGTTGTAAGATCTTTTCCACTATCGACCTTGTTAAAGCTTATAACCAGATACCGGTATTTGAGCAGGACATACCAAAGACCGCCATCACTACACCCTTCGGACTATTCGAGTTTCCGTTTATGACGTTCGGTCTGAGGAACGCCGGGCAGACTTTCCAAAGGTTTGTTGACGAAATGACTCGTGGCCTGCAGTTCTGTTACCCATATTTAGACGATTTCCTGGTGTACTCTAAGGACGAGGCAGAGCATGAAGAGCACCTTCGCCAACTCTTCACAAGGATGAAGGAATATGGTATGCTCATCAACACCGCCAAATGCGTATTTGGCGCACCAGAGGTAACATTCTTAGGCTACCACATCTCGCAACACGGAACGAAGCCTTTGGAAAACAAGGTGCAAGCAATAAGGGAGTTCCCAGTGCCTAAAACCGCTAGGCAACTAAGAAGGTTCCTGGGCATGATCAACTTTTACCGGAGGTTTCTACCACGGGCTGCCCAGACCCAAGCGCCTTTACATGCCCTACTGACCGGTAACGTAAAAGCCTCTCAACCAGTCGACATAAACGGAACCTCGTTACAGGCCTTCCAGGAGTGTAAGGATAGCCTTTGTAGTGCGGCTTTGTTGGCACATCCTGACTCAAATGCCAAAGTGGGCCTAGTCACGGATGCGTCTGATTTAGCCATTGGAGGAGTCTTGCAGCAGTTCAAAGACGGAAATTGGCAACCGTTAGCATTTTTCACCCGCAAGCTGAGCCCATCACAACAGAAACACTCACCGTACGATAGAGAGCTCCTTGCTATCTACGAAAGCATTAGGTACTTCCAACATTGGTTAGCCGCACCTTTACCATCTATACTGACCATAAGCCGCTAAGTTACGCTTTCCATCAGCGGAAACGTAATTGCTCGCCACGTCAATATAGACATTTAGACTACATTTCACAATTCTCGACCGACATTCAACACATCGCCGGAAAAGATAACGTCGTAGCCGACACACTTTCCCGTATCGAAGAATTGCAAAGACCAGTAGATTTAGATGTACTAGCCAAAGCACAAGATAGCGACTCTGAACTTGCACAATTACTCACAGGGGATTCTTCCCTGCACATTAAGAAAATGATCATTCCTGGTAGTCGTATTGAATTGTACTGCGATGTCAGCACAGCGACTCCAAGACCCATCATTCCTAAACCATTGCGCAAACAAATTTTTGACTCGTTGCACTCGCTAAGCCATCCTGGCGCAAACGCAAGTGCTAAACTTGTAGCACAGCGCTACGTTTGGCCACAGGTACGAAAAGACTGTCGCGATTGGTCTAAGGCATGTTTGGCATGCCAGCGCACGAAGGTGAATCGACACGTTTCCACCCCTTTGGGTACCCTCGATCTGCCTTCAGCGCGATTCAAATATGTCCACTTAGACCTCATTGGCCCATTGCCCCCATCCAATGAATATCGGTATTGTCTGACACTCATCGATCGCTTCACGCGATGGACTGAAGTCGTCCCTATTACCGATATTACAGCGGAAACTGTGGCCAAAGCATTTCTGTCAGGATGGGTAGCACGATTTGGTTGCCCAACCGATATTGTCACTGATCGCGGTAGACAATTTGAGTCTGGTATTTTCCAACATCTCGCTAAATCCATTGGGTTTAGGCATCGCAAGACCACTGCATACCACCCTCAGTGCAACGGTTTAATCGAAAGATTCCACCGGCAGCTTAAAGCAGCAATCAAATGCCATGCCGATAGCAGCTGGACCGAATCCTTGCCATTTGTACTGCTCGGCATAAGAAGTTCCTTTAAAGAAGACCTTCAATCGTCTTCCGCCGAGTTAGTATACGGCGAACCTTTACGGCTGCCGGGTGAATTCTTTGGTCATAAGGTTGACAAATGTACGACTGATATAACGGACTTCACAGCCCGTATCAGATCATTTGCCAACAATTTACAGCCAGTTCCCACGTCGCACCACTCAAAAAAAGAAAAAGTCTTTATCCACAAAGATCTGTCATCTTGTTCCCATGTCTTTCTTCGGGACGATGCGTTGAGGGGTGCACTTCACCCAGCATACACTGGTCCCTATGAGGCAAAGAGAATATAACCAATAGAGAGCGTATAAGCCGATTTCTTCTAAGTACACGACTCACTACCGCGGGCCGGGGGACGAGGAAGAATGCGCGGCTGCAATTGGTCAGTTCAAGGTCAAGTTGCGTAGGTATGTCTGATTAGGGATTGCTGTACTTGATTAAGGGAAAATAGTCGATATCGATAAAATGAATTTTAACTTTATAAAAAATGCTCAATAAAAATCACATTAATATTTAATCGAAATCAGTCAGTTGCAAAAAGAAAAACAAGTATCCTCTTATTATTGATTTTTAAAATGAATTAATTTGGTATATGTTTTTCGAATTAGTTTTAGGGTCCTGACTATTCTTAGTAAAAAATGATAAACGAGCGTCTACATATTTCTGAATTATGCATCTTGCTAATTCAATCAAATGATTTGTTGATTCTATATCATATTACACAGATGAAAAACTGAGAACCTTCTCCTTTTTTTAAAGTCGGGTAAAAGTAGATAGGTATTTAATGACAGTATCTCAATTGAATAAAAATTTAATTAAGTTTATTTTTATTAGTATCGATATCGAATTTAGCCATTAAAGGTAACAGCACAGATTTTTACGATAAAAATACAAAGGGAAAGAAAGGGATAAAACAATTAGAATTCCCTAATGAAAGAAAGGGACTTTTCCAAAAGACATCAACGCGCGACTCATCCGTGTGCTCGGTCACCCAACCACCATTTTAAATAGACCCCTGCGGTGGCTCATAATGTGATTAAATCAATAAATAGTTTTCGTAGTGTTTATTTACCGATGAAAATTTATGGCATCCTTTTTGTAACTAAATGTCTTGGAATGTTTCCCACACCACTTCACCGCGCATGAAGGCAATTTTATGCGTTATAAATTACATAAAAAATTATAACAATTTGTAATTATTTAGCGTGCACACAGGTCTAACACTTGGTCACAACTAGAATGGTTACTAGTACCTTATCCTATACATAGGCGACAAAATACTAATACTTTTCGAGCGGCGGGGAACTGTATGCGCAGTCAAGTGGTTTTATAGTCTTTGCTATGAGGTGATCGAAAGAGGTCCCAAAGTTTATAAAATTAAAGTTAAGGGTAAATCCGTCACAGTATCTTTAGACCGTTTAAAACCAGCCTACATACTGTCCGACACCAACGACACCCCGATCCAAAATAAACCTGATCCCGAGCCACCACCTTCCATTCCAGCAGTTAAAACCACTCGTTTTGGCAGAAGAGTCCACTTTCCGGACTACTATCGCCCGTAGCACGGTCTCTGGAGGGGAGTGATGTAGGTGACTCACATTATGTTTACAATATGTACATAATATATTTATGCGTCCTACACTAACAATCACAAACACACAATTTATAAACATAAAACACTAAACAATCATTAGTAACATTTATTATAATACACTATCACATTTACCATACGGTCCGTCCGTCATTAATATAATAGTAGTACACTGGACACGCGCGTCGCCTGCTGAGTCCCTTGGTCGATGGCGCGTGAAGATATACGCGCGCGCGCAATCCTTACATTCACCGCACATTCGGAATTTGCGGGTCGCCAGTCAAGATCTACCTATGACGTTGGACGCACGCTCGCTTGCGCTAATCTTTGTAATCGCGACATACCCGCGCTAAATCTCTGTCTATCTTTATTCTTACGAACTGTCTTCTGCTTACTGCTTGAGTAAACAAACTCGCTATTGACTGTGCCTTCCTATGTTTAACGGTATAGTGTATTGTGTGGAGCATTAAAGTGTTGGACTACGAATTGGACTATATTTTCTTCAGACCCAGTAAGTCTACCCCCACACACCACCGACATAACCAAACGTACAAACAATAGATCACGTTTTATAGCACTTACTAAAGATTAAATTGTTTTTTAAATTTAGAGTACACCTGTTTAACAATTTCATAACATAGTAAGTACCGTTACTAGGTTTTTAATGTTGTTGAATATGTTTCATCTCTTGAAACGATGACCATTTATTAAGCTAGTAAGTACGAATTTTAAATGATACTCAGTTATTTTTACAATAATTATTTATTTATGTTATAAAGTAGGACAATTTATTAAACATATGCTTATGAAATAAATTGCCCTACCTTATAACATAAATAGGCTTATGAAATGAGAAAAACGAAACACAAAACCTTATTAGTCGGTAATCATTTGCCCCCCTGAAACTAAATCTTCGGAAGCGTCACAAACCGGTAAATTTATCCAAAATTGTCTTCGGTTTGAAGGCATGAGTGGCACAAATTTGGACAAAATACCATCTTTTTATTTTGTTTTACACCTCTTGGACTGTTATTAGTTTCCGGCAGCAACTCAACATTGAATTTTTTTACGAGGAAATCTAGTTCCTTGTATGGCTCGTCGAAATCCACTTTGTAAAATATTTTTCGACTGCCACTTACAAATTTAACATCCACTACGGAGTTCAATGTAAATGTATTAAGTATGTCGTTAGAATGATTACGTCTCGTGGTCCTTTTCTTTTTAATCCACTGGTATTTTTTCTGGACTTCTACAATATCAAGATTTTGTCTGCAGCTTTGCACTGCATCTTTATAATCTTCGTAATCGTAAACGGCTTCTCGACGCTTGATTTGAGCTTCTATATTGCCATGCACACCGTCCGCAGTCATGTGGGTATGTCCTTTTGTTAAATATTTCAGATATATGGTTTCAATAGTGGAAAAACCCGAATTGACAAGGGTCACAAGTGCAGTGTACAAAATCCAGTTTTTATTCTGGCTCGTACAATTATCGCACCAAATTATTAAATGCTGCAGGTCTCTCTGCTTTTCAAGAAGTGCTGCTAAAGCATCTACAATGTTATTGGCATTTCTACCTGCCCAAGCTTCATGCCAAAGTACACAAGTGCTGTTAACGTGTGCCATTTTTTGAATGGGGGCAAATGTCAAATTGAAAGATATGAGACGACTCAGAAAGAAGGAATCTTTTACTTTAGGCATGTCGGGCAATAACATCACCTTTTGCAAATCCATAGAATAGTACGATGCGGAGGCGACGACGGTTTGTCACTTACTGACGTTAGCGCGCGAAACTCAACCGCCATCGACAACTTCAAAAACCTAGCAAGTCGCACGACAACTTTAAAAACCTAGCAAGGGACATACCTTGCTAGGTTTAAAAAATGTCAATGTCACTTGCTAGGTTTTTGAAATGGTTTTTTGCGTTTTCTTGCATAACGGCTGTGTACTTGCTAGGTTTTTCAATTAACAAAATCCTATTTCTAAAGTCATTTTAGACTTTTTGGCAATGTGAATCGATGCTTTATGGCCTAGTAAGCTGCAAAATGCAAAGACCCGTTTTTTCATGGAGGTGTCCCTTACTAGGTTTTGAAATTGTACAGCCGATCTGTTGTGAATTGTCCTATAAAATCTAGGTACCTGAATTGTCTTGGGGAGTGGCTGTCTCTGTTGGTTTTGAAGGCAAACACCAGTGGTTTGTGATCGGTAAAGATGGCAAAGTTCCTAGCCTCGACCATGTGTCGAAAGTATTTTGCTGCTTCATACGCCGCTAATAATTCGCGGTCGTATCGGCTGTATTTCTTCTGAGCACCAGTAAGTTTGTGTGAGTAAAATGCTAGAGGTTCCCAGACGTCTCCTTTACGCTGTTGAAGGACAGCGCCGATGGCGGTATCAGATGCATCAGTGACTATGGTTAACTCTGCTGATGGATCTGGATGAGCCAGTTGAGTTGCGTTGCACAATGAAGTCTTTGTGTCTTCGAGCTCCTTTGAGCTGCTTCGAGCTGCTTGCAGCTCCTTCGAGTGCCTTTACAAGCTCAGGAGTCATGTCGACTGGATGTGCTCCTTTAATTTTGGGGCCGGCAAAGACAGCATTCAATGGGGCTTGGAGGTTAGCTGCGTTTGGGACAAATCGGCGATAAAAAATTATCATACCCAAGAATCGTCGAAGCTCCTTGACCGTCTTGGGAACTGGATACTCCTGGATAGCCTGTATCTTGGTTCCGAGAGGTTTCGTGCCTGCAACTGACACACAGTATCCGAGAAAAGTTACCTCTGAGCGTCTGATAACACTTTGATGTGTTTACCACTATACCGTAGTTTTTCAAGCGGTCGAATAGCTGCCGTAAATGCTGCTTATGCTGTTCAGGAGTTTGTGAGAACACGAGAATGTCATCGATATACCCGTAGCAGAAGTCCAAACCAAGTAGAACTTCGTCGATAAACCTTTGGAAAGTTTGAGCAGCGTTTCTAGTAGCGTAGTTTTTCAAGCGGTCGAATAACTGCCGTAAATGCTGCTTATGCTGTTCAGGAGTTTATGAGAACACGAGAATGTCATCGATATACCCGTAGCAGAAGTCCAAACCAAGTAAAACTTCGTCGATAAACCTTTGGAAAGTTTGAGCAGCGTTTCTTAAACCAAAAGTCATGTAAGGGAACTCGTAAAGACCGAATGGTATAGTGATGGCTGTCTTTGGAATGTCGTCTGGATTGATAGCTAATTGGTTATAAGCTTTGACCAAATCTATAGTGGAAAACACTGCGCACCCTGATAGCTGGTAGAAGTCATGTATGTGGCGGATTGGGTACCTGTCTGGTATTTTTCTTGCGTTTAGTGCTCTGTAGTCGCCGCATGGTCTCCATCCGTCGTCCTTCTTCCTAACCAGGTGAAGTGGAGCAGACCAGGGACTCTCCGATCGTCTGGCCACGCCACTAGCAAGCATGTCCTCGAACTCTTTTTTAGCAACTAGCGTTCGAGCTGGATCAAGGCGTTGAGGTTTGCTTGATACTGGTGGCCCTGGAGTTGTCCTTATGTGGTGCAACGTGTTATGCTTACCCTGTAAGTGTGTTCTTGGAGGTCGGGTGATTTCCGGATACTCGCGTAGAATTTCGTGGTAGTCTGTCTCACCAACTACAGCCTTCACGGATGCAATATCGTCAGTTGACTTGCAATGAGCTCCTATAACTGATAGTGTCGTTGTTTTGTCTATCAAGCACTGGTTTCTGCAGTCTAGGAGTAGGTTGTAGAAACTAAGGAAGTCAACCCCTATGATAGGTCGTGACACATCTGCTACTGTGAATTTCCAGGTGTAGTCTCTTCTGAGGCCTAAATTAAGTCGCAACTGTATGTATCGCAGTATTATTGGCAGCGACTAAATCAAATTTTGTTTGTTTGACAGGCGTCTTTACTGCCGACCGAGGGAAAACACACAAGTCTGAGCCAGTGTCCACAAGGAACTGCATTTTCGTAGTCCGGTCGGTTATGAATAAACGGCCTGTTGAAGTAGGACAGTCGTTAGCCGCTACATGCGACCACCCTTTGAGTTTTCCGAAGTAAATGTGCAGGGTTGCTTACATTTGTTCGCCTTCTCCCTGTAGGTGTAGTGGTAGTAGCAATGCGGGTGATTTGGTGGTGGCTGCTGTGGTCTAAAGCTATTAGAGCGACTGCGATCATACTTTTTTTGGTTATGCTTGGATTGTGAGCGTGAATGGGAACGTCCTCTCCAGTAACTGTTCATCTGCGATGTCAGTAGTGCCACTTGCTTTGTGAGCTCGCTTACTTGCTTGAGCAAGTCTGGTGTAGTGCTGGAAGAGGCAGAGGCGGCTGCTACTTGTGGAGTGGATAATACGATTTCGTACACCCTGTCAGCAATCTCGGCTAGTTGTTCTACCTGTAAGTCGGCAATCTGAGAAGCAATAACAGTTTGTATATTTTGTGGCAAGCGGTTAATCCAGAGACTTTTTACAAAAGCCGAAGCTCCAGCGGGTCCTGCTAGGTTTTGCAGGTGCCGAAGAAACTGAGACGGCCTGCGATCGCCTAGCTCCTCATGTATCAGTAGTTGTTGTATCCGCTTTTCCTGCGAGGCCGATAAGCGATTAATTAGCTCACCTTTTAATTTGTTATACTTGTCTGTCTCTGGTGGTTTAGTGATAATGTACTTTACTTGGATTGCGTATTTAGTTTCCAGCTGTGTAGTTACGAAATAGAATATCGTCGTGTCGCTGGTTATCCTTGACAGGATAAATTGGCCCTCTAATTGGGCGAACCATAAAGCTGGTTCATCTGGACAGAAAGGTGGACAGCGTAGTGGCAATCCGACTTTGGACACTTCTCCTGAGATAGCAGTTAACACTCCTTTAGCGACAGCATCGGCAAAGTTCTCAGTATCTGACATCGTTAAAAAAATATAAAATCGCTCACCGCTTATGTTTTGTACCACAGCCTACTTTTTTTTTTCCTCGTTCCGATGTAAACAAACTATCACCAGTAGAATCACCGATCTTCTTGCTTCACTGAAACTGCTTGCTCTTTGCTGCACTCGAGTCTTCAATATGCGCGGTAGTCGAGGGTCACCAATGTAGAAAATCAGTATGGTCACTAATTTTTACTCTACCGGGAATCGAACCAGTACTAATGAATATGAATTAGCTTTAAAGCGTAAAGCGTAGCGTAAGCAGAAGGATGAAAGAAAGATGCGAGTACAGACGAAGAAATGAAGAATATTATTGTAGCGATTAGAAAATTATATTTAAATAAATTACACTAACAACAATATAAAATTAGCAAAATTAAAACAAAGTAAACAAAGCGCGGCGCAAGTTGATGGGCTGGTAGCCAACGATGGACTGGCGCTCGCTGCTCGGCTCCCTCACACGTATCCTGCGCGCAAGCCGTCGCCCGGCCGTTCAAGGTCGTTGCCTCCTCCGGTGGTACAATTATCACGCGCGCAGTGGCTGAGTGCGGCACGTGTAAGCGGGAGTGCGCTCGCACTCGATGACAAACAAGGCATCGTATGATCTGTAAGTGTGGGATAAGATTCATAAGCGGAGCGATTCCGCTCTAAAATGTAAAGTGGTGGTCCATCGTTTTATTGTTCCGCCACAAGCCCCCTATCTACTATGGCAATCCACAAGGAAGCATATTGGGTCCCACTTTATTTCTAGTTTTTATAAACGACTTATGCAATATAAATATCTCTAATGCGAAGATAACATCATTTGCAGATGACACTGCAATAGCTTTTGCCGCCAACACAAAGTCTGAACTCGAGGATAAGGCGCAGCATGGCTTTGATGTAGCGCTAAATTGACTTTGTTTCCATACGCTTACCCTTAATACCTCCAAAACCAGTTCCTTACCTACTCGATCAGCTCTGCTACCCAACCAAACTCACCAATATCACTTAAACTGATGACCTTACTGATAAGAGTAACTACAGTCCTATTTCTCTTGCCACTGTAACTGCTAAAGTGTTTGACGGTTTGCTTAATTCACAGTTAAATAGATCGGTAACACTACACGATAATCAGTTCGGGTTTCGCCCCCGGCTGTCCACTGAAAGTGCAATACTGTGTCTTAAGCATACCGTCAAATATTATACAGACCGTAAAACACCCGTGTATGCGTGCTTCCTTGATCTGTCCAAGGCTTTCGACCTTGTAGTGTATGATCTGCTGTGGAACAAGCTGAGGAGCATAGATTTGCTGCCGGAACTCATCAGCGTGTTCCAGTACTGGTATGCGCACCAGTCTAATAGAGTTAGGTGGGCGGGGGCAATGTCGGATGCGTATCAGCACGAATGCGGAGTCAGGCAGGGTGGTTTAACATCCCCTATCCTGTTTAATTTGTATATTAACGGGCTGATCGTGGCGCTCAGCAGCCATCATGTCGGCTGTCACATTGACGGTACATGTGTCAATAATTTAAGTTATGCTGACGACATGGTGCTGATGAGTGCTTCGGTATGGGGCTTGAGGAAGCTGTTACAGATATGCGAGGAATATGCTTGTGGCCACGGTTTATTGTATAATGTAGGGAAGAGCCAGTGTATGATCTTTGAGACCGCCAGTGCAAAATGTCTGGGAAGCATACCTCCGGTCAGACTAAATGGGGTTACTTTGAAAAGGGTTGACCAGTTTACATACTTGGGGCATGTTTTGACTGTCGACCTCAAAGATCACGCAGACATGGAATGGGAGCGGAGGGCGTTGTCTGTTAGAGCTAACATGATCGCGCGCAGATTTGCGCGGTGCTCTAATGAGGTTAAGGCTACGCTCTTTAGAGCGTACTGTACTTCCTTGTACTCATGCAGTTTGTGGGCTAACTACTCTAACAGAAATTACAGCGCCATCCGCGTCCAGTATAATAACGCGTTCAGAGCGGTGATGGGGCTACCCCGACACTGCAGCGCCTCGGGTATGTTCGCAGAGGCACACACCGATTGTTTTCATGCGACCATGCGCAAGCGTGCCGCGTCCTTGGTGCGCAGGGTACGGGTTAGCCCCAACATCGTACTGGCGATGATTGCGGGAAGACTGGACTGCCCCTTCATTCGGAATTGTTCCAGCAGACATGTTGCTGTACCAGTGTCGGAGAGAGGTTATTAATTTTATTTTTTAATTATTTATTTATTTTTAATTGAATTTGATTTATTTGCTTTTGCTTTTGATTTATTGTATTTAATTATTATTATTAATTTGTTAATTTGGCTATGGGTGTTATTTACCTGATAATAAATGAATTATTTATTTATTTTATTTAAAGCTCACACATGCAATTTGCAAAATCAAGTTTCATGCAAGTGTGCACCTATATCCTCTACGGATGAAATCAAATACCTAGGTATAGTCATAGATAAGAATCTTAAAGGGAGATGCCCGTTTTTGGCCCTCAAGGCACAACAATTTACGTTTATGTAAAAAAAATATCGTTATTTCTATTTAGCTAACATAATATTAGTTTATCCAAACAAGATTGCAACAGTTTTGCACAAATAAAAAGTACCGAAAAGATTAATAAATGAAAATAATTTACTTTGGTGGATAAAATCAGCAGTGTTGCCAAAAATTATCAATTTCGTTTACGAAATAATCGATTATGTTTTCATGGATTTTTTATTTATACAGATCCGTAATGCTTATTATTCGATTGATATAAGATGATCAAGCGAATTGATAGCTGATATTATTATAATAATGACTGCATAGGATTATAGCAAAAACGCTTATACGCATTGTAATGAACTATTATTGTTTATATATTTAGCACAAAAAGACAATATGTTAAATAAAATATATTTACAAAGACGTAGATAACTTCTTAAAGACTCAGTAGCGATTATAATTTTGTAATAAATTAGGATGCGAATAAAAAATCGATATCGATTTATCAATTTTTTTGTGTGGTGTGGCAACATTGAGTTGTGCCGGCCGGCTGTCAATCAAGAGACTGTCAAATCACAAATCAAGTTTGTTTGCATTTGTTTGCCTCACTTTGTTTATTTTCTTGCGAATTTGTTATTTAAACCAACGAATAAGCTTATTAAATGGACTCCGACGATTCTTTTAACCCTGACGACCACGGCCTGAACATGGATTCCGCTCCCGCTTCTAACGATAACCCCAGCACGAACTTTGACTCGATATCCACACATTATGAAGACCCTGGCATTCTCACTGGCCCGAGTTCTTCCCAACCCTCAGTAATTCATCCAAAAGGACGTTTACAGTGTGTTAACTGTGGTTTAAATGTCACGAGAATACGAAGGCATTTGTTGGAAATAGCAGAAGTGCGTAATGTTATACAACAATGGGTTCGACCGCAGCAGGTCAGTATCATTTCTTCCTCTATGAAATGTTTATTAAATAAATAGACTTAAAGCAATATCACGGTTAGTGTTGTTTTAGGATATCTAATAATTATGACTTCTTTATTAGATACAAGTATCGAGTGACAGTTTAGTATGCCATTCGTGTTGGACTGCAGCCTGGACTCAAATACGGCATCCAAGTGGCAAACAGCAAATTGCACAGATTGTTGGTCATGGACAAGTGTGCATCAGCTGCGGCAGATCACTTTTGAGAATAAGATCACATACACTCAGATCCGATTCTCCACGTGAAGAACTCATAAGGAGTGTGATTGCCCGTCAGATTACACCACGTGTGGTAAGTTATCAACAGTTTTGAACATATTTCTGAGTCCGTTGACAATTACGTTGTTAGCAGAATTATATTTCACATAGGTACAGATTGTCTAGAAACTTGCGAATTTACAGGAATATAGGCACCCTAAAGACTAAGAAATATTTTTAGAAATTAATTAATAAATATAAAATGATATTGATACATACTTTTTTGATTGAGTATTGACTTGTACTAAAACCACACTAATGCACGTTTTCTCTTTTTATTCACTGAGCTTTAATTTTTTTTATTATTTCAGTTGCCATCATCATCTCGTTTGTGCCATAATTGCTGGCGAAAAGCTGATAGAGCAGCATCACGTTCAACCACTGAACGAGAATCTGAACCATCCAGCCTACTTATGGTGCAATCTGAACCATCCAGTTCGCCTTCGGTGCAATCTGAAGAAGCTGGCAGTGCATCGCAAGCGGGACAACAAAGCTTGGACAGATCCGACAGTATACTGCTGCCTAACTATGTACGAGCACCAAACACTCAAAATCAATGTTTCTTTCCTGGCTGTAACGACACCAATCGGCTCACTGTCCCATCAGCACTGCGGGTACATCTTTTTTGTGAGTACAATTATTATGTACCGCCGGATTGTAGAATCTGTTATTACCATTTAAGTAGTAACTCCTGGAATTTACTTTTACAATCAATATATAATCCAATTAAAACATTTAATGCAGCACAAATTGAAGATTTTGCCTCGTTGCTAAAAGATAATATGAATAATCATTTAGATTTTGAAAATATTCAGAGTATGCCTGAGCATACTGTACATTATTATCTAGGCTTAACAAAGTCACAATTTCGACAAATTCTGTCTGAAGTTCCCAGACTGTCAAGTAAACATAGAGGTTCTTTTGCACTTGCTGCATATCTAATGAAGTTAAGAACAGGAGATAGTGACGAACGCATGTCGGCATTATTTCAAGTGCCAAGAAGCACCTTAGAACGCCTCATGAATATGGCTCGTGAAATATTAAACCAGGATTTTGTTCCAAGGAATCTGGGTATAACTCATATATCCAGAGCAGAAATAGCTCAAAGGAATCTACTGATTCCAAATGGACTTTATGGGGGAGAAGAGAGGAGGCCCATTATAATTGCCGATGGAACATATATATATATAGAAAAAAGTTCCAATTATTTATACCAAAAAAAAACTTACTCATTACACAAGTATCGTAACCTTGTAAAGCCTTTCCTTTTTGTGTGCAGTGATGGTTACATCATAGATATTCTAGGCCCTTATCCTGCGACAACTTCAGATGCGGATATAATAAATAGTGAATTTGATAACGAATCCAGTTCACTTAGACAATACTTCCAAGCTGGAGATGTGTTCATACTGGATAGAGGTTTTAGGGACTCATTGTCACTTTTAGAAAGTTGTGGTTATCACGTCCATGTACCTTTGTCTCCAGAAGATGGTGAATCTCAGTTGACAACAAGGGATGCTAATAGATCCAGAGCCGTCACTATGTGTCGATGGGTAGTAGAAATTGTAAATGGCATTTTTAAAACTGCCTTTAAAATATTTCGCCAAAATTATTTTAACAGGGCTTCCACACACGTGATGAGAGACCTAACTGTGGCTGCTGCTTTAATTAATAAATTCCACACAAGAATAAGGGACAGGGATGATGCTACTCAAATTCTTGATATAGTAAATTCAAATATGGATACATTAAATGATCTATCTGACTATGTTAGGCAACGCAATCTAAATAGAGCTAGGGCAGACTTTAGAAACATAAATGTGGATTCAGAAAATGTTAGAGAATTCCCAATCCTAACATACAGCGATTTAATATTAATTGCTTGTGGCACATACCAATTAAAACAGGCACGCTCTTATTATGGAGAACATGTTAGATTTAATGGTTGTTATCAGATTGAAGTTTGCAATGACCAGAGGAGCAGCATTATGGAAGGAATGAACTTCAGTCCTAACTGCTCATTACTTAGGGCTAGAATCGCAAGTCGACATATCAGTCGCAAAGTATATTTTGTATATATATTAATAAGTGGCAATGATTCTGGGCGAGGTGCCATTAAAAAATATTGTTGTAACTGTATCGTCGGGCGTCGAACGGTAGGATGCTGTGCCCATGTTATGACAGTTATATGGTATCTGGGGTGGGCACGGCATCAGAGTAATATTTTTCCTCCTGCTCAATTCTTAGACGATGTACTAATAGTTTATGATACAATTAATGATGTATAAGATCATAAAATAAAATGATTGTAAAAAAATAGTGTTTCTGAGGAATAAAAACTATTTTATCTAAAAAACCCGGACTTTTTTTTAAACCTTTTGTTTGACCAGTTCATTATTTAAATTGCATATTATCCTATCCATATACTTTCAAATGTGTGCAGTCGAGGCCGAAATGTCTATGGACGGTGGGCATTCCCCTTTAAATCTAATATTAATATCCATACTGGCAGAGTTCGCAAACTTATAATATATATATCTTCAAAACTTTAAGAAATATTGCTAGTCCTATATACGTAATGTCTATTTTGCCTTATGCCTATCTATTATTACTTATTGTATTCCCTGTTGGGGTGGTGCCGCAAAAACTATCCTTAAACCACTGGAATTTGCACATCGCGCCATACTGAAAGTGGCTACCTTCCGTCCACTAATTTATCCAACTAATCAGTTATACAAAAACTGCAACGTTCTCAATGTGCGGCAACACTTCATTTGACACTCAATTATGTTGCAACACCGCATAACCCCCTATATTGAAATTACCAAACGCCGAAAAGATATAAAACATATTTAGATAAAATGAAAAAAACTGCAAATCAGATTCATGAAACTATTAGTAGATAAAAACACAAAAAACCGTTGTAAAAGTAATGATTACGAAAAATTATTTTTGGAATGTAAAATGCTGCCGGTTCATGAGAGAGTAGTGTTGTCAGTAGCTTATAATCCAGAGAGTTTTGGTTTTCTCCAATAACATTGGACAAAGATGATGCGGGTTTTTTTTTTTTTTGGGTTTGAAATCATCAAATGACTTCTCCCGCTGTGGGTGGAGCGGGAGGGCGTGTCAGACTCTTACTGACTAAAACCCACCCGTGTTCCTTCAGTTGCCTGTGCAATGCCAGGGCGCCACGGACGAAAGGCCTTTCGGACTTTCCCGCAACCCCGGCAGGCAATGGTGTCATCGGACCCCTTCACTCGCTGACATCTCTTTGAGGCGCGCGTGGAACAAAATTCAAAAGTCATTTATTCAAACTAGGCTGAGAATCAGCACTTTTCGAACGTCAAAATTACATAAGACAGTCCCCCAAAACGCCCACCCTTCACCACTTCCTAGTGCTGGGAAGAAGAAGTGGCGCAACAAACTCCCCAGCAGCACAGCTGTCTGTTCAGTTAGAAAAAAAAAAAAAGATTCTATACAATAGTATGCAAGACAATTTACAATACGCAAAAAAATAATTTAAATTATAAATTAAATAGCTATAATTAATAGCCATATGACAGCTAGGACACGCCAATATACCAACCAAAAGCATCGAGTACTATACTCAAGCAGAAATAAAAATAATTAAACGTAAACAATATCTAAAAAAAGAAAATAAAGCCTCCAGGCATAAAGGGCGTGCCCGCTTACATATAGCTGTAACTAGAAGTTATAATTGATAAACTAGGACCATCGAGGTAAAATAAATAATTGTCGAGGTCGCTAGCTAACCACATATTGCAATACAGCTCATAAATAAAAAAACAGTCTAATGAGTAGATTATGTCAACATTAAATTAAAATAAAATTAAAATAAATTGACTTATAAAGTAAAATTATAAACAATTATATAAACTCATATAACCTGTCCGTAGGTAAACTAATTCTGGGGAAAGAACATTTAAACATTGTTTTGAGTTAATCACAGCGACCAACTATTCTTATAATTTAAGTAGTCGTTGATAGAATAGTACGAGGGCGGCCCTGACAATTTCGGGAATCAAGGAAGTGACACAACATTACTATTTAAAAATGTATTTATTGCTTTTCGAAGTATTCTCCGCGAAATTTGACACATTTTTCCATACGATGGAACCAATCATTGAAGCAACCATTCCATTCGGAAGTTGGGGTCTCCAAAATGGCCGTTTTGTAGGCGTCCACAGCTTCTTCAGGTGATGAAAATCTCTGTTCACGCAATTTATTCTTTATTTTAGGGAAAGTATAGAAATCATTAGGGCTTAGGTCGGGGCTGTACGGCGGATGGTCTAATAATTCTATGTTTTCTTGCTCTAAAACTCTTTTGTTCTGTGCGCGGTGTGAGAACTCGCATTGTCGTGATGGAGGATGATGCGGCGGTTGCAGTTCTCTTTACGGAGTTCAGAAACGACCTGTGGCAAACAAATACTAGCATACCATTCTGCATTAACCGTTCTTTGTCCCTCAAGAGGAATAGTCGTAACATGGCCGGTTTTGGAGACAAACGTGGCCACCATTTTTTTTGCAACACTCCGTGAACGAACAATTTTTGTTGGCTTTAACTCATTTTCGAACACCCAAACTCGTGACTGGTTTTTTGTTTCGGGTTCGTACGCGTATATCCAGGATTCGTGACCTGATACGATGTTGTATACAGCATTTGAGGATCCTGCGTGGAATCTTTCGAGAGTTCTGACGCCCCAAGTAACGCGAGCCGCTTTTTGCTCTTCACAGTGCGAATGCGGTATCCATCGGGAAAACAACTTTTTTACACCTATTAGTTCATGCAAGATTATTTGTATTTGACTCATGCCAATGTCTAAAGTTGCCTGAATTTCGCGGTTTGTCACATGTCGATCTTCCTCAATCAGCTTACGCACAGCATCAACGTTTTCTTGGGTGACTGCAGTTTTTGGACGACCTTGACGGGGATCATCACTGAGCTTGACACGTCCACGTTGAAATTCAGCAAACCAGCGATAAATTGTGGTTTTGGATGGGGCTTCATCACCAAATGCAGAAATCATCCGGTTAACACACTGTTTTATTATGTTAAACCACTTCGAAAGTCATAATAAATCATCGCTCTTGAATTTTCTCGAGTCAATTCCATTTTCTCAACGACTAAACAAGTTTGACAAAACCTTGTGACAAGACCGAGAATCTTTTTTTAAATAAATAAATGGTATTCGATTTTTTAAACCAAGGAGTTTTCAATTAAAAAGATTTTAATATGACAGGAACAGTGGAAATATTCCATTCCCGATACTTTTAGTGCAGCCTTCGTATGTCTTTGAACAAAGGTTGGACTTTAATTTAGTTTTAAACGCATTAAAAGGCAAATCTAGCAAAGAAGAGGGTAGCTTGTTATAAAAAGTTATACCAAGCCCAACAAATGAGTTATGAATTGAGATCGGATATTCGGATGCATATTTACCTAAAGTTAATTTTTGGCTAAGAAATTATGGAAGTGGCTTCTAAATATTTTGTTGTCTTAATATAAATTCCGGAATTCCATAAAATCCGGGAATGCACAACTAATCAGATGCATATCTGATATCATAGATCAGCATGGATATGACTTATCAGCCCTCTTATGAAGGCTACTGTTGCGGTGTTAACATACTAATTTATATCCCTATTGTAAACATTTTTTAACGAAACTCAAGTCACCGAGTTATTTGTCGCTATATGCTATGAAAATTTAGCAACCTACTTTATTACATTAGCTAGCATTTCTATACTCAAAAAGTACAAAACTTATCAATTAATCGCAAGATTTTTGCAATTGATACAAAAGTGCATTCCATATTAGCCAACACCTGAACGTAAGTAAATACACTCGGCGTCACAAAAATCGCACCTCTTTAAGAATTCCCTTCAAAGTCATTTTAACCCCATTAATCAATGGTACACATATGACTATAAGGTATCATTGGAAAGGCAATTTATTTAAATTTCAGAATAAATTTGGTTTTTTGTTGGCCAGGGAATAAAAAAAACACGCTAATGTAAATGATTAAAAACTTAAATTTTATTTATCCAGTGAAAATTTTAAAAAAGTCCATAAAATCAACTTAAAACCTAGTGTTACCCCCCCTAGCTCTGATGACAGCTTCCATGCGTTCTCTCATGGACCTAATTAATGTGACAACAGTCTCTTGAGGAATGTTGTCCCATTCTGCAACGACGGCATCTTGGAGGTCTTGGAGAGTGGTAGGGGTAGGATCACGTGCCCGTACTCGCCGTTTCAGTTCATCCCAAAGGTGCTCGATAGGGTTCAGGTCTGGACTTCACGCCGGCCAGCGCATAACAGGGATCCCAACTTCTTGCAGGTAGTCTCTTACAATTAATGCGGTGTGACAGCGGGCGTTATCGTGCATTAACGTGAACCCACTGCCAACAAAACCCACATAAGGGACAACCTGCTCCTCTAAGATCTCTGTTATGTACCGAGGAGCAGTCAGCGACCCTTGCCCGCGAGCACTTCCAGTTCGAGAAACACACACAAGGTTCGTTTTGCCTTCGATTGACATGCCGCCCCAGAACATGCACGAGCCACCCCCGTATTCCACTGTCTCTTGAATACAGGCTTGTGCGAATCGTTCCCCTTGCCTCCTGTACACTCTTCTACGCCTGTTGTTGCAGAAAAGACACACCCTCGTCTCATCCGAGAAGAGTACAGCCCTCCATTGGTCTATTGTCCAATCCACATGGTCACGGGCAAATTGCAACCGGTCTCTCCTATGCTGTGCAGTCAATTTTGGCCCTGTAGCAGCCCTGTGAGCTGCAATTTTCTTCTCCTTCATTCTTCTTCTAATCGTGGAGACGCTGACAGAAGTTCTGCGAGCTGATAGCAGTTGTTGTTGCAGCTCAACAGCATTGGAGAACCGATTACGTAAAGATGTTGAAACAATGAAGCGATCGTCTCTTTCGGATGTGCACCGTTGTCTTCCAGATCCACGTCTTCGGATATAGCCACCAGTCTCTTGGAAGCGTTGGAACACTCGTCGAACGGAAAAACGACTCAAGTTCAGTTGCCGAGCAACATCACATTGCCGCATCCCTGATTGCAGTAGTGCAATGACTTGAGCGGCTTCATCTGCAGTGGTATCCATCTTCTGGGGTATTTTTCTTGCTGCAGCTGTTCACGTGTGTTCACTTCAAAGGTTGGATAGCGAATGACTCACATTTGACCCGGGTCGCCCGTTTTATACCCTTGTAGGGAGGTGCAATTAGTGGCCGTTGTAATGCGTATTTTGACAACATTTTCTTTAACGTTACGCGCTAATGAGATCTGTTGTGTTTAGGAATTCTTACTGTTGTTAATTTAAAGGTCGTTAAACATACTTTCAATTGATACCAATATTAATAGGGTTTAATGTATACGTTGATGGCGGGACTTGCTTGAAACTTATTTTCGGAGAGGTGCGATTTTTGTGACTCTTGAGTGTATAAATTCGATTCTATAATCAGAGGCTCTAAATTTGTCGATCCCGGATTTTCGGGATATTTTCGATGCAAAAGTGCATTCCATAATAGTCAACACTTCAACTTTAGCTAAATATGCATCCGAATATCCGATCTCTAGTTATGAACCTTATGAAGCAGGTGAAAGGGAGCACGTAGTTTATCCTTACTTCTAGTGTTAACATTGTGAATATCACTGTTTAGTGTATAAGTGTATATTTTGCCTAATATATAAGATGTTGGCGAAGATAAATTCTCTCAGAGAAACTGGCACCTAGCTGGTAAATTGCTCGAATAGCTCGTTTTTGGAGGACAAATATATTTTGAATATCTGCAGCTTTGCCCCACAGCAGAATACCGTAGGACATAACGCTATGAAAATAACTAAAATAGACTAACCGAGCTGAATCAACGTCAGTGTATTGTCTTACTTTTCTGACGGCGTAGGCAGCCGAACTGAGCCTTCCCGCTAGGCTCGATATATGTTGGCCCCACTGAAGTTTGGCATCTACTGCCCAGAAAAACTGCCGAGTTTACAGTTTCGCACCTCTTTATCTAAGACGATGTTGGGTCCTAGATTTCTAACATTTGGAAGGGCAAACTTTACACATTTTGTTTTTTTGGCATTGAAAACTAGGTTATTTGTCGTAAACCAATCCGTAACCATTGACAGTGCACTGTTTACATCGTCAAAATCTTGTCTATTCCTGTCTACTTTAAAAATAAGAGAGGTATCATCTGGAAAACAGTACAACTTCACAAGGGTATCTGTGAAGTTCACAGATATCCTTTAAATAGAATGGTAAGTCATACATGGTAGTATATACACTAAGAACAAGAATGCTAACTGAACTGGTAGCCCGGAAGATTTTACACCATCAACATCTACACATTGCGACCTATTATTTAAATATTATGAGGTTAGATTGTCTCATTGAAATCACCTTTTCGGTAAAAGAGTATATTTGGAAGGTAAAACAGGTTGTAAAACAAAAGTAGGAACGAAATCCCTAAAAACTAATTGACGGTGGCTCGCTGCGGTCCGGTGGCGAGGGAAAGAGACTGATATATTTTACACAATATATCGAGACGGCATGCGACCACGGGACGCTCTGACTGGCCGAGATTGTATTCGGGTTGCTACATACTCCCCCTCCAGCCCTGGAGAACGCCCTCGTTCCAGGACTGGTATAACAGCAGCATTAGCTGGACGTCCGCGATTTCGTTTTGGAATAACGGGTTTTGGTAAGGAGTCGTCGCTTCCTCTGTAACGTGTAAGGTCTTCGGAATGATATTTGCCTATATCTACATTTGGTTGTTCCGTGCTCGCGATGGTGTACGTTGTTGGACTTACCTTTTTAGTGATCTGGTAAGGGCCATCTCGGCGAGGGTAGAACTTAGAAGTGAGGTCTTTTGACCCTTTGCTTAATAAGTGAGATTTAAGCATGACTAAATCACCTACCTCAAAGGCGTCAGATGGTCGGCGCGAAGCGTCGGCGTACTGCTTAGTCTTGTCCTGCTGTATCTCGACGCGTTCCCGAACAGCTGACAATGAATGCAGGAAGTTTTCGAGGTAAGGGGTCACTTGTGGGACAAAGTTTTCTTTGACCCTGATGGCACGAAGGTCGTGAATGATCTCTGTGGGTGACCGCATCTCTCTGCTAAAGGTTAAATAAGCCGGTGACTTGCCTGTTGTGCGACATTTTGAGCTATTCAGGGCAAAGCGGATCACTGGCAACTTCTTCGGCCATGAGGTGTGGTCGTCTGCCACGAAATGGGCCAACATAGCTTTAAGGTTGCGGTTTTTTCGCTCTGCAGGATTAGCTTGTGGATGATACAGCGGGACAAAATTTTGTTTTATGTCGAGGACTGACATACATTGTCGCATCACTGCGGAAACGAACTGGACACCGTTGTCCGAAATAATCCTGCGAGGCAGACCGAACCGCATAAAATATTCCTCGATGAGGACATGAGCGCATGCTTCTGCTGTTGCTTCTTTTAGAGCAAATAGCTCCGTCCATCGGGTAGCAGTGTCTTCAATGAGGAAGATCCACCGCTCCCCCTGGTCACCCTCCGGAAGTGGGCCGAACAGGTCCATGGCCAACACCTCGTTCCGCTGGCTCATGACCGGTGTCTGGAGTAGGCCTGGAGGTTTGGCGTTATTGGCCTTATATCGCTGACAGTGGATGCAGACTAGGACATAATCAGTGATTATTCTCCGCATCCCTGTGAAATAATACAGCTGTGCTACCTTCTGGTAGGTTCTATCGATACCTGGGTGGCCAGCTGTTTGAGAGTCATGTAACTCCTTCAAAATAGCTGCAATTTGACCAGCAGGTATTACTAACTGAGGGCACTCTCAGAGTCTGGATTGAATCGGTACAAGACTCCTTGATCCATGAGGTAACCCCTTTCTAACCATCTTTTAGATGCAACATCATCAGGTCCTTCTAGCTCTTTAACAATCTTTTCCACTTCAGGGTCCGAAGTCTGTTCCAGGCGTAACTGACTAGGTGTCTTCGCAGGTAGATCGCAGATGATTGTACAAATACCGCACGTGTCGCTTGTGTCGCTGGAACAAATCGGTACACTCAGCGTGTCTGCCACAACATTCGCCTTCCCTGGTGTATATTCGAAGTGGATATCAAAAGATTGGAGCTTCAGAGCCCAACGGACTAATCTGCCTGCTGGTGATTTAAGTGATAGCAACCAGCGTAGAGCCTGATGATCACTGCCAATAACGACTGGTTGACCGTCTAGGTAAGGCCGTAAACGCTCTACCGCCCACACTACAGCGAGTGCTTCACGTTCCGTGGTGGAATAGTTGCGTTCAGCTGCGTTGAGGAGTCGGCTGGCATATTCTATTGGCCTTTCCTGATTGCCGTCGCCCTGCAATAAAACTGCACCCAAGGCGTAGTTACTTGCGTCGGTACGCAGAATGAAGGGACGACTGAAATCGGCTTGCACCAAAATTGGAGCTGTGGTCAGTAGAATCTTCAGCTCATTAAATGCTTGGGTCTGTTCTGAGCCCCAAGACCATACTTGACTTTTCCTAGTCAAGCGTGTCAATGGTTCGGCAACTTTTGAGAAGTTGGGTATGAATTTTCTGAACCATGAACAAGTTTGTAAAAAGTTCAGCTGGTTTAAGGTGAGTACCTTCATCATCCTTAAGTATATCTGTAGAGGCGCAGGACACGTCACGCGAGGTAGGTTCGAAGCACAAGGTATGTTTTATTGTATTATATTTACTAAAATACCAAATTCCTTTGCAAAAATCAATAACTACTCCTGCGGCGGTAATAAAATCGATACCTAATAACGTCTCGTTATTTGTCGAGTCGGGAAAAATTAAAAATGGAATCGTAATAACTGCCGTTTCTAAGAACACCTCTAACGTGGTGGTAAGTACAGTCACGAGCTTTAATTTGGGACCCACCTAAGGTTGAATATCGTGTAGCAAACTTTCGCCATTTAGAGCTATTATGTTAACGCTGTCACTGCACAAACAATAAACGTCATAATGTTTACCATCGACAACTTTACGTTTCTAGGGGCTAACGTCAACTGGAGCGAGGGCAAACGATCATTACCGATTTCCGAATAATAATTACTTTTTGGTCCTGTGGTCCCATAAGAAAAAAGAAACAAATAAAAAAGAACAAAATTATATTGTCAATATATGATAGCTAGTCAACTAACCCGCTTATTCTTCAAACCTATATTAGTTAAAAAGTTTTGTCTCTTTCTCAAACATAAATATCAAAGTGACGGACCAAAACAACATATTTAAAATAAAATAGGTTTAAAGGCCGTTTATGATTATGGGGGCTTAGAAGATTTCAGAGACATTTATGACACAAACCTCAATCTTAACACAATTATATAGAAAGCATGGTTAGCGGTGCACAAAATAAACACTTATCACCGAAGGCTACGACTAAATTAATTTAAAACTCTCCAGTAATTTTTTTATCATAAATATTCAAAACCGCGTATATCCACCTTCATTGTCAATCACAGCCTGGAGCCGGTTACGCATGGATCCAATCAATTTGTCACATATGTCAGTACCCCTTAAACTTTCCCAGACTGTGAGGCAGTGATCCATAAGTGCTTCTCTAGTTCTTTCGTTTCTATTTGACCATTTTTGAACCATTAAGCCCCATAAATTTTCTATAGGATTTAAATCGGCACACTTTGCAGGCCACGGAATACGATTTAAATTTGCTCTATTATTGTCGAACCAAGTTCTAACGATTCTTGCCGTATGAATTGTTGCGTTATCTTGAACAAAGTTTATTGGAGCAACATCTTCTTGTGGATAATATAGTTGCAATGTTGGAAGGACACTCTCGTCTAATAAATCGACATAATCTTGAGCAGTGGCCCTGGGTGGTAAATTTATTAGTTCTCCAATGCCGGCTGAACTAATCCAGCCAGACATGTTAACTGTAATGCGACCAGACGCGTTGTTAGCTATGACGTGGTCTTCAGTGTATCGCGTCCTGTCAATTCGCCACAAATGTAGTCTGCCCGTTTGGGAAGATTGAAAAGTCTTTTCATCGATGAAAGCCGTCGTCGTCCAATCAAAATTTAGATACTGACGTGCGAAAATAAGTCGAGCAGCTTTATGGGCATCCGTCAACGCAATTTTTTTTGCAGGCCGCCTGTGATGCAGTCCCATAGCTTTAAGATGCCTTCTAACTGTTGAAGGGTGGACTTCAAACGCTTCCGCAAAATGCCTCGTTGGCGTAAATCCATTCATCAGGTATTGCCTTTGCATCAAGCGGCTCTGCTCTTGTGTTATAACTTGCCGGTGATGGTTGTTTCGTCGTAAGTCAATAATATTTTCCTCGTTCCCGTGGCGTCGAACCCAGCGGCGAACTGTGTTTCTTGTCACATTTATTCGTCGCGATATCTCGTGAATGCCTACTCCTTGTTCGTGCAAATCAATAATTTGGAGCCTTATTTGGTCACGATTAGCCGCAAGCATTTTATTAATTGGTAAATTATATTTTGTGAAAATATCACATTAAACTATTTTCTTAAATGACACTGACACGACACATGTTCGTAATTAGAAAATCGTAATAATAGCTTTTTGCAACGAGGTTATCATTTCATAGGTCGTTTAGATAAGACATTTTATGTCTTAACTTGACATTCAACATTTCAACCTTAAAGCAAAGTTTCAAAGTTTCGACCTTATTGCATTATGATTGTTCTAACAACATTTAACGGAAATGGGTCCCAAATTAAAGCTCGTGACTGTACATCCATTGTAGGGTCTTTACACCTTTTAATAGTGATGGTTCGATTAATACGCAAGAGTACGTAATAAAGGAATTTAATTGTATGATGATGAGTGCACGCGATTTGAATGATATTTGTGTACTAAATTATAAACCGCGCGTAGCAAGTAAAGTGCTGACACAATGATGTCAAATTTGTACGTGCTTGCACTGTACATGCTCCGGGGCCCGAGAAGATGTGAATGAGATGAAGGATAATGATTTACAAAATAATAATTAACAATTTTGCTTACAAACTTAAATAAACTACACACAAACTAGTTTAAGGTATTTCATTGAATTGAGTTCGAACGGATGGCGAAGACCCTCTGCTGGTTGTGGTGATGGTAGGGCGACCCGTAGCGGTGGCAACGGGAGCTACATAGCTCACGCTAGCCTCTGCCTGCTCAGCTGCCGGAGGTGCGGGCGCTGGATGCGGCTGGCGCGCTCGCACCGCTTGCACTCGTTGCCATGCGTAAAAGATGATGCAAACCCCGATGACCCCAACCAAGATGTAGATGGCGACATAATGGTGAATGTCATGGAATGTCACTTGACTTGCCAGTTCCTGGTTGGATTTCATTTCTTTGAGTGCATTTTCAATCGCCTTTATGTCTTCCCGTTGTTCGGTGATATCGTCTGTCTCATTCAGTGGAGTGATGAGAGGTATAGACAGATTAATTATGTGGTTTATTGGTGGAATTTCTATATTCATGACATCGATCTTCGTTTTAATTGTGTTTGATAACGATCTGTGTGCATAAATCGTAAACGTTCTGTCCTTGATGACGCAACTGTCTCCCAGTGTAATGACACCTGTTTTGCTGAATTGCTCGATCGTAATATTGTCTTCGCATATGACTCGCACACTGCATTGTCCACAACAAAAGTATAGATATGAATTAATTAAATTCAAGTCAGTCCAGGAATTGCGACATTCTCTTGTTTCAGTTTGACATTGATTGGAGGCTTGATGTTTCAGACATAGGTTGTTGTCTGACGTCATTTGATAGACGGGCCTTTTCAGTGGACAAATGTATTCGTCGGTGTCGTAAGGAACGCATCTTTGTAAGTCACTTGTAGACACCGGAATGTAAGCGTCTTTATGTGTATTGATAGCCAGATATTTTGCTACAGGCACTATATTGACCATGCTTTTGTTGGTTTGTTGTGGAATCGGTATGAGGTTGTATAGCTCATAGTCTTCCCTGCTCACAAGAGGAATTCTTAATTCGAAAATCAGGAACTTTCTGGTAGCTCTTGCTTTCACTTTCAATAGGTGATATATCTTCGCCAAGTCAGTCTGAATATTATTAATCGGTAAGGCTAAGTCCTTTGAGATTTGTCCGGTTATAACATTCAGTTCGTTTTTCAACTGTGCCGGTGTTAGCAAGTGAAAGTTGAACTTCTCATAGAAAATGTTAGCCACTGTATCAACTAGCGTCTCCTGGATTTCTTTAAGATTGGTCATGATGTTATTTGCTATGAACGTTGATAATGTGAATTCCGCTTTGTTGTCGGTGTGTTGGATTTCTTCTTTCAGTTTGCTCATACCCGCGTTGCAATTGTTAATGTGTTGGTTGATTATTTTGTGCTGCTTGTCCAGGGTATTTTCAATTCTCTTGATGACATTTAGCTCAGCCTCCACAACTGAAGTTTGGTTTCTCCACAGATTGCTGAGATGTTTTTGATTGCTTCTGATTAAGGCAATATCTTTCTGATATTGTTCTGCAAAAGTTTCGTCCAGAACTCCAAACAAACTATGTGCAACGTAGCCAATGCCATTGATAAGCCCGCGACGTCGGCGAACTTGACCTTGCTGACCAAGTAAAACGTTGTTGTAGTGTTCAAGTTCGTTGTACCCGTGAAGCAGTTGTAATCGGACTACGTTGCATTGTGGTATTTGATCCCTTGAACATATGTTATCCAGATGAGTGATAAACTTGTCCAGAAGGTTAATTCCTTGCCAATACGGAGCCATGTCGCAATAAACGATGAGTTTCCATTCTTCACGTTCCAATTTCATGTTTGCGAGTTTATCAAAAAATATGTTTTTATTATCTGCAACTTTGTAAATTTTGTGTTCGCACGTTCCTGAGCAAATAAACATCAGAAGTACGAGTGTTGTAATTATAAAGTTGCACAATTTTGATGAGGCTGGCTTGGAATATTTATTGTTCGTTGTTTGACCTTCTTGGTTTTCCTTTTCTGTATCGTGGCTTTGATTATTATCGTTGATCGGCAAAACGGACAATTTAGTAATTGGTCTCTTGAGTGTCCCATTTTTCGTCTTTAGGGTCACTACTCTGACGTATCCGTCTTTCCCTGGATGAAGTTCAATAACTCTGCCCATGGGCCATTTTCCCGGGGGCAGATTAATGTCGTGAATGATGACGATGTCATTGATCTTCAAATTCTGATGAGGTTTGCGCCACTTACTGCGAGCTGATAGTTGGCACAGGTACTCAGCTCGCCATCTCTTCCACAGGTCATCAAATATTTTTTGTGTGAGCTGCCATCTTGTCCGCAAGTCTCTCTCTGTCTCGATGATAGTTAATGTCGGACCACTTGCCAAGAAGTGAGATGGTGTGAGACAGTCTAAATCTTCGGGATCTTCGCTGAGTGCGCATAATGGTCGGCTATTCAAACATGCTTCTATTTGAGCGAGCAAAGTCGAATATTCTTCAAACGTCAACTTCTGATCTCCTATGACTCGTTTGAGGTGGTGCTTCAAACTCTTGACGGCGGCTTCCCAGAGGCCTCCGGCACTAGGCCACGAAGGGGCATTAAAATGCCAGTTAATCTCCATACTGGTAATAGCCTCGAAAAAACTGTCGTCCAAAGTGTTTTGAATGTTGACGAACTCTTCGTTCAGAATTCTGCTCGCGCCAACAAAATTCGTGCCATTGTCGCTATACACATGGCCTGGGGTGCCTCTTCGAGCTGCCATTCTCCGCAAAGCCGCTAGAAACGATGAGGAGGTCAGGTCCGATACTAGCTCGATGTGTACAGCCTTGGTGGCCATACAAACGAACACAGCGATGTATCCTTTCGTGGTCTTGATACCTCGGCCCTTGCTTGCTTTTACGTCGACAAACCCAGTAAAATCAACCCCTGTATGGTAAAATGGTCGCGTTGGATTGCTGCGTGCTAAAGGAAGGTCGCCCATGAGTTGTTCGTGTTTGATTGGATCGTGTTTTCGACACTTGACGCAGTTTCGAAGACGCTTCTTGATAGCTCGGTTTCCTCCCAGAATCCAATATTGCTGACGCAGCCATGCTTGAGTAACTCTTGCTCCCCCATGGAGTGTCATCTGATGTCCTTGTTCGATCAATAAGTCACTGAGATGGGTGTTGTTGGGAATGATGAGAGGATGCTTCATGTTCTGACTCATCTTCGCGTTGTTCAGTCTACCGCCGACTCTCAGTAGGCCTTCTTGATCCAAGAACGGGTTCAGCTTTAACAATTTGCTCTTCGTGTCTATTTGTTTCTGATCTCGGAGACTAATTACCTCTCCCTTAAATACTGACAACTGTACTTATTTAATTAAAAGATGTTTAGCGATTTTTATTTCGCTGACAGTCAAATACTTCGGTTTGTGTTGATTGCGAGATATGGCGCGTAAAGTCCAAGCAAGAACGCGCGCTGCTCGGTCGAAGTTGCTGAATTTGTTCAATAATTTTAAAGCAATGTCCTCATTTTGTTGAATTACATTACTTTTGATTGACTTCCTGATTTCTTCATGAGTGACGTAAGTTGGTAGGTCTTGATTGTTGTCTACTTTGAATGTTGATAGCCAGGTTGGTCCATGCCACCAAAGAGGATGATGATGCAGTTGATTCGCTGATAATCCTCGGGTAGCGCAATCAGCCGGATTTTCAGCCGATTTCACATATCGCCAGCTATTTGTTGGTATTATCTCCGTTATTTGTGCTACTCTGTTAGCCACGAATGGTTTCCAGCGATTCGGGTTACCATGGAACCAACCTAGTACTGCCGTCGAATCGGACCAACCGTATATTCGTAGGTTATTGGTTGATAAACAGGTTCGGACAACTTTCATCAATTTTGACAACAAGTGTGCAGCGCAAAGCTCCAATCTAGGCAGAGATACTGATTTGTTGACAGGCACGAGCTTTGATTTTCCTGCTACTATGATCACAGGGGATTGACACTCTTCCTCTTCCTGATTGATAATTCTGCCATAAATTACGCATGCATAGGCCTACTGATGAGTCACAAAACCCATGCAACTCTATGTTTGCATTTTTTGGCGTTTGAAGCCATCTTGGTACGTTAATATGTTCGATTTGTGGTAACTCCTTTTTTATTTTGAGCCATTCGTCATTGATGTTTGTAGGTACTGCGTCATCCCATTGAAGATTCAAAGACCAAACTTTTTGAAACAAAAGTTTCAGTTTAGTGGATACTGGAGACAGCCAGCCGAGTGGATCAAATATCTTTGAAATGTCAGATAATAATGATCTTTTAGTGGATGGTGTCAATGATGATGTGTCTATCTTCATCTGGAACTTAAATTGATCGTCCTGGGGGTGCCAGCGCAGTCCCAAAGTTTTGGTTGATTCTTGATGCCTGAATTCGAATGCTTGTTCCTTGTGTGATATTGATTCTTGTATGTCAATGTTATTTGATGACCATTTTCTCAAATTAAATCCACCGGATTTCAGCAAATTAATTAGGTCAGCCTTGAGTTGTTTCGCTTCCTCTATACTGTGATGTCCTGCTAGAAGATCATCCATGTAGAAACACTGTTCAAGTACCGCTGATGCTGTCGGGTACCTTGAACGCTCGTCTTCTGCTAATTGTTTCAACGTCATCATGGCCAGGAATGGAGCTGCTTTGGTGCCATAGGTGACTGTAGTCAATTCATATTCTCTAAGCAATTGGGTAGGTGTGTCACGCCAGACGATTTTCTGGTACTGCAGGTCTTTTTCATTACACAAGATCTGTCGGAACATTTTCTCGATGTCGGCTGTGATTGCATATTCATACTGTCACCATCTCAGAATCAGTGTAAACAAATCCTGTTGTAGATTTGGACCGCTGTACATTAAATCATTAAGACTGTAGCCCGTCGAAGTTTTTGCTGATGCGTTAAATACAACTCGCAGCGATGTTGTTGCCGAGTCCGGGCGTAAAACGCAATGGTGAGGCAAAATGCAATCCGGCAGTATTTTCTGTGTGCACTTGCGCATGTGGGTCACATGCGCAAGTGCACACAGTTTGATGTATTCGTCGATGAATGTTTTGTAATCTTCGGAAATATTTTTATTTCTTGAAAATTTTCTTTCCTGTTGATAAAATTGTGCTACGGCTCTTTGTTTTGATTCTCCCAATTTTTCGTTGATATCTGGCTTCAGTGGCAGTCTAACCACGTATCTACCATCATCTCGTCGTACTGTTTCCGAATGATATTGTTGAAGGCATTGATGGTCTTCAGAGGACATATTAGTATCGGGATCGGTGACATCTTCAATGCTCCAAAACCTTTGTATGTCTTCTAAATTGTTCATGATGACGTTGCATTGATAGGACTTGACATTGCCGCTCAAAATCCAGCCAAGCTGAGTCTGTTGTGCTATTGGTAGAGATGAGTTTTCTTTGATTATGCCAGGCATGATGATTTCCGAGTAAACTTCTGCTCCCAACAATAAATCGATTGGTCGACAAACGTTGAAATCTGGATCTGCTAGTTGAATGTTTTGAAGATATCCCCACGATGGTTTTGAGAAACTATGGTTTGGCAAGTTGTTAATTAATTTTTTCATAACAACAACTTCTGTTTGGAATGTGTAATTTGAGTGTAATGAGGATGCCACAAGACTGAGAACTCCCTTACAATTGGTTTGATTGGCACTGACTCCAACTATGACGCCTTTGCATGCTCGGCGCGGCAGTTTCAGGATTTGAGCTGCGTTCTCAGTGATGAGGGAGGCTTGAGAGCCTTGATCTATGAGAGCCCTCATTGTGTGATATTCCCCATTAGTCCCTTGTATACTGACAAGTGCTGTGGCTAGCAGAATTTCAACAACGGATTCCTTGGAAACATGTGTCACCTTACTTTGTGTTTTGTCTTGACATGACGTAGACGGTGACATATACACGTTACTGGACACTGCGTTTGTCTGTAGGGCATCGTGTAGTACGGTGTTATGAGTTCCTTTACACACCCTGCATCTTGATTCAGAACGGCATGATTTATTTTTGTGATCAACCAGGCAATTTTTACACAAGTTGAACTTTTGCACCGTGTTTCTCTTTTCTGGTGACCCCGATTCTAAAAATGGCTTGCAGTAGAAAAGTCCGTGGCTGTCGTCTTTGCATAGTGGGCAATATTGTGTCCTCGTTGCACAACTTTTTACCGCTGAACTACGTAAAAACGGTTTATTAGAATCGTTTTTATTGTTGAAATTATTCGATTTTGATTGATTCTTTTTGTTGAAATAATGTTCAAAATCTTTGTTTCTACTCGGAGATGACGACGATGATGATTTGGATGAATAATGCTTTCGCCGTGTTGACTCGAGAGCAGTATACTTGTTCTCTAAAAACTTAAGAAAGTCCGCTAGAACAGGCAAGGCTCTTGGATTTTTTAATGATTGAGTGTATTCACTAAGTGTGTGAGTATCCAGCTTCAGTGTAAGTAAATGCACAACCGTTGGTCCCATGGCGGCTACGTCTAAACCAAGATTATTCAAGGCGTTCATGCATTCATTGATGGTGTCGAACATGTTCTTGATCTGTGTGTCGACTTGGTTTTGCATTGTAGGTATTGACAGCAGTATGTTAATGAGAGAGGTGAAAATTAGCCTGTCATTATTATACCTGTGATTCAATATGTCCCAGCAAATTTGGTAATTTTCAGAACTGATATTGAGGTGTTGAATGATCCTTTCTGCTTCGCCTTTCAGTTTACTTTTTAATAACTGCATCTTCTGGGCGCTTGGGATGGATTTGTTGTTATGGACAACCTCTTGGAATAAGTCCTTGAATGATATCCATTTGTGATAGTTCCCTGAGAAGGTAGGAATATCTATTTTCGGTGTAAAACTTTCCCGATAGGAAACAGAATACATTTTGCTATTGACTAACTTTTTGATGTCAACGTACAGTTGTTCGTAGTTGCTGTATTCCTGTTCATACTCCTCATCTTCCGAGTACATCTCACTATCAATTTCCCAGTGCAAGGAATCGATGGTTGACCATTTTGCTTGAATGGTTCTGAGCACATCTTCGAATTCCCATTTTTCGGAGAGGCTCTCTATATCCACGCTTCTGATTGCCCGTGATAAAGCCTTGAAGTTACTCTTCTGCTTGCGGAGCATTTCTTCTAATTTACTGGCATTTCCACGAGAGACAATCTTCTTGAACAATGATGAGGATGGGCTCCCAATAGGCTTGATATTTGCTTGATCTGTATCAACTGACAACATGTCCGTTTGCTGTCGCTCATCCGCAGCTTCTTGATCGCGAGTATCTGATATACGAATTGATGAAGCGCTAGGCGACTTACCCCCTTTCTCCAAACTAGTTGGCGGTTTGTATTTTTGAATGATGTCCTGAGCTTCATTGTAGAAAATTCTTGCCTTATCGTAGATGTTCTCCGAAAAGTAGGTATAACCACGATCTTCAAACTCACATAATTTAGCATGATTTTCTTCAAACTCCCGCCAATACGAATCCAGGATTTGCAAACGCTTTTTGATGTTGGCCGGAGTTTTGCGATCCGCAGAATCCTTCTTAAAATTCCGCAGTTGCTGCTCCATGGCTTGAATGATCTGATCTTGATTGGCCAAAATATTTTCCATGCTGGCGCTCATGATTGTTGTTGTATGATATGTTTGCTTACGCTTTCAGCAGTTTGTGGTATTGCAATCTATCCGCGATTCGTATCCACGAAAAGAAGGTTATAGCACACAATTCGCTAAGATGGAGTAAGCAGTCGTTGAGTTGCAGCAGACGGATGTTACTCTGTCCACAGGTCGTAGTCGCAGGAGCTGTACTTTCGTGCTGACAGTTTATTCACACTGTTATTAACGCGAAATAGTCCCGCTTATACGGAGGCTCGAAGGACCAAAAAGATGTAGGGTCTTTACACCTTTTAATAGTGATGGTTCGATTAATACGCAAGAGTACGTAATAAAGGAATTTAATTGTATGATGATGAGTGCACGCGATTTGAATGATATTTGTGTACTAAATTATAAGCCGCGCGTAGCAAGTAAAGTGCTGACACAATGATGTCAAATTTGTACGTGCTTGCACTGTACATCCATCGTACGGATTACACCGTCGGCAAGCTTAACTTCGCGTGTCGAAGTGCTGAGGGGATGACCCTGACGTAGAAGGAGAGTATATAGCGTATGACCCGCAATGCAATGTTTGGCGGCCGTATCAATCAATGCTGTGCCGGAAAAACCCAAAATTTTTATATTAAAAATAGGTCGTAACTCTCGACCAATAGAGGGTCCCGTACGGTCGTTACACAAACATATCTCGGTTAAACATAAATAGGTATTATCCTTTTCATCATAAAAATCACTACATAAAATATCTTTATGACATGGATGGGCAATGTCCTTTTTACTTTTAACATTACTACACAAAATATCATTATGGCAAGAATGGACATTGTCCTTTTGATTTTTAAAATTGCCACACAAATATCGTTTCGATTTAGATGTCCATTGCCCTTTATATTAATAACATTGTTAGACACGTTTCCTAAAATTTGTGAGTTATTAACATTATCATTATTAGAATTACACATAGTATTAATTATATTTTGTGGGATAACATCCTTTTGTTTACTAAAATAGCTACACACATTTTCTTGCGGAATAAAATCGGTTTTAACATAATTAAAGTCTGACGATAAGTTTTTAGTAACTAACTGAGATTGCACGGAATAAAAACTTTGATCACTTTGACTATTACTTTGTTCACTCTCACCTTGGTTCTGCAACTTACGGCAATGTTCTTTGGTGTGGCCAAACCGTCTGCAGTACGTGCAGGACGGCCGTGGCCTCTTTGTCGTGTCCTGCTTTGGTGGGACCGGCGCCGGCGCGGGCGACGCGGCTGGAACAGGCACGGAGGACGCGGGCGGAGCGGGCGGGCTCCGCGCCACGGCGGCGGGCGTGCCGTGGGCCTGCGCCCGTGCGGGAACGAGACAGCGCGCGGGGGCGCGGGCACTGTCGTGAGCAGCGGATTGTGTTGACGATGACGTCGGTAATATTGCCGGCGTTTGTGTTCGACGCTCACTCGCCGTCGTCGGCGTCATGTTATTTACCTCGTCGAACGAGTCTTCGATATTCCGCGCGAGGCGTAGTAATTCATAGAAATTACGGCACTCCTCTCTTCGTAGTCTTTTTCTTATTCTGCTGTGAAGGAGGCCGTAGGTCATGTCTATTTGAGCCGACTCTGTTATATCGAAAACGATCGATTCTCGATCGATTCGATTATCGATTGTTGTTGTTGTTATATCGTCTTTCGGTAAGCGTGCCAAAAGGGCGCGAATGCACGCTACGAAAATATCTGTGTTTTCATTACCCTGCGGTGTCGCAAATATTTCCAAGTAGATCCGGTGAGGCGGCCGGCGGTCACCATAGGCACTTATTAAATTTTCTTTGGCTTCGCGCCATGACGACACAGAATTTTTGATTCCTTGCCACCAAGTGGCCGCTTCATCCTTGAATAGGTAGGCTAAACCACGCAGAATGTTTGAGTCCGCCACCTGTGCGCAGTCACTATAGGCATCTATAGCGTCGATAAACGCTTCCACCGACTCCTTTGGTCGGCCGGAGAACGTGGCTTTGCAGCGGGCTAGGGTGTTGTTCCCTAGTAGCGCGAGTGATTCCGGAGTCGATGCACTCGCCCGCGACATCGAGTTGAGCAGCTCCCTAAATGCTTCTGTTTGAGAGCGTTGGAGAGAGGCGATAATCGTCGCGCGTCGCCAAGCAAGTGCCTTCCTTCGCACCTTCCCTCGCTGCGGTCCGGTGGCGAGGGAAAGAGACAGGTATATTTTACACAATATATCGAGACGGCATGCGACCACGGGACGCTCTGACTGGCCGAGATTGTATTCGGGTTGCTACAATATGAATTTAAAACGTTGAGAGCTTCGTTTAGCACACCGTAATGACGCGAAAGCGGGTCATGGTGCACGAAATCAAAAGCTTTGGAGAGATCACAGAAAACTCCGTTAGCATTTTGAGAGTTTTCCCATGCGTTAAATATGTGTTTCAGGAGAGCAACATCCGCATCTGTAGTCGCAACGACCCTTTGTAAAGCCATATTGTTTATTATGAAGGAGGCTATTTAAATTAAAATGTCTTAGCAACTGCTTGAGTATTAACTTTTCAAATATTTTGCTGAATGCTGGTAAAATAGAAATAGGCCTGAAATTGCCAACGTCATTTTTATTACCTGATTTAAATAATGGTATGACTTTACTTCTCTTCATGAGGACAGTAAAAGTTCCTAAATCAACACATTTATTAAAAGTAACATTTAGACAGGGGGCTACGATGTCTATTATATTACTTAAAAGTTTAATGGAGATTCCCCAGTAATCACCAGTGTTTTTAGACTTGAGTGTGTTGAAAACATTAACTACATCACGAGGCGTTACACAACGCGCCGTCGTCCCGGGCTTATTTATCAAGCCAAAATAAAAACACAAGTGTATGCTTGCATCAGCAGAAGCAGCGCAGCTATCACAAGTTGCCTGTAGTATTACAGCATCCTTTTCGTCGATTGTACTAATTAAAGAGACAGAGTCCAGTGAGTCCAGTGAGTCCAGTAAGAGCAAAAGTTGTTCCAGAGCACCGAGTTTCTTCGAAACTTAAACTAACTCAAACTTTTGCTCTTACTATACACTGGACTCTGTCTTTTTTAACTTCGACAAAACCGACAGCAGTGTCCACATAAGAGTCGCGAGATGACCTCAAACATCACAATATCTTTCAATGTTGTTGTTTTGTTGTTTTTTACGAACATCATTTTGTAAAAAAAAGAAATCCGGATTCTCGAAATGTTTTGTTTCAATCCTCGCTGGATTGAAACAAAACATTTCGAGAATCCGGATTTCTTTTTTTTTTTGTACAATGTGATGTGGACGTACATTTACAAAAGTTTTCCCTAACTGGTTTGTCTCTAAGTAACAGCGGGCTTCCGTTTATCGCGTTTTAAAAATGTTAGAATAGTTCTATGGTTAACACGAAAATGTCGACCTGCCCTACGCAAACTAGACGTTGGGTTGCGTTCAAAATAATTTAAAATTCGTTCCCCAAGGGTCACTCTTACACGTGGAAGAGCACTATCTACATGCGGGATTAAGGATCGATTTTCTCGCATCCTCTGGACAGCTTGGACAATGGTGCGCCCATTGGTCGGACAAACTCGAGTGTTTCCAAACCTGTCTCGGTATGTCCGTATAGCCAAAGCGGCGTTTCTTTGACCCTCCCCATAAATTAAAATCATGTCGCTGTACTCCGAAGCTATGTAATGGTAACGAGGTATGATTATTAAAAAAAAAAAACACGAAAACAATAGAAACAAAACGTCTAATTTCGCACAATTCACACTTAACTGTTTAACTATATATCGTCCAATTTCGCACTAATACCGTCGTAGATAAAGTTACAAATTACAAACACACGAACGGCGGGCACTTCAAAAGCGGAGGCGTGTGCGCTTACAAAGCGATGATGCGTGAATCGTCACAGGATTGCGGCGACACACTGACTGTCCGTATAAATAACACTGACCTAAATTTGTAGTTGCAAATTTCTTCAAGAAAGCGACGTAACAAACGAAACTAGATTTATCTCTTTCGCACACACTAAATTTAACATTAATATGAGTTCATAGCAATTTCCGCATGCGTTATTTTCTTATCTAACTCTGATGACACGCTCTAAGACTCTTATTGCTCAGATTTAAGGTAATAATTTTCACTAAATCAAATTAACACATATATGCCCAGAACTATTTTAAATGCCGATTTTGGTTATTTTCAGATATGTTTATGTTGATAAACCCCTGTATTAGTATTGACAAGTTTTATTAAAAAATATTTTTGTTTAGTAGGTATTTTAGAGGTGTTCGTAAACGAATCAATGGGCAAAATATCCTACATTCGTTATAGGTAATTAAAATAAGTATGTTATAATAAGTTTATTATTTATTTGATATTCACACGAACTTATAGTAAAAAATTAAGAATGAAATGCAGAGTAACATTTAGAATGTAAATTGACTTCACATTTTTGACAAAAAGTTACTGTTAGGCTTTTGCAATAGGCACATCGCAGCCGACTAGGTGCCCTGCCGATCATGTGCTCGGCGTTATGCTTTCGTATTGATGTAGGTACATTCGTAGAAACCGGTTTGCTAGGTCCCGGATGCTGCTTATCATTGCATACTTTTGAAGTAAGGTTCGGGAATGCTACGTCGAAACTCGAGCGTATCTATATCGTTAGAGTAATTTCGAGCTAGCAGGGTAGCATTGTTGACCGCAACGTCTATCAACCAGAAAAGTAAGGGAATATACCACTTTTTGCCCCTCATTGCTATTCGATAGGTACCTATATTTGCATCCAACCTATCAACCCCTCCCATAAAACGATTGTATTGGTATACAACGTTCGTTTCTGGCACATTTACTCTTTGTTTTTGCGCAGCTGAGTATCTACTTGCAGTTCGTATAGGCTCCACGCCGTATTCACTGGATAACAGAGTCACTACACTGTTATCGTTCCAGCGTACTGCACAAATGCCGCTGTTTACATCGAGCCGACTATCATGGTAACCTCGCTGTTCCTTCTTGCATAACTTGTCGTCTTTCAAAGGACACTTGTCAGTACGATTACCACGAACTGTACCCGTCACTAATATTTTATTTTTTATTTCATTGTTGTTATCAACGGTAATCCTGTGAAGAAGTTGTCGATGAAAACTGAGAATCTTGTTTCTTCGTAGATTTTCTGAATTTCAGTCATTAGTTTTTGCCCAACATACTGTCCTGGTACTATATGTTCCATAACGGCCTTGATACGGGTTGGCGTATAAGCAATATCCTAAGTGCAAGGCTGCAATCCACGTCTTGAAGCCAAATCTAATAGGCTTTCTCCTGATATGCTGCTTACAACCGTGACTACCATAGTAAGTTATCATAGTTTCGTCTATGCTGATGTCCTTTGCCATTACAGCATATTGCAGGAACTTCTTATTCAGTAAATCAAAAAGAGGGCGGACTTTAGCCATTTTGTCATTAGGGAAAAGGCTGGTGTTATCGGCCACATGGTAATGGCAAAGAATTTCTTCGAATCGCCACCAAGACATTGTGTGTATCTCCGTTACTTACCCAATACATCCGATGTCGTGGCAGTGGAAAATATCCAGTCAATATCAAAATGCCAATGAAACAATATATGTCACTATCAGAGAGGGTAAACCCTGGGTTTCCTTTTTGTACTGCATAAATAACAGAGTGACGGACAATGTGCATAATAACTTCGTGGCTAAAAACAATTCAAAGAAATCGACTGGTCCTGAAGCATCAGATAAAGTAATTATTGATCTTGGGAATGGTGCGATCCACTCATCATGATGTTGAGGTAAGTTTCGCTTCAACCATTTTCGGGCTGCCTTAGGTGGTAGAGTTGGCGGTGGAGGTAGAAGCGGAGGATTACCTATAGATCGCGATGGCCGGCCCCACTTAAGGGTTGATAAAGATTGTGGCTGGTATGGCGTGCTTGGGTGTAAAACTTCTTCTTCAGACTCGCTGCCATCACTGATATTTGTTCCACTTAGTGTCAGTTCAGCAGGTGCCAAATATTGACGACGCGAGAAATTTTCAAAACTTACATTTGTTTCGTCCCCCGAGTCAGAAACTGACACAATTCCATTACCTGGAGGATCGATGTACACATCAGCTGCTGTCACTTCATCACCCGAATTAAATCAACGATTTCATTAGTAGTCTGTCAAGCGAGCCTTGTCTCATGAAAAGGCGGTAAATTTAAAAATCTTACAGGGGTCAACACTGATAAAGTAAGCTGAAAACGGGTTTGATACTTGAATTTTTGTAGAAATTTTATTTTTTGGGATAAAATAAAAAAGTGCATTTCCGTGTAGGTATTTATTAATCACAATCAGAACTAAAATCAGAATCTAGAAATGCAATGCCTTCATAAGAGAAATCACTGTCAGTATCATCATTACGCACAGAAATAATGAAGGGTTTCAACTCCGTTTCGGTTATCCTGTCCCTTACTTTATATTGGTTATCTACATTAACCGACTCTTCACATGGAGACTTTCATGAAGCAGGAATTTTGGCCGACGGGTGTCGTGTATCGGCGTTTTCGCGGAAGGCTACATGACACCACGACTCAGCGCAATACGACGCCGACCAAACGTAGTAACTAGTTTTTGTAGTGATGTTTTTTATTATGTATTAGTTTATTATTATATAAGATTATTTTGTGTATTTTGTCTATGGGCCTTAGTCGCCTGAAAATAAAGCAATTATTATTATTATTATTTTCGTTTATTTATTTTTCTAACATATAAAATACATTTTTATAAAATATTTTTTTTTTAAAGGGTATAAAAAACATTTAAAAATATTAAACATAGTGTTCCGCCGGTGTCGGGAGCAGGGTCCAAGCTACCGGTGGTTAGGGCTGCAGAGATAGGAACCTCCTCACAATACGAGCCGTATCTAGAAGTACTGCCTTCTGAATCAGGCCCTTGATCCAACCGCCTAACGAGAGCCTCGAGAGATGTTGGTCGAGGCTTTCGGCCATCAGGCCATTGGCCGTTACGACAATCGGCACAATGATAGCCGAGCTCACATTCCACATGTCGACAACCTCGTGTGCTAAGTCGAGATATTTTATTTGTTTCTCTTTCTCAGCTTTCACGAGGTTCTCGTCATGTGGAATGGTAACATCAACTATCATTGCGCGGCGCGCTAATCGGTCTATCACCACTATATCAGGCTTATTGGCAAAAATAGTCCTGTCAGTAATGATAGACCGATCCCAGTACAACGTGACATGGTCATTTTCGAGAACTGGGTCGGGCACATACTTGTAGTACGGTACCTCAGAATCCACAAGTTTATATTTCAAAGCAAGTTGCTGGTGAATAATCCTGGCCACTTGGTTATGCCTGTGCAAGTACTCGCCGTTAGCCAGACGAGAACAACCAGAGATAATATGTCTGATGGACTCACCCGGACGGTGGCATGCCCGACACACGTCAACCGTCCCGTCCCTCATAATACGAGTATGTCTCCGGTAGTTATTCGTCAAGATAACTTCGTCCATAATTGCACAGACGAAACCTTCAGTTTCCCCGAAAAGGTCACCAAAACGTAGCCAGGATACGGACGCTAGGAAATCTACACCAAGCTCGTGAAGAGCCCGGTAGAAGCGCCCGTGAAGCTCCTCGCTTTGCCATACTTCCTTGCGGTCATCTGTAGTAAGTACAACAGGATTGCGTCAGTTCTCTTTAGCCATGGAGAGCGGGGTGAGCCCCTTGTCCACTGCTACCACATCACGGTGCATACCCACTTCGGCTTTTAAAAAATATTCCCTGAGGCTGCACACCTCGCGGTTATGGAGGGTCTTCGCATTTAAAAAGCCTCGACCCCCGCATTTCCGCGGGATGTACAGTCTCATCACCGATGAACGTGGGTGATGCATCCGGTTTGCGGTCAGGAGTGTACGGACCCTCCTGTCCAGGGCGTCGAGTTCGGTCTGAGTCCATTTGAGTATCCCGAAAGAGTACATCAAAACCGGCATGACCCAACCGTTGAAGGCGCGCACCTTGTTTCCGCCCGAAAGAAGACTAATTAAAACCTTCTTCAGGCGACCAAAGAAGCGCTCCTTCAACGATTGCTTCATGTCAGCAACGTTGATGCCTAACGCTTCCGACATACCCAAATACTTATAGCTTTCGGTTGAGGAGAGGGATCTAAGGTGTATGGAGTCCGTGAGTTGAGTTCCCTCGGACTCCATAATCTCCCCTCGCTTTACATGCATGACTGCACATTTGTCCACACCAAATTCCATCCTGATGGCGCTACTGAATGTTTCAGTTACCTTCAGTAGCTCCATCAGTCGCAATTTGTTGGGGGCAAAGAGTTTCAAGTCATCCATCTAGAGGAGGTGAGATATGACCTGACCACCTCTCCTCAATCGATAGCCCAGTCCTGAATCCTCCAGCAGTGTGCTTAGAGGATTCAGGGCTAAGCAGAACCAAAGTGGACTCAAACTATCGCCCTGGAATATTCCCCGATTAATCCATACAGGTTCATCGTTCCCCTGGATCTGTCGACATCCTGGATAGCGAAGGACCGTCCTCCATTGCCCCATACACGACTTCAGGAAGGAGCGTAGAGTTGTATCTATCTTGTACAACTCCAACTTATTATTATTATTATTAATACTGTGATCTGTGCATTTTTCCAAGCATTGGCTGTGACACTATTAAAATATATTTTTTATAAGGTTCTCCATTTCTTTACCTGGAATTCCTAAGGTTATGCTGGTATTTTTCTTTTAGCCAAACTCCATATGAGTTCAATTGCGTTCAGGTCACAATGATACGGCGGCAGTTTCAAAACATCAGTCATGGCCATACTCTTTCAAAAATTCTTCAGCTTCATACATTGGAGTTGTTTTATTTTCATTGACAAGGCAAATAAGCTCAGCCTTTGTAAAGTATTGTTCATAATTAATTTCATTTTTAGTTAGCCATTTCTAAATGTCAGCCTTTAAATCATTCATAGTGGGTGGCTTATTTATTTGTATTACATGATAGCTAGCGTTGTCCATAACATTAACACTGGGCTTTATAAAATGATTTGCCATTTTTGATTTTGTACTGAATACTAATAATACATTGGGGACAAAACCTTTTTCAGATCCAGCATGAACAACAATATGCCTGTTGCCTGACGATATTTTATTAATTACTCCGCTTGTGGATGGCCCTTGCCATGATTTTTTTACTTTATAATTTTGGTGGACGTAGGTTTCATCAAGATAAACTATTGATTTTCCTTGTTTCCGATTTTCATAATTTTTTCTGAGATACCTATGTCGCCATGCAGATAGTTAATACTTCTTAATAAGAACAGAACATTATTTTTTTTGTATTCAAATCGTTTTTTGAGTAATAATTGTCTCAAAATTCATAACATCCAGTAAATCCAATTGATTTTCTTAAATCTGCAAGCAAACTTCGTAGAGTTGGAACTTGCTTTTTTACACGGTAAAATTCATTCATTTTATTGCGTATTGCTGATAAATCAAAATCGTCTAGGTTGGCTACAGTTGGCTGTCGTGGACGTTTTTTCCCCGGTGTGTTCCACTCACCTTGGTTAATATAGCACCTTCTTTTTTTATTCTTCGCAATATTTTAACACTTAAATCTGAAAGTTCAATATGTCAGTTTAGTATAAAACGCACAAATTATAAGATAACCTATATAGAAAATCTTGTCTTCTATTTCTGTGAGTTGCTTAACTAAATGATCATTATTGTGATTTTTATTACTTCATCATTAAAGGTGGCCAAAAACAAATTGTATGTTATTAAAAATGCAAAAAAACAGTAAGTTTCAATTCAAACAACAATCTTTTAAAGTAGCTATCACTATTATGTGCCCCAGTAAGATTCAACGTCATGACTACGACGTCTGAATCTAAACCCGAAATCATGATCACAGCACAGTAAAATAAATAAAATTAGATAATTGAGTTAAAAGTATCAATATGTTGTAGCCAACCTACCTGACGTTGAAACAATCCGTTTGACAGATAATAGTATTGCCATTATAAGAAATCAGCTAAATGGTCGTGGACAAGATCCGCTTGACCGACTCTAGTTAACTGAGTGCTCCGCTTAAAACAAAAAAAAAACAGATTTAGTACAAGTCTCACTTGTATATTTGCCCGACGTATCGTTTTGGAAATACGTTATAAAGACAGTATAGGTATTTATAAATTATTATTTACTTATTCTAAATATACGAATAAGTTTATAATTTACCCAAATTTACTAAAAACCTTTGATAAGTACAGCTTTACTCAATTAAACAGTTACGTACTTTTTTCTGGCAGACGACATGATTCTTGCGCGACGTAAAACACCACACAAATTGCATTGGTTACTATTTGAATCAAATGTCAACGCTGCTCAAAAATCTTTGTTGCAAATAGAACCTACTTACATAACCTTGCGATAGATGGCGTTTTTTTTTACATTTTACTACGGTAACAAACAATTTACGATGCTTTTATGAAAGTACTACTTCTTGTTTCGTTTTTGAATCAATGGGCATATATATGGGTTAAAAACTAATCTGGCGAAAGTTTTTAAGTAGCGAGTTGGCAACGTGTCTGTCTGATGTTTATACCGATAGGGGTCGCTAACCTGACAGTGCTTCCCTATTAACAGATACATGTAGAATGGTGGGATTGTGGGGCAAGTAAAATGCTATTGAAACAGTTACTGGTGGTTTAATTTGGTTTATCCGACACCGATACAGTAAAATCTTCTTAATATATATTTTCCTTCTTCCCGTCTTTACTCCAACCCAACCGCTCTCAACTCACGTCACCTTCTTTCCTCCTATCGCTCTCTCATTCATCGTTCCTTCTCTTTCACTCGCCTTGCGTTCCATTCCTCATAGATACACACTAAAATCACTCATCCTACATTCGGTCATCCTGCTTCCATATCTGTCCTCAGATATGCATACTCTCCACACATGCCACTCTTCCAGATCTCATTCATGTACCAGTTAAACACCCTCACTACAGCTGGCATAACTTCTCAAATTCACCATACCTTAACTTAAACTATCTGGTTACTACTAAACAACTTATGTGTTAGACTTTACACAGAATTACTAGATTAGAACCTTGTACCATATCTTATTTTATAATATAATCAAACTTTTTGTAAATACCTAAATAAGAACACACAACAATATGAAATTTCTAAGTATAGAAAAACTTATTACATCTTTAGAACTTAACTGCGATTAACATAGTGGAACAAACTAGCAACAACTCAACTACAAACAAAACCTGTTGTTGTACCAACTTACAAAGTCTCAACAGGAAAAAACAATAATAGATGTAATAATAGATGAATAATAGATGTTCAGCACTAAATCTATTATTAATTACAAAAATAACCTAGTACTATCCAAACTCAAAGTATCACATAACAGTACTTATATAACACCTAACCTGGTATTCGTGAGGATACAGAACAGGGTTATTTGGATACAGCTAACTATACACACATTCACATGACACCTTTTAGAAACAAAAAAAAAAAAAAAAACAACAAACAAACAACACTCTTTTCATTCATCCCTACCTGGCCATTTGTTCATGTTATCTGCTGAACTAGATGTTTTCTTTGGCCCTTCCGTGGTGTCATACAGTTTCTCAACATCGTATCTGTCATTTCGCTTGACCTTAAGAGCGTGTTAGCATCTTACAAACGTAAAACGAGAACTTGGGAGATTTTGAAGTGATTTTGGTCATATAATTTATTATCTTAGCTTCTTTTGACTTCAATCATCGTAATTATCATAGATTTTTATTTAAAGTATAGGGGTTGGATAATGGAGAACACTGTATTTCTTGTGGAACTAGGTATTTATTTAGGCACTGGTTAGGGTTATATAATGGAGAACATTTTGTTAGAATAGCTAGGTGTGCACCGGGTCGGCGTTCGGCCCTCGCGCGTACGTGTGGCGCGTTTTGTAGTGCGGACTATACTAACTACAGGTGGCGCGCGGGGATCACGCGGCACCGACTCGAGCGCTGAGGCGGGCAGAGCGACGACTCGGTTGGGGGGGGGGGGGGGGTGAGCAGTAGAGGCTCGTGGCGGATGATTGTTATTATTAATACTACGCGCTATATCCTCCCCCTCCAAGTCAGCAGAAGGCTTTGGAGCTGGCTTGGCAATTGATACCTTACGGGGTCTACCCTTCTTCCTGCCATGGACGGCAGCGTCCGAATCACCTACATACGGTGTGAGGTGACTGACATGATACTTCCCGCGAGGTTGGCTCTCTTTATCTACAACCTCGTAAGTGGTTCCGGAAACAACTTTACTAATGCGATAAGGGCCCTCTCGTCTCGGGGCAAACTTACTGGTGAAACCTTTCGCGGCTTGACTAAGTCGATGGCTCTCCACGAAAACGAGGTCACCCTCCTGAAACTTCGGTCCAGGACGACGGATTTTGTCCATTGCATCTTTACGAATATCCTGTTGGCGCTCGACACGCTACTTCACCTCTTGCAGGCGGTAAACAAAGTCCCGTAAATATGTCGTGATTTGAGGTACGTAGTTTTCTTGATCTACGACCGCTCGCAAGTCGTGGGCTACGTCCACCGGGGACCGGAATTCACGTGCAAACGTTAAAAAGGCGGCAGTGTCCCGTACCTTGGTTAGGGGCCGAATTTAAAACGAATCGCACAGCAGGCAACACCTCCGGCCAACGACGATGTTCTGAATCTATCAGGATCGATATCATTTGCTTCATCTCGCGATTTTTCCTTTCAGCTGGATTAGCTTCGGGATGATAGACGGGGGTTAAATTTTGATGAACACCGAGAACGTGCATTGCTTTTTGCATGACCGATGACACGAATTGGGTTCCATTATCTGAGATTACTCGACGGGGAAAACCATATCGCATGAAAACTTCTTCGATAAGAGCTTTTGCACACGACTCAGCAGTCGCATCGCACAACGCCAACAGTTCCACCCATCGGCTAGCGGTGTCCTCCACCAGAAAAATCCACTTCTCTCCCTTGTTACCTTCGGGAAGTGGACCAAATAGGTCCATTGCAAGAACTTCGAAACGCTGCTGTGGCACTGGGGTCTGGAGTAGACCGGCAGGTTTCAGATTTGTGGCTTTATACTTTTGACACAGATTGCAGGACTTTAAGTACTGTGCCACATAAGTTCTCATGTTCCTAAAATAGTATTTCTCCTTGATCTTTCTCAAGGTCCGCTCCAAACCCAAGTGTCCAGCAGTGGGCGCATCGTGAAGCTCCTTCATGAGCTCAGCCCGTAACGACTCTGGGACAACTAGTTGAGGTTCTTCGGATTCTGCATCCGGGTCACAGCGGTACAACACGCCTTGTGAAAGATAATAACCTCTATCAGTCCATCGCAAGGCTGAATGTGGGTTATTGGAACTCTCAAAATCCTCTATGATTTTGTTTACCTCGGGATCCTTAAGTTGGGCATTACGAATATCTTCTGGTTTCCTCTGAGGTAAGTCAATGATCACCGGACAAATGCTGCAAGAGCTTGTAGAGCTCGGCTCTTCAACATCGGCGACTGGTCGACTGAGAGTATCAGCGACAAGGTTGACTCTTCCAGGTGTATACTCGATATCCAGGTTGTAACTCTGAATCTTCATTGCCCAACGGGCCAAACGACCACTGGGTGTCTTCAGCGATAAGAGCCATTTCAATGGCTGATGATCGGTGGCCACACGAATCTGCGCTCCTTCGATGTATCCTCTGAATTTGTCCAGAGCCCACACAACCGCTAGAGCTTCGCGCTCTGTCGTGTGGTAGTTACGCTCGGCGGGTGTTAGCAACCTACTCGCGTACTCAATGGGTCTTTCTTCGGTAGGACTCTCCCCTTGCATTAAAACTGCGCCAAGCGCATAAGCACTTGCGTCCGTGCGCAATACAAAGGGTTTCTCGAAGCTTGGTTGGCAAAGAATGGGGCTAGTTGAGAGCCGTACCTTAAGCTCTTCAAAAGCTCTTTGCTCCTTCTCCTCCCATTGCCAACGTCGATCTTTCTTCGTAAGGTCCGTCAAAGGACGCGCTACCTCTGAAAACTGCGGTATAAATTTACTGAACCAAGAACTGGTTTGCAGGAACGTCTTCAGCTCTTTCAGGTTCGTCGGTGGCTTCATGTTCACCACCACTTCCACTTTCGTGGGATCAGGCTCGATGCCCCGTGCCGAAATGACGTGTCCCAGGTAAGTTACTCTATCCCTAGCGAAAACACACTTACTTCTGTTTGCTTTCAGGTTGAACAGGCGGAGGCGCTCGAAGACCTGCTGTAGATCCCTTCCATGGGCTTCTAGATCCACGGAAATCACCAGGATGTCATCCAAGTAAGCTACCACAGTGATATTATTCAAACCAGCTCGAAATCTATCAATAAGGCGTTGTAATGTCGACGGGGAATTCTTCAAGCCGAACGGCATACGTCGGAAACGAAACATTCCAAAGGGTGAAATAAAAGTCGTTTTGTCCCTGTCTTCAGGAGCTACTTCAATTTGCCAATAACCAGCCTTCAGATCTATGGTTGACATCACACTATTAGCCTTGGTGGACTGCAGAACCTCATCAACAACAGGTAAGGGATACTTATCCGTTTTGGTTACCTTGTTCAAGGCCCTGTAGTCTACGCAAAATCGTATTTCTCCGTTTTTCTTTGGCATCAGCACTACTGGGGATGCCCACGGCGATTCTGCTTCCTCTATAACTTCCTCTTCTAGCATTCTATCAATCTCTTTCCTTATAATCTCTTTCTCTGCCGGTGTCACCCTGTAAGGCGGCACTGAAATTGGAGCACTGTTCCCAGTGTCTATCCGATGCAAAGCAAAAGTAGTTGGTCCTCCCCCTGGTTCGAAGATATCCTTATTGGACTCCAGCAGGTTGGCCAATTTATTGCGGTCCGATGGTTGCACCAGAGTACCCTCGTCATCGCGGAGACAAAATGCGGAACACGCGGTTTCAGAACGCCCATCCTCATACAACATGGGTTATATTACCTGTGAGCCCTTCAAAGACCAAGAATTCTTATGGAAGTCAAGTACCAAGCCAGCATCCCTAATAAAATCTATGCCGAGCAACGACTCCACAGCCCCAGGTAACACAATAAAATGGGTGGGTACAACTCTATTACAAAAATGAACATCAACCATCGCTCTCTCTACATATAAACAATTGATAGAACCAAGCTTAATTACAGAATAGGTTTTTACAAATTTTTGTCAATTTTTAACTAAAACATTTTTTAAGCTAACACTAGCTATTGATAGTTTAGCACCGGTGTCTAAAAGAGCACTACCACTTTCACCGTAAATTTTAATTCAATTCAATTCAATTTATTTATTGCAGATAATAAAAATCCATAGTATTACATAAAAAAAAACAATATAAAAACACAAAGATGAATAAATTTAAAAATACAATAATTTAAAAAATATTATAAAAATTAATCGTGAATGTCAAAACGTGTATAAAAGAATAATTAGGTCAAATAATAATAATAATCAATAATCAAAATATAATTTAAACAGAAATAAAAAGATAATCAAAACACATAAAATATTATAGTACCTATTATAAGTATGAGGGGCCGCTAGCGTGCAGCCGTCACATTGGTGAGTCCCACCTCTGGGACAACGCGCTAAGAATACCATTCGGGCTGCCACGCACACGCCTTAACAGCGAGGCGCACCTTTTTCTGATTATGGCGAAAAAATCATCAGTCTGCGCCTCAGCAAACATCGCGGAAGCACTACAAAAGCGTGGCAGCCCCAACAATATCCTAAACGCATTGTAATTCTCTGAAAATAATGGAGACAAATCTCATAAAATATTTAGGTGATATGGACAGACCAAAAGGAGCACGCAGAAATTCGAATTGCCCATGATGAGTTATGAAAGATGTATATTGCACTGACTCCTTGCTTAACCTAAGATGGAAAAATCCGTTTTTAAATATTTTTGCATCTCTCAAATTATCAATCAAGTCATCAATGATTGGCAACGGGAACTCATCTTTTACAATCTTCTCATTTAGTAAACGGTAATCCACACAAATTCGGGTAGACCCATCTTTCTTTTTCACAAGTACCAAAGGACTAGAATACTCGGAAAAACTCACCTGTATTATTCCATCTCGTAGCCATTCATCTATTTGTTGCTCTACTACCTGTTGCTCCATATGTGATATCCTTCGTGGTCGCTGGGCTATTGGCACATCATCTTTCAACACTATCTTCATCTAAATTGGGGCTTCTCTCGTCTGTACAGGCTTGTACTCTTCAATCAGCCGCTCAACTTCCGTCTTTATGCTGGTATCGGAGATATGACCTGTAACATCCACATTCCTCACACAACAATTCACCCTAGACAACCATTCGTCATCTTGTGACAACAATAACATAGCACCCTCACGAACAACCATCACAACATTTTGCAAAAATTCCTGCCCAATAATTAGTTTGTAGGGCATGGCCCCTTTAGGTACTAGATGAAATATTACATCTGAATACGTCTTATTGTCTATTTGCAAACATAATATAATCTTTCCGCACGATCTTACTTTCGACAGTCCAAGTCCGGATAACATCGTATTATCATTACTACATGGCACATTTAACTCGTTCCACAGGTTCTCACATATTAGATTCACGTCACTGCCCGTATCTACCAATGCACTTATTGTTTTGTCACCTATGTTTACGGTTTTCATCGCAATATTATGCCGGTCACTCTGTTTGTTTACAATCTGCATGACATCGTCATCCCGATCCGTCATCTTGCAAACTTTATCATGGCCGAGGCCACCCGATCCGTCTTCGGGTGCCGTCGTCATCCCGAACATAGCCGAATGCTGTTTCTTCGTACCGGCAGCGGCGTCAAACTGCTTTACCGACGAGCTCGCCTGCGGTGACTGCTGATTGGTCGATCCGGCCGCTCTTGACTGTTTTACCGACGTTGCTGTTGTACCTCCGCCGCCTCCTGCTGCTGCGCTCGGACTTGTGCATTTTGAACTAATATGGCCGAATTGGTTACACTTGAAACATTTTACCCCGTTTCGGCATGCGCTTGCTTTATGATTTTTCTCCCCACAGTTGTAGCACGACTGGCTGGTTCCTGATGCAGAAGCTTGTTTTGCTGGTCGTTCGGCTTTCTGTCTAACAGCTTTTTCCATTATATTTTCGTACACTGATAACTTTTCTTTCAATGCCGGGTACGTTGACGCGCCGTAAAGTATAACTTTATTTGTTTCCAGGTCTGCAATTCCGTCTATAATGTACTGGATGGCGATGTAGTTGGGGAATTTGGCTCGCTTCCCCATTTCTTTCATTATTAACATATACTGATAATAGGATTCGTCTTTGCGTTTCTTACGTGCTGCCATCAACTCGTGCATTTCTTTGGCGTTCGTGGCGTCTGGGAATTCCTTCAGCACGGCTGCCTTCAGTTCTTCATATGTTTTGTGTACTTTTTCAGTCTTCAACCACAGCCCTGCTGTTCCCGTCAATGACCTACGAGCAATGATAAGCTTTTGCTGCGTAGACCATCCAAATATCTCCGCGTTGTCATCCAGGTCTTGAGCTCATTTCGTGGATGCATAGGAACGATCTTCACCATTGAATTGAGTCACTTCAAACATGTTGAAAACTGCGTCTTTTCCGTCTTTATTTTCCGCCATTGTCGTTTGAGTACCTATGGAGATTTTTTAACTGGAATCGTTTTCAATTAGCGTATTTCGTCTTTAAATAACGTCTTCCGTCTTCAAATAGCGTCTTCCGTTGTTGTATTGCGTCTTCGTCGTTTTTTTATTTTTATTATGTCACCTTTCTGTGTCACGATCGTCTTTTTCCTTCCGTTATTTTTTCAAACCACGTGCCCGCAATCCCGGACGAGCCCCCAAAATGTAGAATGGTGGGAGTGTGGGGCAAGTAAAATGCTATTGAAACAGTTACTGGTGGTTTAATTTTGTTTATCCGACACCGATACAGTAAAATCTTCTTAATATATATTTTCCTTCTTCCCGTCTTTACTCCAACCCAACCGCTCTCAACTCACGTCGCCTTCCTTCCTCCTACCGCTCTCTCATTCATCGTTCCTTCTCTTTCACTCGCCTTGCGTTCCATTCCTCATAGATACACACTAAAAACACTCATCCTACATACATAATGTAGCAAATGTTAAAAATGAAAAATAATTACCTGTGACTAAACTGCTGGACATATTCAAATTATTTTTTGTATGTATACTGAGAACCGTTCCGTCTCGTCGTCCACGAAGTTTAATTTGAGGTTTAAGATAATTTATTCTCATAAGAATTACACTATTCACTTACATGAGAATATTAAAACTAAATACTTTAAAAATAACAAAAAGTTAGGGTATTACAAAGCTTAGACGTCGATTATATGAATGTTTTGACGGTAGATTGCAAATCATTATGGACAAGTGTTCGTTCGATACATGATGTAAACAAGTATCCGTGTAACATAGATAAACGGTAACTGGATGCGGCTTGACACTATTGTAGGGAATGTGAATTTTTTAATATAAAATGTTTAAGTAGCTTTTTAAAAGTGGTTTCGGATTTAGATTCTTTGATGTCCCTCGGTAATTTATTAATCATTTTAGATCCTTCGTACACGATAGTTTTTCTTCCGTAGTTTGAGCGGGATGGATGTAGTTGCAAAAAGTCTTGTTTACGTCTCAATTTCATTTTATGTTTTTTTATATTTTTTGTGAAGGTTAAATTTGTGTGTATATTTTTGTTTAGTATTTTTCGAATTAGTATGCATGTGTTATATATGTATGTTTGTGCTATATTCATTACTTTAATTTTTTTGTAAAGAGTTTCTGTTGGAGTTAGATAGTCATAGTTAAATAACGTTTTTAGCAGTTTATTTTGGGCAGTTTGCAGTAGGTTCGTATGTGATTTGGCAGCGGTACCCCATATTTCCACTAGGTAGTCAATATGCGGCTTAACAAGGGAGAAGTAGATTAAATAGCGAACTTGGCGTGGTAAGCAACGAACGAGACCTCGAAGGATACCCATGAGTGATTGTATTTTTGATTTTATTTTTTGAATATGTGGGAGCCATGTCAGTTTGCTATCCAAAATTAGTCCTAAATATTTTTCTTGATCTACTTTGTTTAAGGTTTGGTTATTTATTTTTAATGGAGTATAATTGCCGATTTTTTTTTTTTGCTGCGAATATCATATATTTTGTTTTAGCTGTATTAATGGTGAGAAGATTTTGTTGAAACCACTGGTTCAGTAAGTCCAAATCGTTCTGTGCTTGCTTAACAATAGTATCGATTGAGTGGCCGAAGTAGAACAGACATGTGTCATCTGCGTATAATGTTAGGTCAGCTTTCAGACCAATTTTATGGACACTATTTATGTACAGTAGGAATAACAGGGGAGCCAAAATTGAGCCTTGGGGTACACCGTATGTAATAATTTTGGGATCACTGTGAGTGACACCAATTTTGACTACTTGGTATCGGTTTGACACGTAAGATCTAAAAATTTCAAGAGCAGGTCCTTGTATCCCGATTTCCATTAGTTTCCTTAGCAACAGTTCATGACTGACTGTGTCGAATGCCTTTTTTTAGGTCAATAAAGACACCCATTGCCACTTTCTTTTTATCAATATTAAGCTTTATAGTTGTTACCAGGTCTATTGTAGCTGAGAGTGTATTTGATTTCGGTCTAAAACCATGTTGTTTTTCATATATGAAGTTTAGAGATATTAGGTACATTTCGAGGCGATTGTATAAGACTCTCTCAAAAATGTTTGATAGTACGGGGAGCACTGAAATAGGACGATAGTTGCCCGGCTCTGATTTAACTCCGGATTTGTAAATTGGCGTAACTTTTGCAACTTTAAGACTATTTGGAAATGTCCCTGATTTCATACATTTGTTTATGCAACTAGTGAGTTCATCAAGAATTAGGTTTGCAACACATTTTAGTGACTTTGTAGTGATACCTTCTAAACCTGCGCTGGTGTTGTTATTTAAATTATTAATTATTTTTGAGATTTCATCTGTTGTGGCAGGTTCCAGATCACTAAGGGAAGACGAGCCGGATCCAGATAAATTCGTTAAAGCACTACCTGATGGGTGGTATTTTGTGGGTATTTGATTAGCCAGTATCGAACCAACATTTGCAAAAAAATCATTGAAGCATTCACAGATGTCCTTTAAATCAGTAACAGTGCCATTTTGGGACTGAAGTTTTCGCGGGCGGATTTTTCTGTGAATTTATTGCAGGATAGGCTGTTTATCAGTCCCCACATTTTCAATGGCTGTTTCTTGCAGTTTTCAAAGGCTTTCATGTAGTAACTTGATTTCGTTCGTTGTATAGATTCTGTTAGTTCGTTTCTTTTCTTTCTGAATGTGTCTTCCTTTTGTTTGTCATTTGGATTTTCTTTGTGTTGATTCCATAAAATGTTTCTTTTGTTTATTTCACTAATGATTGATCTATTTATCCAGTCTTGTCGTGGTGGGTTTAGCGTTTTGTATTTTGTCTTTTTGCTTATTTCTATACTTTTTAATGGTTTTTCTTCCAGGGTTTCGAATGTATAGTCACTGTTTTCGTCGTGGGATTCTAGGATGGTCTTATACAGCACTTCATAGTCAATATTGTGGTAGCTAATCTTCTTCAGAGGTTCTTTTTATTATTTAATGTCGTATTGTCTTGTCATCTCCACTCTGTAATATTTTAAGTATTTTTGTGAGTTATAATGACAATCCACAGCATAAACTGTATAAAATGATTTTGTAACTCAGACATACAATCGTAATAAGTACGATAATAGATACTTCATAAATAAAAAAATTGTGTCAGAGATACAATTTATAAAATCTACTTTTATGAGTTTTGGAGTTAACATACAAATAAAAAATGTAGGAAATTATTATTGAATAGTCTTTATTATTTTTTATTATAGCAGTCATAACATAAACAAATTAATTAAATCCACACAGCAAAATGTCCATAATAATATAACTACACATACATACATAAATGTTGAGACCACTACTCTCACCATCGCCGCGCGCTGGCGGCAGTGAAAGAGGGGTGCGGGGACAGCGGCGAGCCAGCCGGCCGTACAACGGAAGGCGGGCCCCCGCGCTACACCAGTCAGCTGTTGCTCACCTCCACGCACGGCTGCGCTTACGCGTCTTTTCTTATTGTCCCTATTTTCCTTGTTGCTTTATAACCGACCCCGTTTTGTAATTCATCTTTCTATCTTATTATATTCTACATGTTATACAGTCCATTCGCCTTTCATTTGCTTCACCACGATCTATCGTCGCGATCATTGGTCCTTCGAGCCGGATGGCGTGGACTTAGTACTGACTAGTTGTTGTAGTCTACGTTGTGGTGGTCAGGACCACAATTTCTTCACAAAGATATGTCTGCATGGCCTCGGTTCCCTGAATCTCATCATAATAATTCTGAGTTATCGGAAACAGTCTCTTCTTGTCATGTTTCTAATCATGTTATTGAAAATCCTATTTCTGCGTTGTTTTCAAAATTCTCAAACTTTAGTACATTACAGCGTGTGACAGCATATATCATGCGATTCATTTATAAATGCAGTAAGAAATCGCTTGAGTCTGGTCCACTAACTTCTACTGAACTTAACGATTCGATAAACTTGTTGTTAGGACTTAGTCAAATGGAATCTTTCCCGGAAGAGTACCATTTACTTAAATAAGGTAAACAGTTACCAGCAAATAACAAACTTTTATCTTTATCTCCTTTTTTTGATTCTCTGTCTAATCTTGTGGTGCTGGTGTGTCGTCACACGCGCGCGCTTCGCGGCAGGCACCTGCCTGCATGTGCTAGCGTACAGGTTGACCCCATCGATCGACACTAAAAGTTGACTATCGTTCGTGTATTAACTGCTAAATAGTGTTCGTGTATTAACGATATTTGTGTTCTTGAACTGCCTTAAGAGGCATAATGGCGGACGAAGAGGAGGCTGAACGCCTCCAGCAGATGCTCCTGGAACAGGAGATGGAAAGGAAAGCCGAGGAGCTGAGGGTGCTCTCGGAGATGCGGCAGGAGGGTGCCTTCACCCCGCGGGCGACCCTTTCGCGCACCCCACCGCAAGGATTTAGCACCCCAGTAGGGGGGCCTGCGGGCAGCAGCAGCATTGGTGACAACCCTGCGCTATCCCCCGCTAACCCCCCAGTGGTAGCGGAGAGAAGCGAGAAGCGGCTTCTCAGCTCGCCGGAAGAGGTGCAGGAGGCTGTGCGGCGGCGCCTGGCGAAGCGGACGCCGCGCGCGGATGTGCCGCCAATAGGTGGACTTGGAGTGAGGAATGTCTGGAGTGTCGCACCCGCGGAAGTCACCGCGGTGTACGCCAAATGTGTGTCGGACGGAGTGTTTCCGGATGTGTGGAAGGAGGGCCGGCTGCTCGTCCTGCCGAAAGGTAACGGCAAGCCGCTTACCGACCCTAAGGCCTACAGGCCGATTACGCTGCTGCCTGTGCTCGGCAAAATTTTAGAGCGCGTAATTTTGAAGTGCGCTCCAATGATCGGCAACCAGATCTCTGCCGCCCAGCACGGATTCTCTACGGGCAAGTCAACCGTCACGGCACTCAACGATATCTTGGGTGCCGCGAGGGAGGGCTCGGGCAAGTACGTGCAGGCCATATTCCTGGACATCGCGGGCGCCTTCGACAACGCCTGGTGGCCGATGATCCTGACGAAAGTCAAGCGGGGAGGGTGTCCGCCCAACATCTTTGAGATGCTGGCGGACTACTTTGTCCGCCGACGAGTCGGGCTGTTCATCGGGGACCGGGTGGAGTGGAAGGTGTCCACCATGGACTGCCCCCAGGGGTCTGTCCTAGGTCCAGCTTTATGGAACCTGCTCCTGGACGATTTGCTTCGGCTGCCACTGCCTAGTGGCGTCCGTATGGTCGCATACGCGGACGACGTGACCATCCTGATCGAGTCCCAATCCCGCTCTGGGATCGAGGCGGCGGCCAAGACCACTTTGGACTTGGTCGCGGATTGGGGGGCTAGGAACAGGCTGGGATTCTCCCCTGCGAAGTCCTCTATGATGACGATCAGGGGAAAATTCCAGCGGCCCCCTACGGTCAAGCTGGCCGGGGACTCAGTCAGGAGTGTCGCCTCGACGACGGTGCTGGGCGTGGTGCTCGACGCAACTCAGTCCTTTGCGCAGCATGCGGTATCGATAGTGGAGCGCGCGGCCAAATGCTTCGGGAAGATGTCACGAGTGTTGGCATCGTCCTGGGGCATTCGATATCCCGGACTGCGCGTCCTCTACAGGGGCACTTTCGTCGCCACGATCACGTATGCTGCTGCTTGTTGGTACCATAGAGCGACACTCCACGTTGTTCGCAGCGCGCTGCTTAGGTGCCAGAGAACGAGCCTGATACTGCTGACGAAGGCGTACAGGTCTACCAGTACGGCTGCGCTGGCAGTGTTGGCTGGCGTTCTCCCGGCGGACCTGGAGGTAATCCGTGCAGGGCAGCTTGATGAGGAGCGCCAGAGCGCGGCCGAAGCACAGGTCGAGCTGGGCCTGCGGAGACGGGTGCTGGCACAACGTAAGAAAGAGATTTGGGAAGAGATGATGAATGCATGGCAAAAGAGATGGGTGAGTGAGGAGAAAGGACGGGAGCTATTCCGCTTTTTCCCGGACGTGGAGGCACGAGTCAGGTCACACTGGGTCGCGCCTGACCACCAGCTGTCCCAGATTCTCACGGGACATGGGTGTTTTAGGAAACGACTGCATGATATGACGTTATGCGAGGAGAGTGTATGCTACTGTGGTATGGACGAGGAAGACCTGCACCATGTGTTGTGGGTCTGCCCTCTGTATGAGGAAGCTAGGTGCAAGATGATGGATGGGATCAGCCGCGCGGAGGTCGGCCCGATCTACTACGGCGATCTCGTAAGTTCACCGGCGAACTTTGACCGGCTACGGGAGTACGCGCACACGTGGCATGCCGCCCGGAGGAAGATGGAGCATGAGGAGATGGCAGCACCTACGCAGTATGCAACACAGCATACAAGCTGATCGGGCGACTTTTCATCATTAGTGTAGGGCGAAAAGAACATCGCCCGCAGGATGAACAGGCGAAAAAACTGACGCCACCTGTACAAAAAGAGCAATCAAACTAACTAGGCGAAAAGAATGACGCCACTATAAATAAAAAAGGGAATAAACAATGACAATTACAATAAAAAAAAGAAGAAGCGAAAAGAAAGACGCAAGTATCTATATATGTATATATTATTAACCAAATTTGTTACAGGCGCACCGACGACGGCGAAGTCACATCTGTGATGTTTCGTGCATACCCAATCGGGAGAATTGCTATTAGGGACACACATGGCAAATAACTTGTAAGGGATCAAGAAGCGCCTGCGGACTGGAAAGATTGCCAAGGGTGCTATGTCTGCAGCCGCCCCACGATTCGGCCCGTATAACGTACGTTGGAAGGGCCATGGGAAGGTTGGAGGGAGTGTCCATATTTTCCTTGTTGCTTTATAACCGACCCCGTTTTGTAATTCATCTTTCTATCTTATTATATTCTACATGTTATACAGTCCATTCGCCTTTCATTTGCTTCACCACGATCTATCGTCGCGATCATTAATAACAATGTTTTGGTCACTAATTACTTGTTTTTTATACATTTCTTATGAAAACTGTTACGCACATTCAATCAACTCGGCCATACCAATGTACAATGACAACAAATGCACATGAAAAATAATCAATCAAAACGTGCTAATTATTCAAATAAATGAAAAGTAACATTGTTTTAGTCATCAATTACTAAACTACATTCAATATTTTTTTGGAAAACTGTTCTATATACTTATCTAATCAATTAGAAAATAATAGTGTAGGTATTCACACAATCAGGTCCATTTTTTTTTTTTTTTTGGGTGGGAAATCGTCAAATGACGTCTCCCGCTCTGGGTGGAGCGGGAGGGCGTGTCAGACTCTTACTGACTAAAACCCACCCGTGTTCCTTCTGTTGCCTGTGCAATGCCAGGGGGCCACGGTAACCCTTTCGGACTTTCCCGCAACCCCGGCAGGCAATGGTCTCATCGGACCCCTTCACTCGCTGACACTCTTTGAGGCGCGCGTGGAACACAACGCGCCGTCGACCCGGGGTTGGTCCTTACCGGACGGCGAGCTACCCATTGCTCACCGTCCGCAAGCCCGGCGCCTACGGTGGCCGGGAATCGGCAATCGATTCCCGACGCCCGGGGCGTCTCCTCCTGCGGCGGCTATGGGCGTGAGGGCGCGAAATTTGCCTCTCCCTCACGCGCTCCGCGTCCTCCTTCGCGAGCATTACTGCATCAGGTCCTGAGATTCAATTAACACAACTAAAATCAAATTAAAAAAAACTTACGAAACAATCATAACTGTTAAGCAATTAGCAGTTACGATTATTCCTCTTTAAAGAATCACAGGGTTACACACCCACACCCAATAGGGTTTTTAATCGGAATAAGACGCATTATTTGGCTGAGTTGAATTAAGTTGGGTAAATTTATGTAATAATAATGATAGATTGTTGGAATAGCATTGCTTTTGAACTAGCTCATTAAGTGTTTGTACTTTGCTGTAGTTAAAGGCAAAGGCGCATTATAATTAATTAAGTCATAAGTAAGGTACTGGATAGTTGGCTTGACCAACAGTTGGAAAAGCACCTACTTCTGAACGACGCCCAATTTTGCTTTAGGTCTGGCTTTTCAACCGAGAGTGCTATCCTCTGTCTCAAGCAAACTGTTCAGTACTACACAGACAGGAATACGCCTGTATATGCTTGCTACTTAGATCTGTCAAAAGCATTCGATACAGTAAATTATGACAAGTTATGGCGTAAGTTGCGATGCGAGACGAAGTTGTCACATGACATTATAGCACAATTTGAATATTGGTATAGTCACCAGCAAAATAGTGTCAGATGAGCAGGGTCGCATTCGGACATATACGGGTTGGACTGTGGGGTGAGGCAGGGGGACTAACCTCCCCGCGTCTCTTCAACCTGTATATGAATCAATTGATCGAGGAGCTCAGTAGCACTAAGGTCGGTTGTTCCGTTGATGGGGTATGTATAAACAACATAAGTTACGCGGATGACATGGTGTTGCTGAGCCCGTCTCTTTCTACGATGCGCAGGCTTTTAAATATTTGTGAGACCTACGCGGAGGCCCATGGGCTCAGATATAACCAAAAAAAAATACCCAGATAAGAGTGAATACATGATCTTCAAAGCTGGTACTAAAAGCTACATAACTGGACCACCTGTCACTCTTTGCGGGTCACATTTGAACAGAGTAGTGTAGCGTTGTGAGGATTCACAACTAATAATAGTCGAGTGTTGCTGAAAAATCACAATTAGTAAGCTCCTAATCACATCACTAAAATCGGGGTACAACACTAATCTTCCGGAGACTCTCGATCATTTCGTCTCCGCTTGCAGAACTGGTGAATACTATTCCCTGTTCCTCGAAATCCTGTGTGCCCCGACCTAGGGTGAGTTCCACATTAGTTTGGTAATAATACCAGACCCTCTGCGCTGGATAACCTATATTGATTTTACCACCTAAGTGATATTCGATTTCGCGTGTCATTGTCGGACACGCGGCCTAGTTATCCAGCGCACTGGTAATGGTAATTTATATGTACTGCTGCTGCATCAAGGTGGTGTAGTGCCTTGCTGTGCTATTGTTAGTGATCCATCTGCTAGGATCACGTTACTTTGTATTTTGTGCACGCGTGCTCGCATACTTAACCTAATCTTGGCATCTGTCAATGCGCCACGCTGTTTGCAAACTCTCTGCCTGTAAACCGCTGCGATGTGCTGAGCGTCTACTTACTATGCTTCCCACACCGTTCCTTGGCTTGTAAAGGGGAAGAAGCTGGCACATCGCATGCGGCTTGCTGCTATCTTGCACCGCATCTAACACGCGCTCCCTATGGCGCTTCCAGGGTTCCATGTACGGGCTGAGGGCAGGACCCCTTACACAATCCTGCTGCTGAGCGTCGCAATACTGCACGCCACCTGCGGACGGGTTGTGCTGACAACCTGTGATCTGCCGCCACGTGTCTGTGCCAACAGGCGTGTGACCTGTGCTGACAGGCGGCGCGTGCCACGTGCTACTGACGCTCTCTACCAGCGGTCTTACGAAGGCCGTCCAACCTCCGCAGCCTGTGCTGACAGGCCTCCGCGGCCACGTCTGCCACGTGCCTCTGCGGCGAGCCTGTGACAGGGCCCCCACGTCTGCCACGTGTAGCCAAGGACGGTACCCTACCTACCTCTCTTAAAGTGTGCAAGTGCTCAGAACGTTGACAGTGTCTAGGACCTTACCCGCGACCTAGCCGTGTTACTTTTACTCAATATATGTATTAACCTTTCAAACTGTTTTAATCCAACTTACCTAACCTACTACCTATCAGTTAACGGCCTGCGCAGCCTAACCTGTGCAGCCCTAGCCGTTACAGTAGATTGATTCAAGTATCTGGGTCACTGGGTCTCTGATGATCTGTCTGACAATGCGGACATCGAGAAGGAGCGAAGGGCGTTATCTGTCCGGTGCAACATGCTGGATCGCAGGTTTGCACGTTGTTCTACATAGGTAAAAATAACTTTGTTCAAGGCATACTGCCAGACCTTTTACACGTGCATCCTGTGGACCAACATCACCCTGCGGGCGTACAACGCTCTTCGTGTCCAGTACAACAACGCATTCAGGATTCTGTTGGGGCGGCCCCGGTTTTGTAGCGCATCGGTGATGTTCACTGATGCGCTACTGAAAACTTCTACGGAATAATCCGGAATAGGAGTGCATCGCTTCTGCTTCGCTGTAGGGGTGGCTCGAATGGGATCCTGAGCGTGTTGTCTGAGCGGTGGGATTCTCCTTTCTTGCGGAGATGGCTGCAGCTGCATGCCAGCGCCTGCACATAATTAGGTCTTTACCTATAAAATTGGAGATTTGTATGATCATTTTAAAATATAAACATTTTTTTTATTTCAGCTAATCAAAGTACTGGCCCAAATTATCAATACAATGCCATTTTGATGGCAGTTTGTTTATCCTTTTACTGTAGAAGTCTGCCGGACGGGAGGCGATGAAGTCAGCGAAAGCGTTACTGCCTCTCGGGTGTTGAATTTTTTCCCACTTAAAATATTGTCTAAATTTTGAAAAAAGTAGAAATCTGTTGGGACAAGGTCCGGTGAGTACGGTGGGTGACGGAGAGCTTCCAGCTGTAACTCTTGTAGCTTTGTGATGGTCTGTCGTGAAGTGTGAGCTCCCGCGTTGTCGTGGAGAAGCAATGGGGAACAGCGATTGACTAGTCTTGGTTGTTGTATTACGAGCTTCTCCATCATTGTTTGCAATTCTTGGCAATAGACATCTGCCGTCACTGTTGTGCCATTCGGTAAGAAGCTGTGATGTACAAGTCCGGCGCACTGGTCCACCAGACAGTCATCACCATCTTCCTATAAGTAATCTTTTTTTTAGCGCACTGATTAGGTGCTGTACCCGGGTCCACCCACTGAGACGAACGCTTACGGTTGTCGTACAGGATCCACTTTTTATCGCAGGTAACAATTCGATTAAGAATTTCCTCGTTTCTATGCCGATTCAGTAGTATTATGCAAGCTTCGACGCGTAAATCTCGCTGTTAGTCGCTTAGTTCGTGTGACACCCACTTATCTAGCTTTTTATCATTCCGATTTGACGCAAGAGCTTCAATGTTGTTTTGACAGTAACCAAGGCCCGCAGCAAGCTCAGCCGTAGATTGAGTTGGATCTGCTTCCACTATCGCCTTCAATTCGTCGTTGTCGACAATGGTTACCGGCCGACCGCGAGGCTCGTTCTTCAACTCAAAATTTCCAGATTTAAAACGATTGAACCAATAACGGACCGTGTTTATGCAAGCAGTGTTAGGCCCGTAAACGTCGTTAATGTTTCGTGTTGTTTGCGCAGCGGTATTTCCACGTAGGAACTCATATTCGAAAATTGTACGAACGTTCAGTTTATCCATGGCGCCATAAACTACCACAATGTCACAAAAACAAAAAACTATCTAAAAATAAATGACTGAATTTGAAATTAAATTAACACATATTTCGAATAAAATTCATTTGAATTTCGAATTGCGCGCCAATCCACAGATAATTAAATCTGAAAATGCTGGTTATAGAATCTCTAATTACATAGGTAAAGGACCTATTATATATGTTTGACTTTGGTATTAAATTTTCTACGGACATATTTTGACATTTTATTTTTGACGTTTTGTTTTGATATTTTGTGTAATTTTTAATTTATTTTTTGACATTTTCTATATTTTGTATTTGACTTATAATTCTACATTCAATTTCAATTTCTGTAATAATTTTGTGTGTTTTAGTAATCTGTAGTAGTGTGTAGTGTGTAGCTCGTATGTAACATTTATAGTGCAAGCATGGCAATCGCAGATTTAAAAAAAAAAAATATGGGTTAAAGACCTGAATGAAATAAATGAATTTAATTTAATTTAATAAGCCTTCGAAATGTTGATCGGTAACTATTGTTCAATATTTGGAGGTCCCTTAGAAGCACGACGAGTAACTGCCCGAAGTGAAACTGCCCTATGTTGAGCTAAATCTCAATAGCCATTTCACTGTCACTCAGAGAATCATATTGCAACTTAATCATATTTGGTAAGTCACTGATATTATGAATGTGCATAATTCTGCTCCAAGAGACTTTCACATTGTTGGTATCTTATCCGCTCAATAAGTGCATGCATTGCATCGCCCTCTGACTGCGAATGACCAACTTCGAAAAACTGGTGATTTATGTTTATATTGAATATTTTGCTAGCATATGCATACATTGCGAATACTGTTATATTTTTATTCTGACCGTCGCAGCTATCAGAATAAAAATTAAACTCCTTGTACCCTTCCTAAACCTTGGTTTTAATGAAGCTAAATACAAAACGACTTATTTCGTTTGATCCTTTGCATCCGATTGTTCGTCCCACAAGTAGCAATATCCTTTATGTTTACCCAAATCATACATCGTGAAGTTATAACAAGCGAGTTTTATTTTGTAATAATAGACAGACACTTCTGACAGCGGAGTGTTAAAATTTTCTGTAAATCGAGACAAACTGCTGCAACCTCAGAACATTAAAAAAAAATGATCTGAGGCTACAACGGAATCAGAGTGCTCGGCTCGCCGTTTGTCGCTATCTTTTAAATTCCTAACCACATTTTTATTAGCAACATGTGAAACGTGCTCATATTCTAGCTTTGTTTTGACACTAACTCCAAGACCCGCAGCAAGCTCAGCCGTAGATTGAGTTGGATCCGCTTCCACTATCGCCTTCAATTCGTCGTTGTCGACAATGGTTACCGGCCGACCGCGAGGCTCGTTCTTCAACTCAAAATTTCCAGATTTAAAACGATTGAACCAATAATGGACCGTGTTTATCTTTTAAAGTCCTAAAGAATAGGACGTCGTCGTGTGGTAGTCCTAGTCCACATTTTTATTAGCAACATGTAAAGCGTGCTCATATTCTAGCTTAGTTTTGGTGTCATGCTCTGCCGCAGAGCCACCATTTTAGAAACCGATCAATTATATCTTAAAATGATGTACGCCAAACGTACATAATGTACGTATACCCTTTATCGCTGTACGTGCTTAAGGTAATGATAAAAAAGACATTGATTGTGGCTCTGCTGGAGAGTATACTCTCTAGCGGAGCCACACAGAACATGTACTCAGGAAAGATAAACGCCACTGTTTTTTGATGAAAACTGTTGTACGAATAGTGTATATTGCGTACGTGTTGAAAAATACCATTATTAGACAGTGGTTTTCTTTTTTTAACTTAACTATAATTTTAATAGAAAGCGCCTGGTAATTTCGTGACAGCAAAATGCTTTGTAGCATTTGTGATTAGCCAAACAACTATAAATATTATGAACGAGGAAAATTTGTTAAATAAAGTATTAAATTAGTTATTTATTACATAATATTACTAGATTTATTTACTCTCGAATGTGCAAAGAAGTTATATTCAACCGTAGTTTTCAATGTTTTTTTTTTTTGAAATTTTTATTAAACTACAGAAAAAGTAGTAATACAAAACAGGTGAAGTTTTTGATACGTCCATGCAGTTTCAATACCATTAGTGACGTTAGTGTTCAAAGGGAATTTATTTTGTATTCCATTATTAGTTACATTCATATTATTACTTATTCAAATTACAATGAAGCGCGCAAAATGTTTGTCTGTGTGCTTAAAAGAACAAAACGCAGCATTTAAGGACTACACTTATTTGAAGACGTAAAAAAGTGGCCATCGAGTGAGGGTAGTCTTAAGGACATACTCGTAAGCTAGAAATTTTTGTTTTGTATGACACCAAAAGCATTATATTTATCAGCAAAGACACACTTCAACGATTTTTTTGGTGATGAAAACCGGCTAGATAATGAAGGTTCCAATAGCGCTGAATCTGTAAACGTTGAGGACGATGTAAGTTCTAGTAGCGACAGCATTGGTAATAACGTAGAGTTTTTAATGTAGACAATGATTCGTAGCACAGCGTCAAGCCTATAATCGTGACTGGCAAAAGAAATGATATCCAAAAACCTGCTATTACACATAAAAGGAGAAGGAGGATGCCTAAGGGAAAGTGGAGTAGTGTTTTTTGTGAATGGATTTGGCAATGATTTTGTTGCATGTGTATTTAAAACACTTTGTTTTTGTACATCGTGATGTTAAAGACCGAAGATAAGTCGCCTATCCCTATTAACATTGTCGTAGTGCATTTTTGCCATTTTCTTTTTATTTCATTAATCACTTTTAAAAAGTCCCTTCTTTTAGTAGCTGCCACAAAAAAATTGTTTTATCAGTAATTTTGAAAATAGCTACGTTAACATTGTCGGATAATGTAACAACCGCCAGTTAACAATGACGGATGTTAACTCGCGACAACGTTTGCGGGGCGCGAGGGGCAGCGGCGCGTGCGGTTGTGCCAGTACGGACTATGTTACACGGACGAGCGCACGTTGTGTGACATTGCGTTGCTAAAGATATTTTTTTATTTTACTTTTTGTTCTTAATTATAAAAATAATGTGTACAAGGTCCGCCCGCTTAATAAAACTAGCCACTAAACAATCTGAACAGCATTGTAAGGATAAAAACAAGATTGTTGATATAAATATTTTGACTAATGCAGAAGAAGATGAAGAAACAGGTACCTACTTAATACTCGTACTTAATTATTATTTTATTACTAGCATAGCTTTCCGAACAGTATCACTAATTATTCAAAAATAAACTAATTCCAATACTTACTTTTAGTTTATTGATAATAAACATATTTCATTAACAATAAAATAAAAGTATTTATTGTAATTAGTTCGGTTAAAATTGTAGGAAGTGACATAATCGACATTGTTAACAGTCTTTAATGGAGTAAAATATGTCGGTAGTATCACATCCAACATTGTTAATCGATTTTTGTGAGGTAAAGTATGTCGGTAGTACCAGATCCGACTTTTTTGGTCGTTTTAATTCATGTTCAATTTGTCGGATGTGTTACTTCCAACTTTGTTAACGGTATTTATTTTAAAACTTTTTGTTAGATGTGGTACATAGTTCACCGATTAATTATATGTTTTGTATGTTGGTTGTGGCATTTTAATTTTGGTTTTTTATATTATTATTGTAAGAATGCATTTTGACGCTTTTGTTTCATCTACACTGGGTTGGTTCTATTGACAAATTTAATTTTCGCACTACAAGGTACACAAAAATGTACCTACTTTTTTATTTATTGCTTTAAATATAACTTTTTTTTCAGTTAATAGAGAATCTCCACTACCAAGTGGTTTCCAAGATCAGTTCATTAAGTTGAATGAAATGATTGGCGACGTTTTCAATGAAGATGAAACTCCGGAAACAGAAAATAATGAACCCACTGTTTCGAAATCTGGTTATTTTGAAATTCCTGATGCAAGTAATGTTGCTGTTGACCATGAAAAAATATCAAAAACACCAATGCCGTCCCCATCTTTTCATGAAAATAGCAATGACGCCTTCGGTGCCACGTATAACTCTCAAAGTGAGTCCGCAGTTTCAGAATATGTGGTACCACCGCCACCAATCAAGAAATATTGTAATAGATGAAGAGATGATTAGAAGCGTATGTGATCACGTCAAATCATTTTCTTTGGTGGAATCCCATTACGTCAGAAAGAATTCAAAGAAATTATACTTGGAGGAAGTAAAAAGTGCATCTCGTATGTATAACTTGTATTGTGAATGGTTTGAAAGTGACAAATATCGCAGCAAAGCTTCAACAAAACGGCAATATCGTGATATTCTTAACACAAATTTCAACATTGGCTTTCATAAGCCTAAGAAAGATATGTGTGATATCTGTCACGTCTATTTTACTAAAGAAATTCCGACAAAAGAAGAAAAATCTGCATTTTAAAACATCAATCTGCCAAAAAAATGGCGCGTCACCTAAAACAGCAAGACAAAAATGAAGCAATATCAAATGGAGAGGTTGTTGCAGCAACTTTCGACTTTGAAAAAGTTTTAATTACACCACATGGAGACGTAAGTGTATTTTACTATAAAAGAAAATTATCTACACTTAACTTTACCTTATACGAGTTAGCTACAAAAGAAGCTACTTGCTTTATGTGGCACGAGGCAATAGCAAAACGTGGCGCAAACGAAGTCTCTAGTTGTCTCCATCAGTTTATGAAACAAAAAGTTTTACAAAATGGAGTAAAAACATTTCGTTTCTGGTCAGACAATTGTGCAGGGCAAAACAGGAACCAAATTGTTTTTGCCCTTTACCTTATAGCTGCGAAAGAATTCGGAGTCACCCATCGTTTTATGGAGAAAGGTCATACCCAAAACGAGGGTGATAGTGTGCATTCGACTATTGAGCGCGCTAGTGATCGCAGGCTGATCTATGTTCCAGAAGAATGGTACTGTCTTGTTCGCTGGGCTAAAGCCGAAGGTAACCCTTATGTAGTAAAAGAGATGAAAACCTCTGACATATTTGACTTTAAATCACTGCTAGCAAAAAAAAAATGGTCGAAAAACAGTGACAACGAGAAAATCCAGTGGACTCGCTTAAGAGAGGTGACGGTACATGCACAGCACTATGATAGGATTGAATATAAATATAATTTTGAAGATGAACCGAAAACTATAATAGTGTTGAGATCTGGTAACCGAAACACTGAAAGGCTGTCTCGTGAATTTCAAATCAAGCAGGCTTATAATGGGAATATTTGTATCAGTCGTGATAAATATAAAGATTTATTTAACATGTGTCAAAGTGGAGTAATTCCGGAAAAATATCACAACTTTTACCAAAACATAAAATTTGATCAAAATGCCCAAGAACCAAGTGAAGACACTGATGAGGAAGATTAATTAAAAATGTTACTCTTTTAAGACTGACTATTTTGTTCCTATGTTATGATAATAAAACCTAAAATTTGTGATGATTAAGTGCCATTGTTAAAATTGTTATGTTAATTGATTGAAATTAAATAATCAGTCTTAATAAGAAGACCGATTATTTAATTAAGTTAAGAGTTTTTAATAGAGTCATTTTATAAACGTTTTACTGAATGTAAGATTGTTATGTAAGTTAGGCTGATTTTATTCTTTATCCTCATAGTCACTTCATAATAATCTTTTTTTTTGAGTAAGACTATGTAGCTCAAGCCGTTTCTATATTACATTCCTGGAGTCTGCAATTTTTATAAGTTTTTTGTTTGAGGCTGTGTAAGTCACACGGTTTTTATTTTTTATCCTTTTGAAGGTTTTTTATTAATTAAGTACTTATAAAAGTTTTTTGTTTCATTTAAGGCTGTGTCTGTTGATTTTTGAAATAAATGTCTAGTTACAAAGATAACAAAAAATTGTTTTATTTATAATTTCGATTTAGATACGACAGACATTTGGTCTACCATTTACTATTAACAGTGACGTATGTGCCACTTCCAACAAATAATCAATAACTTTATACACGTAACAATGTCGTATGTGGCACTTCCAACAAATTGTCAATTAGTTTGTACACGTAACATTGTCGTATGTGGCAGATCCGACAAAATACAATTGATTTGATACGGTTAAAAAAGTCATTTCTGATTTTTGACATGCTTAAAAAAACAATAATAGTACTTTATTACCTTGTAAGTAAACTCGTAAACATGTAATACAATTCTGTTAATTTCTGTTAACCTAGTTCTTAAAATAAAAAAAATATCAACAAATCAAACTTTGACGCGCTCTCTTGTAATGTTGCTGATTTTCACATGCGACAATGTTAATAGGGATAGGCGAAGTCTGTGCCACTTTCACAAATGATTTCAGCTCTACAAACTATGGACAACATATTTCAATGATTGAAGAAATAGATTAGTGAAATGAAAGCGAAAGAAGTAATTTGCGATGACTCGGCTGCAATTATAGGAGCAGTTGTGAACGCGTTCACAAGAATTACCACAACCCGGAAATATTTATCACATTGCTTTAATGTTTTGTGCCAAGGAGAACGTTGTGAAATTACTTGCCTTTGAGATTGGATACGTCACACTTCTTGAAGTCTTTGTATCGTCTACAATGTTTCAAGTTCGTTGATATACGTGTCAAGTCTTTCTATATGTTGGGACTGAAAAGCTGTACGAATTTTGAGGTGGCAAAAACTATCATTGAAAATTTAATTCTCCTTGCGCTGCAGAAGTATGATAGAAATTTAATGGACGGTAACAAAACCAAATGCGATAAAGCTAGATAGTTACTAAAATCTCTTGGAGTGTCAAGTGAAGGTTCTATTAATCTTGACCAAAGTGATGAATATGTGACTGGTAGCCACACTGGCCAGACTGGTGGACCCACGAAGATAATGGAAGTGTTAACAACTCTTTTATTACTTGGGTTAACACAATTGTTGATGCTGAAACTGTACATTCTGATTTAAGTGACAAAACGAAAACATGTATTATTTGCCAAATTTTGTAACATGTTTTCGAAAACTTGTGCTAAGATTACCTCTCTGGTCGAATGTTATGAAATGAAATGAAATTGTTTATTCTGTAAATAGGATATTGGAATCACTTTTTTTTATTAGAATTAGCTAGATGAGTACGGTGTTTCCTATCTGACTACTCTGAGAAGAAAGGCCGAAACAAACTCAGAGGTCACAGTCTCTTTTAAAGTCCAGACTGTTTCTGTTTTGACTTCTTCTGACAAATGTGCGATGGTATGTAAAATAAAGTTATTTAATTAACATTTAGATGTATTTTTATTGCAAATCTATATAAGACAGATGTCAGGTGAAAATCCAACATATTTTGTTTTAAGACAACAACTGGAAAATCAATGATAATAAAGGAGTTTGTAACATTCCTCCCGGCCTTAGTCCATTTGCTCTATGAGGCGATGTGGTGGGCGTACTGTTCTCTTACTACGCCTCAACACCGGCGTCTGTTCTAGAGTTCGTGGTGAGTGGGAAACGGTTTCAATTGGAGGTTGACTAAATGGTTGAACTGGTATGAGGTAGTACTTCATGTGGTGTGAAATTCCATGATTCAGTCGATGACTATGGTTCCAACGAAATGTCTGGCTCGTTGGTTGGTGACTGAGCTACACTCGCATTGGGGCGTATGTGGTCAGCATGTCTGCGCTTCAAGACTCCTTCTGGAGTTCTAACCACATAAGAATACCTGTTTTCTTTCCTCAATGATAGCCGGTTTCCACTTATCTTCCAGTTTGGTACGGATGTACACTGCTTCCCCATTCTGGAAATTCGGCGTCTTTTTTTCTGATTGAATATTCGCTTGTATGTTTTTATAGCGCAATGTCCTTTTCATGTTTGGCTTCACATTATCCAGTAAGCAGTTTGGCTGTCTGCCGAACATCATTTGGGCTGGGGACTTTCCTGTGGTAGTATGCGGTGTGTTGCGATAAGAAAAGAGAAAGTTTTGTAGCCTCTGTTTTAGGTTGACTCTGTCTGCTTCACTTGACGCCATTCTGGATTTAAAAGTTCGCACAAGTCGTTCGGCCAATCCATTGGTTCTTGGATGGTAGGGTGAAGATGTCATGTGCACTATACCCTTTGACTTGTAATACTCTCGAAAGTCTTTGGAAGTAAATTGAGGTCCATTGTCGGAGACAATAATTTGAGACAATCCAAATGTAGTAAAAATGCCATCTAGTTTCTCGCAAAACGTTTTGGTGGTTATCTTTGCCATAGGTTTAACTTCTATCCATTTTGATAAGGCGTCTGCCAGTACTAGCCAATACTTGCCCTCAAAAGGTCCGGCAAAGTCGACGTGAACTCTTTCCCATATCTTTTCTGGGATCGACCAAGAGTATACCGGAAGTTCTGAGTTGTTGGGTCTATTTTCCTGGCATTTTTTGCATTTTTTTTTACAAAATTGTCAATGTCTTCTTCGAGTGTTGGCCACCAAACATAGAAACGCGCAAGAGCCCTCATTGCAGAAGTTCCAGGATGGCCAATGGATGGTCCTCACCGGACACGGCTGTTTCGGGAGGTACCTGTTTCGAATAAGGCGGGAGTAATCGCCCGGGTGTCATCACTGCGTGGATCGCCCGGAGGACACGGTGGAGCATACGGTGGAGGTATGCCCGGCTTGGGCAGAGCACCGCCGTGTCCTCGTGGAGGCGATCGGTGGCGGGGATCTCTTGCGTCCGGCCCTGGTCCAGGCCATGGTACGGAGCGAGAGGGCATGGGAGGCCGTCACCTCCTTCTGCGAAGCAGTAATGCTCGCGAAGGAGGAGGCGGAGCGCGTGAGGGAGAGGCAAATTTCGCACCCTCACGCCCCTAGCCGCCGCAGGAGGAGACGCCCTGGGCGTCGGGAATCGATTGCCGATACCCGGCCACCGTAGGCGCGGGCTTGCGGACGGTGAGCAATGGGTAGCTCGCCGTCCGGTAAGGACCAAGCCCGGGTCGACGCACATACGGGTATTCTAGCAATTTAGGCGGCCATAAATCGATTTCTTAAAACTTGTCTCAGGTAGAAAAAAAGTGTTACTTGACAATGTTGAATAGACATAGAACAATAGCCGACCCTTCCTGATACCCATTTGTATGCGCCCGCGCCGGTGTCTCAGTCGGAATGCGATCGTTCTGCTAAGTACACGTATCCATTTTGGCAAATTGTGAAAAACAGTTATTTAAACAGTGAATATTTTTTGTTCTGGAGTTGCTTTAAATAAAACTGTGATGGATTCGAGTACATCAGGTAAGAACACATTATAATATATTAGTTTTATGTAATTTTTTCGAATAACTCATAATGTTTTTGAGGTTCGAAACAGTACTCAAAATTATTGTCAAATTACCCCTTTTTTTATTTTCAAAAAGGTTTTTGTTATACTTCAGGGTGCGTCCCAGCTGTTTAGTAGATTGCAAATGAAACAAGAGTGTTTGTACTCAGTTATCAAATCAACACTGACCGTGATCTCCCGTGAAGTTGACATTCTTGGGGTTTCAAAGGCGACATTAAAAAACCACGTGATTTAATTTTTTATTTTAATTTAAAGGCCGAAACCAAATAAAAGATCAATGCCGCATAGCAAAGAAGCAATAGAAATGCTTCTTTCTGCTGAACCCAATAGCAACTGCGGAAGTTCTTCAGAGGAATCTGCGGAGGAAATGACTGACGAAGAGCTTTGATAAGATTTTAATAATTTGTGGTTTATAAACTTGTTTTGTTTTTCTTTTTAAATACATACTGTTCATAATTTCATTTTTTTGTTAATCTATGCACTCCTAAAAGATTTTACAACTAATGAAAGATATAAAAAGAAACAAAATAATATTGGCCGCCTAAATTGGCAAAATACCCCTATGTGCGACGGCGCGTTGTGTTCCACGCGCGCCTCAAAGAGATGTCAGCGAATGAAGGGGTCCGATGAGACCATTGCCTGCCGGGGTTGCGGGAAAGTCCGAAAGGGATACCGTGGCCCCCTGGCATTGCACAGGCAAGAGAAGGAACACGGGTGGGTTTTAGTCAGTAAGAGTCTGACACGCCCTCCCGCTCCACCCAGAGCGGGAGACGTCATTGGATGATTTCCCACCCAAAAAAAAAAAAAAAGGATGGCCAATATGCAAATACTTCTTAATTTACTAGGTATAACAACTCTACCTTGCCACATGATGATCTTGTTATACACCACTAATTTTTAATTAGTACAAATACTTAAAGGGCTTATAAGAGAAGGTCTTGTTATTATATATGTAAAGTCTCAATAAATAATATTCATAAACAGCAAAGTTATTAGCGTTTGTTTATATCCCAAAATATCACTCAATCTATGGAAACATTGTACAGGCCATTCATAGAGTTCTCGCGCTCACGTGCTCTCGCTCGAACTTGCCCCGCCTCCAACAGCTGTTATCGTAATTGTAGGTAGGTAACTAAAACGCATCTTTAAGCTTTACGATTGAAAACTAAGAAAAAGTAAAATAAAAGGTTCACGGAAAAATAATAGGCACTTATTCAATTCAAACCTTTCCTTCGTACTTTAATTGGGCTTGGGACCAACAAAATTACCAATTTTTTAAAATTAATTTTAAGAAAACAAAGCAACTAATGTAAAAGAAATCAAACTAAAGTAAAGCTTCAAAACTTGTAAAAAATTTAATTTTGGCGTATTTAAAAAGTTTGAATCAGCTGATATTTACAATAATTTACGTATTTACAAAACTTTAAAAAAACTTACAGGTATTTTAACTGTCCTTCGAAATGTCCACCACCATTATCGATACAAAGACGGGCACGTTTAATCAAATTGTTTTTTAACGATAAAAGTATGTTTCGCTCACTTTTCACTTCGTCAAATGCGTCCAATATGCGCTGTTTTAATTGTTCTACACTTTTGTTGGCTCACTAATGTACACTCGTCACTTAACTTCACTCCACAAAAAAAAGTCCAATGGCGTGAGATCAGGTGATCGTGGAGGCCATGCCACGGGGCCGCCTCGACCGATCCACTGACTCCCGAACTCCTCCGTCAGGTATTCACGCACTGCGCTATGGTAGAGCGGGGTCGCGCCGTCTTGCTGAAACCAGAGGCCTCGTAAATTGGCTAATGGAATGTCATCTAGCATTGAAGACACCATAGTCCGAAGGAAAGTTAAATAACTTTCTCCAGTAAGACGCCCTTCAATGAAATAAGGCCCAACGATGTTGTCGTTCAGGATTCCTGCCCAGACATTAACAGAAAACCTGTGTTGGAAAGAGTTCTCCCTTGTTAACATTGGATTGCGCATTGACCACCAGTGTTCATTACGTTGATTGATCAATCCGATACGAGTAAACATGCACTCATCTGAGTACAGCACATTTGCTTCAGTGTTATTGAGTATCCACCTGCAGAACGCCATCCTTGGTTCATAATCCACAGTGGTCAATTCTTGACCCTTTCTGTAGTGGTGTGGGTGAAATCCAGACGAACTAATGATCTTCCATGCACAGTGCTGGCTGATATTAAAATGACGAGCTGCGTCATTCGTACTTCGCCGGGGATCTTCTTCAAAGTAGTCCACTACACTGTCGTACAGGTTTTGGGAATATGCTGGTCTTCCACGTCCTTGGCTATGAGCCGGAGCGTGGAATGATCCATGGTCGAGTAAACGCTGGTAAGCATTTACTACAGTCCGAACGTTCGGCGGGCGAGCATTTGGGTACTCTTCTCTGTACATACGTACAGCGGCACTCTCACCAGAGAATAAGTACGCACGTATCATAGCCGTATACTCCTGAGAACTGGTAAGACATCGCGACAGTAAAAAAATAAGTAAACAAACAATTTTGTTTAATAATAACGAACGCGCACACTTTCGCTAGCAAATTGGCACTGTCTCCTCTGTTTGTTTTTTGCTCGGCGCTCGAAAAGGGATCGCAGGCGTAGAAGGGGGCGGGGCTTCAGCGTCGACGCGAGTTTGCCGGGACCTATGAATGGCGATCGAAATGGAAAAGCACTACGCGTAGTATTTTCTAGTAGCAATTGTTATGAATGATTGATTCAATTATGAATTTACCAATTATGACCAATTTTCGTGGACAATTTTGGTATTTCGTTTTTTTTACTTTTGACTACACAAATATGATCAGTAACGGGCACGGATAGTAACCCATTTTTTTTTGTACTAATTAAAAACTAGTGGTGTATATAGACAATTCACTGCGTTTTCTGATAAACGGATTCAGATCAGTCTGTGAACAGTCAAACCAGTCGGTTTTAATTAATTGCAGGACTTGCTTTAGTATGGCATCGTGTTTCGTTTCTTCTCTAATACGCTCTTCACTTAAGGTCAAGTCATTAATTTTATTATTTTATTTTTATTTATTTATTATAAGGTAGCTTCACAGCTGACAGCAAGTATAACATAATTATTATTCTAAACATTACGCCAATTACGAAGTACACAGAAAAGTAAAGAAAAAAAAATACAGAGAGTGACATGGTTAATAATATTTATAGTGTGTGCGGGGTGTATCTGCGCGGTGTAGGTGCTGTAAATGTGTGTGATGTTGTGTGTATGTCTATGTACGTATGACTGAACTGGCATTACTTATTACTTATTATGCTGTATTACATCAGTGATTTTGCATATCGAAACCTCTGGACAATTCGGCTGTTCAGTGCTATTTGGCATTCTGGATAGGTAATCAGCAATGATGTTATGTTCCCCTTTTCTATAAATTATGTCATAATTTCCAATCACGAGTGCCCACCTCACAAGTCTATTATTGGCAATTTTTGGGAGATTTCGTTGTGGACCCAATATATGAATAAGTGGTTTGTGGTCAGTTATAAGTGTGAACTTTGTACCTCTGAGATATTGGTCGAATTTTTGAATTCCATAGAATATTGCTAATGCCTCACGGTCTATATATATAACGGAATATTTGCTTTCAGCCGGTTTAAGTTGTCTCTCCAGCAAGGTCCCTTCATAGCCGCAGTGTGTTGAAAGTTCTTTTAGTTTATTAGAATAATGTTCCATTGTTTCGTCAGTTCCTCTCGTAGAGTTCCAAAAATAAATTAGAGCTTGGTATCGCGTTTTCTTTGTTCTATACAAATCCAAAAATTTCATTTTTAGATCGTCGTATGTCGCTGTGTCATAGTCGGAGTTAACGCTACTTTCAGCTCGTGGTATATTTCCGGTGTAATGCAGTTTATGAGTAGGTCTTTTTGAATACTAACAGACTTATCACCCCATATCCGGCATTTTGCTTCAAATAGGTCCACAAAGTTTTCTGCAGTGGTTGTGGCAGGGTTAAACTTGTCGCACTTGGAGTGTTTTACAATGTTTTGTTTTGATGTAGAAGGTGCTGCGTTATCATCGTTGTTTGTCACGCTGCTGTTTGATGAGGGGCATCCTTGGTGTTGTTGCTGTTGTACGAGTTGTTGTAGAAGGACTGTTAGTACCTTTTGTTGTTCCTGTTGTGCGGTAAGGAAAGCCGCGAATTGTTCAGTATTCATGTTGTTTACTTTGGATGCCTTTGTATCACTTTGTAGGGACCAGCGTAAGGTGGTTCTAGTGGACTTCTGACGTAGTCTCGGCGTAGAAAGACGTGTGTAGAGGAATGCAGATCTCGTGGTATGTAGAAGGGAGAAGTTGTATGCCAGGAGGTTGGCCTGGGAGTGAGTTTGGCCATGTGTGCACGAAGACGTGTTGCGTACTGTGTGACTGTGTGACTCGGCTGCGGTATAATCTGTAGCAGACATAAACTGGCTAGGTAAATGAAGAGCTTCACCATACACAAGCTCAGCAGGCGTGGCTTGGATGTCTTCTTTCCAAGAGTTACGCATGCCGAGTAGCACCAGCGGTAGAACTTCTGTCCACTGTGAAGAAGTGTGGTACATGATGGCTGCTTTGAGCTGACGGTGTAGCCGCTCAACGATGCCATTCGCAGCTGGGTGGTAGGCTGTGGTGCAGAAGTGGTTTGCACCGACCATGGTAGTGAGGGCCTTGAACAGATGGCTCTCAAACTGGCGACCACGATCTGTAGTCACCCGTGCTGGACAGCCAAACCTAGCTATCCACCCGGACACCAAGGCAGCTGCGCAGGTCTCTGCGGTTATGTCCTTCAGTGGGTACGCCTCTGGCCACCGAGTAAATCGATCGATGACAATTAGGCAGTACCTGTAATCAGAAGAAATGGTTAAGGGCCCTACGATGTCGAGGTGTATGTGGGTAAATCTGGAAGAAGGAGTAAGGAAAGAGGAAAGAGGAGTTACGGTATGGCGGGTAATTTTAATTGCTTGGCATTGCAAGCATTGTCTTGCCTACTCTCTACAGTTTTTGCGGATCCCTGGCCATACAAAGTTTTGAGTCACCAGTCGCACTTTAGCAGAACATCCTGGATGATGTATGTTGTGTAACAATTGGAAGACTTGCTTCCTTAGTTGTGGTGTCACGTATGGGCGAGGCTTCGGCATTGAAGTATCGCATACAATGTGTGCGTTTTTCGTTAGTGTAGCGATCTTTTTTAGCCTGAGTGAAGAGCCGTTTTGAATCAGGTCTTGCAGTTCTGGATCTGTTTCCTGAAATTTTGCAAGATCCTCAAAGTTTATTGCCACTGACACCTCTTCAACCCGTGAAAGTGCATCAGCGACGACATTGTCTCTTCCAGGTATGTACCGTATATCTCGGCTGTACAATTTCAAAACCTAGTAAGGGAGTCGAGACAAATTTTATAGGAGAGCCAAAAAACGAGTTGGTCACTTTGAGACCTTGCCGCGTCGAGACTAGAAGAGCAGCAGAGATAAGAGTAAGATCAAAAGATGCGGTATATACTGTAAGAACTCAGAAAAACAACGTAAAGATTATAACATGTTTAATTAAAAATACACTTATAATAATATGTAGTACAAAATGCTAAGTTGATGTTGAGCCGTCGGTGTCCGCGAGCCAAGAGAGCGAACCCTCGGTGCAATATTGGAGCTGGACGCGCTGCCGCCCGCGCGTTGCTATCTTCACAACCGTTAACTTCATGACGGTCCTCGAGCGCCATCTACAGCGCCTTACAGTCGGCCTTCCTGATACAGCTGCGCGTCCCGCGTAGCTCTCGCTCCTTGGTGCTGATGACGACCCAGCTCGCTCACGAACTTCCGATGTGGTGACGACACGGTGGGATTGGCATCTTAATGTCAACTTGAACTGACGTCTGAATGTCAGTGTGATTGACGTCTTAATGTCAACTTAAAATGACGTCTGAATGTCATTGTGATTGACTTCTAAATGTCAATTTGAAATGACGTCTGAATGTCATTGTGATTGACTTCTAAATGCCAATTTGAACTGATCTCTAAATATCAGTGTATTTGACGTCAAATGTTAACTGAACTGACTAAATCTCAGTGCGATTGGCTTCTGAATGCCAACTTCAACTGACTTCTCAATGTCAGTATGAATACCGGTAACTTCTTAATGTTTACATAACCCAATTTAATAACTAAAACCTTTTATGGTTATAATGATGGCTGCCCTTCAGGGTCCACATCATAAATGTCGTGTTACAATAGCCTCCTAAGGCATTGTCTTCCGCTTAAGGAACTACTCACGACCAATTATCAATAATACACCCTCTTATGGCTAAGTGTATTATTTAATTTTATAAAGTTATGTTTAACATTAAATACCTCTGAAGGTTAGCGCTATTGAAACAAAGATCGATCATAAATTATTTGTAATTATCAACAATTACTAAAAATGGATTCATTTAACAATTTTTAACTGTGCACTAATCAAATGAAATAAATCGCCCTGAACAACATTACTTTGTAATTATTTACTCAGAATAAGAATTATCGGACTCATCGGAATGATTGCAATGGAAAAGTTTTAACTTATCCCTGGCCAAGACATTTTCATAAAGTCGACCACGGTTACTCTTACTGTGTGCTCTTAATCACGTACCGATCATGACCTTAACAATTTTATATGGCCCGTCAAAACGAGGCATAAGTTTACCACTACGTAAACCTTTACGAATGATCTTTCTTTCGGCAAGAACTAGATCACCTATCTTAAAAGGTGCTTCATAACGCCGTTTTTGATCATATCTGTCCTTTGCCTGCTGGGACAATTTAGCTGATCTCGTGACAGCGATTTCCCTTAACTCGTCTAAATCAGGTGACCTATCGGGCACAACTATATCGCCTACGAGTCTAGGTCGAAACCCATAAAGAAGTTCCAATGGAGTCTTACCCGTACTATTATTTACGTTAGAGTTTAATCCTAACTGTACTTTAGGCAAGTATTTCTCCCAGTCATTTTGGTCATCACCAACGTATGCTACAAGGGCGTCAAGTATAGTCCTATTAAACCGTTCTATCTGCCCATTCGCCCTTGGGCTGGCGACCGCCGTCATGACATGCTTTATTTGCCTTTGAGTGCAATACTCCTTGAAATCTTTGCAACTAAAAGCTTTGCCACGGTCACTTATTATACGACTTGGAACACCAAAAGTTTTAATTAATTGGTCAAACGTCTGCAATACATATTTACAACTGACGTCTCGAACAGCTTCGATCCATATAAACCTAGTGAAAGCATCTATTATTGCAAGAATGTGCATTTTGCCTGATGGGCTTTTACAGAACGGACCAAGATGGTCTACATGAACAGTGTGAAAAGGTACGGCCACCTTTTCAATTGGATGTAACAAGCCCACACGACGACCAGTTGGTTTTTTAGCATACTGACATGATATACAACCACGAGTGTACTTTTGAATAAACCGACGCATACCGTGAAACCAGTACTTTGACCTTATGGCATTGTAAGTTTTATTAAAATTAACGTGACCGTTATTATCATGAAAACTTTGAACAAGAGACCAACGTGACATTCGTGGAACGACTACATTTTGACTATTTCCGACTTTTTTATATAATACACCATTCTCAAACAAGAAATCTCTAGCCAAGCCATTCGTTATGCCCTTTGAAACCTCATCCTTCAACTGGTTCACGAGACCACGCAACGAGTCGTCATCCTGCTGCACACATTCAATTAGGTCTTTATCAACACATCGCATTACTGAAACCACAGGATTACGACTGAGCGCATCCACGTGAGCCATGGATTTGCCGGCACGATACTCAACAATAAAGTCAAAACCTTGAACTTCAAGCCACCACCGGGCGATACGAGGAGACAAATCTCGTTTGCTCCATGTCCAGCGTAATGCGCTACAATCGGTCACTAATACAAATTTTAAACCTGACACGTATACCTTAAACTTTTTCAGGCTCTTGACAACAGCCAACGCCTCCAGTTCGAAACTGTGATACTTTTGTTCGACAGACGTAGTCTGTCTACTCGCATATGCGACTGGTTTCCACGCACCGTCCGACTGCTTCTGAAGCAATATGCCGCCTAAGCCTATTTTGGACGCGTCTGTATGAATTTGGGTTTCGTAATCCGGATTAAACAACGCCAACACAGGTTGCTTTACTAAAATCGACTTAATGCGGTGGAATGCAAGAGACTGTTCTTCACCCCATACCCATGGTTGGTCCTTTTTGGTAAGGATAGTGATAGGACGAGCGAGGCTAGCGAAATTAGGCACATACTTCCTAAAATAATTTGCCAGACCCATAAACTGACGTACCTGATGTACATTTCCCGGCACAGCAAAATCATGTACTGCAGTGAGCTTATACTTGGATGGCCTGACTTCGCCATCGCACACCTCATGCCCTAAGTACTCTATACTTGAAACTAAGAAAGAACACTTGTCTAACCTGAGCGTCACATTAGCATCCCGTATTTTCTCCAATACGGCTTTGAGACGGCACGGCGCAATGCATCATCATAATTTTCAGCATAAACGAGAATATCATCTAAATACGCTGTCGCACATTGAAAACGTAAAGAACCGAGAATATTGTCCATTGCGCGCTGAAACACTGACGGTGCATTCACCAATCCAAAGCTCATACGTGTATACTGGTAGTGCCCATCCGGTGTTATGAACGCTGTATACTGTTTACTATCATCAGCGATTTGAATGCAATGATAGGCTGACATAATATCAAGACAGGTGAAAACGCGTTGCCTGGATAACCGGTCTAACTGATCTTGTATTACCGGTAAAGAATACCGTTCTTTTTTTGTAATTTTATTTAATGCACGGTAATCCACGCACATGCGTACTTCACCCGACCTTTTGGGGACCAATATGACGGGGCTGGCATATGGAGAATTTGATTCCTCCACAATTTCTTTACTCAATAAGTCTGCCACAATATCACGGACTTTTTCCCGATCTCCTAAAGACATTCGATACGGACGGTAATAAATAGGCTTCGTATCAGTTAATTCAATGTGCATTTGGACCGAACATTTTCCAATTTTATTTTCACTACCCGAAAAACAATCGGAATAGTCGTGCAGTAAAGATTCAAGGTCAGTCACGACATTTGGTTCCAGGTAATCACCTATTTTGTATTTATTATTACCGTCCGTAATCGTCGCTCGCGCCACGCATCGGTTGCGCGGTAGTTTTATGACCTCATTACTAATATTAATTACGTTTATGACAACTTTGCCATCAATAACCTCGGTGTTGCATTCGGGAATAATACACTCCGCCCTCGGCGTATTATATTCAGTAGCACGCAGTGTAATCGAACCAGAGACAAAATCAAAACAAGATAATAGTATTTTATTTACACCGGGTTTTAAAATTACTTCGTCATCCGAAACCAACTTGACGCGCTCAACGTCACTACATGCACCAGGTAGTTCAAGAAATTGATTTGAATGAAATATCTTTAAAGATGTCGGTGTTTTAATCACATACACGGTAGAATGCTCTGTCAAAGGCTGGCCTATTATAGTACCAATATCTTGAGCAGAGTCAGGTACTATGAAAGCCTTACAATCACAAGTAGCCTCGTCAACTTGAATCTTAACAACTACCACACCGATTAGATTGATTTTTGAGCCACCGAAACCGGACAAAACAATATTTTCGCAAGGACTCGCTTCTAATTTTAATTGACTTGCTACTGATTCTGTTATTGTGATACAAGCGCTTCCAAAATCAATAAAACCATACACAGAGAAATCATTAATTTTTACGTTCATGTAATATTTCGAACTACCCGACGCATCAGTGATAACGCGCACAGTATGTTATTGTTTGTCACTCTCTTTGTTAGAAATTGTACGACGATTTTTAAATTTAAAACATTCTTCTTTTATGTGACCTGTTTTCCCACAGTAACTACATTTTTTATTTTTAATGTAACAATCAGTTTCGTCATGACCGCGCTTGTTACAGAATACACACACCAAATTCGTTTTGTCTTGCTTCCGAGATTTATTATTACACTTATTTGCAGTATGGCCTCGCCGTTTACAAATATTACACTTTAATTGGTCATCATAATGACTATTGTACTTTTTATTGTGACGTGTATTTACGCCTGCCGGGCGCCTAAATGATGACAAGAAATTTAATAAGCTAATTGGGTCACGACATCCCGCGGAAATAGCTCCTACTTCTACTAAGTCATTACCGATCGTACCTATGATAGCCTCAGTGATAAGGAAGTCTGGTATTCCACAAGCGTTACCCAGCGCCAATTTGTCATAGTAAAATTGAATATAATCTCGTTCAGGACGACGTATTTCGTTTACAAGATCACGCATCATAGTTAACTTACTTCGGTTTGACGGAAAAGCTGCCATAAGACGTTGTTTCCAATCTAACCAATTTAAATTGACGTCGTTTAGTTGATCATACCACCGCCGCGCATAGCCTTTTAGTTTAGAGGAACAATTAAATATGGCAGTTTTTTCGTCCCAACCGTACATGTTTGAAATACCCTCAACTTTTCTAATCCATTGTTCCATTGTAATCAAAAAAATATGAGGATCAAATTCCGGTATTGGATCACTACGACCGACATATCTTAAGGAAGTTGAGCACGAGGTATGAATATTATGATGGCAATGTGGTGGACTTGCAGTGGTAGCTTCTATCGACGGGGCTATCACCGATGCCGCGGGTAGTGACGGCTGCGTAGTGGAACTCCCACCAGATGGGGCATCTGCGCCTTGATTTGCCTCATTCGACGCGTCGCCCGAACTACCCTCCGATGCGGGTATTACGCTATTTCTGCCTTGCAAGACTTGATTTTCCAATAAGACTACGCGTTCTAGTAATCTACGTGTACTAACATCTTTGACTAAACAGCGACGCAAAGATTTCTCATTGTCACTCTCGACCTTATTTTTACGTTTACTTTTTTTATGGTGTCCCATTATTGTAAAATAATCACGCGAAGCAATATATAGGGTACACAGTCAAGTGAAATGCAACTGTAAAATAAATTCAAACAATAGTCAAACAGGGTACTTGATCAGTACACCAATAGTTATTATTTAAAACACTTACGTGGGCTGCAATAGTTCTTCCCGCTTCTGAATTGTAAGAACTCAGAAAAACAACGTAAAGATTATAACATGTTTAATTAAAAATACACTTATAATAATATGTAGTACAAAATGCTAAGTTGATGTTGAGCCGTCGGTGTCCGCGAGCCAAGAGAGCGAACCCTCGGTGCAATATTGGAGCTGGACGCGCCGCCGCCCGCGCGTTGCTATCTTCACAACCGTTAACTTCATGACGGTCCTCGAGCGCCATCTACAGCGCCTTACAATACTTAGCTTTGCACAAAGTTTAACTACTTTTGCGTACAAACAATAGATCACGTTTTATAGCACTTACTAAAGATTAAATTGTTTTTTAAATTTAGAGTACACCTGTTTAACAATTTCATAACATAGTAAGTACCGTTACTAGGTTTTTAATGTTGTTGAATATGTTTCATCTCTTGAAACGATGACCATTTATTAAGCTAGTAAGTACGAATTTTAAATGATACTCAGTTATTTTTACAATAATTATTTATTTATGTTATAAAGTAGGACAATTTATTAAACATATGCTTATGAAATAAATTGCCCTACTTTATAACATAAATAGGCTTATGAAATGAGAAAAACGAAACACAAAACCTTATTAGTCGGTAATCATTTGCCCCCCTGAAACTAAATCTTCGGAAGCGTCACAAACCGGTAAATTTATCCAAAATTGTCTTCGGTTTGAAGGCATGAGTGGCACAAATTTGGACAAAATACCATCTTTTTATTTTGTTTTACACCTCTTGGACTGTTATTAGTTTCCGGCAGCAACTCAACATTGAATTTTTTTACGAGGAAATCTAGTTCCTTGTATGGCTCGTCGAAATCCACTTTGTAAAATATTTTTCGACTGCCACTTACAAATTTAACATCCACTACGGAGTTCAATGTAAATGTATTAAGTATGTCGTTAGAATGATTACGTCTCGGGGTCCTTTTCTTTTTAATCCACTGGTATTTTTTCTGGACTTCTACAATATCAAGATTTTGTCTGCAGCTTTGCACTGCATCTTTATAATCTTCGTAATCGTAAACGGCTTCTCGACGCTTGATTTGAGCTTCTATATTGCCATGCACACCGTCCGCAGTCATGTGGGTATGTCCTTTTGTTAAATATTTCAGATATATGGTTTCAATAGTGGAAAAACCCGAATTGACAAGGGTCACAAGTGCAGTGTACAAAATCCAGTTTTTATTCTGGCTCGTACAATTATCGCACCAAATTATTAAATGCTGCAGGTCTCTCTGCTTTTCAAGAAGTGCTGCTAAAGCATCTACAATGTTATTGGCATTTCTACCTGCCCAAGCTTCATGCCAAAGTACACAAGTGCTGTTAACGTGTGCCATTTTTTGAATGGGGGCAAATGTCAAATTGAAAGATATGAGACGACTCAGAAAGAAGGAATCTTTTACTTTAGGCATGTCGGGCAATAACATCACCTTTTGCAAATCCATAGAATAGTACGATGCGGAGGCGACGACGGTTTGTCACTTACTGACGTTAGCGCGCGAAACTCAACCGCCATCGACAACTTCAAAAACCTAGCAAGTCGCACGACAACTTTAAAAACCTAGCAAGGGACATACCTTGCTAGGTTTAAAAAATGTCAATGTCACTTGCTAGGTTTTTGAAATGGTTTTTTGCGTTTTCTTGCATAACGGCTGTGTACTTGCTAGGTTTTTCAATTAACAAAATCCTATTTCTAAAGTCATTTTAGACTTTTTGGCAATGTGAATCGATGCTTTATGGCCTAGTAAGCTGCAAAATGCAAAGACCCGTTTTTTCATGGAGGTGTCCCTTACTAGGTTTTGAAATTGTACAGCCGATCTGTTGTGAATTGTCCTATAAAATCTAGGTACCTGAATTGTCTTGGGGAGTGGCTGTCTCTGTTGGTTTTGAAGGCAAACACCAGTGGTTTGTGATCGGTAAAGATGGCAAAGTTCCTAGCCTCGACCATGTGTCGAAAGTATTTTGCTGCTTCATACGCCGCTAATAATTCGCGGTCGTATCGGCTGTATTTCTTCTGAGCACCAGTAAGTTTGTGTGAGTAAAATGCTAGAGGTTCCCAGACGTCTCCTTTACGCTGTTGAAGGACAGCGCCGATGGCGGTATCAGATGCATCAGTGACTATGGTTAACTCTGCTGATGGATCTGGATGAGCCAGTTGAGTTGCGTTGCACAATGAAGTCTTTGTGTCTTCGAGCTCCTTTGAGCTGCTTCGAGCTGCTTGCAGCTCCTTCGAGTGCCTTTACAAGCTCAGGAGTCATGTCGACTGGATGTGCTCCTTTAATTTTGGGGCCGGCAAAGACAGCATTCAATGGGGCTTGGAGGTTAGCTGCGTTTGGGACAAATCGGCGATAAAAAATTATCATACCCAAGAATCGTCGAAGCTCCTTGACCGTCTTGGGAACTGGATACTCCTGGATAGCCTGTATCTTGGTTCCGAGAGGTTTCGTGCCTGCAACTGACACACAGTAATAAATAATAAATAAATAAATCGTTTATTTATAAAAAGGGGCACATTTACAATAAGTATCTTAATAATTAAAATAGAGCACATATGCTTAATTGCCTGAACTAGGTTGAACCTGTGCTTCAGGCTAGGAAGTGCAATACTTTATGTAATAAATTAACAAGGAGTTTAAAGTACCTATATAAACTAAAATAAAATTAGGTCAATCAAAGTAAAATGGCATGTTAGCGATTCTATTTGCAGACAACAAGTAGATCTTCTGTCTGTGCATAATCTATGGTTAGTAAATATTCTAGTATAATTTTTTTACAGCTAAAGTAATTTAAGTTATAAATACTAAGTTTTCTATTTAATCTATTGTACAGAAATGGGCCTAAGAATGTAAAAAATCTTTCTACAAAGACATGTTTTGAGGTTGCATTTGATGTGCATACTATATCATTCCGTCTCTTGTTAGTATTCTCAGCGGTGTAAGTAAGCATGGTGTGCTGTTTTAATACTAAGTGCATAATGAAAAGTTGGCGAACAGTCAGCACGTTGCAGGATTTATATAGCAGATCTGTGGGAAAGAAAAAGGGATGGAAGTTTGCTACCTTTAAAATTGATCTCTGAGCTCTTTCAAGAGGAAGTAGATTGGTTTTTGGTGCGCCACCCCATGAAGTGATGCAGTATTGAATTATAGATTGACATAGGGCCAAATAAACTTGTGTGATTAATTTTGAATCTGCAAATGTTCGCAATTTTTTAAAAACATATATTAATTTGCGCACTCTTTTAACTAGACTTTCAATATGTTTTCTGAAAGACAGCGTTTCATCCATTATTACCCCGAGGTATTTTATGCTGTTCGTTTTGAGGATAAAAGGGCAATTACACATGACTGAACGATTTCCACATTGATGGGCATATAGATGAGGGTTAGTAATGTAAAGTTGAGGCTTGCGCATGGAGAAGTGAATGTATTTTGTCTTATCAGCATTTAACGTTAGTAAATTGCTTTGTAGCCAATTAGTCACAGTATTAAAACCTAGTTGAGCAATTTGGAACAGTTCACTACTGGTTTTAGCGGTAAATAATAACGCCGTGTCGTCGGCATAGGATATTATTTTGCCTTCTTTAATATTCAGATTACACAAGTCATTAATATAAATCAGGAATAGCGTAGGGCCCAGAATACTTCCCTGGGGAACACCAAAACCAGAACTTTTCTGCTCATCGCTCGTAATATTGTCTATTCTAACACATTGGTATCGGTCAACTAAGTAGTCCGTAAATAGTTTCAACGGCGTTCCCCTTATTCCTATGGCCTCTAATTTGTTTAGAAGAACGGAAACAGACACCGTGTCGAAGGCCTTGGCTAAATCAAGGAAGACTCCCAGGGTCTGGTTACCTTTGCCGAGTTCTTCTGAAATATAATCGGTGAGGGTATGCACCGCATCTGCTGTGGATAATTTGGCTCTAAAACCAAATTGTGCAGGGGATAAGAAATTATTTTTTTCTAGATAGTTAACTAGTCTACTGTTTATAATTTTCTCTAATATTTTTGATATTGAGGGGAGTAACGATATTGGCCTATAATTATTTACTAAGTCTTTACTACCAGATTTAAAGACAGGGATTACAATTGCCTTTTTAAGACAGCTAGGGAAAATTCCTTTGGATATACAGATTCGAAATATATGCGTTAAGGGAGGTACTAAAATATGCTTAAAAAGTTTAAGGATCTTATTACTTATATTATCCCATCCAATTGCACAGTCATCTTTTAGTCCAGAAATAATTCTGGTTATTTCGTCTTCGTCAGTGTCCAGCATAGCAAAAGATTTCAGGTTACAGGTATTGCTTGATTTTTGGAAAGGTGGTTGGTGTTTCGGAATCTGTTCAGCAAGAGTTTTCCCAACATTGACAAAGAAGTTATTAACGTTGTTAGCTGACAAGAGTGGTGAAGGATTAGTAAGCAGTAAATTCGAATTTGATTCACGCTGTTTAGACATATTGGTGACGTTTTTAATATGTTTCCAAAGTTGCTTACTATTGTTACCTGCTCTATTTAATTCATTTTTATCGTAATTATTTTTTAAATTCTTTAGGAGATTGTTGCAGAAGTTCCTGTATCTTTTATAAGTGGTTTGAATTATTAGATTATCAGGGTATCTCTTAGTTCTCTGATGAAGTTTATCTCTGTGTCTTATACAGCGAATTAGTCCAGGAGTAATCCAAGGTTTAATATTATAAAGTTTCTTATTCACTGTGGAAACTGTCGTGCTACGTAATATTGCTTGTTGGACATGTTTTATAAAGTACGATAAAGCGAAATTAGCGTCAGCACTATTGTAAACTTGGCTAAAATCTAGGTTGCATAAATCATATTCGAGTTTATTTGTATTTAATTTGCTTTTGGTCTGGGGACGATTTAGCTTAGGCAGCGTTAAATTTACGGTAAGTAGGACAGCATGATGGTCAGTAATTGTTGCGTTAGTAACAAGCGTAATATATGATAGGCTAGTTTTAATCATCATATGATCGAGACAGGAACCGCTCTGATGAGTAGGCAATACGTGAGTGGGGAGAAAGCCATGGAATGAGCAGATATTAAGATAATCTTGGGTCCTTGTGTCACAGTTTTCGGAGCCAATATTTATATTTAAATCACCTGTTAGTATAACATTCTTAAACGAGGTTAGCGCTTGAAAAATCTGGTTTAAGGAATTGTGAAAAGAATCCAAGTTTCCACCCGAAGGGGACCTATAAATAGCGATTATCGCTGTGGTTGTACCAATTTTGATAACTAAGCAATTAATCATACCGTCTTGTGGAGTAGGTTCCTCGACTGTTACCTTTAATGATTCCTTAGCAAATACTACCACACCCTCATTTTGGTTGTGGTTTCTATTGGTATGCATTAAGGTATAACCAGGTATTATTGGCAGGTTATCGATGCGGTTAGCTAGCCAGCACTCGGTTAGTACCATTATATCACAATCAAAGTTAAGTCTATGAAGGAAAATTTTAAAGCTATCCATGTTCTTATAAATACTACGAATATTTTGGGTCAGTACGGTTAGTGACTTTTTATAATCGGAAAGATATTGTTTGCAATCCTCAACGTCACATGTCTTTGAGACAGTTACAAATGTGTTGTCTATATCAGTAATTAAGTTATTATCCATAACTAAACTGTAAAAATAACAATAATAAATTACGTCTAAAATATACACAATTATGTGGCGCTCTTAGGCGCCTTCATAATCGATCGAGTTGATGTACCTGTATTCGGCCGCTTTTTTAGCCGGGCAATCTGCGTCTCCCGTCTTGTGGTTGGCTTGTTTTTTAAAGCGCAAACATGTAGCACATTTTGGCACACCTGCTTTCTTTGCGCAGTCTTGAATTGTGTGTCCTTCTTCACCGCAATGTCCACATGTAGGGGCAGCAATTTTGCATGTTTTAGCTGCATGACCGTACTGCTGGCATTTGTAACATCTTGTCACCAGTGTGAAGTCTCGTACCGGGCAGGACGACCAATTTATGAATAATCTGTCCTGTGTGATGAGAGCCTTACGTATGACGGCGGGAACTTCTATAATAAAGTTGCAGTTCTCAGCGTCTTTCCTGCCAGATTTGTGGCTTAGTTTTATAGAGGTCAAAAATGTATCTAGGGATATAGTGGGCAGTTTGTCGGCCAAGTTTTGTTCATAAATACATTTATAAACCTCATTTTCAGCCATTGATGTAGGAACTCCTATAACTATAATGCGAGGTTTGCGCTTTTTAGGTTCGTCGACGGTAAGCCCTGACGAAGCTAGTTGGACTGTTTGCTTGAGCCTGTCTAGGTCATCTTTGGTCTCAGTGCTGATTATCCAGAAATCACAGTATCCGAGAAAAGTTACCTCTGAGCGTCCGATAACACTTTGATGTGTTTACCACTATACCGTAGTTTTTCAAGCGGTCGAATAGCTGCCGTAAATGCTGCTTATGCTGTTCAGGAGTTTGTGAGAACACGAGAATGTCATCGATATACCCGTAGCAGAAGTCCAAACCAAGTAGAACTTCGTCGATAAACCTTTGGAAAGTTTGAGCAGCGTTTCTAGTAGCGTAGTTTTTCAAGCGGTCGAATAGCTGCCGTAAATGCTGCTTATGCTGTTCAGGAGTTTATGAGAACACGAGAATGTCATCGATATACCCGTAGCAGAAGTCCAAACCAAGTAAAACTTCGTCGATAAACCTTTGGAAAGTTTGAGCAGCGTTTCTTAAACCAAAAGTCATGTAAGGGAACTCGTAAAGACCGAATGGTATAGTGATGGCTGTCTTTGGAATGTCGTCTGGATTGATAGCTAATTGGTTATAAGCTTTGACCAAATCTATAGTGGAAAACACTGCGCACCCTGATAGCTGGTAGAAGTCATGTATGTGGCGGATTGGGTACCTGTCTGGTATTTTTCTTGCGTTTAGTGCTCTGTAGTCGCCGCATGGTCTCCATCCGTCGTCCTTCTTCCTAACCAGGTGAAGTGGAGCAGACCAGGGACTCTCCGATCGTCTGGCCACGCCACTAGCAAGCATGTCCTCGAACTCTTTTTTAGCAACTAGCGTTCGAGCTGGATCAAGGCGTTGAGGTTTGCTTGATACTGGTGGCCCTGGAGTTGTCCTTATGTGGTGCAACGTGTTATGCTTACCCTGTAAGTGTGTTCCTGGAGGTCGGGTGATTTCCGGATACTCGCGTAGAATTTCGTGGTAGTCTGTCTCACCAACTACAGCCTTCACGGATGCAATATCGTCAGTTGACTTGCAATGAGCTCCTATAACTGATAGTGTCGTTGTTTTGTCTATCAAGCACTGGTTTCTGCAGTCTAGGAGTAGGTTGTAGAAACTAAGGAAGTCAACCCCTATGATAGGTCGTGACACATCTGCTACTGTGAATTTCCAGGTGTAGTCTCTTCTGAGGCCTAAATTAAGTCGCAACTGTATGTATCGCAGTATTATTGGCAGCGACTAAATCAAATTTTGTTTGTTTGACAGGCGTCTTTACTGCCGACCGAGGGAAAACACACAAGTCTGAGCCAGTGTCCATAAGGAACTGCATTTTCGTAGTCCGGTCGGTTATGAATAAACGGCCTGTTGAAGTAGGACAGTCGTTAGCCGCTACTTGCGACCACCCTTTGAGTTTTCCGAAGTAAATGTGCAGGGTTGCTTACATTTGTTCGCCTTCTCCCTGTAGGTGTAGTGGTAGTAGCAATGCGGGTGATTTGGTGGTGGCTGCTGTGGTCTAAAGCTATTAGAGCGACTGCGATCATACTTTTTTTGGTTATGCTTGGATTGTGAGCGTGAATGGGAACGTCCTCTCCAGTAACTGTTCATCTGCGATGTCAGTAGTGCCACTTGCTTTGTGAGCTCGCTTACTTGCTTGAGCAAGTCTGGTGTAGTGCTGGAAGAGGCAGAGGCGGCTGCTACTTGTGGAGTGGATAATACGATTTCGTACACCCTGTCAGCAATCTCGGCTAGTTGTTCTACCTGTAAGTCGGCAATCTGAGAAGCAATAACAGTTTGTATATTTTGTGGCAAGCGGTTAATCCAGAGACTTTTTACAAAAGCCGAAGCTCCAGCGGGTCCTGCTAGGTTTTGCAGGTGCCGAAGAAACTGAGACGGCCTGCGATCGCCTAGCTCCTCATGTATCAGTAGTTGTTGTATCCGCTTTTCCTGCGAGGCCGATAAGCGATTAATTAGCTCACCTTTTAATTTGTTATACTTGTCTGTCTCTGGTGGTTTAGTGATAATGTACTTTACTTGGATTGCGTATTTAGTTTCCAGCTGTGTAGTTACGAAATAGAATATCGTCGTGTCGCTGGTTATCCTTGACAGGATAAATTGGCCCTCTAATTGGGCGAACCATAAAGCTGGTTCATCTGGACAGAAAGGTGGACAGCGTAGTGGCAATCCGACTTTGGACACTTCTCCTGAGATAGCAGTTAACACTTCTTTAGCGACAGCATCGGCAAAGTTCTCAGTATCTGACATCGTTAAAAAAATATAAAATCGCTCACCGCTTATGTTTTGTACCACAGCCTACTTTTTTTTTCCTCGTTCCGATGTAAACAAACTATCACCAGTAGAATCACCGATCTTCTTGCTTCACTGAAACTGCTTGCTCTTTGCTGCACTCGAGTCTTCAATATGCGCGGTAGTCGAGGGTCACCAATGTAGAAAATCAGTATGGTCACTAATTTTTACTCTACCGGGAATCGAACCAGTACTAATGAATATGAATTAGCTTTAAAGCGTAAAGCGTAGCGTAAGCAGAAGGATGAAAGAAAGATGCGAGTACAGACGAAGAAATGAAGAATATTATTGTAGCGATTAGAAAATTATATTTAAATAAATTACACTAACAACAATATAAAATTAGCAAAATTAAAACAAAGTAAACAAAGCGCGGCGCAAGTTGATGGGCTGGTAGCCAACGGTGGACTGGCGCTCGCTGCTCGGCTCCCTCACACGTATCCTGCGCGCAAGCCGTCGCCCGGCCGTTCAAGGTCGTTGCCTCCTCCGGTGGTACAATTATCACGCGCGCAGTGGCTGAGTGCGGCACGTGTAAGCGGGAGTGCGCTCGCACTCGATGACAAACAAGGCATCGTATGATCTGTAAGTGTGGGATAAGATTCATAAGCGGAGCGATTCCGCTCTAAAATGTAAAGTGGTGGTCCATCGTTTTATTGTTCCGCCACAAGCCCCCTATCTACTATGGCAATCCACAAGGAAGCATATTGGGTCCCACTTTATTTCTAGTTTTTATAAACGACTTATGCAATATAAATATCTCTAATGCGAAGATAACATCATTTGCAGATGACACTGCAATAGCTTTTGCCGCCAACACAAAGTCTGAACTCGAGGATAAGGCGCAGCATGGCTTTGATGTAGCGCTAAATTGACTTTGTTTCCATACGCTTACCCTTAATACCTCCAAAACCAGTTCCTTACCTACTCGATCAGCTCTGCTACCCAACCAAACTCACCAATATCACTTAAACTGATGACCTTACTGATAAGAGTAACTACAGTCCTATTTCTCTTGCCACTGTAACTGCTAAAGTGTTTGACGGTTTGCTTAATTCACAGTTAAATAGATCGGTAACACTACACGATAATCAGTTCGGGATTCGCCCCCGGCTGTCCACTGAAAGTGCAATACTGTGTCTTAAGCATACCGTCAAATATTATACAGACCGTAAAACACCCGTGTATGCGTGCTTCCTTGATCTGTCCAAGGCTTTCGACCTTGTAGTGTATGATCTGCTGTGGAACAAGCTGAGGAGCATAGATTTGCTGCCGGAACTCATCAGCGTGTTCCAGTACTGGTATGCGCACCAGTCTAATAGAGTTAGGTGGGCGGGGGCAATGTCGGATGCGTATCAGCACGAATGCGGAGTCAGGCAGGGTGGTTTAACATCCCCTATCCTGTTTAATTTGTATATTAACGGGCTGATCGTGGCGCTCAGCAGCCATCATGTCGGCTGTCACATTGACGGTACATGTGTCAATAATTTAAGTTATGCTGACGACATGGTGCTGATGAGTGCTTCGGTATGGGGCTTGAGGAAGCTGTTACAGATATGCGAGGAATATGCTTGTGGCCACGGTTTATTGTATAATGTAGGGAAGAGCCAGTGTATGATCTTTGAGACCGCCAGTGCAAAATGTCTGGGAAGCATACCTCCGGTCAGACTAAATGGAGTTACTTTGAAAAGGGTTGACCAGTTTACATACTTGGGGCATGTTTTGACTGTCGACCTCAAAGATCACGCAGACATGGAATGGGAGCGGAGGGCGTTGTCTGTTAGAGCTAACATGATCGCGCGCAGATTTGCGCGGTGCTCTAATGAGGTTAAGGCTACGCTCTTTAGAGCGTACTGTACTTCCTTGTACTCATGCAGTTTGTGGGCTAACTACTCTAACAGAAATTACAGCGCCATCCGCGTCCAGTATAATAACGCGTTCAGAGCGGTGATGGGGCTACCCCGACACTGCAGCGCCTCGGGTATGTTCGCAGAGGCACACACCGATTGTTTTCATGCGACCATGCGCAAGCGTGCCGCGTCCTTGGTGCGCAGGGTACGGGTTAGCCCCAACATCGTACTGGCGATGATTGCGGGAAGACTGGACTGCCCCTTCATTCGGAATTGTTCCAGCAGACATGTTGCTGTACCAGTGTCGGAGAGAGGTTATTAATTTTATTTTTTAATTATTTATTTATTTTTAATTGAATTTGATTTATTTTGCTTTTGCTTTTGATTTATTGTATTTAATTATTATTATTAATTTGTTAATTTGGCTATGGGTGTTATTTACCTGATAATAAATGAATTATTTATTTATTTTATTTAAAGCTCACACATGCAATTTGCAAAATCAAGTTTCATGCAAGTGTGCACCTATATCCTCTACGGATGAAATCAAATACCTAGGTATAGTCATAGATAAGAATCTTAAATTTAAATCTAATATTAATATCCATACTGGCAGAGTTCGCAAACTTATAATATATATATCTTCAAAACTTTAAGAAATATTGCTAATCCTATATACGTAATGTCTATTTTGCCTTATGCCTATCTATTATTACTTATTGTATTCCCTGTTGGGGTGGTGCCGCAAAAACTATCCTTAAACCACTGGAATTTGCACATTGCGCCATACTGAAAGTGGCTACCTTCCGTCCACTAATTTATCCAACTAATCAGTTATACAAAAACTGCAACGTTCTCAATGTGCGGCAACACTTCATTTGACACTCAATTATGTTGCAACACCGCATAACCCCCTATATTGAAATTACCAAACGCCGAAAAGATATAAAACATATTTAGATAAAATGAAAAAAACTGCAAATCAGATTCATGAAACTATTAGTAGATAAAAACACAAAAAACCGTTGTAAAAGTAATGATTACGAAAAATTATTTTTGGAATGTAAAATGCTGCCGGTTCATGAGAGAGTAGTGTTGTCAGTAGCTTTAGAACAGTATTGTAGCAATGAATTTAAAAGCAATATTATACGCACAAAGATCTCAAAGGAACAATGTTCAATACAATGTGAACATATATTTTGTTATTCTGAAGTATTATAAATTGTTGTAATTAATTGCAGTAATCTGTAATAATTCAGAATCAAATTTGATTTTTTTTCTTATTTTTATGTGTACAACATTGATGTGCCTCAAAAAACCTTTATGACGTGTGGCAACACACGTTTTGACTTTGTGGCTTCTTCAGAATACGTTGAGTGTAACGCACCATTGTTTTTTCTTTTTTATCAAATATAAGTGAAATCAATATTTTACTTTCTCTCTTTGTTTTATTCCAAACAAAGAAGTGGTCCTTCGAGTGTCAGTTTAAGTTGTTCTTCGTGAAACAATGTTTTAGATGTATAGTCATCATCAGTTGTGTGTGGTGCACGTGCTGAGTTGTGCAGGGCCTACGTATCGATGCCCAGGCGCAACCTCACCCTGACAATATTCTGGGTGATTACATCAAATCACGAAGATTTTATTCCAGTTTCACGTCAATAATCGTGAAACATCGCAAAATTGGTGCGATTTTGGAATTGGAATCGTATCGGATCACGAAGATTTTATTCCGGTTTCACGTCAATAATCGTGAAACATCGCAAAATTGGTGCGATTTTGGAATTGGAATTTGGATCAAAAAGTTCAACTTTATCAACATTTTTTGTGGATGTGGGTAGATTTCTCATACCCACTCTGGTATGTACGCGAATTATTCTAGCAATTTCAATATTTAACGTCATCATCGTTCTTCATTCATTCGTCGTGAAGTTGGCACTTGGTCGGCTCTTCCAGTGAATGAGTGAATTTAAGTGTCACTCTCATACTCCATCAACGTCATTTGAGTTTGACACTCGTGACATCTTGTCAAATGTCATTCGACTTTGACAGTTCATCAAAGTAAACAAAAACAAAAGTTTGATGACAAACCGGCAAGTTGTGTGAAAAATAAATAAACAAAAACAAGTGATAAAAGTGTTTGTGCGGCATATTCATAATAATTACAAGCGGATATAGTATAATATACAATAAAATGGCTGATATAAAGAAGCTAAAATTGTCGCGAGCATCATGCAAAGCAACTTTGACGCGTATTCAGAACTTTGTGGAAGATCCGATAAACCTCGCCTCGGCTACAATAGACCTTTTAGAGGCAAGGAAAGATAAACTTGTTACTTCATTAAAACAGTTTGAAGCTCTTCAGTTAGATATATTAAGTTTGGATGAAAAAGATTCTGAGGATGTAGGCATGTTTGAGGAACGATTTTTTAAAACCCTTGCTAAGATCAATGAAACTATACGTATGCTTACCCAATCGGAGTCTTCTCAGTCAACATGTACTTCAACTTCTAAGTTACCCACTGTAGAAATTCCTACTTTTGATGGCAAGGATTTTACAAAATTCAAACCCTTTTATGAACTGTTTATAGCGGTAATAGACAATAACCGTACATTGACTGATGTCCAAAAGCTATTTTATCTGAGAAAGTACCTAATCGATGAGGCTTTGTCAATAATAGTTAACCTACCGCTAGTTAGTCAATCTTATAAGGAAGCTTTGGAATTGTTGAGTAAGCGCTATGATAATAAGACACGCTTAATATGTAACCAGATTAACTTAATTTTGGATATACCAACAATGCAAAAGGGAACGGCGGTCTCTATAAGAACCTTTGTTTCTGAAGTTAAACAACAATTATATGCGTTAAAAAATCTTGATGAACCAGTGGATAGCTGGGATCGTCTTCTATTGTGTCTACTCTCTAAAAAGCTTGATTTATATACACACAGAGCATTTCATTTAGATAGAGATGTAAGAACTTTACCAACTATGACAGAGTTTTTAGACTTTTTAGAAAAGCGTGCTATGGCGCTGGAAGATACTATTCCCTTGAAAGGTCATACTACTGAAAATAAATCCAAGACTACAATGAGAGTCTCAAATATCGCTGCACAATTCAATGTACTGTGTGCCTATTGTACTAAAACTGATCATGCAATTTTTGCTTGTCCCAAGTTCAAGATGGTTCCTATAGAAACACGTCTCACCTTTGTAAAAGATCACAAATTGTGTTCAACATGTTTAAAATTACATACTGACAATGTCTGTAAGTACAAATTCAAATGTAAAGTTTGTAAGGAATCTCACAATACACTTTTACATGAAAGTAAGAAAGAGGCTTCAGTCTCATTATGTTTTTAATTTAAGTGAAAAATTATAGTAGTTATAAATTATTTAATTTAAGTGATTATTTATTCACCGTCGGCAACAAAACCTGACCTGCTAATGCCTGTAAATCAATATTTAATACTATCAAGTATGTTTTTTAATTTTTTTTCGTACGTAAATAGAACCCTTCCACCAATAAAACACATAAAATATATATGGTATCGAATTACTTTTTGAAATAATAATTTTTAAAGTTCACATATTGTTTTTTTCAACTATAGTCAATGTTTAACGCTAAGTATAATAAATTACAAACGAAATACAGACAAACACTTGACACCACTTGAAAGGGTCTTTCATAAGCTTGAACAAAAAAATTACTTGAAGTGTCTATTGATTACAACACGCCAACAAAAAAATAATCTGTGAACCCGTCCGACCCGCGCGCGACGGGGCGCCGTTTTTTGTCGAAGCTCGAGCGCTCTGACGTAATTACGGGCCGCGGCCGCAAAACGTCAAGTGGTTAAGGTAAAAGTCATTGACAAATATGGTCGTGACATTTTTGTACGAGCCTTGCTCGACAGCGGGAGCCAGGCTTCCTTTATAAATAATTCCTTAGTGAAAAGGTTATCAGTTGTTCCTGCTTTGCAGTCTACTAATATTATTGGTATTGGTAATAAAACCACAAATATAAATCAGGTTGTTAAGTTACCTGTAAATTCAATTGTATATGATAATATTATATTTAATGTCAATTGCTATTTAGTTGATACGATTACAGCACCACAGCCGCAGCAAAGATTAGACATCTCTAAATTGACCATTCCAGAAAATATTCATTTATCAGATAAAGAATTTAACATCCCTACTGAAAGGATGATGGGCAAAAATGTATGAACCGTGGGCCCACCTCCAATAAAAATAACGTGTATATTAAATTAAAGGTCTGTTTACATACAGCTATTATCAGAAAGGCGCATGCCAGAATTCGCTGTGTGGTTGGAGTTATTCGATATAAAAAAGTTGATATTTTTAGGTTAAAAATAGAAGTTTTTGATTTAGAAAACCATTTTTTTTGCGAATGTTTAAACCAATTATTACTGCATCATGTATTACATTATTATTGAGTATAAGTTCAATGAAAAAAAAAAAAAAAAAAAACGTACGAGAAAAAAATCAGATGAAAGACTAATATTTGCATTAGGTACTTGCAGATCGTCTCCAAACTGTTCAGTTCTCGTAGACTGACCGTGCTAGATGTGTGCGCGTGAGTCAGACGTTGCTATAAAATGGCGGCTGACCGACCGGTGACAACAAACAAAGGAAAGCTCTTCGCCTGTCTCGCTTGCGGCTACTACCGACCGCCTTTCCTCTCTGATGTGAGCAGCTCTCAGAAACCGGTTTTCGCATACAATAACGCTTCACAGAACAAGAGCTATCGCGTACTCAATCAGTCATCCGCTACCTTTGTGTGTGTGAAGACGTTGCATATTGTATCCCATTGAACCACATCCTATCTAATTAAAAACGACAACTTGGCTTTCATTTTGGACTATTGATTCTTGTGTGAACGATAACTTGGTTTTTATTTTGGACTATTGATTCTTCTGTAAACGATAACTTGGCTTTCATTTTGGACTATTGATTCTTGTGTAAACGATAACTTGGCTTTGATTTTGGACTATTGATTCTGGTGTAACTCAATTTTCGGAAAATGGACTATCGAAGTTGTGTTATGTGCCGTCGTGGTTTACACAATAGAAGATACCAACAACATGTACTCGCGGCGAATTTACCCCAAGACGAACCGCCGCTTGCAATGTTTATACAAGAGCATGCTCAGTTGGAGGTAAGCAGTTAGATATTATAGTTTATTACTATATTGAGTGAAGTGAGGCTTATGTGTGTGAGTGATATCTCGTAAGTTATTTTTGGTTAGGTTACGCACGTAATTGATCAAACATTTAGCCTCTCTGATGTGAGCAGCTCTCAGAAACCGGTTTTCTCATACAATTATCGGACGCGTCACAGAACAAGAGCTAAGTGCTTTATTCGTCATCAAACTATTATTAGTTTGCCGAGAACACTAGTTTTTGTCAAAAATGTTACCTTTTTTGGATAAAAACATGACCCTCTTTTGACAGTAGAGTTAAAAACTAAATACATTATACTAATGTCGCTGCCTGCAGTGCCATAAATCATTGGTGCTCCAAGGAAAGATGCGTGCGGCGCGTCTCTTATCGATAAATGCTTATCAATTCCTAGAAAGAAGAAGAATAGTGTGCGCTGGCTTACTTATGTGCGACAGAGAAAGCAACAGACGGCGTCTTGTTTCCACATTTTATTGCCCCGCGACTGTTTGACATTAGTATAATAATATCATGATCTATCAGTTACTATTTATTGTTATAATCGAGATTCTGATGACGCGAATTGACGGTGTTACACGAAGGCTTAGAATAGATAATAATATTGCATATAAAATGGCCACTCCTCGCCCCCCGCCAATCAACACTTCCTCACCCCGCTCCTACTCTTGTAGTTCGCTTGGTGGCATAGACAAGACAAACAGTTTGGTGGCCCTGTATACAAATCAGTTTGTACTTCTAGCAGGTCAAGCTATAATTCTAGCAATCAAAAATAATCTTCACGTAAGCACTACGCAACCGCACCAAAGTACAGGTTGTCATGTCGTTGACTGAACCCGTTACCGCCTTGATATTTAGTAGTATTTTTATTTAACTTAAACAAGATAGTGTTTAATCATGCTTTGATTCTATTTGAAATAATTTCATATTTCAGGTTGTATTTGACAACACAAGAAGAGTATGCCATCGGTGCTGGCAAAGAGCTACCAATGAGTCGAACAGGATTCAAGCAGGTGCACAGGGAGATCATCAAGTTCAAGTACCTGACGAACCGCTACCACAAAATAATCCACGACATTCGCGAGCACCCAACACAAGTAGACACTGCATATATAACAATTGCCGAAATACAAGCCGCCTCCGAATACCAGAATCAGTGAAAACATATATATTACTTACACACAGGCTTTTTATTCCCGAGAACAGTAGAGTCTGTCGAGAACACTTAAATAGTAATGAATGGGAAGATTTACCAGGAAACTGCAATGTGTCGTATGATTTTAATACTGAACAGTGTAATTCCATTTGCGAAGCGTTGAGAACAGCTGCTCTAAAAGATGCCAGACTAGACTTTGAAGGTATTCAAAGCATATCAAATGCCGAAATGTTTTTTTGGACGGGTCGCAACATAGACGAATTCAATACTATTCTGCAAGAATGCACTTCGTTAAACAGATTAAGACAGCCGAGGACAGCCCTAGGAGTGTACCTAAGTAAACTTCGCACAGGAGAGCCTGATGAACGAATGGCGACCTTGTTTAACATATCTCGGCGCACGCAGGAGAGGCTGTTACATTCGGTCAGATCTTGTTTGGCTGATGATTATGTTCCACAACACTTGGGCTTTGACCATTTAACCCGAGAGAACGTGCTTAACAGGAATTTACTTATTCCAAAAGGAATTTTTGGAAATGATAGTAACACCAAAGCTATTTTAATATTTGATGGCACGTATATTTACATCCAAAAAAGCACGAATTTGATTCTTTGTTAAGTGGTTGTTTCAAAATATTGGATGGCCTTGTATTGCAAAATACTGTTTTTGGTTATGTGGTTGCTGGTAAATCCTGCTTAAGCAGTAAAAATGTATGTTTAAATCTAGTTTCAAATCTTAAAATTTTTGATGAAAGAAAATTAGAAAATGTTATGGAAAATTTTTGGTTGACTGAGAAAGTGTCTGAACTTCCATTAAAAAAAGTTACAGATGAATTTAAAAAAACTGAAAATATTTTTAAAGAGTCCCTTCAAATTACTAACAACACATTCCATGTAGATATGCCGCTTATTTTTCCCAAAAATGAGCTGCAGCTGGGAGACTCTTTCTCAGTCGCCTTGCAAAGATTTTTAAGTTTGGAAAAAAAACTTAATCAAAATCCAATATTATTGGAAGAATACAAAAAATTCATATAGAACAATATGTAGCATTAGGGCACGCCAAGAAAGTTGATATAAATTCTTATGATCTTAATAATGGTTCTGTTTACTTTTTAGCACATCATGCTGTCTTTAACCAAGATAGTAAGACTACAAAGTTGCGAGTGGTTTTCGATGGAAGTATGAAATCCAGAAACAAAACTTCGTTAAATGACGTCATGCTGAATGGGCCAGTGGTACAAAGTGAGCTCTTTGATATTCTTCTCTTATTTCGAACATATTTATTTGTTTTAATTTGTGATATACAAAAAATGTTCCGTGGTGTTTATATTAATGAACATCACACAAGCTTACAGAACATACTTTGGATCCCTCCAAAGTATGTTCTGTAAGCTTGTGTGATCCTAATACACCCATAAGTTGTTTGCAGTTGCAGACTGTAACGTATGGATTGAAAGCCTCTACCTTTTTGGCCACTCGATGCTTGATAGAACTTGCAAATAGGCATGAAAATGACTTACCTCTTGCTGCACAAGCAATGTTTTCAAACACATGCAGGTTGCGAAGATATAGAGCAGCTAAGTTTATTAAAGAATCAGCTGATTGAATTACTAAAATTTGGTAATTTCACGTTACATAAATGGTGTTCAAATCATCCTATAGTTTTGGATGATATCCCAAGTGAATATAAATATTTTGATGAAATAAACTTGAATAAGGATAATATTATTAAAACTCTAGGATTAAAGTATGATATTGTAGCTGATAATTTCTATTTTCAGGCTCCTTTAACACAACCTAATGAACAAATGAACACTAAAAGAAAGATTCTTAGTTACATAGGGAAATTTTTTGACCCATTGGGTCTTATTAGCCTTATGGTGACATGGTCCGCAATACTTATTAAACCCAGATCTAGCTCATAAGCAAGAAAATTTTATTGAACCAGAAACAGTACCAGACAAATCTTGTCTTATTATTAATGTAGAGCCTTCTCTACCAACCTATTTATTAGAAAGATTTTCAAATATAAATAAACTACAAAGTGTTGTCGCTTATATGTATAGATTTATAAACAATTCCATGAGAAAAAACATTATAAAAGATAAAAACCTTACTCCTAAAGAGTTACAGCTAGCTCTGGAATCTGTAATTCGTTCCATTCAAAAAAATTCATTTTTGGAAGATTCAATTATAAATAATAAAAAAATAAAATCAGGGCTGGCCAATCTTCATCCATTTATTGATGCACACGGTTTGCTCCGTGTGGGCGGCAGGCTGCAAAATGCAAAATGCACCCTATCATTTTGCCAAAACACTCTAATATAACTTCCTTAGTTATAGAAAGAGAGCATTTACGGTTATTGCATGCCTAGGTTGGTGCTCAGTTCACTATCACAGAAATTCTGGATAATCAATGGCATACGAGAGGTTAAAAAGGTAGTCCATAAATGCCTGAAATGTTTTCGATTGAAAGCTGACACTGCTAAACAGCTCATGGGTTCACTTCCAAAGGAACGAGTCACAACAACTAGGCCCTTTCAGCATGTCGGCATCGACTTTTGTGTTCCCTTTAATTTAAAAGTATCAAGAATCAGAAAACCACTGGTTACAAAAAATTCTGTAAATGCTTATTAAAATATCAAATTGTAGTAATACAATAAGAGGGGATCGGCACTGTTACTCCTTAATACAGGCTATTTCATAGCCTAGCTAGGAGATCAGCACGTCACCCACCTTGATTGCCAGAGATTTTATACTACCCACTTTATGAAAACTGTTACATGTACTACAATCTGTTTTGTATAAATAAAGATTATATATTATTATTATTCTATGTGGTGCTAAACCCAGCGAAATGAATAATGAAGAAGCAATTTTAGAAAAGACGGTTAAAAGTGATTTTTTATATTCTATCCTTGGGCATGTCACCTCAGCATTCTTCGATTAGATTATTTGAATGCATCTTGCACATATCTTACCGTCTGGATATAAAAACATGGCAGGCTAGGGGAACCGAAAAAAAACGAAAGTGTCTGAAAAAAAGAAGTACTTGCAAGAAAAGTTTAGAAGCAAATTGAGTATTTTAGTAGGTATTTATGTGGATGGTGGTTTATGGTTTTGGCATATGCCAAAACAACAAACCGGAAGCACTAATGATGGAAATACAGCTGGTAAGTTTTTCCGAAATGCTGAAAACTCAGCAGAAATCACTGGTCATTGTTGAGCTTATCAAACGCTTCCATGTGATATATATTATAGAAACAATAAATAGGAGCTACGTATGGTATTCCGAAATACCGCTCACCGAAAGGACGGTTTTCCGATAACACTCTACTCCGACGGTTAGTTGAACGAAAAAATAATTGGCCGATGAAACGTTTCGCCGAAAATATTATTCATCGACGGTTGGTAGTCCGAATGAATCCTTCGCCGATGTAACGGTTCACCGAAAACACTCTTCAACGACGATTGGTTAAACGAACGAATCTTTCGCCGATAGCACTCGTTGTAGGGGAATTCTTTTGCCAAATGGATAGTTTTTCTTTCAGCTTGACAACACCCTTAGGTCTTGTAGAAGTCATGTTAAAAATACAGGTAATAATAAAATAATACATGGAAGAGTGGCAATAGAAAAAAAAAACAAAGTTTTTATTTAACAATAAGAAAATTAGTCAAAAAGGCAAATTTATATTGTTTTTTACAATAAACAATATGATTATGGTTATTATGATTTCTCTATTAGAACTGCAACAATAGAAAAAAAAAAAAAAAAACTGTGCGAACAAAGCAAAAAACAAATAAAAGTAACACAACGTGATAAATTTTTGAAGTTATAGTAAATTGTGAATTATTATTATTATTTGTACTTATAATTATTATAATTCTTTAATGATATAAAAAATATTTATTTCTTGTTTTTTAGGTATAGAATATGGGCCAATCCACCTAAGAAAGATTCAATATTCATTTCACTCTTTTGTGATAAGTGTGTTTGTATCCTAGCATCATATTCAACCTGTGCATTACGTCTACGCTTTGGCATGGGTTCCGAGGAGTTGATTCGTTCAATGACACATTCTGTATGCTTCTGCTCTTTAGCAAATTCAATAATTGTTTTATAAATGTTCCATTTTTTTCTATGAAGAAGCGTGTTCCATCGTTCATGCCACGATTCTAATGCATTTTGTGTCCTTGGAACAGAAAGTGTGCGATCGTAAACTGACCACATAGCTGGTGGAAATAATGCCTGATTTCTTTTTATTATCAAACCCGTGTTAGTTCTTTGCTGCGTGTGATGTGATCCAACATAATATTTCTTAAACCAGTGGGCAATTTCAGATGCTTCTGTCGGCAATATTTTATTTTGGATGATTTCGAAGGCTTCGGATATCTCAGCGGGCTCAAGAAAAGCGAGGGCAACTAAGTGTCTGATTTTGTGCGCAAATGTGAAATCTTCAGCATATCGCCTTGCGAGACCCTCTGACTGGACATGACGCCAAATACTTTGGGTCAAATGGAATAAGCATAACCTGTGGGCGCAGTATGGAAACTGTCGTTTGACTGCATTGATCACTGCTACTTCAAAATCAGTTAATATATTAGCTGGTGACAAATGGGTATTTGATGTATTGATCGCATATCTTTTCAAAATCTCCAAAAATATGAAATAACAGCTTTCAGTCTTATGTGACAGTAGTGCGTATGCCATAGGTAGAAATTTATTTGTACCACCTGCAGTTCCCACTAAAACATGAATAGAAAAAACTTGACAGAACGGAGTTGGACAACTCGAAAATGTCCCGTCCATGATCCAGCATTGTGCATTATTCATACGCTTAACATTAGATTTAGTACCAAAAATGACAACACTTTCATTGTTACATGTATATTGACCAAGCAAAAATTGCTTTCCATTACTTTTAGCGAGATATTGTGGTACATGAAATTCGTTGATTGTTTGCGGTATCTTAGGAAGTCCTTTATTTCTAACACGCTGCACAATCATTCGGCAAGCTGATTTATTCGGCAATTGAGGCGCACTTATGGTAGCTACGTCTTTTAAACAACGATTTACAATTTGTGACGGACTGTCCATAGATTCCTTCGCACTAGTTCTCAATTTGTTTTTAAAATTCATATCAATAATTATTTCAGGCTCTGGTAAATGTGCATGATCACAATTTTGACTAACAAATGTATGTTCATAACAATCAAATAAAGTTATTACACTTACACCACAACCACTTGTTTGTTTTTTTGTACACCGCCAATAATACTTGTTATCATATTTTTTATTTAAGTGATAAGAATATCCATTCACTACTAGCACATGTCCTCCGCGTTTAGATTTAACTAAATTGCACTTATTCATTTTTAATTAAACAAAACACGAGCGAGAAACATTTCATGTAACGAGGTCTGTCGGCACAAATTTCGCAACTACCCACAAAAAATAAATAAATACTACCATAGATATTTGTTGTTTTGTTACATGTAACTATTGCAAGTTTATTCAATACTCGTTTAATCTCAGTACCATTGTCAATGAGTGCATTATGCGTCATTTAGGGACTTATCTTTAATACGGAAGTTCCCGGTATTTATTTATTCATCTATGCTGATAAAATTAAACATGGGACTCGAGTATTGTTTAGCTGCATTGCACATAATTATAAAATATAATAGCTAGCGTAAACTGAATGCTATCGGCGAAAGATTCGTTTGTTTAACCAATCGTCGTTGAAGAGTGTTTTCGGTGAACCGTTACATCGGCGAAGGATTCATTCGGACTACCAACCGTCGATGAATAATAATTTTCGGCGAAACGTTTCATCGGCCAATTATTTTTTCGTTCAACTAACCGTCGGAGTAGAGTGTTATCGGAAACCCGTCCTTTCGGTGAGCGGTATTTCGGAATACCATATGTAGCTCTTCATAAATGTTGACAAATTCCATGAATTCTTCTCCAAGGCAACAAGAGAATTGTATTTTAAGGAGTATTCGTGGAACCCAATGCCAGTAAGCGTACATAAAATTTGATTTCACGGGAAAGCTATAATTTCTGCATGTGTTTTACCACACAGACATAGGTCAAATGTCTGAAGAAGCTCAAGAAGCACAAAACAAAGACAATATCAGGGAACTTTTTACTAGAAAATCTTCGAGAATTAATACAAATCGAGAATTACTGAATAGATTATTAATTTCATCGGATCCGTATATTGCCAGTTTGCGTACGACTCCAAAAACAAAGCGTAGTAAAATTAAACCCGAGGTAAATGAGCTACTAGAAATAAGAATTTCAAATATTGAACGTGAGATACCAGTAGACGAAACAGATAAAGATTCTGATTGATCTGAATCAGAATCTGAAGACTTGGATGCAAGTATTGAAAACGAAGATTCTGAAGAATATCTATCTGTTTCGTCTACTAGTAGTAATTAATCTTAATTGTACTAAACTTTGCGTAATTTTTTTTATTGTATTTACTTTTATATTAATTTTGATGTATAGTTGTGAAAATATGTTCTATTATTAAATTATACATCTAAAACGATCAATTGTTTTATTTATTTTTTGATCATTTAAATATTACTACCTAATAACACATATATGGGGCAAAATAATTTTGTCCCGCTAGATTTTCATAATAACACACTGTGCTTCACATTGGTGGTGGGAGATCATTCCAACAGCGCGTGGCTGCAAACTTGAAACACCCCCTGAATGCTGTAGTTCTGTGCATTGGCACCAACAGTGGACTTACCATGGAGCGAAGACTATACTTTAGGTGGGTTTGATTCCAAGTTAGCTTCTTATAGAGATAGCGTGGTTTATGGGTTGTAACAATACCAAACAATAACTTGGCTAAATGAAGCTTCCTCCTGGCAGCCATCTTTAATCATTTTAGTTGGTGAATATATGGAGTAACATGACTTCTTCGCGGGATGTTTACACAAAAACGAACACAAGCATGCTGGATACGTTGGATTACACGCTCTGTTCTTGAAAGCAGGCATGGTCCATAGACTGTGTCACAGTAATTTAACTTTGAAAGGATGAGACTGTCAACAAGTTGTTTCCTTACTGGTATACTTAGGTATTTCCGTATTCCATATAAGACCTTTAGTCTATAAAAGCAATTTCGGAGAACATTGGTCACGTGGGCTTCAAAACGCAGCTCTGGATCCATAACTAGCCCCAGATTGCATGTCTGCTCCACTCTCTCAATTTTCTCTCCCTTGATAACTATCTCAGGGTTGCCAGACAGTATTGCACTAACTTGTTTCTTTGAACCCAGCACCATAAATTTAGATTTGAGGGGGTTCAAAACCAGAGAGTTCTCCTCTGACCATAAAAGCACTCTATGCAAGTCCTCATTTATTTTCTGCACTGCCAAAGGTGTTTCGTTCCCCTTGAACGATATGTATAACTGAATATCATCAGCATACATGGGGTCCATATTGGCTCAACTAAAGTTCTTTACCCGAAATTGTTCTTCCTAACGATTTGTAATCCGAATGATCACTCTTCCTAAAATTTTTCATGCTAAAGTTTTCATAGTTTCGTGTGAGAAACGGGCTTCAGTATAAGGAAATACCAAAAATCTCAGAATTATCTTCATCAGGCATATTTGAATGTTGTGCAATCGAGCTTACTTATTTTAAGATAATTGTTGTATGTATTTACAGAGTACCAAATATAAATAACCTCAATTACTGTTTTGATAAGATGGAAACGCTTTTGCGAGAAATATCACGCACACGATGCAACAACATTGTAGTGGCAGGGGACTTTAACATAGACATGCTGAAACCTAATAGCCACTCAAATACATTCGAATGTCTTTTAATGAGCTATAACTTAAAACTAGTATTAAAGCAGCCGACTCGCATGGCCAGTATGACATGCATAGACAACTTTGCTCACAATTTTAGAAAAATGTGTAAATCTGACGTAATAGAATTGGCATTGTCCGATCATACAGCACAGCTGCTTCACTGTCCAGTTCAAACCAAATGTCTCATAAATTATTGGTACACGGCTAAAAGGGACTACAGTCTTGACAATATTTCTAAGTTTAAAAATCATATAAAAAACTTATCTTTCGCAGAGATTTATGACACAGTCGATCCGAATGAAGCATATAACAAATTTCTTGATCTATTTAAATTAATATACGACTTGTGTTTTCCAACTAAATTGATCAAAATAGATGACTCCGATGCCGCGAGAAATCGCGGCACAGCGGACAGAGCTCCGACGGGATCTCATGGCGTCATGGAGAGTGCGATTGTCGCAACCCAGTGCTGGACACGCCACTATTGCGGCGATAAGTCCCCTCTTTGAGGAGTGGCTGGAGAGGCGCCACGGCGTCCTCACCTTCCGCCTGACGCAGGTCCTCACCGGACACGGCTGTTTCGGGAGGTATCTGTTTCGGATAAGGCGGGAGGAAACGCCCGGGTGTCATCACTGCGTGGATCGCCCGGAGGACACGGTGGAGCATACGGTGGAGGTATGCCCGGCTTGGGCAGAGCACCGCCGTGTCCTCGTGGAGGCGATCGGTGGCGGGGATCTCTCGCGTCCGGCCCTGGTCCAGGCCATGGTACGGAGCGAGAGGGCATGGGAGGTCGTCACCTCCTTCTGCGAAGCAGTAATGCTCGCGAAGGAGGAGGCGGAGCGCGTGAGGGAGAGGCAAATTTCGCGCCCTCACGCCCCTAGCCGCCGCAGGAGGAGACGCCCCGGGCGTCGGGAATCGATCGCGGATTCCCGGCCACCGTAGGCGCGGGCTTGCGGACGGTGAGCAATGGGTAGCTCGCCGTCCGGTAAGGACCAAGCCCGGGTCGACGGCGCGTTGTGTTCCACGCGCGCCTCAAAGAGATGTCAGCGAATGAAGGGGTCCGATGAGACCATTGCCTGCCGGGGTTGCGGGAAAGTCCGAAAGGGATACCGTGGCCCCCTGGCATTGCACAGGCAAGAGAAGGAACACGGGTGGGTTTTAGTCAGTAAGAGTCTGACACGCCCTCCCGCTCCACCCAGAGCGGGAGACGTCATTTGATGATTTCCCACCCAAAAAAAAAACAAAAAAAAAAGGGTACCGCAAGGGAGCGTTTTGGGTCCCTATATATTTATTTTATACATAAATGACTTACCGAAATCTATTGATCGACCTATGACACTATTTGCGGATGATAGCACGATTACAATACCTTGTAAAAGTAGAGATACGTATGAGAGGGAAATTAATAATAGTTTAAAACAGACGGTAAACTAGCTAGACGCAAATAATTTAAAAATAAATTTGGGTAAAACAAAAGTTATCCATTTTAGACAACAGACCTCTAGTATTAATTTAAATATAAACTATGATAATGATGCCATAGAAGAAGTTGAAACGACATATTAAGGAGTTCCTAACTGAAAAAGAATTTTTAAGCTAGTGTAATATTATATAGTTATTATTTTTTGTATTTCACTGTGTAGTAGTAAGTTGTAATATTTTAAAATTGTTTTTAATTATTTAGTTTAATGTGTTAAATCTTTTGCATGCCTACGTGGTAAAATATGGCTGAACTCTAATATTTTTGTCATCAATTGCTGTTACCCATATTTGCAAAATAAATTATCTTTTATCTTTTTATTCATTCATACTATTTGTAGTGCTACCGGCGATATTCATAACACTCATGTTTCCGAAAATTGTAATTAATAATATCATTAATGTAAATATATTTAAACTCCTACTGTTTTTTATCATAACGCTTTTATCCCTAAACATAATTACCATAATATTTTTTTAGTTGAGCCAATATGGACCCCACCGGGGTGCGCCAAAGTTCACCTAAATTTTCGGAGTTGAAAATTTAGGTGAACTTTGGCGCACGGGTAGCACAGGTCAGAGTCACAGTTCTAACCTAACCTAACCTATGCATCCCTTCCACATCGTTTTTACGACAAACGGTTAGTCGGAGACAAAAAACACCAAGACACTTTTAGCTTTAGCTATTTAGGTGTTTTATACGATAGAATCGAGAAAATAAACGATTTGCAAAAATAACACTTTTTTGGCAAAAAAAATCTAAGTCTTCGCTCCGTAGCGCCCCCAATGCTACACTCCAACCGAAAATCATAAAACACGACTCATTTACAGTTATGTTTATGGCCTGGGAGTTTATACCGCAGTTCTAACCGTACCTAAACCAATAACTATAGGACTGATTCGGTTCTGGCACTTCGCCGGCCGCTACCGCGGCACGCTCGCTTCGCTCGCTCGACTCGTGCGTTGTGGTCACAGTTCTAACCTAACCTAAACCAATAATTATGAATAAGACCGATTCGTTTCTGGAACTTGACTGAATGACTGGAGCGTGACTCTGGCTTCCAAAAATACACCAATAAAAGTGATTATTTGAAAGCTATAGCCGCTAATATTAAACTAATTTAATTGAAAAGTGTATATGAAAACATGTATTTAACTACTTGTACCATGGTACTATTATTCTTATTGTATGTTATGTGACAACAAAGTTACGCAAAATTAGTGTATATAATACTGATTACTGCCTCGTTGGTCTAGTGGTCGCAAGCGCTACTGCTGAGCATGAGGTCCTGGGTTCGATTCCCGGGTCGGGCAGTGTTATTGGGTTTTTCTATCTGGAATTTCTCAGTAGCAGCCCGGAGTCTGGATTTGTGCCCGGTTGATGGCAATAGGCTCGCCCCCTATTACATGGGACTTAAACATAACTGGCGAAATGTGGGTGTACCTACTACAGGTACACCTCTGCCCAACCCTTCGGGGAAACAAGGCGTGATGTTATGTTATGTTAATACTGATTATTATGAATAAAAAGAAATCTAAACAAAAAGATATGACTTTGAATAATAGTGTAAAAGATGGTTATGTTGAGAAAATATAGGAAAACAAATAAAAGTATAATAGATGTTTATTGCTACTGACATTATGAAGTTGAATGCTTCGGAATTATGAACATTAGAGACAGAGTAGTTAGGAATTGTGATTGTTAGGATGAAAAATGTTAGGAAGAACATTTTCGGATTTCCAATTATCGGAGTTGAAAATTTAGGTGAACTTTGGCGCACCCGCATACATGTGATATTTACAGTTAACAAAGGATTGTATGATATCCGCACTGTACAGAATGTACAACATTCTGGGGCCTGAGGGATCCCTCAGGGATCCCTGAGGGACAGGATTTTAAATTGCGCCACAATTGTTTCGGGTCCTTTATTTGGTCATTGATGCTTTTGCTGAAATATGTCAGTAAAGATAATCAAGAGTCTAGGGTCAAATGCACAGGGTGTCGACGGTATAAGTCTCGATATGATATCTCTCACGTTGCCAACTACCTTGCAAGCCATTACAGATATTATAAACCGGTCCATAGCCACGCGTACATTCCCCGAACTCCGGCGATGCGCTATTGTACGCCCTATCCCTAAAAATAATAATCCTGTTGACATGAAGGACTTGAGACCAATTAGCATTCTACCTTGCCTGTCTAAGATCCTGGAACGCGTAGTATACTCGCAGGTTACAATACAATACCCCGAAAATAATAACATTCTTCCTGACCTTCAGTCGGGTTTCAGAAAGGGTAGAGGTACTGCAACGGCTCTGGCTGATGTTGTGGGTATTATAGCACTTCTTGAAGCACGTGACCGGGGGGAGGGAACAATTCTGGCTCTGCTGGACTTTTCCCGTGCTTTTGATGCAATTAATACCACTCTACTGCTGTCAAAGTTAGCCTTCTATGGCTTCGACAGTGGTGCGGTGGAGTGGTTTAATAGCTACCTTACCAATAGGTCTCAATACGTAGAAATGCGTAGGGAGGACGGGTCTACGGTGGCATCCCCCCCCCCCTCCAAGTGTCAAGGGGTGTCCCTCAGGGATCCCTGATCAGGCCCCAGAATCGATCGATTCTGGGGCCTTTGTTGTACGGATATCATACAATCCTTTGTTAACTGTAAATATCACATGTATGCTGATGATATTCAGTTATACATATCGTTCAAGGGGAACGAAACACCTTTGGCAGTGCAGAAAATAAATGAGGACTTGCATAGAGTGGTTTTATGGTCAGAGGAGAACTCTCTGGTTTTGAACCCCCTCAAATCTAAATTTATGGTGCTGGGTTCAAAGAAACAAGTTAGTGCAATACTGTCTGGCAACCCTGAGATAGTTATCAAGGGAGAGAAAATTGAGAGAGTGGAGCAGACATGCAATCTGGGGCTAGTTATGGATCCAGAGCTGCGTTTTGAAGCCCACGTGACCAATGTTCTCCGAAATTGCTTTTATAGACTAAAGGTCTTATATGGAATACGGAAACACCTAAGTATACCAGTAAGGAAACAACTTGTTGACAGTCTCATCCTTTCAAAGTTAAATTACTGTGACACAGTCTATGGACCATGCCTGCTTTCAAGAACAGAGCGTGTAATCCAACGTATCCAGCATGCTTGTGTTCGTTTTTGTGTAAACATCCCGCGAAGAAGTCATGTTACTCTATATATTAACCAACTAAAATGATTAAAGATGGCTGCCAGGAGGAAGCTTCATTTAGCCAAGTTATTGTTTGGTATTGTTACAACCCATAAACCACGCTATCTCTATGAGAAGCTAACTTGGAAACAAACCCACCTAAAGTATAGTCTTCGCTCCATGGTAAGTCCACTGTTGGTGCCAATGCACAGAACTACAGCATTCAGGGGGTGTTTCAAGTTTGCAGCCACGCGCTGTTGGAATGATCTCCCACCACCAATGTGACGCACAGTGTGTTATTATGAAAATCTAGCGGGACAAAATTATTTTGCCCCATATATGTGTTATTAGGTAGTAATATTTAAATGATCAAAAAATAAATAAAACAATTGATCGTTTTAGATGTATAATTTAATAATAGAACATATTTTCACAACTATACATCAAAATTAATATAAAATTAAATACAATAAAAAAAAGTACGAAAAGTTTAGTACAATTAAGATTAATTACTACTAGTAGACGAAACAGATAGATATTCTTCAGAATCTTCGTTTTCAATACTTGCATCCAAGTCTTCAGATTCTGATTCAGATCAATCAGAATCTTTATCTGTTTCGTCTACTGGTATCTCACGTTCAATATTTGAAATTCTTATTTCTAGTAGCTCATTTACCTCGGGTTTAATTTTACTATTATATATATTTATTATATTTAATTTTACTATTTTTTATGCGGCCGCGCTTGGTCCACACGAATCTCCAGTCGAATTGACTAGCAGCGTCCCGTGCCTTACGAAACAACTGGCGGTTTAGTTTTGTAAGACGTTCGTTCAGGAAGAATCGCTTGGCCGGACCGGACATATCAAGGTCGGCTGTCGTTTGTAATCCACTATGTTGCAAATTAAGCAAAGTCTTAATAATTTTATCATTCGTTTAATACTAATATTACACTTTCTAAAATACACCTAATACGTCTGCACTGTACGAGTGTTCAAGCTCGACCGCCATGTTCCCAAGTGAGGTTATCCACGTTGGCTACAGCTGTCAAGCTGTAGCCAACGTGGATGCTGTAGCCAGTGGGCGCCAACCGGAAATAGTCACTTGGGCACATGGTTCCAACTTTACGAAATGAAATATTAAAACTAGAAATAAGTACCTACTTGTAAAAATAAAATAATATTTAGTGCATTGCTTATTAAAACAAAATAATAACAATGGCTAACAGTCGGCTTTTCCTGAAAAATTCACGTCTCGTGAAACTAATTAAATTATACATAATTATAAGGTTACACCTAGTAAAATATCTAATCAATAAATCATTTGAACACATTATTAACACGGGAATAATAGTAATAAATATCGTTATATCGTTTAAAAAATAAAAATAAAATGTATTTTATATGTTATAGAGAATAATATATATACAGGGTGTTTGGCGCATGGACCGACACAATTTTTTCAGGGATTTGGGAGGTCATTAGCTAGGTTCTACCCATACACCCTTTGTCCCAAATGTCACGGTTGGTTATATATGATTATTTTTTTTAAATGAAAAAAATTCCCAAAATGTGTCCTTTAATTTGAAATAACTTTTTTGTTTGTGGGTGTAGTGGCACAAAACAAATTTTGTTGCATTCTCCAAAGTCCTTTAAATCTAAAAACATCTTTGTTTTATACAACTGGTTTCAAGAAAATTCCTTACAAGCTTCCAAAGTTAATTTTTGTATTTAATGAATGAAATTTTACAACTTCTAAATTAATTATAAAAAAAACTAAAAGCTATTTTGAACTTAGCTAGAACCTAGCTAATGACCTCCCAAATCCCTGAAAAAATTGTGTCGGTCCATGCGCCAAACACCCTGTATATATTATATATATTAGTACAATTCATCTAAACATAATATTCGAGGTGTAGCCTCTTCATATCTACAACAAATATTTCACATACATAATGGACCGAGGACGAAACCCCTTCATGTTCTCGCCTCAAAATATTAAATTAGAATTAGCCTTTATATTTTTTAAATACAATCAATACTGGAGCCCCTTCATGTCTTCAGCATTGTTAAGTCATTCCACTGAAACCTCTACATATTTTCAGTGGTTTGACGATTACATTTAATGAGTTATTAAGAACTTTATCAAATGTCTGATTCTAAATGAACATAATATTCAGAGGACGAAACCCCTTCATGTTTACGCCTCAAAATAATAAATTAGATCCATAATACAATCAATACTGAAGCCCCTTCATGTCTTCAGTATTGTCAAGTCAATGCCACTGAAACCTCTAAATATTATCAGTGGTTTGACGGCTACTTGAAATGCATCATTATGAATTTCATTATCTCGCTATAATCAACTTCCTAAACGACACAGTATCGGTTTAGTGAAATCTGCTTTTAATCATAAAAGTGGATTAGTCTAATTCAATATCCCACAATTACCTAACAGTTGTTTTTTATAACAACTACTGCTCCGCTGCAACCGTTGCTCCACGTCGCACTCGCGCGCTCGCCCGCAGATCGTCACGCAGATCACGACGCGCCAGGCGCACGACAATGGTTCGAGGGCGAGTTTCTATCGCTCCTGCAGAGCTCGTAGCGTTGAGCTGGCTCCCGCCGACTCGTTCCGTGCTGACAACGTCGCGTTCCTCAAGGTTGACCCCTAGCTTTCGGCTTATGACCTTGATGATATGGATCGGGTTATCAACCTTGGCCTCGGGTATATTTGATATCTCGATATCATTCGCCAAGAGATCCTGGTCCCTGTCGTTGAGCTCGCGCCTTAAATCTTCCACGATCTTATCCACTGCCCCGGTATTCACCGGACCCGAAGAAGCCCGCCACTCCAAGTCGTCCACCCTGGCCTCTAGGCCATCGATGCGCGTGTTGCAGGTATTCATGGAGGTTTTAAGCTGCATCATCTCCATCTCCATTTCCTTACGAAAAACTTGGATCTCCGCACGCACTGCCTCCGCACTGCAATTCCTCCATGATTAATTTCACGTCGGAGCCGGCGATTAGCGATACTCCTCGGGCCGTGACATCAACTGTAGAGGCATTATAAGGCGGGGGAGTGGTGTAGTTAGAGGGGCACGCAGTTTGCATAGGTTCTGGTTTGGAACAGATGTCAGAGGTTTTTGGCGTACTAGTTTCCATACTGGCTTGTTCTACGGGTGTTACTGACTGAGAACTTTCCGCAGTGCCTCTGACAGGGGGTCTCAGCCCTGTTATCCCTAACGAGGTCCTTTTTACATTCGGGGCAACGCCAGCTTGTATTAATAATTGTTTTTGTAGGAATGCCTACACACACACGGTGGTATTGAACCTGACATTTCCCGCACTTAGCGCCCTCTACCGTCGAGATGAAACGACCGCAACCTCCACACTTGGCACCTGGCATGATGGTGAGATGAGCTCGTTAGGTATGTAAGTGGTTCTAGGACCGCACGCTAGATGGCGCCAGAGATAACTCGATACGGATCGATAGCTACGAGATAGATAGACGGCTCTGTTCGCGCGTTAGAGCTGCAATTACTTGTCATAATATAGTGGGTAAGCAGCTAATTACACCAAATCACTGTTATTTTAAGTTGATTTACGTCCCTTATGCGCACTATTTGTTATTCACTTCAATGTATGTCACACTATGCTACACTAAGTTTATTACGAGTAATATATACAATTTTTACTCTAAAACTTGTGTTTTGAATTATTTCTGATATTTTTTTTTTATTTTTTTTATTACATTATCGTACATTGAAGCTAAACCCGATTTCTGTATTTGCCGCCACAAATTTTGCGCTAAATGAAAGAGGCAACCTGTATGAGTAGCTTCAGGGAAATATATCTTGACGACATTGATAACAGCTGTTTCAAAATCAGTAAGTAAGTGCTGCGGGTTCAATTCACATTTCAATTCTTCAGCATATGCCAAAAGTTGTTTGAACATCATCATATAAGTTTCTTCAGTCTTATCTCCCAAAAAACAATACACCAAAGGCACAATTTTTCTGCTATCGATATCATTTCCCACCATCCCGTGTATATAGATTAAAAAGGTAAAAGTGGGTAAAAAGTCCAGAACATGTACAAAATGTTCCGTCCATCATCCATAGAAATGAATCCCGTAAAAGTCTGATATTTCGCTGAGTACAAAATATTAGCAAACATTTATGATCACTGTATTTTGTTTGCCGGGCCAAAAACGATTCTCCTTTAACCATAATATATTCTGCAGGTATATCAATTTCCTCCATAGTAGAAGGTTCTTTCGGAAATGATTTTTTTCTTGCTCTGTGTTGTCTAATTTGACGTAAAGCATTTTTATTGGGAAGACAACACGCACTTGTGCTTGGTACAGCTTCCAAATTATTTCGGATGATCACCATAGGACCGTCATTGCTAGTAGTGGCATCCCTCTTCAATTTATTTTTAAGAATGATTGAGTCCTGCAATCCAGCATTTAGGGCGTGTGAATGTTCACTCATACCTTTGATTAGAGTGTGTTCAGTATTTTCTTTGAGCTCCGTTATCATGGCTTTTGCACTGTTTTTTGTTTTTGAACACACAACATCAATAATGTTTTTTATCCACGTGTTTATTTAACATAAATTCATATCCATCAATAAGTATTATATCGTTTCCGCGTTTAGATTTTCCGTTTTGATAACACTATCAGCCATAGTTGACACGTTTAGATACATATGTCAGTATTATTTACTCCTACCCACATAGCTATGCTTTTACAAATATAAAACTATTATGATAACTCTCAAAACGTCATCACAAAGTACCCAATAAACTTTTAAATAGATGTCATATCGATGGCTTAATCTGCAAATTGGCCAACTCCGTTTTATGCAATTTTAGAGGAAAGCCAAAAAACTCAATAAAATATAAAATATTTACAATATCCATATTTCAAAATACTATTTGGTGCTTTTTTATTTTGAATACAGAATTACCTAAAAAATTAGAAAAATATATTGACCACATACCTATATAATAGATTTTTGGAGTTGAACTATTTGAAAATGAAAAAATATAAAATATATGGGAGTTGTCCACTTTTCTGTGAATCCTTTATTTATATTTATATAGATTATTTTAGATTAGTATTAGGTAATAAGAGGAAAAAAACTATATTTTTGTCACAAAATATGTTTTATTACGTCTTATAAGTCTTCACTTATGTGTTATGTTGTCGTAGAAGTCCCTGTAATCCACCGGTAGGGTAGATTTTAATTCCTGGAGGTTTTTGAACTTACGATTTTTAATTTTAAGCCGAATTTCATAAAGATTCGGTAAGCTTTCAATTGCCGTGGGTGTGATGTTTCTATCGCATTGTTGTGGAAGTAACTGCCACTCTTCTTAAAAATCTCAGCTTAAAGTATATGTTCCCTTTTTATATTGCAGCGCACGAATCGTCTGTGACCTGAACACAAATAATGTAATAAATGAATTACAAAGTAAAATGTGGTTTTTACACTTCGAATGAAACCTGAAGAAAAATACTAATAAAATTGAATAAAATGATAAGATCAAATATAGATAAAATCATAGATACGAGGGCGGGATGATAAGTAACTAGCCTCTGCTATTTAAAAAGTTAAAATTAAAAATATACATATATATGTCATTTTTAAATTCGTATCTCTAGCCTCCTGTGTTCTAAATTTGAATTTGGTGGCGTAAAAATTTTATTGATTTTTTGTCATTTGAAAATATATTTCGTCAATTGTTTTCAAAATGGATAAAATTGAACAAAGAGCGGTGATAAAGTTTCTTCATATGAAGGGCATGAAGGGGAAAGATATCTATGACGAGTTAAAGAATGTTTTGGGTAAATGTGCTCCTTCTTATGCCACAGTAAAAAACTGGGTGGCTGAGTTTAAGCGCGGTCGTACATGTGTCCAAGATGAAGGCCGCCCCGGACGTCCAAAAAGCGTCACGACTCCGGAAATGGTCGTGAAAGTACATGATATGGTTTTAGCAGATCGACGATTGAAGTTATCTGAAATAGCTGACACTACAGGTATCTCAAAAGAACGGGTACATCATATCCTAAGTGAGGAATCAAATATGAAAAAGTTATCGGCACGTTGGGTGCCGCGATTGCTTACGCACGATCAAAAAAGGATCCGGGTGCAAAACTCAAAAGAATGTCTGGACCGTTTTCAGAGTAATAAGGCCGATTTTTACGTCGATTTGTAACAACAGATGAAACATGGGTTCATCATTACTCGCCAGAATCAAAAATTCAATCAAAACAGTGGACGCTCCAAAAAAAGCCATGGCTGTAAAGTCGGCTGGAAAAGTGATGGCTTCCGTCTTTTGGGATGCAGATGGGATCTTGATGATAGATTAGCTTCCTAAAGGTCAAACAATTAATGGAGAATACTACGCTAATCTTCTAGATAAGCTTCATCAATGTATTCAGCAAAAACGACCAGGTTTGGCGAAAAAAAAAATCATCTTCCACCAAGACAACGCTAGGGTTCACACATGTGTTAAAGCTATGGCAAAAATCAACGAATTGAAGTATGATTTGCTGCCCCACCCACATTATTCGCCTGATCTAGCGCCATCAGACTTCCACTTATTCCCTAAGCTCAAAACTTTTTTGGGCGGACAGAAATTTGCCACAAATGATGAAGTCATAGCCGCTGTAGAGGAGTATTTTGCAGGCCTCGAAAGAAATCATTTTATGGAAGGCATTACTGCTTTAGAACGAAGATGGAATAAGTGCGTACAGGTTCACGGAGACTATGTCGAAAAATAAAAATAAGTTAAGTGTTTTCTTATTAGGTTAGTTACTTATCATCCCGCCCTCGTACCTTAGCGTTTCCTGTCGCTTTTCCTGGTCTTATAGATTTATAATATTGTAGACTTCAAAGGATTAAAAAAAAAAATGCGTTAAATAAGATACGTTGTAGGGCATAAGATGTATGCGTGCTCCAAGACAAACTCCTACATATTCAGCTGGTACATGAATAACTTTATTTTTCAGCTTCCTCTCCTCCTCCTTCCTCTCTATGCTGGCATGCGTAGAGTCAGCCTCCATCTGGGTGTGGACAACCTCCAAATACTTTTGCTCAATTATAATATTGTTGAACTTTGCCACATTCAGTAAAGCATTTGGCAATACGACGTTCCTATTTTGTGCTGTACATCCATCGCTGTATAATATAATTTTAATATCCTTTTCAGGTTCTCTGTGAATGCTCAGCAGAAGATTATCTGTAATAAACTTGACAATTATGGTTGCATAGTTGTCAGACGATAGGGCCACCTTCAGTCTCGTTCCAAAGATAGCAAAATCCATCTTTGTTTCTCAAATTGAATAAACAGAAAATGTGTGTGCATAGCTTGGTTTATAATATAGAGATGAAACATTAGATTTAGGTGCTAATAACACAGCTTGTGTGTCCATCGTAAATACGAATTCTTCTGACTTCTTATCGTTTTCTTTTTTGATTTCGGCTTATTTTTTTCTTTCTATGTTCTCCTTATGTTCTGTATCAGGTATATTTCCGAGTTTATGGGATAGACATTTTTCGCAATCATCCTTCTTCGGCACACAGTGATATGTTTTCAATTTATAAGTGTTGCTGAATTTTGCTATTGACAGAGGTTTATTATTCCGCAACGAACAAAAAAGGGGAATGCCAATGCAATCATTTTAATATGTTATTTTATGATCTTATACATCATTAATTGTATCATATACTATTAGTACATCGTCTAAGAATTGAGCAGGAGGAAAAATATTACTCTGATGCCGTGCCCACCCCAGATACCATATAACTGTCATAACATGGGCACAGCATCCTACCGTTCGACGCCCGACGATACAGTTACAACAATATTTTTTAGTGGCACCTCGCCCAGAATCATTGCCACTTATTAATATATATACAAAATATACTTTGCGACTGATATGTCGACTTGCGATTCTAGTTATTCATTTCATTCCTTCCATAATGCTGCTCCTCTGGTCATTGCAAACTTCAATCTGATAACAACCATTAAATCTAACATGTTCTCCATAATAGGAGCGTGCCTGTTTTAATTGGTATGTGCCACAAGCAATTAACATAATTAAATCGCTGTATGTTAGGATTGGGAATTCTCTAAAATTTTCTGAATCCACATTTATGTTTCTAAAGTCTGCCCTAGCTCTATTTAGATTGCGTCGCCTAACATAGTCAGATAGATAATTTAATGTATCCATATTTGAATTTACTATTTCAAGAATTTGAGTAGCATCATTCCTGTCCCTTATTCTTGTGTGGAATTAATTAATTAAAGCAGCAGCCACAGTTAGGTCTCTCATCACGTGTGTGGAAGCCCTGTTAAAATAATTTTGGCGAAAAGGCAGTTTAAAGGCAGTTTTAAAAATGCCATTTACAAACTTGACAATTATGGTTGCATAGTTGTCAGACGATAGGGCCACCTTCAGTCTCGTTCCAAAGATAGCAAAATCCATCTTTGTTTCTCAAATTGAATAAACAGAAATTGTGTGTGCATAGCTTGGTTTATAATATAGAGATGAAACATTAGATTTAGGTGCTAATAACACAGCTTGTGTGTCCATCGTAAATACGAATTCTTCTGACTTCTTATCGTTTTCTTTTTTGATTTCGGCTTAATTTTTTCTTTCTTTGTTCTCCTTATGTTCTGTATCAGGTATATTTCCGAGTTTATGGGATAGACATTTTTCGCACTCATCCTTCTTCGGCACTGTTGGATACGGGACACGAGTAAAACAACAGCGGGCTGTGAACGCACTGACGCTTTATTTTAAACATGCGTGCGCGAGACCTCCGCGGGTGGCGCGGGGTGCCGGCGACGGCGGGGCGCTGCGCGGCGCCGTCTGCGCAGGCAGCCTGCATGGCTGCGCCTCGCACACACATACATATTATGCTTGTACACAACATCTCCCAACCTTATTTCTAAGGATACAATACAATATACAATAGCATAGCATGGTGGTAGGATTCAAAACATAATAATAATACTAAGGTATTTAAAGATCCTTACAACTACATACATGTACAACATTATGCCATCCACTGGTTACTTGCCAAACGCAAGGCTTCTATAGTCCACCTTTGGAAGCTGGCGCAACACTCTACCGGGACTGCGGTCGGGCGGCACAGGCGCGGGCGGCGAGGTCGGCGCCGCTGGCGACGTACTTGCACCCTGCCTCCCCTCCCCCGCGGCGTCCGCTAGAGACTCGGGTTGGGGGCTCGGTGGTGCCGCTGATGATACGTCGTCGTCACCATCATCCTCTAATCCGCCAGCATCCCAACTTTGTTGTACATTGCCGTTGCCCTTAAATAATACAATCTGGTTTTTGTGCTTTTTTATTACACTCCCTGTTAAATGATCGTAAATAAAATACACAATTCTACCACTCTTGTCTATTACTGTGCCTCTGCACCATGTGAACTTTTCTTTATTGGTAAATTTTTTGTATAAAACTTCGTCCCCTTTTTTAAAAAATTGTGTATTTTTACCGCCATAGAATTTACTCTGCAAACACTGTTTAGATTTTACTGTGCTATCCAGTGACGCGTTTGAGGGTGACAGCGATTTTGGCGACAATAGATCCAACCTTGATCTTAGCTTGTGTCCAAAAACTAATTGAGCCGGAGAGAACCCTGTCACTGAATGTACCGAATTCCGGTAATCAAAAAGATATTTTAACAGTTTGACCCTAGTGTCTTTTTGGCTGTTACTGGATAAAATACAGGATTTAATACCCTTTTTCGCGATCTTTACGTAACTTTCGGCCTGGCCATTGCTCGCAGGATTATAGGGCGGTGACGTCACGTGCTCAATCCCGTTAATTGTACAAAACCGTTTAAAATCTTGTGACGTGAAAGCCGTTCCGTTATCGCTTACAATTGTATTTGGTAACCCGAACCTTGAAACAAACTCGTATAGTTTTTCTACTGCAGCTGATGAGGTCGTTGAACCACACATGTCGTAAACTTCCACCCATTTCGTGTATGTATCTACTATAATTAAATAGTGTCTATTATCTAACGGGCCCAAGAAATCTATGTGCAACCGGTAGAATGGTTGGGGTGGGTATTGCCAGGGGGCAAGCGGGGCGCGCGGAGGGGTAGGTCGTAAATGTATGCAAACACTACAAGAGTTGATCATAGTTTCTATTTCTTTATCAATACCCGGAAACCAGAAACGGGAACGAGCTTCAGCCTTTGTTTTTACAATTCCCAGGTGGGAAGTATGAAGTTCGTTTAATATTTTCATTTTTAGACTTTCCGGTAAAATCAATTTATGACCTCTCATAACACAGCCGTCTTCATAAGATAATTGATTCCTGCATGTGTGGAACGGTTTTAGATTCACATCAGACACGCTTCTAGGCCAACCCTTAAAAATAAAATCAATGACCTTCATTAAATTAACATCTCGGGTAGTTTCCTTGCGTAATTCGTCCCGCGTAACTGGCATGTGTCCGTCTATGACGAAGTGAACATACGACGCGCGGTCAATCGGGGCGGCCGCGGCGGCAGCGTGCTGAGCGTTGTCCCCGCGTTCGCTGTCCGCGGCGGTCATTGACCGCGACCACTTATCGTTGTCGGGAAGACTTGCGCGGGACAAATAATCCGCGCTGTTATTCTCGCTACGAACGTATTCGATTTTATAATTATATGCGCTGAGGAACAACGCATATCTCTGTAATCGGTTTGCCGAAACCTCCGGTATACCTTTGTGTGGCCCAAAAATTGAAATTAAAGGCTTGTGATCGGTGCGAAGGATGAACGGGTCTGACTTACCGTACAAGTACTGATGGAATCTTCGAACTCCAAAAATAATAGCCGTTGCCTCTTTCTGGATCTGAGAATAACGTTTTTCAGCTGTGTTTAGAGTGCGGGACGCAAACGAAATAGGACGCTCGCATCCATCCTTATCACTTTGCGATAATATCGCGCCTAACCCATTAGGTGAAGCGTCCACCGTGAGGATTAACTTTTCATTTGGGTCGAAATGCGCTAACACCTGATCTGACGTTAAATGTTTTTTTATTTCGACGAACGCTCTTTGATGTTCATCGGCCCAATGCCATTTAACATCCTTCCTTAGAAGATCGTATAGGGGACTTAAAATTTCGGACGCCTTAGGTACGAAATTACGGTAATAATTTACTAATCCTAAAAATGATTGCAGTTTGCCTATATCTGTGGGCACTGGGGATTTCTCAATTGCTATTACTTTATCTGATGATTTTTTTAACCCGTCTTTGTTAATTACATACCCTAAATAATTGATTTCATTCTTAAAAAATTCGCACTTTTCTTTTTGCAAAGTTAGTCCCGCATCTTGCAGCCTCTGTAGCACTGCCGTTAACCGTTGTAAATGTAAACCCGGTCCATCAGCTGTGATAAGGACATCGTCTAAAAGACATAACACACCGTCCATACCCGACAGTAGGTTTTCCATTGCGCGCTGAAAAATAGACGGTGCGCTGGTTAACCCAAAAACCATACGTGTATACTGAAACAATCCGCGGTGAGTATTTATACATGTAATCTTTTGTGAGTCTTCGTCTAAAACAAATTGATTATAGGCCATGGACAAATCTAACTTTGAGAACTGTTGACCTCCGTGCAATTTTGAAAACAGCTCGTGGACTGTAGGCAACGGGTATTGTTCTACAATTAATTGTTTATTTATTGTTACAGAATAGTCTGCACACAGCCTAACACTTCCATTGCGTTTTAATACTGGCACTACGGGTGATGCATACTCCGAGTGATCAACCTGTTTAAGTATCCCTAAGTTTACAAGGCGGACTATCTCTTTATCTACCTTGTCTCGCAATGCAAAAGCGATGGGACGCGCTTTGAAAAATATTGGCACTGCATCATCTTTCAAACGTAATTTGACCTCGAATTTATTGAATTTACCTAATTTATCTGAAAATACGTCTCTGAATCTATTATAAATGTCATCGATTGTTTTTGCTTCATTCTTTATGAAATTACAGGGTGCTAATTTTAACTTAAATAATGATAAAAAATCTCTTCCGAGCAATGGCGGGCCTTCGCTGCGTACCACGTAAGCATCTAGTGTGTGTGTGCTCAGCCTATATGTGACCGGTAGGCGAATTAAACCGAGACACACAATACTACTACCCGTGTAGGTAAATAGCCTTTTTTTAGGTGGTAACAAGAGCAAACTGCTAAAACATTTGTTGTATAAACTCTCGGAAATTACCGTTACTGCAGATCCACTATCAATCTCTCTTTGATTTGTGAGCCGTTTATGGACACGATTTCTGTCATGGGTTCTCCCCGCTCTGACGTGATGTAACAACATAAAAACTCACCATCGTCGTCCGTCTCACCCACGTCACCGGTCGCAACACACTTTACTTTGCACATTCTACGTAAGTGGCCCTTTGTATTACACTTCCTACAAGAATAGTTCGCGAATCGGCACTGAGATGACGCATGGTTCTTTCGGCCGCACACGGAACACTTCTCCATTACCGGTTCCTTATCAGAACCCGCACTCTTGCCCTGCACCTTGAACACTGAATGTTCTTGATGTGTGATCGACGCCGTCGCGGAAACGCCGGCGGCGGCGCCTGCCCGCGCGCACCGGACGCTTTGCGCCAACTCCACTGCCTTTGCCAGGGTCAAGGTATCTGTGTCCTTTGTGAACAGTTTGTCCCTCTCAGGACCCGCCAGCATGCCCATCACGAAACGGTCTCGCAATGCCTCCTCTACGTTGGCGAACTTGCAATGTTTCGTGAGGCCACGCAGTCTTGCCGCCCACTGCGCATGCGTCTCACCGGTTTGCTGCGTTGCCGCGTAAAATGCGTACCGCTCCCCGAATCCACACGTTGTCGGGGAAAAGTGAGTGTCGAGAAGGTTATATATGTCTTCTACTGGCACCTCCTCCAGCTGTTTTGGCAAAACCAAGTCGGCTGCGAGCTGGTAGGTGCCGTCAGCGAGTGCGCTCAATAAGATTGGTCGCCGTCTTGAACCCGTTGCGTCGTTTTTTTCGGAAATGTCGTTTGCCACGAACCATTGCCGCAGGCGACTCTTGTACGCCTGCCACTCGTGCACTGTGTGGTCGAAATTATTTATTATACCGAAGCTAAACTGGGCTATCGTGATATAGCGTGGGTCGCTCTCGTCGCCACTGTTGGATACGGGACACGAGTGAAACTACAGCGGGCTGTGAACGCACTGACGCTTTATTTAAAACATGCGTGCGCGAGACCTCCGCGGGTGGCGCGGGGTGCCGGCGACGACGGGCGTCTGCGCAGGCAGCCTGCATGGCTGCGCCTCGCACACACATACATATTATGCTTGTACACAACAGGCACACAGTGATATGTTTTCAATTTATGTGTTGCTGAATTTTGCTATTGACAGAGGTTTATTATTCCGCAACGAACAAAGGGGAATGCCCACGGTCCATAGACATTTCGGCCTCGACTGCACTCATTTGAAAGTACATGTATAGGATAATATGTAATTAAAATAATGAACTGGTCAAAGAAATGGTTTAAAAAAAAGTTCGGGTTTTTTAGATAAAATAGTTTTTATTCTTCAGACACACAATTTTTTTACAATCATTTTAATATTTTATTTTATGATCTTATACATCATTAATTGTATCATATACTATTAGTACATCGTCTAAGAATTGAGCAGGAGGAAAATATTACTCTGATGCCGTGCCCACCCCAGATACCATATAACTGTCATAACATGGGCACAGCATCCTACCGTTCGACGCCCGACGATACAGTTACAACAATATTTTTTAATGGCACCTCGCCCAGAATCATTGCCACTTATTAATATATATACAAAATATACTTTGCGACTGATATGTCGACTTGCGATTCTAGCCATTCATTTCATTCCTTCCATAATGCTGCTCCTCTGGTCATTGCAAACTTCAATCTGATAACAACCATTAAATCTAACATGTCCTCCATAATAGGAGCGTGCCTGTTTTAATTGGTATGTGCCACAAGCAATTAACATAATTAAATCGCTGTATGTTAGGATTGGGAATTCTCTAAAATTTTCTGAATCCACATTTATGTTACTAAAGTCTGCCCTAGCTCTATTTAGATTGCGTCGCCTAACATAGTCAGATAGATAATTTAATGTATCCATATTTGAATTTACTATTTCAAGAATTTGAGTAGCATCATTCCTGTCCCTTATTCTTGTGTGGAATTTATTAATTAAAGCAGCAGCCACAGTTAGGTCTCTCATCACGTGTGTGGAAGCCCTGTTAAAATAATTTTGGCGAAATATTTTAAAGGCACTTTTAAAAATGCCATTTACAATTTCTACTACCCATCGACAAATAGTGACGGCTCTGGATCTATTAGCATCCCTTGTTGTCAACTGAGATTCACCATCTTCTGGAGACAAAGGTACATGGACGTGTTAACCACAACTTTCTAAAAGTGACAATGAGTACCTAAAACCTCTATCCAGTATGAACACATCTCCAGCTTGGAAGTATTGTCTTAGTGAACTGGATTCGTTATCAAATTAATTATTTATTATATCCGCATCTGAAGTTGTCGCAGGATAAGGGCCTAAAATATCTATGATGTAACCATCACTGCACACAAAAAGGAAAGGCTTTACAAGGTTACGATACTTGTGTAAGGAGTAAGTTTTTTTTTGGTATAAATAATTTGAACTTTTTTCTATATATATATATATATATATGTTCCATCGGCAATTATAATGGGCCTCCTCTCTTCTCCCCCATAAAGTCCATTTGGAATCAGTAGATTCATTTGAGCTATTTCTGCTCTGGATATATGAGTTATACCCAGATTCCTTGGAACAAAATCCTGATTTAATTTTTCACGAGCCATATTCATGAGGCGTTCTAAGGTGCTTCTTGGCACTTGAAATAATGCCGACATGCGTTCGTAACTATCTCCTGTTCTTAACTTCATCAGATATGCAGGAAGTGCAAAAGAACCTCTATGTTTACTTGACAGTCTGGGAACTTCAGACAGAATTTGTCGAAATTGTGACTTTGTTAAGCCTAGATAATAATGTACAGTATGCTCAGGCATACTCTGAATATTTTCAAAATCTAAATGATTATTCATATTATCTTTTAGCAACCAAAATCTTCAATTTGTGCTGCATTAAATGTTTTAATTGGATTATATATTGATTGTAAAAGTAAATGGTAATAACAGATTCTACAATCCGGCGGTACATAATAATTGTACTCACAAAAAAGATGTACCCGCAGTGCTGATGGGACAGTGAGCCGATTGGTGTCGTTACAGCCAGGAACGAAACATTGATTTTGAGTGTTTGGTGCTCTTACATAGTTAGGCAGCAGTATACTGTCGTATCTGTCCAAGCTTTGTTGTCCTGCTTGCGATGCACTGCCAGCTACTTCAGATTGCACCGAAGGCGAACTGGATGGTTCAGATTGCACCATAAGTAGGCTGGATGGTTCAGATTTTCGTTCAGTGGTTGAACGTGATGCTGCTCTATCAGCTTTTCGCCAGCAATTATGGCACAAACGAGATGATGATGGCAACTGAAATAATAAAAAAAATTAAAGCTCAGTGAATAAAAAGACAAAACGTGAATTAGTGTGGTTTTGGTACAAGTCAATACTCAATCAAAAAAGTATGTAAGTATCAATATCATTTTATATTTATTAATTCATTTCAAAAAATCTTTCTTAGTCTTTAGGGTGCCTATATTTCTGTAAATTCTCAAGTTTCTAGACAATCTGTACCTATGTGAAATATAACTTGTGCGGACACCAAATAAGTCGATTCCACTTATTTTGTGTCAATGGACTCAGAAGTATGTTCAAAACTGTTGATAACTTACCACACGTGGTGCAATCTGACGGCCAATCATACTCCTTATGAGTTCTTCACGTGGAGAATCGGATCTGAGTGTATGTGATCTTATTCTCAAAAGTGATCTGCCGCAGCTGATGCACACTTGTCCATGACCAACAATCTGTGCATTTTGCTGTTTGCCACTTGGATGCCGTATTTGAGTCCAGGCTGCAGTCCAACACGAATGGCATACCAAACTGTCACTCGATACTTGTATCTAATAAAGAAGTCATAATTATTAGATATCCTAAAACAACACTAACCGTGATATTGCTTTAAGTCAAAACATTTCATAGAGGAAGAAATGATACGGTCAGTATCATTTCTGCGGTCGAACCCATTGTTGTATAACATTACGCACTTCTGCTATTTCCAACAAATGCCTTCGTATTCTCGTGATATTTTAACCACAGTTAACGTCCTTTTGAATGAATTACTGAGGGCTGGGAAGAACTCGGGCCAGTGAGAATGCCAGGGTCTTCATAATGTGTGGATATCAAGTCATAGTTCGTGCTGGGGTTATCGTTAGAAGCGGGAGCGGAATCCACGTTCAGGCCGTGGTCGTCAGGGTTAAAAGAATCGTCGGAGTCCATTTAATAAGCTTATTCGTTGGTTAAAATAACAAATTCGCAATAAAATAAACAAAGTGAGGCAAACAAATGCAAAAAAAGTTGATTTTGCTGTTTTTCTAAAGGTGAATGCGCGAAATTGCCCCAGCCCCGGCGCAAAAGCAACTTATCTCAGATTTTTGTACATTTCAAGTGTATTAAAAAAATATATATGTGATATCTGTAATCACAGTCATACATAGCAAAAAAATGCTTTGATTATTTTTGTAGGCGCAGTTTTATTTAACGCTATTATCACAAATCGCGTATTTCTATGTATTTCTATGACGACGTGTCGCTAATAGAAATACATAGAAGTACCAGTAGTGTCCCGGCGACACGTAGTATATAAAATTTAAGGGTAATATATAATAAGAACAAGATATAATACGGAATTTGTTTATTCTATAATATCACAATAAGTCTATGAATACGCTATCTAAGAAAGCAGCCGGGTGTTCGAAATCGATGTGTCTGGCCCTGCCTAGATAAAATAAAATACTGATTACATGGGCACAACTTCCAAGTGTCCGACGACCGTACACTTCGTATACTCCTGTTATTTTAATATGTTCGCTGCAGTAAGACCGCGATAGGTTCAAATGGTACGTACTGATTGCAATCACAATTATATCTTCATGTGTTAGTTCAGGGAAATCGATAGGTTGGTTGTTAACGTCCAATCTATCGAATGTGACTCTTTGACGATTTATATTATTTTCTTCGATATAATCAGCCAGAACATTCTATTTAAATTCAGTCTAATAGATTCTATGAATTCATTCGTGTATGGACTATCGTCAAAAGGTTCTTGGAAGCAGTTGATGATGGCTCCTGCTATTTTAAAATCGCTAAAAGTATTTAGCGAGGCGCGATTGAAAATTCTTTTTCTGAAGATCTTGAAAACTCTTTTGAACTTACAGTTAACGGCTTCAATCACCTATCTACAAATAGTTACTAGTCTTGACTTGTTTGCGTCGACGATGGTCAATTGAGTTTCGTCTCGTCGTTTAGTCGGGGGCATATGTGCAACATATCCATAGGTTTCTATGAGTGGTATCGCATCACGAAAGCCTCTGTCCAATATTAGAACGTCGCCTGTGGTCTTCCATATCAACATCCAATCGTTTGCACTACCAAGTCCGGGAAGATAAGAGCCAAGTTGTTAAAATAAAATACAATCAAAGTAGGTACTAGAACAACGAGCACAACCTACGCAAACGAAGTCAAGACATCAAGTGCGCATCATACAAACGGAGCAACATGCCAGTGCGGCAATGGTGTCACTATTCTTCTCTCTCTAGCACACGGGAAAGAGCGAAACGGCAATGTTAGCTATTTGTTACCTGCTGCACGAATCCTGCGTATGCGGCCGACAAACAATAAAACTCGTTTTTATCTAGAATGGCAAACTATTTCGTAATAAAAATAATTTTAATTTCATTAACAATATTTTAATGCAGTATAATATGCAATATTTTATATTATGAATATCACTGCCGCCTTTATATAAGTAGTTAAGTAGCCTTTATTTCATATTTTGCTTGCTTTTAAGTAATATGGTCGAATAAAAAATAGGATAACCAAAGCAGTTTTTTCTTTGTATGACTATGATTACGGACATCACATATATATATATTTAATACTCATAAAATGTACAAAAACCTGAGACAGGTTTCTTTTGCGCCGGGGCTGGGGTAATTTTGTATGAAATTTGCGCATTCTCCTTTATGTCTGGAATTTTTATGGTGTACAATAAAGAGTATTCTATCTTTCAATCTATCTATTTCGTCGTTGCGCGTGCAAAAGTCGCTATGTGTTATTTAGTTAAATTCCGTTTCTTATGCAGTTTTAATCGTTATTTCAATACACACATACTGTAAAAACAGCTATGTGATAAATGCAATATTTAAAGAGTTACGGAATGTAGCTATGTGACATTCATACATAGAAATTTCCATATAAACACGCTAAGTGTTATAATTTACATAGCTAAAATAAGTTTACTAAAGTGGAAGTAAAAATTGCGCCCGATATGTGCTTCACTGCACATAGCGAGTATTTTGGTCAAGTTCAGACTCGCTCGATCACGAAACGCACAGGTCGTGTGTCACATAGACAGTTTTGTCGATGTAATTGCTCATTGCAATTCTAGCAGTGAAGGAGAACGCATTCAAAATTATTTGCGCTATACTAAATAGTCGTAAAAAAATAAAAAGGTTGTTTACTTTGTAAGTGTGTAACGTGCTTACGTATTTATAGCAGTACCGAAACCGACCGAAATAATGTAAGTAAATTAATATAGTAAAAGTTTTGTTTTTCTAACTACCTAACAATTTTACAAAAAAAAATCATACATAACCTCTAAACTAACAGACTTATTGTATAAATTGCTGTTTCAAGTTTTACATTTTCGTTTTGTTCGTTATACGTTATTGATAAATTAATTATACCGTATAAATTGTTTGTAATTAACAATACATTAACAATGTTAATATAATTATGTCACGAGAGTGTACTAACACTTTATATTTTGGGTTTCTTTTTTAACACTAAAGCAACATGTGTGCTAGTCTGCTAAACGTAACATAATAGTTAATTATTATGAAGTAATTGATGGCGGTTTGTTATAATATTACTATGTACGGATTTTGCTTTAGTTGCTTTTATTTTTCTGGGTATTTACGTGGTGTGTACTAACGCTTTTTATTTTGCTACCTCTTTCAGATATATTTTTAAATATGTCAAGATTTTATAGAAGCAAAAAACTAATATCTTTATGTAGAGAAGATGAACGACAGGAATCAATTAATCGGTTGGCCAGAGAGCTCGAAAGAGAATCAGGTTTACTGTTTCAACCATCTGAAATATTGCCATCCAACAGTGAGGACCAAGATACAATGGACATTACTAGTGTGCATATTGAACATCCAAATAATATTTCAACGGCTGGAGTGGAAACTACTGCAGTTTACACAGGTACTACCCAATCTATAATAACTACAACAGCAGTTGATATTAGTGAGATTGTTAACCCCTGCTTGATAACCCAAAACGATTCTGAAATACCCAGCAATGGAATCCTAAGTTCAGGAGATTCGAATGAAGTATCTTATCAGTTAAATGATCAAACTGGTTGCTTAGACTACTAGAAATATTCTCTTTTTCGAGAACTATAGGCAGTTCTCGAAAAAGAGAATATTTCTAGTAATTTACCTGAAAAAGAGGGATTTACAAGTGAGACAAGAAAGAGGAAGAAAAATCAGAAGATGAGGCTTTTGGGAAAACATTATACGGGACATAAGGTCAACAAAGTTGATAACGTTACAAAATTAGAAGAAATTTCAAAAAGCGACAGGCAACTAAGAGAAAAGCCATGTACTCACGGGGCAGAAAAGAAGTCGGACAGGAGTTATTTGTGTGCTGCAATAAATGATGAAATCAGGAAAGATTGTTTCAGATACTTTTGGCAACTACCAACATGGGACGCTAAAAAATCATACATAAACGGCAGTCCGTTTATGTATGATTTTTTAGAAATTTTTCGTCGTCGTAATATCTTTCTTGTCTGAATCAGTATTCAGGCAAGAAAGATATTACGACGACGAAAAATTTCTATAGATGTACAGAGAAAATCTTTTGGGTTTGATTGCTATTTACCAGGCTTTAACGGTGACAAGGTTCGTGTTTGTAAGGAATTGTTTCTGGCGACGTTTGATTTGAAAAAAGATATGTTTCAGCTTTGGATTAGATCTAATATAAATATATCAGAAAGTAGTGAAGGAACCCCTGTTCGAAGAATAGATAAGGTCCCTAACACACCAGGAACTACGACTAGGGCACTCAAATCTGATTCTGTTCATAAGTGGCTTGAATGTGTACCGAAAGTTCCAAGCCACTACTGCCGAGCAAATAGTTCCAAGATATATGTTGAAGAGTCTTTCGAATCTTTCAGCCACATGCATTCTGTGTATACTTCATGGTGCCAGACTAATAATGTGGATGCTGTGAGGAGAAAGAAGTTTCAGGAGATTTTAAAAGAGAAGAAAATTTCTATTTTTAAGCCACGCAAAGATCAGTGTGACATTTGTGTTGGCCACAAACAAGGGAATATTCCTGACGACGTTTATCAGCTTCATATTATAAAAAAAGATGAAGCTCGAGCAGCTAAAACAGAATCAATTAACCAAATTTCAGACGATGTGATTGTAGTATCAATGGATATGCAAAGTGTTTTACTATATCCTAAGCTACTTGTTTCAGAGCAGTACTACACTCGAGAGCAATGAATCCGGGTCACTTAAAGAATGTTAAAAATCTCGGAAACTAAAAATGATAGGTTAATGCAATAAATTGTATTTAATAGACAATGTAATACTCCTTAAATTAAAGTAAAAAAAATATGAGTCACCATACATTTTATTAACACAAAATTACATAAAGAAAAAAACTGCTGATCTCTCCTTAAAACAAAAATAGGAAACATGAAATTTTTGAACTTTATTACGATTTTCTTGAATTTTAATACTTCGTATTGCTTCCTCGTGCTTCCATTACTGCGTTTACGCGGTTTGGCATGCTGTACACCAAGTTCCTTATACGATTTTGGGGAATATTCTCCCATTCCTCTGTGAGAGTAATTTTGAGCTCACGAAGCGTGATTGGGGGAGGGTTTCGTTGTTTTACGCATCTGCCTAGCTCGTCCCAAGCATGCTCGATCGGGTTGATATCCGGGCTGCACGCTGGCCACTCCATACGAGTAATGTTCATCTCTTGAAGGTAGTCATTCACAATCCTACCTGTATGAGGTTGGGCATTGTCATGCATAAATATAGCATCCTCACCTAAATTGACCATAAATGGACCAACGTGATCATTGAGGATTTCTTCCACATATCTTTCGCTAGTTAAAGAGCCGTTTTCTATGATCACCAGCTCTGTGCGATTTTCAGAAGAAATTCCGGCCCACACAAGTACAGACCCACCACCGTAGGCTACTTTTTCTTCGATGCATGCTTGCTTGAATCTTTCCCCTGGTCTTCGATACACTCTGTGTCTTCCATCGTGCTTGTAGAGCATAAATTTTGATTCGTCGGAGAACATAACTTTTGACCAATCTTCAATACTCCAATTTACGTGGCTCTGGGCATATCTTAGTCTTGAAATACGATGCCCACGCTCCAGTTTAGGGCCGTTTGCAGGTCTAAGGGGTTTTAAGTTAGATTCAGCAAGCCGACGTCTTACTGTCCATGCACTTGGGTTACTTCCTCCGAGGCGTCGAAACTGATTTGTGAGTTCAGTTCCTGTAAGAAAGCGATTTCGAAGCATGGTGTTCACCAAGTATCGGTCTTCTCGTGCTGTGGTACACCTGGTTCTGCCCTTTCCTGGTCTGCGTAGGTTAGAACCAGTTTCTTCGTAACGTCGGAGAACTCTTTGTACTGTTGACAGCGACACACCGACAGTCCTGGCTGTATCGCGCTGACTCCGGCCGGTTTCCAGCATTGTAAGTATTCTGGTGCATTCTTCAGGCGTAAGCGACATAATTTCAGCTTGAATAATGAATATAGAGCACTATCAACATGGTTTATGTACCCACATAAATGACAGATTACAAACAAAAGCAAAACCAAATGCTGTAATTTCGTAGTTCCATCTTCGAAAGTGGCCCTTTTTCAAATTTGATTTTTTTATGATATAACTTTACAATAACTAAGAAGTTTTAATACCTTCATTTAAGGAGTATTACATTGTCTATTAAATACAATTTATTGCATTAACCTAGCATTTTTAGTTTCCGAGATTTTTAGGATTCTTTAAGTGACCCGGATTCATTGCTCTCGAGTGTATAAAATGAAACTAGCGCTACATAATTATACTTTTCATGTTAAAAACGACAAAAACGTATATTTATATGTGTGGCATGAAGGCGATGGAGGAGTAACCGCAAACAATGTCACTAGTTGTATAATTGATTTCATAGAAAAATATTGTTGTCAATACAAAAAAGTAATTTTGATATCCGACGGATGTGCCTACCAGAATAAAAATAAAACACTTTGCAATTCATTATCTAACCTCAGCACTGCAAAGGGCATTATGATAGAGCAAATTATCCTAGAAAAAGGGCACACGATGATGGAGGTAGACAGCGTACATTCAACTTTAGAAAAAAAGTTTAAAGGCCCCATCTACTCTCCATCTGACTATATATCGCGGATGAGAGATGCCAGACCATCACAACCTTACATTGTACATCACTTAGAGTACACATTTTTTAAATATTATGAGGATGTACCCGGTGGTTTTTCAAGCATAAGACCTGGAAGAAAAACCGGCGATGCAACGGTAACAGACATTAGAGGACTTCTTTATTTCAACGGTGATGTGAAGTACAAACTACGCCACACAGATGAGTGGAGCAATTTGCCGCAGAGGAGGACAAACACGGCACCCATAAGGAAACCTATAAGCCTTTATTATGGCCCACTAAAAATTGATTCTACCAAATTTAGTCACTTACAAAGTCTAAAGCAATACATGCACCGCGATTACCACCTATTCTACGAAAATTTGAACCATTAATAATGTTCCATATTTTGATCTCCTTATTATTGATTTTGTTTGATTCAATAAAGTGATAATGTCATTTGATTATGAAATGTATTGGTTTTTTATTTCCTTTCTTATTAATTATTTATTTCTAAAAAAATAGCTATGTGTCATCGCACAGCCAGTTTCTTTAAGATTCCATATAATTATAAAGTAGTTATGTGCGCTAAATTCACATAGCTTGTATTTACGACTCAAATAAATAACTCTATGTGTCAAATTTGCCTATTATGTTTAATTTTGACATTATTAATAATTTTATCTATCCAAAAGTTATCTAAAACTACGTAAATTTGCTATATGTATTAAAGTAAAAATAAATTATTTGAATACACTGAGTATTTTTCGAGAAAATCAGTTTTTTGCGTCTCCTGTAAAGTGTGTAAAAAACACATAGTGACTTTTGCACGCGCAACGACGATTTGTGATTTGACAGTCTTTTGATTGACAGCCGGCCGGAACATCTCAATGTTGCCACACCACAAAAAAAAAGATAAATTGATATCGATTTTTTATTCGCATCCTAATTTATTACAAAATTATAATCGCTACTGAGTCTTTAAGAAGTTATCTACGTCTTTGTAAATATATTTTCTTTAACATATTGTCTTTTTTGTGCTAAACATATAAACAATAATAGTTCATTACAATGCGTATTAGCGTTTTTGCTATAATCCTATGCAGTCATTATTATATCAGCTATCAATTCGCTGGATCATCTTATATCAATCGAATAATAAGCATTACGGATACATAAAAAATCCATGAAAACATAATCGATTATTTCGTGAACGAAATTGATAATTATTGGCAACACTGCTGATTTTATCCACCAAAGTGAATTATTTTCATTTATTAATCTTTTCGGTACTTTTTATTTGTGCAAAACTGTTGCAATATTGTTTGGATAAACTAATATCATGGTAACTAAATAGAGATAACGATTTTTTTTTTACATAAACGTAAATTGTTTTGCCTTGAGGGCCAAAAACGGGCATCTCCCTTTGGTAACAAATACAATTTTGATGTAGTTTTACGGCAATAGTGGGATTACATTTTTCGTATAGTGTTCAAAAACTCTTTAAGTGATTCTACGTCTGCTTCGTGCGGATTTTTTCTGGAAGATACATTCTGGTTTTCATTATGAGAGGTATTTTCTTTACCTTTTTTCCAGTACCAGATGGTCATTTTGGTGATACACAAAGTGTTTTGAAACGTCGTTTTGCAGATCCTCACACGACGTCCGTCGTTCAAATGCAAGTTATAAATCATTGAGCTTTTTCTCTTTGTAATAGATGCATCTTTTCTATATCTTGGGCGTTTTGTAGGCATCTCTTGTACAAGACTATTCACGAAAACCTTATTTTCTCCCCAAGTCATCCCCGAAAACTTCTCATATCGTGGGATGACAAGTAAAACTCAGTATTTGCATTTGTAATCAATTAGAGTTAATGAGGTTTTAAACTTATTTTGTTATTAAAAATCAGTTTATAATTAAAGATCTTTGAATTTGTGGTGACTATTATAATAACGGATATCTTATAAAACCTAGAATAAATTTTATATTTTATTAGTTATGTATAAAAATTTACTTAAGGAGTTTTACCTGCCTTTGAGTATAACCATGTACAGGTATTTAATGAAATAATAAAAGCTATTGTATTAAAAAAAATACATTTATTATTTTAATTTTCATCACTTTCATCACTATCATCAAATGAGGGTTCTGGCACGCAATCTGAGCCACCACTTAATGATGGCAAACTTTTGTACCATGGAATCAGTTCTTCTGGTATTTGATCAGCATTGCACAGTTTTACAAGGTCTCCTTTTTTTGCTGCAGACAAGGGGAGCAAATTTTGATAAGCTGGATTCAGCACCACAGTCTGTGTACGTCGGCGTCCCCTTCCTGCACTGACATTGATCTCATTATAATCACTTGTATGATCATACCTATAAAACAAAGTACCAGGAAACTCTTTCTCAACTTTAATGCATTTAATTTTTAGCCAAAATACCTTATTACCCTCTTTATCTTTATTTCGATTTTTAATTGTAGATGCAGCCAATTCCTGTAGGTTATAAAAATCTTTGTAAGTTAGAACATGTACTTTATACTTATCATTGCTCTTTTTTTTACCTCTTTTATTCCTAGCAGATTTAAAAATCTCAACCCAATCGTTCATGCAGAAGGCACTTTTGTGTTTCTTGGCTGCTTCTATAGCTGAGTGCATAGAGTCACACTCCATGTACGTATGACCAGACTCCAGAAATTTGAGTTCTATCTTCATCAGATGTTCAATATTTTGAACAGCATAAAGCATCATGGCAGCTACTTGCTGATTTCTATTCTGCCCTCCACAGGTATCACAAAATAATGACATTTCAGATACTGTAGTGGGCAAGTTTTTTAGAAAATTGTACAGTATTGATCCTATCTCACTACTTCCACGTTTTCCATGAAGTTCATTCCATGTATAGAAGTGAGCTTCTTTCGCATCTCCAACGTAACTTGTTAAATTATAGACACAGATTTTTCGTGAGTAATAGAATAATGAAACGTTCGAGCAGGGTATTTGCAGCACACTCTGTAAGTCAAATGTGCAAGTAATAAATGAAGGATCCTCTTGACATCTTAATTTGTCTTGGGCCTTAGCTTCATTACATTGACCTTTTCTTATTAAATGTAAACAATATTCCGCTTCAAGGTTTTTTTTTTCATCAGAAGATGCATTTTCATATTTAGAGCATAAGGCACAAAGGTCTTTTTTTGGCTTGAAGAAAGAAAAATTATAATTATTACAAAATATCCTAGTGTATGTTTTTTCACTGACAGCATTAGCAATATTGTTGTTAGTACAGAAATAATTTTTATACAAATCAAACATTTTAGAAATAGACAATGTAGAATCCAGATATAATTTTTTTGTAGACTTTCTTGAATAGTGGGATTCCATGACAGGGAAGCTCTCAATGTTTCTTTTTACCATAGCCATACTATCTTCGCTAGTTTTATTGCCAGGAGGTTTGCATCCTCTCCTATCTGTACGATCATAGACACCAAAAGTATTACAACTTTTAATAGCTGTATTGATATGCCCATTCGAAATGCACAGAGTTTTTTCAAAAAAATTGCACAAACTCTGTGTCTATCCTTAGAATTTTCTAAATAGTAAGATTTAGATACAGAACGTGCTTTATCACTATCAGCAGCTACTTTACGACGCTTTGGCTCATTTCTCTTTACACATTTCAGAATGAAATCCTTCTGTCGCTGATAATTAGCAAGACCCCAATAAGTTTTACAAATTTCACTCCTTTCTTGTTCTGAAAAGTTACTATTGCATTTATATGTACAATTTGTACAATCTACAGCTTTGGGGGCTTTAGCCGAACACTGTTTTTTCTTATTTTTATAAGGCAAGCACTGAGATCTCTGAAACTTTGTGACATTTTCTTTCTATGAATGTGGATCGCTTTTTCTACATCTAGTTAGTTTTTTTTTCAATATCTTGGGCAATCTCATAATCTGAAAAATCTGATATATCAGATTTATCACCTGATGGCAAATAAGTGATGTCAGAATCTGCACTAAAATCTTCATCACTATGTTCATAAGGGTCTAGTTGCATAGGCTGGACTATTTCCTGTAACAAAATAATTGTTTACCGATATTATGTTGTTCAATGTTCTTAAGTGACTCAATTAAATTTTATTGACTATGTAGATAAATACTTACCAGCTCACAATTATTATTTTGATTATCAGTAGTTAGAAACGCTGTTTGATTATTTTCATTGTTTTCTATCTGCTGTAAAAAGAAAGAAAATAAGTACCTATGTTATTAGATATCATGAAAGTGAAGGCAATAAACCATACAACAAACAAAAGGTATACAAGATCCATAAACCTACTTCTGTTTCTGTTGCTGGCACCACGTTAGGTTTGTCCACTGTTTTTGAAGTTGTTGCAATTAAATCATCGTTACACAAAGGTCTTTGTGTCTGTTCATAACATACTCGGTTCTAAAAGTGATAAAATAAAATACACAGTAAGTACTTTGAATGCAATAATATTGACTAAAACACGCTAAACTTTAAAATTTGAATACTTACAAGTTCATTATTAAGTTCCTGGCGTTTTTGAACGTCTGAATTTAATGATAAATCCACCATAAATCTGCCTCTTGAATTATTTATTCTTCTCATATTTCTCACACATTAACATAAAACGCATTAATTTAGCCTCATAAACCGCGAAATGAAAAAATAACAGATATTAAATTGTGACATTGACGTTTTGTTTGACGCACAATTAGTGACGTAAAGTAGTTGCCGGCCGGACCATGTTGCCAGCACAAAATCATTAAGTACAAAATGAAGTTTACCTGCCGGTAATTTCTTTCAAAGCAGTAGTTGATGATAATTACATTTTTTTAAAGTCAGAAATAGGAAAGGTATGTTCTTAGTGACTTTTTCTTGCGAACGGTTATGCAAAAATAATTAACTTCGTGAATAAAAGTCATTTTTCCCATAAACTGTACTTAGTGAGTTTTTCTTGTCATCCCACGATTTAATACTTTTCTATCATCTTCTGTAATTTCACAGCATTTTAAAGCAGTTTTGTCATTTGTCTTACATTGGCATCGAGGTTTAAGCACTCGCTCATTCTAAACGATGCATGGAATTGGTGGTAAGTGAGTTTATTTAAATAATGTATTATTGTTGTGAATACTCAAAATGAACCATGATATAACTTTAAATGATGCGCATGTTTATTTTGTAAAACTGCATTTTTATGTTATTTCGCATTTCATTTTATACAGTCCCCGTTGTTTACAATAACCTCCAAAAGTGCGATGATGGAGTTGGCCATTTGTCATTGCGACAATTTGTTCTTGAATTGGGAGTTACCAGTTTTGTGTTTTTAGCTATTTTTTGTTAAAAAATGTTAATGGGATTATTGTTACTTATTGTTGGATTTCGTATTCGTTTATAATTTTCATTGTAGGGTAGAAGTAAAAATGACTTGCAAACTGCGACACTATCCTATCATGTCCCATCCTTTTCCCACATGCACACCTGGACTATCGCTGTCCTTGTCACCACCGACGGTGACTGTGTGAAGATTCTCGAACACTTGAACGAGAGTAGCGTTACTAAGAGCATGCTCCCTTATTAATTTATTACTAATTTACGGTTGTGAATTGCTTCGAATGCATTTACGAACTATTGTCTAAAACACTACGGAAAGTGCGTGTTTATGTGGTGAAAGGCGTCTGTGCGCCCCCTCGTGCGCTGCCCTGAATCCAGCAAGGACTCGAACCCTCTGCCGACCGACGCGGAGGACATATTGAAGACGGCGATTCTACAGGTCAGTGGTGCTGCATGTTTCCGGCCAAATTCCTGTGTCCATATTCACCAGTTCGTCGTCCTAATTCGTGTCGCATTTGCAAGGTCAGACCTACCTACGTACTTTTTCAACCCCCGCAATAATACAGTCCACTAATCAATCAACCAGCTCCCTGCGTCTGGGATAAACGCAAACTTTTTATATTTCCGCCCAAGTATTTGGTGTAAGGCGCCACCATTATTTTTGATCACTTCGAGCCGCATTTATTTATGGTCACTTCGGCCATATTATTTTTGGTCATTTTGGCCGCATTCTAAATTCAAACCGCATGGTCAGTTATAACTTAACAGTCACTGTACTACGTAATTAAATAGATTGTCGTTTATTCTTTGTATTTTCCCGCACCGACAACTATTTATTTTTATTTCCGCACCCGCATTACATAGTACAACACAACGTAAAAGTTATTTCTTTCCAAATTCATTCCATTTTTGTGGTCCGCCATTTTATATCGTTTCCTATATGATCGTGTTTTAGATAACTTGTTCGTAATTGTTCGGTAAACTTCGGCTCGCTTCGTTAGCGCTCGTTCGCATACCAGTTCTTTTGATATTTATCACTCACCCGCAATATTTTTATTTTATTTTCGCTACTAAAATTAATCATTTTTACGATAATAACCGCTTATAAATACTTTGTTGAAATATTCGTGTTACGTACTTATCACCGCTATACTATTTACAGTTATTCACAATGGTTAAGTCTAGGAGGAAGAGTAGTGATACGGACCTGTTCTTCGACAGTACGAGTACTAATAGGAACCAGTTATCATTATACGTAGTCAAACGTGATGTTATTTACAAACGCGTAGAAAATATTTTCGAACTTGCACACAAAACAAATAATGATCGACAATATTTTAAGTCGTTTTGTTCTAGTGCTTCAAATATTGATACATTGCGTAATGATTATCAACAAGTTTTAGATTCCTATAATATATTAAATTTACAGTTGAACCCCGATTCCGAGGTCGAATATGATTCTTGGTTGTCGTTTGAGGAAATGTTTTGTTTTATAAAACAGGTTTTACTCAATAACGAAACCGAGCGTCCTGAACCTGAAGCTCAACCTTCATTACTAAAATCTAATTCTCGCCTTCCGCCAATTGATTTGATGTCATTTGACGGTAATGTCAAGAAATGGCCATTGTTTTATCAACAATTTAAAAGCATGATACACGATAACGCATCGCTCACTAATAGTGAAAAAGTATTTTACTTAGTAGGTAAATTAACTGGGCAGGCGTCGTGCGTTTGCGCAGGGTTGGCTCCAACCGCAGAAAATTATATTATAATTTGGGAGGCACTCGTGCAAAAGTATGACGATCCTCGCTCACTCGCATCCGCTTATTTAAACCAATTGTTACAGTTTAAACCGCTATCCATGGCTAGTTCTGATGGGCTAGATTCATTTATAAATAATTTTGATTCATCTGTAGCAGCGCTTAAGCAGTTAAAGCTTAATGATTTAACCGAATTTATTTTCTTGCATTTGGCTCTGCAAAAGTTAGACGCAGACACAATTAAATTATTTGAAATTACCTATCGTAAAGATAAAATACCTTCTTACCATAATTTAATTGAATTTATAAAGGAACAAAGTAAAGTTTTGTCTCGTTCTACGAACCTTAGTAAAACGATAGATAATAATCATTCCCAGTGTAAACAGCCGCGTCACACTCAGCACGTCCCTAAACCGTCCAAGTCCTTTGTGAATACAGACATAGGGTGTGGTCCAAGTGTAAGCGATAAATGCGCTTTATGCAATGACAAACAACATGAACATTTATATTCTTGTTCATCGTTTATTAAATTGACCCCGCGAGAAAGATATAATTTCATAAAACTTAATAATTTTTGTAACAACTGTTTAAGTATAAAACACAAGACTTTTTCTTGTACTTCGAAACATACTTGTTCTCATTGTTCAAAGCGACACCACACCTTTTTACATTTCAATCCAACTCAAAATGATAAAACAAATTGTAACGTTGGCTCCGTGGTGTCCAACACCGCTAATCCTATTCCCGCTACCGCTCATGACGCGCCGCGCCCTAACCCGGCCAGCAGTCTTGCAGAGTCCGCTATGACTCATTCGCTCGCCGCTTCTAATGACCCTACAACTGTTGTAAATAATGCATCGGTCTGTACAGTTTCGTACGATCGAGCAGCTCGTTATCAAACGACTACGTTGTTAGGGACCGCTAAAGTAAAGTTTGTTGATTCTTTAAACCGCACTCACTTTTTGAGATGTCTGGTGGATCCTGGCTCTCAAAGTGATTATATTTCCGCATCTTGTTGTAAGCGACTATCGCTTCCTATTTATACTCAAACCCGCTATTCGGAAGTTCAAGGCATTGGAGGAGCTTCACAAAAAATTCTCGGTGTTACTTCAGTTAAATTCACGTCTCGCTTTGATAATAAGTGCGAATATTCTATAAGGCCGATGGTAGTAGGGCAGATTACGTCTCAGTTGCCAGACACCTGTGTTGATACCGCGTCTATTGAATTTATTCGTAACTTACCGCTCGCTGATGACGAGTTTTCGCAACCGGGAACTATAGATATACTTTTAGGTGTTAAGCTTTATTGTGAAATTTTACTTTCTGGTCAAATTAAAGGCTCACATGATGGTATGCCCTCTGCCCTTGAAACGACTTTAGGTTACCTAATTTTAGGTGACGCTCCTATTATTTCTCCGCAACCCGCTACCCGCACATTGTGTGTTTTTACTTCTGACTCGCTACACCAGATTGTCGAAAGATTTTGGGCAGTCGAGGAATTACCTTCGCAGACATTTTTAAGTCCCGAAGATCAGCAGTGTGAAAATATTTATACTGCAACCACTGTTCGTAAGTCCGACGGCAGTTATTCAGTTGACCTTCCTTTTAAAGAAGACCCAAATAATCTAGGCAATTCTTATACTATTGCTAAAAAACGCTTTCTACTTTTAGAAAAGAAATTTGCTAAGGATCCAAGTTTAAAACTAAAATATGACGATGTTATTCGTGATTACCTAAATAAGGGTATACTGTCCCGCACCGCACCTGAGGCATTAGCCGCTCCAGGCTTTTATCTACCGCACCATCCTGTAGTTCGCAACGACAAGGCGACAACCAAGGTTCGCCCTGTGCTAGATGGCAGCGCCAAGACCGATACAGGCTTATCACTAAATGATGTCCTATATACGGGTTGCAATCTACAGGCTGATATATTTCATATACTTTTGAATGTTCGTGTTTATTACATTGCCTTTTGTGCAGATGTGAAACAAATGTATTTATGCATTTATACGAATGATCCGCACCGCAAATATCAACGAATCTTATATAGATTTTCAGAAACCGATCCGCTCGAGGTTTTTGAGTTCACTCGAGTCACATTTGGGCTTCGGTCTTCACCATTTTTGGCGCTCCGCACGCTACGTCAACTCGCTAGCGATGAACGGCATAACTGGCCAACTGCGGCAGCCGTATTAGAGAGGGACATTTATATGGATGACGTAGCTTCATCTACTTCTTCTCTCGAGGAAGCAGTCAAGACAGCTACCGATCTGATCCAGATCTTCAAAACTGGTGGGTTTGATTTAGTTAAATGGACTTCAAACTCGCTGGAATTGCTCGAACATATTCCCGAGTCACATCGTCAATCTGAATGCATTTCCTTCGACGATGGAAATACATTTAAGATATTAGGTTTGCGTTGGTTACCCGCTCAGGATACCTTTATTTTCGAAATATCAAGTCCCCCACCTGTTTGTACTAAACGCGCCATTTTATCCGCTACCGCTCGGTTGTACGACGTCTTAGGACTCGTCGGCCCTATAATTCTTTTCGCTAAATTAATCATTAAAGAACTCTGGCTTTTAAATCTCGATTGGGACGATATACCCCCTTCTCGCATTGTTAAAATATGGCAGCAATACTTAAAAGAATTACCGCACATATCTAGTTTATCATTTCCACGCCATCTAGGTATAGAAACCGGTTCTATGGTTTCCTTAGTCGCATTTTCAGATGCGAGTGAATCCGCATACGGCTGTGTGATTTATTTGCACGTCGTAAATGGCGATCAATCGCCTATTACTTCACTCGTGTGCTCCAAATCGCGTGTGGCATCCGCTAAACCTAAAATCACTCTCGCACGCTTGGAATTAAACGGAATACTTTTAATGTCGCGACTTCTTAAAACCGTTTATGACACTTTATCTAAGCGACATAAAATCGAAAATATTTTTGCTTTCTCGGACTCTGAAGTAGCACTCTGTTGGTCTGTTGCTTCCCCACACAGATTTAACACTTATATTGCCAACCGCATTTCTCAAATTCAGGAAAATATTTCCCCTGAAAAGTTATATCATATCGCTGGCTTACATAACCCCGCAGACTGTGTATCTCGTGGGCTCACGCCTTCGCAGCTCATTCAACATGAGCTATGGTTTAAGGGTCCATCCTGGCTTTCCTTGCCTAGACAAGACTGGCCTATACAGCGATTTTTACCCAACCGGTCTTCATTACCTGAAGAAAAAACCGTTTCGCACGTGACTAAAGTCACAGATAACGATAACCCGTTCTTAAAATTAGCTTCAGAGTGTTCCACTTGGGAAAAGTTGCTGGAAGCTACTGTTTTTTCACTTCGATTTATAAAAAAATTGCCGCAAAACGATACAATCACCGCTGAAGATTTGAATACAGCTGAATTGGAAATAATTCGCGCGATCCAGTCTAAATACTTTTCCGAAGACATTAAGAATATTTCTAAAGGTCAACCGTGTTCGGCCAAGTTACGGAAATTGTTTCCATTTTTATGTAACGGACTTTTACGTGTCGGAGGTCGCTTATCGAATTCGACATTAGATTATTCTTCTAAACATCCGATTTTACTTCCCGGGCAAGGACATATTGTTAGATTATTAATTGAATTTTTTCACCGCGACAATTGTCACGCCGGGCCGCAGTTATTAATTTCGATATTAAGATCCAAATATTGGATTATTTCCGCTAGGCGTGTGGTTCGACAGTACATACACAAATGCAATGATTGTTTTCGAGTTAATCCTAAGCCTACGTTTCCGCCTATGGCCGATTTGCCTAAGTGTAGATTAGAGCAATGCAAGGCGTTTTTACATACGGGCGTCGATTACGCAGGTCCGCTTTATATTACTCCATACCGCAGACGGGGCGTACGAAGTGTAAAAGCTTATATCTGTATTTTTATTTGTCTCGTAACAAAAGCCGTGCATATCGAATTAGTATCTAACTTAACTTCTGCTTCGTTTATCGACGCATTCAAACGATTCATATCGCGAAGAGGTCCTTGTAATTTCTTATACAGCGATAACGGGACTAATTTTGTCGCTTCTAAAAAATATTTTAATGAACTTCATGAGTTTTTACAAACCGCTGATTACTATCAAAGTTTCAGTCATGAACTCGCGAAGAACCGTATCACGTGGCGAATGAACCCTCCTACAGCAAGTCACTTCGGAGGGATATGGGAAGCGAACGTTAAGAGCACCAAGTCGCTTTTATTTCGTACAATCGGCAATCAAGTTCTCACTTTTGAGGAGATGTCGACCATTCTTATTCAAATTGAGGCAGTGCTAAATAGCCGTCCTCTTTATGTTTTGAGCTCTGACCCATCAGAGCCATTAGCACTTACTCCCGCGCATTTTTTATCTACTTCTCCGCTAGAATGTTTACCCGCATCCGACTTATCCGAAAAACGAACAGATCTGTTGTCCCGTTTCTTCTTAATGGATTCGATAGTTCAATCATATTGGAAACGATTCAAGTCGGAATATTTGCATAATTTGCAACAACGCGAGAAATGGAATACTCCGTGTAACCCGATCACAGTCGGTACCGTAGTGTTGTTAAATGTAGATAATGCTCCACCCTTACAGTGGCCTTTAGGAATTGTTACCAATGTATACCCTGGTAAGGATGGAGTCGTTCGCGTAGTGGAAGTAAAAACTAAGACCGGTACTTATAAACGACCAGTAGTGCGGTTATGCCCGCTTCCGACTCAATAGTCAAAATATATACTAAATACATATTTTCGCTCATAAGTAATAATTAGCTTGTACGTTAGATAAGTTTAGTTTAGAAATTTCATTATATTTATCCGCTCTAGTTACTAAATTCCCGCTACTTGAAGTTGCTGAATGTAGCGATTTTCTTGCTTTTCTAACCTTTTTTGAAGGGTTTCTTCAAGGCTGGGGGGATGTTGGATTTCGTATTCGTTTATAATTTTCATTGTAGGGTAGAAGTAAAAATGACTTGCAAACTGCGACACTATCCTATCATGTCCCATCCTTTTCCCACATGCACACCTGGACTATCGCTGTCCTTGTCACCACCGACGGTGACTGTGTGAAGATTCTCGAACACTTGAACGAGAGTAGCGTTACTAAGAGCATGCTCCCTTATTAATTTATTACTAATTTACGGTTGTGAATTGCTTCGAATGCATTTACGAACTATTGTCTAAAACACTACGGAAAGTGCGTGTTTATGTGGTGAAAGGCGTCTGTGCGCCCCCTCGTGCGCTGCCCTGAATCCAGCAAGGACTCGAACCCTCTGCCGACCGACGCGGAGGACATATTGAAGACGGCGATTCTACAGGTCAGTGGTGCTGCATGTTTCCGGCCAAATTCCTGTGTCCATATTCACCAGTTCGTCGTCCTAATTCGTGTCGCATTTGCAAGGTCAGACCTACCTACGTACTTTTTCAACCCCCGCAATAATACAGTCCACTAATCAATCAACCAGCTCCCTGCGTCTGGGATAAACGCAAACTTTTTATATTTCCGCCCAAGTATTTGGTGTAAGGCGCCACCACTTATAGACAAAGAAAATGTCGAGGTCGAAAAAAATGGTTGAAGAACCGAATTTGTGTCAGTGTTGTCAACAAAGCGAAGGAGTCTTCTTATTTTTTTCATATGTATTTTATTAGTGTCACAATATCAGCAATTACGGGGAACCTCAACGTTTGGCTCCAATAATCACGGTAAGCTGGCATTTGGACCACACCCATCAAAAGAGTTATGCCAATAAAATCACTTATGTCATCTTTAGTAACGTTTATGCTTTTCAAAACTTCATAATGTTGAACTCAATAAAGATTCGTGTTTTCTGTGATGAGATTATATCTTCAGAGAAAAAATGCTGGAAGTATTCAAGAGGGCTTTTCAGGCCTGCATCAAAAGAAGGATTATATTGCGGTAATTCTACTATTGCTCTGTGGTGAAATTTTACTTTTTTGAATTTGAAGATTATGGGTTTTCTAACAAACTTCTTCACTCGTTTTGTCAGAAGCCTAGGTACTGTGGTTGCCTTTCTCTTTGAACGTGCTGTTGGTGGTGAGCTAGTCAAAGGCGATAAGATGGAAGATACCGAATTTAGTATGAAATGAAGTTGTTCTTGCGGTCGACCGGTAGGAAACATTTCATTGATGACAGGTGACAGTGGAATAGTTTCTTCGTCCGATAATACTGGGTTGAAGTGAGCTGGTTGGCGATCTTCATTGTCTGAAAAAATGCCCAACTCATTTAGAAAAGAAGGATAAGATCTTGGTTCTGAACTGCAGTATGTAATATTGTCATCGCCATCGTCCTGTTGTTGTAAATTCTGGATGATAACTTCATCATCAGAGCCGCTACTATTACCATCCGAAGGTGTATTTTCAGGTGCTACAAGTGCCATAATCGTACGTGTTCGATGCCATTTTTGTTTAATCTGAAGCAAACAAAAACAAAAACATGCAAAACCGCACCCAAAGCATAACAAAAAGGTCAATTATAAAAATACCAAAAGCAAAAGATTAGGCAAATGTGTTTGCTCTCTGAGAGTCGTTAATCTTCCTTGTTGGTTTCACAGAATACGACCTGACTGAAGACACCACTTCTGATCATCATGGTGCAGAGCCAGTCGCTGGGCCTTCCCATCTAGCTGACGAAACCCATGGAGCAACCATGCTGAGCTTGCCGGACCTTTCCGATGCTGTCGAGGACGACGCATGATCAGGATGGCCGTGTTGGATACTTCTACCCGGCCCAAGAACGAGGGGGGCGCGGTCACTATAAAACTACCGCAGGCGGCGGGTCAGACTCAAAGCCCGGTTAAGTAGTCATGACCTCAGAGGTCAGCTACGAGATGGCCTAGACAAAAAAAAATAAGGCTCAGACTCACTTTTCGTTTGGACTACGTTGCGTGCGGAAGCGCTGCCCGTCGGCCGTTCGGTATAATCTGCTAAATCTGGTATCTCATTATTCTCTTGTTGATTTCTTTGATTTGATTAGTGATGATTTTGTTCCTCTGATTATAATTTTGTTAAGTTGATAATTATTTTTATAAAATTCATGTGAGAAATATAGTTAAAAAGATTGAAATGAAATGGACTTTATTTACGTAATGTACCCATATGTAATGTCCGTCTACCAAACCCATACATAAATACCTTATTAAACTTCCTTGTTTTAGGGCAACATGGTGAGATTAAAAAACCAACAGATATGGAAACATTTTTGAGAAAGTGAGAACAAATCGGCTACATGCAAGTATTGCGAAACAAAATACAAAGTCAAAAAATGGCTAGATATTTACAAAACCTGCAAAAAATGGCTAGATATTTACAAAAACCGCCCCTCATTGCCCTGAAAACTGCAAACAGCAGTTGAGGACCAATATATCGCAAAGTTCGTCAGTATCTGCGGTTCGAAACACGATATTGCAATCTAGTGATAAAGAAAATGAGAGACCTGAGTCTGAATTTAAGTTTATCGATTGAGGGCAGTGCATTTTCAGTGAGTCTGACAACTATATAAATAAATAAAAAACATTTACATTCATTATTAGCTGAGGCTGTTTATGTATCGGGAACACCTCTTTCAATAGTAGAACAACTCCTCTGGATAAAATTGTTCAATGAACTCCATTGTACCAATTTCCTACCAGAAAAACTATTTCTACAACCATTTTGGACAAAACATAGAGAAATGCATCACGAATTAAAAGAAAATATGAAATTGCAAACATATTTGCACTTAATGCTAGATGGTTGGTCAAATTGTAGGAATGAAGGAATAATTAATATAATAATAGCAAAACCAGAACCTGTGTTTATTACCAGTATTACGACGGCAGAAAATCGACATCATATGTCATCGATAATTCGAATCGATAATTTGTTCACATATGTATATGTGAACAAATTATAATAAATGTGAATATATGTGAATAAATGTATTATCTGAGTATGGAACAAATAAGTTTGCTACGATGATAGGAGATAGTGCACGTAATATGCAGAAAGCTATTCGTCTCGTAAAAGACGTTCATCCAAGCATAACATATATAAACTGTGCTGCTCACACTTTAAATTAGCTCTGCAAAAATATTATCAGAATTGATGTTATAAATGCTTGTAAGCATATGGCAATTAACAAGGTTAAAACTATTAAAAAAAGTCAAGTTTTAACTAGAAAACATTGATTGATTGTTTTTACTAGAAAATATTGTTAAGGAAAAAAATGCTGGTGAAACTTTAAAGTTGCCATGCGATACCTGATGCGGCAGTTATTACACCAGCTTTAAACGTATCGAAAACACTAAGGTAGCCTTGCGAACATTAGCTGTTCATGAAAAAGCAACACTTTTACCTGCGGAAGAAAAATCAACGTTGTGGAATGTCAATTTTTCGGCATTGCAAACTTACGAGTTTTATGGAACCTATTTCTGATGCAATATTTCAATTAGAAAGAAATTAAAAAAATATTCATAAAGTATTTTTGACAGAAAAATATGAAATCGAAATTACTTTTTAGTTTGCCGGATGTCACATTAATAGAAAACGACAAAAAAGATAAAATATTAATGAATGTCGACCAACGAATCAAAATGTGTTTGAAAATGATTCTTCTTTGCAGCGCACTTAATAGATCCCACAGACCAAGGATCTAAACTTGACGAAAGTCAAGAAGTCGACTCTATGGAGTACATATGCGAAGTAGGACAAAGTATCGGATTAAATATCATGAGAAACTTTCTTATAGAGCAAGAGATGGTTTTTGGAGTCGGAGATTTATGTGGGCTAACATCAACGATGTAAGCGCATCAATCTGGTGGAAAGGAATATGTAGATCTACTGCATTGAGCAAAGTCGCTCTCCGTATTCTTACAGCACCGTGCACTTTTGCTGCTGTAGAGCGGTCCTTTAGTGCTCAGTAACATAATATACAGTAAAAAAAGAAATAGACACTACGGAAAGGGCAGCAAAACTTACATATATAACATACAATTGGAATTTGTTGCACAAGCACGTGGATGATTTAAGTGATAACACTGAGGAGAGGACTGCATGTTTATTCAAGAATTTAGGTTATGTTTACTTAGTTTTGTTAGTGTCGGTTTTGTTACGTTTCGTTACGCAACGAAATGGAAAAGGCGGTGATCACACTGCTCTTACTAGCCGACCATCCAAAAAAATAGAGTAATGTTTTTGTAGGAATTGAGGGAGGCCTTGAGTATAGTATATAGTCTGGATTAACACAAAACAATCTTTTAATGTAGGTATGTATTTAAGTTGATGTACCTGTTTTATTTTAGATGCCGCTAACGAACGCTGAGCGGCAAAAGCATTACCACGAAAAACTTAAAAACTCGGAGCGATACGAAGAACTCCGAGTTAAGCATGAAGAGAGGGTGAAACAAAAAAAAAATTAAAGACCTCAGCAAGGAGCAACAAGTTATACAAAGACAGAAATGGAGGGAGGAAAAAAGAACATTAGCCCAATAAAAAAACGAAAAGCTTCCAATAAAAACTACACATTACTCAAACGAAGAAATATTCAATTAGCTATGGAAAATCGTAGCTTGAAGGTATATATTCTGAACCTAAAAAAAAGTAATAATAGATTGAGACAACAAAATTATAGATTAAAAAAGAAACACGAGGAAAAGGAAAATATTGCACCCACTTTTGTTGAAAATGAAAACATTCCGGATACAGCTTTTCTTACTAAAAATACAATTACACCTAGAAAGAAAACAGAAACTATGTTCAACCAGATCATTACTACTTCAGAAAACAGGGAAACAATAAAAAAAGAAATTTTTAATTTAAATGTTTTATCAAAGTCATTACAACATGAATACGCTTCGCAATCAAACGCTTCGAAAACGGCTTTGAAAAATGTTGTTCGGAATGAAATATGTAAAAAATATAAAGTAGCTTCTAATCTTTCACTGAAAATCGGATTAAAATGAAGAGTAAGAAATGTAAAAGTAATGAAGAACAGGAGAAATAAAATTTCAAAGGAAATAGAAGATTTCTTTTGCCGTGACGATATCAGTCGAGCAACGTCTGGGAAAAAAGAATGTTTGACGAGAAAATCCATAAAAAACAAAAAAGGTACCTACTTGACTCAATGCTTAATGCACACAAAACGTATCGTGCATCAGGAGGAAAGGCTTCATATACCACCTTTATAAGATATCGTCCATTTTATGTTGTAACACCTAAAATTAACGAAAGGGACACATGTGCTTGCGTCCGCCATAGTAATATTTCTTTGAAGGTACTAAAGTTAAATAAGTTGGGAATGATTAAGACAGTAAACCTGGACGATCTTATAATGGAAATCGCTTGTGATACAAACTCTAAAGAGTGTATGTATGGAAAATGCTCTAAATGTATAGAGAAAGACATTGATACATCAGTAGCAGAGATTGGTAATGATACTATTTCATGGCTGGAGTGGGAGCTTAAAAAACAGACACGCTCTCCCGCTCTGGGTGGAGCGGGAGAGCGTGTCAGACTCTTACTGACTAAAACCCACCCGTGTTCCTTCTGTTGCCTGTGCAATGCCAGGGGGCCACGGTATCCTTTTCGGACTTTCCCGCAACCCCGGCAGGCAATGGTCTCATCGGACCCTTTCACTCGCTGACACTCTTTGAGGCGAGCGTAAAACACAACGCGCCGTCGACCCGGGCCTGGTCCTTACCGGACGGCGAGCTACCCATTGCTCACCGTCCGCAAGCCCGCGCCTACGGTGGCCGGGAATCAGCGATTGATTCCCGACGCCCAGGGCGTCTCCTCCTGCGGCGGCTAGGGGCGTGAGGGCGCGAAATTTGCCTCTCCCTCACGCGTTCCGCCTCCTCCTTTGCGAGCTTGAAGGAGGTGACGGCCTCCCATGCCCTCTCGCTCCGTACCATGGCCTGGACCAGGGCCGGACGCGAGAGATCCCCGCCACCGATCGCCTCCACGAGGACACGGCGGTGCTCTGCCCAAGCCGGGCATACCTCCACCGTATGCTCCACCGTGTCCTCCGGGCGATCTACGCAGTGATGACACCCGGGCGTTTCCTCCCGCCTTATCCGAAACAGGTACCTCCCGAAACAGCCGTGTCCGGTGAGGACCTGCGTCAGGCGGAAGGTGAGGACGCCGTGGCGCCTCTCCAGCCACTCCTCAAAGAGGGGACTTATCGCCGCAATAGTGGCGTGCCCAGCACTGGGTTGCAACAATCGCACTCTCCATGCCGCCATGAGATCCCGTCGGAGCTCTGCCCGCTGTGCCGCAATTTCTCGCAGCATCGGAGTCAAGCCCCGGCGTTTCGCCTCCTCGCGCCACTCCCAAATATGCGAGAGGACTTTTGCCTCCAGATCCCATGACGGCAATCCAGCAAGGAGGCTCGCCGCCTCACCGGAGACCGTGCGGTATCCCCGGACCAGCCGGGTGGCCATGACCCTCTGGGACGCGTTCAACCTGCGGGCAGGCCGCCGCCTCAACGAACGCGCCCACATTTGGACTAGATTGGGCAGGAGCCGCTTCAATGCAGCCCCGGCCCGCTCCAGTCTGGGAGCCAAACGTCGGAAATGCTCCACGAAGTTCCACCGACTGTCGACGACGAGTCCCAGGTACTTCATCGTCGACTCGACGCCGATGTGAACCCCTCCTACCGTTATTTGGGAACCCGACGGTACTGACGGACCCTGCACGCAATACAAACAAAAAAAGAACTTTTTTCTCATAACACGTAAATTAAATGAATTTCAGTTTCGATACTTAACATGGAATTTTTTTGAAGCTTCGTATGGAAAGGGCGCCGCTGACGGAATAGGGGGTGCAATAAAAAGACAATTAGATCAGAATGTGGCTTATGGTATTGACATAACTCATGCTGAAGAAGCATTTAAGTTTTTGTCTGATAAAGCAAAAATCACGCTATTTTACATTTCAGAAGAAGAAGTGCATTTGCAACAAAAGATTATCAATGATGTTAACATGAGTATTTTGGCTTTAAAAGGCACAATGCAAGTCCATCAAGTGATAGCATCTCCCGATAACACAAATGTCATAAAATATCGAGACATAAGTTGTTTTTGTGGAGAAGACCAAGGATTGTGTGAATGTTATGATCTGAAGGAACACAAATTAGTCAAGAATATTATACTCAGCCATACAAAAACTAAAAGGACCAAAAACAATAGTCGTAAAAGACCAAGGCTTTCAATTTCATCTGGTTCAGATGCAGACACAGAAATTGATATTGTTTATGCCGATGACAGCCCATGGGAGGAAGAGGATCTTTATCCATTAGTAGAAGAAGAAAATATGGAAGAGCGTAAAGAAATTACTAGTACAACGATTCCAGTGAAAGTCAAAACAAAAAATAAGAAGACTTCCAAAGTTACAGCTACGCAATCGCGCATACAATGTGTAGGCTGCGAGGAGGATCTCATCAGTGACGGTGAAGAAGACGATCTTAAAAATATTGGGTGTGACAAATGTCCGAGATGGTTCCACCTGAAGTGTACAGTGCATAAAGGTCGTCCATTCGCAGAAATCGCGGAAAAAGAATATATATGCCATGTCTGTTACATATAAAATTCCTTTACTCAGCTAACATAATTATAGTACATACATGTTATTTGATTTTCGTACTTTTTTTTAAGACTGTCTTATTTTGATGATATTTAGAGAATAATGTGGTTTATTTTGTTTCCCTAATTTTTATGTTAAGTTTCTGACTTTAAACTATATTACATGTTATTTGATTTTCTTATTTTTTTAAGACTGTCTTATTTTGATAATATTTAGAGAATAATATGGTTTGTTTTGTTTCCCTAATTTTTATGTTGTTTGTGACTTTAAACTATAGTACATAGTATTTAATTTTTTTTGAAGACTGTGTCTTATTTTGATAATATTTAGAGAATGATTAAGGTTTATTTTGTTTTTACCTACTTTTTATACACTGTGTTAGGGACCTAAGTAAGGACTAAACTGAAAACGCAGTGGACTGTAATTAATTTAAATATATTCCAAATAGGTACAATATTACGTTGGTAAAAGCGTATGGAATGCGCGCGCGTGCCGTCTTCGGAGATCGGTTGCGAAGTGGTCGAAGGCCCGCGTCCCGTACGCCGCGCCTCTCGCCGCCACCGCCGCTCGCCACTTTCCGGTGTCTCACGACAGCACCCGAAGATTGCAGAATGGTCGGAGGCGCCCGAACATCCTCCCCGGGTTGAAACATTCAAGTGAGAGGAAGTGGGCAGACGTTGTTGTAAGCTCGCACCACCGTTCCTCTCTTCGTCTTCAACTCCACTACCCGTGTGGTCCCGTCGCAGCCTGGGAAGACCTTGATGACACGCCCCAGCGGCCACACCAAGGGCGGTTGGCCTTTCTCTTTGATGAGAACCAGGGCTCCCACTGAAAGTTGTCCCATCGACGCTGTCCATTTAGTTTTGTGCTGGAGCAGAGAAACATATTCTAATTGAAACCGATTCCAAAAATGTTGTTTTATGTGCTCCACTCTTTGGTAACGCTCCAGTCGCCCGATGTTGAGATCAGTAACCTGCGGATACGGAACAGATATTAGTGGTCGCCCAATAAGGAAATGTCCAGGAGTAAGTACGGAAAAATCTAGAGGATCAGTGGAAAGAGGGGTAAGAGGACGGGAATTTAAAACGGCCTCTATTTGAGTCAAGCACGTGGCCATCTCTTCGTATGTGAAGTGCGTTGTGCCTAAAAGTCTCTTTAGGTGATGTTTAGTAGACTTGACGGCGGCTTCAGCAATGCCGTTGAAATGGGGAGAGTATGGAGGCGCAAAAGAAAATTTGATGCCTTGTTGAGCAACTTCAGACACGAGATTAGAGTCTTGTAAAAACTTACGTAGCTCATTGCAAGTACCTACGAAGTTTGTACCATTATCGGACAAGATGCTTTCGGGTTTGCCACGACGAGCCACGAAACGGTTCAAAGCAGCCATGTAGGCTTCTTTTGTTAAATCTGTAACAAGCTCGATGTGAACAGCCTTAACGGCAAGGCAAACAAAAATGTACAGGTACGCCTTTATAAGCCTACACCCTCGCCCTTTGCGATCAGCTATCAGCACTGGCCCAGCATAATCCACACTACTATTAAAAAATGGGTGTTCTAAATGTGTTCTTGAAGAGGGCAACTGACCCATTGTAGGTTGCACAATTTGACACTTGTATCTATAACATTTGATGCATTTTCTAACAATACATTTAGAAAGATTTCTACCACCAAGAGGCCAATACATTTGGCGTATATTTGCCAAGAGCAGCTGAGGGCCAGCGTGTAAGCAGTCGAGATGATATTTATGAAATATTATTTTAGTTATATGGTGCTTACCACATAATAATACGGGGTGCTTGACATTATAATCATAAGGTGAGTTGTCAAGTCTCCCTCCTACGCGTATGAGACCATTCGAATCTGTAAAAGGACTCAAAGAAATAAGCCTATTTTTTTTCGGTAAAGACTTTCCTGATTGCAGTAAATTGTACTCATCAGGATACATATCCATTTGAGCGTGACGTAAAATAAAATTTGTAGAATTTGTAAGTTCTTCACAGGAAAGGGAACCAAGGTATTTATTATCTTTATGTTTTAAATTGTAAATAAATCTTAGTATATAAGCTGACTCTCTGTAAGTGATTATAGTTGGAATATTTGTGACTTAGTGATTTAATGAATAAATGATTATTATCATGATGTGATAAATTATTTGAAATTAAATTATTGTATGATTGAGGATGGGGTGAGTGATCAGTGAAGTGTGACGATACAACTTCAGGTAGATCTTGTTTCAAGTTCTCATTGGGCATTTTTGGCCAATATATTTCATCATTTAACAAAAATTGAGGACCTGACCACCATAAAGAACACTCGCTGATAAGGTCAGGCTTCAGCCCGCGAGAAACAAGATCCGCCGGATTTTCCTTCGACGGCACGTAGCTCCACGTGTGCCCTATAGTGCATTCTTGTATTTCATTAAGGCGATTACGAACAAAAGGTTTTAATAAATTAGGTGTCATGGAAAGCCAGCTTAACACTATCGTCGAATCGCACCAAAGGTAGCATTTACTAACGGGTTTGGTGAAGGAATTCCGTACATTAACACACAGTCTTGCTCCTAATAAAGCCCCACACAACTCAAGCCTAGGGATGGTTGTTGGCTTGATTGGTGCAACTCGATTTTTTTAAACCAACAGCTGTACTCTTACCAATCCATTCCTAGTACTAGACTTTATATAAATACATGCACCGTAGGCTTTTTCGGATGCATCTGTAAACACATGAATCTCATTTATAGTTGAATTGTCACATGAAATCCACCGTGGTATTTTAAGGGTATTTAAACATGGTAGGCTATTCACGAACATTAACCAGGAGGTATGTATATCATCTGGTACTTGCTCGTCCCAGTCACACTTAGCCATCCATAGACTTTGGATGATGATTTTAGCCTCGATAATGCAAGGACCTACCAGACCTAATGGGTCAAATATTTGACTAATCACAGATAAAATGTGGCGCTTTGTGATTGGTTTGCTGGTATCAACTGATATTGAAAACTCGAGAGAATCAGATTTACATAGCCAATATAGGCCTAACGTTTTAGATGACACGTTTCTATCCTCAGACAAGTTCAACCTACCAGAAGGCCCTGAAACACCGGCTATTTCTTTTAAAATCTCTAAACTATTAGATTGCCATTTTCTCAAATGAAAGTTGGCTGACGCTACAATGGATGCAACTTCTTTACCCATCTGGACCACCTTGCAAACCGAGTCGCCACCACTCAAATATTCGTCGACGTAAAAATCTCGTTCAATGGACGATTTTACAACGTCATTAGAGGCGGTTGTTGCCAGACTGACTAAGCTCTTAGTAGCTAAATAAGGGGCGGAAGCTGTACCATAAGTAACAATGTTAAGACTGTACGTTTGAAGTGGTAGCTTAGGGTCAGAACGAAAGATTATTTGTTGTAAAGAACGTTGTGATGGTGTTACCTGAATGGCCCTATACATCTTCTCTATGTCACCAGAAATGACGAACTTGTGCTGACGAAAACGCAGCAATATAGAAAAGAGATCATCTTGGACAGTGGGCCCCACCATTTGGATGTCATTGAAGGACACTCCAGATGTAGTCGCTGCTGATGCATCGAAGACTACCCTGAGCTTAGTTGTGGTACTGGATTCTCGGATGACTCCATGATGTGGCAAAAAATACTCAATTTTGTTACCTGAATGAGGTTTCCTTGTTGAGTTATTCACAGTCATATGCCCTAAGCTCACGTACTCCTCGATGAATGCAACATATCTTTCCTTAAAGGCAGGATCACGTTGAAAACGACGTTTAGCCATTTCATAAGACTCGCCTAACTCACTGGGATCATTTTTAAGAGGCGTTGTAACTATGAAATGCCCATTCTGATCACGCACAGTGTTAATACTAAAACTTTCTTCGCAAGCCCGTTCTTCCCGTGACAAGGAATGCTCTGAAGAAAAGGAATCAAGCTCCCAAAACTTATTTAGGCTGGTATTTAAATCGTCCACGGAGATATTACAAAAATGAGAATATATATTTTTGGATGGATGTTTTGGAAGAGCCACAGAGCCTAATACTATCCATCCGAGCTTTGTCTCATGTAACTTGGGCTGATTTTTGCCTAAATTAATAGATGCACTACACAGAATATTCCAAAATATTTCAGCACCAACTAAAATGTCAATCTCTGATGGAACGTTGAATGACGGATCGGCTAGATTTAAATCTAATGGTATGGGAATGCTACTTATGTCGACTAAAGTAGACGGCAGTAATTTGGTAATTGTTGGTAATATGAAACAATTTACGTCTGTCTTATAGCTGCCGCTGCACGATTCGTTAGTTAATTTGCAAGACTGTGTACTTAATGTAGTGACTGTTTATACTTGTCACCGTGGAACACGTGCTATGTCGAGGAAGTCCTAGCTTATCACATAGTTTCTGCGTAATAAAATTAGCTGTGCTACCATTATCGAGCAGGATCCTGGCGTCGCGCTTGATGCCTCGGTGGTTCACCACTTTCACCAACGCTGTGGACAGTAAAATATGAGAGGTATTATGTTGCGACCGAACGTCACTCGACAAGGAGATATTTTCTGAGGTGCCATTATGAGGAGCGGCACCTCCAGAAACATCAGTGGGCAATGCTACACTATTGGGCATAGGATCTTGGAAATGAGTAGCTTGTTCTATATGCAGAAGGTATGTTTACCTTTGCAATATTTGCAATGAGCCAATCTACATCGCTTTGTTACATGACCGCTACGTAAACAGTTAAAACAAACTTTAAATTCTTTAACATTTAATATACGTTGTTCTACGTTTAATTTTCGGAACCCTTCACAAGTGTATAATAGATGATTTTGATTACATAAGGGACATTTTGTTTTATATTTTTGATTTGAATTATCGGTTTGATTAGTTGCTATGATTAATGATTTATGTTTGTGTTCTACTTGATTGTTATTAGTGTTAGTATTATTTTCTATATTAAGTGCGATTTTGTTATGTTCTAATGTCTCCAATAAATCAGCTTTTTTACTAATAAAAGAACAGAACTGAGAAACTGTTGGTTTTGTTGGTATGGTATTACGATGAGCTTCCCATTTCCTGCTGGTTATAGGATCTAATTTAATTGCCATCATATAAATAATCAACGTATCCCAACTGCCCGTGGGCTCGTTCATTGTATTAAGGGCTCTGATATTTTTATTAATTATATCAATTAAACGACGCAAAAAAATAGATTATTCTTGTGTAATACAGTCTACATTGAACAAGGCCTTAACATGGGTATCTACTGAAAGCCTACTATTGTCAAAGCGATCGCATAGTAACTTCCACGCCATTTGATAATTATCACCTTTAAAATCAATATTTTTTATTATTTCTAACGCATCGCCTTCAAGCGACGCACGTAGGTAGTGGAACTTAGTAATGGCATCTATGCAACTACTATTATGAATTAGTGACAAATATGTATCTCTATACTCAAGCCAGTACTGATAACCACCATCAAAACTAGGCAAACTAATTTTAGGTAAGCGTATAAAGTTACGTTGTTGGAACGATTCACCTGAGTGTTTGTTCACCGAGCCTGTTACAGACCCGCCATCACCGCTCTCGCTGCTGGCAAGCAGGCCGTGCGCCTGCGCTGCGAGTGCGTGGTAACGGTCCTCAAACTTTGCTCTCTCTGGATATGCCTCGGCTGGAATATCCGAAAGCACCTCGATGTCCACCTGTAAATTGTCGAATTCGTCGTATGTAGCCTCAATTTTTTTTAAACGGCTCTCCAACTCTAAGCGTTGAATGTTATTTTTATTTCTGCTTGAGTATAGATCTCGATGTTTTTGGTTGGTATATTGGCGAGTGCTAGCTGTCATATGGTTAATAATTTATAATTTAATGTTTTGTGTTGTGTTATGTAAATTATTTTGCATAAGTACTTATTGTATAGATTCATTTTATTTTTCCTAATTGAACAGACAGCTGTGCTGCTGGGGAGTTTGTTGCGCCACTTCTTCTTCCCAGCGAAAGTACTAGGAAGTGGTGAAGGGTGGGCGTTTTGTGGGACTGTCTTATGTAACTTTGACGTTCGAAAAGTGCTGATTCTCAGCCTAATTTGAATAAAAGACTTTTGAATTTTGAATTTATCAAGACTTGGTGAAATATAGTAGGGTCCAGTTCTTGTTCTTCTTGTTGTGTTCAATCGACTTCAGCAGAAAAAACCGTTGCTCCGGTGACGCAGCGGATTCAAGTTTCTTAGGAGTCCAAAGTTCACCAACGTCGAATCGTAATGCCAGTAGCCGACGAAATTGGATTTACCAAAACGCGACTATAAAGAGGCTCGAAGGATCATTTGTTAGGGACCTAATTAGTACACTGCGTTTTAAGTTATAAACCGTGAAAGTTTAAAACAGTGTGTTCGGGCGCAGTGGACTGTAATTAATTTAAATATATTCCAAATAGGTACAATATTACGTTGGTAAAAGCGTATGGAATGCGCGCGCGTGCCGTCTTCGGAGATCGGTTGCGAAGTGGGTGAAGGCCCGCGTCCCGTACGCCGCGCCTCTCGCCGCCACCGCCGCTCGCCACTTTCCAGTGTCTCATGACAGCACCCGAAGATTGCAGAGTGGTCGGAGGCGCCCGAACACACTGTTTTAAACTTTCACGGTTTATAACTGCAGTTATATTGTCACTTACGGAATACCTTCCGTGATTATTGTTTATTTTGAGCTCCCGATATTTCGACGCTGTTGCAAGCGCCATGATCGCGGGTTGACTGAATATCGGGAGCTCAACTCATACATGTTATTTGATTTTCTTATTTTTTTTAAGACTGTGTCTTATTTTGATAATATTTCCAGAATAATGTGGTTTGTTTTGTTTCCCTAATTTTTATGTTAAGTTTGTGACTAAACCGAAATAAAACAATATAATTATTAATTACTGCTAAATATTTTATTTGTAATAACTACTAATGACACTTATTTTTTTATTATGTCGGTTGTGACTGTGTCCAAGCCCTTATGTTCCGTTTCGTTACTTTCCGTTTCGTAACATGTACAATTTAATGAATATGACCCTTTTGGCTGTACTAATTTATTTATTGAATAAAACACAATACAATGTGGATCTGGACTTACGACATTAAATTAAAACAAGCACAGTACTAGTCCATAGAAACATTTTAAAAGACGAAGATTAGTAGTTAATGGAAAATTGAAAAATTGCAATTTTCAAACAAAATAAATAGCAGAATCAACTGCATAAAAAGTAAACACGCTTTATCTACGAAAAGTCACTAACCTGTTGCGCGGCCCGATGCGGGTCGCGGCGGGGGGCGGCGCCTGCGCTGCGGTGCGGGGCGTAGGTGGACGTGGGTAGGTAGTTTAGTCGGAGAACAACAAATTAGCGGCATAAACTCACTAAGTTGCGCGTTGTTAATTAAAAGATCACTGATTGAATAATTAATCACATAATATCACATCACAATCAGAATTTACATCAATAGTCAAATTTTTTAATTTTCAAGGTTTCCACCGTTGTTCATTATGCACAAGCGACATCGATACCTAATTAACTAACACTGAACAATAAGTCACACTAAATCGTCTTTAATCACAAATAACAACTATTTTTTTTCACAAAATCACGACAATGCGCGCGCGGCTCGTCTCGTAATAAACAAAGTAGCGGTGTGCGCTCCTCAAAGGGAGCCGCTGCACTGACACTGACCGAGTCCCGAGACTTTTTGCCGAAAAAATTCCGCTCACACACACACTCGCAATTGTCTATGCACCACTAATGCATAATTTGCGTAAGTAATATATCTTTTTCTTTCTAATTGTAGTATTATTTTGTGGGACTGGGCGGGGCGCGTCAGAGTGGAATCGTATGACACCTTTCTCTGTCTCTCAAGCATATTGAGACGTAGAGGATAGAATCGTACGTTTTGCACAGGTTCTTGACCTTACAATGTTTACCTATTATTACGGACTCAGATCTACATCATGTTGAAAAATAAGAAAATGAAAAATAATTTCCTGTGGCTAAAGTATTCATTGGATTTGATTGATTTTTTGTATACGGGTAAAGAACATGACACTCTTTACGTGGTTTTAAGAAATGTCAAGCGTCCTGCTCCACGTAGTATAAGCTTACAGTTATGACCAAAACGCTTACATGATAACAATTTCCACAATCCATTTAAAACGAATAATCAAGAATTAACGAAATTGAGAAAAAAAATATTGAAAAATGATACAGTAATGTGAGATGTCAAAAAAAAAAAACAAACAATATCCAAATTCAATATTACGGTGAAATTCAAATAATTACAATTGAAAAATATTTTTTTTAATTTTAATGAGTTAATAGGTATATTAACTTAAACACTATTATTATTACTCAATGATTTTCAGTTTGAGAATCAAGTATTTTTTTAAATAGAATCGTCATTTGTTTACGTGAAATATTCTTTTTTGTGTGTGGAAAATTTAAGATAAAATAAACGACTAGGAGAAATAGATCGTAGCAAAAATATATTCAGAGAAGATTTATAGAGTGACAGACATTTCACTTGACAAAAGTACTAAAGAACATATTCATTTTAAATTCAAAATTTACTTCATATGCACGTCATATACACAAAGTTTGTATATCCAATAGAAAAAAATATTTTTGTTTAAAAATAAATACATTTTTGCCGAAAAGTATTTTTTTAATTATAAATAAACCCAACAATTTTTGCAACTTCCTGTACGGCTTAGGCTACTAAAAGGCTTTTTTAGGTCTCAATGAACACATTGACACGTATCCCATGACTGTTGTAGGGTGGGGACGGGGTTCATACAAAATCTCCCATGGTCCTTTAAAGGGACTTTTTAGTAAGGAAAAATTGTCATAGTTAATTACGTAACTTGAAAACATACTTTATTGTTTATGGAGATATTTTACTAATTTTGGGCTTAAATGAAAGGTTTAGATCCAAAACGAATTTGTATGTTTAGTTTACAGAAATAAGATATAGCCACTTTAACATAAGGAAATTTTACTTGGCCGAAAATGTATAATGTATAATTATGTTTGTTCTAAATGTTTTAATTACTTGCTTGAGTAAATAGCTTGTATTAGTGTTTTACATAGATTCTAGTTACCTAAGAATAGAATGTATAAGGTTTTATGGAAAAAGGAAAATAAATGCAAAATTCCAAGAATTAAATAAAAATAAATATAATATAAAATATATATATAAAATAAAAATATAATAAAATAAAAATCCTTACGGATTTTAATATAAAAGGCGTGCAATTTTTTATCAAATTCAGTGGCAATCAAGCCATCAAGAAGGAAGTAACTAGTTCAACCAAGCCGAAGTCTCAGAAGTAGTCTAAAAACAAACTAGTGTTTTATTTCTCTGACTGAAGAAGTCTGTCGACGATGTCATAAATTTTAATTTAAAAACACCGAAAATGCGTCTAAAATCAATAATCTCTATCACCTAAATCAGTTATGCACTTAGTTTGACACTACACAATGGTTTAGTGAGGACGTCAGCTAACATGGATTCAGTGGGTACATGTCTCAGCTCAATGTCTTTACCACAGGGTGGCAACTACTATACATTTAAATTTTCTGATCATCAGCGCCGTCTACATACGAGGACATAACTAAAAATTGCCAACGTATATCCATGAAGCAATTGGTAGTATATTTTAGTAGAAGGGGAAGCGTGTAATCTTTGATCTATTCTGAGTTAGTTAATATTTTTTGTGATTTTTATTGAAATTTAAAAGTTTTCTGATCATATTATTACAATAATCTTTTGTTTCTAATGATCAAAAAATAAACTATTAGTAGAATTTACAAATATGAAATGACTTTACAGGCGATATTGACATAAATGGCGGTATTTTTGTAATTATTTCGTTTGCTTTCCTATTTTGAGTGCAATTTACCTAAATTTTAGTTCGCTATTCCGTATTTACTAAAATCTTGGAAGATAAACGCTCCCATAGTGATTGCTCTTTCTAAATCACGCCGAGTTGAGCCCCCTGTGCTCCTCCGTGATTTAATCGAACAAAATTGCTTAGGCCCTCCGTAAATTGGAGTTTGTACCATATTAGTTATAGTGTTTTGTGTTTAACAATGTCTCGAAACAAGTGTTGTGTGCCCGGCTGCCAAGTCATAAAAAATGATGGTAAATATAATGTTCTTTTTATCCACTCAAACACCCGACCCTACCCTACCCTCGAAAGTTGCGAAAAGCTTTTCCTGTTGAACGCCAAGGCCTCTTAATTACCTCGCTGACTTGTTCCCTATATAACGTTTTTGTACCGTGGTAACTCTATGAAAGCTTCTAAAACTTTATTCCAGATGACCCTTCCATATGTAATGTATTGCTGATTGCAACTAATACCTAATTAAAAGTATTGTAAGTACATATACATGCTTACAACCTGTGTTGTAATTAATAATAACAAATTTACAGCGTAAACATAAAAGTACTCACTTAATAATTAATAAATAAACAAGTACAGGTCTCCTATTTTTTGTTTTTTTAACTGGTCCTGGCTTCGCACGGTGGCAATTTACCAGATTTTCCTGGTGGATTTCCACAAAATTTTCTTACATACAAACCTTATCCTGACAATTACAAACACAACCAAAAAAAACTACCAAATCGGTTCACCCGCTCTCAAGTGAAATCTTACATACATGCGGCAATTGATTTATAAATGTCAAAAGTATGTATAATACATAAGTAAATAAATTGCATAATAATATATTCATGTTTGTATTTCAGATATTCCTCTACATCGTTTTCCTGATCCAAAAACCAATCCTGAGAGATAGATGACATGGGTTTCAAATATTGGCGGTCTACATCTGCAGGATAAGAAATATGTTTACAACAATCTGCGAGTATGTCGTAAACATTTCAAAGCGGCTTAACTCTACCCAAACCACCAGCTTTGTAAATTAGCAATTCCAGAACTACAACTATCAGGTAAATAATTATTTTGATTCTCGTCGCCCAGACCCGATCTTGATAAAAAAAATTGTTGTGTGTGTTTGGAGTGGGTCCCTGGTTGAACTCACAATTAAACCACGAAGGTGGCGCTGCGATAGTTTATTATAACATAGTTTTGTAGGTGTATAAATGATGAGCTTATTTATCGCTTTGACTGAAAAAGTATGGTCGACTTTTACCAACCCCATGCCTCGATGCGTACCGTTATGCTAATGGCCGCCACACCATGATACCATCGAGTGACAAATCGCAATTCCCATAGTGTATCTAAGAATCTATGGTGTATGAAATTATGGATTGTTAGTGAAATTATTATAATTACTAAAACAAGTATGAAGAGGAAAACACATTCCATTGTACACTTTTAATTAGAAATCTAGTACTTATTTTATACTGTCATTGTATTAATGTCTTAGTTTATGTATTATTATTGTTTCCTAAATTTATGTTACGCACAATTATTACAGATATAGGTATATTGTTATTTTATTACATGTAAACACTACGTTCGGTTGAATTACACATTATATATCAGTGGAAAAGAATACTTAAATTAATTACCCGATTACATCACACAAGGGGACGTCAATGGGTCATTCCATAGGTAATTGCTGAAACCCAGCGCTGTTGACGTTAGGTTGGCCCGAAGTCACAGCATTTCGCTGAGCAATGACCTGTTCTTGCACAGATACGACATATAAATACAAAAAAAACGGGAGACTACCATGAAGAGATGAACGCCGATAAATTTGAGGAATGGTTTGAAAATAATTTATTAAATAATTTAACAGAAACAAGCATTATAATCATGGATAATGCGAAATACCATTCCCGGCAACTTAATAAACCTCCATGCTCGCAAAATAATAAAGGAGGGTACCTTTATTATTTGGGAATGGTTGAAAAAAATAACGTGGATGCCGATATGTCGATGTTAAAGGAGAAATTGGTTAAATTAGTAAAATTACACAAGCCGCCGACGCCCACCTACAAGCTTGATGAGATGGCGAAGGAACGTGGGCATCGTGTTTTAAGATTACCGCCATATCACTGCCAGTACAACGCGATAGAATTGATTTGTGCTCAAATAAAAGGTATGTGCTTACTTATTAAATACAGTGCGACCAAGATCATAATGAATTTGAGCTATGGCGTCATTTGCACAGAAAGAGACCGTAAAAATGACGTTTATTTTAGACGGCATTAGTTCCATTTGTGGTCACGTAAATTACCATCGTAGTCGCACTGCAATAACAATTTTGACATAAAAAAAATGCTTATTTTAGTAAAATTATTATTATAATCAAAGTGTATTTTTGGGACATACCTATTTTATTTCAATGGGTGTTTAACCAGTTTACCTAAGCTACCGGAGACACAGTAATTTTTGTAATATTCACTTATCAGTATATTTTTATTATTTTCAGGTTATGCAGCCAAAAACAATATGTCTCCACCATTCACGGCAAACAAAATGCTAATATTATTGGAGGAGGCATACATGTAACGGCAGAAAATTGGAAAAAAGTAATAGAAAAAACTCAAAAAACTATAACAGAGGACTGGAATAAATATATCCGGATCGATCGAATTAGGGACCAACAATTAATTATCGCGGTTGGAGAAGATTCCGATTCCGATATGGATATGAGTTCAAATCAAGAATCAAGTTCTGATAGTGAATAATAAATAAATAATTATTTTAAACAGACTGCGTTTCATTTACCACTAGCTGTCCCCCGCGGTTTCACCCGCGTTATGTCAGGTTTTTTCTCTGCTCCCGTGATGTTATGTAGCCAATGTCTTATTCTGATGTATAAGCTATATTACTGTAAAGTTTCATCAAAATCCGTACAGTTCTTTATGCGTGAAAGAGTAAGAAACATACTAACTTTCACATTTATAATATTAGTAGGAAGTAGGATAACCAGTTTATTAAAAAAATATTTTGAAAATCTAAAATCGATAATCCGATTCCATTTTCTTTGCCAACTGAATCGATATTATAAAAAAATCGATTATATTTCATTAGGTCACGTCACTGAAATTGTCAGACAAGAACTGTCAGGGAACTCATCTTATGGCGAAAAGACTATAGTGTTTTTATGCAAGTGACATATTTTGTTATCTGTGTTTTCATGAAAAAACTTTATGATTTGAGGCGAATAGTTCTTTACGTTTTTTTATCTTTCCTGACTATACCTACTTATTTCGATTTTTTTTCAAGGATAACATGAAGACCAGTCGTGCCACATTGTTGGTAAAAATGGCGCGTAGGGAAGAGAAAACATTTCTGATATGAGTAATATTCAAACTATATCTATAGGAAAGGATGATTCGCAGCAAGGTTAGTATTTTACCAGCAATATTCGTATGTATAGGTATGTGCAAGTCGTGCAACGTAATAATTAATATTGTGTGTAGGTATTATTACTTTGGTATGTACCTCTTCTTTCTGTCATAGTTTTTTTCATTTCTAGGTACAAACAGTAAGCCTACTTCAGAAACTCATGAATATTTTAAACAAAATGCAACTTTAGAACAAACCTCCGTCGATACCCAATGTGAAGGTCGAAGCATTGTGGAAGATACACAAATTTCCTGTAAAGGTACGCAGATTGATACTAAGCTAACGATTTTGTTTTTAGGTTTGAGATTTAATTTTTGTTGGTTTTTTGTTTTAGATGTATATCAGGAATCAGAATATAAAGAAAATGTTTATTTTGAAGATAGCGATGATAGCGTCAAAGACCCAAATTTCTAAATCAATTATAATAAAAAAAGTTCAAGCTCAGATTCTGATAGTAGCTCTAGTCGTCTAACAGCAAGAAAGCGTGTTAGACGAGATTCCCATATCTCGGCTATGCAACAGGAGCAACAAACACAACCTTTTGCAAATATTGAAACTCCTGGGCAATCCGGATGCATGATAGAAAACCATGATCAGACTTCATCTACGTCTAAAGGTATACTGCAGCGTAGGTTGTCTTTATGCTCCAATTCATCTTCATCGACTTCCGATGGTAGCAGTAGCAGCAACAGCAGTAGCAGATCAAGTTCTCAGTCAAGTTTATCCAATTCCAATGAGGTATTTGCCTCTTTGCCATGTGAACAAGAAAACGTTGAAAATGAAGTTGCTAAGAGTCCCGTGCGTAAATCTACTAAAAAACGTAAATGCTGTGTTGACGAACGGTTGTCAAATAAGGCAAAACCAATGAGAAATACCGGAAAGCCTTACACTTCTCGTTCTAAGTGAAGATAAAATATTCCTGCAAGGTATTTGAAACCTCCGTGTGGTGAAAAATGCAAATTAGAGTGTACTAAAAAAATGACGGATGCCATGAGAACTGAAATATTTGATTGTTACTGGCAATTAGGAGCTCGTGGCTAAGTAATAACTGCCACACGGGTCGATCAATCAGGTTAAGCTACGCTTGCCGGGGTTGGTCTGTGGATGGGTGACCATCTTTACGTACCGAGACTCCTCCGTGCCTCGGAAAGCACGTTAAGCCGTTGGTCCCGGCTGTCATTCGTGGATCTTTGACAGTCGTTACGGGTCGTCAGAAGCCCGAAAGTCTGACAACCAGTCTTACCAAGGGGTATCGTATCACCCAATTACTGGGTTGTGGAGGTCAGATAGGCAGTCGCTCCATATAAAATACTGGTATTCAGCTGCATCCGGTTAGACTGGAAGCTGACCCCAACGTAGTTGGGAAAAGGCTAGGCAATTAGGAGACTTGTCTCTACAGCGCAATTTTATTCATAAGCTTACTAAACCGATCATCCCTGCATTCAGATATTCCGGTAAAGCTCAGCCCAGAAAAGTTAACCACAGTTTTTATTTTGAAGTTGATGGACAAACTATTCGAGTATGCAAAACCTTTTTCAGAGCAACATTATATATTAATGATCGTGTTATTAGAACTGTGATTGTCAAGTCTGAAGATGGTTTCTTGAAACAAGATATGAGAGGTAAGCACAAAATCAAATCAAAATCAAAAGTCATTTATTCAAATTAGGCTGAGAATCAGCACTTTTCGAACGTCAAAATTACATAAGACAGTCCCCCAAAACGCAAACAGCAACCATAAAAAAGTGCGGAGTCTATTCGACAGGGTATAAGAGGTCATATCGAATCAATACCACGTATGGAATCCCATTACATACGAAAAGATTCATCAAGGGAATATATTGATGGAGGAAAATCACTTAGTGATCTTTACAGAGATTATAAATCCCTTTGCGAATCGAATGACGTGCCATATGCAAACGAAACTTCATATTCAAGGATATTTAACGGAGAATTCAATATCAGTTTTTTTAAGCCAAAAAAAGATAGGTGCGAATTATGCGTACGATATGAAAATGCTCAAGTAAGCGCGAAGGCAAACTTAGAAGTTGAATATTTAAAACACATTGAAGAGAAGGAACTGTCCAGAAAAGAGAAAGACGCAGATAAAACAAACATTGGACCAGATAATATTGTCGCAATTTACGACTTACAGGCTGTGCTACAACTTCCACGAGGAAATACGTCCATTTTTTACTACAAATCCAAGCTTAATACTTTGAACTTTACTATTTCACACATAGGTAATGATAAAACAGATTGTTTCTTTTGGCATGAGGGAGAAGCGAACCGCGGGGCTGATGAAATAGGATCTTGTGTAAACAAGTTTATCGAAAATACACGGCTAAATTACGATGGACCTGGACTAGATCTGATATTCTACTCCGACAACTGCTGCGGTCAGAATAAGAATCGGTTTATTGTTTCTGTTTACTTGTTCGCACTATTGAAATTCCCTAAAATAAGATGTATAACGCACAAGTACCTAATAACAGGCCACACACATAATGAAGCGGATTCAGCAAAATATTTGAAAAGTTAATACTCAAGCAGTTGCTAAGACATTTTAATTTAAATAGCCTCCTTCATAATGAACAATATGGCTTTACAAAGGGTCGTTCGACTACAGATGCGGGTGTTGCTCTGCTGAAACACATATTTAACGCATGGGAGAACTCTCAAAATGCTATTGGAGTTTTCTGTGATCTCTCCAAAGCCTTTGATTGCGTGCACCATGACACGCTTTTGCGTAAACTGCGCCATTACGGTGTGCTAAACGAAGCTCTCAACGTTTTAAATTCGTATTTAAATAATAGGTCGCAATGTGTAGATGTTGATGGTGTAAAATCTTCCGGGCTATCAGTTCAGTAAGGTGTACCTCAAGGCTCAATACTGGGTCCATTCTTGTTCTTAGTGTATATCAATGACTTACCATTCTATTTAAAGGATATCTGTGAAGTTGTACTGTTTGCAGATGATACTTCTCTTATTTTTAAAGTAGACAGGAATATACGAGATTTGAACAGTGCACTGTCAATGGTTACGGATTGGTTTACGACAAATAACCTAGTTCTCAATGCCAAGAAAACGAAATGTGTAAAGTTTGCCCTTCCAAATGTTAGAAATCTAAGACACAACATCGTCTTAGATAAAGAGGTGCTTGAAACTGTAAACTCGGCAGTTTTTCTGGGCATAACAGTAGATGCCAAACTTCAGTGGGGGCCAACCATTTCCTGTGTACAGTTAATTACTGTAATGAATTTGTCATCAAGTCGGAGTCGAGTGTGATGCATCTCCTGTAACTCCTCTCACGCCGGACAAGACACCTTTAGCCATCATCGGTCCTATGAGTCTGTGGGATCGGCAGTGAGATAACCATTTCCTGTGTACATTGCACGACGTACACGAAACCCTGTGCCTACCCAAATTCCGTCTGTTACCGTAGGTCTCCTTATAACAGACTTCCCTCACGTGAACCGACGTAACTTACGTTTGGTATGGTTTGTATGGTAGTTTAGGGCGTTAGGATAACTAGGGTGATTAGGCAACAGCGCTAGGTTTATGGTCAGTAGGGTCCTAAGTACCAGGCTCAATTGCCACAACCATAGCCACACTGTACGCATTTGGAATACGGCTATACTAAGCTGTGAGTCCCGGTGCGTACGTATCCCATATTGCCAGGACGACACTCTGAGAACGCGATGCTTGTTGAGGCGATGACTATTTTACTTTGATCATGAAATTTTAATGGATTAACACTACTTACCACCATAATAATAGCACTAAACTAAAGTTAAATACATTGATTAAGTTATTCTTAATCACAATACAGACGATGGATTCATCGCCTGCGGGCAATGGTGATGGACGTCGCTGCAATAACGAGGATGAGCCAATAAATGTGGACCATAACGAGGGCCTACGGCGGCGGTCTCCGCAGCGACGCCAAGTTCTTCAAAGCGAGGGAGCGGAAGGGAGTCTGAATATCAGGCAAGTCCGCAAACGCTTAGTAAATGATTCTGATAATGAGAGTGAGGGAGGGAGGGAGTCTGGTTGGAGACAGGCAAAGCCGCAAGCACTCTCTTTTAAAGTCAAACTATAATAAAAACGTTAATAACCGGCGATCAAGAAGAGACGCAAGTAGCGAACGCAATCGTAGCAGGGACCGACCTTATAACCGTCGTAAAAGGGACCGTTATCGCGACGATTCTGTCGATAAAGGTCGTGATAGAACTCGACTTCGTGATGATTCTAGTGATTATAATCGTAGTAGGAAACGGTTTCGTGACAGCTCATCTGATGATGAAATCCGGGTCACGAGGGTAGGACGACGTCGTCATCGCAGTAGTAGCAGTGGTAGCTATGACACTCTTACTAGACGCTTACTGAAGCGAGGACGAACTCGTTCTCCCTCACGTCGTACAAAATGTGAATTGACGGAAGTTGAGATGCATAAATAAATTCCTGAATGTCCTCAATAATGTAAAGGGACAATCGACCTCTAAGCTTTCTTTGACAAACGTGATTCCGGAATTCGATCCTTTATCTACCGAACAAACCAAAGTAACGTGGTTAACTAAAATCGAGGAAGCCGCGGAGATTTATAATTGGGATGAACGCGAAACAATTAATTTTGCTCTACCGAAACTCGTTGGACTTGCTCAGACATGGTATAAAGGCCTGAGCACGATGCTTTACTCTTAGACAGAATGGAAAAGGAAGCTTATTGAGTCTTTTCCTTGTAGGTACGACTATGCGGAACTACTAACCCAGATGTTGGCCAAGCGTGTGCGTTACGGCGAACCCCTTGAACAATATTACTACGCAAAGATAAATCTCCTGAACAGATGTGGATGTGGTATCGTATCGTAGGTCGAAAAGCAGTCGATTGCTTATTACACGGCGTAAACGATAGGGCGGTACGGATAGGAGCACAAGCGGCTAGGTTTCGTGGACCTGAAGATGTGCTTAGATATTTTAAAACTGTTAAGCCAGGCACTAGTAGGGAAACCACGGATAGGTCCGGGCAAGATGAAAATAACTCTTTGATAAATAACAATCGGAACAAATCTGACGCGAATAAGAGGTCCCCCTTTGTCATTAAATGTCACAATTGTAATGAAGAACGAGTTTTAAATGCAATAAGCCCTTAATGAAATGCACTCTGTGTAACCGTGAAGGTCATTTAGATTTGTATTGTAGATCTAAGCGGCCCGCTATCCACCCGCTATCCAAAACACTGAACGTCCTAGTAGTGGAGACTATTCAGATGTTACTAATCAGAAGTATGTCCTCGAAATATTTGTAAATGGTCAGCCGATCAATTGTCAAGTAGACTTAGGGAGTCAGTGCACCTTGGTTAGGGAATCGAAAGCAAAGCGTTTGAAGCTGAATACAAGCTGGGACAGATTACCTGTCTTGCGAGGTATAGGTGGCTTTCACATAAAACCACTGGGAAAATGTAATGCCAACGTAACTGTCCAAGGGATAAATAAAAGAGAAAATAGAGATTCTCATTGTTGAAGACGCCGCTTTGAAACACCCAGCCCTCCACGTTCACGGAAAAACCTGGTATTACTATCATAAAGACCCCTAACGAAGTATAAGTAAGTAGAAGTAAGTGTTCGAACAGGATTCCCATCTGAAGATATTCCTCATGACTCAGAGTGACGTAGTAATTGCTCCAAAACAATTAACTGTGATACCTGTGAAGTCACGAACTAGTCTTACTGGCCTCGTGTATGTGAACGGCTCGGTTAGAGGTACACAGGTAAAGAACAATATTTACTCCCGGGCGAGTATAAATTACACGGTGGTTTTGGTAACTTGTTGCTACAAAACGTCTCTTGTAGTTCGGTCTGTCTAAAACAGGGCTCTTTACTGACGCGTGCTATCCCCATCATGAGCGAACAAAATGACAAACTACTACTACTACTACTACTGAACTTTCGATGATAAATCCCTGGATGAGTCTGTACAGTGCGGTAATACTATCACTTCAGAGCAGAAACTCGAGATCCAAAGATTATTATCGAAGTTCAAAGAGTGTTTTTCCTCTGGTCTTAAAGATCTTGGTTTCACAATTGCAACAGAGATGGTCATAGAGCTTAACGATGCAGAGCCAGTGGTATACAGGCCATATCGCATGTCCTACGGCGAAAGAGCGCTGGTAAGAGATATGTTTCAGGAGATGATGGATGCGGGCATTGTAACAGAATCCACTTCGCCATATGCGAGTCCAATCATGCTGGTCAAGAAAAAAACCGGAGAGAAAGGCTTGTGTTTAGACTATAGAGCTTTAAATAAACGCACAAAAAAGGATCATTATCCCTTACCTCTAATAGACGACCAGCTCGATAGACTTGCAGGTAATAAACTGTTCACATCATTAGATTTAGCGTCCGGCTATTACCAGATTCCTATTGAAAAGAATTCGCAAGATAAAACCGCATTTGTGACGCCCGATGGCCAGTTTCAGTATACACAAATGCCTTTTGGACTGGTAAACGTACCATCTGTTTTCCAAAGAACGATCAATAAGATCCTCTCTGAAGCGAAAATAAAGTACGCTCTCGTCTACATGGATGATATTTTGACCCTAGCACAGTCTTTTGACGAAGGTCTCTGTAAGGCTTGAAGAAGTACTCTCCCTTTTAAAACGGGGTGGTCTTACGCTCAGTTTGAGCGTAAGACCACCCCGCAACTCAAATGCAACTTTTTCATGGACAGCATCGAATTTCTGGGTTTCCAAATTAATGCTGATGGTATTGTACCCGACGAAAGGAAAACCGAGGCCGTTTCGAAGTTTCGTACACCCAAAAGCCAACGTGAACTACAGCAATTCATCGGCTTGGCAAGCTTCTTTAGACGGTTTGTTAAAGGATTTGCTACAATCGCAAAGCCTCTAACGGACCTTCTTCGAAAGAATACCACTTGGAAGTGGGGGCCTGAACAAGTGAATGCGTTTGAAACAATGAAGTCAACGCTGGTACAAAGGCCCTTGCTCGCTCTTTATGACCCAACACGCGAAACCGAGGTACATACGGACGCTAGTAAACACGGGATAGGACGAATTTTATTGCAGAAAGATAATGCTGGCCATTTGAGGCCAATCTCATATTTTAGCAGGAAAACTACTCCCGATGAACAAAAGCTCCACTCATTTGAGTTGGAGGCGCTGGCCGTCGTATCCTCCCTCAACAGATTCCGTGTCTATCTGATAGGTGTTCCATTTAAAATACTGACAGACTGTAACGCGCTGCGAAAGACTCTATCAAAAAGAGACCATATACCTCGCATAGCGCGTTGGTGGGTTCAATTTCAGGAATTTAACTGCGAGATCGAATATCGCCCTGGGTGTCGTCTGTCCCATGCGGATGCACTAAGTAGGAATCCGGTAGGGGAAGCTAAGGACGATTCGCATGTATTAGACGTATTAACAGTAGGTACGGATGATTGGATAGCTACGGTATAGAGTAATGATGACGAAATAGCACGTATTAGAGAGATTTTGAATGACCCTAAATCGGACCAGGTGCTAGATGTTATTAAAAACTATAAATTGAGAAACGGCAAAGTTTATTGAATTGTAGGCAAGGAAGAAAATGATTTAAGGTGGGTGGTACCGAAGGGGGTAAGGTGGTAGATAGCCAAAATAAATAACGACCACCTGGGCCACTTCGGCTTTGACAAGACCTTTGCGCGAATTCAGCAAATTTATTGATTCCCCAAAATGCGCCGGTTTATAAAAAAATATATCAAGTCTTGTTTAGAGTATGCACGGAGTAAGGACCATACAGGGAAAGTTCAGGGCGAACTACATCTGATCCCTAAAGTTGAAACTCCATTTCATACAATTCACGCGGATCATCTAGGACCATTTGTGAAGAGCAAAAAGGGCAACTGCTATCTATTGGTAATTCTGGATGGGTTCACCAAATACATAAATATAAAGCCAGTCAGAAACAGTAAAAGTTCTACCTCAATAAAAGTCTTTAAAGAGCATATTAGTTACTTTGGGGCACCTTCTAGACTGATAATCGATAGAGGGTCTTCTTTTACCAGTAACAGCTTTCGCGCGTTTGTCCAATCCATGAGTATCAAGCACATACTTAATGCTGTGGCCACACCTCGAGCAAACGGACAATACGAACGTTACAATCGGACAATCTTAAGTGCACTCACAATAAAGACGATAAGAACTGGGATGATTATATTCTGGATATACAGATCGGTTTGAAAACTACTGTCCACAAGAAGACTGGCAAAAGCCCTTCGGAACTACTTCTTGGTTTTAACATACGTAGTAGCTCCGAAAATGCTCTAAGCGATATTATAGACGACGTTAGAGAATTTTCCACAGATGATTTGGGCCTGGTACGATCCAAAGCAGGTACACGCATTGCCGAACAACAGGTTAAAGATAAAATCCGATATGATACTAGACATAAGCGCGCTTACAAATATAACTCGGGCGATTTAGTTAGCATAAAGCGAGAGGTGCCAAGCGATGGCAAATCGAAAAAACTAGCGGCAACATTTCAGGGTCCATACCGAATTTTGAAAGTGCTGCCTAACGATACGTTTTTAATAGAAGATACGCCGTTAACTCGCAATCATGGCCAACGTCGATATGAAAATGTAATAGCGATAGATAGAATTAAGCAGTGGCTTGCTTTCGATAGGAATTATGACTCTACAGAGTCAGAGTCTGAAGACAATGCTAATCAGGACTGTAATGAACCTAATAATTAGTACCATATACTAACGAGATTACATCTAGATTGGAATAGATTGATTTATGAAATATAATAAATAATCTAATATTTAATAAAGTAAAGTACGTACAACGCATTGATGTAATATTTAAGATAATATTATTAGAATTAATATCATGTTAATATTATGCACTGTTTATATAATAATAAGTCTAACTTAGCTACAATAAGCTTACCATGAAAGTAACTGTTCGTTAATGTCATGGCTTGATTTAAGATGAATTCCCGGTGGTTAAATATAAAGCTGTCAACTAGGTTAACAAATTAAAAAAATTTTTAGATCATGTAGTTAAATCTGATAGATCTTATATATTAAGATTATAATATTAGTACTAATTATTATTATAAGATGGCAATGTTATAATGATTTATGATTGTAAAACTTTAAGTGAATTCCAAGGTTAATTCTGTATACTCACGTACTAGAGTTTGTCGTACATTATTTATGGAATCTACCCCCGTCAGGCTTTAATTTTTAACTTGTAACTTAAAATAGAATTTTACATGTAAATGTTGTTTTTTTTTTAGTGTCGCGAAGGGACTCGCTTTTCACAGGATGGCCGAGCTGTTAGCGTCTGTATTTTACATTACAGCTTTTTATTTATTATATGGCAACATTTCACTTCGAAACTTGTCAGACTTAAATTTTTATTAACTGGCAACGCCGAATCTCTCTTATTGGTCAGTGGATTCGATTGGTGGATAGCTAACCAATCGGAGCGAGGCACGCGTTGTGGCGGGCTTTGGAGTCGTGAGGGGATCATGTCGGGGATTCGGCGGGCATTCGATCGTCAAGTGGTCTCTAGTGAACATCAAAGAAAATAGTGTATCTACGCAGTGTTAATTTCAAGGTAATGTATTATCCCTATGCTATATTATTGTGAACCGTTTTGATATTTTGAAGTAAATATGTTTTCTGAACTGTTATGGAGTCTATCATTTACAGTAGCGACCTCGACAATTATTTATTTTACCTCGATGGTCCTAGTTTATCAATTATAACTTCTAGTTACAGCTATATGTAAGCGGGCACGCCCTTTATGCCTGGAGGCATTATTTTCTTTTTTAGATATTGTTTACGTTTAGTTATTTTTATTTCTGCTTGAGTATAGTTCTCGATGTTTTTGGTTGGTATATTGGCGTGTGCTAGCTGTCATATGGCTATAAATTTAAATTGTGTTTTGCGAAATGTAAATTATTTTTTTTCATACTGAACAAACAGCTGTGCTGCTGGGGAGTTTGTTGCGCCACTTCTTCTTCCCAGCAAAAGCACTAGGAAGTGGTGAAGGGTGGGCGGTTTTGGGGACTGTCTTATGTAATTTTGACGTTCGAAAAGTGCTGATTCTCAGCCTAGTTTGAATAAATGACTTTTGAATTAATTTGTCATTTTTTTATGATTTGGCGGCAAATTGAAAATTGTCTGTATCACGTCAGCATGAATTAAACGCGAAAAAAAATTCGTACTATGTTTTTTATGACACTCGATGTCATTTAAGTCAACAATAAAGTTATGATAGACTTCGTTTGGCCTTTCCCTCGTGCCACTGCTTACAGCTGGTTTAATGAGTTTAAAACATGGTGGGACTGATCTCACCGATGATCTGCGTGAGGGACGGCCTTCTTCGGCGACGACTGAAGATAACATCAGTGTTGTGCGGCGTATGATAGAAACTGTGAAAAGAGTGACTTATCAGCAGAGTCGGACAAGCTTAGGCATCGGTATGAGTCAAGTGCACAAAATCCTCCATGAACCGCTAAATGAGCGGGGTCAGGAAGCTTTGTGCACGGTGGATACCTCATAATTTGACAGAGGCCCAAACACTCCGTCGTGTTGATTGGTTTGAAATGGTTCAAAGATTTAACGGAGGTGATCTCATCAAAGATTCAACGGTGCTTTGTTCGACATACTTACGGGTGACGAAAGCTGGATTTATTGTAGTGATCCTGAAACTAAAAGCAGTCTGCTGTCTGGGTGTTTCCTTCCGAGGAGTTGTCAACTAAAGTGAAGAGAGGTCGAAGCGCGGGAAAAAAGATGTTGGCCTCGTTCTTCGGAAGGACAGGTCATTACGCAACAATTGTTTAAGAGGATTGAAAAACAGTTACTGCAGAGTGGTACCCTAACAATTGTTTGACTCTTGTCTTGGAATAAATTCGGGAGAAACGACCTCGCAGTAGGATCCTCCTTCACCACGACAATGCCTCGTCGCACACCGCCGAGAAAACAATCGACTACATGGCGATGTCAGACGTGGAATTACTGGGTCACCCGCCCTATAGGCCCGACCTTCCGATTTTTATTTTTTTTCCGAAAATAAAAGAAAAACTAGAGTTAAACTTGATACACTTGTTCTTATAAAAGAGGAAAATTTGCCACCGTTAAGATGGCGCCTCGGCAGAGTCACCAAGACTTATCGGAAACGACGGCATTTCCAGAGTCGCTGAAATAACAACAGCGACTGGAGTAATCAGACGGGCTTACACCAAATTATGCCCTTTACTCCTCGATGGTGAAGAAGATGGATCCGTAGCTGATTCGTGATACCTTTGCACTTCATTGGAAGCGGGTCCTTCCAAGGTGGGCGCTATGATTACGCATCTAAACTGAACGCGGGGAGCTTCATCTACGAGGGGCGGGGGAGGCGGTTAGCCAAGCGCGCCGTCGCACATAGGAGTATTACACATAAAAAACCGGACAAAATTGAAAATAGTGATGTTAATCCAACCGCCCCAAAATACATGTTTCTTTACCTACGATAACCGGTTTATCAAAAGGCAGACGCCCAACCCTCAACTCCCGCGCAAGTGCCACACAACGTCAGTCGGAACCCAGTCATCGCACTGTACGCGTGTCTTTGTTCTCGGCGCTCTCGTTTGTGTTTATCAGTTTTCTGTGCTAAAATGGCTTCGTGTAGCAAACGACAGGAGATTAACTATTCGGACATTGATATAGAAGGTTAGTACTATAGACTGAAGTATATTTTATTACGTTTCTTCCAAATTATCTACTTGTATAGCCATCAATAAACAGCGGCACTTTTTTTACTTTTTTTTAAAGAAATTTGAAAAACATTAGTGTTTTTGTTTATGTGCCGCGCCTTTTTGCCTCGAAATTTTTATGTGGGCATAAAATGTAGACTAAGGAAGTAGAAACATGAATAAAAAGACCCTCCAACGTACCCCATATTTTTTTATAGTACTTCAAACTATATGGGGAAGATTATAATTATACTGACAAAGCTTATATTTTTGTTTTCTTTTGTCATAGATCCTTCGGACAGAGTCAAAAAAATCACCAGAATGGAGCTCTATACTATTATCAAAGAAATCAAAGGAAAGAAGATTGAAGAAAAAATTTCGTTGTTGGAAGAAAGACTTACGTAACTAACTTCATGTCCACCCGAAGAAACAAGTGTTCTTACCCGTTCTTTGAAATATTTCAAGACCAGTTTCAAAGAAAGATGGTCAGCAGCCCGTAATACTGATAAGAGATTCGTAGAAAACAATATGGAATGGCTTAATGTATCACTGGAACTACCTTCTTGGACCCACAAAGCAGGCCGACGAACAAAAGAATTCGGAGAATTGTGTGATCGAAGCAAGCGTCGAAGAACAAAAGATTTACGGGACCGGGTACCTGTTGAGGAATTGACGTACGCTGCAAGCGTGAGTCAAGGTACTAAAGAAATAACCTTAACGTCTACCAGAGCTAAAAAGTTCCGAAAAGCAATATGGTCAGCTAAAAAAGTACCAATCGCGAGAAAATACACACCACAAGAAGCATTAGCGTTATTTGTAGAAGGTAATTTTACAAGGTGGCCGAAAAGAAATTTATCCTTGCTATTCGCTTTTACAACTAGCTTTGAAGTGGAACTTCAAGCTTTGCTGGACCATACTTGGCCATAATATATGGCTTTGCGACTACTTCAGTATTTAAAAGAAGTGATTGAAACATTATCAGAGTTTGAGAAACAACATCCTACCTTAATATCAAAATGGGGCTGTGATGGATCTAGCCAGACACAGTTTAAGCAGACATTTGCCAACACTGGCGACGATGATGCCAACATATTTTTAAGTTCTCTTGTACCTGTGAGAATGGTTGTTTCTATTAATGGAGAGACAAGAAAACTTGTATGGCAAAATCCAGTGCCTTCTTCAGTGAGATTCTGTCGTCCTATCCGGGCTCGGTTCATTCACGAAACAAAGGATATCACAAAGGAAGAAATCACCTATATTGAAGAACAAGCAAGGAATCTCAAAGAAACAACTGATATTGAAGATTCCGTTAAAATAAATCACACCATTTTGCTCACAATGGTCGATGGAAAGGTGTGCAATGCCGCGACTGATACGGTTTCAACAATGAGATGCTACATATGTGGACAGACATCTAAGGACTTCAACAATCTTGAAAGAAGTAATGTTTGAAAGAAGTAGTCTCTGAAATTCGGACTCTCCATTCTGCACGCGAGAATGTTTTTCTTCGAACTATTGTTGCACCTGGCGTACAAAGCGCCCTTACAGAAGTGGCAAGCCCGAACGGCAGAAGACAAAAATGTTTTGAAAGAAACAAAACAGAAAATACAAAAAGCTTCAAAGAAGAGATGGGCCTTCTTGTTGACATACCCAAAGTCGGTTACGGCAATAGTAACGACGGAAATACGTCGAGAAGATTTTTTGACAATCCTGAATGCTCATCTCGGATTACTGGAATAAATATAGATTTGATAAAAAGGTTCCAAATCATTCTTGAAGTGATATCAAGCGGATATGATATTGATCCGGCGAAATTTGATGACTTTGCTCACACAACTGCCAAACTGTACGTGGAACTGTATGGTTGGCATCCCATGTCACCTACAGTTCCCAAGATTCTGATGCATGGCGCTCAAGTAATATTAAGTCACATTGTACCTATCGGACAGCTATCAGAGGAGGCTGCTGAAGCCCGGAACAAACATTTCCGTAAATATCGCATAAACTTTGCAAGAAAATTTTCAAGAGTGGACTGCAATAGAGATATTTTAAATAGGCTGTTGCTGACATCTGATCCCTTCATCAGCTGCAACCGAATAAAACGGAAGAAGAAAAGCAAGTCTTTTTCCCAGGAAGCTATTAGTATGCTTCTCACGAAAACACTGAATTGTGACAGTTCCAACGACGAAGATGATGAGGACCAAATCACAAGTGGACTCGGAGACAGTGATTCTGATTGATTCGGTCTCCTCATGATTATCCTCTTGAAAAGAAATCCTGTTTTAAGATTAAATACTCTCTTAGTTTTCTAACTTTTTTTAAATTGTTTTTCTTTTTAAATAAATGCCTAATTATGATGAATTATTGACTTTTATTTCATAAAATAGTAAAATAAAATATAAAATAATTTTGTCCGGTTTTTTATGTGAATTACTCCTATGTGCGTCGCCGGCCGTTCCGCGCCCGACGGCTGTCGTGTGATCACTTGACCGACCGATCGAACACGAGCGCAGGTAAACGCGCGCTGTGCGCATCATTAAATTATTGGAAACTTTAATCTACCTAATCATCTAAATATACGTATCAACCAAATAATAAAAGTCATCATTGAAGAAGTCCTGAGTTCCTGACGGGATGTATTTTATTTTAAAATTGGATCATAATAATATCGATATGTTTACCAGCAGGGCTAACATGACAAGCGCGAGAAAGCTCTTTTTCTCGTTTTGTCGATATTTGTCTACGATTATGACGTCATTCTAATCTCTAACATGACCGTAAACGACGAGATATCTCGAAAAAGGCACTTTGACACTTCTATATCTCGCGACGAGAAACCGATGTTGCAAGTTATTAAAAACCAATTATTTTTATGATAGCAACATCGGCTTGAGATTCCGTTTCATTCAATGGTGCCGATTCTCTTGTCACAAATGCCTCTAAACTAGACTAAAAATCACCAAAATTTAGATTATTCTTGTCAACCGACGATTTTCCATTCTGAAATAGACTAAAGTGACACAACTTAACTATATTTTAGTTTGACGGCACTGAGCTATTAATTTAGTGAAAATGGCAATTTTGCTGTTCAGAATTTTACGTTCTTCACCTAAAATTTTGATTGTCTAAGTATTTAATAACGATTAAAAAATGAACTAAAATTCACACCAACACCTCGACGCTGCAAAAACAATACTGTCTTTTTTTCTTTTCTCTTGCTTATATCTCGAAAATGGTGTGTCCTATCGCAAAAATAATGAAAATTTCGACCCCCTTTATGAAACCCCTAAACCCCAACATGTAGGTAATATTTTTTCATATTTTCCATACAAAAAACGAAAAATTCCTTATAAAACACGTCGTTTCATTAAAAATAATACACTCGAGAGCAATGAATCCGGGTCACTTAAAGAATCCTAAAAATCTCGGAAACTAAAAATGCTAGGTTAATGCAATAAATTGTATTTAATAGACAATGTAATACTCCTTAAATGAAGGTATTAAAACTTCTTAGTTATTGTAAAGTTATATCATAAAAAAATCAAATTTGAAAAAGGGCCACTTTCGAAGATGGAACTACGAAATTACAGCATTTGGTTTTGCTTTTGTTTGTAATCTGTCATTTATGTGGGTACATAAACCATGTTGATAGTGCTCTATATTCATTATTCAAGCTGAAATTATGTCGCTTACGCCTGAAGAATGCACCAGAATACTTACAATGCTGGAAACCGGCCGGAGTCAGCGCAATACAGCCAGGACTGTCGGTGTGTCGCTGTCAACAGTACAAAGAGTTCTCCGACGTTACGAAGAAACTGGTTCTAACCTACGCAGACCAGGAACGGGCAGAACCAGGTGTACCACAGCACGAGAAGACCGATACTTGGTGAACACCATGCTTCGAAATCGCTTTCTTACAGGAACTGAACTCACAAATCAGTTTCGACGCCTCGGAGGAAGTAACCCAAGTGCATGGACAGTAAGACGTCGGCTTGCTGAATCTAACTTAAAACCCCTTAGACCTGCAAACGGCCCTAAACTGGAGCGTGGGCATCGTATTTCAAGACTAAGATATGCCCAGAGCCACGTAAATTGGAGTATTGAAGATTGGTCAAAAGTTATGTTCTCCGACGAATCAAAATTTATGCTCTACAAGCACGATGGAAGACACAGAGTGTATCGAAGACCAGGGGAAAGATTCAAGCAAGCATGCATCGAAGAAAAAGTAGCCTACGGTGGTGGGTCTGTACTTGTGTGGGCCGGAATTTCTTCTGAAAGTCGCACAGAGCTGGTGATCATAGAAAACGGCTCTTTAACTAGCGAAAGATATGTGGAAGAAATCCTCAATGATCACGTTGGTCCATTTATGGTCAATTTAGGTGAGGATGCTATATTTATGCATGACAATGCCCGACCTCATACAGGTAGGATTGTGAATGACTACCTTCAAGAGATGAACATTACTCGTATGGAGTGGCCAGCGCGCAGCCCGGATATCAACCCGATCGAGCATGCTTGGGACGAGCTAGGCAGATGCGTAAAACAACGAAACCCTCCCCCAATCACGCTTCGTGAGCTCAAAATTGCTCTCACAGAGGAATGGGAGAATATTCCCCAAAATCGTATAAGGAACTTGGTGTACAGCATGCCAAACCGCGTAAACGCAGTAATGGAAGCACGAGGAGGCAATACGAAGTATTAAAATTCAAGAAAATCGTAATAAAGTTCAAAAATTTCATGTTTCCTATTTTTGTTTTAAGGAGAGATCAGCAGTTTTTTTCTTTATGTAATTATGTGTTAATAAAATGTATGGTGACTCATATTTTTTTTACTTTCATTTAAGGAGTATTACATTGTCTATTAAATACAATTTATTGCATTAACCTATCATTTTTAGTTTCCGAGATTTTTAACATTCTTTAAGTGACCCGGATTCATTGCTCTCGAGTGTAGTTTAAAACTAAGTATTTTCATTATTAATACACACATCAACACGGTCTAGGGATATTTCATACTCAATTAAATAACTCGAAAAGTACTGGCCGCATTGGAATCTTTTATACACCGATTTGTTTGTAATTTATCTCAGACTAATTCCAAATTCAAATTTTTGAAAATTCTTTTGTTTCGGTGGCATAAAAATGTCTTGATGTATAGGAGAGGGAATTTTCATTTGTGCGAAATTTAGAAAACAATACGAATTACGTTTAGTTACAGTTTTTTTCATTTTTAAACGAAAGATAAAGTTAAAATTGAGGTATTGTAGCCATGCAACGCCGACATTTGACGAGGGCGGAGATGTTACGAGCTGTGGGAATGCTGGAAGCTGGATCTGTTCAGCGTAATGTTGCTGAGGCCATAGGGACCCATCAAAATGTAATTTCAAGATTGTGGACACGCTATCGTGCCACAGGTGAAGTAGCGGAGAGGCACCGGGGGCCAAGTCGCATCACTACCCCCAGACAAGACCGATTTTTGCAAATTACTGCGCGAGCTCAACCAAATGCAACGGCGACTCAATTGGTCCAAAGGCTGCGAGTGGAACACCAAGTGCTTGTGAGTGACCAAACTGTAAGAAGGCGACTGCATGAAAGCAATCTACGCTCTCGTAGACCACTCCGGGTCCCACCTTTACGGAGAGGCAATCGTGGACGACGATTAGAATGGGTTCGGAACCACGTGGACTGGGGCCGTGAGCACTGGTCCAATGTGCTGTTCACGGATGAATCCAGGTTCGGCTTCCATCCAGATTCACGAAGGACGCGTGTTTGGCGAGTTCCTGGACGATGGAGCCGTCTCCAGAACCCTCAGGAAGTTCACCCATACCAAGGAGGAACAATTATGGTTTGGGCAGGAATTCGTCTTGGAGGACGGACGGATCTCGTTTGGGTGCGGGGCAATATGACGGCAGAACGATACGTCCAACAGGTGCTGGGGCCCGTAATCTTGCCCCACAGAACACAAATGGGGCAAGATTTCCTGCTAATGCACGACAATGCCCGGGCACACACGGCGAGAACGGTAGCAGCTTGGTTACATACACATAATGTTAGGGCCTTAGACTGGCCTGCTCAATCGCCAGATCTAAATCCCATTGAGCATGCGTGGGATATGCTGCAAAGAAGAGCTCTGAAGGAAGTTCCTGAAAATCTGGCTACAGAAGATCAACTTTTTGCGCACCTCAGAAGGACATGGGACAATATTCCGCAGCAAGACATTGACAACCTTGTTCTGAGCATGCCGAATCGTTGCCGATGTGTTATGAACATCATGGGCGCTTTCTCAGACTACTAAATTCAAGTTTATAAACACAAATTAAATGATTTTTCTATTTTTTTCAGTTTTTACTCACAAATTAAAAGTTAATTCATATACGGTTTCCGTCTATGCTTCATTTTTTTTCCATAAAATCCTGAAATTTTAATCTAAGTACTTTAACCATTATTAAAAAATGGTAGAATATTAAAGAACGTATCTTTTAAATATATACATGTCATATAAATAATTAACACATTGATAGTAATTCGCTTTTTAAAAAATATCCCTAGACCGTGTTGATGTGTGTATATTGTAAAATAAAATGATGACATAAATACTCGTAAGTACGTACAATTATGAAACTGCCATGTTATTTTAGAGTTTTTTTTTTGTATCATAATTTTGTCTACTCTTCTCGTCGTCAAAATCGACGACGAGTAAATACGACTAAATGATAGAAAAATCGGAGATTATCTCGTGTTGAATTGTCAAAAATCGAGATAACTAAGGTGTCATGTTAGGGTTTGTAGAGAAAACATCAATTTTGACAGAAGGAGTCGACTATTTTATATGGACGCGCTGTCAGAAAACGAGAAAGTGACCGAAATAGACAAAAATTTACTCACGCGAGAGCGAGTAATTGTCGCGTGTGTCATGTTAGGCCTGCTGGTTTTGAAAAATCGATCTTATCACATAACAATTAAGTTCAGTTTCCATTACAATTTTAATAGTTTTATGACCTATCCGTTTTATGTTCAGAGATAGTTCATTTTCCTGCATCAAGGAATCTTCGTAAGCAGTAGTCTAGTTTGTTGCTTGTTTATTATTATACTGCAATAATGAAGCTTCAGATTCTAAAGGCCGGTTTGTAACCTCGCTTGGCATAAAATCGTCGCTTGTGAAAATGTTCCTGTCGAAAGGAAATGTACCCGTTTTCATAAAACCCGATTTTATATTGATGGCTTTTTCGAATGCTGGACCCAGTAGTTCTGCAACATTGTATGCTGTCAGAGGTATTCCCGGATGACGTTCAAGCCATGAATCTATTGTGGCGTTGTAATAAGTCTGTAAAGGTCCAAACACTGACACATCAAGCGGCTGTAATTTGTGGCTGGAATGAGGCGGAATGGTAAGCAGTCATGCCGTTTTCTTTAGCTATGTTCAAAGCCTCCGGAGCTAAATGGCTGTCATGACTTTCAAGTATAAAAAGCAATGAATTATCTTTTGAGCTTCCAGTCACCTTTACAAAATGCTTTATAACCTCCGGGAACAACTGAGAGTTCATCCAACCTGTAGTTTGTGCTAAACTCAATGTAGGTGCTCCTTTCAACATGTGTGATTTGAAAAATTTCCGAGGGAATACCATCGCGGGCGGCAGGGCATTACCTGTAGCAGAAACTGCGCAGCATGATGTCACAAGGGGTACCCCGTTCACCACTTGTTACTTAATTAAGTTGTTTTGATCCTTTTGCTGCCAAAACCTTTTTTAATTTTAGTAGCGTGGTCGTACCAGTCTCATCAAGGCAGAATAGTCTAGTACCGACACCAAAACTAATACACCTTCTCATCACATCCCGACATTATACCGGTTGAATGAAGTACGAGTAGCTCTTGAAAGGCTGCAGGCTTCTGGTTTTCGCAAAGTTAAATCAGGATTCCTTTTTCGAAAGCCATCTAACCAATCTTTTCCTGCTATTTGTCTAGCTTCCCAAGATGATGGCACCTTTAGCTCGTGGTGTGTAGCAATTTCATAAGATAGTTTCCTAGTTTCAATAGTATGAAGACCGTAACACATTTTTGAGCACGTTACTGAATATTCTTTTAGTGCTGTTTCTTGAGCACTTGAAAATACTTTGTTAACCGCGTAATTCGGAGTCAATCGCAGATTTACAGCTTCCTCGGCTGAACTGGCCTTTTTTTTAACATAACGATATAAAGTACCGTAATTCACGTTCTTTCTCTTGGCTGCTTTTCTCAAAGGTACTCCCTTTTCGACCAGATCTATTGCTTCTTTCATATCATTAGCATCGCGTAGACCAATTTTCGTCTTGCTTTTCAGATTCCGAACCATTTTCGATGTAACACACCTGGAAAAAAAAATTCAAAGGGGCACACTATAACAACATGTTACACTTAATACCCCACCACACCCAACCGTTTAAAACAAAAATTTGCAATACACTTTGTTTACTATTTACACACCAACTAATTGAAGATTAAAGGTCTATTATTAATAATTAACCCTAGAACCGTACCCATAATAGACTTTAAATAACAGTACCCAGGAGTTCTAGTGTACCCCGTTAAAGAAAACATTTTTTTTAACCTATGAATAGACATTTATTAATAATCAACATACAGAGGCTTTTATGGCACTTATTTCAGTCTCACGTAACATAATTAAACAAAAAATTAACAAACTTATATTAACAGTTTTGGCAAATCTTTTTTTGTTGCTCTAAACATATAAAACTTTTACATTTTTCACATCGAGTGCGTGATTTACGGTCTTTTGACCTGGGACAAAATGAAGATCTACCAGATTTTGAATCTGAAGAGGATGGAGCACTAGAAGGTCGTGTTTTTTCTAAAATACCGCCAATACTTATTTACCTACCTTAACTCTACATTACTGTTTATTTATTTACCTTAACTGTACCCAGGGGTGCTGGAGTACCCCACACACGTGTTGCCACGACCACACGCCAACAGGACTCGCGCCCGACTGATGCTTCGACACGACCCCCCGTCCCCCGTAAATACGCGCCGGTGCAAAAATATCCGTTTTAAAACAAAAAAAATGTAGCCAATTTTCAATGTTTTTTTTCAGTTGTATTCAAATGACTTCTCCCGCTCTGGGTGGAGCGGGAGGGCGTGTCAGACTCTTACTGACTAAAACCCACCCGTGTTCGTTCTGTTGCCTGTGCAATGCCAGGGGGCCACGGTATCCCTTTCAGAATTTCCCGCAACCGCGGCAGGCAATGGTCTCATCGGACCCCATCACTCGCTGACATCTCTTTGAGGCGCGTGTGGAACACAACGCGCCGTCGACCCGGGCTTGGTCCTTACCGGACGGCGAGCTATCCATTGCTCACCGACCGCAAGCCCGCGCCTACGGTGGCCGGGAATCCGCGATCGATTCCCGACGCCCAGGGCGTCTCCTCCTGCGGCGGCTAGGGGCGTGAGGACGCGAATTTTGCCGCTCCCTCACGCGTTCCGCCTCCATCTTTGCGAGCATTACTGCTTCGCAGAAGGAGGTGACGGCCTCCCATGCCCATGGGGATCGGCAGCTGACGTAGATTCCATTTTTATTTTACAAAAGAGGGCTATTCGCGCTATCTATAAAATGGGTGTGAGTCCCTTAGAAATAAATTCAAAGAAATTGATATGTATACTCAGCCTTCTCTTTATATCTTAGAAAGTATTTTTCTGTTCGGAAAAACTTAGGACTTTTCAAAATTAGAAGCGATTTCCATAATGTATATGTCGGCGTCACATTGTAAACAACACGTGCATCGGGCTATGGCGCACTATGGCACCGTAGCGCGCTACGACATTCTCCCACCTCCTCGCTGCTGGGCGGAGTTAGTGATCGCTACGTCGTAGCGCGCTACGTCGTTGCCCCACCTACAATACTACCGTATAAAAGAGTCCGCACGGCGGCGAAATGGCATTCTGCCTTCAGGCGTTGCCCGGTGCACAGGTTGTATTGATCTCAATTATTGTTACTCTGCCTCTCTGTACATTGTTACTATTTTGTGTAAACTAAGCTATTACTGGGTGTCATGGCTATTTGTGTCTTGAAACTGATTAAGTGTAGTTTCGTGTAAAATAAATTGATTAAATAATTTAAAAGAAAATCTAAATTCTTATTATTTAAAGAACCTCTTTTATTTTACAATATATCTGATCCTGTGCCTTCATCAGAAGCGGGATCGGACCCACTCCCACCTTTATCTAGGGACTGCCAGTAATTTAAAACAGGAACAAATGTAATTTTTTTTCGGCTAGTATGGAATCAATTATTAAAAAAAAAATAGCAGATAATATGACACCTAGCTACATGACACCCAGTACGCAGTCAATGCTGGTTCCTTTCGATCCTGATGCACCTGAAACCAACATGATCAACTGGTGTGCGTTAAAATCAAGCCAGATAATATTTCATGGGTTGCTGTTAAGGAAATGCTGGTCTTTAAATTTTCCAAATCCATGACAATGAAGGATTTCAAATTGATAATATAGTCGAGGCAGGAATGCGAATTTACCGGGAAATGTACTAACCGGTTTTGGCATATCTATCCTGTCACAGTGCAATGACAAAATTTGGCCTAAACTCAATTCTGTCGTTATAAACGATAAGAATCAACTCTTCCGCATACTGCGCAGCTTTTCATTAAAGAGAAGAATTGAAGAACCAGGTACGTCTGAATCGTACACGGAAATGCCCCGTCCGTCAACACCATTTCGGAGAAATTGCAATTCGATCGGTTCTAATAACGTTAATTGCTCACTCCAAATAAAATTCCCAACTATGGTACAAAACTGTCTTCTAGATAAATAATAATAATAAAATAAAATTGTTTATTTATCCAAATAATACACACAGACACAGTTCAGAGGAAAAAGGAAAAGCACAAAATACAATGAGCATAATAATTAACTTTAAGCACAAAAGATTTAAGTCTACAAAAATAGTCTATGTTTACAAGAATAATAATGAACCCTGTCTCTTAAACTAGGAGGCCTGTATCTTAAGAGACAGTGATCGGCCAAAAATTGGTATTTATTATAACTGAGCTTTACATGAGTGAAAGTGTGTCGATTTACCATAATGCTTATTAATATATTAGTATTTATCAAAAATATGGGTCAGTGTTGTGTGTGTATGAGTGTGTGTGTGTGTGTGTGTGGAAAGTGAGAAGGAGTGTGTGTAGATAAATGTGTATGTGTGTATTTTTGGTGTTTGTTTTTGAAGAGGAAGGTATTAAGTCAAGCGATGATTGATAGTAAAGACTCTGTTTTGATATAGTCCTGCTGTATGAGCCAGTCTGAAGTTTTTGATTTGACATTAAATTTATTTAGGTCAATTATGTCTAGTGCTTTCTGAACTTTCTTGAAAACTTGATGGCTTAGGACATAGTATTGCCGCCTTGCAAATGCGGTTTTGTACTGTACACCAGGGGGAACATATGTACGCTTCATTGGATCAGATGGAGGTAAGCGAGCATGAATCCTCAGGACAGCTTGAAGAATAAAGAGCTGCCGAACTGTCAGTACCTTGCAATCAGCGTAAAGTTGTTTTGTGGGGTATCTGTAGGGTTTCCTTAACATAACTTTAAGAACAGCCCTTTGAGACCTTTCTGCTCTCAGAAGATAAGTCTTCGCTGCTCCACCCCACACAGTTATACAGTATCCAATGATCGATTGGCATAATGTGAAGTACACCATTTTGAGAATGTCAATACTGGCGGATACTCTGAGAGTTTTGAAGATGTGAATAAGACGAAGTGTTCGGGTAGTTAGTGTCTCGAGTTGTTTATCCCATTTTAGCCCATCGTCTATATGAACACCCAAGTATTTGACACTATCGGCTCTGGCAATGGAGGGGCATGAGCACGATATTGACTGATCCTGGCATGAGTGAGCTGCTATCGTGAAAGTACTTGTTGGTTTGGTGTTTGCCCGGATTGCAAAGGGTACGAAATAAGTTTTCTTTAGGTTTAATGTAAGTAAGTTAAGGTCAAGCCAGTGCATCACAGAGGTCAGTCCAAAATCCGCCTTTCGTTTCACGTCTTCCCACGAGGGCCCATCAACCAGGATCGCTGTGTCATCCGCATATGCATAGATCTTGCACGCTGGTATTGACATTCTACAAAGGTCATCAATGTATATCAGGAAAAGTGTGGGGCCTAGAATGCTTCCTTGGGGGACACCGTATAGCACAACCTCTTCATCACTGTAGCTAGAGCCAATCTTTACCACCTGGGTGCGATTCCTAAGGTAATCTTTGAAAATTTCTAGAGCTATGCCACGTACACCCAAAGACTCTAGCTTGGAAATTAGTCTAGGTACAGAGACTGTGTCGAAGGCTTTCGACAGGTCCAAAAATATACCAAGGCACCTAGTTCTACTGTCCAGGGTCTTAGCAATAGACTGCGTTAGATCTAATACTGCGTCTTCAGTTGAGACTCCAGAACGGAATCCGTACTGATTGTCCGCTATAATTTTGTACTTATCGAGAAAGCTTCTAAGATTTTGATTAAGGATCTTCTCGAGGATTTTAGAGAGTGACGACAGTACTGATATAGGCCTGTAATTGTCGACACAGTCTCTGTTCCCACCCTTAAAAATTGGGTGGACTATGGCCTTCTTCAGTGAATCTGGAAAAACTCCTGTCTCAATGCAAAGATTGCAGATATATGTTATTGGCGATACCAGTATGTGACGACATGATTTAAGAAGCGAGGAGGATATTCCATCCCAACCCACGGCACAGTCATGGCGCATCTGCAATATAATAGTATCTATGTCACATTCATCAACTTTTTGGATAGCAAGTGAATTGACAGGCGGCTGCAATGGTTTGTTATGAACGGTCTTGCGGATTAAGGGCGCTTTATGCGGATCGTTAATTATCTTTGCAGCCATGCTTTTACCTATATTGCTGAAGAAAGAACAGACATTGTTTAGGGAAGATGCAGGACTGTCACAAATTTTCAGTAGTTCCACAGGACTAGAACATATTTTACCAGTATTGGTTATATCCTTAATGGTTCTCCACAATGCTTTAGGATTATTTTTAGATTTTTCGAGCTCACTCTTCTCATAAGTCCTCTTTAATTTACGCAGTAGCATATTGCAGAAATTTCGGTAACGCGTATAGGTTACATGTAGTATTAAATTGTCTGGTGACTTCTTACATTTTACGTGGAGTTTATCTCGATGCTTGATACATTTTAGGAGTCCTGTCGTTATCCACGGTTTTAAGGTTCTTTGTTTCCTCGGTACATTGGTATGTTTTGTATGTTTTAGTATCGCTGTTGATATCCTTGTAATCAGTGTAGTCATAGCAGTATTTGCGTCTTTAATGTTGTAGATATCTGAAAAATCTGTGTTTTCTAACTCTGTCTTAATGGCTTCGTGATTTAATCTAGTTATGGTGAAACTTTTGTTTCGTGTCGGGTTTGAATTTGAGATTGAAACAATAATCGGTTTGTGGTCAGTAATATGCGCCTCCAATACCAACGTGGTTGCCACCGACTTTGTTTTTAAAAGGATGTGATCTAGGCAGTTTTCCATTCTAGTTGGTAGGAGGTGAGTTGGCAGTAGCCCATGGGACGCATTTAGTATTAGGTATTCGAGTGCACGGTCATTCCTATTGTCCAATTTTATGTCAATATTCAGATCCCCCACAGTAGAGATGTTAGGCGAGTATGATATTTCATCATAAATATTATTTAGACTACTCAAAAAGCCATCAAAGTGATCCTTGGTATTGTTCGATGGAGAGCGATATATTGCTACTACCGAGAGCTGATTATCAATTTGACATACAAGACTGTTTGCATGGTTTATGTTTGGTTCCCATACCTTAACATTTAACCCAATTTTAGTGTAGACTATAACCCCATCGTTCTGGTTTGTAATGTTTTTTGTTGAATGCGACTGGTATCCGTTTAGAGCTGGGAGGTTAGTCACTTTACTCAGCCAACACTCAGTCAAAACAATAACATCAAAATCAATATTAATTAAACACATCAATGCAAGAAGGGTATCAAAATTTTTGTTAACGCTGCGAATATTTACATGGAATAATTTTATACTACTGTCGGCTGTATCTATATATTTAATACACTCATGCGGGTCACAAGAGAAAGAGTTTTCAAGGTTAAGATTATCTAGGTCCTGATTTATATTGTTTATGTTAGCCATTTATACTTTTTAATAATGAACAAAAGAGGAGCATTGAAAGTGACTGTCAGTGTTTTATTATAACATCGCTTTTCTGTTGAATTTATTGAAGTGGCGAGGGGAAATATGTTTGTGTGTTTTTTATTCATTTTTAGTGTTCTGTGTAAGATGTGTTTGTTAGTACATAAATTATAACAAAGTGTGAAGTTTACAGTAGAAGTTAACAGTATAATTAAAAAGTCATACAAGTATACTAAATAGCCGAAGTAATGATTGGGCGCAGGTTCAACTAGTCACTTACTGGTGAGAACTTGAAGACATTCCTCTGAATTTATCAACAGTTGTTTATCGCCCGTTTGCTTGCGAAGAAAGATGTTTCCATTGCTGACCCAACAGAAAGAATAGGCATTTTTCTTCGCGAATTCCCGCGCTAAGTAAAAAAGCTTTTTGGAGGCAGAGGGTAGCTGCTCCGCAACATATACCGCCTGCCGTTTCCCTGGTATACCAATCAGCTCGGTGTTTAATTTGTTCTCTTTTTGTTCCTTATTGTTGTAAGAACGGATGCCAGACAATATATTTTGTTTTGTTTGCACTGTTTTAAATTCGGCAATGATTGGGCGTATGGTATGGGGGGTAGTCATACCCTTAGTGTTTTTTCCCGGGAGGCGATATATATCACGAACTTCGGTTTTCGATATGGAGATTCCAGCAAGTTGGCCTATGTTGCAGACCGTTTGTATCAGGCCAGTCGTAGTCTCGTCGTCAGTCTGTGGAATATTTCTAATTTCTATTCCAGACGACCGTGATTTATATTGGAGATCCAAAATCTTCCTCTCAAGTCCTTCAATATAGCCTCGCTGTTCCTGCCGCTCTTTCTTAAGCTCTTCAACCTCTTTCTTTAAGTCTTCAAATTGTCGATTCATGAAGGACATGGATCGCTCAATCTCTGCATTGGTTTTGCAGATTTCGGCGTTAGACGCCTGAATTTTTATGTTTTGGGCTTTAATTTCACTTATGTCAGACACTAATTTTGACATGAAAGTGGTTTGATCCTCTAGCATCTTGGTGATACGAGTGTCTTGGTCTCTTTTCCAATTAGCAAGTACGTCCTGCACTTCCTGCTGGCCTTGAGGCGAGTGTTCACATCTTGGTCGTTTATTCCTATTGGTAACATTGTCGCCTATCTCAATCGCCGAGGTGATATCAGGCTCAGACTGAGTCTGAGCCAAAGTAACATTTATACTTTTCGGAGGAGTGCGGTGGAAACTAGTCATCCTGAATAATAATAAAGAAACAAGCCCCTACTTATCTGTCAATTAGCTCGCCGCTTTACTCGCACTTGTACGTTTGATACATCAACGACGCGCTTCGCAGCTATCGTGCAGCGCGTACGGCGCGCGGCGTTGCCGATACAAATTTTGTAGAGGGCTCGTAGCTCGTCGTAGCACAGGCCGGTGATGTTGCGCGTAGCACACGCTCGTAGCACAGAACAATTTCGCACGTCACAGTTACTTGCTCGGTGGTGTAGTGGGAGCGCGCTCGGGTCGTCCGCGGCACCTAACCGTCGCGTCGCGAGTTCAAATCCCGGCGAATCACAATCACTTCAAAATATCAGAAACTTGAGAAATTATTTTATCCCTTTCTAGGACCGCCCAGTAGGAGGTAACTACAGGTAAGAACCCAACATGTGCGACAAGGATTTGCAAAACACGATGATTGACCAATCACAAAATTTCGGATCACAAAAAAATACGGAGAACTGACACACGTCCACTCGCTTAAATGTCTAGCGACCGAATGATGATGATGTTTACATAATTCGAGAAAGTTCTTCGCCTTTCGCGAGTCCCATATTATTAATTAAAAAAAAGGGATGGTAGCGATCGTATGTGTGTTGATTACCGGGAACTTAATAGCAATACTCGACCAGACTATAAGCTATCCTTTACCACTAATTAGTGATCAAATCGATGTTACATGGGGCCTGTTTCTTCTCTAATTTGGATATGGCCACTGGATTTCAATAATTTGCGTCCATAAGGAGTCTATAGAAAACTGCTTTTGTTATACCTTCGGGTCAATTTGAGTACCTAACCATGCCGTTTGTTTTACAAAACGCTCCACAGGTTTTTCAAAGGGCTATAAATACTGCACTTAAACCTCCTGAATCAGAGACCGTTTAAGAAGAGTTGGTTCGTTTAAATAGATTAACTTTAAAAAAATGTTCATTTATGAAGACAAAAATTGAATATCTGGGTATCGTAATATCCTCTGGAGATGTTGGACCAAGTCCTCATAAGGTTCAAGCCCTAAAAAATATCCCTCCTCCAAGCACTGCTACTCAGGTTCATCAATTTACAGGCCTGGACACATATTTTCGAAAATTTATTCCAAATGTCTCAAAATTGATTAAATCTTTGTATCTTCTAAACCGCGGTCCAAAAGGTTACTATTTGGACCTGTGAACATAATTACGTACATCAGAAAATAGTAAAATATGTCATTTCTCAGCCAGTTAAAAAAAAAAAAAAAAATTGACCCTTTACCCATCGAACTCCACACTGATGCAAAAAGTGTAGGATATGGGGCTATACTAGAAAAAAAAAAAATAGTCTACCTCATGTTGTCGCTTATTTTAGTCAGAAAACCACAAGTGCTGAAAGTCGTTATCATTCGTATGAATTGGAAACATTAGCCGTAGTTAAATCTGTGGAACATTTTCGACATTACCTGTATAGGCGTAAATTTACGGTTTTTACTGACTGTAACGCCTTCAAGGCCTCTCATTCCAAAAAGGACATTACACCTAGAGTACACAGGTAGTGGGCAATTTTGCAGTCGTATGACTTTGATATCATTTATAATGAGGGAAAAATATAGCACATGCTGTCTTTCTTTCACGTAATCATGCTGACACATCTTTTACTCATAAACCAGCTAAAATTGTAAATTTGGTTGAACTAGAGAGGTGTTGGTTATCTGTAGAACAACGTGATTCTGAAATATCAGACATTATTTCCAAATTCCGTTCAAATTACCTGCCGTCTGAAATATCACACACATACGATTATTAGACAGGGCATACTTTATCGTAAAATCAAATGTAATAAAACCACTAAATGGTTACCAATATTGCCACACTCTTTAACCTGATCAATGATTAATCATGGACACAGCGAAATAAAAGACCATGGTTATGAAAAAAACGCTCTATAAATTATACGATCCTTATTGGCTCCAAAAAAATTTTCAAAATTAAAAAAAAAAAAATTGTTTGTAAGGTTTCCAAAGGTCCGTCGGGTGCCCAGCAGGACCATCTGTATCCAATCCCTAAATTGCCCATTCCATGGCATACAATTCATTTGGATTTAACTGGCAAACTCAGCCGAAAAAGCGAGCGTAAGGAGTATTGTTCCGTGATTATTGATGGTTTTACAAAATTCGTCTTGTTAGAGCATACCTTAACCCAAATGCATCTGATGCTATTAAATCACTTAAAAATGCAGTGAACTTGTTTGGCGCTCCTAAAAGAATAGTTGCATATCGTGGTAGGTCATACGACAATGCTGAATTTAAGAATTTTTGTAAAGATAATCATATCATATTATAGCCACTGGTTCCAGTAGGGCAAATGGTCAGGTCGAGCGTATGCTCACTATAGTTGAAACATATTCGGACAGCTTATGGCAAGATCATGTAGGCGATATCCAATTAACTCTCAATAGTACTCGTTGTAGAGTAACAGGGTTCACGCCCTTGGAATTAATGTTTGGTATTAAGGGCAGTTCATTAAGGATATCAAGAGTATCAAGACTAATAATCCTGATGAAGATAGGTTAAACCTCGAAACAATTCGATCCGATGCTTCTGCTAGTATAAAAAGCTGGCTCAATATGACACAGGTCGATTTAACAAGGGTAAAGCTATAGTTAAACCTTTTTCAGTAGGTGACTCTGTCTTTGTTAAATGCGAAGAAAGACACTAAACGAAACTAGACCGTAAATACAAAGGCCCCTTTAAAATAACCGCTATTTTGGAAAATGATGGGTACGAATTAAAACACATTAATGGAAACAATAGAGTCTACAAATACTCTCACGAAAACTTGCGAGAAGTACCCCGTCAGTCATTTTTTTTTGGAAATCGCAGAAAATTATGATGAGGATGACGTGTCGGCGGATAATAACAACACAGAGGTTCTTGTTCACGAGACTAGGCAACATATTAAATTTGATGATATTCAGTCTACTAATAGTGATACTATCTCTGCCAATAATAATACCATGTCTGCCAATAGTGATACCTCTGTCAATAGTGATACCTCTGTCAATAGTGATACCATGTCTGCTAAAAGTGACACTATATCTACCAGTTCTCATAATAATGCAAATTGTAGAAACCCTGGTTTACGTGCTGTTTCAGTAGAATCTATTGGCCCTGAATCAATTAACATTGTAACAAAAGCACTTGTACATCAGCCAAAGTATTGAGCTATTTGTTAATTAAGCTAAAGGAACAATACTTGTTCGGCCTAGCTAGATCCGGTCCAGTTTAACTGAAGGGATACACCTGAAGGGCAAAACTATTGCCGGACCAGGGGACTGATCTTGTAGGGTCAGAAGTTGACCGGACCAAGCCTTGTAGAGTCATAGCTGACTGGACCAAGTGGTCAAATATCTGGAGGGTCAGAAATTGACCGGACCAAGCCTTGTAGAGTCATAGCGGGCTGGACCAAGTGGTTAAATATCTGAAGGGTAGACCGGACCAGAAACAATAGCAGGATGACCAAACGGTACTTAATCAGTTTTTCATGTTCTAGATGTGGCATTGTGGGCTAAGCGTGCGAGGACGTCCGCACGTCAGCATGGCCGTGTCGGCGTCACATTGTAAACAACACGTGCATCGGGCTATGGCGCACTATGGCACCGTAGCGCGCTACGACATTCTCCCACCTCCTCGCTGCTGGGCGGAGTTAGTGATCGCTACGTCGTAGCGCGCTACGTCGTTGCCCCACCTACAATACTACCGTATAAAAGAGTCCGCACGGCGGCGAAATGGCATTCTGCCTTCAGGCGTTGCCCGGTGCACAGGTTGTATTGATCTCAATTATTGTTACTCTGCCTCTCTGTACATTGTTACTATTTTGTGTAAACTAAGCTATTACTGGGTGTCATGGCTATTTGTGTCTTGAAACTGATTAAGTGTAGTTTCGTGTAAAATAAATTGATTAAATAATTTAAAAGAAAATCTAAATTCTTATTATTTAAAGAACCTCTTTTATTTTACAATATATCTGATCCTGTGCCTTCATATACACGTAGTAATCATGAAATTGTGATACCCAAATTTAGGTTCGCTAAAACTAGTAAGTCATTTGTTATAAACAGTATTCGATTTTATAACAAGTTGCCAAAGTCGATTACAGAACTTAGTGATGGAAAGTTCAAAACCCACATCAAACGTGTCCTTATCAAAAAAGCATATTATAAGATTAAAAACTACATTGAAGACAAGGAAGTTTGGCAATAATTCCTTCTGCACATGTGGCTTCCCTGGTACCTCAATAACGGCATTACTATGTAAATGTCTATTAACTGCTCCCAAATTAAGATGATTATTTTATTTTACCTATTTTTTTTTCTTTTACGTACTTTTTTGACATAATCTTTTCGTTATTTGACATTACATAACTTCAATATACTATATTTTTTATTAAATTAGATTTGTTACAGCTTTAGTGGCAGTCATGTTATTTGGTTAAAATAGTTTTTTTTTTTTATATATAGATTCTCTTCTGTTATATTTTGTGAATGTGAGAACGTGGTAGGCATAACTGACTTGTAGATCTGTCGATCATTTTCTATCTTGCTAAGTACCTGGTACTTGTTGATAGGCCTACAGTGTCCTTTCATAACTATAAACACTGTAACTTGAAAAGATTGAAAATACCATTTACTTTTAAGATTTTCTTGCCGGCTCTTCTCCATAGGAAACGACCAATTGAAACCGTGCACCTAGCTTCTGACGTTTCATAAGTGCCCTTGTAGGTTTATGTCAAATAAAATATTTTGAATTGAATTGAATGCTGCATGCTTGCTTGCATGCTGCATGCTTGCATGCTGCATGCTTGCTTGCTTACAAAAACTGTGTTGTTGTAAGTAAAGCCATCACAATTTAATTTTATTATTATAAATGTTATTATTATTATATGTAATTTGAATTTAGGACTTGTAACTTTTATTGAAAACGGTATTATGTCTTTTGTATATTATTGATTGTAATATTTATGACAAATGGATTTAGGACATATTATATTTCGGGATTTCAATTTTATGGCATGTGATATTAAGTTCGGGTAAGTTATCATTCGGACAAATGATGATTAGGACAAAAAAAGTTATGGCACTTTAAATTATGTATGGATAAAAAAGTTAGGTGACACAATAGAGAACCCCTTCTTTACTATCCAAAACATCATACGATCTGAAAGTATTATTTTTGTAAATTTTGCCTTTTAGCCAGTTATTACTTTTTTATCTTATCTTTGACTAGCTGACCCGCGCAACTTCGTCTGCGTCACAGTGGTAATGAATTTTCCCAGTTTTTTTGCAACATTTTTCATTGATGCTCCGCTCCTGTTGGTCATAGCGTTGCCTGCGACTTCGTCCGCGTGAATATCATTATCGTGGTTGGATAAATAATATTGCTCCCCCTCACCCGCTGGCCAGCGTCTTGCGCGTCATGCGCACGTGAACTCGAACATACCTACTTATTTTGTTGCGGAGTTCTTTTAAGATTATTATATCTCCTAAGATGTTTATTGAAATCAAGTGATGTCAAGGACAATTTTTTTACATTTAAATACTTGTGATTAATAACATATTTATTTGGCTATGGATTAATATTATGTTGATAAAACTCCTTCGCAAATATCGCATTAATTTCGAACAAATTTGATTACGATAAAAAACGTTATAGTGAGTCAATCTTAAAAGATAGACATATACTATCGCGGACTTTTTTTAGAACTTTTAAAGAGAAACAATTCCGTCATACATGATATTTGCGTAACTTAAACCGTTTACGCAGCGCACGCAACGGAAGCTCTCAAAAAGGATTTTTTTCCCGTTTTTGTAACATTTTTCATTTATGCTCCACTCCTATTAGTCGTAGCGTGATGTTATATAGCCTATAACCTTTCTCGATAAATGGACTATCTAACACAAAAATAATTTTTCAATTCCAAACAGCAGTTTCTGAGATTAGCACGTTCAAACAAACAAACTCTTCAGCTTTATAATATTATATATTAGTATAGATTCTTACATTTACATTATATTTTTTCTCATTCCTTAGTTTTACTTTTTCAAATTGTATCTGTACATTTGTATTTAAATTTGGTTTCAAGTATTGATAAGTAACTGGTCATTTGGTCCTTAGGTTTCTATTCATCATTAACTGAGCTAGTGAAAAATTAGTTCCAGAGACTGGTGATACTCTATACTGAAGCAATGCTAATCTAATATCAGTGTTATCCTCACTGCATTTTGTTAACATTTTCTTTGCAATCTGCACTCCTCTTTCAGCTATCCCATTGGGCTGTGGATATCTAGGACTTAAATTTTAAACCGCATTGTGATGCAAACTCATTGCATTCTCTAGAATCGAATGGTACATGATCACACAATTTCTGAGGGTACCCCAAACTGTGAAAAAAAATCTATTTAACTATTTATTACATTGTTCGCTGATTTAATTGAAATGACTTTTACATCAAACCATTTAGTTGCATAATTATAAGTAACTAAGTAACTCTTCTTTCTCAAATCCATAATATCTATTCCTATTTTGAAAATGGTAAGTCTGGGATATCATGTGACATCTATGATTTTTTTATGTTGTTTGTTCTTACAAATTCTTCAATATGTTCATCTTTGGACAATAATACAAGTTTCGAGCAGTTTGTTTCATTTTAGTAATGCCTACATGACATGTCCTTCATGTATTTTATTTATTATAGAAATTCTTAATTTTTTTGGTATTATCAATCTGTGATGTCCTGTCTGAACTTAAAATAATATTTAATAGCATCTGGTACCTTGGCTACTTTTTCTGGCAAACCTTTTTTTACCATGTCTGCTAACTGTACTAATTCCTCGTCCTTTAATGTGTACAATATTAATTCTTGTTTTTATTCCTGTAAACACTGTAAATAAGAAGACAAACCTATGCAAGTAATGAATCATTCCTAATATTATTTGCAATTCTTTTTTATTTTTCGGACTTTTGAGTTCAAGAATGGCTTTTATTCGGTCTGAATCTATTTTCATTCCTTTTTTAGAAAAAAATTGTTTTCCTCTTCAAGTTTATATTGAAATATTCTTTTGTTGAATTTCACATTACAATTCTTAGCGCTTTCTAAAACTTTTGTTAATATTTTATTATGTTCCTCATCACTGTTAGCACATATTAGTAAATCATCGCAATATATTACAACGCCTGGGATATCTCCAAAGGTTTTCTCGCTATATTTTTGAAAAAAATCCGGAGCAATGGATATAGGTACCTAAATGGCAACCGTAAGAATCTGTAGTAACCAAATTGACCACTAAATGAACAGAGCTTTTTATGATTCGTCCGTCAATTAAATATTTTAAAAACCATCACACAGGTCAAGTACTGTAAATACTGATTTATTACACAGCTTAGTTAATATTTCTTCTAGTGTTGGAATCAAATGATAATTTCTTATTAGTACGTTATTAAGTTATTTAGGATCAAGACATAACCTCAAACTTTTATCTACTTTCTCTATTATAACAATATTGCTTACAAAACTTTTAGGCTGTTCCACTTTCTCAATAATCTGCTGATCCTCCAAGTTCCTCAGCTTTGCAGCAAGCATCTCTCGCAGAGCATGCGGGACTCTTCTCGGAGGTCTTATTACTGGTATGGCTCCGGGCTGAATGTGAAGCTCCAGCGGAGTTTCAAACTGTCCAACACCCTGAAAAAGTTCATAATATTTCTTAATAATCATGTTTTTGCTTTTAATGCTATTAACATTTCTTAAATGACAATTTGAGCAATTTTTTCCATAAGCTGGACAATTTCATGGCCCGTGCCGTGTTCCACATTTTTTACAATTGTAGGAATCTTTAGAGTCCTTGTTAGAAGCATACTTAACTTTAGTGCCCGTTGACTGCTGCACGTCCGTGGCTGCTGTGCTCCGGACAACGTCCACCACCGTTGTCTGCTGGTGCATCATCTTACTGTGATTATTTGACAATTCTGAAGCCCTGCACATATCCACTGCCGTTTGTAGTTTTAGTTGGCTATTTTCTAATAATTTTCTCGGCAACTTTTGATCTTGAACACCTAATACAATGCGGTATCTGATCATTATTTGTTCTTGTTCTTTGAAATTGCAGTTTTTTACCAGTTTTATTATTTCAGTGTAGAACAAATCGAAGTTCTCTCCTTCTTCCTGGTTTCGTTTATGAAAGCTGTAAGTACTCATAAGTTCGTTCTGTTTCGGCTCAAAGTAACTATCTAACAGCTTTATGATTTTTTCATATTTAATCGATTCTTCTGTCTTCAATACATTGAAGTAAAGCTCCTGTACTTCGTGACCCACGCTATTAAGAAAAATGGCCGCCTTCCGTGCCTCTGAAATTCTATCAAATCCAGCCGTTGGAATTGTTGTTTAAAGGACCATGGGGGATTTTGTATGAACCCCGTCCCCACCCTACAACAGTCATGGGATACGTGTCGATTTTTTCATTGGGACCCAAAATAAAGTACCTGTATTAGTTGTAAAAACTATTAGGTTTATTTATAAATAAAAAAATACTTTTCAGCAAAAATTTATTTATTTTGAAACAAAAATATTTTTTTCAACAAACAAAAAAACATATTTCACGTAAACAAATTACGATTCTATTTAAAAAAACACTTGATTCTCAAACTGAAAATCATTGAGTAATAATAATAGTGCTTAAAAAATAATATTAGGGGTCAAAGTATGAAATTGCCGATTTGTACTGAAAAATTGAAATTTGTTTTTTTTTTTTTAATTTAACATATTTATTTAATCAAAATAATTACCATTATTACATTGCTGCCATCTAATAAGAAGGTCATTTATGCCTTTGCGATAGAACTCTCGTGATCTAGATTCGACAAACTGTGTAAAAGCATTTTGTACTGCCTCCTGAGAAGAAAACTTTTTATGACGTATAAAATTGTCCAAATCACGAAAAAAATGGTAGTCCGTTGGAGCAAGGTCTGGCGAATACGGAGGGTGACGAATGGTTTCTAATTGCAGTTCCTGTAGAGTTAAAACGGTTTCTCGTGCTGTATGAGGTCTCGCGTTATCATGGAGCAATAATGGTGATGATCGATTCATTAATCGGGGCTGTTTCACTGCTAGTTTTGCTATCATTGTTCGGAGTTCGGCACAGTAGACATCTGCCGTTATTGCTTGACCAGATCGAAGAAAGTTATAGTGAATAACACCATGCTGAGACTACCAAAGAGTTACCATTACCATAAAAAGGTAATGGTAACTGTTTGGTGGTAAGCTTTGACCTGAGGTCAGCCATTGCATTTTTCGCTTACGGTTATCGTAAAAAATCCACTTTGCATCAAATGTCACAATTCGATCCAATATTCCTTAATTTCTGTATCAATTCAACAAGGCAACACAACTTTAAACACGCGTTTCTTTCTGCAGATCAGTCAAATCATGAGGCACCCATTTCTCATATTTTTTCAAATTTTATTGATTTGACGCAAATGAGTCAATATTGATGGTAAGGTAACGTTAAGCCATGCCGCTAACTCCTGGGTAGTTTGGCTCGGATCGGCTTCCATCATCTCTTTCAATTCATTGTTATTCACCTGTGTGGGCGGTCTTCCACGTGGTTCGTTCTTCAAATCAAAGTTTCCATCACGAAAGCGTTTAAACCAAAATCGCACGGTACGTTCATTAGCAATTCCCTCTCCAAACGCAACATTGATATTGCGAGCTGTTTCTGCCGCGTTAGTTCCGCGTCGGAACTCGTATTCAAAAATAACTCGAATTTTCGAAGTATCCATCTTTCTTGTCTAAGCTGAATAAAAAAAAACTGAAAGTCGATAATCGAATGTTGCACATTTTTTTAAAGAACTTTATAGGTATCATGTCAAAAACGTTTCACTCAAAAATCTCAAACCATGAAGGTTCTATGTCAATTCGAAGTACCTATTACAATAAAACGTCAATTTCATACTTTAACCCCATTATTATATTTAATTAAATGAAGTAGCTGTTTTTCGTCTGACTGTACTTTAATAATAGCGTCTGAGAACTTAAAGGCATCCTCAGAGTCTAAAGTTCCAAAGATTGATTTCAAAACTGAGCCACCAGCATCAATGAGCCCGCGTTTAAAACGGTTTGGTTTTTGATCTTGCACAAGGTAGGATATTCGGCAAGAACTTACGAACATCGAAGTCATGGTTATTTTTTAATATAGGTACGGATAACTTCTGCGGGAGTAGGGAATATAATATTATTATGATAGATATGAACTTTGACACCTGTGTTATGAAATAGAAATCCTATAATATTGTATATTTTGGTAAACGACAGCTTCGTGAATGGATCTTGGAAATCAGAAATAGCAAATTCTTTTCTTCTGAATACCATGCGGTAATCATTTCCCGATAATCTCGTAATATGTTAAAAATATCTTTGTAAGTCATTTCGTTATAGTAGAGTAGGACACGTAAGAATAAATGTGTGAAAACGTGTTTTTCATTGGACGTGCATTGAAACGTATATAGTTCTCTTTCTAAATGTCGTATGTCAGGTAAGTCTTTATCGAACTTGGACATTTGTAGTCGATGACAGCAGGGTAAGTAATCACGATACATTTTGTTTTAAGTAATGAATCTTTATGCTCCTGTATAACAGTGTCGTAGGAAATATTATGTTGTTGATTAATTTGTGAATATTTTTCATAAGTTTCAGAGGCAGAAGGGACACTAGGATCCATGGTAAGTATTGGGTTCCGAGACAAGCAGGGCTAACATGACATGCACGACAAACGCTTCTCGGCGAGTTAAAACGAGATATGTCTTTTTGTCGTCCGGTGCTAACATGACTGCACAAAAAACTTGTCTCGTGCTGTCAAACTTAGACAAACGAGACTTCGTGACAAATTAGTCTTCAAACCCTAACATGGCAGCACTTAACATCATATTTTTATCGAGTTTTGACACTTTTATACGAGTAATGTCATGATTTTACTCGTCGAAAATGTTGACGAGAAGGGTAGACAAAACGACAAAGCTATAGTTGTCAATGCAACATAAGAGAAAATTGGTGCTTTAATTAAAATTTTAATCTTAAAGAATTTATATATAAACATGGCAGTTCCTTATTACAATTATGTGAGAACTGTGTACGAAGAAACGGAGACCCGTAAAATTCAACGGAAGAGGATAAGAGATGTTTGCGATCCCTTTGATCTGAGGGATTCAGAATTCCAGTCCCTCTGGCGGATCTCAAAGCCTATGGCTTTTTACATAATAGCAAAATTAAACTCCGTCTTAGAACCCAAAAACGGCACGGGTCTCCCAGTCCACTTCAAGGTTAGTACAATCATCATACTGATAAGTATGATGATTGTACAATGATAATTTAACTAAGTAAAAATACTTGTAATATCATTGGTTACACATTAAAACCAAAGTACTTACTAAGTATTGTGAATGAATTAGTTGAAAGGTTTTTATTTTAATGTGCCACTGCAAAAATATGTAGTTAAGTTTGTTCATAATTGGTACTGTGCTCTATTCAATTTTTGGCCAATGTTGGGTATCAGAGGCAGATTGGTCAAGACCACACATTATGCCAGGGACAAACTACCGTAAGCAGTTTTCTTGACCAGTTCTTATAAGCTATTTACACAAGGTTGGTATATGTCCACTTCCTGTAAGTAATTATATAGTTTTATATTGTTCATGATGAAATTTCTTGCTGGAGGATAGATATGGAGTAAATTCATTGATGACATCATTGATTTCAGGAATTAATAAAAGAAGTACGTCGCAGCAATCAATTAAAAGAAGAGCAGAACGCGTTGCTAAAGTAAGGAACCCATATGTTTGTATAAAGATATTTCAATCAATCAACTCGGCCTTTAATAATTAATTGCATTCTACTGTTGAAAATAGGAATTAATAATGAAAGGTTTATGTATGCATAAAATAAAACATTTATTTACAATATTAACCTGTATAATTAAAAAAATAAGCTATAAAAATATCAATGAAAATAGTTCCTTATTATTTCCCTGCGCCTGGCTTGAGACTGCCGCAGCAGATGAACAGGGGTTTCAATATATGAGTCAACAGAGTCACCACCGTCATCCTGCAGGTCTTCTTGCAATGGCACCCTGTGAAATTATTTTTTTTGTTCACACAATACCAACAAATTTTCAAACAAAATAATTAACATTCAATATTACCCAAAATGCTTCATTAGGTTATATATGATGCAGCTGGCATATATAATTTTAGAAGCTTTCTCTGGGGAATAGTGGAACACCCTATCTATGCCCAAGCACCTTAAACTGGCTTTTAGGTACCCATTGGTACGCTCTACTGCATTCCGAACTTGGCAGTGCCAGTCAGTATACCGCTGCTCAGGCGAATCAGGCTCAGCGTGCAGCACTGGCGTCATGAGCCACGGCTCCAAGGGATACCCTGAGTCACCTGCAGAGGAAGTTTCAACTTAATAAATAAAAAATACTCTTCTTTTGCAGGAGGTGCCGCCACATGCGACGATAGTTTTTTTTTTTAATTAGCAATTATTGTCCCACAGCACACTGCTGGGCAAAGGCCTCCCTCCTTTTATTGTGATATTTAATTATATGATCTCAAACTTAGGTATTATGATTACTTTAAAAAATTAATCATTGTATTATTTTAATGATTAAATTATATTTTTACTTTAAAAAAAAACATTGTTTTATTTTATGACTACTGACTTACCTAAGAGGAAGTAATTGCCTATTTCAGCATCGTGAAGCCTCTTCATCTCCTGTTTTATATTGCAGTGATTCCAAATAACAGCGTCGTGGACTCCATTTACGCTTATTATACTGCAATCTGAATCAGCTACCTGCAATATAAGTTATATTAAACAAAATTTAAAGCAGAGATGATAATGACACCCTAAATGTCCAATTAACAATTGGTTCCTTACTTTAGCAACGCGTTCTGCTCTTCTTTTAATTGATTGCTGCGACGTACTTCTTTTATTAATTCCTGAAATCAATGATGTCATCAATGAATTTACTCCATATCTATCCTCCAGCAAGAAATTTCATCATGAACAATATAAAACTATATAATTACTTACAGGAAGTGGACATATACCAACCTTGTGTAAATAGCTTATAAGAACTGGTCAAGAAAACTGCTTACGGTAGTTTGTCCCTGGCATAATGTGTGGTCTTGACCAATCTGCCTCTGATACCCACCATTGGCCAAAAATTGAATAGAGCACCATAAACCACTTCAGTGGTTATTCAATTGCAAAGATCCTAAGTTCAAAATTAGTTCGCTGGCGCTTAAGGTTAGAAGAGTTCGTATATCAAATATTTCATAAAAAAGGGAAGATTAATAATAATTGTTGTGCCGATTTCTTCAGGCCTAACAAGCGCGAGAAAATTGTCGCGCGAGTTATCAAAAGTTGTCGTTGTCGATTCATTTGTCGTTTTTCCCTAACATCACCGCCACGCACGAGAAAAAAACTCGCGCGAGACTTCGAGACTTAGATTTATCTTCACGAGAAGCCGGAGTTGCAAAAATTTTTTTTTTTTTTATGTAGCAACCTCATTTTAGTTACTTTTCATTCGTTCGATTCTGATACGGTTTGACAATTCCACCTCTAGTTTTTATTTATTTTTTGACTATGACACCACCTTTGACAGTGACATTGATAGGTTTATGTACGAAATTCAAAACTTTCATTCAAGCCGTTCGAATTTTTATTTTTTTTAAGTTTATTTAGTGCAATAGGTATCTTAGAACATTACAAACAAAATAGGACGTCACAGGACGCGTTCAAACTGAAATTGTTGTCGCTTTGGTTGTTGTGTTGTGCGTTCTTGATTGCATCATATTTCCAAGGAAAAAGTAAGTACTACATATATGGATTTAACAACTTGATCTGAATTCAGAATCGAAATTACAAATTAAAAACCCACTAAACCAACGTATTGTTTCAGTGTACGAAGTAGCGTAAAGCAAATTAAATATTTGTGCCAGTACATGCATAATCATGCACAATTTGCTGCCGGTGAATACACCACCGCACATGGACATGCTCAAATGGAGCGCCAGTGGACAGAGCTGAAAAATGCTCTAGATGAACTCGGTGCACCAAAAACGGTGGAACAGTGGAAAATCGCAAGTTTAAGATAAGATCAACTATTTGTCCAAAACATGAGTATACACGCACAATGGGATGGTAATTAACCACTAATCCAAGCTAGTAGGTAGCTATGAGCCTCTCATTTAAGTTTAGTTAATTTATAATTACATAGGTGTATACAATCGTTTTAAATTCATTCTTCATAAAACCTAAGAATAGGGCATGAAGAAGCTTGAGGGAGATCTATGTCCAGCAGTTAATGCCTTTCGGCTGGAATGATGGTGATGATGACAACCTAAGATTAGTTTTTCTGTTAAGGAAATAATAATAAAGTATGATATTTCTAAATGCTGGCGTGACCAAAAGTGGAAGGCTAGGAGAGAGGGTGGGGCTGTCAACAAGGCCAGAAATAGTACTGGCAACAAAGTTCCTATCCCGCTAATGTCTGAAAACGCAACCATTATTTTGGACACCATAGGCCAGGAGATGGCAACGGGGTGTGGCCCCACAGAGTCACCCATCGGGGTAAGTTTCATGGTTAAACTTTTACTTTTCAGAGCCATTCCCTTATTTTCAGTATACGCCTGGAACCTTGATTTGTGGCTGGCTGATTGAACAGTTGCCGTGTAAGTGTCCTATTACATAGGACTTAACAATACTGAACAAAATTTTGGTGTGGACTGTCTACCTCGGGCGCTATGTTATTTATACCAATTCATACTAAGGTTTAATTTTCGCCCTCTACGCAGACGAAGCCACAGGCAAAATAATGTGTGTTAATAAATTGTAATGTATTCATTGTTTGTTTCTCTCTGTTTTAGTTCAGCAATGATACTGCCCAACGCAGTATTACTGCTCCAGCGCCACAATCACTGCCACCACAACCAACATCTGTGCCAGCAATCGATGTGCCAGCAATCAATGTGCAAGCAATTGATGTGCCAGAAACAGAACAGACAATGGCTGCTTCAAGCCCGCCAAGACCAGCAGTACGAAAGCGGATTAGAAAAATGCAACCACCAGATGATTGTACAATCATCATACTGATAAGTATGATGATTGTACAATCATCATACTTATCAGTATGATGATTGTACAATGATAATTTAACTAAGTGAAAATACTTGTAATATCATTGGTTACACATTAAAACCAAAGTACTTACTAAGTATTGTGAATGAATTAGTTGAAAGGTTTTTATTTTAATGTGCCACTGCAAAAATATGTAGTTAAGTTTGTTCATAATTGGTACTGTGCTCTATTCAATTTTTGGCCAATGGTGGGTATCAGAGGCAGATTGGTCAAGACCACACATTATGCCAGGGACAAACTACCGTAAGCAGTTTTCTTGACCAGTTCTTATAAGCTATTTACACAAGGTTGGTATATGTCCACTTCCTGTAAGTAATTATATAGTTTTATATTGTTCATGATGAAATTTCTTGCTGGAGGATAGATATGGAGTAAATTCCCTAATTGTTTATTTATTATTATTTATTTATTCTACAGACAACTAGATCCAATAGATGTTAGTAAACAATTCAACTTATTTGCTATGTTTGTACTTAATGCTGCCTGCACCTGTTATTAAAGATTAAGGTCTCAGTTTCACCAGTACTCGGTGAAATGTTTCAGACTACCTCACCTACTCTGAAACAAGGCAAGGTATGCCGAAAAACAACCAACTTTTCTTGGTGCTTGAACAAAACGAGTGGTGGATTACGACTCACTCCCTCTCATAGAAAAGAGTCCTCTGTCCCAACAGTGGGAGTGTTATAGCCGATGATTCGTGCCAAGTTTCCAGTTTACTAACCAATGGAATAACTTATTTATTTAATATAAAAATATATTTAGATGTAAGAGATAGATAGATAAATATAGAAGATTGGTGATAATTTTCAGACTTTTGGCTGATTCATTTTCCGGCTCCACTAACTGCACGGAGGAGTGTGGCTGAAGCATTCCAAGCAAAATTTAATGTCCCTGGCATATTGGGGCTCATCGACTGTACTCATGTAAAAAAAAAAAAACCTCCACCTGAGCCGCAGGGAGCCCAATACAAAAGTAGGAGAAAGGGTGCACACACCCTAAATGTCCAATTGGTAATTGGACATTTAGGGTGTCATTATCATCTCTGCTTTAAATTTTGTTTAATATAACTTATATTGCAGGTAGCTGATTCAGATTGCAGTATAATAAGCGTAAATGGAGTCCACGACGCTGTTATTTGGAATCACTGCAATATAAAACAGGAGATGAAGAGGCTTCACGATGCTGAAATAGGCAATTACTTCCTCTTAGGTAAGTCAGTAGTCATAAAATAAAACAATGTTTTTTTTTAAAGTAAAAATATAATTTAATCATTAAAATAATACAATGATTAATTTTTTAAAGTAATCATAATACCTAAGTTTGAGATCATATAATTAAATATCACAATAAAAGGAGGGAGGCCTTTGCCCAGCAGTGTGCTGTGGGACAATAATTGCTAATTAAAAAAAAAAACTATCGTCGCATGTGGCGGCACCTCCTGCAAAAGAAGAGTATTTTTTATTTATTAAGTTGAAACTTCCTCTGCAGGTGACTCAGGGTATCCCTTGGAGCCGTGGCTCATGACGCCAGTGCTGCACGCTGAGCCTGATTCGCCTGAGCAGCGGTATACTGACTGGCACTGCCAAGTTCGGAATGCAGTAGAGCGTACCAATGGGTACCTAAAAGCCAGTTTAAGGTGCTTGGGCATAGATAGGGTGTTCCACTATTCCCCAGAGAAAGCTTCTAAAATTATATATGCCAGCTGCATCATATATAACCTAATGAAGCATTTTGGGTAATATTGAATGTTAATTATTTTGTTTGAAAATTTGTTGGTATTGTGTGAACAAAAAAAATAATTTCACAGGGTGCCATTGCAAGAAGACCTGCAGGATGACGGTGGTGACTCTGTTGACTCATATATTGAAACCCCTGTTCATCTGCTGCGGCAGTCTCAAGCCAGGCGCAGGGAAATAATAAGGAACTATTTTCATTGATATTTTTATAGCTTATTTTTTTAATTATACAGGTTAATATTGTAAATAAATGTTTTATTTTATGCATACATAAACCTTTCATTATTAATTCCTATTTTCAACAGTAGAATGCAATTAATTATTAAAGGCCGAGTTGATTGATTGAAATATCTTTATACAAACATATGGGTTCCTTACTTTAGCAACGCGTTCTGCTCTTCTTTTAATTGATTTCTGCGACGTACTTCTTTTATTAATTCCTGAAATCAATGATGTCGGTGTAATTAATACTGTTACGAACTGAAGTCTTTACATACGGTACCTATTGCAGTTACATCTAGGCTAGAAGACATTAACAAAGAAGCTAGGATAACCTTCTCCTTACGGCCCTCGACTGTTTTGTAAACTACTTAATTAAAAGACTTATTATTATATACAGAAATATTTTTTGTTTATATAAAATAATAGTCTACGGTTTGCTAACCGTGAACACAACATCATCACATGATGAGCCGGAAGACTCCCAATGCTGGTTATAAAAGGCCTCCCCAAAAAATCGCTATAATGAACCGTCCTGCACTTCCCGGTGTACGAGATATAGCTATAACTATCAATATTAGTTAGGTAGTTATATTAACATACTTTATGAACAAGTGTGGCCATCTTAATTTCATTTTGTCATGGGCTATCTGGCCATTTCTGACTAAAAGGCTGCTGAACGCTGGTATAAACAGATTCTGTTGATGCTGATGATGTTTCTTTCAATTACCTTATCCAAAATTATTTAAATTAAAAGATTTGTCTTACTTTCAATAACACGTTAAGCTCTAACTGAGCATTAATGAAGCGGTCTGGTGGTTGCATTTTTCTAATCCGCTTTCGTACTGCTGGTCTTGGCGGGCTTGAAGCAGCCATTGTCTGTTCTGTTTCTGGCACATCAATTGCTTGCACATTGATTGCTGGCACATCGATTGCTGGCACAGATGTTGGTTGTGGTGGCAGTGATTGTGGCGCTGGAGCAGTAATACTGCGTTGGGCAGTATCATTGCTGAACTAAAACAGAGAGAAACAAACAATGAATACATTACAATTTATTAACACACATTATTTTGCCTGTGGCTTCGTCTGCGTAGAGGGCAAAAATTAAACCTTAGTATGAATTGGTATAAATAACATAGCGCCCGAGGTAGACAGTCCACACAAAAATTTTGTTCAGTATTGTTAAGTCCTATGTAATAGGACACTTACACGGCAACTGTTCAATCAGCCAGCCACAAATCAAGGTTCCAGGCGTATACTGAAAATAAGGGAATGGCTCTGAAAAGTAAAAGTTTAACCATGAAACTTACCCCGATGGGTGACTCTGTGGGGCCACAACCCATTGCCATCTCCTGGCCTATGGTGTCCAAAATAATGGTTGCGTTTTCAGACATTAGCGGGATAGGAACTTTGTTGCCAGTACTATTTCTGGCCTTGTTGACAGCCCCACCCTCTCTCCTAGCCTTCCACTTTTGGTCACGCCAGCATTTAGAAATATCATACTTTATTATTATTTCCTTAACAGAAAAACTAATCTTAGGTTGTCATCATCACCATCATTCCAGCCGAAAGGCATTAACTGCTGGACATAGATCTCCCTCAAGCTTCTTCATGCCCTATTCTTAGGTTTTATGAAGAATGAATTTAAAACGATTGTATACACCTATGTAATTATAAATTAACTAAACTTAAATGAGAGGCTCATAGCTACCTACTAGCTTGGATTAATGGTTAATTACCATCCCATTGTGCGTGTATACTCATGTTTTGGACAAATAGTTGATCTTATCTTAAACTTACGATTTTCCACTGTTCCACCGTTTTTGGTGCACCGAGTTCATCTAGAGCATTTTTCAGCTCTGTCCACTGGCGCTCCATTTGAGCATGTCCATGTGCGGTGGTGTATTCACCGGCAGCAAATTGTGCATGATTATGCATGTACTGGCACAAATATTTAATTTGCTTTACGCTACTTCGTACACTGAAACAATACGTTGGTTTAGTGGGTTTTAATTTGTAATTTCGATTCTGAATTCAGATCAAGTTGTTAAATCCATATATGTACTTACTTTTTCCTTGGAAATATGATGCAATCAAGAACGCACAACACAACAACCAAAGCGACAACAATTTCAGTTTGAACGCGTCCTGTGACTTCCTATTTTGTTTGTAATGTTCTTTATGATACCTATTGCACTAAATAAACTTAAAAAAAATAAAAATTCGAACGGCTTGAATGAAAGTTTTGAATTTCGTACATAAACCTATCAATGTCACTGTCAAAGGTGGTGTCATAGTCAAAAAATAAATAAAAACTAGAGGTGGAATTGTCAAACCGTATCAGAATCGAACGAATGAAAAGTAACTAAAATGAGGTTGCTACATTAAAAAAAAAAATTTTTTTGCAGCTCCGGCTTCTCGTGAAGATAAATCTAAGTCTCGAAGTCTCGCGCGAGTTTTTTTCTCGTGCGTGGCGGTCATGTTAGGGAAAAACGACAAATGAATCGACAACGACAACTTTTGATAACTCGCGCGACAATTTTCTCGCGCTTGTTAGGCCTGAAGAAATCGGCACAACAATTATTATTAATCTTACCTTTTTTATGAAATATTTGATATACGAACTCTTCTAACCTTAAGCGCCAGCGAACTAATTTTGAACTTAGGATCTTTGCAATTGAATAACCACTGAAGTGGTTTATGGTTAGTGACTACAATGAACTTGTTAACGTATAGATAAATTCTAAATACTTTTGTGCCAAAAATGATGGCTAAGCATTCTTTTTCGGTAGTGGAATAATTTCCTTCCGCTTTGTTAAGAGTTCTAGACGTGTATGCAACTGGTAAATCTAGACCAATTTTTTCTTGAGGTAGGATTGCGGAAACAGCGAAATTAGAAGCACGAAAGGTTTAGAAAAATCGGGATATTGAAGAATAGGAACGGTCGTTATTTTATATTTTAACTCATCGAAGGATTTCTGTTGTTCAGGGGACCAAACGAAGTTAGCATTTTTCTTTAGAAGGCTTGTGAGGGGTTTCGTGATATGGTAAAAGTTTTCTATGAATCGGCGGTAGGTAATACCCCACTAATCCGAGAACGATTTAATGTCACGAGGCGATTTAGGAATTGGGAAATTTGGAACACAATAAACCTTTTTTACAATTACGTCGTTTCTTGGGAATGATTAACTTTTATCGTGAGAGTATCCCACATGCCGCCGAGTTTCAGAAAGAGCTCAATGTTTACCTAAAAGATTCGAAGAAAAACGACAAGACGAAAATAAATTGGAGCAAGACAGCAATACAGGCATTTGAAAAATGCAAACACGACATCTCCAGCGCCGTATTGTTGTCATACCCATCGTCAACACTACCTTTCGTGCTCATGACCGACGCATGCGACACCTGCGCGGGGGCCGTACTACAACAAAAAAGTCAAGGCCGCTGGAGACCGCTCGGGTTTTTCTCTAAGAAGTTCGACGATGCTCAAAGGAAATATAGCACGTATGACAGGGAGCTTACGTCTATATACATGGCAGTATGTCACTTTCGCCGGATGATAGAAGGCCGTGACGTCACCATATTGACGGACCACAAACCCCTCACCACTGCACTGCGAGGGAACTACAAAGATGAAACTCCGAGACGCACAAGATATTTAGAATATATCAGCCAGTTTGTCACCGATATCAAACACGTATCGGGCAAGGATAACTGTGTCGCCGACGCCATGTCACGTGTGGACACAATCTCATGTCCAACACCGATAAATTACGACGAGTTAGCAAAGTCCCAAAAGCAAGATGAAGACCTGAAGCAACTCATAAACAGCGACAGGTTCACTACCCGGTTCAACTACCCAAGTCATATGTGAGATTTCAACAAAATGTCCTCGCCCTTACTTCCCGCCACAATACAGGAAACAAGCTTATCAAGCGATTCACGACCTAAATCACCCCGGTGTAAGAGCGACGAGAAGATTAACTACCACACGTTATTTCTGGTTGACCATTAAGAAAGATGTCACAGACTGGGCAAGGGCTTGCGACCAATGCCAGCGAGTGAAAGTTCATCGCCATACCAAGGCACCAGTATCCAGTTTCACGTCAGCAGACCGCTTAAGTCATCTGCACATTGACTTAGTCGGTCCCATACCAACGTCAAACAACTGTCGTTATATACTTACGATGATCGACAGAGCAACGAAGTGGCCAGAAGCTCAACCAATCGAGGACATAACGGCAGAAAAAGTCGCAAATACGTTGTATGAAACATGGATCGCAAGATTCGGTTGCCCCGTGAGCATAACTACAGACCAAGGCAGACAGTTCGAATCCGAACTATTCCATAAGTTGATGCATCGCATGGGAATCCAGCACGTACGAACTAAGGCGTACCATCCCCAATCGAACGGTTTGGTGGAACGCTGGCACCACACACTAAAAGCATCACTCACCGCAAGACTAAATACAACGAACTGGACGTACGAGTATTTATATTTATATTCTGTATTACTTGGTCTTCGCGCCGCATACAAGACAGACATGTCCTGTCACCTTCAGCTACGTAACTAAATCCGGCAGGACATCAAGTAGAAGAAGTAAAAAAACCGGCCAAGTGCGAGTCGGATTTGCGCACGAAGGGTTACGTACTTATTATCTATAAAAATGGCAAAAAAATCATGTCTGTTGTATGGGAGCCCCCCTTAAATATTTATTTTATTCTGTTTTTAGTATTTGTTGTTATAGCGGCAACAGAGATACATTAACTGTGAAAATTTCAACGGTTTGGCTTTCACGGTTCATGAGATACAGCCTGGTGACAGAGGACGGACGGACAGCGAAGTCTTAGTACTCTTAATAGGGTTCCGTTTTTACCCTTTGGGTACGGAACCCTAAAAAAGCTATTAAATTAAATTAAATTATTTATTTGTCAGATAACAATGATCCATTTATGTTAGTTGGTTAGTTACAAAAGAAAAAAACTTAAAAGCTATGTTAGTCTGTTATTACGTACTAAGCTCAAAGAAAAAACAATATTTAAATATGTACATAAATGTGAATGTATAACATCTCACCGTTGTAATGCATCATTTCTGCCTAACCAGCACTTGCATGAAGTGATTCAGTGAGTCAAATTTGTCCACTAACATCTTCAGAATGCTATTAGGGCTTGACCGCGTTCTCTCCAATAGCGATGCCGAAATGTCACGATATGTCACGGTAGTAAAAACTCTGTAAAAGAAGAAAAGTATGAAGTCTTCCAAGGAACGTCTTCCGAAACAGTTTGCGATGGCACGTATTTTAAAAGAAAATAATGTAACCTAAATTAGCCTGGTTAAATATTTAAGTCCTATTGAAATACACTTTCAATTTGAGTGTGAATCGGCTGCGCAGAATCTTTTAATGTGCGAGAAACTTTTATAGAAAGGATGGAGGTTCCAGAAGGCTATGCAGCTGTAGGTCTGCTATGGCCTAATCAAGGACGTAGATCTGGATTTTACTGATGAGGATATCCTCTAAAATATTTTATGCCCGGCCCCCGCCAAGCTTTTATCATTCAAGAGGCTAGACCGTCGCAATAGGGATAGAGGTGGTTGGTGCCCCAGCAAAACCCTTTGACTTTGTTTTGACGATGATCATCGACCAGCATCAGTTTGTGTATCTGATATAAACATAAAGGTTTTGCCTTACATACACCAGGTATCCCAAAGTTCCCAATATTGGAGATTAGGCCATACGCGGAAAATGTGCCCCTCTTAAAACGTGATTTGCCCGAAGTGTGGTGTGAATGATAAAAATTGAGACACTTTATTGTTTACCTGTGTCAACTGTAAAGGTAACCATATATCTCTCAGTAAGACTTGTTCAATATAATTATAAGAAGGAGAGAAGGCTAAGGGAGATTATGGCTGAATTTGGTTGCACATAAAGGAAAGCTTTAGCTAGAATATTATGTTCCTCCCGAAAATTCCGGTCCACCCGAAATTATCGTTCTCCCTCAAGCTCCGGTAGCCGCCGAAAATCGTGTCTTTTCTACACCTCTTGCAGGCACAAGTTAGCAAAACGTATTCGGGAGCCTCTTTTCATCACACTTTTGCCGAAATTATCCACACTAAGGTGACTGTACACAAAGTGCGTCTGCACTTTGTGTACAGTTAGTGATGACCCTCCAAAACCCAAAGTACAGTTACCAAAAAATAAAAACAACCCTCCAAAAGAAGACTGGATGTTTCGGAATTCAGATCCAGATGATAAAGACTTTCATCAATCCTCTGATGATGGAGAGGGTAACGATGAATGTTCATATTTCAACGAGTTGTGGTCCAGAATAAAGGAAGGTATATACCTTAAAAAGACCAGCTTAATTTTTTTATAAGGTGTGTTTATCAATTGTGCCTAGAATGGTTAACCTTAGTGTCAGTGAGTATTGTTTCAGAGTGGCCGTGGATAAAAACAGCCATCACAAGTAATAAAAAAGTTAAGTAAAACTTTTTTATTACTTGTGATGGCTCATGTTGCTGCCATTAGTGAGACGTGGCTCGAACCAGAAAGTAATTTTAGATTAGTGGATATGATGTTTATCGCTCGGACCAAATCTGTTAAAGCGCAGCAGAGGCGCGTCCACGTGAATAATAACGGTATCGAAGTAGTGCGTATTCAATTATTTGATTGGGATCCGTTCGAAAATATTGTTGCTGTTTATTGTCTATCTAGAATCTTACCACTCAGCAGGATTTGGGTGGTCTGTTTTCATTATGGTCAGCCAAAACTTTAATTCTGGGTGATTTTAACGCCCATCACGTCAGTTGGTGTTATAAGACTGACCACAGAGGCAGTCTTATTCACGACTCGCTTATTGACAGCAACTTTTTATCTTTGTACAATGGGACACATACGCGAGTTCGTTTAGTTGACAACAAGTTGCAATAAACTTCCCCAGATGTGTCGCTGGTTTCTACAGATATTGCGCTGACCATTAACTGGGCCGTTTTATATGAAAGTCTTGGCAGTGACCATTTCATTATTAAAATCTCTACTTTCAGTTATGAAAATAAATGGCAAAGCAGACTGGACTTCATATAAAAAATATCTGCAACAAAACATTTTGCCATTTGTGTTTACTGAATGACCTTCAAAAAGCTTATGATTAATTTATAGATATTTTGAATGATGACGCTGCTAACAAATTTATCCCGATGTTTAAATTTAACCAAAACCCTTGTTCAGATTTTACTCCATAGCCATACTGGAGTTCAGAACTGTTACACGCTGCTAGACTTTGACATTTAATTTAAAAGAAAAGTCACAACTAACAGTTATTGTACTACCAAAAATATTTGACTAGAGGTGAAGTGAGGGGGTCGAGGTACAAAGTGAATCCCGCCAGTTGTGCCTGACGTGTCTCGGCGAGTCCAAGCTTGTTTGTCTGTGCTGCGCTGGTAAGATTAAGTTTTTGTTACATTTGCACGCTTTTATTATATAAAACTTCTACTTCCTACCTTCTTGTGACACATTCGTATGATTTATTAGTATTTATTGACGATATTTTTGAGTGATTAATTTGCGATTTAGATTTAAAAAAAATATGACCGTAAATAATTTAGAATACGAAACGCGCAATAATTGTTAACTGGTTTTTGCACGTGTATACAAAATAAACTAAATTATTTTTTCAGCAATATGCAATCACGAAGCGCAAGATTAGTTAGTGCTGCTTTACGCAATGATAATTCTGTAGGCGAATGGTCTCCCGCGCCGTCAACAAGTGGCGTTCAACACTCGATGCAAGCATCAAGCTCGGAGCATGTTGTGGTGCCGCACTCCCGCACTCCGTGTTAGATACAGGGTCCGATTTTGATTCTGATGACACAAAATTGGATAAAAATTACGAATTACCAAAAATATGGGAAAAAATCAGCTATAGTGATGGTTCTGACTCATAAGACGAAATAGTTCTTATTTTGATAATTTAACAAATAAGTTCCTTGATGACTGATAATTACAGTTAATTAATGTTAATTTGTTAAGTTACAGTTAATAAATGTTTTTTTTTATTTTTATTAACTGTAACTTACCTTTTTTAAATAATAGTTTTATAAATATTCCTTAATTATTTTTATTACCTGTTTTTGTATAATTATTAAAATAAAAAGGCTCATTTTTAATAAATATGCCTTTTTGTTTTATTATTTCATATTTTTCACAAAATGTCAGAATGAAAAGTCACAATTGGTTAGTTATGCCCTCTACTCGTAATATTAATAACTTTACTTAATTTTTTATGCTACGTTTAAAGAGAAAATGTTGATTATTTAATAAATGCCAATAAAATAAAAACTCATATTTTAGTAATCGTATAGGAATTGTGAAAACGAATTTATTTTAAATCATCTATTTTAGAAAAATAAAATTATAGTCGATAGTTTTCGCCAAAAACCAATAAAAAATTTAAACCCGATTTTCTCCATATTTCTAAAATGTTAAATGTGCCTTTTTTTCATTATGACGGCAGCGTGGCTCACCGTAGGCTAGCGTTATTCAATTTTAGGCGTTTTCCCACTCCTCAAAATCTTGATAATCTCAACAGTAGGATAAGTACATGGCAGAAGTTAATACGGCAGGCTAGGGGAGTGAACTGGCAAAATATTTGTTCTTCAGTTGATCAAACTACATCGTCTAGTGAAATCTGGCGCAAAATGAGATGGTTAAAAGTTTTCCGTTCGCCTAGACAATTTGTGGACGCCCAAAGTGCAAAAAGTCTTTTAAATTCTTTAACACCAGATTATATTTCCCCATCGACCCCTACGGTTCATAGTAACCCTATATTAGTATGTGAGATCTCTATTCAGGAGCTAGATAAATGTATCAAATCTAAGGATATATCTCCAGGATGCGATGATATAACTTATTCTATGATTAAGAATTTACCTGATGTGGGTAAATCTGTTTTACTAAAGTTGTATAATGATTTTTTTATGTCAGTTTTGTTCCCTCTCAGTGGCGCGACATTTGTATAGTACCTATTCCAAAACCTGGTCGTGACCCTAGTAAAGTTTCTTCACTCCGACCTCCTTGTTGTCGTGCATATGCAAAATTTTCCATTACGTTTTGTTTCGAAGATTGGAATGGACCAAAGTTTCGTGTCCAGATTGTTTATATTAAGTTTTTATTCCTTGTTTAAGATAAAATTTGGAATTCGTATATTCTCTTTTATTATTATTTCTTTGTTGTTTTGTAGTCGCAACTAAATTATGTCAGATAGATATACGATTAAGTATGCAGCCAACGCGAGAAACGGCTTGCCGTATTCCTTAGTGACTCCAGAAATGGCAGTTACTTTACGGAATAACGAGAAGTCTCTTCAAGCAGCTACTACTAGGTACGACCAATTTAAATCCACTAGCGATGTTCGTAATAATTGGCTAAAAGCCAACCCGGGTAAGGATCACCCACAAGAGGCAAGATACCAACACCAAAAGAAAGCTGCAAATTCTATTTGCGACTACAATTCTAGATTATAGAATCGGAGTGGCGACCGAGAACTCAATTCCCATTAAATTGGGAAGAAGTCTGACGTATTTAATTATATTAATTTGTCTTTAAACTGGAGTGGCGACCAGAACCAGAGTTAGGACTGGTGACGCGACTGGCTGTCTGGCTGGACTAGTGAGAAAGCGACAGAGTTATCCGTGTGAGAAGTAGCTCCTCCTGAGGTCTAAACGCGCAGCCTTCAGTAGAAATTTCCCATTGCTTGCGAAGTTTTTCATTTTAAGTGAACTCGACTCGACTCGAAACGTCGGAAAGATATGGCCTGCACTATTCCTCTACCCTACTATAAATTCACCAAACGATTCTTTTTTTACCTTGGTCCATATCTGTATAACAAACTTAACGCTAACTTACCCATTTATATGTGGCGTGGATTTTCCGCGAAATGATCGGCTGCGAATTGTAAATAAATACGTCACTCTGCATTTGGGGGAGGCCGAGGTAGCGTTTCAAAGGCCTACAGGCCCGGAAAACGTCGCCTTAAATAAAGGAAATATTAATTTTATACCGATCATTGGAAGGTGATCACCCACGTAGATTTAGTTTCTTTAGAACCTTATCTTAATTAAATCTAATCTCTGTTACACGATACTCTAAATTCGTGCAACAAGATTCAACCACAAGAGTTAGGTTCATGCAAAGGCTCTAGCCCTAACGAAGTTTTAATCCAGTCTAGTTCTATCAAATTGTAATCATTATCGCATATCATCTCTAATCAATTAACAAGTAAAGTTAAACGATCTTTAGAATTCGGAGGTGAAATCTTAAAGTTCTTTTTCGGCACATTAGATGCAGATGACGCCCGAAAATATGATGCTGCAATTGAATCAAGCAAAAAGAGTGAAACAGAAATATTTCATTTAATGAGAGATAACATTCTCATTTGCATTTGCAGATTCCGGGGCTATGATGCATGAACAAGTTCCTTTCTCAAGTACTCCATAAATTAAGAACCAGCAAAATTTAGGCAAGTTTGATAAATTTTATCTAAACAACTTTTAGCTCGTATCAGCAGGGCGGTGATTAAATAAAACACACCAATTAAGCCACTTTATATTGTCTTACACAGGTACTTATTACGTCGAATGGCGAAATGTTGGTGCGCGTGAGATCGAGTACTAATGCGCGGGCGAGCGTATCGCGTCTCGAGGCTCGAGCGTGTGTTTGGGTACTGTCGGCCTAGCGTTGCGGGCCGTCCGGTCTCATGAGTTATTGCATCTCGCTCTCGCGCGCACCCGTACCCTTCGTACGTGTGTGGTGGCGCTAAGGTCGCCACACCACCCACCTACGTAGAAAAGTACCCCCAAATAATACAAGAAAGAAAAAAAAATAAAAAAAATAATAAAAATACTATGTTTATACATCAATGGGCGTCTTAAAATGGACACGGCGTCCTGACCGTGTGACATAAGGCTTAGCGACGTCTGATTTGGGATTGACCTGAGCTGATGTTGTGGGTGGGGCTGATGCTGGTGCTGTGGGTGTTGGTGATGAAGTGGATGGAACTTGGGAAATACTGGACGGCAGTTGGCGTGGCGGTAATGATGATGCGTACTCGATGTAAGCCGGTTTTACTCTGTCCAAACTGACTTGAACTTCCCTGTTCCCCACAGTAATGTGAATTGTCTTGTCGTTTTTGCTGATTACTGGGTGGGGACCGGTGTAGGGTGGCTTTAACGATGCCCTTACGGTGTCGTCTCTTAGAAACACATGTGTGCTAGTAGCTAGGTCCTTGAAAATGAATGGGCGATGGTGAGTGTGTTGTGTCCCATCAACTGGTTTTAGATTGGCCATGTGATTCCGCAGTTGTGACACGAAGTTGTGAACCTCCTCCAGAGAATCATTTCCGGGAGGAGGACTCAAAAACTCCCCAGGTAGTCTAAGCGGTTCGCCGTATACGAGTTCGGCAGCTGAGGTCCGCAAGTCCTCTTTCAATGCTGCTCGCATGCCCAGTAGCACCAGAGGAAGAGCCGCACACCATGTGCCTCCGTGGCACATAAGGGCTGCCTTTAATTGGCGGTGTAATCTCTCCACCATACCGTTGGCGCATGGATGGTAGCTGGTAGTGCGTGTGCGGTGCACAGAGCACTGCTTCAAAAGAGCTTTGAACAAGGCCGATTCGAATTGTCGGCCCTGATCTGTGGTAACAATTAAAGGGACGCCAAAGCGGGCTATCCAGTTAGTCGTGAATGTGTCGGCCACTTCTGCCGTGATGCCCACCATTGGCCAAGCCTCTGGCCATTGGGTGAAGCGATCCACAGCCGTTAGACAATATAGGAACCCTTTGCTCGATGGCATTGGGCCAATAATGTCGATATGGACTTGACGGAATCGATTGGTCGGTGCAGAGAAACTTCCTAACGGGGTTAAGGTATGCCTCGACACCTTGCTGCGTTGGCATGGGAGGTATTCCCGTGCCCATTTCCGGCAGTCTCGGTTCATATATGGCCACACGAAACGGTCGGCTACCAAACGTGCAGAAGCTTGCGCGCCGGGGTGGCTGAGATTGTGGATCTTGTTGAAATAGCTGCGACGAAAGGAAGGTGTTACGAATGGTCGTGGCTTTCCGGTTGAAGTGTCACAGACGATGGTGATGTCGTGGCCAGGAAGAAACACCTTTTCCAGTTTAAGATAGGAGTGGGTAATGGCATTCTGGAGCTCCTCATCTGTAGGTTGTTCGCCTGCCAACGCTGCAAAACTCTCCACCACCAACCAAACGCACCACATCGGTTGTAAATTGGGAGATGAAAGACAACTGGTTGAGCTGAACCGGAGGGAGTTTTTCTCGGCGTTGGGTGAATGCATAGGTAATCGGCTTGTGGTCGGTGTAAATTGTTGCGTTTTGTACCTCCAATAAATGGCGGAAGTGCTGTACACTTTCGTAGACCCCGAGGAGTTCGCGATAATACGCGGGCCACTGAGCTTGTTTGTCAGTCAATTTCTTACTGAAAAACGCCAGAGCTTGCCATTGGTCGCCCGTTTTCTGCTGGAGGCATGCTCCTACGTGAACTGAAGAGGCGTCTGTGAACAGTCCCAATGTAGCATTGCTGACTGGGTGGGCAAGGAGGGTAGCATTTATAAGGCTATCCTTGCACTTCTGGAACGTGAGTTCAAGTTCAGGTGTCCAAGGCACTGGTTTCGCACCCTTGAGCTTAGAAGAAGCTAGAACGTTAATGAGGGGTGCTTGCAGTTCCGCTGCCCTGGGAAGAAATCGGCGATAAAAGTTTATCATTCCTAGGAATCTGCGGAGACCTTGCACGGTTTTGGGCAAGGGGTAGTTCTGGAGTGCCTCGATTCGCTCCGTAGGGGGGCGTGTGCCGTCTTTGTTGATACGGTAACCTAGGAAGGTGACTTCATCAGCACCTAAAACGCACTTGGATGCGTTTACTACAACTCCATAGTCAACCAGGCGCTGGAACAAGGTACGCAGGTGTTCCAGGTGGTCTGCTGCTGTCCTGGAATAGACCAGCACATCGTCAACGTATGGATAGCAGAAGTCTAGTCTAGTCCCCTCACGACTTCGTCAATGAAACGCTGAAATGTTTGTCCAGCGTTTCGGAGACCGAAAGTCATGAAGGGAAATTCGTACAACCCAAACGGTGTTGTGATTGCGGTTTTGCAAATGTCAGCGTCCTGGACAGGCACTTGCTGGTAGGCCTTCACCAGGTCTATAGTACTGAAGACGGTGGCTCCAGCAATGTTGACAGAGAAGTCAGCAATATGTCTTACGGGATACCGGTCTGGTACAGTCCTCGCGTTAAGGGCTCGGTAATCGCCACATGGCCGCCAGCCTTCCTCTCCCTTCTTTGCCATGTGCAACGGAGAAGCCCAAGGGCTATCCGAAGGTCTGGCTGTTCCACAGTTTACCATATCGTCGAATTCCTTTTTGGCTGCGACTAGCTTCTGTGGTGCCAGGCGCCTTGGACGGCAGGATACTGGTGGCCCATCGGTTGTTACAATATGATGCACTGTGGTGTGTTTCACTCGCCGTGGCAAGCCTGGAGGTCGTGTCAAATCCGGAAACTCTAGGAGAAGTCTGGAATAGCGTGAGGATTCATTGACGGACACGGCTTTAACACTCACTTGGTTGACTTGTGCGACTACAGCAGCTGTTGTTAGGCTTGTGTTTCCGTCTATTAGACGTTTGTGTCGAAGGTCAGGTAGCAGGTTGTAAAAGCTGAGGAAATCTGAACCTATAATTGGGGTCTCTACATCAGCGATAGTGAAGTTCCATTGGAAGTCACGGCGGAGGCCTAGGTTAAGGTGAAGACAGATGCTGCCGTACGTGTTTATGGTGCTACCATTTGCCGCAGCCAGTTGGTATCCTGTTGACGAGGTGGCGCGACCTTTGGCTAAACTTTGAGGATAACAGCAAAGGTCGCTACCAGTGTCGATGAGGAATCTGAGTGCGGTCGATCTGTCTGTGACAAACAAACGGCGGCAGGATATGTCACGGTCAGCCGCCGCATCTACTGACCGCTGGTTGCGTTTCCCGCGCTCTTCCAGCTGCATAGAGTGGTGCACTTGTTGGCCTTGCTGCCGAACCTCTGGTGGTACCAACAAAAATCGGGCGAAAATCGCGATTTTGAACGGGACCTGTTGTTCTGACCGCGTGATCGCGATCGTGACCTTGAGTCAGCTGTGAGGGCTTCGACCGATCTTGTGAGTGCTTCGACACGTAAGGTTAGTTCAGCTACTTCTGCAGATGGGGCCTGTACAGCATGAACAGCCATTGGTATAGACACTTCTACAATTCTGTCGGCTATATCTGCTGCTTTTTCAAGCGGTAGGTCCGCTTGGGCGGCCAGAATGGCCTGTACATTGCTCGGAAGGCGACGGATCCACAGTTGGCGGATGATGTCATCGTCTTTCACGGTGGTGCCTGCCAAACTGCGGAGGTGTCGGAGAAATTGGGACGGTTTCCTGTCTCCAATATCTTCGTCACCCAGAAGTCTACGTACCCTGTCTTCTCTGGAAGCGGAGAGGCGTTTTATGAGTTCAGTTTTTAAATACTCGTAGCATCCATCTTTGGGCGGATTCTCAATTATGTCCGCTACCTCACCTGCCACTCTGCTGTCCAGCATCGCCACTATGTGGCTATATTTAGTTCGCTCTTGGGTTATACCAGCGATTTCAAACTGCGCCTCGGCTTGGCCAAACCAGACGGAGGGTCTGTCTGTCCAAAAGGGTGGCAACTTTACTGTCACTGCCATTGTGCGTCTGTCTTGACTGGCCTGTAGCTGTGTCAGCTGCTCCTGCAGCAGCTTGATCCGTTCGTCGGATGTTGCCATTATCGTGGTGGACAGGGAAGTCCAAGAAACAAAACCGGAAATGGATTGACGACTAACGAACAGAACCGTAATTACGACCGGAAGTGAAACTAAGCGGAGTCTTAAGAACGAATAAATGAGTTGAATGGGTGGATGAGTTCATAAGGAGTCAAGCCGCAATCAAACCCCCAATGATGAGCACGGAACACGTATACTCCTATCGGAGATGATGAGTCGATAAACCTTACGTGACAATGACTGTTACGTGACAAGTTATTAAAATTAACTAAAACTACACAAACGAATGTTGAATAAAAATAACCGCACTATAAAATTAGATGTTCTAGTAAAAGTACGTAGTGGGTCACTGTTAGAATAAAAAAAATAAAAAATAAATGTAATTATTCAGTGCACTAAACGCAAAAAGGTTAGGTACCTACACAAAAAGGTTAGGAACTGAATACAAAAAGGTTAGGTACTACTTAGCACGCAATACTCGTACACACAAGATTAAAATTAATAAAGGTAAAAGGTAAGGTAGGTAGACAATATCTTATAACTAAAATATTAATACAATAAAATAAGGAACATTTGTTATTAGGTAGGTATACACGTAACGTTCGTTGGCGAATGCTTGAAATCGATTCCGAAGTAGATTACACGAACTGCACGTACACGAAACGTTTGGCTCTTGAAGTAGATATTTAGTAAATCGTATACACGGACATTCACTGTCGAATATTTGAGATCGAATTCGAAGTAGATTACACGAACTGCACGTACACGAAACGTTTATCTCTTGAGATAGGTATTTAGTAAGTCGATCGTCACAAAACACGATGTGTAGTGAGCAGTCTCGATGTTTGTTGATTGAAGTAAGTAGGTTTATGAATTTGCTCACCGGATTTGTGTGGTATACTTCCTTGTCCTTGTTCGCTACGCGGATAGGTATTGTTGTGCCGCCGAGTCCCAGTAACAGAATATTGCCGGCCGCTGTCAGCGCGAGTAGCACCGAGTCCGAGAAATGGTTTGCAAGATGGTTTGTGCAGTCGCGGGCGCCGCCCGACGGAATGAATCCGCTGCGAGGGGATCCTTGGTGGTTGAGTTGCACTATCGTCGTTTGTTGGTTTGAAGCACAGGAACGAACGTGTACTATGCTGTTTACCACAGCGGCGTCGCCAGTGACGATGTTAAGCGTGTAGAACGGGGTCACCAATTTAGCTCGTATCAACAGGGCGGTGATTAAATAAAACACACCAAGTACGAGCCACTTTATATTGTCTTACACAGGTACTTATTACGTCGAATGGCGAAATGTTGGTGCGCGTGAGATCGAGTACTAATGCGCGGGCGAGCGTATCGCGTCTCGAGGCTCGAGCGTGTGTTTGGGTACTGTCGGCCTAGCGTTGCGGGCCGTCCGGTCTCATGAGTTATTGCATCTCGCTCTCGCGCGCTCCCGTACCCTTCGTACGTGTGTGGTGGCGCTAAGGTCGCCACAAACTTAATAAATTATTGGTAAACTATTGATATATGTATGATAATATTATCGCCATTGTACATTGCAAAGTACAGCCTATTATGCAACGTCTTTTTTAGTTAGTTGGCGAAACTTTACAGATGTGTTGGAAACCAAGAACTTATCAAAATAGACAGAAAAAACTAAACGGTGATCACGGGTTCAAAGCCCGCGAGTCGCGTGAACTGTAACACTACAGTTCAATAGAAATAAAATAAATAGTTAAAATTGAATAGGTTAATATCCCCTTATGTAAAGCTGTTGGTTTTCCTTTTACTAGATAAATAAAATAATTTAAATTGTTTTGGATAAACATCTTTTAGTTTGATTCTTACAATTGTCACTTGGTTTTGCTTTAAATTGTATTTACTGTTAAAGAATGTTACCGAAAATATTGGTAACAAATAACATGTTTTGTGTTTATTTTACAGGAGAAAAAAGAGTAGTCAAGAAAACTACAAAAAAAGGTATTTCTTACAAATGTGGAATAACAATTGCATCAAAAACTTGTTGCTGTAAGAATAAAAATAAGCAAAATAAAAAATAAAGTTTGAAAACAGTCAGACAACATAGAAACGGAAAAAAACTTGCATTTAGTCCTGCAGTTTTAGATACCCTCGAAAATTGCACAAGTACTTCTAAATTGTTAATTCAATGGCGGGAGGGCCAAAAAAAGAAAAAGGACGACGTTGTACATTGCAGGAAAAAATTTCCGCTTTATCAATCTTCAAACAAAGTCCCAAAGGATATAGATTTTTCAGGAAGATTTTTATTTTGACTGCTCAACAAACCCTCATTAAATTAATCCAAATTAGTAATCTCAAGCCTGGGATTAACTAAAGTATTTTCTCTCTATTGAAAACCAAAGCTGGCCTTATGAAAATGGAACAAAAGCTGTGTTTACTAATGTTTGACGAAGGCTCACTAAAGACCAATGTCACATTCCAGGAGAGAAAAGATAAAATAACAGGTCTTGTTGACAATGGGTAAGAAAGAAAGGGTGAATTTGCAGATCATGCCCAAGTTTTTATGGTGCGTGGTCTAATTTATAATTATAAACAGGCATACACATTTGCATCAAGTGCAACCGAGGGACCCGAGAAACAAATCAAAGAAGTAATAACAGGCTTGCAAGAAGCAGGGTTGATAGTGGTTGCTTCAGTATGTAACCAGGAAACTCTCAGACTATTGCTTAATACGACCAGAGGACTCGAAGACTTATTGGAGAAATAAGAAAAAAACACTGTTAGTTATGTCTCATGATGTCCTAAAGCAAGAACATAATTATGTACTGCAGTAGTAAAGTAAATTAAATTTTATTTGTATAGATTGCAGGTACATAAAATAAGATGTTACAATAAAATGGGTAAGCCTTGTACATTCTACCTTATATAAGGCATGCAAAGATTAATTAAAACGTTCAGTACATTGAAAATAAAATAAAATAATGGAAAATATAATTAAACATGTTTAAAACATTAGTCGGCATAGCACAATACATAAGCCGCATTACTGCATACCACGGCTACATTTCCTCCATTCTGCGGTATGGTATTGTTCTTTGGGGTCGCTGTGTGGAAATTGATCAAGCATTCGTGTTGTGTGTTTAAGGGCTATATATATTTGGGCTGAAACAAATAAGTCTTGTCGCCCTTTCTTTAGAAAATATAAGATACTTACCAGCATCTACCTAGTCTTGCCATAAATATTGTCACGAAGATTTTTTTATTTTTATTGTAAATAATATTTATTACTTTTACAGCGTGTTAGTTTAATACATAAATATAAAACAATTTAAAATATAATAAGCTTATTCGAAGTGGTCTCCATTGGCTGCAATACAGTCCTTTAAACGTTGAGGCCAGTTATCAATGATTTCAAAAGGAAGGATACGCCCATCAGAACATTTCACATAAACCTTCTTCATACAAGAAAAAACTAGCGCCATCTGTGATAACTCATATGAACTACGTGAGTGCCGCTTTGCATAGGTCCACGACGTAGCCTTGTACAGTCACGAGCTTTAATTTGGGACCCATTTCCGTTAAATGTTGTTAGAACAATCATAATGCAATAAGGTCGAAACTTTGAAACTTTGCTTTAAGGTTGAAATGTTGAATGTCAAGTTAAGACATAAAATGTCTTATCTAATCGACTGTAAGCCTAATTAGTATAATGTACGCCTGATTCATATTATTCTATATAATATATCCTGGAATTATTATACCTCTAATAGATGTTGTATTGACTGTATTAAGTAGCAACAGGTAGGTTCCAACATCTTTAATTTACAGTGAAATATATTACATTGTGAATCTAAATGATAATAATTAAATGTATTATTAATTATCAACTAATCATAGATGAATAATCGTTTGTTAATAGCCATTATATTAATTTAAGATAGTGTATTGATAATCGAAATTAATGTCATAATCAACAGTCGTTGCGACAGACAGTCATCGTGCAACCGTTGTACAAGTAAAAGGTGAATTTTGTGATTAAAGTGCCGTGGACATATTACTGGATTTTATTTCTGCAAATACTCCTGAGGCTATCCCGATAGCTTCAGAAGTGGGATAAACGAAAAGTATTACTCTTTTCGACTTACGCCTACGAGAAAAACGTAAGTACATATTTGTACCATTGATTTGAATTTTTTAACGTGAAAAATGTATGACTATGTCTAACGTAATGTATGTCTTTAAAAAAAAAGTATGTAAATCGGATATAACACGGCGTAATTAGGACGAAATCGATTGAGGTTATTTATCTCCTGTTTGAAGTGATAATTATAACGGGTTGCTAATTGGTAAGAAAGTTTACTGTAAATAAGACTAATTAACAGATAATCGTGCCGTTTCACGGTAAGATGGGTGGAATTGCCATTTAACTATTTGGCGCTTGTGTAGGAGCCCACGCTTGTCGAAAGTGTCGCGTTTTGGTTTTTGTATATATATAGAATTTCGGGGCTTGCTGTACAAAGCAAATAACTAAAATATTGTGGAAACTTTATATATCGTTGCCCGCGATTGGCAAGGGTGATTTTACTAATTTTAGCAAGGGTCGATTCTTGCAATTGAAGAGAGTAAACGTTTTTGAAATGTTTGCGTATTTCGAGTTGAACATTGTGTGGTGTGCTACGGTGGTAGTAGCAGTACTATGTGATAAAGATGAGCTTAATTAAGAGGTTACTATTGCCGAAAAATATTAAACAATTAAACAACTATACATATAGCTGCATAAACTTAATCTATGTTAAATAATGTAAAAATAATGGTTTACTAAGCTGTCGTCTGTCAGTTTCAGTGCTCGATTTGAAGAGAGAGGAGAGTCAAAACCGAGATTATAGGACTCTTAGTTCGGACCCAGGAGTGCCCAGGTTTGAGGGTCAGGGTCGGGAAGCAGTAGACTTGAGGCGTGAGTCTAGCCACGCAACTTGGCCAAGAGTACCCATGTATGAGGGTCAGGCTAAGAGGACACATTCGGAACAACCAGGGGTATCACGGGTGCGTGATACTGAGGTTGATAGTGATTGTGAACAACCAGGGGTGCCACGGGTGCGTGTTACTGAGGTTGATAGCAATTATGAACAACCAGGGGTGCCACGGGTGCGTGTTACTGAGGTTGATAGCAATTATGAACAACCAGGGGTGTCACGGGTGCGTGATACTGAGGTTGATAGTGATTGTGAACAACCAGGGGTTCCACGGGTGCGTGATACTGAGGTTGATAATAATTATGAACAACCAGGGGTATCACGGGTGCGTGATACTGAGGTTGATAGTGATTATGAGCAACCAGGGGTATCACGGGTGCGTGATACTGAGGTTTATAATAATTATGTCAATATTGACGGAGAGTGTCAAGGACGAAGGGTGCTTGGTCCACAGAGGGTTAAGGAGAGATTTCTTCGTACAACTTCGAGGTCAAGGCGTAGCCATTCGTCGAGCGCTGGATCCTATAGCCGTGAGGCTACCAGAGAGAGAAGTGCGAGTCGACGAGGTAGGAGACCGGAGGGTTCCAGACGTGACCGGAAAAGGAGCCATCATCTTGAGCGTGGAGACGAAGGTGAGCAAACGTCATCTATTTCTAAGAAACCTAGGAGTGCAGATTCCACTGAGAGTATTTTAGATAAATTTTTGTCAATTTTGCAATCAGTTAAGAGTTCAGATAAGTCGAAATTGCCTTTTAATACTAACATTGTTCCCGAGTTTGATCCTATGACAAAGGAGCAAACTATTGTATCTTGGTTGACAAAGGTAGAAGAATGTTCAGAAATTTATGGCTGGGAAGATAGAGAAATAATTCACTACGCCTTGCCAAAGTTGACAGGGATAGCGAAGTCTTGGTATCAAAGTTTGCCGACAATGATGTTTACGTGGAGTGAGTGGAAAAAGAAGTTGATTGAATCTTTTCCTGTTCGCGAAGACTATGCTGAACTTTTGACTGAAATGCTGGGCAAAAGGGTTAAATATGGAGAGTCACTTGAACATTACTATTATCCCAAAATTAATTTGCTAAATAGATGTAAGATCTATGGGCGTCAGGCTGTCGATTGCTTGCTATACGGCGTTGAAGATAGGGCTGTTAAAATAGGTGCACAGGCTGCACAATTCTCTGAGCCAGAGCAAGTGTTGAAATATTTCAGAACTGTGAAAATAGGGCATGGTCTAGAAAATCCTGATTCTAGTTTTAAATCCCGAAACGAACGTAAGGGTACAACTCTTTTATCAAAACCAGGTTTGAAAATGACGTGCTACAATTGCGATCAAATTGGTCATCCAAGTTTCCGATGTGATAAAACCCCAGCTAAGTGCGTCACTTGCGATAAATTGGGTCATTTGTCAATTCACTGCTTTAAAAACCAACGCTTAAATAAAGATCGCGAAAAGGAAACTAGTCTGAATAATAACAAAACCGAAAAATAAGTGTTCCAATTATGTTTATCTGAAGACTTAACTGCTAAGTACATGTTTGAGATTTGATTAATAATAACTGGAAATATAAGGATGAGAATATGTATGTGAACATGAGAAACTATTATTTTGTGAAACTTCTGAGAATATTAAAATTATAATGTCGAACAATCAGTATATATTTATGTATTTATACTTGTGAGAGCGTTCACAAGTTATATCGCAGTGGTTGGCGAGAGCATTCGCAACCACCGTGACTATATTTATGTAAAAAGGAAGGTTCACAAAATTATGGTTACTAAAAAGCTACTGGTTAGAGCTTATACAGTCAGTTATGATAATAATATTATCAAGGAATTGAATTATTTTAGTTTACAATCAGATTATACGGTTTAAGACATTTATTTCTCAAAAATTCACTTAATATGAGAAATACAAGGTAATCTTAAAACTAAATATAAGAATTACATAAGTAGAAGTTAGGTATTCGTAAATAAATAAGTTATTCATTATGCACACAATTTTTGTAGTGTTGCTCTGTTTTTTCGTAATTTAATCCTTAGTAGTGAGAATATTATGAATGGAGTATTTTTAGATACGAGACATTTATCTGAAAAATAATGATTAAGTTGATTAGGCAGGTGATAAATTAAGCACACCTAAATTGTGGAGTGTGTAATTGGTCATAGGTTATACAAACTGAAAAATTGTATTACATCTTAAAGTCAATCGACAGTAGTTTATGATTTACATTTCTTCATATGATACGGTTGACCTGAAAGAATAAATTAAAATTAATAATGAAATAGTAACAAATAATTTATATAAATAATCTATGAATATTATGATTATTATGATTAAGTTATTGTTTGTAATTTTATGTTAGTTGTTAAAAGTCATGCTGTGTTAAAACAATAAAGATAAATGTTATGATTTATACGAATCTGAAACTTATAAGGAAAAATATCGATATTACTTTAGTTAAGCTAAAATGAGAAAATACTTAGGTATATACAGATGATTGAGAGATGGAAGTCGTGGGGTGGTTGGCTTGATGGATAAGTGTTGATGAAGCATATGCCATTCATTGGAAGTCGTACAGTGGCTGGCAAGTGAGAGTGCTTGACCAGCGAAGCTAGCGGTGCAATGAGTGACGGATGTAAATTAATATTGAAAAGTATGAATGAGCTAATGAAAATGCGAAATTAACAAAATGCGATTATGTATTAACTTACATTTTAAGCGGTTCCTGTGTTTTTGGAGTAAATTGTCACTGACTAATAATTTCATAGTTTCTGAGAATATTGTTAGCCGATGCTTTAATTAGATACCGTAATAATTAACGCTAAACATTACAGTCTTCTATAATATTGATTGAACAAGCAAGCAACATAACGTTTATTGTGTAATTTAAAGCTTACGGACAAACTTGATGCCAGGAAGGTCGAATGTTAGTTTTTGGTTTTAAGGTAACTAAATCTTGTTGCTAGGATGCAGATTATTTTGTAAATGTTTTATGTTATTATTTCACACTTTCTGCAACCGACTTCCGGTGCTGTAATTACCGTCTCCGCGGGCTTATACGTATCTTGCAGAAGCCTAGCAATACCGAAAGTTGCACAAAAGTTGCTCTTAAATTGCTAATCCGTATTGTGTCAGCGATAACCACACCATAGCAAACTAGCGATAGTGCTGCCTCTAGGGAATAATCAGTCACCTTAAATGTGCAGTGGACGCATGGTGATCGCGATTATTTCGTATTATGCATAGTTTTTGTTGGCCGAGCGACAGACAAGCAAATTTGACTGTCAAACTGCGATAACCTTTTCCCGTGGTGTTGATCGCTTGCCTATCGCTCGCTGATTGATAAATACAAATTGGTCTTGTAATACGAATAATTTTAACTAAAATTGTGTACCCACATTAAATTTAACTTCGTCGTTTGTTCATTAGAATAAATTTTGTGTAGCGTAAAAGACTATTCATTTAGTGTATTCTAGTTATGTTTGCGTCTCTATTGACGTATTAGGTAAGGGTAGTTGGAAACAAAATAAGTGAGACTCAGATTAAAGATAGGGAAAGGTTTAACCGTCGTAGGAAACCAGCGTAGAATTATTCAGTAGGAGACTTAGTACGTGTAGAGCGACAGGTTCCTAACGATGGACAATCGCAAAACTGGCTGTCAAATATCAGGGTCCGTACCGGGTAATAAAAGTACTTCCCAACAATAGACAATTGTCATCGAAGACACTCCCTTATCGCGCAAAAATAATCGTCGTTACGAAGCCGTCGTAGCAATCGACAAAATGCAGCCCTAGTTAAATTTTAGTAGAGACTTGGAAAGTAGTTGTGAAGAAAGTGGATCAGATAATGAGTAAAAATAAATGTATAAATAAAAACCAAATAAAAGTCATGTTCTTGTTCTTTAGAGTGTTTATTTATATTAATCTAGGTAGGTAGGTAAATAAATTTGTATTAAATTTAATGTACATGATTAGATAACATTATTTCGATTATATTAGATTCGTCTATCATCATGTAATTATAAGCCTCGATCAGCATTTGTGTTTGTTTCGTGTCTAGATGTCAGATGTTTATGTCAGAACATAATACAATAATATAAATGTTTTAGTATCAGTATGTGGCGCTTACGAGCTACAGGTTCTGTTTGGTTTGGGTTCTATGACCATGACAATAATTATTTCATTGTCAATTGTACTGTGGTATAATAATAACAGCAATGATTCCTTTCTCAATTAAATCATGATGTAATAAACGTATTAAAAAAAAAAAACTCTTTATCCCGATAATAGTAACGTCATTCTTTCGCGAAGGGACTCGCTTTCACAGGAAGGCCGAGCTGTAAGCCTAATTAGTATAATGTACGCCTGATTCATATTATTCTATATAATATATCCTGGAATTATTATACCTCTAATAGATGTTGTATTGACTGTATTAAGTAGCAACAGGTAGGTTCCAACATCTTTAATTTACAGTGAAATATATTACATTGTGAATCTAAATGATAATAATTAAATGTATTATTAATTATCAACTAATCATAGATGAATAATCGTTTGTTAATAGCCATTATATTAATTTAAGATAGTGTATTGTGTAACGAGTTTAAAATATCGTTACATGCTTCTCGTCAGTTAGTCGATTTCGGAACGTTTTTTTTGCTGTCATCGATTGTGTTTGGTGGAAGCTGTCAACTTTGACGTGATCACTTTGACGACGAACATTCCTGATGTAGCATTGAACTTTGATAATTTTTTTCAATCGGGATAAATCCTGGGTATTGGCGGCCTATTGATGCCGTAAACTTCTAAAACTTTCCCTCAGGACGTGGTGACGTAGGAATAATCCTTCATTTCTTTGGTAAGATTGAATTCTTTCGGATTGATAAATTGGATAGCGTGACGAGTGCTCGATATCATACTAAATTATTGTTCCAGGCTTTTAAGTGATTTGTCGCCCGCCTGAATTTTGTGGTGCACTTAAATTTGCCATTTGTTGGAAAAGACGGTAAGTTATTATTACTCGTGGAACGCCACGCTTCCCAACGTTTGGGAATCCTGAACAATTTATTAATTCTCTGTAAATTTTGTTACAGCCGGACATTGATCGACCCTGGCGTCTTTTCTTTTCTTTTCTATTCCTTTTCTTTACGATTTCTTTACTGGATATATTTCTGCAGAATACAACTACGGTATTTCTACAAGGGATATTTTTATCCCTACCATCAACGCCACGATCCTAGAGGTTTTATTTAACCATTTTATTTTACTACCTACCCTTTTTTATCAACAAAGATGCAATAGTAATGTAAATTCCATAATAATAATATTGTAAATTCAATGATAATAATGTAAGTAATTTTAACCTTTTTGTATTTAATTTCATAATTTTATTACTCTGAAGCTACTGGCAAACATTAAACAAGGTATTAGCAAAGGAAATTCCATTCTTTTATTCATTTAATTAGCTACCTACCGGCAGATTAAAAGTCTGACTCTCCGAAGTGTTCTATCTGGCAAGTTTGGTTTATTTTAAACATACTGTGTGCATCTCCAAGGCGCCCGAAATTATTTTATTGTTTAATTTGTATTTTTTTTATAGGAGAACACACCAACTTTACACATTTTTATTAAATTGGGCAAGCTCCCAACACATGTGACACTCATGTACAACCCATCCATTACAATTGATAATCGAAGTTAATGTCATAATCAACAGTCGTTGCGACAGACAGTCATCGTGCAACCGTTGTACAAGTAAAAGGTGAATTTTGTGATTAAAGTGCCGTGGACATATTACTGGATTTTATTTCTGCAAATACTCCTGAGGCTATCCCGATACGACCTATGAAATGATAACCTCGTTGCATAAAGCTATCATTACGATTTTCTAATTACGAACATGTGTCGTGTCAGTGTCATTTAAGAAAATAGTTTAATGTGATATTTTCACAAAATATAATTTACCAATTAATAAAATGCTTGCGGCTAATCGTGACCAAATAAGGCTCCAAATGATTGATTTGCACGAACAAGGAGTAGGCATTCACGAGATATCGCGACGAATAAATGTGACAAGAAACACAGTTCGCCGCTGGGTTCGACGCCACGGGACCGAGGAAAATATTATTGACTTACGACGAAACAACCATCACCCGCAAGTTATAACACAAGAGCAGAGCCGCTTGATGCAAAGGCAATACCTGATGAATGGATTTACGCCAACGAGGCATTTTGCGGAATCGTTTGAAGTCCACCCTTCAACAGTTAGAAGGCATCTTAAAGATATGGGACTGCATGACAGGCGGCCTGCAAAAAAAAATGCGTTGACGGATGCCCATAAAGCTGCTCGACTTATTTTCGCACGTCAGTATCTAAATTTTGATTGGACGACGACGGCTTTCATCGATGAAAAGACTTTTCAATCTTCCCAAACGGGCAGACTACATTTGTGGCGAATTGACAGGACGCGATACACGGAAGACCACGTCATAGCTAACAACGCGTCTGGTCGCATTACAGTTAACATGTCTGGCTGGATTAGTTCAGCCGGCATTGGAGAACTAATAAATTTACCACCCAGGGCCACTGCTCAAGATTATGTCGATTTATTAGACGAGAGTGTCCTTCCAACATTGCAACTATATTATCCACAAGAAGATGTTGCTCCAATAAACTTTGTTCAAGATAACGCAACAATTCATACGGCAAGAATCGTTAGAACTTGGTTCGACAATAATAGAGCAAATTTAAATCGCATTCCGTGGCCTGCAAAGTGTGCCGATTTAAATCCTATAGAAAATTTATGGGGCTTAATGGTTCAAAAATGGTCAAATAGAAACGAAAGAACTAGAGAAGCACTTATGGATCACTGCCTCACAGTCTGGGAAAGTTTAAGGGGTACTGACATATGTGACAAATTGATTGGATCCATGCGTAACCGGCTCCAGGCTGTGATTGACAATGAAGGTGGATATACGCGGTTTTGAATATTTATGATAAAAAAATTACTGGAGAGATTTAAATTAATTTAGTCGTAGCCTTCGGTGATAAGTGTTTATTTTGTGCACCGCTAACCATGCTTTCTATATAATTGTGTTAAGATTGAGGTTTGTGTCATAAATGTCTTAATAAATATAAAGAATAAATAATTTTGTTTTTCTAAAGATTTTATTAATCAATATTTTAGCTGAAATCTTCTAAGCCCCCATAATCATAAACGGCCTTTAAACCTATTTTATTTTAAATATGTTGTTTTGGTCCGTCACTTTGATATTTATGTTTGAGAAAGAGACAAAACTTTTTAACTAATATAGGTTTGAAGAATAAGCGGGTTAGTTGACTAGCTATCATATATTGACAATATAATTTTGTTCTTTTTTATTTGTTTCTTTTTTCTTATGGGACCACAGGACCAAAAAGTAATTATTACTCGGAAATCGGTAATGATCGTTTGCCCTCGCTCCAGTTGACGTTAGCCCCTAGAAACGTAAAGTTGTCGATGGTAAACATTATGACGTTTATTGTTTGTGCAGTGACAGCGTTAACATAATAGCTCTAAATGGCGAAAGTTTGCTACACGATATTCAACCTTAGGTGGATCCCAAATTAAAGTTCGTGACTGTACTTTATTTTATAGGTATGATCATACAAGTGATTATAATGAGATCAATGTCAGTTCAGGAAGGGGACGCCGACGTACACAGACTGTGGTGCTGAATCCAGCTTATCAAAATTTGCTCCCCTTGTCTGCAGCAAAAAAAGGAGACCTTGTAAAACTGTGCAATGCTGGTCAAATACCAGAAGAACTGATTCCATGGTACAAAAGTTTGCCATCATTAAGTGGTGGCTCAGATTGCGTGCCAGAACCCTCATTTGATGACAGTGATGAAAATTAAAATAATAAATGTCTTTTTTTTAATACAATAGCTTTTATTATTTCATTAAATACCTATACATGGTTATACTCAAAGGCAGGTAAAACTCCTTTTAAGTACATTTTTATAGATAACTAATAAAATATATTTTTTTTAAAATTTATTCATGTTTTATAAGATATCCGTTATTTTATTAGTCACCACAAATTCAAAGATCTTTAATTATAAACTGATTTTTAATAACAAAATAAGTTTAAAACCTCATTAACTCTAATTGATTACAAATGCAAATACTGAGTTTTACTTGTCATCCCACGATATGAAAACTGACGTCCTTTCGTCTACTAGCACAGGTCACAACACAGCACTTGTAGTGCATGTTGCACGATAATATTACAGCTTCAGAAATTGAGAGGATAAGTTACGGAAATAAAGTAACGCGCAACTTTGAAACGGTAATAAATTTCAAAAGTTTGTTTTGAAATTGACAGACCAACAAACATGGCGTCATTCGGACAGAAGTGCGGAAGGCGGGAGGGGAAGGAACTGTCAAATGAGATACGTACACACCATAGACTAAGGTTAGGATATTTTACTTAAAGATTACCTGCCGTGCATTGACATAGAAAATATATGGAGACGCCGCAGTATTCTATACCTACATTTGCTTATACAAATATGGATGAAATACGAAACAGACTGTGAAATGTCGTTTTGTTTCATTCTATCTAATGTGGTAATCGTATTTGTTAACAGAGACAACAATATTTCAGTTGTTGCTCTTAATGGCAACATTTTGTTGAAACGTACTGATAGTTGTAGGTAAGTGTCGTATCCGCCATATTATGCGGCGAGTTTCGTGGTAGTTCTGCTGTCAAATGAGTGTTTACTTTTGGTATTATTGAGATTTGCGAGAAAATAACGAGGAGTTTATCTTTAAAATTGCACGTATATGGTGAAAAACAGCCATTCAACATGCCTGGTTGTTGTATTATGAAGTGTGGTGCAAGAAAGAAGGAAAATCAACCTCATTTGTCTTTGCACAGGTTAGTAGCCGGTTTTCATGCATTATTACACATAATAATACACTTTCGATGAAAAAAATGCTGAGCAATCATGAACTTAAGGCTGTAGTGTTCATATTTGGGCTTATTTCCGTTCCACGGACCTTATTTTCAACCGACTTCAAAAAGGAGGAGGTTCTCAATTCGGTTGTATGTTTTTTTTTTTTTTTTGTATGTTTGTTACGCGATTACTCCGCCAATTATGAATTGGTTTTGATGATTCTTTTTTTGTTTGGTAGGGCATACTTCAGAAGTGGTCCCATATAAAGGAGAATGCCCATTTTGTTAGGAGTTTTGGGCCCCTATAAAAACTTCGCATGTCAAGGTGGTTTTTACTTGGTTTTGTAGACCTAGAATTACCTTTTCATATCCTGAAATCGATTTTCAATTTGTCACCCTAGTTTAAGAGAAATCTTATTTTTTCGGATGCTGAAATTGAGGTTATAAAACCAGTTTTTTTTGTTTTAAACATATTTGAAATTAAATTAATCATATTGTTTATGTATTAATATTGATTCCTGAATTTAGAAAACACCACATAACTTCTACTCTTGCTAGATATTATGTAGGTTAAGTACTTGCGCTTACAAATATCTCTTGTTGTGCTGTGCAGCGTTAAGCAGGCTTTGCCCTCACCATGTAGTGTTGTTAAAAATAAATACTTACCTGCGACTCCTTAGGTCATAGGAGCTCATGGCTAAGTTACAACAACCGCACGGATCCATCTCAAGTAAAGTTAAGCTGCTCTATGTCTGCTTACTTACAAAAAAAAAACAATAAACAGGTAGGGTAAAACATTTATTTTTCAACAAATATATGGTCTAGAAATTGCGCTGGGGCACTTATATCATTACAACGACCCCAGCTATAAGGTCATAGTATGAGCACAGCACCCTACTGTACGATTTCCCACTAAGCAACTACAATAATAAGCAATGATACTCTCTAAAGAATTTGCCCTATGTTGGTCTCCACTTATCAATAAATATGTTCATTATTTCCTGCTACTCACATGTCTCGATTTAATTCTGGCCCTAACTAAATAATTGTTTTGACCTAATGTTCGACCTGATGATGTCCAGCCAGGGTCTGCTTAGGGCTTCGGGTGCACCATCCGAAGGTTTTAAATAAAACGCAGCAACCTTGTTCCACAACGATATATTTGGCCGGACTCCATTATTCTAAGTCCACAGGGACCTTGTAGTGTCGACGGAAAATCTTAACACCGCGAGTTAAATAATCGTTCAACGCCATCTATCGAGGCATCGATAACTAATTTTATAAAACTGTGCAAATTAGTTGACACAGTGCGTACAAGGTTATACATTCTCCCCCCATTAAGGGCAAGCATAAATTGACCTTAATATTAAAACAAGTACAGACAACAGCAAACATTAAAAATTACATACTAATCAACTAGACTAATGTAAAGTTAACAATTGTTGTATAACTAAAATGGTAACAACAAAAACACTTTGATACAAATCAAATAGGCTATTCGGTAACAGGAAGCAAACATAATTTAGATACAGGTCTTTTAATAATAGAGTTTTTCGTTTTAATAGTGACCACTCGTACGATCCCGTCATTACCAGGATGCTCTTCCTCTACTAAACCCCAAATCCAACGACACGGAGGAAGACCGTCTTCCTTGACTAAGACCACATTTCCTCTTTTAGGAGAGGAAGTTTCCGAGGTCCATCTATGTCTATAAAAGAATTGCCTCAAATATTCCTGAGACCACTTTCGCCAGAATGTTTGCAACATACGTTGGGTATACTGCCATCTCTTTAACGAGTTTAAATTAGAGTTTTCGAAGTTATAATCTGGCGGCGTAACAAGAGGCTCACCAACCAGGAAGTGGCCAGGAGTCAAAATTTCCATATTTTCGGAATTGGTTCCCAATCTAGACAGCGGCCGAGAGTTTAGGCATGCTTCCACTTGGGCTAACACAGTTGCTAGTTCCTCGTAAGTCAGAGTGGAAGTGCCAACGATGCGTTTTAGGTGATACTTCACCGATTTTATTCCAGCCTCCCACAGTCCCCCGAAATTGGGCGCGTGAGGCGGAATAAAATGCCAGGACGTTCCATTAGTCCCTAAAAGTTCCGCTATCTCCGACAAAATACCATTTCTTTCCTTGGTAAAGAGAATACCCAGTTCCTTTGCAGCGCCTACAAAATTTGTGCTATTGTCGCTCCACACCTCCTGACAATGGCCCCTTCTCGCCACAAACCTTTTGAAGGCCTGCAAAAATCCTTCCGACGTGAGGTCAGACACTGCTTCAATATGAACGGCACGTGTTGACATGCAGACAAACAAACATATATATCCTTTATAAGCTTTATGACCACGACCCTTTGCTGTTCGTAATTGAATAGGTCCAGCAAAGTCTACACCACTACGAAGAAATGCGCGAGAGGGTTTGGCACGAGCTGAAGGTAGCTGCCCCATCAGTGGATTACAGGTAAGCCCATTGTGTTTGACGCATGTAACACATTTCCGTATATAGCTAGATACAAGCTGTTTTGCTCCGAAGATCCAAAATTTATTATAAATGTAACTCAAGGTTAATTGTGTACCTCCATGAAGAGTTTGCCTATGACCGAAATCAATAATTAAATGAGTAAAGTGTGATTTTTTTGGTAAGATAATGGGGTGTTTTCTTGAAATATTTAATTCGGATTCTTCTAATCTGCCGCCTACCCTTAAAATACCTTTTGCATCTAAAAATGGAGTTAATGTTTTTAAAATACTTTTTGATTTAATTTGTTCTTTCTTTTCTAATGCCTTTATTTCCTCTTCAAAATGTTTTCTCTGACACAATCTCACGCACTTCTCAAAGGCTTCATTTATTTCTTCGGTTCGTAAATAACCTTTCCAATTTTTTTCAGATTTTATTTTCTTTGTTGTCAACATACGCCTACAATATGCTACAACCCTGGTGAGCCGCGTCAACGTTGCATATCGATCACAGATGTCCGAATCTTCTACAACGTGATGCACTCCGACTGACTCTAAGTCAGTCTCCAAATCTTGAGATTTATCATAATTAATATTTATTTCCCGCAAGAAATCAGGTCCTTTAAACCACAATGAATGCCTGCTTAGCTCTGAAGGGAGCATGCCCCTAGATGCGCAGTCGGCGGGGTTTTGTTTTGTAGGAACGTGCGACCATTGCCATGGATCCAACGAGGTAAGTATCTCTGACACCCGATTCGCGACAAATACCTTCCATTTATTCGGCAAACCATTAAGCCAAGCCAACACAATGCTGGAATCAGTCCAAGCTCGCACATTCTGTTTTTCTATATGCAATACCTTTGCTACTTCTAACAAAGTCTTTTCAGTAATACTGCCCCGCACAACTCTAGTCGCGGGATCGACACTTGTTTTATCGGTGCGACTTTGGTTTTGGCAGTAATTAACGAAATCTGAATGTTGCCCGTCGAATCAATCACTCGGAGATACATGACCGCAGCATATGCCGATTTCGAGGCATCGCAGAAGCCGTGCAATTCTACTCGGGCATTGCTAGAGTTGGTACTTACCCACCTGGGTACCGCAATATTTTTCAACTCATCTAAACTACTGCGGTAAGTATACCATTCATTTTTTATTTCAGATAAGATTTCCTCATCCCATGTGATCCCGGAAATCCATAATTTTTGAATTTGCATTTTGGCTAGTACAATTACGGGAGCTACCCATCCTAAAGGGTCAAATAATCTTGCAATTTCCGATAATACATTTCTTTTTGTTACAGGTTCCTGCAATGGAGACAACTTGACGGAGTACTGGAAGGCGTCCCTGCTTCTGTTCCAGGTAAGTCCCAGTGTTTTTATTATCGCATCCTGCTTAATGTCGATCTCTTTACCTACCTTTTCTGGTCCTTTACACTTTTCACCGATTATTTTTTCCAGTAATTCATCGCTGTTGCTCGACCACTTCTGTAAACTGAATCCTGCTTTAGCTAGTAAATCTTCCATTTGACTGTAAATTTGTATGCCTTCTTCAATAGTATCACAACCTGTCAGCAGATCATCCATATAATATTCGTTGAGGACTCTTTCAGCCGCCAGTGGGTACTTCGCTCCTTCATCATGCGCCACCTGCTGCATCGCTCGAACCGCTAAGAACGGCGCAGAAGACGTCCCGAAGGTTACGGTAAGTAACCTAAAATCTTTAATGGCCGAGTCCTTGTGGTCTCTCCACACAATGCGTTGAAAGTCTGTGTGTTCATTAGCCACGCGCACCATTCGATACATTTTAATTATGTCCGATATTAGGCAAATACGGTGAGTTCTCCACCGCATTAATAGATGCCGCAAATCAGGTTGCAGCCCAGGACCGATCATTAAATCATCGTTAAGGGAAACTCCATTACTTCCCTTGCAGGAAGCGTCAAAGACGACTCGGACCTTTGTGGTGTCCTTTTCATCCCTTACAACCGCGTGATGAGGTAAGTAGACCGCATGTTTATTTTCAATATCCGCTTCGGTTAGTGGCTTCATGTGACCTAGTAGTAAATATTCTTGTATTACCTCGGCGTATTTTGCTTTAAGCTCGACATTTTTGTTAAGTTTAGCTTCCAGGGCACCATGAAACCGCTTTACAGCTATGGACCTTGAACCGCCATATTTGCAGCCTGGATCTTCGCTTCGGAAAGGTAAGTTTCCTATGTAACGTCTCTTTACATCTCTGACCGTCGTAGCTTTAAACAGCTCTTCACATTTTATTTCTTCATTTGTCATTTTCTGTTGGCTAGATGGCTCTTGATCTGTTTCCAGTTCCCAAAATCGTTTTAGTAGATCCTCTTCTTTTTGCACTTGACAATGTAATGACAGTACACCTTCCGTTTGAGTAACGGATGAATCTACAACTCCAGATAAAATCCAACCTAAAGCTGTAGACTGAGCAATAAGCGAACCTGTAGGACTATGCATCAATCCTTCATTTATAATCTGACTATACATCTCAGCTCCTAATAAAAGGTCTATTTTATTAGGTTGATGATAATTCGGATCAGCAAGATCAATCTCTCCTAATTCTGACCATTCCAATACATCTAATTTCCTCGTTGGAAGGAGAGTAGTGATTGAGGACAGAACATGAGCCTTAAAGGTGAATGCGCAATGTGGATTGACTCTAGATCGAATTTTCATGTACACTATTGATTTGGAAAGCAATTCTTGATCTCCCCCTAGACCAGAAATCTTACTTCTCAACGAAATCTTTTTTAATTTCAGGTCTTGAACCGTGCTTTCTGTGACAAAGTTTGCCTGCGAGCCTTGGTCCAGTAACGCTCTTAAAACGTGAAGATTACCGAATTTCGACTCTGCTTTGACTAGCGCCGTCGCTAGCAAAACCTGCTTACAAATTTTACCTGTCGAAAAACAGCTAACTACCGACGTTTGGCCTTCTGTGTTTTCAGCAGACCTCCCTGCCTTAGGAGACTCTGGCTCCTGTTGCGAAGCGCTCTTGCCCGCTTCCCGGTTTGAATTGACATCAGTGGTCTCAGGTGTATCTGAGTTCCTTGGGTGTAATAGTGTGTGATGACGACGATGGCATAATTTACATTTGGTACTAATGCGACAAGCCTTCGCTGTATGGTTATTACCCAAGCAGTTGAAGCATAAATTTTTTGTAGTGACGAAATCGCGACGTTTGTCAACTAATTCACGAGAAAACTTCTTACAGCCACTCAACCTATGACTATCTTCAGAACAAAACGAACAGACAACTTTGGATACATGTAATGATTTTAATTTGGAATTATTATTGCCGTTAGTTCTGTTTGCTGAAGGTTTATTATCAATAAACTCTAAGGCCCTGTATCTATTTGTTAGGAAATCCTTGAATTGCTGGTAAGTTGGCAAGTCATCGGAACTGTTGCTACTACTGAATTCAAACTCCCATTGCTTTCTCGATTCCAAATCCAATTTTAAAGTTAAAATATGAATAATCATGATATCCCAATTTGTTACATCTATTCCAAGGTTTGCCAACCCACTTAAGCAGTCACTGGTAGTGTCCACTAATTCGTTTAAATGATATGCTGATTCTGCAGTAATGTTTTTCTGACTAAGAAGTCGCTTTATTATGTTGTGAGATAGATACCGTTTATTATTATACCTACCTTTTAATAACGACCAACATCTTTCATAGTTGTCGTCTGCAATCGGTATTTGCCTTATTAATTGTTCGGCTTCACCGGCCAAGTAACTTTTCAAATAATGAATTTTTTGGACATTACTCAATTTTGAATTACTATGTACTAATGAAATAAACAAATCTCGGAAACAAACCCATTCTTCATAATTTCCAGAGAATTTAGGGATAACTATTTTTGGTAGTTGAACAGTCTGCGACTTTGTTTCGTCTTGTGGAGTCCCATCGTATACGTTTTTATTTTTTGAATCTTTACAAAATAACAGCCAAACAGATTTTAATTCTGTTTTATATTCTAAATAACATTCTTCAGCTTCATCATACATAATATATCGTCTTTTAAATATTCATGATCACTTAACTGAGAACCATATTTTTCGATTAACGTTTTGTGGGTATCAGCAAATATGTCCCATAATTTTTCTAATGCTTCTAATCTCACTTGAACGTAAACATCCGTGATCCTTTCCTTAGGAGACTTTTTAAAGTTCCGTCTAGCCTTTACAATGTTATTCAAATTGTCACTTTGAAGTAACAGTTTGGACTCCATCTTAAAATAACAAACAACTAGGCGAGCAAAAAACAAAAAAAATAAATTAACCACTATAAAATTAAATATCGAAGTTTAACTTTAACTAAACTAAGTTATTCAAGTAATTAAACGCAAAGGACTCCGTCCAAATCCAAAGAACGTAAATTAAATACTATGTTAAATATATCTAAAAGTTAGTCTCTGGAACGTTTTCCTAAAGTTTGCAGATTGTGTTGATGAACGTCACTCCAAATGACGGTCCGTGTCACTGTCACTTTGAATGACAGGCTGTGTCACTGTCAACGTCACATTGAATGACAGTGACGTCTGTGTCACTTGGAAATGACAGCTGTCACTATTTGACAGTGACAGTAAATGTCACTTTGACAATCGCTAATTAAAATTGTTCAAACACTCACGTTTCTTTCACTTCACTTTGCTTGGTTCACTCACTCACGATTGCACCAACCTCGTGACGTCACTCCACGTGGTCACCCTCGATTCTTCAGGTGGCTTCCGGGTCCAATATCCTGACAGCGCCAGCGCCTGTCTCGAAGTCCAAGGCAGGATTCACCACCAAACCTTGGCTCCTGATTGATGCTGTAGCAGCTCCTCACGAGCTGGTCTGCTTCCTCGGAAGACCCACCGTCGACTCAGTCACGCAATAAAATGCACCACCGCATTGGTGCCCTACAACTGGATCACTGGTGTATCCGACTTCGAAGGACCATGTTCGACTTGATGATGTCCAGCCAGGGTCTGCTTAGGGCTTCGGGTGCACCATCCGAAGGTTTTAAATAAAACGCAGCAACCTTGTTCCACAACGATATATTTGGCCGGACACCATTATTCTAAGTCCACAGGGACCTTGTAGTGTCGACGGAAAATCTTAACACCGCGAGTTAAATAATCGTTCAACGCCATCTATCGAGGCATCGATAACTAATTTTATAAAACTGTGCAAATTAGTTGACACAGTGCGTACAAGGTTATACACCTAATATTAAGGGCAAATCTTCTTCTATTAATTCATTGCTTATTTCTACACTGTAGGTAACATTCGCCCGCACATGGTCCCCATAATAGGATCTTGCCTGTTTTAATTGGTAAGATCCTAAAGCAAATCTTCTTAATTCGATTAATGTTAATCTTGGAAAGTTATTTGGATTAGCACTGCTGTTTATGCTCTGGGAAATCGTACATCTTCTATTTATATATTATGTTCCCTTTGAATAAATTCCGATAAATAATTTACTGTATTTAATCTCGACAGAGCAATATTTAGGTACTCCACAGTATCGGGTCTATCATCAATTGTATGATGGAACTTATTAAAAAGGGAACAAGCTATTTTGAAATCAGTTATAAGGTGACTTGACGCTCTATTAAAATATTTCTGGCAAAAGAATTTAAAATCTCTTTTGATTCTCCCATTTACAACGTCTACCACCCACCGGCACATTGTTACACATCTAGATTTTTTAGCCTGGTGGGTGGTTAATTGTTGTTCGTTTTCCGATAATGACTCAGGCATGTGAGTTTTATAATTATATTGTTCTAACTCCGCAATCACATCTCGAAATCTTCTGTCCAAAATGAATACATCACCAGGTCTAAAAAATGAGCGCATGGGGCCATTTTCAGTAGTAATCAAGGCACTCATTCGGACGTTCAGTGTTCGCACAACCAAGGAACATGCAATGACGTGAACTTGCAGAAACCCATTTGTACTTAAGTGAATTAATTTTTGAAAATGTTCGAGGTAATCGTTGTTATCATCCATGTTATCAGTCACTGGCGCAGAATCCACTGTGGATCTGTTAACACCACCAACAGCCTGGTTTTGTATTTCTCTTGTTGCAACCTCCCAACAAGCACAACATACTCGGTCCAAATGCAAGACCTAAAAATAAGAAAATATTATATTTATTTTTGTTAAATTAGTTAAATCACAGTTATTCTGCCACAATTTAAACACTTACGTGTTGTGCTGGTGTCCATCTTAGTATAAAGTTCCTTTGAGGACAGTCTTGACTAACCCTATCCACTGAACAGTCCAAGGGTACTACATTCCCCCAAAAAACTATTGCCTTAACTGTCCATGGGGAATACATTCCCCGAACGAAATCGTTCATTTTAAACGTGTACAGCACTAAAGTCCGGTGATAGTCGTACAGTAACAAAATACTAGATGGCGCTATATGAAATTTGTCATCCGCGCGAGTAAATTTAACCTGTGCAAGGAAAACATAATATTTAGAAAAAAAAAAGTGAAAGTGACAGTTTGACTTTCTTGTCAACAAACTGTTATTGTGTGTGGATCTCAAAGTAAAATGTGTAAGATTGCTGTTTTTATACCTTATTTCTATTGTTATTGTACATCAAATTAAACGTGAAGATATTTTCTTGACGAAATATGCATTACTACGAAATTTTCAAAATGGTTACATAGAATAATTTTGCTGGAAAAGCTATATGATCACTACGCGATTATCGTTTGATGATTCTATATTGTTTACATGTATTCTAATTGGATTCTAATTGGTTCTTTGTAATAAATATAAGATAATTCTTCACTATTAGTACGATAGCCATTAACAAACGAAATATATTGAGATGGGGTCTAGAAATGATTAAAATGCAACTCGTTACAGTGTTGGTGAGTGGACCTTTTGAGAAGTACTTGACTTTGTTTATTTTTTCATGACAGAAAACTAAATATTTATACTGAGATATTGGTGTCATTTTAAAGGGTATATTATATACTATTAGAATAGAAAAAAATTGTAACCAGTAACTTTTATAATTTTCTTGTAAAACTCGAAAAAAAAAAAAAACCTTTCTTTTTTATTTCTCCAACTTTATGATTTATTTTCATCCTTTATTGTTATTTAGAGTAATTTACTTGTAATTAAATTAAAATTTGGATTCTTTGAGCTTTCCGTGAGTATTTTTTATTCGAATGTAGCTATAACAGTTTTTCAGTAGTAATCGTTTTTGTTGAGAGCGTCTCGCGCGGTCATAAAAAAAAAAGTGAGATTTCATGCGCGGACCGGCGGGGGGGGAATCGCCGCGCGGCTTGGACCGTAGAGTGGCTATAAGTTCTGCGGCTTGCAATTGACATTCCACATGCAAAAAATATGTTGAGGTGTCCAAGAGCAGGGGATACAAGGTATAGGGTTGATGATTTTGGTTTTGTAATAATACAAAACATTCAAGACACAGGATGTCATCAGCGGATATCTGAAAAGATAACAAAAATAAATCAGAGAATTACTAAATAAATAATACGTACATTTATTCATGTGCTCATTGCAATGGTCTACTAGGTTTTCTCATATCACCTTATGCCTATAATGTACGTAGTGTACGTGTGTAAACGTTAATTTATGTTATAGCTGAAATAATAGAGATTTGCAGTTGACGATGAACATAGGCATCCTAAATGTTCGTATAAATCTGGTAAATGACACATTATACACTTACCGGTGTAGGTGTTACCCAGGTTCTCAGAAGGATAAGCATTGGTTCATCTAATTCTTCGATCCCTACGTTTGGCGCCGAATCTTCGTAGACGTCATCGTCTACGAAGATTCGGCGCCAAACGTAGGGAGCAATTGACACACCGGCGAGAGAGAGGGTGGTTTACCCGACCTCTACCAGGTGTAGACATTTTTCAGGAGTAAAACGAGTCCAAGGCTCACTTAAAAACTAAAACAGTCAATTTCCTCACTTATCACTAAAACAGGAGTCCAATATCTCAAAACTCTGCAGGAACGTAAACGCTCAACTCGACAGCTTCAAATTGTAACGAACTGAAGTAAATACGGGAATAAATACAACTCCAACAACCAAACAAACAATTTGAATATTTGATTGATGCATTGATTTGACAGATAAGATCTGTTTAAGTGTGACCATATTAAATATTTTGGTAATCGATTTACCAAATCGGTTTGTAAAAAATAATATTATTTACATAATTAAAAAGATAATTATAAACGCTATGTAGGTATGTATGCTAGGTATGTATGGGAGGTATTAACCTGAGTACTAACCACAATAATGTATTTGGTACTAACTTTTGTTTTTGAAAGAAAATAATCAGATATGAATGTAACGGAATATTTCTGACAGCCAGCCAGATCAGACAATCGGAAGAGCAACCGGAGCGTCTGTTTCCGCCTTAGTTCTTCGCTATCGGACAGAGGACCTTCACATCATTTCAGGATCATACTTTAGCTAAAAGCACCGCAGAGCTAAGATCGGTAGAATATCCTAGTTATAATATTATATGTTTGTGGGTAGAATAAACACTCCTTCAAAATATAATTCCTTCGTGTTTTTTATTTTAGTTTATTAACTACTTTTATTTTCTTTATTTGAGCCCGCCCGTCGTCTACTTCGGGCCTAATCAGTTACATGAGAGTGTTAGCTAGATTATGACGGAAGAAAAGCTATTGTAGCCTATCTCCGGTCATTTTAGTCGACGGATTAGTAAAATATCGATATTTTTAATCGATTACAATTATTCAATTGACATAGTCCGAGTCTGGCAACATTCAAGTTATGTTTTAATGGCGGAACTGATCTAAATTCAATAAAATAAATTTTAATGCTGTTTTTCAATGCTGGGGTAAAAGAAATGTTGAAAAAAGAAACTTGAACATGTAAAAATACGACTTAATTTTTGAGAAGTAAATAGTCTTGACACGGCACCAAAACTAAGGGGCCCATTGGCGGTCATTCTCCTTTGGTCAAGATCTGATGAGGAGTTTTTGAGTTAGCTTCAATTATACGTATTTTTCCCATCTAGTATATGTAGACGATATTCTAATAGTTCCTGTCACTGTAATTTACATAGCAGGTAATGGGTATTCAAATTTTTGTGGGGGTTTTGTGTAGGTACCACAACTAAAAAGTGAAAAATAAAAACTTTTTCACAAAAAATAAAACCGACTTCCAAAAAAAAACACTACAAAGTGAAAAATAACTTTGATTTCGGAAGTCGGTGGCAAAAAAACGAAAATACCCTCAAGACACCGACAAAAAGTTTTTTCATTTCATAATTTCATTCGTTTGTTTACAATAATATGTCATGGTGAAATAGTGTTGTACCGTTGCCGTACTATTTTCCGATACTAGTTCCTTCGCTGCGCTAATACGATATCGGGATAATACGCGTGCTAATCGGTTCGAGTGACCTTGCTAGGTCCGGCTCGCGATTCACAGCATCGAGACCGTTCCACAGACATTTATGATGGGGATGGTTGGTTATACAAAATCCGAAAATAAGACGACTGCTTTTGTTATTTGTTTTAATTACATATTTTAACAACTCGAACCAAATAATTTATTGATATAAATATTAACCTTTTAGATTTCTTAAAAATGAAGGATTAAGGAAAAAGTGGTTAAAGGCTATTGGAGAAGAAAATATGAATCCTCGACTTAAAGAATGGTACATATGTTCATTTCACTTTGAAGAAAGTTGCTTCAATAGAACTCTTGATGAAATGAGATTAAAAGATAACTCTGTTCCTACAATATTTTCGGTAAGTGTGTATTAAAATGATTGATTATTAATAGCCTGGCACTTTAGCTTGATAGGTATAAATTAATAGATATATTAGTTACTTATATAAAAAAAACATAATAATTATTGCATAAGGAAATACTAGTCCCTATTTTTTTCAGGCATCCGTCAAAAAACAACATCAAGAGTCGTCTGCTTTCTGTGAGACCAGCAACATTAAAAAATCTGATGTTTCTTGTACATCTACTGTAATGCTTCCATTGCAGTTACTCCATCCAATTGTGGAAACAGTGCACAAAGAGGTATGTATCCGTCTACTTAGAAGTCGACCGTATTACGATTCGCTGCAAAGTACAACATTGGAGGTTCTAACGACAATTTTAAAATAAAACGAAAATGATGTTACAAGTTAATTCTCTAAAAAAAATCCTCCCGCGTGGTGGATTATAATTAAATCAAAAACTTTATTTCGAATGAGAGACCATGTGGGTTAGTAGCGAGTACCTACTTAGGAGCTATGTTAGTACGACATTAAGAGAAAACGGTCTTAATCATTATCAATTTAAAATAACAATACACAACAGTCAAAACTATTCGAATTTAATACACTTTAATATAATCTAATTTATTTCATTATATTTAGTCTAATTTAATTTAATCTAAATTGTATTTACCCTAAACTTAACTACTACAGAAAACACATAATACGATCTAAAAAATAGTATTGTTTTAATAAAAACCAATTAAAATAGATTAAGGCCCAATCCCTCTCACAAATCGGGGGCTTGTATCCCAGCATTGGGAATCATTGGCTGATTAAGATTATGTTAACATACCAATGGCATATCCTCCCTGTTCCGTAGCCGTACTACAGGTGCAAACTACGGGTACAAAGCAGCATTGTCGATATATAACTTAGGGTTGAAGTGGTTTTCTTTTCTTTTTTAGGTTGCACAAACTGGAAAAATTAAGGCTTTCATAGAAAAATATATCAAGCAAAAGAATAAAATTAAGCGCCTCAACGAAAGGATTCGAAAGAAAAATAAAAAAATTGCCAATTTGAAAGACGTTATAGAAGATCTTCGAAGGAAAAATTGTATCAACGCGGAACAGTCCATTGTGATAGAAGAATTGGCGGGACCAAAAGACTTTCTAAAAAGACAAATTACGAAGTCCAAAGGTTTACCTGTAGACTCCAAGACTCCAAGTACTTATCAGTGATAGTTAGACAGTAGCTGCTCACTGCCACTGTATCAGCCAACCGACTCAACGACATAGTCACTGTGCCTGCCGACCGACTCTTCAAACTAATTATTTGGTATTCCTAAATAATTAAGTGAAAATGTAAGTATACAAACCAGCATTCTCCACAAACTTCTGACCCTGCATGGTCAACCAAACATTTTTTAACTTTATGTATTTATTTCAGGTCAGACTCTGAGTACGAAACCTACCTATCAAGTGATGTGATGGAGCACGACTCTAAGTCTAACCGCAAACCAACTCTACCAGTCCCTAGGAAACGGAAGTCAACAAAGCAAAAATTTACGCATCCAAGGTAAACTTTACGATTTATTTGCTTCATTGTTTTGTCAATCAATTGCATATGACAGTCGCTTGATGCAAGCGACTGCTATGCTGATGTCGCGGGTTCAATGCCGGTTCGAGATTAATATGTGTACATGAATTTAATTAATAGCAATGATTTTTTATTTTCCTGTGTATATAAAGTAGTATGTTTTTACTAATAAACAGTATTTAATTGTAATGTATATCCGCTGTCTACTATTCATAGGACATGGTAGCGTTGTGTAGTATGTCTCGTCTCTTATTCTTGTATATTTTGTTTTAAAGCACATTCAGGTTAAAACTATAAATAAATTTGGGTGCGAATTAACAAGAGATCAATTTGTTTGTTTCAGTAAAACATCGAAATCTGACGTCGATATATTTGGCATCAGCCGCAAACATAACAACGGGAGGGCAACAGCGAACAGCGAAACCTCTTCTCTCCCGTCATACTTCGTGAACCGAGTGGCCAACGGCAGTGAGCGGCGAACGACAAGCACGAACGGCTAGCACGAACGGCGAGTACTACATCGACTGTAAAGTATACAAAAATGAGGACGCGCGCGTCACCGACTCGTTGGAGCTGTGGAAAAAGGCGATGGTCCGCATTAAGGTCCAGACCGACGTCAATTCTATACAATGGCGTAAACTACAAGAGTTTATTATATCGACTGATGCTTTATTTCCCGAACCACCAACATATTACGATAAATAATACATTGTTTATCAACGGAATTATAATATTGTAATTTGTGCTCACTAAAAATAAATGAATCTCATTAGCATAAGTGTTTCATTCAACCTACATACATGTACCATCCACTATTGTGATAAGGTTGAAAATCTATTAAAGAAATTTGATAGATTCAAAGCGATGGTGAAATCGGTTCGCCGAGCGATCTGTGGGACAGAATGCTAAGAACTCGAACGAATGAACAAATGAACGAGTCGAGTCGATTACCGATTATTGGGCGTTCTAGACCACTTTCGGCAGCGAGGCGTACTCGCCGAGCGATTTGCCGAAAGTGGTCTAGAATGCCCAATAATATACTACTTATTCTGTTATCTAATCGGAATAAATACACACTAAGTAGGTACCTACCTTAAGAATATGTTTGATTTACAAATTATTTTGGTATTATGTTTGTATGAACTACGCATTCCGCCGGCCCCTTAATCGATCCAGTAGTTTCGGAGCAAATCGGCTGTGACTCACGGGTTCCGTTATTTCATTCGGAAGTGCGGAACCCTAAATATGAGGTCTGAATAAATAGGAACCAGTATAGGTAGATCCTATAGTCATATTTTTAACTTCAAAATATGACTATTTAATTAGTTTGATAAGTAAATTAAAAGTAAGTAGGTACCTACCTAGGTTAGTTCCAATATAGGTAGGTACCTAGCGTACTCATGTGTTATCAACTTTATGGGTGTGTAAAATAAGATGATTTCAAAATTTCTACCTACTCATAAAAAGGCTCTAAAAACGTGTTGCAGTTGTTTTTCCAAAATCACATAAATAGGAAAGTAAATAAAAATATTGATTTTTAAATAAATACTTCGTAAAAGCACGACCGATTTCGGTAGTTTCATCATTAATGCTTGTGTGGTCAAGCTTAGGTACCTACTTAGGTTTGGGTGGGTTATGTTGACCGACCGGGGAATCGAACCTAGGACCCCACGTTCAGCAAACGCGCACAGACCTGCCTTCATCCTCTGACGAAGATCGTCTGCTACTGAGCTCAGCTCGGAATGCACCGCCATTTATACTCTCTTGGTGTCGCGTCGCGCCAGCTACGCGATATCGCGGCGATTCGCAGGGCGGCAACAACAAAGGAATGTTCCTTTGTTCTTGTCGCGCTGCGATATCGCCGCGATATCGCGTCGCTGGCGCGATTCACCGCGCGACACCAAAAATAGGAACATTTTGTATGGCGTCGCCGCGATATCGCGTAGCTGGCGCGACGCGACACCAAGAGAGTACTCGTATAAATGGCGGTGCATTCCGAGGTGAGCTCAAGTGCCCAATCGTCTCGTGCTCATCCTACGGGACTACTTGTTGAATCGCACATTCCGCTATCGCATCGAGGGAGCCCTATCCTCTCCCCGCCAAATCCGCGCCGAGTCCCTCAAGGCTCCGTGCTCGCCCTACTCATGTTCTCGCTTTTCACAAGCGACATCCTCAAAAGCAATACGGCACAGTTGGCTCTGTTCGCAGACGATACGGCCATATATTGCAGGGGCCGGTCGCAGACCCAGATCCACCTTTTCCTACAACGGGCTGTCAATAACCTTGGCGCCTGGTTTAATTTTATTTATTTATTTATATTTCAGATAACATGATCCATTTTGTTAGTAAAATAGTGGTTAAAGCTATGTTAGTTCACACATAAACGCATACAATGTTTGAAGAACGGACAGTCATACCTGTCCGCTATCACACTCAAGATGCTGTTGCTACTCACACGCACTCTGTGCAGCAGTGACGCCGCTTTCTTGCGTAAGATTGCCGCGAAACCATCTGTGCGTGCCTCCATGAACATGGCGGAAGCGCTGCAAAAGGGAGGGAGCCTCAGCAGCATCCTGAATGCGTTATTGTATTGGACCCGCAGAGCATTGACAGCCTTTTGCGTATAAGCTGTCCACAGGCTGCTGGAGTAAAACGTCTGACAAAAGGATTTAAATAACAAAATTTTAACCTCTTTTGTGCAGCGGGCAAACCTGCGGGCCAGCATATTAGCCCTAACTGTCAACGCTCTGCGTTCCCTTTCCATGTCACTTCCATCGTTCAAAGAGTCCGTGACTATATGCCCCAGATATTTGAATTCATGGCCTCTTCGAAGTTCAGTGTTACACAACACAACCGGTGGAACCTTATCCAATCTCCTGCATCTAGGAGCAAAGACCAAGAGCTCGCTCTTTTTCACGTTATACTGCAAGCCATGGCTGGCAGCAAATGTCTCACACATTAGCAACAGTTCTCTGAGAAGTTTAATAAATGGAGAATTGAGGTGAACCCCGACAAAAGTCAGGCGGTTTTATTAACCGCGATCTAGACCCCCTCACATTCCCCGACCACTCACCTTGTTAGGCAAGCCTATCCCTTGGGAGAAGCGAGCCAAGTACTTGGGAGTCATCCTCGACCACTATCTCAACTTTTCAGAGCACATAAAGTCGGTTCGCTCGCGGGCCGCTTTCGCTCTCACGCAGCAAGTTGTCACTCAAGTGCAAATTGCGCATCTACACAGCGTGCATCCGCCCCATCATGACCTATGCGGGTGCTGTCTTTGCGCACACATCCCCCAGAAACATCCATAGGATGCAGATGATCCAAAATAGATTCCTCAGAAGAGCCTTCCGCCGCCAATCACCGCAACCTTCTGGTTGTTGAAGCGGCCAATTATACCCCCTCACGCATTAGTCGATTTCGCCGTCCTAGGCATGTCCTCTCCGATCCAGATGATCCGACCACTCTCCTCCAGGAGAGCAATAGGGCCACCAGTACAGTGCACAAATACACCCGACACTGGGTAACTCATCATTTTTATACGAGGTTGAGGGAGGACCTCATTTTACCTCGCGAGGTCCTCACGAGGTACCCCTCATTTGAGGCGAGTAATCACACGTCGGCGTATTCACCTCACGAGCCGAACTCGGCGATAGTCCGAGGCAGCGAGGCGGACGGGCGCGTCGACTCACGAGTACTCACGATTCCGATTTTTACTTCTCCCTCACACACATAATTTTCTTTCGCTCATAATTTTTTGACCGCCAAAATAAACGAATCAATGACACTTGATTACCAATCTAATGCTAATGTTTTTAGAGTTCATAGTTAACATTTAGAGTTCATAGTAATAGCAGAATTAAAAATATTTTCTCTATAATTCGTTTTGAGTAATAATGTAATACAAAATGTTAGTTTACCTATGTTGACCTTGGAGGTGCACGTGTCGTGAAGTGATTTGTTGACATTATTGTGATAATTACGTCGATTTTTGTGTTTGCGAATAATCGGATTGATTTGCTTGTGTTCGTACTTATTTGCTGGTTTGGGTTTTGGTGGTGGTGTGGTGGAGATACTTATTGCTGCTGGTGTTGGTTTTACCTTTAACATTCCTACATATTTAGCGGGATTATGGCTCCAACGGTAAAAAAATCGAAAACTTGGGAGTTTTTCAACGATTTGGGAGAATATAAGGCCAAATGTACAATTTGCATGAAAATTTTGTCTCACAGGGGTGCAGGCCCCTATAATTTAACCAGACATTTAAAATCCGCTCATCCCCTTGTCCTAGCTGGGATTCAGGAAGATCGTATGACTATAAATAACGATACTAGTGTTCCTACACCTCTTTCACCTGCGATTCCATCTACGTCTCAAGGTGAGTCGTCTTCCGCCTACCCCGATGGTTCCACTCAATTTGTACCAGCAACTCCTGTTCAGAATCGTCGTCCTCTAGTTTGTAGTCAAAATAATCAAATCAATCAATATTTTGCAAAACCGCTATCATTAAAGAAAACGGAAACTATTAATATGTTGCTCTTAAAAATGATTGTCAAAAATTATTTGCCTTTTACAATCGTCGAAAGCGATTCATTCAGAGCATTTATAAAAGAATTGTGTCCTTCGTATGCTGCTCCATCAAGAAAGACGCTATCAAAAGCGTTATTACTAAAATTTTATAACATCGTAAGAGAAGATGTGACGAAATTACTAGGACAAGCGGAATATGTTGCCCTAACTACGGATGCCTGGACTTCTGCTTCTCATCATCAGTATGTTGCCGTAACAGCACATTTTGTTGAAAACAGCAATATTAAGGCGGTAATGTTAGAATGCATTCCAGATGCACAACGCCATACAGCACAGAACTTAACTGATTTAATCAAAAAAAATTGCACCGAATGGAATGTACTCGAAAAAGTAGTGTCAGTTACTGCTGATAACGCTAATAACATCCAAGCTGCCATTGCTTTATTAAAATGGAAGCAAGTACCGTGTTTTGCTCACACTTTAAATTTGATTGTTCAAGCAGGTTTATCAGAAATTAAGATGATCCAAAATAAAGTTAAAGCCATAGTGGAATTTTTCCAAAGGAGTGTTTTGGCTAGTGAGCGCCTAACAGCCATGCAAAAGCAGCTAGGGGAGAAACAGCTTAAAGTAAAACAAGACGTGATAACACGGTGGAACTCTACGTTCGATATGTTCGAGAGGATTTTAGAGATAAAAAGAAGTGTGATTTCCACCATTGCCACCGATTATCCCAACACGCCAAATTTGACCCCCGACGACATTGAAATTTTGTCGAAATGTTGTGATTTGTTACGACACTTTAAATCAGTCACTGAAATTATGAGTGCAGAAAAGCATGTTACTGTATCGCAAATCATAGTTTTAGCGAATTTGCTCAAAAAAAAGTGTGAAGAGTTCACTATTCAAGAGGCCAAGCGGTTCGTTACTGATATATCAACACGGTTTAGAAATGTAGAAGATAATAAATTATTTGCCGTAAGTACGCTTCTAGACCCACGATTTAAGGCATATGGTTTTCCTGATGACAAAAAGAGTAGTGTTGATAATGCAAAAAAATATTTATCTAATATAGCGGCTAAATCTATTGCATCGATTAATGAAACTGGTTCAGAAATTAGTGAAAATGTTTCACAAAGCGCTACAAATACACAAAAACCATCTATATGGGATGAATTCGATCTAAAAGTTGTAGATGCAGTTAAAAAACAAAACCCGACCGCAGCTGCAATCATAGAAGTAGACAAATATTTCGATGAGCCTCTTATTAGCAGGAAGAATTCCCACGACCCAATATTATGGTGGTACACGAAAAGGCACACATATCCACGCCTATATGATGTTGTCAAAAAACACTTCTGCACTCCAGCTACTTCAACTCCTTCCGAAAGAGTTTTTTCGAAAGCAGGACATGTCGTTACTGACAGGCGTAACCGATTGGATGGTAAAAAAGTGCGCCTAATTTTATTTTTACACGCAAATATGTGATTGATTATCCCATACGATTTTTTTTTAAATTTTTATCCCTTGATCTCTCATATAATACACTGAGTTTTTTTTAATTTGTTTTGTGTGTTTTATTAACCCTGCTACTCATTTCACACATTTTTTTGTATCTCTTTTTAATCTAAATAATATCCTACCAAACATCAGTATCACACACCAAACATCATTATTTCATTAGGTACCTACATACCAAAATCATAATGTTTACTGCGTGTTTCAAAATTTCGAGACCTCACCTCATTCATTTTCTAATTCTGTAATAAGTCGGTTCATTCGCTCATTAAGCTCACTCAGTCACTCAATACTCACTCGCGAGTACTCGCGACGCGTCAATAATGTCAATGTCAATTTTTGAGGACGCGTGAACGAGTGAGGTGGTTCAATGTTGAAATTCGAGTAACTCTTTCAATTTGCCATCACGAGTACCTCAAATGAGGCACCTCATGAGTGAGGGGCACATCTCTACCTGACACCCGTCATACCGACCTTGCCGCCGAGGTCCTCCGCGATCGCGACCCTCCCGAGTAAATAATACTCCCCCCCGACCCTTGTCCGATGAAGCGCCAGCCCGCGCCGCAGCTGAGCGCGTAGCTTTAAATTCCCCGCATAATAATAATGATATATCCTTGATCCAGCTTGTCCCATCTTGCTGTCCTCCCCTCAGCGACGCCCTAAGCCGAGGTTCGTACCCCACAGGGGTTGCCCTTAGCGACCGTTCGCCTAATTTTAATTTAGAATAGTTTTGCTCCTGGCTGGAGGCTTTGAGTGTAGTGCTTAAGGCAGCCACAGGATTGTTCGGTTGAGCAGTAAATACCTTAGTGGTATACCTGCGAGATGCCATAGTTAGAAAAAAAAAAAAGGTGAGCTCAGTAGTAGACGATCTTCGTCAGAGGACGATCTTCGTCAGAGGACGAAGGCTGGTCTGTGCGCGTTTGCTGAGCGTGCGGTCCTAGGTTCGATTCATAACATTAACCTAAGTAGGTACCTAAGCTTGACCACACAAGTACGAATGACGAAACTAGCGAATTCGGTCGTGTTTTTACGAAGTATTTATTTCAAAATCAAGATTTATTTACTTTCCTATTTATGTTATTTCGGAAAAATAACTTAATTTCAACATGTTAAGTGTACTTTCGGCTGCAAAACGTTTTTATGAGTAGGTAGGAACTTTCGAATCATTTTGAAATCAACAACATACGAGTAGGTAAGTATATTGGAACTAACCTAGGATGTAGATACTAGTTATAATAAACTCAAACTCAAAGCATTTATTTCAATTAAATCATTTACAGGCACTTTTGAATTGTCAAGGGGCAGAAATATGAAGCTAGTTGCCCATTCCAAAGCGTAAGCGGGGGACTTGTAATGTTAAACAGCCGTTCGCATTCAGACGTTGTACCTGAAATGACTCTCAGACAGCTGATATCACCCGCTCGACTGCTAGCGAAGCCCTAGAAGAAGCTCTAGAAGCCGCCACACGCCGCCCGCCGCCGCCGCCGCGGCCGCCGCTGTCCGTCCGGGCTCATTGCCGAATCCCGACTTGTACGTGGCCGGTTTTTTTTATTATCAATAACTGAATGCGAGTAGGTAAGAATTTTGAACTCTGTTTGGAAGCCCTCATTGTGCTCGGTTTTTTATTCATGTGGCCAGGAGCAGCTGGCTTGCGGCTAGTTCAAAAGGTACCTACAAGTCCTATGACTATGACCGCACCGCGTGCCGCCAAAACGTAAGTCATTGCAATGTAAATCTTACATAATTGCAATAAGGTATTAATTAGAATGATTGACATTTGCGAGAACTTTCTTTATTAGAAATGGAGAAATCATTGTTTTTTTTTAGTAATTCGTCAAAAATCCTAAATATTACCTTACAAAAATGAGATAAGAGTCACATTGCAATGACTTACTATTTTGCTAATGATTTTATTTCACTTTGGAATTAAACGCCCACGAATCGCCGTCGTACTTGTGTGGTAAAGTTAAGGTAACTGCTTAAGTTAGGTTTGGTTTACCTAAATTTCGACGAACCGGGGAATCGATCCTAGGACCCCTCGCTCAGCAAACACACCTCAAAGCGCTGAGGGGAGGCAAACCCCTCGGCGAATAGGTGTGCAGTAAAGCACTCCCACCCACACCTTTGCTGAGCGTGGTGTCCTAGGTTCGATTCTCCGGTCCGTCGACATTTAACCCAACCTAGCCAGCTTGACCACACAAGCATGAATGACGCAATTGGCAAATTCGGTCTTGCTTTTACGAAGTATTTGTTTCCAATTTATGTGATTATTTACGTTACACGTCCGTGCTTGGGTCATAAAAATTCATGGTGTAGGTACCAAATTTCAACTAAATTGGTTCAGTAGATTCGGAGTAAATTGGCTGTGACAGACAGACAGATAGACAGCCAGCCAGGTAGACACACGAGTGATCCTATAAGGGTTCCGTTTTTCATTCGTTCGTACGGAAACCTAAAAGTGCAAAAAAAGAAGGCGCTATATTCGCGCGGACGCGGACGCCGCCGCTCGCATCTCTTTCAAAGTAAAGCCGCTACCCGCAGCCGCCGCCGCCGCTCCAATCCGCGTAAACCGCCAATAAATTTATTTTATTATTTAAGCATGAATAAAATAAACTTTTAACACTTCTTTGAATACAGTAAACTACCTAATTTGATTCATCTCCAGGGATTACTTACATCAGCGCTATCTAGCGAATTATAGTGGAACTACTACTACATAGGATCATGTAGGGCTGTGCAGTTGCACTGAAAATAATAAATAAATCGATCGATTCGATTAGATAATGTGGCGGGCAGTAAACTGTATGATGCATCAATTAACTGGAAATGGATTTTCCAATCTAATTAAATATACTTAACATAAAACATTCATTTGAATTTATTCGAAATCTGGATGTGTTAGGTACTTAGATAAAACTAGGATAAACATAGGATAATTATCTACCATTTAATTTACTAATATAACTAACACAGTAACGGCTAAGATTATTATCAAACTATAAGTACCTACTGCCATTGCCACCTATGACTATTTCGGTAAGAATCTGTCAGTTCGAATATTTACTCATACTACATAAAATTGTTATCGACGCGTTTTATTTACCTATTTGGAAAAGGCTCTAAAGGCTTGTGCAGACCAGCGCGACGCGACGGCGCGACGCGACTCGAACAATACAATTTCTTAGAAAACTTCACGGTATAACAATAACCGGTGTCGCGTCGCACTGTCGCGTCGCACTAGTCTCAACGAAGCTTAAGGCGTCACGTCCGCCACCAGACGGCGGCGGCGCGGCGCCGCGGCGGCTCGCTCAGCAAACGGTCATTTATTTTACGGCGTTTCACGACTTGATATAGCTTTAGTTTGCGCGCAGTTCTCAACGAGTCCACAATTGTCTACAAGTAGTCAGACATATAGTCTGTGAAAAAGGGTAAGTAACGAGTGTAACGGAACGTTACATGAATAATCATGTTCTGTTTAAGGTACTAATGCTAAAGGTCAATTAGATTATAAATGAATGCTTTGTTCTTTGTTGACTTGGAACGCGCCGAGTGGGAGTGTACGTGTGAGGTGCGGAGCGAGTTCGGTCATGGAATGAATGAGGTGAACGGCATCGCGCCCGCGCAGGAGATGGGACTCCAGGCCAGTCGCTTCTAGGCTGATCTGAGAGTGCACGTACCGATTTGCGTCCAGTCGAGCGCCCTAGCAGACACGACCGTTTATTGAATTTTAATAATTTACCAAATTAACAACAGTGCCAAATAAGTTTGTAGTGAAAATCCCGATTTAGGGTAAGTTTTGAATAGCACACAAAATTACGCACATCATAATCATGTCATTTTTTTGCCAATCATTATTCTGTGTACTACTATATTAATTACCATTTTATTCCTCGTTTACTGTTGCTAAATTCGTCACATTATGTAAGCACTATTTAAGAGTAGCCACAGAAATTGCTAATAATGCTGTATCATGCTACTTAATTTCCTTCTACCTTCAAGTACAAATATTAATTTGAAAACTATTTCTAAACGCTTAACCGTTTCATAATTATAGATTTTTAACTGTTTTATTCTTGCTTGAGCTTGCTTTATATGTAAACTCCGTTCTGGTTAGTACCACCACGTCAATACTACTACAATTAAATAGGTATCTCTTCCTCGTTGTCGTCGGTGGTACCCCAGCACGGAAGTTATTAGGCCGAGTTCTAATCAGCTGGAACGGTGGTTTCCAGGTTTCACTTTTACGCTACGCCACCGGTGTGCTGAGCAAGTCGGACGGCCGGGCCTTCTATTAGTGACGTCACCGTACAGCACAGCACTGTTCTTCGGCCACCTACCTTCTCCGGCCGGCGGCGGGAATTCGCCTGCAGCTACAGGGGAGTACCTATCCATACAGAAGTGACAACAGACGTTCGTAACCCACGACCTACAAATCTTTGTGTGCCTCCGGCTTTACAAGCTTGGTTTTGCTTATAATATACTTTTGAAGGTACACACCCGTTGTTTTATTCAGTCGCCAATTATCAGGTGGGAATCGAACGGGTGGAGGCTACACGAGTACCAACGTGTGCTAACTATTTTGTAATTCCTAAATTAGTTTAATTATTGCAACTAAGAATGAACATTTTTCAATGTGCTGAATATGATTTGAAATATGATTCTTTACGAAATTTGATAACATGTATAGGTATGTGCTTATATTAAATAAATGTAATACTAATCTGTGTTATTTCCCACAAAATATTTTATTCGACTCAATGCGTTCGTGCAGACCAGTGCGACAGAACGGCGGGGCGGCGGCGGCGGCGGCGCGATGCGACTCGAACAATACAATTTCTAAGAAAACTTCACGGTATAACAATAGCCGGTGAAAGAAGCTTTATTCAGTCGATCGACTTTAAATTACTTAAATCGATTACGTTTGAGCGCAGCACTATTTGTGCAAAGAGATGGCGTATCCAATGAAGTGATTTTTCATAAAATAATACAACTTTTTATTTTCACTTTATTATCTCTGCTGTATTAAAAAATGGTAACTATTTAAAAAAAAATGTTTTTATTATTGTGATTTAATTTGACGAGAAATCAAAACAAGCTCGGATTCGTTCGTCGGCCGATCAGCCGAGTTCGACCGATCGGCCGACGACTTCCGAGCTGAATTTCAAGTTCTGTGCGCAAGCCGTTACGGTTGACAGAAGACAAAAATATACTCATAGAAAATGAACGTAGAGTTGTTAATTAGTTTAATTCAGGGGAAGCCTGTTCTTTATGATGTGAGGTGTGCTTCCTACAAAGATAACAGGGCCAAAGACAGGATATGGAGGCAAATTGCAACGGAATTGCATTCAACAAGTAAGTTTTTCTTTAGATTACTTAGAATGATTTAAATCGGTACCTCCATAGAGGCATATTCAGATAATTATTATAAGCAATATCGCTGTCACGCTACTATTACTACTAAGTACCTATACTGTTTCGCCTTCTGGGATAGTCACTTTGGACCAGTACCGAGCGCGACAGCGATATCGCTCACTAAATGGGCTTTTACATACCGAGACCCCTCCGAGCCTCGGAAACCACGGTATGCAGTTGGTCCCGGCTTTCATTCGTAGATCTTTGACAGTCGTTAGCGTTACGTTACGGGTAGTTTGAAGCCCAAAAGTCTGACAACCAGTCTTGCCAAGGGATACCCCTTCAGTCAGTCGTTACCCAGTACAGTTACTGGGTTGTGGAGGTCAGATAGGCAGTCGCTCCATGTTAAATACTGGTATCCAGCTGCATCCGGTTAGACTGGAAGCCAATCCAACATAGTTGGGAAAAGGCTCAACAGATTGACATAACTGTAAATTACGGGTATTTTACGCGTCTTTCAGTAATATTAAGTACTTAATTTTAAGTAATTTTGCAACCTTACGCTGACCCGAGCAGTGCTTATACTATACTGTGTGCGTTGTTGACCCCTGAGGCGGCGTCCTATTGATTGCACGATCGCACGATCAAACCCATCGTACGATCGTTATTAAGCATTTCCATTGCTCGTGCGACGACTTGCAAGCTTCAATTAGGACACTACAGAAATGTGTGTGCAATGACTTACTATTTTGCTTTTGATTTTATTTCACTTTGGCGCACGTTACCCTAGGTGGGGTTGATTTTTATTGCGCATTGGATTATCAACGCTCTGCTTAGCGCCGAGAGTGAAAATTCAACAGTGTATTTTCTTGACGCGCTGAGATGCCCTTTAATGGATTCTCAATGCTCGGCTCAATAACGAGACTTGAAAATCCAGTGCACGAAAAATAATCGCCGCAAACTTGGGCATAGTACGGACGTAAACAAACGCGGCGGGAAAAATTGCGTGCCGCGATTTGAATGGAACAAAGAAAGCGGGAAGTAGTTACCTATCTGTTCGAACGGGATCGATTTTTAGGGTTCCTTGTTGACTACGGTCAACAAGGAACCCTTATAGTTTCGCCATGTCCGTCTGTCTGTCTATCTGTCCGCGGTAGGGTACCTCTCCTATATGTAAAGTGGGGATGATTTTTTTTTCGTCTTTCCCTTTATGGGACATCGATGGATAGGTCTTTAAAAATATTAGGGGTTTGGGAATACCGTTTTTTGATTAAGTAAACTGTTCGTGACTTATCAAGCTTTAAAGTACCAATTTTAGTTAGAGTCAAGTGTCCCCGCCCCCCCTCTACCAACTAAACGGTTGTAGTTAGAAATTCAAATGTCACAGCAGTAGTAGGTACCTACTTATATATAACGAAGTTTAAAAAAAAACTGTCACAGCTAAGTAGGCTTTACAGATTAACGAGTAATAATCGACCAACTTAAATATGCAGTTTGAAAAATATGTTCTCCCATACATTCCGCATGGGAGAACATGTTTTTTCCATACATTCCGTATCGGAGAACATGTTTTTCAACTACAATGTTAAGTTTGTTCTTGGGATAAATCGCACATCTGTATACTCGTACTGTGTATACATAGTTATATGTGGCGTACTTTCCCAAACTAAAGCAAGTGTTGAAAAATGACAATTTTTTTTTGCCGATGCTGTAAAGATTAAGTGGGAGGGGGGTCTTCGCGACAGTTATTCGCGTCACTTAAGGACCCAAAAAACTACTACTGGCCAAGGAGCCAGATACGTAAACTGGCAATGGGCCGATACCATGGATTTTATGAAACCACATCTAAGCTTCGCACCGACGATATTTAACCTTCCTGAGAATGTGTCTGAAGAAACGACTCTAGAACACATATCTGCAGTTCAGGCAACAACGCCGCGACGACGCGGACGACATCTTCTTGCTGCAGAAAGTTTGCCGGAAAACCGTAATATGAATACGGACCGGGTTCTCGAATATTTGGCGTCAAAAAAAAAATCTATTCCAGGCAGCAGATGCCACAGATCTGATGTTTTTGGCATTCACCAGGGCAATCAAATATTTTTCCCCCCGGCGGCAGTCAGAAATAAAATTTAAAATTGCTCAAATAATACGGGAGGAGGAGCTTGACCATATACAAGAATCGTTTCACATCGAACCACGAGAGTATACACCACTTACGAACACCCCAACACATACCTGCAAAACCACTCCATCGTCCAACACGCACCAACACCACTATATTAAGCTGTACTTTGTGGTGAACGAAATCCGGGACAGTATTGACTTTATGGCTGCTAAATTCAACGAAATAACTTCACGAGTTGAGCTACTGGAAACCGAGCGCAAGGAAAACCTGTCCTACATCCATAAGTTGGAGGCCAAACTCGAAAACTTTGAACAGAGTTCTAGTTCAATATCCCAGTTGCTAAATCTGAGACAAAGACTTCTTTATTGAAAACTGTGACTGATACGGGAAATCTCATCAACTTAAAAATTGAAGCTCATGAAATTAAAGATGTTTTCCGTGTTCAAACAAAAGATCCGGCCAACAAAACCATAATAGTCGATTTTACCTCGGTCCTACGGAAGGATGAATTTTTGGAAAACTTCCGTAAGCACAACAGGACCTCTTTTAAGTTGACAACGGAGCACCTTAAAATCAGTGGCCCTACCAAACCAATCTTCGTCTCTGAAAATTTAATTGCCCGGAAAAAGAGATTATATTTCTTGGCACGTGAAGCAGCTAAGTCCAACGACTACAAATTCTGCTGGATTAAACATGGCAAGATCTTCGTGCGCGAGAGAGAAGGATACAAGCACTTTGAAGTAAAGACTGAGGCTGACCTTTCTGCCATTGTGAAGTCTGTATGACTATTCCCAGTTTCTTATTACCTAAACATATTACCCGCTTTGTCGTTTATTGTTTATTACTGGTTCCTGTTTCACCAGTTGTTGATTTATTATTATCGCTTATATGTCTCTATGTTTACATTATTTAGCTTCATTTTGTTTACTAACAACGTATTGTACACTATCTCATTACTTGACACACAACTCCACTACTGCACTCAAGAAATATCACTACATCTCATATACCGTAAGTTTCACAATCATATGATACATAGTCTGGTTTTTTACTGTAAAAGTATACCACCCAACCTTGAAGCATCTTTAAACAAAACTACGTCTATTCAAAATAAATCTAAATCCATGCACTTCTCAGATATAAGCTTTCAGCTGACCCTACAAGTACTTTCACTTTTTTGTTTTTATAATCATAATGGATGACCTAAACGTAATTAATACTGACATCGAAAAACTTTCGGTCTCAGAATGTTTCGTCTGCTCTCCGGAGTCCAGTGCTAAATTTCTTAGAAAACCAGAGTATACACTTAAAATCCTACATGTCAATATTCGTAGCATTAAGTGTAACTTTGATAAACTATTATTATTATTAGGTCGATTGAGTTATACACTGGATGTTATTTTGTTGTCTGAATGTTGGCTGAGCAAATGTCCAAATGTTCCCCCTTTATCAGGCTACAATACATGTACCACTTCTTTTAAAAACCAGAATGATCGAGTAGTTGGTTATGTCAGAAAGGATTTGCAATTCTCATTCGAAACTCCCTCGGTTAAATGACGCAAACTGTCTGTTATTGAAATAAATAGATCACCCTCGGTTAAAGACCTAAATCCATTTCTAAACTAGTCTAGATATGTTGCTCCACCATTTAGGGAAATTCAAAACTATCTCTCTTATCGGAGATTTAAATATAAACATTGCACCGACGAGTGTAGATCCAAATTGCGATGAATATTTAAATATTACTGCATCTCATGCTATGCTTCCCGCACATACTTTTCCCACCAGGCTTGCTAATTGTCTTGACCATGTCCTTCTGAAGTCGACACACACTGCTACAACCTTAGTGCTAGAATGCGACATAACAGATCATTATCCGGTTATCCTTTTTTGCTATCCTAATATTACAACAAATACACCAAAAGTTTCAGTCACAAAAATTGATATTGCAAAAGTGAAATCTGACTTCGAGAACACAGACTTTACTAAAATACTAAACTCCAACGACCCAAACATTGCTGCTGAAACTCTCGTATCTCTTCTATCTTCTTCCGTTAACTTGCATACAAAAACTTCGGTCATTCCTAGTAGAAGGCGAATCCTCAAGCCTTGGATTACCCCTGGCCTTCTCAGATGTGTTCGCCAAAGGGATAAATTACATAAAATGTCCAAAAAACACCCAGAAAATAACACACATAAAACTATTTATCTTCGCCATCGGACATTCTGCAATAATTTATTAAAAAAGATTAAACGGGAATATGAAAGGTCAGAATTTCAAAGGGCCAGGAAAAATCCAAGGGCAACCTGGAAAGTCATCAGGGAAGTATCTTGTATGGACAAGGGTAAAACATTTTCTTCAGAGTTATTGAAATGTGACGAAGACCCTCTTCTCTCTGTAAATATGGTAAACCGTTACTTTGCGAATGTGGGCATACCCTCGCCTCTAAGTTTTTTGATTCTTCATCACTTAATAACTGTTCAGACTTTCACTTATCGCCCCAGGTAGCGAACTCTTCCACGACACCCTCGTTGGAATCGATGGTCATGCGTGATGTTGATTTCGCCGAAGTAGAAAGCTTCATTCTGTCTATTAAAGATGAATTTGCTGTCGGTTGTGACGGAATCCCTTCCACTGTTATCAAGGCCTCAAAAGATACAATTATCCCTCTTCTTGTCCACATTTTTAATCTCTCCCTATCCTCCCGTATTTTTCCGGATGTTTTCAAAACTGCCATAGTTCACCCTATTCACAAGGGAGGAAACAGGGATCTTGTTTCGAATTACAGGCCTATATCCGTCCTTACAACCATCTCGAAAATCTTCGAGAAAATTATCAACTCGAGGCTTGTGAAATTCCTCGCTAAATTCAATATCTTAGCCGGAAATCAATATGGTTTCAGAGCGGGGAAATCAACAGAAGACGCTACTTTGGATCTCACAAATACTATAGTAGAACACATCAACAATAATCAGAAGCCTCTTGGTATTTTCCTAGATCTTTCGAAGGCTTTCGATACCGTTTCAGTCCCTAAATTGATTGACAAGATGGAACAAATTGGTATTCGTGGCATTGCCCTCGAAATACATACTACAACTAAATGAAACGAAATTTAAATCTTGTATAAAACGCACACTATGCTGCCAGGCATATTATAAGCTTGGGGATTATATCGCTGACAAAAATGCTTGGCTTAACGCTGGTCCAGCTCCACAAGGGCGCATAAACTAATTGATTAGCATTCGAAAATATTGTTGGAACTGCTGAAGATTGCAAAAACTATCTTTGAATTGTATAACTTCAATCTCTTTTTTTATTGTATAATTGCATAGCACATGTGTGAGCACTGTGACCATGTACCTTCTACGAGTATAAAGCTACCATTTAATGGGTACGTCTTTCATTGACTTGGCGGCTAAGAGTATGTCATGCTCACTCAAATGTCTCGCTGGTGGTGGCGTGTGTGTTGGATCGTTGAGTTCCCTTCAAAATGGTTGAGCTAAACGGTGCTGATCCATGCGTCATGTTCGTGAACGGGCGCCATCAGTAGCGACTGGTCATCTCTTATCTGCCACGGCTTATTTGAATTTTTGAATTGTTTTTTTTTTTTTTTTTATTACGGACGCTTTTTACGTACACGTCTTTCTACATTGTTCTCACACGTATAATTTCAACATGAATGATGTTAACAATATTTTGTAAGAATATTTTTTTTTTTAAAGAGTGTCCGTGGAGTTTCTTGCCCGTTCTTCTCCATAGGAACCTACGCTTTGGAATGGGCAACTAGCTTCATATTTCTGACTGACTGACTCCTTGACAATTCAAAAGTGCCTGTAAATGGTTTAATTGAAATAAATGAAAACAGGTGGTAAAGGTTGGATCATTCATCAGTAATGGGGAAAATTTGACTTTTGGGGTTCCTCAGGGCAGTGTCCTAGGGCCAACCCTCTTCCTCATATATGTCAATGAGCTGTGTCAGTTATCTCTCCCGAACACAAAAATTATTGCATATGCGGATGACACAGCTCTAATAACCCATGGCAAGGACTGGTCTGAGACTCGTAAGAGGGCAGAATTGGCTCTGAAAATGGTTATGAAGTGGTTAGCCTCGAATCTGCTCACGCTCAATTTCTCTAAGACCAAGTTCATCTCTTTTACTCCGAGTATTATTAGTCAACCACCACTGTCGTTTAAGATCAGGGCCCATGAGTGTACAGTGGCCAACACCTGTAACTGTGCCCAAATAGAACGGTCTGACAGCATCAAATATCCTGGGGTTATATTGGACAGTCTCTTGTAGTGGAAAAAACAGGTTAACTCTGTTTTGGTTCGAATCAGGAGATTGATTGATTTATTTAAAAAGCTTCGAGCGGCTGCTGATTTCCAATCCCTAAAAATGGTTTACTTTGCCCTCGCTCAATCAATGCTCAGTTACTGTATAACTACATGGGGAGGATCCCACAAGACAACCATGTTGCGGCTAGAGAGGGCTCAGAGAGCAGTTTTAAAAGTACTAGCAAAAAAACCTATTACATTTCCGACCTCTGAACTGTTCTCACTTTGTGAGGTCCTCACAGTGAGACAGTTGTTCGTCCTTCAAACAGTTTTTAAGAAACACCAGCTTCTGCCTTACTACCCTCAGCCCCCAACAAACAAGCGGCGTGCCGACAGAGTTTGTAAGACTGAGCGCTGCAGGTTAGCGTTGGTTTGTCGCCACTTCAACCATACCAGCTCTAAACTTTACAATGACATAAATATAAGACATAATATTTACCCTATGACTAAAAATCTACTGAAGAGAAAAGTGACTGACTGGCTTAAATCCTTGTCTTATGAAGAAACTGAGCAACTTATGGTTTCATAACACGGTAAACACACACCTTCACACACACACACATACACCCATCACCCCACCTCCACTCTACACTTATACTACATAGTAACCTCCACATAGAGTATATTCTTTGTGAAGTCTGGAACAATATCTTTATAAATATTTTTGGTTCGGGCGTCGATAGCTGCGCCACAGTATTTTACTTTTGTGGCTATCTTCGTTTTTCATTTGTAAATTGTAAACTTAAGTTGTTCCAAAAAAACTTTTTATACTTTTATACCACTCCCCCTCACCCCTTCCTCGCACGCCACTACATCACCCTCCCATTCTCTTATCTCCTCACCAGATCCTTCCAATTACTCACAATTACCAACACTCTTACCATCCACCAACAATAACCCACCACAATCACCACACACTAACACCTCATACTCACAGCGACACAAACCATACGGCCATACAGCGACGTATACCTCGTTGTCCCAGCAACACACATCATACGGTAACACCAACCAAACACAAAAACCACATACTATCACATCATATATGTCACAACACACACCATACGGTAACACCAACCGAACACAGATACCACATACTAACACATCACTCTCCCAGAAACACACATCATACGGTAACACCAACCAAACACAAAGACCACATACTATCACATCACTCTCCCAGCAACACACACCATACGGTAACACCAACCAAAAACAGACACCACATACTAACACTTCATTCTCTCAGCAACACACACCATACGGTGACACCAACCAAACACAGACACCACTTACTTACACCTCACTCTCCCAGCAACACATTCCATATGGTAACACCAACCAAACACAAAAACCACATACTATCACATCACTCTCCCAGCCACACACCATACGGTAACACCAACCAAAAACAGACACCACATACTAACACTTCATTCTCTCAGCAACACACACCATACGGTGACACCAACCAAACACAGACACCACTTACTTTCACCTCACTCTCCCAGCAACACACACCATACGATAACTGTAACCATACACAGACACCACATAATAATACCTCATTCTCCCAGCAACACACACCATACGGTAACACCAACCAAACACAGACACCAAATACTAACACCTCATTTTCCCAGAAACACACATCATACGGTAACACCAACCAAACACAAAGACCACATACTGTCACATCACTCTCCCAGCAACACACAACATACGGTAACACCAACCAAACACAGACACGACATACTAACATTTCATTATCTCAGCAACACACACCATACGGTGACACCAACAAACACAGACACCACTTACTTACACCTCCCTCTTCCAGCAACACACACCATACGATAACTGCAACCATACACAGACCCCACATAATAACACCTCATCCTCCCAGCAACACACGCCATACGGTAACACCAACCAAACACAGACACCACACACTACCACGTATTCACCATCATTTGGTACTGACCCCGATCAAGAAGGAACTACTTCAATTCAAACATTTTTCTCTAGCTATGCTATAAGCGAGTATTTATTTATTTATACTTCAAGCACAAAAATGTACAGAGGCGGACTTAATGCCACAGGCATTTTCTACCAGTCAACCTTTGGGTGATGCAGAGACAAACAGTGGTAGGTGCAATAGCGAGAGTTGAGGAAAAAACATTTATTTTAATATAAAGATATACATATATACCTATTAAGAACTATAAATATAATAAATACACCTAATTATATATAAATATAAGCACAAGTATGACAAACAATGGGAATACCGTTGTGATGATACTGCCAGCTTCTTGCGAATGAGCTCGCGAACTTTAATTTTAAATGATAATCGGTTGGTCGCCATTCTGATTTCCTGGGGGAGCGCATTCCACAGAGAGATAGACTGAATGAAGAAAGAAGAGTGAATGAAGTCTGTGCGGTGAGTGGGACATTGAAGAAGACGATTGTGAGATGAACGTAGATTTCTATTGTGGTTGGCACAAATGTACTGAAAGTGGGGGGCCAAATAACTAGGAGAAGAGGAAGAGTCAAGAAATGAAAACAAGGTGGTCAGCGCCCTTTGCTCTCTGCGCTGGCGTATGGGCAACCACCTTAGAAGCGACCGATGCGCAGAGACATGATCATATTTACGGAGATTGAAAACGAATCGAATGCAATTATTAAGAAGACGGTCAAGTTTGTCGAGGAGATCTGCATTCAGGTCATAATAGCACACATCACCATAATCGATGATAGGGAAGATTAAGGACTGCACAAGCATTGTCTTCGTACTCGATGGTAATAATTTTTTCAGTCGGTACAGAGTCCGCAGGGTTCCAGTAACCTTCTGGCTTACCCTAGCGACTTGAGTACGCCAGTTCAGGGTACTATCAATATGCAAGCTTAAGTCCTTCACGTCAGTGCTAAGAGGCACGATCGTACCATTAAAGAGAACTGGCGGCAAGGTTGTACCGTCCACCTTGCTTATACCGCGAGGACTGCCAATGGTGATCGCTTGACACTTTGTAGGGTTTACGGCTACACCAAATCTATCAGCCCAGGTTTTTATGGCTATCAAGTCCCTGTTTAATCTGTCGATAGCGTCAGGTAATTCATCAATCCTTCCTTGACTGTACAACTGCAAGTCATCTGCATACAGATGATACGCACACTGAATCTCGGAAGTTATAAGATTAATAAAAATAGAAAACAAAAGAGGAGAAAGTATACCGCCTTGAGGAACGCCAGTTTCCAAATCACACCAGCATGAAGAAGAATCCCCAACATGAATAGATTGCTGACGTTCCTGAAGGTAAGAGGAGAACCATTCCAGAGCTTTGGGAGAGACCATAAGATGTGACAAAATGGCTAACAGGATGTCGTGACTGACGGTATTAAAGGCATTCGAGAAATCAACCAACACTAGAGCAGTAACTTTGGTGTCTTCCAGTCCTGCCCTTATATCGCCAGTCACTTTAAGGAGGGCGGAAATAGTGCTGTACCCAGGCCTGAACCCAGATTGAAGAGGGTTAATGAGTGAGTGGCGATGAACAAAGTTGGAGAATTGTTTGTGGACACAGGCCTCAAGCACTTTGGATAGGAAGGGAAGGATAGAAATTGGACGAAAGTCGGTAGGAAGAGAGGGATTGGAAACCTTAGGTAGTGGACGAACATAGGCTTTGCGCCACAGGAAAGGGAATACTCCGGTGTATAGGGAAAAATTTATAATATGGGTAATCGCGGGTAGGAGATGATCCGGAATAGTAATGATCATACCACGGGTGATATTGACACATCCCACCGCTTTTGATTTGATGGAGAGAATTATCTTTTTGATCTCTCCCGGTTCGACTGGAATAAATCTGAAAGGATTAATATGAGGACGCGTTAGACCAGAAATAAGAGACAGGGTTTGTTGCTTGGTTAGACGATCCATGGCGGAAACAGTGGAGAAATGTCGGTTAAGATAATCTAAGTCAATTGAATTAGGAAGGTCTAAATGTCGCGATTTGCCGATACCAAGAGTTCCAAGGAATTTCCAAATATCGGCAGAAGAGGAAGAACTAATAGTATCGAGAATGTGGCGGCGTTTAGCATTGCGTATCATCTGATTGCATCTATTCCTTTCATTGTTAATATCCAGTTCTCATCAGTACGATCCCTTTTAAATTTACGGAACGTGCGGTCCCTACGACGCATTGCCATCTGTATGCCTCTTGTCATCCATGGAGCAGGTGGGCGTTTTAGTTTAATTTTTTTGACGGGAGCATGGATGTTATACAGTTTGAGTACAACATCATTGAAGATAGCAACCTTGTCATCAACCGAAGTGGCTTCCGTCATAGGGTCCCAATCGACCACAGATGCATCTTCCTTGAGTTTATCGACATTCATCCGAGCAAAACAGCGCCTGTACAGAACCTTGGGTTTACATTTGGGAGGTTTCAGGATATAGGAAAGGAAAATCATGTCGTGATGAGAAAAGCCAAGAGCGTCATGTTGACCATGGGAGGAAACGAGGGAAGGATTCGAGGTGAGGATCAGGTCAAGCCAGGTGTCATCGCCGACGGTGTTATGATGAGTAGGTTTGAGCGGCAATACGTGCAGACTAGCTGACTCGATAAGATGGAGGAGCTTACGGGATCGATAGGAATTTTGGGCAAGAAGGTTTGTGTTGAAATCACCCATGATGATGTGATGTGCATACTCCGAATCCAAGGATTCAAGAACTAATTCGAATTCAGTGAAGTAATCAACAGTAGGAGGACAGTAGACAACACCAATAATGGTTTTGGCTCCTTTGACACAGACTTCAAGGAAAATATACTCAGCAGAAGCAGAATAATGTGAAGAGGAAGTAGCTAGTACTTTATATGGAAAGTCACTGCGAAGATATATGGCCACACCACCCCCTACCTTACCAATCCGATCGTTCCGTATAAGAACGAAACCAGTAAGAGGGTAGGTGGTGGACAGGAGATGTGGTTTGAGCCAAGTTTCGGAGATCAGGATGGCGTGAATATTGCTGTTATTAAAAGCATCGTACAACTCGCTATAGTGGCTTGGAACACTTTGAGCGTTAATGTGACACACATTCACCATCCGATTTGACTGACCATTGAAATTTTGTTGCAAATAGTCACCAAGAGTGTAGCTGAATGAACAAAAGCTTTCATCGCTAGAAGAAGCAGTAGAATGTTTGGCAGAAAAATAAGACTCATTGTCTGACATAAATATAAATAAGTAGGTAGTTAGTTGAAATAAATATAATAAAATATATAATAAATTATACTAATGCTAAAAACAGACCAACAACACGTGCAAGGCACTGCACCACCCACCAGCTTACACCAACACTAAAACAAACATGGTAATGGTATTCAGCACATGAATAAATACAACAAAACCTATTCAATTTTTTGCATACTCTACTGGAAGCAAGGTAAAATCCGGTGTTCCCAAAAATATTAAAAGAATATTAATATTAAATGACACATTAAACATAAAAAGAAATAAAAAATATACAGAAAACAAAATGACACTCAGCAGCAGCTAAATCGTAGAGCTAAATGAAGCGCACTTGGAACGAAACGTTATTATTATCTGTGTGAGCGAGCACTGACGCAAACACAATGCGGCAAACGCAATTTCAGAACGTTTACTTGGATCGTCAACGTCAAATTACCATTACTAACGTCAAGTTGACATGACAAGCCGACATTCACTCACAAACATAATTGACAACAAAAAACAATGAAAATAAGGTTGAAAAATAAAATAAGCACTGGGGGTATCGAAAAACCAATACTCCGCAATAACAGAAATTACATAAACAGTTGGGGCGCAAAACAAAAGAAAACTATTAAACGGGACAGTTACTACAGAAAAGTAAGTAAAGATTACGAATTTAGGAAATACAAACAACAATACATCAAAGTAAACATACACCTATAAAGTAAGCATACATTTACGTTTTGTGTTTTTCAGGTTCCCGGCAACGTTGACGCTTCATTTCGTTGATGGAGATGCACCCGGCGCCTTAGGATACTTGGCTATCAAGGGCTTCAGCTCGTCTATGGCAGTAATCTTGTGCCGACTTCCATCGGATGCCTTTAAACAGATGACTCCGTCTTGAGTCCAGCACGACCGCATACCAAAGTGCTCACGCGCCTTTCCGAACACAGATTGCCTGGCCCTGGTCAAGAACTCCTTGATAGATATTTTGGAGCCTTTCAACCCCGTCTTAGCCTTCCAAACTGCAGCCTTGATGTCTACACTGGCGAACCTAACGAGAATAGGTCTGTGATGGTCCTTGCTTTGGGCTCCAAGCCTGTGACAGGCTTTAATTGAGGATGCTGAGAGAGTCTTGAGGGCAAGCTTGGTATTGAGGATGCCCAGAATTACCGCTGTGCTCTCTTCGTTCTCCGCTTCAGCAAGGCCTTGGAAAACCAACGCTTTCCGCCGATGCCTGGTCTCCAAGCCATCAATTTGTCTGGCACACTCGCAGATCTGGTTTCGGAGCAGACCAAGCATAGAGAATATGAGCTCACGGAAGCTACGGAACTCTTCAGCTATCTTAGCGACTGTGTCCTTGGCAGGACCGGCAGAATTGATTTGAGTTTCCAGCTCACCCATTTTCTTTAAAAAGTTTTCCTCAAGGGTTTTTTGGGCAGCAAGAACTTCAGCAAATTGAGACATTTTGTGACTTTAAATGCTAACAAAATAATGTTGTGAGATAGTGCAATTGATCAGCTGGCAGGTGGTGTTTAAAACGTGTGTATGTCACATAAATGTGCCACAAACGTGAGTACTTGTTATATAGCTATTGTGGACTAAGTGAGTGGAGTAACTTTTTCGTCTTCTATGCATACAAATAAATAATCACTACATAGTATAAAACAAAGTCGCTTCCCGCTGTCTCTCTGTCCCTATGTATGCTTAGATCTTTAAAACTACGCAACGGATTTTGATGCGGTTTTCAATGGACGGAGTGATTTACGCGGAAGGTTTTTATGTATAATTTATTAAGGTTTTGTGTAAATTGGCTGAAATATGACGATTATTATTGAAGATGTCGGAAAAAATCATGCAGACTGGGAACTTTACTGGCGTGCGCCGGGTAAGCCGTAAGAGATACATCAAATTTATGTTCTACAGAATTGTAGATCTTAAAAAGTGCAACAAAAAAGTGATAGCATAAGTCTATCTTCTAAGGATGACCTACAGTAACCATTTTCATCTTTCAGAATTTGATAAAAATTTCATTGGTATTTCCGAAGCTATTTTGTCCGGTATTATATTTATCCTTATACAATAAAATATGTTATTTAAATTGGACATTAAATTTAGATTATTATATGACCTGACATCACATCATTAAAATTAATACTTTACAAGATATCACAGATTCAAAATTAAGCGTAACAAGATAATTATGGTTAACGACAACGCGGCCGCAGCGGTAGGAGTCAATGACCTTTTCCTCGGCTAAGTAGCTTCCACGTACCCGTGGAATATTTGCGAGCAAAAGCGTATTGTATAATTTGAAAAAAAAAACTAGTTATTGCATAATTTGAAGGTTTTACGTCATTCAAATCAAAGATCATGAATGTCCGACTTTTGTGTTGTTTTATTAAATCTTTCATTTTATTAAATAATCATGTCATTTTAACCACCCAACCCTGCTACCTGTTCTTAGCTATGTTTCATAAAAATCAACTAATTACGCAACACATTTTCGTAAGCGATTACGACAAATTTGTTTCATTTTGACAATTCAACAACATTAATTGAGATATTTACGTTGTTGAGCAGATTTATTTTTTTATTATTATTTGATTTTTTATTCGAACTTATGAAGCAATGGATTAGCAATTTGTTTCAAAACGATTCAAATTCCTATTCAAACTAATAACATTGTAGGTACTAGGTAGGTACCTACTTATACTATACATACATTGTAACCACTTTAAATTAATTAGGTATGGTTTCATAATCATTGATAAGTAATAAATAAACAAATGTTGTAGTAAACATGGTTAAAATGCATGGTAAGTACCTTTTTAGCAATGGGTTGATCGCAGAATAACTTGTTTTAATTTCTGTATCGGCGATCGATAACGAATACAATAGATGGAACGATCGAGTCCTGGGCGAGTCCAGCTCCGTAGTACCGCATATAAAAACGTGTCCTGAAACTGTCACCCCTCCCGCACCGTGCAGCTAGGTATCTGCGCGGTGCGGGAGGGGTGACAGTTGATACAAGTTGACGAATTAGAGCTCTCGCATCGCATCACGCCAGCACACCCCGCCCGCACCGCGCAGCTACCTCAGGAAACGTTTTACGGTCTCAGTATAGCTAGCGGGCGTTTCAGTTGTGACTTGTATACACTTTTCCCCGCACCTACGTACTTATCACTGGCGACGAGAATTTTGCCTACATGTTGAAAATTGGGAATTCTACATACCTACGTTCGATTAAAACCTATCTAGAAGACTGACTCCGCGGGTGAAAAACGAAAGGCCATCTTGCTCAGAGCATTCATTGAGGGTACCTACTTACAAACTAAAACCGTTTTAGTTTTACCTAAAGCCGTTGAAGATGTGCTCGAAGACATTTTATCACTACTGGACAACCATTTAATTATATGCTCACAAAATCCGACGATCCACAGAACCGAGCGTCACAACTTGTACGCGGCGTCTCAACAAGCAGGGGAATCAAATTCTCAATGGGCAGCGAGGACCGACAGAAAAATGCAGCTTTCTCAACGTGGAGGTGGCACTCCGGGACGGGATGCAGTCAGGACGCTGGCCAAGGTCGTGGAGATGGCACAAAACCACCGATGCTCGCGCGCTGCTGCGCGGGAACGCTGGCACAGGCGTCTGTGGCAGACCAGCAGCCCTCCAAGATAGCGGATAAAGAAAAAAGTGGTAGTGAAGGTGAAGGTGAAATGTAGTGTATATGGATAGGCGAATCATAAATCGGCTGACTGTACATAGATTCGCAAGTTATGTTTGTAAAAAGTGTCACGTAAAAGGCCACGTGCGCTAAATGTGTCCAAAAGTGCACTACGTACAGGTGGATGGCAGTGACAAGGGCGAGGATGATGATGACGGTAAGCTGTATTATATCCGTTCATCCCGGGATTCGCAGCGCTATTAATAACAGTGCGGATATTTCCCGCGCGAACTTGACGCGCGCGGTAGGTACTAGAGTGCGCGTGCACCGAACAGTGTAGTGTTGTACAATAGTGATTGGGAAGTATCAGGAATACGACCGAGCGGCTTTTATGTTTGCTTTGTTGTAGACGGAAGCATACCTAGTGACATTCGATAAATTACGCGAGGAGACAAGATAGTGACGTAGTTTTAAGACTAGTAAAAGACTTTATTTTGAATGGTTGGCCGAAGATAAACGATATAAAACCCTACAACTTTGTAGATCACAATAAGCCTAAAGGATCACCGGTAATTGTTCTACCCTGATGTTTTTTTAGAAATTGTATTGTTCGAGTCGTATCGCGCTAGTCTGTAAAAGGCTTTACTTCGCATAAGTATGACGTCACCGGTCTATCACCCACCTAGTCACCTAGGCCAGGCCGAAAGTTTTGTTAGGGTAAGTAATTAAAAAGGGAATACCTATAAAGTCTTGTATTATGTCGACTCATAGCGCGAAAGACATATCGGTTAAATGACTAAATATCTATATCTCATGGATTATCGTAATTCAGTTCACTCTGCTAATGGATTGTCCCCTGCGCAATTGGTGTTTGCACAAGATAAGATCGCGATTAGATCTCATGGATCCAAAGTCATCGGCATACTGTATCTATCGTTGTTAAATATCAACAGTGTAAGCAAACTAGGCCACAAGGGATAAATAAAACAAAATATTACGAAAAAAACGATGTTGTAATAGGTAGGTGTATGCACTTGTAAAACACAAAAAGTTTGATAATAACAAGTTATACCTATATGGTGTAAGGCCGTCATACCTACTTATAGAATATGAAAAGTTTTTTCAGTGAAAAAACTTTTACTACTTACCATGCATTTTAACCATGTTTACTACAACATTTGTTTATTTATTACTTATCAATGATTATGAAACCATACCTAATTAATTTAAAGTGGTTACAATGTATGTATAGTATAAGTAGGTACCTACCTAGTACCTACAATGTTATTAGTTTGAATAGGAATTTGAATCGTTTTGAAACAAATTGCTAATCCATTGCTTCATAAGTTCGAATAAAAAATCAAATAATAATAAAAAATTAAATAATAATAAAAAATTAAATCTGTTCAACAACGTAAATATCTCAATGAATGTTGTTGAATTGTCAAAATGAAACAAATTTGTCGTAATCGCTTACGAAAATGTGTTGCGTAATTAGCTGATTTTTATGAAACATAGCTAAGAACAGGTAGCAGGGTTGGGTGGTTAAAATGACATGATTATTTAATAAAATGAAAGATTTAATAAAACAACACAAAAGTCGGACATTCATGATCTTTGATTTGAGTGAGATTAGTTTAATGACCAAAACGTTGATACAACTACAGTAACAAAATTTCTAGGAGTACACATCGACAATAAACTGACATGGAAACATCAAGCTGAAGACGTGTGTAATAAATTAAGTAAAACGGCGTATGTTCTCTATAACCTTTCAAAAAAAGTAAACATCAATACATTAGTAATAGCATATCATGGTTTAGTTGCTTCCTCACTAAGATTTGGTGTCATCTTTTGGGGAAACTGCAGTGAGAGAGAAAGGATATTTAGGGCCCAAAAACGGTGCCTTCGATCAATGACAGGTCTTAAAACTACAGAAAGCTGTCGGCCTGTTTTTAAATCTTTAAGGATACTTACGTTGCCATCGTTGTATATACTAGAAGTTGCCCTATTCGTTCGAATGAATAAGCACCTGTTTACGTCATTAGTGGATATAAGACAACGATCAGGACCAATAAGGTCACAATATAAGTATCAACTTTACACAGGTGGTTACCAAAAGTCTTTACTTAAAAACAACATCCTAACCATGGGTCCTATTATATATAATAAATTGACGTTACATTTAAAAGAATTACCCATTAAAGTTTAAAAAAAAAAGTTAACTATACTGCTATTGGACAAGTGTTACTACACAATTAAAGATTTTGTCACTGACAAAACTTTCTGAAAGGGGTTTATTCTGCTTCCTTGTGATTTAATTTTAGTTACATTTCTACATTATATTCCAATTCTAATGTTATATATATATTTTTGACTTTTTATTGACATTTGTAATTGAATCTAATAATAGAATTTGCTGACATTTTAAAATTAATTTGTTGACATTTTGTAACTCAATTTATTGAGATAGTAAAAATTTAGATTATTGACATTATTTTGTAACTTTGTCTTCAGCCATTTTTAATTAAATTGATTGACATTTGTAGTTTAAGTTACTGACATTTTTTATTTATTTTTGTAATTCTTAGTATTGGCATTGGGACTAATTCCGAACGTCATATTGTGAATCGTTAATAATGTTAGCAAAAGTTGAGTGAATGGAATGCAATTTTTTATGTTTCTTTTTTTGATTACTGAATGTTTTATGATAAATAATTTTGCATGCCGTACGGCAAAATGTATCGGGACTCTCGTAAAAATTACCATCATATCTGTATACCTACATTATTGGCAAATAAATGATTTCTATTTCTATTTCTATTTGAATGACGTAAAACCTTCAAATTATACAATAACTAGTTTTTTTTTTTCAAATTATACAATACGCTTTTGCCCGCAAATATTCCACGGGTACGTGGAAGCTACTTAGCCGAGGAAAAGGTCATTGACTCCTACCGCTGCGGCCGCGTTGTCGTCAACCATAATTATCTTGTTACGCTTAATTTTGAATCTGTGATATCTTGTAAAGTATTAATTTTAATGATGTGATGTCAGGTCATATAATAATCTAAATTTAATGTCCAATTTAAATAACATATTTTATTGTATAAGGATAAATATAATACCGGACAAAATAGCTTCGGAAATACCAATGAAATTGTTATCAAATTCTGAAAGATGAAAATGGTTACTGTAGGTCATCCTTAGAAGATAGACTTATGCTATCACTTTTTTGTTGCACTTTTTAAGATCTACAATTCTGTAGAACATAAATTTGATGTATCTCTTACGGCTTACCCGGCGCACGCCAGTAAAGTTCCCAGTCTGCATGATTTTTTCCGACATCTTCAATAATAATCGTCATATTTCAGCCAATTTACACAAAACCTTAATAAATTATACATAAAAACCTTCCGCGTAAATCACTCCGTCCATTGAAAACCGCATCAAAATCCGTTGCGTAGTTTTAAAGATCTAAGCATACATAGGGACAGAGAGACAGCGGGAAGCGACTTTGTTTTATACTATGTAGTGATTATTTATTTGTATGCATAGAAGACGAAAAAGTTACTCCACTCACTTAGTCCACAATAGCTATATAACAAGTACTCACGTTTGTGGCACATTTATGTGACATACACACGTTTTAAACACAAAATGTCTCAATTTGCTGAAGTTCTTGCTGCCCAAAAAACCCTTGAGGAAAACTTTTTAAAGAAAATGGGTGAGCTGGAAACTCAAATCAATTCTGCCGGTCCTGCCAAGGACACAGTCGCTAAGATAGCTGAAGAGTTCCGTAGCTTCCGTGAGCTCATATTCTCTATGCTTGGTCTGCTCCGAAACCAGATCTGCGAGTGTGCCAGACAAATTGATGGCTTGGAGACCAGGCATCGGCGGAAAGCGTTGGTTTTCCAAGGCCTTGCTGAAGCGGAGAACGAAGAGAGCACAGCGGTAATTCTGGGCATCCTCAATACCAAGCTTGCCCTCAAGACTCTCTCAGCATCCTCAATTAAAGCCTGTCACAGGCTTGGAGCCCAAAGCAAGGACCATCACAGACCTATTCTCGTTAGGTTCGCCAGTGTAGACATCAAGGCTGCAGTTTGGAAGGCTAAGACGGGGTTGAAAGGCTCCAAAATATCTATCAAGGAGTTCTTGACCAGGGCCAGGCAATCTGTGTTCGGAAAGGCGCGTGAGCACTTTGGTATGCGGTCGTGCTGGACTCAAGACGGAGTCATCTGTTTAAAGGCATCCGATGGAAGTCGGCACAAGATTAATGCCATAGACGAGCTGAAGCCCTTGATAGCCAAGTATCCTAAGGCGCCGGGTGCATCTCCATCAACGAAATGAAGCGTCAACGTTGCCGGGAACCTGAAAAACACAAAACGTAAATGTATGCTTACTTTATAGGTGTATGTTTACTTTGATGTATTGTTGTTTGTATTTCCTAAATTCGTAATCTTTACTTACTTTTCTGTAGTAACTGTCCCGTTTAATGGTGCGTGCCTTGGGTTCGAACTCGAGACCTACGACTTGTCTTGTCTTGTGTTGTGTGTATAATGATAATTAATGAAATAAAACACAAAATTAACTTTTGAAAATAAATAACTTAATACTATAGTAACATACCAATTACAAATTAACAACATTTAGGCAATTATATTAAAGAGGTAGACAGGTTATAAGCGCTAATTAGCCAAGTTTTCGTCGTCTTGTCTCTCTTTTTGCTCCCAATAATTACAAACATGCTGTCCTACTTCCACGTGGAATCTAATAGTACGTCGTGCCGTTTTTGAACATCGAATGTTGGGTAGGTAAGCTATCTCTACTTACTTCTTTTTACTTATATCATTGCATGTAGGAATACAATTTTGAATACTCGTATTTATAATGTCAATAGAACTAATCGCCCTATGAATCAACACGTATGAAACCTGGAAGATACCTACTTGTCCTAATTTATAAATTAAACCTGAACCACACAGATTTGAGTGAACCTGTCCGCTGTCCGGTCACTAATTGATGTCATGTGCCAGTAATCGTGTAGCTCAACTCTGGTGTAAGGTTAATGATGTTGGAGGGTAAGAATGGCAAATAAACAACAGACTTGAAGACTCGAAACTTCAACAAATTGGTGATCGTGAACCACTACTATAAGTACACAAGCTTATGCATAATTTATGTGATACGTGTTATTAACTAAGTATCAAAATTAAAGTCATTTATTCAAACTAGGCTGAGAATCAGCACTTTTGAACGTCAAAATTACATAAGACAGTCCCCCAAAACGCCCACCCTTCACCACTTCCTATTGTTTTGCTGGGAAGAAGAAACGGCGCAACAAACTCCCCAGCAGCACAGCTGTCGGTTCAGTTAGAAGAACTTGATGCACAATATATCGACATGACAAAGAAGAAGACAGATATTCACAACCGCTTGATTAAAAATTCAATTAATAAATTTTCTTAATTCAATTGTTAAGGTTCGTTTAGGAGGAGGAACGTTTCAACTGTCCCTTTTTCTTTGTACTTACTACCTATACCTAATATAAATTAGAGGTTGTAGAAGTAATCTGCGAATTTATCACGTATGCCATAAACCACCCAAGATGCCCTTCTGTTTTGTGAGGGATCAACAATCAACATCAAGCATTTGACGATCTGGACATTCTGTCAGCAAAGCCTGTTGGTAACCGCCTTCGCAACTTTGAAATCTTAAATAGTTATGAAGAACGCAACAAGAAGACACAAGAAGAGGTATTTTATTTGCTTTCAATTCTATAGGCCTTAAAAATATCCTAAACTTCATTGATAAAATGCCGAATGCATTTTCTACAACACGGCGAGCGAACATAAATGTTTATTAAACATATCCTTCCGTAAATCATCTCTAGACTGTACGTAGGGGTAGGGCCGCAATAAATATGTCGATAAAGCAAACGCCTGATCTCCCACTAGTACATGCGGAGAAGGTTTCACTTGGCCAGGTAAAGGCTTGTCATCGGGAATATTAAATTCGCCCCTATTGAATTTTTGACCAATTAGCGACTCTTCGAACACTCCTCCGTCGCTGTTTCGGCCATACCCTCCAACGTCAATACTAATAAATTCATATTCAGGGCCAACAACAGCTAAAAGGACAATGCTGTTTTTTTTAAATATGAAAAATATGCCGATCCAGTGTTATCGGGACACTTTATTGTAACATGCTTACCATCGATGGCCCCGATAAATTTTTGTATTGTTTTTCAACAACTTTTATAAATATTTGATTGTATTAAATAATCGTTTAATTTCAACCACGCAACCCTGCTGTCTGTTCCTAACTCTCCCTGCAATCTCTCTATCTATCCTCAAATCTCTCCTTGCAATGCAAATTATTTTATTATCGCTCGTCCGATTGACTTTGAATTTAGTACACTACACATTGTTGTTGACACTGTAATAATGTTAATGTTTGTCTGATAATAAGCGATAATAATAAATAAATAAGTAATAGTATCTACTTTTGGTTTCGGGGCGTGAGAAACCTTTAATACTAAACTTAAATAACTACTCAGGATTTTCACTGATGAGAAATAAAAATACGTACTGCCGATTTGAAGGCGAGTTTTATTCTGAATCCGATACATACATGGCTCATCCGGTGGGCACAGACCGCTGAGCTTGCAAAACATCCATGTCGTTTCTAGAATAGTCGTATATCTACTTATCTACTTATAGGTAACTTAATCTAAAGCAGATGGGTGAGGTGTATTCATAACTCCTCCGACCCTAAGAGCGAAATTATCGGAAGGTTCAATTTGAGAGTCGTTCCGACAATTTTGCCAAAACAATAAACATTTCGGCGATTTTAGCCAAATTATATAAATCAAAAATGTAAGGAAACTGAAAATGACTAAACCTAAAGTGACGTATCCTAATTTTTCACTGATGTTAAAGTCTTTCTTTTCACTCAAAACTCTCTCGATCACTTCACTATGCTTTAACGAAAAGGCCATATATTTCACTTCGTCTAAACTTATTCCTTTCATATTAACTACACTTGATTTGGAGAGACTGGCATTCACGTGCAACTGGGGTAACGTGATAATGGGAATCTTCTCCACCACTTCCGACTCTATAAAAATACGACGGTGAAGGTGAATTCCATAGATTTGCAGGTCACAAGGTTCGTCAATTGTCACCAGGTAAGTGCCGAAGACAAGTTGTTTACTGATCTCTTCACCGCATTGCTTAGTCAATGTCGTTCTCAATCTACTATAAAGGAGCCAACTAGCTGCGTTGACTTGCTGGACCTTGACCTTCTCAATTTGGATTTCATGTTGTTTACAGGGAGTATGGTCATCTTTAAATTTCATCAACTGTTCTACACAGGAAAGTTCATAGTATAAGGCTTGATTATCCGCAGTGCATAAAAACTGGTCGCCAGCAGAGAGTGGTCGGCATGGTTTTATTAACGGTAAGTATTTCATTCCTTTCGCCAGAAGGTAAGGATATTTGGGAATAATTGCTAAGGTTTTATTTTCAGGTTCATAAAAGATTGGTAAGGAATATATCTTAAAATAGTTATAAGATGAGTTATCCGTAAGTGGAATTTCCATTATAAATGTTATCTGATTATCTCTAATAAATGACTTTACAGCAATGGTCTCCTCTATTTTCAATAAATTTGTTTCTAGTGGAGGATACACTAAGTTTCCAGAGTAAGAAATCAATTCTAAATGATACAATAATTCTGTAGAGTTCACAATTGATTGATGTAATATCGATAATTTACTTAACGCTAATGCTGTTTCGATTTCACTTAGTCTAGCAAAGATAGTACGAAAACTACTTGTGAATACAGAAAATAATCCTGTTAGGTAAGTTAAGAAAATCCAGTTGTTTTGCTGAGCAGATAAATCTTTCAAAATTAGTTCAATCTTTGTTAGGCGATTATGAAAGGTTACAGTATTCTGATTTATTGTTTCAGTTACATTAATGAAACTATCAAACATCTTGGAGACTATTGTTAATTTTTTTGAAGTAATTATTTGATTATGATTTAACTTGGAAACAAGTTCTTCGTATCTAACGGCATCATCGTGATCTAGGTTACCAGTTATTAATTTTATAATAGAACCCAATGGATTTATTAGTCCTCTTTTAGAACGTTTCTGTGGAACTAGTTGTCGATATTTTTCTATAGTTATATCACGTATAAACTCTGCATGTATTTTCATACTTGTAAATTCTTGAGAATATGATGCATTCCAGTCGATAAGTTTACACATTAGTTGGTAGTTGCTGGTTATGTAATTTAAATCATTATAAATCTGTTCTAAACTTATGAGCTTGACTATAGTCCAGTGATCAGTTTGAATGTGTGCTAGACCTTCTTTTACCGGGAATATTCCTGGGTTTCCTTCAAGATTTTGCAGATGAAGGGCCAGCGAGGGCATCACTATTAACAGGATGCCGCACCACCTACGGAGGGCGTTTTACATTTTTAATTGGGGTTTTAGTAATTCTTTCTCCTATTTGTATTGGTAAAATATTTCTTTCAGATTGACCTATAACTTTTGCTTTTACGTATCTTGGTTTGTCTTTACTTTTACGCTTGTTAACGTCTTTCGTAAAAATAATTTCACCTTCCTTAAACTCAACTCCAGCTTCACCACCTTTCCTTTCCCTATGCTTTTCTTTTATTGCTACCATTTTATCTGTCAAATATTTATACATGACTCTAGTTCGTTTTGTATGATCCTTAATCATTTTCTGGAAATATTGTTTTTCTAATTCTATGCTATACGGGTTATTGGTATCAGTATGTCCGAAAACAACTTCGAATGGAGTGAGTTCGGTAACAGAATGAATGGAATGGTTATATGCCATAACCGAATACGTCATTACGGATGCCGCATCGGTACATCGTTTTTCGTACTTCGCCAATCTATATATTTCAATTAAGGTGCTGTGAAATCGTTCTATCAGGCCCATTGAATTGGGGTTATTGGGTGTGCCAATATGAAGGTGAACTTTATGTAAGCTTAAAAATTCCTTCATCAACTCGTTATTGAACTCAGATCCTGGATCGGAACTTATCTTTTTAGGAACACCGTAGTATGAAAAATATTTCATTAGAGCACGGACAACTTCTGGAGTAGATTTATTCTGAATTTCGATAGCCTGACCTAGTTTACTAAAGGCGTCTATAAGGGTCAGATAAGTTTTACCTTCAATACTAAAAAGATCTATAAATAATTCCTGAAACGGGGCACTCTGTGTTTGTGTCAGCTGTAATTTAGGTTTAATTGGCCTCCTATCATATTTCATTTTCTGACATGCCTCGCAAGTATTAATAACTGCCGCTACTGTCTCCTGCATTCCATCCCAATAATAATTCCTACGAAGCCTAACTAATGTCTCTTTGATGCCGCGGTGGCACGTGTTTCCTTCATGATGTTTAACTATTATACTTTTCTGTTCTCCTTCATCTTCTACATAAATAACTCGTTCTGTGCATTCATAAAAAATAATCAAATCTTTCCTAAACAGCTGAATTATCATGTTACCGAATAATTTACGATGTAAATTTTCCTCAAAATAAATGAAATACTTAAATTTTGGTTTAATGTATTGTTTCAAAAATTCCTTTATCAATTCTGGGTTATCTATTGGTAAGAAAACTTCTAATACTTTCTGTTTGTCACGTGAAAGGTCCTTTACTTGCCATACTACTACACTTGCTTTCCATTTCATTTTTGAGCCATGAGAACACTAAAATTTGATTTGGTTTTGTGTCTATGGCTTCGTGTAAAATTGGTATTCCAGTGGACTCGTTTAAAGCTGAATGAATTGTATCTGATTTACTAGCTTCAGGAACAGGGTATTCTCTAATGTTTTCGTCTATAAACTCTATAGAACTAGCAGTTGCTGTTCGGCTTGTGTCTGATATTGTTACAGTTGATGAATTGCTGCGTTCTCTTTTATTTTCAGCTGTGGACTTTTCTGTAACTATATTATCTAGGTGATCCGTATCTTTTTCATCAACGTTAACTGCAAGTGATCCATCATCACCGTCAGAGTCTAAAGCATACATTTTTATTCTAGAAAAGGCGTCGGCATTGGTATTTTGTTTGCCATTTTTGTAAATCAATTCAAAGTCATAGTCTTGCAAACGAAGTCCCCAACGTCTAAGTTTACTGCTTGGGTCTTTCAGAGATCGAAGCCATACTAAAGGACGGTGGTCAGTGTATATATAAAACTTTCGACCATATAAGTATGGTCTGAAATGTTTTATTGCCCAAATTATAGCAAGCAATTCCCGCTCGATTGTGCTATAACGTGATTCGGTATCGCTAAGGGTGCGACTAGCGTAAGCGATAGGTTTGTCACTGCCAATTTGTCCTTGTGACAAAACTGCACCTAGAGCTACGTTTGACGCATCAGTCGTAAGTATGAAAGGTTTGTTGTAGTCAGGGTATTGTAAAAGAGGGGCGTGCGTCAAAAGTTCCTTGCATTTGTTAAATGCGTCAATGTATTTCTGATCTATTATAATTTTGTTACGCTTTTTCAAACAAGATGTCAAGGGTTGGGTAATTTTTGCAAAGTCTTTAATGAAACGTCGGTAGTATCCCACCAGTCCAAGAAAACTTTTAATCTCAGTCGTCGTTTTTGGTAGGGGATAGTTCAGTACAGCCATAATTTTGTCGTCATTGGGTTTAAGTCCTTCTTTGGTAATTGTGTGCCCAAGGTAAAGTACTTCTTTGCGTATAAACTCTGATTTGTCTAGTTGAATTTTCATGTTAGTGGCCCTAATTCTGTCAAAAACAGTCCGTAAATTCTGAATCATGTTGTCGAGGCTATTTCCGTAAACTATAATGTCATCTAAATATACCATACAGTGTAATCCTTGTAATCCACGTAAAACATTGTCCATTGTCCTCTGGAATGTGGCTGGGGCGGTTTTAAGCCCAAATGGCATTCTCAGGAATTCAAAATGTCCATTTTGAGTGGAAAATGCTGTCTTCTGTCTGTCCTTCTCTTCTAACTCTATCTGATGGTATCCACTTGCTAAATCAAGAGTAGTATAGTAAGTGCTCTTTCCCAACTTGTCAAAAAGGTCATGAATGTTCGGTAGGGGGTATTTGTCGTCAATAGTAATTTCATTAAGTCTTCTAAAGTCAATCACCATCCTGTATTTAATTTCACAAGATGCATCCATCTTCTTAGGCACCAGGTGAACAGGGGCATTCCAAGGAGAATGGGACTCTTGTATTACATTGTCTTTTATTAGTTGGTCAACTTGTCTGTTGATTTCGTTTTGGACAAGCGGAGCCTGTCTGTACGGTTTCACATATATAGGGTCTTCGTTTTTTGTCCTTATGTGATGTTTTACCGAATTAGTAAACGTCAAGGGAATTTGGTCACAGTAAAATATGTCTTTGAATTCATTGCAAAGTCTATAAATCTTTTCATGTTCTTCTTCGTTGGTATGGTCCAGTCTGAGTTTACTTAAGTTGTCTTCAAGTAATTTGTCTGTTTCTATGTCAGTATTACTTTTAGTAAAATTTATATTACATTCATTATTTTTATATTTAGTCACTGTAAAGGGTTGTTTTATATTAAGTCGTTTTGGGCTATCAGAAGAATTTTGGATAACGGTATATGCGTATCCATTTACACAATTTATTATAGCGCTGGGCATACGCAGACCATTCTCAAATCCTTGAAAATCTAGAATAGCATCGCCTGAATATTGATTGACAGGTAACTTAACTCGTTGTTCTGTTCGTGATGGTATATCAATTATATAATTTAAGTTATAATTAATTATTGGAACACGCGTAGTGCTAGTTGTTAATACTTGGTTCTTTAAATCAATTACTGCGTCTAATTGTAATAAAAGGTCATTACCAATAAGTCCGTCATATCGTGGGTCAACGTCATACAAATAAAATTTATGCCAAGCGTTAGTTACAAAAGTAGGTAAGGGAGGAATTTCCATTACTTCATCGTGTCTACTAGAAGCATGGGTGCTTACCACTTGGAAATGTTCTTTCCTGATATATTCACAAAAAAATTCATAAGCCTTTTGAGGACTAATGAATGATCTCATACTACCAGTGTCAATCATGATTTTTGCGTCTATTTCTTCTAAGTAGATGTAGGGAAGCTTTAGATTTGGATCGCAATTTAGTTCTAAGATTTCTTGTCCTTTAACGAGGCTTTTTCCTGAAAATCCACATTCTGATTGTCACCCGTTGGTTCTAATTTGTTATCAGGTATGTTAGAATCTTTCGCACAACTTACGTTCTCATAATAATAGTTAATGTCATTTAAATAGTCATAGTCATTCGTTAAATTATAATAGTAAGATTCGTCCCAATAGGGACCGTATACATACTCGTAATCATTCATAGTAAGTTCATTTAAATTAAAACCTTGTTGCTGCTTAGGTTGGGCCGTTCTCATAGACACATCACTATCTTGAATTTGGGGTTTTAGTACCTGGGGAAGATTCGATCCAACTTGTTGCGGTGGTTTGTAACCGAATTGTTGCGGTGGTTTGTAACCAAACGGTTGAGGTGGCCTATACCCAAACTGTTGCGGTAATCTATAACCATACTGTAGAGGTGGCCTATAGCCAAACTGTACTGGTGGCCTATAGCCGAACTGTACTGGTGGCCTATATCCAATCTGTTGAGCTGGCCTATAACCAAACTGTTGCAGTTGCGAACCCGACTGAGGACGATACTCGGATATTGGCTTGAATGGTTGACCTTGACCCATAGTTTGAGGTATCTTATTTTGTGTATTTTGGGAATTATTAAAATTAAATTTAGACTGAAAAGGTAAGGTGGGTTTATTCGCAACTGGTTGTAATATTGGTGAACTTGATCCCGAAATTTGACTATTACCATGAATGCGGTTCCGCATATTATATTGATCTAAGAAGTTGACTTCTTCAAGTACGATGCTCAAAGCTGCTTCTAAAGTAGTAGGCGATTTAAGCCTAACGATACGCACCATATTTTCAGGAAGGTTGTACAAAAATACATTTAGTGCCGTATTGTTGTAGATAACCAATTTAGCACGTCTTAATTCCACATCATCCATTGTATTCACCTTAGACATTAATAACGAGCCAACATTTTGGATTCTATTACAAAAGTCTAAAAAACTTTCACCCGATTTTATTTTTAAAGATTCTAATTCAATATTAATACACGCTTCACTACGGGGGTCTCCAAAATGTTGAATCAGCAAATCTTTGAATGCGGACCATGTAACAATATCCTCGCGTTCCGATAAGAGCGCAGCTGCATCCTCTTTTAGTCTACTCGTTAAAACATTAAAAACATAAAGATTTTGTTCCACACTGCCCTTAAATCGATCAACCACATACTGACATTTTCTCAAATAAAGGTTTAACTGTCTTTTATCACCATTATACAGTGGGATTAATTGTACAATTTCGTTTGGTATCGGTTCCACTGCGACCTTAGTCATGATTATAGAGTAATGAACTGTTCAGAGGTTGCAAACTCGCTTTTAAAACAATCCTATTAAAATTCACACACACAATAGAACAAACACACAATTAAAGCACTATAATAATTGGAAATACTGGACGAATTTCGATTGTAAAATAAAAAAAAATACTTAAGAATTTTAAAATAAAAATCTTCAAGTTACTTTACCTTAATACAGTTTTCATTCAATCTAAAGTTAATATAGTTTATTTTATTTTATTCCAAAATCTAAATTAGAAACGTAAAATAAATGTGAACTCTCTAACATTGACACTACTCTGTGTTATGTTCTAAGAATTGAATAGAGATAAGACCATATATAATTTCATACAGAGTCATCAACCTCAACTAAACATTAAACACTGTTATAATGAGCAAGTTTTGATCTCAAAAGTAACATTTAAAACTTATGAAAAATATAGGAGGATTAGGGGAACAAAGGATTGGCGAAAAGATTTACTCACCAACCGTCCGCGACTCCCATACTCGGTGATTTGTGCACTCACGCGATACAAAAGAATATTTCTTTGGTTCGAAGGATTTCCTCTGTCTTCGTAGATTTTACGCCTAATTTTATTACTGACGAATTTGGACGTCGGAAAAACGCGAAACTACGGATTTCTGTGAGAAAATCCTACCGGCTGCGCCACTTTTGGTTTCGGGGCGTGAGAAACCTTTAATACTAAACTTAAATAACTACTCAGGATTTTCACTGATGAGAAATAAAAATACGTACTGCCGATTTGAAGGCGAGTTTTATTCTGAATCCGATACATACATGGCTCATCCGGTGGGCACAGACCGCTGAGCTTGCAAAACATCCATGTCGTTTCTAGAATAGTCGTATATCTACTTATCTACTTATAGGTAACTTAATCTAAAGCAGATGGGTGAGGTGTATTCATAACTATCTAGCATTGGGTTGATCTCAGAATAACATGTTTTAATTTTACTCATCCTGCAAAACAATGTTATTCAAAAACTACAAAAATATCAGGGTAAAAAGTATCATGTGTCCTAATCCAGGTCATGGTCCACCCATGTGCCAAATTTCATCCAAATCTGTTCAGCCGTTTTAGCGTAACAAAAAAACTTATTTTCACATTTATAATAGGTATTAGTTAGGAATTACCTTAATGTGATCGCGAACCGTTCCTCTGGCGGAATTTCTCTACGCCAATTAGTATTTTCAACCGACTTCAAAAAGGAGGAGGTTCTCAATTCGATTGTATGTTTTTTTTTTTTTGTATGTTTGTTACGCGATTACTCCGCCAATTATGAATTGATTTTGATAATTCTTTTTTTGTTTGGTAGGGCATACTTCAGAAGTGGTCCCATATAAATTTGGTCAAGATCTGATGAGGGGTTTTTGAGTTAGCTTCAATAATACGTATTTTTCCCATCTAGTATATGTGGACGATATTCTAATAGTTCCTATCTCTCTAATTTACATAGCAGGTAATGGGTATTCAAATTTTTGTGGGGGTTTTGTGTAGGTACCACAACTAAAAAGTGAAAAATAAAAACTTTTTCACAAAAAATAAAACCGACTTCCAAAAATAACACTACAAAGTGAAAAATAACTTTGATTTCGGAAGTCGGTGGCAAAAAAACGAAAATAAAACCCCAAAGACACAGACTTTCGAAATCAAAGTTATTTTTCACTTTGTAGTGTTATTTTTGGAAGTCGGTTTTATTTTTTGTGAAAAAGTTTTTTGTTCATCATTTTGTTTTCACTATATCGTTTCTTATCTTCTTAAGTATCTCATCGAAACACCGGAATGAAATTCTAAAATAAACGTAAAATCTCTTCTCGCCTCTAACTAGGTCAGGAACCAAAGTATAGAACTCGCCAAACTGCTCCCTCTTGGCATTTATTGGGTGGACCCATAATTTCCTGAAAAGAGAAATACATCTTAGAAAAATAAATATCAAAATATAATCGAAGTGTATAAAAGAAAATGAATCGAGTGTAATCGAACTATAAATATGTACCTAGTAGGAACTTCAGCCGTGAGCTTCAGCCTGCAGTGAAGCTAATTAGAAGATACATTGCATCCCAACTGTGTAGGTATTCAAATGTACCTACATAGCAACAACGCGTGCAACAGTCAGACAAATAGATAATTTTATGTTGCGACTTACCTGCGTTTATTGCGGCTACGTTCTTGTCTTCTATCTTCATCAATAGCTACTGTTAATAGCAAAAGGTCCTCGTCGTCTGATGAAAAATCCATCATGCCCTCGTCCTCTAACAAAAACATAAAAAATTGTTGCAATCGAAAGTAAGTAATCTTTATGAGTATAAGTAGGTAAGTACCTACTACCGAAACGTACAGTATTTTTACTAAACACATAAATTAGAAACAAATAAGACAAAAAAAAAAAAAAACTTGATTACACCTACCTAAGTCACTTAGCACGTCCAAATTCGTCAGTTTCACTGTTCGTCCTCGTGTGGTCAGGTTTAGGTACCTACTTTGGTTAGGTTCAGGCACACAGGAGCGATCTGTAGCGCCGCGACACAGATATATCGCGTCACGTGATGCGATAACATTGCGCCACGCGAATCGCAGCGCGGCATCAACAAAGGAATATTCCTTTGTTGGAGCCGCGCTGCGATATCACGTAGCTGACGCGATTCGCAGCGCGACACCGAAAATAGGAACATTTTGTATGGCGTCGCCGCGATATCGCGTAGCTAGCGCGACGCGACACCAAGAGAGTATAAATGGCGGTACAGACCGAGCTGAGCTCAGTAGCAGACGATCTTCGTCAGAGGACGAAGGCAGGTCTGTGCGCGTTTGCTGAGCGTGGGGTCCTAGCTTTGATTCCCCGGTCGGTCAACATAACCTAACCTAGGTAGGTAGGTACCTAAACTGGCCAACGCGAGCACGAACGGCGTACATGTACGTATAGGTACATTTAATAAGCTAACAGTCTACATCGGTTTTGTTGCATCAGCTCAGGAGGGCCACCTAGATAGAAACATCTATATCCGCGAATAATATAGATAGGTACATATAGCAGTGGGTGTGTGCGGCGCGGCGGCAGCCGGCGGCGGCCTTTGACTGCGCCGCCGGCCTTTGACTGCGCCGCCGAAGCCGCGCGCCGATAAAACCATTAATAAGTCAGTGTAATGTAATTCTTACACAATTGTAATAAGGTATAAATTAGAATGATTGACAAATACGAGGATTTTTTTAGTTTGAAATGGAGTAATGATTATTTTTTTGTAAAGTTAGTCAACATCGTAATTTATACCTTAAAACAATGACAAAAGATCCACATTGCAATGATTTACTATTTTGCTTATGATTTTATTAGAATAGTCTATCAGTATGCCTAGCCTTTTGCCAACTATGTTGGGGTCGGCTTCCAGTCTTACTGGATGCAGCTGAATCTTACTTGGAGCAACTGCTTATCTGACTGGTTGTCAGACTTTCGGGCTTCTGACGACCCGTAACGACTATCAAAGATCCACGAATGACAGTTAGGACCACGAGCCACGAGGGAGGCTCGGTACCTATGTAAAGATCGTCACTCATCCACGAACCAACCCCCGCCAAGCGAAGTACGATTGATCGACCCGTGAAGCTGTTAATGCTGAACTGGGTTCAGGGCTAGGTTCAATTTTCACCGTTTTTCTCCATGTGGTGAACAAGAACTTATGGGCGCATTATCTTCATTCTCTTCTTCCTACCGCACTTTTGTACCTATTAGTTTTTGGAATAAAACGTTAAATAGAACGAAGCCCGCTGTTAGCACCGACGTAAAAAAGCGCCGTTCGTGCTCGCGTGGGCCAGTTTAGGTACCTACCTACCTAGGTTAGGTTATGTTGACCGACCGGGGAATCAAAGCTAGGACCCCACGCTCAGCAAACGCGCACAAACCTGCCTTCGTCCTCTGACGAAGATCGTCTGCTACTGAGCTCAGATCAATTGGTCGTCGCGACGCCCCCGCAAGGGGGCGTGGCGAGCGGGGTCGGAGCGTCGCCCCTCGCCCGCGGAGGCCATACGGCGGCCCGCCACTGCGGGTCCTCTCTATGGGGCGGCCTAATGCGGCCTAGGTACTTGACGCAGCAAAGCTGCGTCTGTGTAATGGTTGCTATGAATATTTCTGTAGGCGCGCCACGACGCTATACCATATAGCGTCGTTTTCTTCACGACACCACGGCGGTCAGTCCCCATCAGGTGAGACCTCCAGTTACCTGGAGGAGGCCCGATGAAGACGACCAGCGACAGTGGTGCCGGCTCGACGCACCTACAGGTAGATATGTAGTTTTCCCTCGCCCCGCTTACAGATCTAGCCGTTTACGGATTGAGGGATAAACAGTCATGTATGTACGAGCGGTTTGTGTTGTAGTGTAACACCGCTCGGCGTCTACGTGCGTCGCGACGCTTAGCGTCGCGGTCGCACGTGTTGTGTATAGATGCATGTGTAGTTGTGGCTGTCTGTGTTTAGTTACGCGACGTGCCTATATTAACCTAGAACACGCCGCGCAACAGATGTATGTGTACATCTGTAGAGTCATATTATTTCGAGTGAGCTGCGTGTTACCTGGGTGCGGCTCACTCGAGGCGTCAATCCGGTGGATGGGGTCAGTCGTCCGCTACCAGGTCGCGGGGCAGGGGTCTCGCGTCAGGTGGGCGCGCGTGCAATGGCGCTATCTGCCTGACATGGGGCCAGGCAGAGGCGTCGGCACGCGCGAACATCACCGTCGCGAGACGCTTCACAAACTCATCCAGGCTCTCGATCCCGAGATCCCGATGTAGGACATCGTTCCTCACGAAACGAGGAGCGGCTACGATGGTCCGCAACGCATGGTTTTGTTGCGTGCGGAGCTGCTTCTTGCTCGACTCGCTCGTGAGGGCGAACCAAGCGGGCGCGGCGTACGTCAAGACTGGGCGTATGTACATCTTGTACACGCTCAGCTTGACGCGCGCCGGGATTCGGGATTGGAGCACTGGTCTGAGCAGGTGACGGGCGACCCCGCCCTGCGCGGCGACCTTGCGGACGTGTGGCCCCATCGTGAGGCGGCGGTCGATGGTCACACCCAAGTACTTGACCTGGGGCGACCAATCGACGGCGGCTCCTTGTAGCTTCAAGGGTGGTGGGAGGGGCGCATACCCTGTGAGCAGCGCCTGCGTCTTACCCACGTTAACCGAGAGCCGCCATTTTGACAGCCACTCGGGGAGCAGGTCGAGGGCGCGCTGCATTTTGACCGCCGCGTACTTCGCATTTAGCGAGGTAGTAATGTACGCGGCGTCGTCGGCATACAGCGCGAGCGTCGCCTCGGGAGTGGTGGGGATGTCGTCGGTGTAACGTGAGTAACACGCCGGCGAGATGCAGCTGCCCTGTGGCACGCCAGCCATCACCGGGCGGGCGCTGGATAGCGCCCCTTCGACCACCACCTTGAAGGTCCTGTGGGACAGAAAAGAGGAGACCACCTTTACAACGCGACGGGGCGCGTCGGACGTGGCCAACTTATGTATGAGGCCCTCGTGCCATACACGGTCGAAGGCCTTCTCCATGTCAAGGAATACTGCCACCGAGTACTCCTTCTTCTCTAGCGCAGAAGTCAGTAGGTGCAGTACCCTTGACAACTGAAGCGTCGTGCTATGCTCCGCCCTGAACCCGAATTGCTCTGGGCGCGGCGCGATGTGAGGTTGGAGGTGTCGCAGCAGGAGTGCTTCAAACACCTTGGAGACTGTCGGCAGCAGCGTTATAGGCCGATAGCTCTCCGGCTTCGCTGTATTCTTCCCCGCCTTGGGCAGCATTATGACGCGCCCCTCCTTCCACGGGGTGGGAAAGACCCCCGTGCGCAGTATCGCCGTGTACAGGCGCGCCAGTGCCGCTACCGTACGGAACGGCAAGTGGCGCAGCGCTGCGTTGGTGATACCGTCAGCACCGGGGGCCTTCCTGGGCTTCGTCCTTAGGATGGCGCGTCTAACTGCGCCCGGCGAGAAGAATACAGGGTCCTCCTCGGGAGCTATCGGCGATGCGAAGTAGTCTCCTAGGTGTTTCTCGACTGCTGCGACATGCTCGATGTCGGCGGTCGGGTTAGGGCGGAACTGACGCTCCAGGTGCTCGGCGAAGACCTCCGCCCGGTCCTCCGCTACATACTTGAGCGCCCCGTCGCTGTTGAGCAGAGGGCGCACCGGGGCTGGGGTCTTCGATAGCTGGCGGCACAGTTTGTGTACAGACGGCCAACTATCAATAGTGGCGTCTATTCTCTCCTCCCAGCCCGCGGCGGTATGGGCCGTAAGCTCGGCCTTTACCTTCTCCGCGAGACGGTTCAATTTGGCCCTCAGGGTGGGGCATCTATGTTGTTGCCACTGCTTGCGAAGACGCCTCTTCGCGGCGATGAGTGCTGTCAGACGCGCCGGCAAGGGGGGCAATGGTCCTCCCCCCTGCGGCAGCGTCGTCGTCGCCGCTTCCAAGGCGCTCTGTATGCAAGCAGTGACGTCATCCGCCGCTTGCTCTACGTCCGCGGAGGAAACAATAGGCCGAGCTGGCGTGGTGGTCTCCATCTTCTCTGTGAAGGCATCCCAGTCTATACGTCGACGTGGCGCTACAGGTTTCAGTCGGGTCGGCATGCCCGATAGGACGACGAGTACAGGTTGGTGGTCCGACTGTAACTCGTCGTCGATCACTTGCTGAGTGATCTGGCAGTGTAGCCCTCTGTGCACTGCGATGTCCAGCACATCAGGCATGTACCTCACTACGTCTGGGTAGTGGGTAGGCGTCTCGGGGCCGGACACCGAGTACCCGAAGGCTTCCGCGTCCGCGAAGAGCCGTCTCCCCTCGGTGTTCGCCCGCATAGAGTTCCACGCCGGGTGCTTGCAATTAAGGTCGCCGGCAAGGATGACTGCGTTGTCGCTATGCGTGCCAATTAGCGCCCGCATCTCAGCCATAACAAGGCGGGACGCGGGCGGCTTGTAGCACGCATAGATGCTGATGTCCTCGCCGGCAACGTGTAGTTGCACACCCAGCGCGTAAAAACTGCTGAGCGACGGCAAGGGGAGCTCCTGATGGACGACTCTCCGCCTCACAAGTACCGCCAGACCACGGTATCGGGCATCCAGAGCCGACCTCTCATCCTTCCGGTAGACATGGTAACCCGGGAACCTGGCCCTGTCTTCGGCTCCCAGGTGCGTCTCGCTGATTAGCGCCACGTCGATGTCTTGATCCCGAAGGAGATGGCGGAGGGGGGCGACCTTATCCCTAAGGCCGCGGGCATTCCAGTGTACGATCCTTAACGGTCTAGCCATCACAAAGTGACAGCAATGTGGCCAGACCGTCAAGGATGACCGCCTCTATGTCTCGGCCCTGCCTTATGGCTCTGATGAGATCCATCAAGAGCTTTATCGCGCAGGTTGTGAACTCACGATTATGTTGCGCGCTATTTGGCGCGATAGGGGCGACGCCATGCGTCACCGCTGGGAAGTTTTCCCTCGCGGCGATTGGCCGCTGTGCCATCATGGCGTCGGTGGCGACGGTGGTGGTGCCACGCGGCTTTTGGGCGAACCTACTAGTTCCCGCATTCCGCCGCTGCGCCATCTTGTCGCTGTTGCTAGTAGGTTCGTCCACTAGTGTCGTCGTCGTCGTGTGCGCCGTCCGTGAGTCGGCAACCTGCGCAACTGGGGCAGGGCCGGCCTTAGGGATGATGGCGTCTTCCTTGTCTTGCTGCGTCGCCGGGGGGGTGGTTTTCTTCCTACCCTTCCCCCCCCTTTTCTTCTTCCTCCGCTTTGAGGAGGAGGAGGCTTGGTCCCTTGGTGTGGGCTCATTAGCCGCCGCCATCAGCGTCGGCCCCTGGGCCTCTATGACGTTCAATTGTTCTGTAAGCGGCCTAGCCGCTTGCGCCCGGCTTGTGGCCGTGATGGCGACGGTCCCCGCTCGCTTGTTTCTAATCTCCCTCTCGAAAACGGGGCACTTGATGTTGCTCGCGGGGTGCGGGCCACCGCAATTGACGCAGGTGGCCGGCTCTTCCCGCGGGCGCGGGCAATCTCGTGCCGCGTGCTCGCCCCCGCATCGCACGCAAGCGAGCGGTCGGTGGCACTGGTGCGAGCTGTGCCTGAATCGCTGGCACCGGTGGCACTGTGCGGGCCCACGCTTCCCACGCCAAGCCTCGATCTTGACACCCCGCATATACATGAACACGGTGGTGTCGAAGATCGTCCTGACGTCCGGGGTCTTCTTTAAAATCGCGTGGAACACGCAACCGGGTCGTCCTTGTGCGCCCTTTATGTGGCGCACATACTCCGGCTGGTATCCCAACACCCGGAGTTCCTCCTCGATCTCCTTCGGGTCCGTATCCGCCGGTAGGCCCCTGATGGCGATCTTCATGTTCCTGTCCGCTGGCAGTGAGTACGCGAACCAGGACACACCCGCACTCTTCTCCAGGCCAGTCAGGTAGCGCTGGACCACCCGGTACTCATCCTCGGTGTCCGGGGTGAATCTCACCCCGGTCCCGTACGGACGAGCACTTGGGGGCCGGCCCAGCTGCGCATGGATGGCCCGGAAATGCGAGGCCCAGTTCGGCAGCGTCTCCACCACCAGCGGAGGGAACCTCAGCTTCTTGTTTGTTTTCCCCTTCTGCTGCTGCTTCATAGACGGCGCCGAGGACGAGGCGCCGGCGGCGGCGGCAGGGGGGGGAATGTCCGTGTCAGGGGCTAGGGAGCTAGGAGTTAGGGCTAGAGAGCTAGGAGTTTGTGGGTCTCGCCCCGGGGGTAGTTTGTGTGGCCGGCGGTGTCGGCGAACGCGGTGGTGTGCGGCGGGCCGCGTCGGCAAAGGTGGGCGACGTCGGTGCGCCCCGACCCCGCGTCGCGCTTTCGCGCTGTGGACGCGGCGGGTCGAGGCAGTAACGCTTCGCCTCCTCCGACGCGGCCTCGCCGGAGCTTCTTCTTCTTCGCTGGGGTCTGGCCTCGAGCTCAAACTCAAAGCTGAACCCCAGCGAAGGTGTCGGTGACGCCGGCGACATGGGTGCGGCGGCGGCAGGTGTGCCGCCCGCGAAGGGCCGCGATCCGGGTCGTGAGGTCATGTCCGGGGACATGTCTCCACGACCGGACGCGGCCGAGCCCACGGACGCCAGCGACATGCTCGACCCAGCGCGGGAGGAGCATGCCGACAGCATCGCGGGCGAGTCGCAGGCGGACAGGCGGGGTGGCGCCGGCGAAGCAGGCGCCTGCGTCGTGGTGCGTGCCGGCCTGTGTCGTTGGCCGACACTTGCTGGCCGCTCCTGCTCAGCCATCACCGGCCCCGCCAGCGAGCGGCGGGGGTCGGGAGCGGCGGTGCGCGGAGCGGACACAGCTTGGGCCGTCTTTTTGATCGCGCCGGTAGAGGGCGCGGGCGGCGAGGCGAACCGCGGCGGCGGAGCAGCGGTGCGCACTGGGGGCGCGTGTGCCCGTGTAGTTATCACGGGGGTACGCGGCGTTGGGAGCGCGGGGTAGGCGGCGCGGGGCGCGACGGTGCGCGCAGCGGGCGCGGTTGGGAGCGCGGGCGCGGTTGTACGCGCGGATGGCTGCGTTGCGCGCGCTTGTGGTGCGCGGCTGGGGTTCGCGGCCGGCCCCGGGGCCTGAATCGGCACCGGACGGAACGCGGCGGGACGGACGGCTACTGTGTGCGGCCGGCTCGACGACGGCGTTGGCGCAACGCGCGCAGGCGCCGATGTCGTCGGTGGGCCGGCGGGCACCGCGGCAGGGGTCCCCCCCTCCGACTCCCCTTCCGGTCGCGTCGTCTTCTTCTTCTTTATCTTCTTGGGGGGTCCGGCCAGTGGTGCACCGGACGCCGCATCGCCAATATTGGGCATCGACGTCGCCCGGTCCAGCACTGGGCGGTCCTCCGTAGACCCGGCATCGCGGCCGAGCGAGCCGCGCGTGCCGGGTTTCGGCATGTTAAAATTTGGGCGTGGGCCTCCGCGACCGCTGCGGTGATTGCTCACCGAGCAGCACGGGGCGGCTCCCTCTGTGTTTGCACAGGTACCCGACGGTGTCCTGTACACACACAGAGAGAAACGTGTTAAAATTTGCGGTCCGCACGGAAAATTACGCGATACTTATCGGATTATCGCGCAATGGCACACGAGCTAATCCTCACTGAGCTCAGCTCGGACTGTACCGCCATTTATACTCTCTTGGTGTCGCGTCGCGCTAGCTGCGCGATATCGCGGCGACGCCATACAAAATGTTCCTATTTTCGGTGTCGCGCTGCGAATCGCGTCAGCTACGTGATATCGCAGCGCGGCTCCAACAAAGGAATATTCATTTGTTGATGCCGCGCTGCGATTCGCGTGGCGCAATGTTATCGCATCACGTGACGCGATCTATCTGTGTCGCGGCGCTACAGATGTATCAGGCAGGCTATGTACGAGCCTTCAGAGTCATCACACGCTCAATTATTTTATTTTTTAAACGTTAATAAACGTGTTCTAAAGTCAATCTGTCTCGCGTCATTTTTCCACCCTGACCAAATATCCACAAAAAGCAAAGTACCGGCGTTTACAATTTGGTCCTTCGAACCTGGATAATTTCAACCACACCCAGCAACAAGAACAAAGGAAATACTGCGCTGCGTGGATGGCGGCCATTACGAAAATTCCAACGGGTTTAAGTTTCAACGAGTCGAGTCATACACATCATACGATATTTCTACAAGGAATCTCATCATTGAAAAAAAATTACGTAGACATCGAGCTTGAAATAAAATACCTATTTAGAGTTGGGAGAAGCTGAGACAAAGAGGACTACCTACATCTACAAGGAAGGTCACACGTGAGTCCTGAGGGAAGCTTTACTGTGAGTTCGTTCCAATTTGTCTAATTATTGTCCCGTAAATCTGTTAATTACCGCCACAACTCCTTCATTTTTTGAGCCTTTTAATCATATTCACAAATCCGTCATTTTGTGAGCCCTATAACATAGTCACAAATCCATCATTTTGTGATCCTTGTACCAATTCTTATTACAACAATCACTAATCCTTCATTTAGTGATAAATAAATCATTGAATACTCACAAACCCATCATTTTGTGAACCACTTCGTAGGTACGTTAAAGATCCATCAGTCTTTTAACAAACCACTCATTATTGCATTGCGCAATCAACATCCCGTTGCTCATAACTATCCTTTATACCTATTACTCATTTATTACGCTCAGTAAAATCTCACTTATAATACCCACATGTATAAAACTTATTTCGTAATGAAATAAAACTGAAGTGTATAATCGTAACCTAACGTAAGTTTCATTTCAGAGGTTCTAGGCATTTCAGATTCCATTGGTGTGTACGGGAACTGTATAATATCGCTCAATTAACTATTGCTATTTCGCACGTTCTAGTGCATTCGATTGACCGCTGTCTGTCGCCTGCGCTGGGAACGGGTTCGGACCGGACCGGCAAGCTGCGCTGTTGCTGGCTTGCTGCTTTTGCGCACCACCCGCTGCTTGATTATTGCACATTTTACGGATTCAGCAACCGTTCTCCTAAGACCGATTCGCCATTGGACTGTTCGTCGACAGGATGATTCATTTATTTCCGTTTCCCCAGCAGGGTTTTTCACCTATGGACATTTCGCCGACAGAACCTTTCATATGCGTCACCTTCGACGACAGCCCTTTCCAGCTACTAAATGTTTCACCGACACGACGATACACCTATAACTCTTTTAACTACAGACCTTTCCATCTACGACGAAGAATTCGCCGTCAATCTTAAGATAAACAATATTACAAAAAATGCACATATCTATCTACAGCTTACTGTGTCTTTACTAAGAGATCAGGGCCAACAACTTGCCCTAGAGAATTTATACTTTGCTTACAACTCAAAAAACTTAATATTAAAAAAAAATTGTCCTACCTATAAAAAAGCATTACCTAGGTACTTATTTATGTAGTTTTAATTACTTACATCCTTTTCTATTAAATAAAAATAAAACAATAAAATTATCGTAAACCGCACTTATACCTATGTACGGCAGTTGCATCATTATCCTTTATTTACTATCTATTACACCGGAAATGATCTATATAAATATTGCGCTACAACTCATTTATTTTGCATACAAGGAACACATTAAAAAGTTGCCAGTGATAATAAAGTAGGCGCTAGCACTTACCGAGTAATTTTAGAAAAATTAAATAAATGCGGGTAGTTTCATAATTATCATCAATAATATATTTTTTAACTTGTTTCTGGGTGTAGTGCGTCTTCGTCTTATCTAAATTAACTATTTAATGAATTACAATGAGTGACTGTGAACTTGTGAAGTCTAAACGTGGTAAAGACATTTTAATCCATGAAGGTTACTGCTATCATCTAAATAATAGGCGTGATGCGAAGTTTTACTGGCGATGTTCGCGAAAAGATTCGGCTCGGTGTGACGTGTTTATAACAACTCTGTTCACGGCAGATAACATTCATATTGAGATGTCACAAAATCATAAACATGCACATTTGCCAGATCCTGAAAAACGGATAGAATTCAGACTGAAGGAAAATTTAAAAGAAAAGGCCAACAGCTCGATGGATACACCTGCACAAATCATTCAGCGGTGCATCCAAGTTGTACCCAGTACTTCTTCTCCTCATATGCCTAATAAGGATGCGATGAGGAAGATGATACAACGAGAACGGAATAAAAATTTACCAAATATTCCAAAAGATATCCGGCAAGTTGAGATTCCCGAAGAATATAGTATGATTAATGGTGAACCATTTCTCATGGGGCATTTTATTGAACATGCTCAATGTATTATCGTTTTTTGCACGAGAGAAAATTTAAAATTGCTGAGTGAGGCAAGTTTTTGGCTAATGGATGGGACCTTTGACAGCTGCCCTCTCCCATTTTGTCAAATTTATACGATACATGCCATAGTCGGAGCATCGGAAGGGACAAACAAAATAGCTCCCCTAGCATATGGTTTGCTCTCGCATAAATCAGAAAGATGTTACACGATTTTCCTCGAAATTTTAAAATGTCAAGCTTCAAATAAGTTGAAAGTGCAACTGAACCCTGAAATCATCTTAACTGATTTTGAACTTGCGGCAATGAATGCCATCAAAAATGTTTTCCCGCGCTGTTTAAATAAACTATGTTTTTTTCATTTACAACAAAGTATATATCGGCACATTCAATCAGCTGGTCTCGCATCCCGCTATAACAATGATCCAGTGTTTGCTCATAACATGCGACACATCGGTGCACTGGCGTTCTTAGAGCCAACAGAAATCAGTGATGCATTCAATATAATAATAAAAACCGACATAATTCCCGAGGAAGCAAACAACGTAATTAAGTGGTTCGATGAATATTATGTAAATGGATCAACAATAATCACAAAATCTGTTAGCTGTAAAATGACAGTGAAACAACGTCAACCTCGTTTCCCACCTCGCATGTGGTCAGTAAATAACAGTCTTATAAAACATGTGCCGTTAACGCAAAATGCCCTTGAATCATGGCACAACCGCTGGAACTCATTATTGAGTCGCCGAAAATGGAATATATTTTTAACTATTAATGAATTCATAAAGGAACAACATCACACGGAAGGCATTATTGAGAAAATCAAATCCTCGGAGCCAATACTTAAGCGTAAGCGCAGTGAAACAGGGTATAAGGAAAGAATCGAGCGGCATTTATCTGATAAAAATGGGATGGACATGAAAACCTATTTAAGTGGCTGGGCACATATTTGTCATTTAATCAAATAAGAAAAGGAGATCAATAACAAGAAGAACAATAACATGATCAGATTTTGATTAAGTAAATTAAAAAATATGTTTTTTTGTAGTTTGTTTTATTGTTATGTTTTGTTTTGTTTATTTATATGAAGGGGTCAAAACTGACTCCAAATGGTTCATGTAATAAAACACGGCTGCTGCATCCTTTTTCTTGGCTCAACTTTGGCGTGAAATTCTCTAGGGTAAATAGCTGGCCCTAATCTTTTACGGCCGAAACCAATAACCTACCTATCACCAGCTTTGGCATACTGGAGATAGCAAAACAAATGAAACAATATGAAAATTATATAGGTTTTCTGTTGTTTCATTTGTTTTTCTATTTCCAGTATGTGATAGATAGCTGGTTAGTGGGTTCGGCCGATAGTAAAGACACAGTAAGCTGGAGATAGATATGTGCATTTTTTGTAATATTGTTTATCTTAAGATTGACGGCGAATTCTTCGTCGTAGATGGAAAGGTCTGTAGTTAAAAGAGTTATAGGTGTATCGTCGTGTCGGTGAAACATTTAGTAGCTGGAAAGGGCTGTCGTCGAAGGTGACGCATATGAAAGGTTCTGTCGGCGAAATGTCCATAGGTGAAAAACACTGCTGGGGAAACGGAAATAAATGAATCATCCTGTCGACGAACAGTCCAATGGCGAATCGGTCTTAGGAGAACGGTTGCTGAATCCATTTTACGCGTACCCTCACTCCGCTTCACATTTATGATAATTTAAGTAATCGTTCCATTATTATTTCTTATCTATAAACTAAATGCATTGCAATCATTGATGTATTAAAAGGAGGAAGATATGTTACGCGCTAACATCGCAATCAGTAAACTTGGGCTCGGCACACGACTACATGCACCGAAACTCACACATCTGTGATCAGTGTCATCTCACAGTCGCAAAGCTACAGTTACCGATAGACGAGGATAGAGATAGGAGACGGCGCAGACGTGCGAGCGAAATCGCGTTAGCACCTCGCGCATTGTGTGCGTATCGTGGCTTTCACGCATGTTTTTAATATCTATCTCGCTCTCATAAATATGGCGAAGCAAACGTCAAAATATTTGTAATTTTCAACAAATTAACATTTTTGGCTGTACTTACGAGTGGTAGGTAATCCCATGTGTCTTATTTTTCTTTCTTGTATTATTAAAGCACTGTTTAGCTGCACAAGAAGTCATTTTGATGCGTATTTATTACAAAAAAACTGAAATTATTGAGCTGTGTGATCTACGATGTTCCGTGCGCGACTGAGTGCCAACTACAGGCAATCCCGTAGTTGAGTAAAACCAGGCGCTGTGACTATGTCCCGTATCTACCTCTTTTAATACATCAATGATTGCAATATTTTGTTTGTGATTCTTTCTAGCAACTCATTTCATCGCATTGTTTGGTGTAATATACATCGATGCCCCCAAGCAATAACTCGGTAATGTGCTATTATGGACTTTTTATTGTTATGTCAAATAAAAAAACCTATGTCAAACCTATGGGTTGGTATATATCTTAGTAATTTATTTCACATTTTTCGTAGTGATATTTACAAAGATATCATGAAAAACACTTTTATTGTAGGGAAGTTAAAAAACGAAATTATGTCGAGAAAAGTATCTTTACGTATCAATACAAACGTGTATTTGGTATTTAATTTTGGTAAGTTGCTATTACCGACTTAATAATATGCGTCATGTTCGTGAACGGGCGCCGTCAGTTGGGACTGGTCTTCTCTTAGCTGCCATGGCTTATTTTAATTTATTTTAAGTTTTAGAATGATTCTTAATTTTTTCTTTTTATTACCGACGCTTTTACGAACGTGCACGTCTTTCTACATTGTTCTCACATGCATAATTTCAAAATGAATGATGTAACCAATATTTTGTATCAATTTTTTTTTAATTTAAAAGAGTCTCCTTGGTTTTCTTGCCCGTTTATCTCCATAGGTACGAGTACCTACTACGCTTTGGAATGGGCAACTAGCTTCATATTTTTGACTGACCGACCCCTTGACAATTCAAAAGTGCCTGTATATGGTTTAATTGAAATAAATTATGACAAAACTAAGAACAGGAGACTCAAATGAGAGATTGTCAACATTGTTTAATATATCTCGCCGAACACTGGAACGAAAACTTGCACTAGCCAGAGAATGTTTAATGAATGACTTCGTTAACAGACACCTTGGTATTGGCCATATTTCGCGAGAAAATATACTGCAAAGAAACCTGCTATTACCAAAAGGCTTGTTTGGCAACGAAGAAAATACAAAAGCCATTGTTATAGCTGACGGCACCTATATGTACATCGAAAAAAGCTCTAACTTTTTATTTCAGAGAAGAACTTACAGCTTGCATAAGTTTCAAAACCTTTTGAAACCTTTTCTGATGGTATGTAGTGACGGCTACATTATCGAAGTTTATGGTCCGTATGCGGCTACGGATTCTGATGCATCAATTATGAACAATATATTAAACGACGAGGAAAATCCTTTCCACTGGATGTTTCACCGGAACGATGTGTTCATCTTAGACAGGGGCTTTCGAGATAGCGTAGAAAACTTACAGGCATTGGGATATGAGGCACACATCCCACCGACAAAAGACAGATTCGAAACTCAATTGACCACAGTTCAAGCAAACAAATCAAGATTAATAACATTGTGTCGGTGGGTTGTAGAAGCTGTTAATGGGAAGTTTAAAAATAGATTTAAACTACTGCGACAGGATTATTTTAATAGAGCCTTGCCGCATTTATTTGTTGACTTTAAAATTGCAGCCGCACTTATTAACGCATTTTACAAGGTAGCTGTGGATAATGAACATGCAAATGAAATATTAAGAATAGCCAATGAAAGGCTCCATACACCAAATCTTTTGAACGACTATGTACAACTGAGGAACCTGAATAGACAAAGAGCCGCATTTATTACATTGGAAGCAAATCAGCTGGAAGACTTCCCTCGGCTAACAATAAACGAGATTTTCATGATATCGCTTGGGTCATATCAAATCGAACTTGCTAAATTATATTGCAGCGAACATTTACGCAATGGTTTATATACGATAGAAGTATGTCGTGAAAATGAATTAAATAATTTAGCAGCATGCAATATCCATCACCAAAATGTGTGGCTATTAAGAGGAAGGATACAGTCAAGACATGTTCGTGCACGTACATATTATGTATACATTCTGGTTAACAGAAACGAAATGGGTCGAGATGCCATCGCACAGTATTACTGCTCGTGTCTAACAGGTAGACGCACAGTAGGAAGTTGTGCTCATACCATTTCAATAATATGGTATCTAGGGTTAGGCAGGCACATACAATTTAATCCACCGGCAGGACATTTAGACGACATTATTATTGATATTGATTGAAATGTTAATAAAAATAATGTTAACTGTTAGCAGCTGTTTTATTTTTTATGTATACATTAAACCTGGAATTAAAACTAGTTAAAGATGTTCAATAACAAAACCTACAATGCCATAACAGCACTACTTTTTGCAGAATTTCAGTTTATTTATGGTCGGAGAAAAATATTTATAGCAAAATAACCCCATGGATTCTTCGCAAAAATGAGTTTAAATCTTTATATTTAGTGCTTTACAAGTATATTCAAAGTGGTCTCATCTCTGTTGGTGGGTGAGCCCAGGCTTCATACATTTTTGCCCATGGTCCTTTAGGAAACAACAATAATACATATACATAAACTAAGACATTAATACAATGAGAGTATAAAATAAGTGCTAGATTACTAATTAAACGTGTACAGTGCAGTTCTTGTTTTAGTAATTAAAATAATTTAGTTCACTAACAATCCATAATTTCATACACCATAGATTCTTAGATGCACTATGGGAATTGCGGTTTTTCACTCGATGGTATCATGGTGTGGCGGCAATTTGCATAACGGTACGCATCGAGGCATGGGGTTGGTAAAAGTCAACCATGCTTTTTCAGTCAAAGCGATAAATAAACTAATTGGTTCAGCTTGATAGTCTTATTTATGGATTCTATAATATTCTAGTAGGATGACGGATCCATTGATGCACGAAGGAGTAAGAACCACCTACTCACGGAATGCAAAACATAACCACATTCGAAGCCTCCTAATCTTAATCGTAAGTACCCATTGCTATCGGTATTATTAGTACCTATTGTATTATTAAACTAAATGAAGCAAAAACCCAGCCCAATATTAAATAAAATTGGTAATCCTTCTGAACTTTATTGAAATTATATACCTATTGTCCCATCTAGATAATACAGCTTCAGAAGGACTTGCAACAAAAGCGCCACAGATAACTGAGGACTACCAATCCCCTATGACTATGACACAGACCGGACCTAAACAGGGAGGAATCAAACAAAGGCCACTCACACTGTTGGAAATCCATACTTATCCATTGCCCATAGGCCGTAACCTTCGAGGTAAGTACAAAAAGAGCAGCTATTATTACTAGTTTTAGTTATACAATCATGTAGATTGCTGTATCTTCATGAAGTATTTCTTTAAGGTATTCAGAAAATGCTTTTTTGTTCTCAGGACTCTTACCGGTGGAGAAATGTTATTTCAACAGTGCGTGGCGGCATATTTGAAGCTCCCCCTGAATGCTGCGGTCCTATGCTTTGATGAACAAAGAGGATTGGCAGAAAAACGTGGTTCGTATTTGCTCTGTCTCCAACTTAACTTCTCAAAAAGATAGTGTGGCTTTTGTGTAGTTACTACTCCAAAAAGTAAACTGTCCATATGTAACTTTCTCCTAGCAGCCATTTTCAAAATATTATTGTCATTTATAAAAGAAGTGACATGACTTTTACGAGGTATCGCTACACAGAACCGTGTACATGCATGTTGTATGCGTTGTATCAGCTTCTCAGTTCTTGCTATCAGGCATGGGCCATACACGGTATCGCAGTAGTTAAGTCTTGATAAAATTAGGCTATCTACTAATTGTTTACGTAGGTCAACACTCAGGTAATCTCTAATTGAATACAATAGTTTCAATCTATAAAAACAATTTCTCATGGAGTTACTTATGTGTTTCTCAAATCGAAGTTCAGGATCCATGGTTAACCCAAGGTTGCACGCTATATCTACCCTATCAATCTTGTCGCCCCTGATGATAACTTCTGGCTTGGCTGACAGTATAGTGCTGATCATTTTCCTACTTCCTAAAACCATAAAATTAGATTTCTGTGGGTTTAATACGAGTGAGTTATTATCTGACCATATCACCACTCTTTCAAGATCATCATTAATTTTTCAACTGCCTCCAATGTATCAGCTGGTTTAAAAGTTATATATAATTGGATGGCATCTGCATACATATGATACCTGCAATGCTGGAATGACATAATAATGTCTGCGCTGTAAAGGATATACAAAAGGGGCCCCAAAATTAATCCCTGAGGCACGCCACGTAACACCTGACGAGGGGGGATGCCACCTTTGATCCATCCTCCTTCTGGATTTCAACAAGCTGCGACCTATTTTGTAAATAGCTAGCGAACCACAGTATTGTTTCCGTTGTAAACCTATAATAGTCCAACTTAGAAAGTAACAGAGTGGAGTTTATTGCATCGAAGGCCCGCGAAAAATCAAGCAGTGCAAGGATTGTTCCCTCCCCCCTGTCCCGTGCTTCTAGGATATTTCCTACTACGTCAGAAAGAGCTATAGCCGTCCCACGGCCTTTCCTGAAACCAGACTGAAGATCAGGGAGCATATTATTTGCTTCTAAGTATACTAACATTTGGTTATAAACCACCCTCTCTAGGACTTTCGATAGACAAGGCAGAATGCTCACAGGTCGTAGGTCTTTAAAAGTACTTGGGTTACTAATTTTGGGTAAAGGACCCACAATAGCACACTTCCATAAGTCAGGGAAAGTGTGGGTATCTATTGACTTATATACTATTGAGGTGATAGCCTGAAGGGTGGTTGGTAACGTTAGCATTATCATATCCAGACTCACTCCATCAGGGCATCCAGAAGGGACTATTAAAGCTCATATTGAATTACTTCCAAAAGTGGAATCCCACTATACGAGAATGAGTTCTAAAAGGGAATACCTTTCGGAATATTGAAATATCTCAAAAATGTATGGCTTCTATCGGTATAAAATTTTTGAGATAACAAGGTTACACTGATGATGTTGTGATGGCATCTAAGCGACAATAAGAAACAGTTTTTAATACACAGTATAACTATTCATTTTTAAAACCCAAAAAAGACCAATGTCCTGCGTGCTCTGTATATAATCAGGCTGAACCTGAAGTAAAAGTCACCCTAGAAGAAAAACACAGATGCCATTTGGAAGAAAAATAAATTATTCGACAGTTAAAAAAAGAAGAGATAGACACAGCTGACAAAAACAATACTATAATAGCTATTTTCGACCTACAAAAAGTTTTAAATATACCACAATCTGAAGTGGGTAAGTCATTACAAACGTAAATATCCAGTCTACAATTTTTCTGTATTATGCCCTACGCAAAATAGATCACGCCGGCTCCACACGTTGGCCCCATATTCATCCAACGTGTGGATCTAGAAAATGGCATTGGTCCCAACGTTAGGGCGAGCGTTGGTAGTTGGCCGGCTTGTGTCGGTTTCATCAAAGGAATCTGCGCCAACGCTCGCGATCTGTCCACACGTTGGCGCTTTGCTCAGTTCTGTTACAACACGCAGCGAGTGCGTACGTCGAGCGAGAATGGCTTCCTCATCCACAAAATCGCCACCGGCATGGACAAATGAAAAAGTAATAGAATTTATTGAACTTTATCAAGCACATCCAATAATATGGGACGCAACTCGAAAGGATCATAAAAATAAAAATTTATTAGCTGATGCATGGCGCACCATTCAACAGAATATGGGAATGAATTTCTCAATTGAAGATTTAAAAAAAAAGCGAGAATCGTTAATGAGCACATATCGCCTTTACAGAAAGAAAATTAGTGACTCTACTCGATCTGGATCATCAACAGATGATATTTTTAAACCAAATTGGTTCGCTTATGAGCTCATGGATAGCTTTCTTGCTCCGATTTATGATAAATCAGATACAGTTACTATTAACACAGAGGTAAGATAAACATTGATTAATATTTACTTTATTTATTTACATAGATAAAATCACAAACTGTGACAAATTACATACTTAATTTATTAAAAAAATACCTGTGTAGGTAGGTACACTGAACCACAGGTTAGACGTACCTAACGTTTTGACCTTGAGCGCGCCTTTATGCCCTACGTATTAAAATAGGTATGTTTTCGTAGTGCAACTGTTACATACATACATCTGACCTGTGGCTGTGTGTACCTAAATGTACAGTCGCCAGCACATCAAGTTACCCCACTTTGACCTTGAACGCGTTATGAGCAACTACAGCGAGAATCGTGCGAAAGAGATATATAGCTTTTTGTCAGTTGCTTGTAATTTTTTCGTGCTGCAGTGCGTACGTGAGGCTGTGTGCGTTATGCGCATTGTGGTGTAGAATAAGATACTATGCGATAAGAAATAGCGTAGCAGGTTGAATACTTGAATATAATCTAAATAATGGCATGGTAATAAACACAAACGGCCCGCGCATTGCCTAAAATACCCATGAAAGCTTTTTTTATTTATATGCCATAGTTAATCTTACTTAATCCTTCATTTTTACGTATTTGTTGGAAAATTACCTGTAAGTATTAAGTAAACAGGGATTACCTACTCCTATTATATTTAAACAGGTTGGTAGGTGCGGTATACATCGTTACACAATTAATTAGCGAAATTTCACGATCTTGATGAATAATCAGATGTGATATAATTTTTTTTTTTTCAAGTTTCAAGCATGTGTTATTTATTTTTTCCGGGTTTTGTTACCTACTTACTGGCGCGTGGCGGGCTGGCGGTCAACTGGTTTCGTGCGTTCCTTGCTCTTCTATTCTAAGTATTTTTACGTTTAATGCTGAAAACCCATAACAAAAACAGCTTGAAATTTTGAAAAAAATATGGATACTTACATTACTTACCCCATCACGAACGGGTGTGAAGTTTAGCCAATTAATTATACATACAAACAGCCTCTTATCAGTCCGCCGTGTTTGAGATTAACATTTTGTCCGCGACACGATTTTATTTCTAAAATAAGAAGGTTGAACTTAGTAACGGAATTACCTATACCTACCGAAGTTTGCTTTTATATGCAAGTTCAATCATATACCTAGCTCTAGTAATAAGATACGATTTCAAAGGTTATGATTTTATGAATTTTCAAATAAAATTCAGATATAATGATTAATAGATTAGAATATTCAAATAAAAATCTAATCTATTATTATCGTTACTCCGTTACATCCTAAATATTTTATAAGTAATGAAAATATGAGTTTCTTTGTTTGTTACGCATCATCATGAAATGTTGCATGTAACACGTTGTCAGGCGTTCAGAAAAGGGCATGCCCGTAGGAACCTATTCCTATGGGAACGCAGGTGAAGTCTCATAAAATGCGAAAGTGAGTTTGTTTATTTGTTACGCTTTCAGTTTTCACGCAGTGGCGTAGCTTATAGCTAGCCGTTATGGGGCCCATATCATGAGATGTTTTTTATAGTAAATAAATATGCCGTCGGGGCCCCGTATAATAGGTACGGCGGTAGCTACCCCCTGCTTTTGGGCGCCTACTACACAACCGATCATCATGGAATTTTGCATACATACCTATCAGATAAGGACATAGGATAGGTTCTTACGGGCGTACGGGAACGCGTTTGAAACCGCGGGAAAAATATAAAAATAAAATGCAGAATAACAAAAAGAAAAAAATAAATAAGGAAAACACGTTTATTTGCGGTACACATGACGACAATAATCAACAACAACATAAACAAAACCAACAAACTACATCAATCATAATATTTTTATTTTTAAAGATTAATATAATTAAAATCTCAAAAACAAATACCTACTCTGATTTAAAATATACCTACTTACTTACCATGAGACCCCATAGATTCTCGATTGGGTTCAAGTCGGGGCTCTTTGCAGGCCATGGCAGGCAGATGACGTCATCTCGTGCTGCGAACCACTCCTGCGCCACTCTGCAGGTGTGCACACGGCAGTTGTCTTGGCACAAGTAAATAATGCCCTCTGGGTAGTGCAGGCGCACGGTGGGGATCATTACGTCGCGTAAAATTTCGACGTACTGCTCCCCAGTCATGCGCCCGCTAACCTCCACCAGTTCACCCGGTCCCATTGAGCTCATCCATCCCCAAAAATTTAGAGATATTCTTCCACTTGCCCGATTTGGCAAAGTATTAACCTCCACATAGCGCTCATTGCTATTGCGCCATAATATTTTTCTTCCGTCCATATCCGACCGGAAGCTTTTTTCGTCTACAAAAATGACGATATTGTTTGCCCAGTCAAAATTATAATACTCGAGGCAAAACTTACTCTTGCCTCCTTATGCGCCTGGGTCATCAAAATCTTCTTGGCAGGGCGATGGCATTTTTTTCCTACCTGCTTCAAGCGCCTTCTGACGGTGTCCATTAAAATCTAAAACAAAGAAATTTTTGTCAGTTTCAATACCTACACATAAGATTCTTTATTAGGCATAGGTTTCCATTGCCGTCCAACGAGTTGGGGGTTGATATTACACTAAGTTTATAATTAATTATTGCAGAAAGTTTACATTATTAAAAAAATAGGTTAGGGTCAACTTATGTAAAAGAACCGAATTGATTGACCCCGACTACACCTGGTACGAGTCTGTCCTACCGCTAGTGTTTTTATAGAGCCGGAGGCACGTAGAGAGAGCAGCCTCCGCCTGCTGTAACAAAAACCGTAGGATTGATGCCTGCGGTTTGTTACTTGGCTGCTCTTCCCGCAGTGCCGGAGAAGTTGCAGTTTCAAAATAGATACAAAAATCCCTCTGAATCAGTCCCCCTTTTTTTTTTGATGATTTTGGTTTCCCCCTTCCGTAGGGGGGAACATCCCTTTCCCCTCTGTTTTTTTACACATCATTAATTTTAATCCCTAAAGTGAGGGAAATTTTCTCATAATTAAAAATTAAAAAACTCGAAAAGGGAACTGCAACTTTTCCTTTTAAGGGGGACCCCTCCCCCCACCCTCCTCCTACCCTAAATTCGTTGGACGGCAATGGAAACTCGTACCCTATAATATGACAAAATGTACGGACCGACTTAACAAATGAGTATGGGACGGTTAAAAACTATTCTTACAAAATTAAATATAAACATACGTCATACACAAATTAACAATCTGTCGAACCTGTGTTGAGGTGGGTTGTAAAGAACAGAAGATTTATCTAATAGTATTTAATACTAGTAATAACATTTACTGAGTCGGGCCGCGCGGCGCGCGTAAAACCGGTTTGAGTGAGCGCCGAGCGGGCTTCCAACTACATGTATTTAGATATTTTAATCAATTTCGTTAGGTATTCACTTTTTAAGAAAACCATGGTTTATGTAAATGATGAGAAAAGTTAAGATGATAAGTGAGATTACAAGCTACACATGGACTCACGCTGTATGAAGTTGAGGTCACTCGTGTGCTCAAAAAAGGATCGGCAGAGTGTGCAGCGACCATAGCCGCATCGTCTGCCGCCGTCGTGGCTCTCGCGTACAGTTGGCGGTGGTGGGCTTCTAGGGTTCCGCTTTCTTGCCACCGTCGAAGCCAGAAGTAAACAGTTTTTTTCTGGAACGAAACAAATAGCTATAGTTTATTTGCACTCAATTACTCTAAGAAAAGTTGTATTAATACTTATTTATTTACACACATCGCTACCATTACAGGGTTACCTACACCCAATGCGATAGCGTGATAGCTAGATTCTAACTAAACTGGGCCCGTGTGTTCTCATGCCTCTTTCCGAGACGCTTGACCCAGCAATGTTTTAACGGACAAAAAGAAAGTGCGTAATTGCGTAGGTATTTACTTTAATCAAATCGCTACCTATAACTACGGATTAACTTTTGTTTAGAATGTATCATGACTAAATGAAATCAAAAACAAGCTCATCGAATTCAGTATAACTCTCGGTTACTCTACTTGGAACACCGCGCAGCGTTAAAAACTTTCAATACCTATCGGGAACTTATAGTCATTAAGAAAGAACACAAAGAAGACCTACCTACCTATCCCTTCTGTTAAATTATTTCGAAAAACACGACACATTTTTTTAATTTAAGACTGTTTATTATAATAAATATAAAAAAAAATATTTACAAAAAATATTACTCACCGTTATGCCCGTCTGCCGACAAATATCTATTACCCGGCATCCACTCAATCGAAGCGCTATGATACGCTGCCTTTCGATTTGCGTCAATTGAGGCGCCATAATATTAAAGTTACCGAAACAATAACAACAATAAATAACTCAGCACGAATACGCACACAAGATAATCTCCGCGACTTTTTTGCGACTGACGTAATGGATGGATAAACGAAAACCGAACGATGTGATGAGTGACTCGTTTAATTTCGTGAAGGGTCGGGAAAAATCGGGAGCGGTGGCGGATGCGCAGGGGCGAGTGGGTGTGGCTTATTCCTAGTGAGACATGATAATTGGCTGCCAATTATTAGTATGTGCAACAATTGGGCAATTTTTGAAAACTTGATAACTCTACCAATCATGGCAAGGATACTTTCTTTCTAACACTCCGTGGCGCGTCGTGGTTATAGATATGTATAGGGTTTACCTTGACGTGCTGGCGACTGTACATAATAATTTTGTAGGTCGGTAGATTTTTTATTTAATGTGAATAAAAGTATGATGCATATTCATTTCGTATTTCTCTAGCATTTTCTGTTGTTCTTATTGGTATTTGAATTAGTGATCTTAATTGTTGCTCTTCTAAAACATTATCGATATTACCTTCCGGCATATACATACGGTAAGAGTGCTGACTCTTTTTCAAAAAAATATGAAGTACAACGCAAGTGAGTGTTATAATAGATGCTTTTTCGGGTTGTAGTAACATATTGGTTTTTAACACTCCAAATACCGATGTCATTATTCCAAATGCACATTCAATCACAACACGAGCCCTTGATAGTCGACTGTTGAATTTTCTATTTTGTGAACCAACTGGCGGTGTACCAGGAAAAGGTTTCATGATCCTTTTAGATAATGCAAAAGCTCCATCCGCCACAAACACATAGGGCACAGGAAGATGTCGATCAGGTAAAGGAGCGTCTTGCGGAAAATGAGAATCAGGTCCATATATTTTGTTATGAAGCATGCTATCATTAAAAACTCCACCGTCACTCATACGTCCATGTGTTCCTACGTCAGCAAATAAAAAGTTGTAGTCACTATCAGCTACCGCTAGTAATATTATACTGAAATTGTGTTTATAGTTATAGAACTCTGATCCACTATTAATGGGTGACTGTATTTTAATGTGTTTCCCATCGATAGCGCCCAAACAATGTGGAAATTGCCATTTTATTTCAAATCGTCGAGCAATTTCAAGCCATTCGTGTTCATTTTGAGGCATCTGAAACAGAAAAAAAAAATATCAGTGTAGGTAATAGTTAATAATTTAAAAAAGGGTTGGAATTTACTTGTTGTGTTTGAATTTTTAGACTATGGATTTTGCTAATGAAGACACCAATCAAGATAGAAGCTTTTATAACGAAGACAGCATTCAAAATAGAAGTTCCACGTCAGTCAAAAAACGGCGAGAATTAGAAGTCACGGAAGTACGAGCTCAGATGAAGACAGCTGTAAATGTCCTAAAAAATCTTGCCGACCGACCACGAACTGAAATGGACGAGGTAGACTTATACTGTCAACTACTGGCGAAAAAAGTTAAAAAATTTAATGAGCAACAAAGGGAGGATATAATGCACGATATAGACGAACTTATTTATCAGAAGCGAAATGACCGCCCTGCTCCTGGCAGCACTTACTCGTACGTAAGGTCTACTCCGGATTCCGTGCGTTTTACACCTACACCGTCCCCTTCATCACAAATGTTGACGTACGATATGTCTACCCGAGATTCCGTGCGTTATGCACCTACACCATCCCCATCATCTCTAGTGATGCCAATCCCGTCATATCACGTTGCTGATGATTATAGTGATTATACAGTTGTATCACCAAATCATAGCCAAGCAGAATATGTGACAGGTTCATCCACCTCCACATCTACTCCAAAGGTGACAATTATATCAAATGACATTATCTCTCAGGCATTTACTCTTTCTCAGATACAAAATAACAATTGAATGCTAATGCAAGGACTCAATTACTTTGTCTAATTATTTTTCTCAATAAACGTGTTTTTGATTATTATTATTATGGTTTTATTTTACAAAATATACAAAAATTACTTACTTTTACAAAAGAACGCAATGCCTCACATAGTGCTTTACATACTTCCGGCACGATCAATGATATGACTTGGGGAGAAATCTTAAATAGGTAATGAAGACTTTTGAATGAATCTCCAGTCGCTAAAAATGTAAGTGTCACAGCAAGGCGTACTTTGCTTGGTATTGAGTCTCTGAATACTGTATCTTGCTTTTTTATTTGTGGTCCAATCAACTGTAAAAGGTATTCGAAATCTATCGAAGACATACGACAAAAGTTATCAAACTGTCCTGATGGCTCTTGAATCAAATTACTCAAAAATTGGGTTCCATCATACCTAGAAAAAAAAGAAAATGTAAATATAGAATAAATAGGTACTTTAATATTACAGCGATTGTAAACAACTGTTGATACAATTGTAGTCTGTTGTTGATATTATTAGAATAGGTTTATGTAATAAATGTAGTAGTATGTAATAAAATGGAGTGTATAAGAGATCTTTACTCACTGATTCCGTGTTTTATGATGTGTCGTCATCCACCATCTTCTTTGACGTGGCTTTTTATTTTTTCTCAGTAACAAATATAAATGTGCACTCATCATTACTATAAACGCGCTCAGAGCAGTTTCGATTTCTGTATCGGACATCTTCACATTGGCCTTGACGGGACAGAACTAGTTTATTAGCCAACGTGTGTACGCCTCACCGAGTTTGCAGTCCAACGTTGGTACGAGCGTTGGGACCAACATGTGGAGCCGGCCTCACTGTTATGTATGGCACTACCAAATAGCTAAAAGAGGCAGCACAGAAATAGGGAGCTGTTTGTTAAGTTTCTTTAAAACTGAAAACGATAAAGGCATTACCAAATTTTCATTACATTCTGATGGATGTTATGGCCAAAATAAAAACTGATATATTTTTGCCCTTTACATTTATGCTGCCAAATTAATAAGCATATCATTCTATCACACACAGGTTTTTTGAAACTGGGCATAGACAAAACGAGGGCGATTCTATGCACGCATGTATACAAAAGAACATGCAGAACAAAGTTTTATACACTCCCGACAAAATATACAGTGTTATTTTAAATTCTAAAATGTCTGGTGAAAATTATCAGCTGAAAAAGTTAGAGCAGTCTGAAATTTACAATATTAAGCCACTTGTAGATCCCAATCATTGGCGGCGTGATGTAGACGGTAATATAATCTGATGGGCTGATGTGATGGAGGTTAACATTACGCAAGAAGGTAAGCTGTTCTATAAGTACAATTTTAACGACACATATTCCGAGCTTGATTTAAATAATTCCCACACTGCCTTAAATGCTAGACGAAGGGGACGAAAACGAATACAAGATGTATCCATAGGCTTAAATAATGTAGAGTTGCAAAATGCATACCACCAACCCATTCTAAAGAGTAAACCTTTGCATACAGACCTTATGAGTTTATGTAAAAGTAGAGCAATTCCGCGATTTTACCATCCTTTTTAAGAGTCATTGTCATATACTGATACCACAAACGATAATATAATTGATACGGATGAAGACTGATTAATTAAGTAATTAATCTGATTCTTAGTTATTGAACTAAATATTTCTAAAACCTATGGGGTACATTTTGTGAAGTTTTTGTGTTTAAAATATAATTGCTACGGATGAAGACTGATTAATTAAGTAAGTAATTGATCTCATTAAGATTCATAGTTATTTTAAATATTTCTAAAACCAACGGTGTTAATTTTGTGACATTATTTTATTGCTGTTTCATTATCATTGATATACTTTTAGTTTTTAATGTTTTAATGAATACTGACATGACTGAAGTCCCTATAATTATTTTAATTGATAAATGTTTATCTTAATTCTTCTAAAGGTTAAGATGTTAATTTTCGACTGATTTCACACTATTGTGATTATTAAACGTATATCATACTCATCATCTACAGCCTTTTCTTGTAAACCTAGACATATTACACTTTAAAAAATCAATAAAAAATTATTAGCACTGGTTACATAAAAATATTTTTCAGGATTTTCCTCCAAAAACTCTGTTCTGTAATGATACTGTTACTGTGTCAATTTAACATTACCACAATAACACCGTAATAACCAATTACGTATCGTCTTCAAGATGAAAAATTACGCTGGAAAAGTCCGTATTGTAATGTTACGTATCAACATTGTTTACAAATTTACTGCAATAATTGCGTAAGAGTATACTAACTAATCAATTTACCTAATATATTTTTGTAATATTTATTTACTTAAGTTGCAAGGATTAACACGCATGTTACGCAACGGTGTGACATAAGGATCGCTGATATTACAATTCGGTATAACACAAGGACTGTGGACAACGTGACACCAATATTGCGCATCGCAACGACTTACACGTGCTGCCTACGCAGCATTTCGTAACCGTGGGACCAGACATCGACAATGCCTTCCACGATTCCACATTTTAATGCATTCTTGGTACATACATCGACCGATTATCACCTATATAATTTTAAAGTTATAAATTGTAATTTCTTGATTTAAATAAATTAGTATAAAGTAAATTGGTTTTTTTTGCATCCTCCGGCTCCAGCAAACATATTTGACGCAGTCGGTAGGATACTCGCGGGCCAGTTCGCGAGAGTAAATTCATAGGATCGACCTTAGGATCGCGACTCGCGAGTCACCCGGGTGACTATCAAGCACCGTATGAGTATCCGGGTCTTCAGAAGCTGTCGTCGGGAGGAGTATCCAGACATCGATACCGCAGAGGTACCAATTATGTTCATGTGAGTACTTTAGAATAGTTCTTGAGTTGCTCATCCTTATCCTTAAGTGTTCATAAAAGTATTTAAAAAAAAAAAAACCCAAGATTTCCCAGGCAATCGAGGACCCTTAGGCTAGACAGATCGTCCAGATCATTATTATTAGATTCATTTAGGCAGTTAGAAAGTAGAGAGATAACCATAGAAATGTCGGCCTTAGACGAAATTACGCATAGTCCCCGAATTTGACGGAAACCCAGATGTCCTCACTAGATTCATAAAACTGTGTGACCAGTTAGTGCAAGCCTACGTATCAGCTGAACCAGGGCGTGAATTAATAAATTTGGCTCTTTTGAACGGGATTCTTAACAAAGTCACTGGACCCGCAGCCCGGTTAATTAACACCAACGGCGTACCAGAAACTTGGGATGGCATACGTAGTTCTTTAGTTAACAATTTCTCGGACCAACGCGATGAGACCTCGCTTTATAACGACATGGCTCTATTAACTCAAGGCTCTTCCACACCACAGGATTTCTACGAAAAGTGCCAAACTCTATTTGCCACTATAATGACCTATGTGTCACTACATGAAACCGTTCAAAGTACAATCGATTCGAAACGTTCCCTTTATAAAAAGTTAACTTTGCAATCTTACTTACGAGGCCTTCGTGACCCCTTAGGTTCACGCATTAGGTGCATGCGACCGGACTCGATCGAAAAAGCACTGGAGTTTGTTCATGAAGAAATGAACACTCTCTACTTACAACAGCGAAACGAGCATACACCGGCTAAAAGGCCACAGCCTCAGGCACCGACTGATCAGACCAAATTATTCAATCCTGTTATGCCGCACATTCCCATGCCTATGCATAGGCCATTTAATTTTAATATGCCCGGTCCTTCTCGACCAAATACAGCTATGCCACATCCATTGCAACGTCTGCCGCAAATGTGGAGACCAGGCTTTAACCAACTACAGCAATTCCAGCAGCAGGGTCCATCGCGTACGCAACAGATATTCGGGACACGTCCTTCTAACTATAATTTGTTAAAGTATTTTTATAATCTGTGAACCTAATGTCAATTGTCAACTTCCTCCCTTTTTACTTCCGTTCGTGTCTGTCGCAGAGATTACTAGGCTAAGCTATAGAAAGAAATAAACTGATTATTACTAAACGAATCCTTTAATTAAACATTCAAGTTTTCACAGGTTATGGGCCACTGACGCCTTATTAGTTTAGTTAGGGAAATAGTTTACCCACTGAGTGAGTTTACCGATTTAGTTTACCGAGCGCGTCTTTCAGCACATAATGGAGACCACGCCGCCAAAGTTAGTAAATTTTCCTCAGTTAAAAGCCGAATCATTCGGAAATTGGCTCTTTAGAGTGCAATGTTTGTTAGAAGAAAGAGGCCTAAAGGATATAGCCGAGGCAATAAAGATTGAAGCAAATAATAAGAACTTGGATGCGAAGGCAAGAAGTTTAATAGTACAATGCTTAACGGATAGGCATTTAAATCTTGTTAAAGATTGTTCTACAGCTAAAGAGATGCTGAACTCCTTAAAAAGCACATTTCAAAGGAAAAGTGTAATATCAAAAATCACTCTTCGAAGAAAATTGCTGACTTTGAAGCAAGATGGCAGTCTAGAGGAATATTTTGCTAAGTTTGAAAATCTCATTCGTGAACTAGAAGTCTCTGATGAAAAAATAGCAGAATGCGATAAAGTCTGTTACCTCCTAACGGGACTTGGAGAGGAGTACAACCATGTTATTACTGCAATCGAAACTGTTAATACAGACCTATCTCTAGAATTCGTCCGTTCAAAATTACTGGACCACGAGGTAAGAAAGTCCCACGAATCTAATGAAAAAGTTGAAACATCATTCTTAAGCAGAACAAATGTGATTTGTTACAAATGTAGGAAGAAAGGCCACAAGTCGTATAAGTGCCGTATGTTGAGTAGAGGCCGAGGACGGGGCTTCAGAAGTCCCAGGGGCAGACATGAAGCAGCTCATCCCGCACAAGAGCAGAGCATGTTTATAGCGTCGGAGCAGGCACTAACTGCCAAAGACATGGCTGACACTATTTCTTTTATTGTCGATTCCGGTGCCACTCAACATTTCATACAAGAGCAGTACACAAAATATATGATAGATGTAGAAAATTTACCACAAAAGTTAAATATAAAAATAGCAAATGGACAGATCCTAACAGCTACACAGAAGGGAATCTTAGAAGCTTCCCACAATAATAAAATGATTAAAATAGAAGCTGTAATAGTACCCGGTCTAAGTACTAACTTGCTATCGGTTAGTAAATTAGTAGAAAGAAAAATGGAAGTAATTTTTAGAAAAGGTAACTTACTAATAAAGCACCAAAATAAAACCTATTATGGAGTGAAAAAGGGTCAGCTATATACATTTGATGTAAAAATAAATATTGAAAAAGATGAACATTCATGCCATCTGACGGAATATAACATAAATGTATGGCATCAAAGATTTGGACATATGTGTAGAAAGAAATTGTCTATACTAGGATTACCATTCAGTATAGAACCATGTGAGCCATGCATGAAAAATAAAGCGACAAGATTGCCATTCAAAAGGCTACAGAGACCAAGATCAAGTAAAATTGGTGAATTGATTCATACAGATATAGCAGGTCCTACTACAGAGCCAACTACAGAAGGCTATAGGTATTTTCAAACAATAATTGATGATCACAGTCACTTCACACAGACATATTTGTTGAAAAATAAGTCTGAAGCAACCGGAAAGCTAATATCATACATAAAGGACATGGAAAGACAAATGGAAGTGAAAGTTAAAAGAGTAAGATGTGATAATGGTGGTGAGTTTACAGTAAAGTCATTAAAAGTTTTCTGCGCAAACAAAGGAATCAGAATAGAGTATACCCAGAAATACAGCCCACAACAAAATGGCAAAGCTGAAAGGATGAATAGGACAATTTATGACAAAGCAAGAACAATGTTGGATGAGTCTAATCTGCCGAGACATCTTTGGGGACATGCTGTACTAACAGCCACATTCTTAATTAATCGCTCACCATGTTCCTCTATACAAGACAAAGTACCAGCCAGAGAAATGAAGAAAGAATTTAATCTGCAAATGATAAAGATTTTTGGAAGTAAAGCTTAGGTACACATAATGCCTAAACAAGATAAGCTATCAAGCAGAGCAATTCCAACTAGACTGGTGGGATATGCTATTAATGGCTATAAATTATGGGATCCTAACACAAATTCAATAATAATATCGCGAGATGTAAGATTTGACGAAACTAATATAAAGTATACAGAACCAAAGAAACCACAATACTTGTCTGAAGAAACAGATGAAACAATCCAAGAAGAAGTTGAAAAGATAGAAGAACACTTTACGGAAAATAGAGAAGACAGAAGTAGTCAAAATGTATGTACCAAGTCAGGTAGAGAAGTGAAAAAGCCACAGCATTTAAATGATTATGAGACTTATGAAGCATACTGTTTACTATCCAGTGTAAGCGACCCGGTAACATACAAAGAAGCCATAGAACAGAGTGTGGAATGGAAAACTGCAGTAATAAATGAAATAAAATCATTAGAAGAACAAGAAACATGGACAGAAACAGAGCTACCAAAAGGATTTAGAACAATAGACACAAAATGGATTTTTAAGACCAAATCAGATGGAACCAGAAAAGCAAGATTAGTTGCCCGAGGATTCCAACAAGAAACTGAAGACTATGTACATGCTCCAGTGGCAAAAATGACTACCATAAGAATGGGATTATCACAAGCAGTGAACAATGACTGGAAAATTAATCAATTGGATATACCTACAGCATTCCTAAATGGAAAATTAGAAACAGAAGTGTACATTAAAGTTCCAGAGGCAGTAAATGTGAAAAATAACAAGGAAGGAACAGTCTTAAGACTTAATAAAGCATTATATGGCCTAAAAGAATCGCCAAAATGTTGGAATAAAACATTTGATACATTTTGCAAGAAAATAAATATGACAAGATCCAAAAATGACATTTGCCTCTACACAGGCAAAAATATATGGCTTATATTATTTGTTGACGATATAATGTTGATGGGAATTGAAAAAGAAGTAAATAATATGATTAAACTATTGCAAGAAGAATTTAAAGCCAAAAACTTGGGAAGTATAAGTAACTTTTTAGGTATTGAGATACAGCAAAATAACAACACCATAAAGTTGTCACAAAAGCGATTTATTGAAAACATAATTGCAAAGTATAATATGTCAAACTGTAGAGAAGCCAAGACACCGATGGAGAGCGGCTTCCAAGTACCTGAAAAAGAAGAACAAATTAATAATGTACCATACAGAGAGCTTATGGGATGTCTAAATTATCTGGCAACAATCAGCAGACCTGATATTACCTTTGCTACTTCTTATCTGAGCAGATACCTAGACAAACCTACAAGAAGCTTGTGGACTGCAGCAAAGAGGATATTGCATTATTTAAATGGAACTAAAGATATGAAATTGACTTACCATAAGAAGAAAGAAGATAATAATCTTTCTCTAATTTCAGCTTTTTCAGATGCAGACTGGGCCGGTGACAGAACTGACAGGAAAAGTGTCAGTGGTATGGTTATCTATCACCAAGGCAATGTGATCTCATGGTCTTCCAAGAAGCAGCAGTCTGTTGCGCTTAGTACTGCCGAAGCTGAGTATATTTCTGCAGCCATGTGTGCAAGTGAACTCCTGTTTGTTCATGGTTTGGCAAAAGACTTCAACGATCAGTGCAGTGTTGAACTAAAAGTAGACAATCAAAGTGCTATAAAAATGATTATGAACAGTGAAAATACGAGATATTCAAAACATATAAGAACACAGAAACATATAAGAAGACATAAAGTTTCATTTCATAAAATACATTGTTGATCGAAACTTAATAACAGTAAACTATGTAAGTTCTTGTGAAAATACATCAGACATCATGACAAAACCTTTGTGTAATGTGAAACATAGTTATTTTCGTGCTAATTTGTTTAATTGAACTTGAGATTTTGTTTATTTTTTTTTGTTTTGTATAAAGTTAATTGAAGATGTAGAAACGTCAAACTAGTAATGTCACTCATGTCAAATGTCAAGATACTGTCACTAGTGTTGCCACAATATAAACAATTTCAAGTTGTAATAAATTAGAAAAATAATGTTTGTAACTTAAAATTGAGAGGGAGTGTTAAAGTATTTTTATAATCTGTGAACCTAATGTCAATTGTCAACTTCCTCCCTTCTTACTTCCGTTCGTGTCTGTCGCAGAGATTACTAGGCTAAGCTATAGAAAGAAATAAACTGATTATTACTAAACGAATCCTTTAATTAAACATTCAAGTTCTCACATAATTCACGTAATAATTAATTTAGTAATAATCAATCTAAAGGGCCGAACACAAATGATACACCCAAACCAATGAGCGGTGTATCTCATTTCGTACCGAGACCAATGCCATTCCGGGGTAACGATTGGTTTAGGCAAGGGAACCCACCACCTTCTAATTATTTTAGGACAAGGGAAATGAATTTCAACGAATGCTTTGAATATCCATATATGTTTGAACCTTATTGTGATAATAACTTCGACGGTTATCTGTATAACTCCTTGGAACAGCCCGACTGTTCTTATTATGACGCTTTGAGTGCATATATGAACCAGCAATTAGGCACATCCCCAGAGGTTAGTCAGGCGATATCTGAAGGGGAATCTGCCGAGGAGTCAGCGTCTTCAAACCAGGAAAATTTTCGGGGGAGTCAGACTATAAACGAATCAAAATAGAGGTCAATCTACAAACCCAACGTTACCTACCATATATAGTAATTTCAGACCCACCATTAAAATTATTAATCGACACAGGAGCAAACCAATCATTTATTAGCCCTGAGGCTGTTCAGAGGTTTTACACACATTTACCATGGAATTATGACCCCTTTGAGGTAACGAATGTGCATGCAACTAGCCGTAATGATTACTCGATTAACTTACCTTGTTTTCAGGAGATAAACGACAACAATGATTTAACATTCTACATTTACAGGTTTCACGATTACTTTGACGGCCTTATTGGTTTAGATTTGTTAAATAAATGGGAGTCAAATATTGATCTTAAAAATAATAAACTAATTACAAAAGCTGCAGTTAACCCAATAGTTATGTACAATTCGCGCAATAGCAATTTATATGAAGATATTATCCCAGCGAATTCCTCAAACTTAGTCAGAGTCCCAGTTAATATACAAGATGGTGATGCTTTAATTCCTGATCAGATAATTTCAAATTGCTGCATAAACGAGTGTATTACGAGTGTCAGAAATAATCGCGGTTATCTAGAAATGTTCAATCCAACTAGTAATGATTTAATTTTTTCCATGGACCAACCTATTAAAGCGGAAACATATAATTTAGAATGTACTCATCAATCACATCAATCCCGGGTAGAGGAAGTATTATCTCGGTTACGCACTGACTATCTAAATGAAGAAGAGCGCGCTAATCTGAAGTCTTTGGTTTCGCAGTATGCTGATATATTTTATGTAGAGGGAGAACCACTTACTTTTACCAATAAAATAAAACACAGCATACGTACTTCAGATGAAGTACCAGTCTATACTAAAACTTATAGATACCCATTTGTACACCGCGAAGAAGTACGAAATCAAATTTTAAAAATGTTAGAACAGGGAATCATCCAACCTTCAGAATCGGCTTGGAGCTCGCCTATTTGGGTAGTCCCAAAAAAAGCTGATGCATCCGGTAAAGTCAAATGGCGAATTGTAGTGGACTTCAGGAAACTGAACGAAAAAACCATCGATGATAAGTACCCTATTCCCAATATAACTGATGTGTTAGATAAATTAGGCAATTGCCAATATTTCACAACTCTCGACCTCGCCAGTGGCTTTTATCAAATAGAAATGAACCCAAATGATATCCCAAAAACTGCATTCAATGTAGAACATGGCCATTTTGAGTTCCTACGCATGCCAATGGGACTAAAAAATTCACCATCAACTTTTCAAAGGACCATGGATAATGTGCTTAGGGACCTTCAGAACTCTATTTGCCTAGTATATTTAGATGACATCATCGTATTTAGCACTAGTTTACAGGAGCATATAATAAAGGAAAAGGTTTTTAAAAGACTCAGAGACTCTAATTTTAAAATACAGATGGATAATTCAGAATTCTTAAAATTGGAAACAGCATATCTCGGACATATAATCAGTAAAGATGGCATTAAACCGAACCCCGAGAAAATTTCAGCCATCCGAAAATTCCCACTTCCTAAAACGACCACGGAAATTAAAAGATTTTTAGGGCTACTAGGGTACTACAGGAAGTTCATTCCCGATTTCGCCAAAATCACGAAACCAATGACTCAATGTTTAAAGAAAGGCTCAAAAATAAACTGCGATGATACCAACTATGTAAATTGCTTCGAAAAATGTAAAACATTACTTACAAACGATCCGATCTTACAATATCCCGATTTTAATAAAGATTTTCTACTCACGACAGATGCATCAAACTTAGCTATAGGAGCCATACTCTCACAGGGACCTGTAGGGTCAGACAAACCAATAGCCTATGCATCGCGTACACTAAACACAAGCGAGATCAATTATAGTACAATAGAGAAAGAACTTTTAGCTATAGTTTGGGCAACTAAGTATTTTCGGCCATATCTATTTGGACGTAAATTCAAAATTATAACAGATCATAAACCGCTTCAATGGATCATGAACTTAAAAGAACCTAGCTCGAGACTAAGCCGCTGGAGACTCAAGCTCAGTGAATATAACTATTCAGTAGTTTATAAACAGGGCAAAAGCAACACAAATGCCGATGCTTTGTCGCGTATCGAAATTAATAACGAAGAAACGAGCTCCGTCATGGTTAACGTATCCGAAAAATCACCTTCTGTAGTGGGCTCATCCACTCTCACGGCACACACTAGCGTCGAAAACCCAATATTAGAAATACCAATTTCAGATGACCCTTTAAATAGATTTAACAGACAAATATGTTTTGTAGTAGTAGGTGATATAAAGAAACGTCCAGCAGTCTCTAAGCCATTTGAGACTCATACCCGTACCTCCATCCAACTTTCCGAATCAAATTTAGAGGAGGATGTAGTAAACGCAATTAAAGAATTCGCAAACCCGAAAGTTAAGACTGGCATTATAATACACCCCCCATTAGCTATGTATAAAATAGTTCCAATAATTCAAGAAAAGTTCAAGAGCTCCGCTATGAAATTTGTTTTTACTAAAACCGAAGTAGAAAATGTAAAAGAATATCTCAGACAGCAAGAGATCATTCAGAAATACCACGAAGGTAAAACTAATCATCGCGGTATAAGTGAATGCTACTGGCCAAAAATGAAAGACGAAATCTCAAAGTATATAAATGAATGCAACATATGCGGACAAGCCAAATATGACCGAAATCCTATAAAACAAAGATTCTGCATAATACCACCACCGGCAAAACCGTTTGGTGTAGTTCACCTAGATTTGTTTACGGCCCAAAATGAGAAATATCTGACCATCATTGATTCCTTCTCTAAATACGCTCAGGCATACCATCTTAGAGACGGCACAGCAGTTAGTGTAGTCCAAGCCTTTTTGAAGTTTTGCTCCCATCATGGCGTTCCGGTATCAAAAGTCACGGACCAGGGACCCGAATTTACTAATCAACTATTTACCGAATTTACGCGTGTCCATAAAATCCAACATCATAAGACCAATGATAATGGGATGGTAGAGCGCCTACACTCCACTTTACTAGAACATTTGAGAATTCTAAAACTACAACACCGTAGTGAAGCGATTGTTAACCTTATGACATATGCCGTATTAGCATACAACAGCAGCATACACAGCTTCACAAAATGTAGACCACTGGAAGTAGTTACCGGTCATACGGATCCTCGCGATCCCTTAGATATAGATTTATCTGTGCACTTGCTACAGCAATACGTGCAAGAACACCGAAATAGGATGTCTAAGGTATACGAGACTATTAACGAAACGTCCTTGCATAAACGCACAGAACTAATCGAAAATAGGAACAAAGATAGGGAACCTGAAAAGGAATACGAGCCAAACCAACAGGTATTTGTTAAGAATCCACTAGCTAACAGACAGAAACTCGCACCTCGCTATACACACGACACAGTATTAGCCGACCTGCCCATTCATATTTACACAAAAAAGAAGCGCGGTCCCGTTGCCAAATCGCGTCTTAAACGAACACCTAACACAAAACAATTGTTGCAGAATACCACTGACGACATTGCTTCACCTGGTCCAAGCGGAGGATATGTCCTCCGCTTGGACCAGGTGAAGTAGTATGCTACTTGAGCCCCTAGAAGACGGACCCGGATTACTCCCTTTCAAACTGGGACCTACAAAAATCGTGTCTCACTATCATTCCTTCCTCTTGCACATTGATATAGAAGATATTCAGTCGAAGGTTGATTTAGTTAAATTACAATTAAGTGAATTTAGGCCATTAATTAACAATAAAACACTTTCACTATTTGAACCCCATATAAGTTACCTTGGGGACAAACTTGAAAAGATATCCATACAACTAGAAAGTTTTGAACCTAGTCGGGTTAAACGAGGACTCATTGACGGATTAGGATCAGTCATAAAAAGCATCTCAGGAAACTTAGACTACACAGATGCAATCAAATATAATAACGCCATCCAAGTTTTAGAAGGTAACGACAATAAACTGGAAACGGAACTTAACCGTCACATAAGCCTGACTAAAGAATGGATGTTAGAACATTCTAATGTATTAAAAAATATAGTAGACAACCAGAACATTATTGCTAATAAACTTAACCAAATCATAAAACAAGACGCATCCAAGCAGGCAGACCTAGTAACGTATGCCCATTTGGCACAGCACCTACTTATATTAAACGATAATATAGAAACATTATCGGATGAGTTAAATAAAATAGAACTTATGGTAGCTTTTACGCGTGCTTCCAGCACTACCCATTCTATGATTAGCTTAGGTAATCTTAGGAATATAATAAGCAAATTAGGGTTATTATACTCAAGAGACGAAATCATTGATATCGATCTTCGAGAGTACTATGATATTCTAAAAATAGGATCGTATTATATTGATAAGAAATTAGTTATAGTTATAAAGGTGCCGATTGCCTTACCAAGAACCTATAACCTATACAAGTTATCCATAATTCCTAACAGAAATAATATGGCCCTTATCCCTACCTCACCTTTTATAGCAATTCATGGATTATATTCTATGTACTATTAAACAAAGATAAGCATGCTCACTTAAGAAAATATTCCTGCGAGAGCGCAGCTAGTGACAAACCACACCCCTTCCTAGTTTTCCCTTAATTAGAGACAATATGCATTTGTGTGAGTAATGACCGAGTAACATAAAATTATAAGTATTAAACCAAGTACAAGGAACAACTGCAAAACATTTGAGAGAATCCTAAGGTAATAAAAAAACGTATGGCCTCCTAAGGTAATAAAAAAATGTATTAAGCCGTCCTCTATTGTTTAACCGAATTTCCAGACATTCCCACTAAATAACAATGATTGAAATTATTTTTATTGCAGTTGCAAGAGTTGTGCGGCTTGCGGCCTTGCGGCAGCTATAAACAAAAAGCTCTGATAGCATTGTATGAACTGCGCAGAGTATTGGTTCAAATATTACTGTAATTTCCAAGTATTCCCAAATTGCCCAAGTATAAACAAACACATAGAAATTTAGATAGTTATTTACTTTTAATAAAGTCGATTATACACAAAAAAATAATAATATAAACATTTGATACCTTCATGCAGTGCCGGTCAACGCTCCTATACCTACCGTATTCAGGGAGCCGTGTGATAAAAGGTAAACAAACCATAAATGTCCGTTCAATCGATTTTGAATTCTATTGCGTTGGTGCCATGACAAATGGCAGCTGCAGTAAACAGTTGGTATTGTAACCACTTTTTTGCCTTTAATGCCATCAATAAGCCTACGGAATAGAAGTCAAAATCGGTGGAACGGACTGTAGTAAAACGGTTAGTTTCAATGTCTCATCTTATTGTGAATGGAATATGGTGCGGTCGCTGCGGCATGCGGCATCACATAGGATATGGTGAAAATTGGAGAGGCAGTGAAAGTGTTCATAAATAACCTATATCTATAGACCCGATAGAGAGAGGAAAATATTAAAGTGGATTAATACATATAAATTGTAGTTTGACATATTTGTTATTAGTTATTACAAATTATTTTTGTAAATACTGCAATACCAATAATGTATTTTCTAAACCAAACAAACAGAAGCTACGAAGTACTAAAATTAATTCTTGTCAATAATAAAATAACAATTCAATTCAATAACAAAGAGCTCTCGCCGCGCTGGCCGTGCCCATTAAAAACTCGTCTCTTATCAGAAACAAGTGAGCATAGTACGCTCCTAGTGTGAGTGTCACACATTCTATACATGATTATACTAATACGAACACCACTAAAATACGCTTTGTGCATCCTATTGGTCAAAACTCGTGCATTGTGCGATCGAGTCGTGAGTCGTGCTATGCGATTATCGCCTTTAAGGTGAGTATGCAGAAGTTAGGCCGATAGTACATAGAGACTGAATGTCCGAAGCTTAACTCATGGTACCTCTGCGAAGAGAAAGTCGGTTTCAAGATTATAGACAAGCCGGATTGCGTGCAGCAGCTCATCACCCAACAGCATCTCAACTCCTGTACATTAACGCCAGTCAGTCTACACAAGCAAGCTCTGGAACAACTTGACGAAAAACATTACACACTAAGCATTCCGATACCTGCAAAAGTACAGATGTTATGTGGACAGGAACAATTTAGAACACTTCAAGGAAGTTATTTAGCTACAATACCGCAAGATTGCCTGATAAGAACCACCGAATTCACTATCGCTAACATTGACAACCGAATTAAGGGATATGTACTTAGAATACGAACACTAGGGGACCAGAACACTACATCAAGAACTGAAGAATCATTGGTACAGCTCAATTCAATCTACCTCGAGAACCTCCACGAAAGTTACAAGAAAGTTTCAGTACAGCCTCCAGTAAGCCTTAACAAGATATCAGATGGAAGCCTGTACCATACTACCATACCTGTATACCTATTACTATTCAGTGCACGTGTACTTGCCATTGCTCTTACATACCGGCATTGGATGGGAAATAAAGACAAGAAGATCGACACTACATCTATAGAAAGAAGCGCAGATCAAGACATTTATGCTGAAGCGGAACCAAGAGGGAATATTCATCCAGCTGGAATTAAGATGGACCCTAGTCATCTTACAGCAACATTTTTAACAACAGTTAACAAATAGTTGCTGTTCTACGGGGGGAGATGTTACGCAACGGTGTGACATAAGGATCGCTGATATTACAATTCGGTATAACACATGGACTGTGGACAACGTGACACCAATATTGAGCATCGCAACGACTTACACGTGCTGCCTACGCAGCATTTCGTAACCGTGGGACCGGACATCGACAATGCCTTCTGTTTGGGCATGGAGCGTTCTCGAACTACGGCGTCGGCGGGGGCGCAGCGGGACGCGGGTGAAGAGGCGGCTGCTCCGGCATCTCGAAATAAAGGTGGAACCGCGGCGCGGGACCACACACACGACCATCTACCTCCGAGCTGCTACTAGTACTTACGCGTCGTCAAAATACATACTTTATTGTACTAAGCAATAAATATTTGAAACCAGTAAACACAAATATAGTAATCATTGAATACAGTCCTTAAAACTCCTTAACAAATTGGTCCTTCGCAAGAAAAAATCAAGACGATCGGCGTATGCAGTGCAGAGAACAACGAGGCGCATACGTGACTCCGTGAGAAGAAATTACGATAGCGGAGAACCGTGGCTACATATCGGTAAATAGTGTGTCGTTCCATTTAAACATTTCCGTCCCTTCATACTTTCTAAACTTTTTCCAAGCTTAGTTTTGGCCATTGAATCTGTTCCATTTTCTTTCCCATATTTTGTAGTCTGAATAACATTCATTTCGATTCACTTATTTTATGCCTAGTTAATGCTCAAGCTCATTACATCGCTGCGTAATTAGTTGCAGAGCATTCATTATAAAAGTTGATTTGCACGTGCACGCGGTAGCTTGACCGCTAATGAATCCAAGGTCATAACGGTCGCTTCTTTGCATTCTTAGTCAATTAGTCATCGCGTTGTTTGCTTAATTTTACGTGTAACTTAATCAATCTTTACTTTATTTAACTATGGAGCCTAAAGTTAAAGAATTAGTTAAGAAACGTGCAAGCTGCAAGGCTAAGCTTACGCTTTTTAGCAATTACTTAAATGTAGTCATTTCTTGTGCGAGACTAAGTGATCTACAAGTAACAGAACTGGAGACTAGGCTTGATAAAATGGATTTACTGTTTAATGACTATGATAAAATACAGGGGGAGATCGAGATGCTGTTGGAGGACCCCGGCGAGGCATTGGGTGATCGCGAAGCTTTTCAAAACCAATACTTCTCCTTGGTGTCCTCGGCGCGCGAGTTGGTGCGGCGTCACAGCGAGCGAAGAGCCAGCATTTTGGTGAGTTCCGTACAAGCTCCAGATGATAACGACGTCACACAGTCTAAACATAGTGTTGTGAAATTACCTCAGATTAGTTTACCACATTTTGATGGAAGCTATCAGCATTGGCTCGAGTTTAGAGACACATTTGATTCATTAATACACAGAAACACATTGCTGGACGATATAAGTAAATTTCATTACCTTAGGTCCTCGCTAAAGGATGCTGCTGCCTTAATTATTAGAAGTTTGGATTTTAACTCGGGTAACTATAGCATTGCGTGGGATCTATTGACGAAACGTTATAACAATAATCGTCTTTTGGTGAATAATCATGTTCAATCGTTATTTAATGTTGAACAGATAGAAAAGGGGTCTAGTAAAGCAGTACGTTACCTAGTCGATGTAACCACAAAAAATTTGAGGGCTTTAACAATTTTAGGACAACCAACGCAACACTGGGACATCTTGATTATTTATATTGTGGCTCATAAATTAGATACTAAAACTTATATTCATTGGGAAGAATTTAGAAATACATTATCCGAGGCACCTACATTATCTCAATTTTTATCATTTTTGAATAACAGGGCCGACTTATTAGAATCAGTTGAGGAATCTGATATTAATAAAAACAAAACCTCAAACAATAAAACACATAAACAAAAAAGCTTTGCAGTAACATCAAATGATAACAGTGGTTCAAACAAAGGTTCGCGTTCAAATTGTCCAATGTGTAAACAAAATCATGTTTTATTTAAATGTGATAGTTTTCGTAAAGTCTCTTCGGAGGTACGTAATCAGAAGGCTAAAGAATACAATGTTTGTCTTAATTGTTTAAACCCGGGCCATGCCGAAAATAAATGTAAATTGTGGGCTCGATGCAAGTATTGTAAAGCTAAACATAACACGCTGTTACACATGGACAAAGATAGTGAGCCGCCTGCCAGTAATCAAATGACGGATAATGTTACTTTAACAGCCAAAGTCATACAGAATACTACTTCTTCCACCGTATTGCTTTCCACAGCGCGGGTGAAGGTGCGAGACAGCAAGGGTGGCCATCACGTAGCGAGGGTGCTCTTGGACAACGGTAGCACCGCCAATTTTATAACTAAGGAGCTGTGTGGTAAGCTGGGTTCACTTAAACGTAACGTAAACTCCAAAATAACGGGAATTAACCAGCAAACTTGTAAAAGCACACAGTCTTGTTCTCTAATCTTAGAGTCTTATTCAGGTAATTATAAAACAACTATTGATTGTTTAGTATTACCAGAAATAACTAAATCATTACCATCAACATTAATTGACATTAGTACTATTCCACTGCCATCAGGCATCTGTCTAGCTGACCCCCACTATTATAAACCGTCAAGCGTAGACATATTACTAGGTGCTGAACAGTTTTGGAATATTTTGGGTACTAACACCATTAATTTAGGCAAATGTCAACCACGGTTATATGAATCTAAATTAGGATGGCTTATCTCTGGGTATATTGCACAACCTAGTCCATCCCGTGACCAACCAGTGTGTAATTTCGTTCAGGACAGGAAAACTGAACTAACTCGCTTCTGGGAGCTGGATTCTATATCTGATAAACATTCGTTGTCAGCCGAGGAACGTGCATGTGAGGAACATTTTTTGCGCACTACTACTCGCGGTAAGGATGGACGTTTCATCGTAGAAATGCCATTTAAACAGTCACTCGAAGCATTAGGTGACTCATATCAGATGGCGAAGGTTCGATTTCTTTCGCTAGAACGTAGGTTCGTTCGTGATCCCTTATTTAAAAATAGGTATATTAATTTTATGCGCGAGTACCTAGAACTAGGGCACATGTCTGAAGATAATAATTCAAATGGTGTTATAAGTTACTACTTACCTCATCACGGTGTTATGCGCGAGCAAAGTACCACAACCAAATTACGAGTTGTCTTTGACGCGTCAGCTGTGACCACTTCAGGTATTTCTTTAAATAACTTACAAATGATTGGTCCCACTGTGCAGGACGATCTTTATTCTATTTTATTACGCTTTCGGCAACATAGATACGTCGTATCAGCGGATATTGAAAAAATGTACAGAGCCATAGAATTAAATGAATCTCAACGTTCTTTACAAAAAATCTTATTTCGATTCAATCAATGTGAACCGATACAAACATATGTTCTTAACACAGTTACTTATGGCACAGCTTCGGCGCCATATCTAGCGACTAAGTCACTCGTAAGTCTCGCTTCGCAGGCCTCAAACAACGACGTAAAGCAAGCTATACAACGAGACATGTACGTAGACGATTATCTCGGTGGCTGTGACACGGAGTCCGGCACCATACAGTTAAGCAAAGAGGTGAGCTCGATTCTCGCTTCAGCTCAATTCAAATTAAGAAAATGGCAATCTAATAGCTTACAGGTGATGAAGGGTATATTATCATGTCTTGATGCTAATGACAATAACATACTCGACCTAAATCGTAACCAATCTCCTAACACTTCTAAGACATTGGGTTTAAACTGGGTTTGCGATTTAGATATATTAACCTTTTTTATAAACGTACCTCCAAGTAATAAAATAACTAAACGTCATATTTTATCTAGCATTAGCCAAATCTTTGACCCATTAGGCCTAGTGGGGCCATGTGTCGTGTTGGCAAAGGTAATAATGCAAAAATTATGGTTAGAAAAATGTTCCTGGGATGACCCAGTTTCTCATAACACACAAGAACGTTGGTTGTCGTTCGTTGCTATGTTATCATGTCTGAATAATTTAAAAGTACCACGGCATGCATTTGATGTTAACCATAAATTAATTGAGTTGCATATTTTTACAGACGCATCTGAATGTGCCTATGGGGCATGCGTCTATGTTCGATGCTGAAATAATGATGGTACAACGACCATTCATCTTTTAACTTCCAAAAATAAGGTCGCTCCTATTAAAAATACAACTATACCCCGTCTCGAACTATGTGGGGCTTTATTAGGAGCAAGACTGTGTGCAAAGGTAGTGGCCTCATTAACTATTGAAATATATAAATTCTATTACTGGTGTGATTCTACGATAGTTTTATGTTGGTTATCTACATCACCAAATAAATTAAAGCCTTTTGTCCGTAACCGTGTCAGTGAGATACAGGAAAGTACGGGGGAAAATTCGTGGAGATACGTGTCGTCGAAGGAGAACCCGGCGGACTTAGTATCCCGCGGGCTGAAGGCCGATCAAATCGGCACCTGTTCATTGTGGTGGTCAGGCCCAGACTTTTTAAAATTCGGTGAAGATCGTTGGCCAAAAATGCCAAATATTGGCTCAAATTCCACCATACCTGAATTTAAAGTTCATTTATTAGATCAATCAACTCAATCGGCAATCAGTCGTTTGATAAGTAATAAATCAAATATCAACAAATTGAAACGTATTATCGCTTATATACTTAGGTTTCTTTTTAACTTAAAAAATCCTAATAACAGGTTGTGTGGTCATTTGTCATGTGATGAATTGCAGGAAGCATGGGTAGTCATGTTACGTATTAGTCAAATGGAAATGTTTCCTGAAGAATACAAAACACTTAGTTTAAAAAAGCCATTATCTAGGAAAAATAGGCTAGTTTCATTATCTCCATTTTTGGATAATAGGGGTATCATTCCCGTAGGTGGCAGATTAGGTAACGCTAACTACAGTTACGATATAAAACATCCCATATTGTTAGATAGTAAACATCACATTACAAAAATATTATTTCATTGTGAACATGTAAAACTTATGCACGCAGGGCCACAACTCCTTTTGTCACACATTCGGCAAACTTACTGGCCTTTAGGAGGCAGAAATCTGTCTAAAGTTATATTCAGAAAATGTGTCAAATGTTTCAGATTTAGAACTCAGGCGGTGCAACCAGTCATGGGTCAGCTACCATGCACGAGAACACAGCTCGAATTTCCTTTTTATAATTGTAGTGTTGACTATGCTGGGCCAATGCTGATAGCTGACCGTAAAGGTAGAGGTACCAGACTCATTAAGTCATATATCTGTGTGTTTGTTTGTTTGGCAGTAAAAGCTGTCCATCTGGAACTTGTTACGGACCTCACCAAAGACGCTTACCTGGCTGCGTTAAAGAGATTCGTTGCTCGTCGGGGTAAACCACACAGCATCCTTTCAGATAATGGCACAGCGTTTGTGGGAGCTTTTAATGAGCTTGCACAATTCTTATCAAATTCAGATTTAGAGACAGATCTTGCACAAGATGGTATAAAGTTTAATTTTTCGCCTCCATATAGTCCACATTTCAATGGTATAACAGAGGCCGCTGTTAAATCTACAAAAAAACATTTAAAAACCATTGTTCATTCTTCTCATTTGACGTATGAAGAAATGAACACTTATTTAGTCCAAATTGAGGCTATATTAAATTCCCGTCCCCTTGTTGCCCTTTCTTCGTCACCTGATGACTTTACCGCTCTCACCCCCTCTCACTTCTTGATTGGACGACCGCTAATATCCGTTTCTCAGCCACAGGTACACTCCATCAACATCAACCGATTGGATCGCTACAGAAGGATTGAGCATCTCCGACAACACTTCTGGAACAGATTTAGTCATGAATATGTTGTCATGTTGCAGCAGAGAATCCGATGGCATGCGTCCACAGGTGAACTCAAATTGAACCAATTAGTTCTGATTAGAGAGAAGACGCAACCACCACTACGATGGTTAATGGGCCGTATCATCAAGGTGTTTCCTGGTCCTGACGGCGTCACGAGGGTGGCAGAGATCAAGACCAAGAAGGGCAAGATTACAAGGGGCTTCAACAACATATGTCCTTTACCCATTGAAGACAATGCTTCAACCCGGGCAGGATGTTTGGGCATGGAGCGTTCTCGAACTACGGCGTCGGCGGGGGCGCAGCGGGACGCGGGTGAAGAGGCGGCTGCTCCGGCATCTCGAAATAAAGGTGGAACCGCGGCGCGGGACCACACACACGACCATCTACCTCCGAGCTGCTACTAGTACTTACGCGTCGTCAAAATACATACTTTATTGTACTAAGCAATAAATATTTGAAACCAGTAAACACAAATATAGTAATCATTGAATACAGTCCTTAAAACTCCTTAACACCTTCCACGATTCCACATTTTAATGCATTCTTGGTACATACATCGACCGATTATCACCTATATAATTTTAAAGTTATAAATTGTAATTTCTTGATTTAAATAAATTAGTATAAAGTAAATTGTTTTTTTTTGCATCCTCCGGCTCCAGCAAACATATTTCGCACAAAATTTAATTTTAAAATAATAATTGAGGTAAATAAAAAAATAGCTTTCGTTTGATGTATGACCAATGACCTCACTACTCCGACTCGTTGAAAAGCTGTTCAACAAAAACAGAAAAACATTTCACCTGTAAAATTTAAGTTTAACGATTACCGACTTATTGCTTGGGGGCGTCGACATACAATCTATTCTTATTTTGGCTTAGACTTAGCTTTCATTGACATAAATAATCGCCTTTGAACATTGAACTCAATTCTTACTTAAAAATATCCTTATACCTACTTCACCATGGAAGATAAAACTTTAATTAAAAGGCGTGCATCATGCAAAGCTAAGCTTACAATATTTGAAAATTACTGTTGAGAGTTGTGACAACTTAAGTAAATTACAAATAAACGAATTGAACGAACGTTTATCAAGAATTGAAGAAATCTATACCGAGTTTGATTCAATTCAGTGTGATATAGAACATTTTATGGAAATTCCAGACGAGCAGTACAAGGAACGCGAGGCTTTCGAGACTAAGTACTTCGGGACGATCGCACGCGCTCGTGGTCTGCTGGCTCCAGCCGGTCCTGCGGGCAGTGACAGGTCCGTGACGGGTTATTGTTGTACTGCGCATGAAGGTGGGCCAAAACTTGCACTTCCTACTATTCATTTGCCTAGTTTTTGGGGTCAGTATCATGACTGGTTGCAATTCCGTGACACGTTTAGCAGTCTCATTCACTCAGACAAGTCAATACCCAATATTAATAAATTTCATTATTTACGGTCTGCGTTGAAAGACAGTGCCGCTGGAGTCATTCAGTCTTTGGATTTCTCAAGTAGTAATTATGAAGTAGCTTGGGAACTACTTTGTGACCGCTATAATAATGAAATGTCATTGGTCAATAATCACTCTCAAGCCATTGTTAATTTGGAACCGTTAGCAAAAGAATCACCTAAAGCATTACGTAGCTTAATCGATACAGTCAATAGGAACCTCAGAGCACTCAAAACACTTAACCTCCCTACTGAACACTGGGATGTACTATTAATTCAAATCCTGTCAAATAAGCTTGACATAGTCACAAGCAGTAAGTGGGAATCTTATCGTAATAAGGTGAAAGAGTTCCCTACACTTAAAATGTTTAATAACTTTCTAAAAGATCGTGCTGATTTTTTGGAAACAATGGAGAATACTCATAAAAAACGTAGGTCAAGTGATCCTACACATGTTCGTCATAAAACATTTGTGGCAAACTCAAGACTCACTCCGCTTTATGTTTGTCAAAAATTCAAATCATTACCCTTAGCAACCAGGGTTGAAAAGGCTAAAGCACTTAAATTATGTTTAAATTGTTTACGTCAAAGTCATGCTGACAATGTATGCAATTTAGGGCCATGTCACTTGTGCGGCCTGCGGTGCAATAGCTTATTACACGAGCATGAAGCTCCTGCCAGTCCACTCAAAACAACTGTGTTTTACTATCCACGGCCTTAGTCCATGTGACAGACAATAACGGTATATGCCATAAAGTGCGTGCCATACTTGACAGTGGAAGTACCTCCGGTTTTATAACTGAAAGCCTATGTGCCAAACTTAACTTACCTACATTTTCCGGTTAAATTCTCAAATATCTTGCTTGTCAAAGCGTTGTGACGTACTCATATCGTCATTATTTAATCATTATAGCGAGAGCGACTACTGTTATGTTGTTCCGCGCATCACTCAGTTATTGCCAACTACAAAAGTTGACCGTACAACACTAAATATACCGCCTCACATAACGTTGGCGGACCCCAAATTCCACATACCTGCTCCAGTAGATATGCTACTTGGCGCTGACATTTTCTGGACCATACTAGGTTCCCAAAATATATCATTGGGTAAAAATAAACCAACATTAAATAAATCTAAACTGGGTTACTTAATTTCAGGCCCAATGCCAACACAACATACAAAATTCACTAATACAGTCCACTGCAATCATATTACCTTACAAAACAACGACGATCAATTACATAATAAATTATCTCAATTCTTTGAACTAGAAGCAGTAGCTACACGTAAACAAACATCTAGGGAAGAGCTTGAATGTGAACAAAGTTTTATAAATAATACCACTCGGTTGCCTGATGGGCGATTCGAAGTGATGATTCCATTAAAGGATTCGCTTGATAAGCTGGGCGACTCTTATGAACAAGCTTTGTCCAGATTTTTATCCTTAGAACGCAGATTCAAACGCGAACCACATTTTAACCCTCTATAGCATTGTGTAGACTGTATTATCTGTAAGAATACCTAAAAATGTCACTACTTTTACTTCGTCTGTTCTACAGTTATTATATTCTATCACTATATTAGTAAAATTGGCATGTTCTCCATGGATACTTATTTCAGCAATATGGACTTATCACGTACCTATTGCAAAACCTAGTTTAGATTCGGTTGATAAACCAAAGCATTGTTATTATATACATAATTGAAAATCACTATGTTGTAAGTCTCTAAATACACAATATTCTGACTTTTACTGTGAGTATACGGAGTCTGACGGTTCTAGACATGAGAACTACTGTGGCGCAGCTTTTTTGATTCGCAAGTGGTACCTTCTTCTAATTCCGTATCTCATCAAAAGTTTCAATAATGCACTTGGAGTTGATCGCTATCGCTTTATATAAAACCTTATTGGGAGAAGTTCGATATTAAATAAAAGAGTGTCAATATTTATGCAAACTGTCACTTGTTTTTGTCAGTTCGTTCGCACGTAATAATAGTTATTTGTGCAACAAGAGAGCAAAGTTGTTTTTTGCTGCGAGTGTTGATTTTGAATCCCGAGTAGGCGAAGGATTCCAGGATTACACTGGTGCGCGGTGCCGTGTGTTAATCGCCTAAGACATTTATTTCTCAAAAATAATACAATTCACTTAATATGAGAAAGACAAGGTAATCTTAAAACTAAATATAAGAATTACTTATGAAGAAGGTAGGTACTCATAAATAAATAAGTTATTTAGCAGACAAACAGTTTTAACAGTGTTGTGGGTAAAAGGAAAAAGTGAGTGTACTATTTCATATCAATTCTTGAAGGCAAGTCGATAGCAATTACACATTGAACTATTTATATGTACTCGTACTGTAATGTTTCGGAAATACAGAGTAGGTATTCTAGTTATCTTTGTACTTAGCAAATTAGTAAAATTGTGTAATAACAATTGATACAGATGTAAATTAAATTAGGTGTGGTGGGTTAAATTTAAAACCTAGAGAAATCTTTTAAGATGTGGTGTTTTATGGTTTTTAAAAAAAATATAAAGTAAAGGACTGTATCTCTTTATTATCATTGGGTAATTTATTATACAACTCTGCTCCTTCGTATAGTATATTTTTTCTTCCATAATTAGTTCGTCGTGGTCTTAAGCAAATGTGTTTTTTCGTCTAGTGCTACGTTTTTGTGTTTGCCCTTTTTTTGTAAATGTTATTTTAGAGTGTATATTTTTGTTTAATAGCTTATGTAGTAATATGCATGTGTTATATTTATATATCTGTGATAGTGTCATCAATTTTATTTCTTTATATTTTTTTTCTGTCGGAGTTAGGTAGTGGTAATGGAATAAGAGTTTTATTATTTTGTTTTGACATGTTTCAATTTGCTTTAAGTGTGTTTTAGCTGCAGTGCCCCACACCTCTATTAGGTATTCTAGGTGAGGTTTTACCATAGAGTTGTAAATGATATACCTAACAGATGTCGGCAAACAGCGGACGATCCCTCGAAGTGCGCCCATGATAGAAGATAGTCTAGATCTTAGTTTATCTAGATGTGTCTGCCAAGTCAGATGTTTATCTAGATGGAGACCAAGATACTTCTCTGAAGAAACTTGGGTTATAGTTTCGTTAGTTATATGTAGGTTTGAGATGTTTGTGACTTTTTTGTTCCTAGCACTAAAAATAATATATTTTGTTTTAGAGGTATTAACAGTGAGCAAATTGTCTTGGAACCATCTGGAGAGAGTGTTTAAGTCTTTTTGTGCTCGTTCGATGATCTCTTCGATATTGTTTCCAAATAAAAATAGGCTTGTGTCATCAGCATAAAGTATTATGTCGCCCGCCAGATTTAGGTTATGTATGTCATTCACGTATAATATGAACAGCAGGGGACCGAGAATGGACTCCTGCGGTACGCCGTAGGTTAATGTTTCGCAACTACTTTGCATATCACCAATCCGTACAATTTGTTGTCTATTAGAGAGATAAGAACGGAACAGGTCATGGGCAGTATCCCTGATGCCGATTTCATGCAGTTTTTGGAGAAGGAGACTATCTGCCCTCAATAGCATAGTTACAGTAAGTCGGATTTTGTCAAAAAATTTGTTAGATATACAGCCGTGATCACGATACCGAGATCTACATTTTTATCTTACCCATTCGTTTGAATCGCTTTTTAAACCAAATTTAACAATAAAAAATTTGCAGTAAGTCGAGCATTTTTTTTACACCACAAAGCATGATTACAGTGGGTACACTTACTGCAGAAGTTCTTATTCAGAGTCTCTCGGCCAAAGTACAGTATGACATCTGTACCACTAATATGTTAAGTCATTTACTGTATAAAAATTGGATATAAGCCTAGCAAATAGACATTAAGAAGATGTACTGTTTTAATCCTAAGCAGTTTCCCAATATTTACTAAATGAGTGATCTAGTCTTAAAAACAGTATGCTGCGATACTGCATGTATGTTTAGTAACGATCCTAAGCGTAGCTTCCAGATTACTTACCTCAAAGACAGTTCGATGCGATATTGCGTTTATGTTAAGTAACGTAATCAGATCTTACATAAGGTTACTTATTATACTGAGAGCATGTAGCCATCCTGTGTTCATGTTTAGACAGCAGTTGTAGCAATAACGGTCAGGTGTACTTACCATGGGAGCAGTAAATTAGCTATACTGTACTCATGTTTAAGATGTACGTACGTATAATATGATGTTATAACTTATTATAAGAATTGTAAGTCGTTTTTACTGCATATCTAAGTTGCTGCCATATAATGCTACGTCATAAATACAGTGCAGTAAAGTTGCTTCACTGTGAACATAATAAGTCATTGTAACTAAAAGTCATTCAATTTGTCTTATAATACAAGCAGTAACTTAGAGGTCCGAGAAAGAATAATTTCAATTATGTCTGTTCCTCGAATATCTACGTAAAATTGTCGACTACTTATGCTAGATGATTTGCAGCAGTGTGCGGCGCGCGCCCCCGCGGGGGGGTGCGCGGGAAGGCGGGGCAGGGGCACTTGACTGAGGGGCAGACAGTCGCTCCTTAGTTTTAGCGTAGAGTGCACGCCCGGTTGTCACCGCGTTGGCGCGAAAACATAAGGTAAGTAATTTTTCGTATATTTTGTTCTTGTTTACTTGGTTAGGGAAGTTCTGTTGGTAGGTCACGTAGCTTTTATACTCCATTTGGAATAAGGTTAGACATTTAAATAAACCTTTTTTACAGTCCGTTCCAACCGATTTTGACTTCTATTGCGTTGGTGGCATGCAGTAAAAAGTTGGTATTGTAACCACTTTTTTGCTTTTAATGCCATCTTTATGCCTACGAAATACAAGTCAAAATCGGTTAAACGGACTGTAAAAAAGGTTTATTTAAAAGTCTAATCTTATTTCAAACGGAGTATAAATGAATAAACCAATTTTGATAAGTTCTTTCTTTGATTATCTGATGTGGTCGGGATGCTTAAACTTGTGTTGGGTACGTATTAGATGTGTGTCAGGGGTTTTAAATAGAAACTTATTGTAATGTCCCAGTATTCACCTCTGCACCACACTATATACATCAGACAAAACAACAACTTTCCGGAGACTTATACCAGCCTGCATCGTTATTTTACAAGCCTTGAACTAAATGCAAATCGAGGTAAGTGCTTAATAATTACAACTTAAATATTTCCTTATCCTAAGGCTGGAAACAGTGCTCGGTCACCGTTGTTAGTATTACCAACAAACAAACTGCAAGCAAATGAGTTCTCGACGAGATATAATAATGTCTAGAGTGCGGCAAGTGGTGGAAGATTCTCAGTATCCAGGAACTGTACCTAATTTACTATGCACTGAGGTAATGCCGATATCACCTAATTCTAGCTACTCATTTGTGGAGAATTCAGATTTTAGTGAAGATGATTTTAGAAATGATAGTTTTTTAAAACTATGTCGCAAAAAGACCGTCGAAGTCGAATCCATTCATGAAACTTCTATTATTATTGAAAGAGCCAGCTCACCATTTTCATCTACTACAAAAATTACGCCTGTAATGACAACTGAAAGGCGTATTTCACCGAGAAAATCATGTAACAAACCATCAACTTCACATACAACTGATTATTTTTCTGATAATGAGGATGTTTATTTGCCCAAAGATTTCGATTCCGATGACAGTGTAAAAGACAAAAACTATTGTGTTACTGAAGAACTTGACTCTACTGATTTAGATACTTCCTTTGAAGAAAACGATGTTATAAAAAAACGTAAAACTAATAAGAGCAACATAAAGTTACATAACCAAAGAAAATGTGATAAACGTGCTGAGGCTGAAGGAAACATCCAAGATCCCGAAGATCAAATATACCAACAAACAAACACCCAGGAAAATAGAGTTGAAACGGCGACAGTTACAGGTGGTTCACAACAAGCTATTACTGAAAAGGAAATCGTTCAAGAAACAGACAATAAAATAACAAACAACGAAGATAGACAAGCTACGTCAATAATTCAAAGCGAGGATACTGTCATTGAAGCTGCGAAGACTACTTTGACTAAGAGAGGTACTATACGTAAAAGGAAAATAATAGAGGAATCGCCTGCGTAAAGAGCGGAAAAAAAAAGGTATGATAGAAAAACTTTCCCTGAAAGAACCCTGTAAACCTACATGTAAGAAGCTCTGTACCAAAAACATTAGTATGGAACAACGTCAGGTGATTAATTCAAGTTACTCGGCCCTAGATGCAGCAGGAAAAGGCATGTTCATCAAAAACAATGTCAGCGTCGCGAATGTCAAATCTCGGAAAAATATAAATAAAGAGCCAAAACGAAACCAAACCTTTAATTACTTTTGTACTGTTCGTGGTCATGAAAGTCCAGTGCAGGTATGCAAGACGTTTTTTTTTAGCGACATTAGGTTACAATCCTAAGAATGACACAAAAGTTTTTCGAGTTCTTCATAGAAGTGAAAACGATGACCTCAATGACAAACGTGGACACTATGACAGGTCGTCGCTGTCAAAGGATAAAACCTTGATAACTTCACACATAATGACTTATAACCCTGCAATATCGCATTACCGCCGTGAACACGCCCCGCATCGTTTGTATTTACCCAGCGATATCACAGTCACAAGGATGCATGCCGATTTTAACAAATTATACCCAGACTCTGCATGCTCTTACGAAGTTTACCGAAGAGTCGTAAAGAGCCACAACATTTCCTTCGCCGTACTGGGCGATGAAGAGTGTGAATTTTGTGCTGTATACGACATACATGCTTGCGAATTCATTACAGCTCCTAATACAACTTGTGCAACATGTAAGAATCATGTTGAACATCGCCAACGCTATACAGACAGCAGGAAGGCGTACAAATTAGACAAGAAAAACGTAGAAGGACATAAAGATAATGACACCGTTTATGTTTGTGTGGATCTTCAAAAGGTGGTAATGCTGCCTCGCATGGACAGCTACAAAGTAGCAATATTCTGTCCTCGAATTATCGCATTCAACGAGACTTTTGCTCCTTTAGGTAAATCTACTAAAGAAAATACTCCTTACGCTGTGTTATGGCACGAAGCCATTTCAGGCCGAAATGGTCATGACATTGTTTCAACATTTAGAGCTTTTTTAATACACCACCGAAACAAAAGTCATTTAGTGATTTGGGCAGATAATTATTCGTCACAAAACAAGAACTGGACACTCTTTTCGTTTCTTGTGAATGTTGTCAACAGTGATTTAATTGAAGCACTCTCTATCACTATAAAATATCTAGAACCAGGACATACATTCAATTCAGCTGACAGCTTCCACCACCAAGTGGAGCAATCTCTCCAAAAAATGAAAAATGTTTGCGACTTTAATCTGTCGCGCGCGCAATTAGCAGACACAATAGAATTTTATTGTTATCTGTCTCCAATATGAGACACCAGTATTATAAAGGTTAATGACTATGTAGAAGCCGTTCGAACCTCTAACTCAGGATTAAATATTCTAAAATTAATGGATGTCCATGATTTTTACAAATTTTGTGACTTTCATTCTGAACAGAAAATGCGTGCATTGAAAGACCGGGAATACGTTAAGATTTTCACTGTGGTCAAAGTTGTCCGTGGAGAGTACAATTTGTTGTACAAAAAATCTCACGCTGATGAGGAATTCAGGACCTATTAACTGCTCCCAAATTACCATGTTTATATATATATATATTTTTACATTTTTATTTTTACATTCTTCCTTGACATTTAAATCACGCTATTATTTGACATTATAATATACCTACAATTTAACTTTAAATCTTTATTAGTGGCTTTTGTGATCATGATAATTATTCAGAATTGTAATATCAATCACGTCATTTCGTTTTTAATACTTTTTTATTTTTAATAATTTATTTATTTTTATATAGATTATTTTCTATTTTGTGAATGTGAGAACGCTGTAGGCTTAGTGGATTTGCTGACCATAATTATTTTGTTAAGTACCTGGTACCTGTTGAAAGACCTACACTGTCCTCCCATACCTAATAACACTGTTATTTGAAAATATTGTAAAAACCAATTATTTTTAAAAGAGTAACCGTGGAGTTTCTTGCCGGCTCTTCTCCATAGGAAACGACCAATTGGAACCGTGCACCTAGCTTCTGACGTTTCATAAGTGCCCATGTAGGTTTATGTGAAATAAAATATTTTTTTTTTTTTTTTTTTTTTTCTTAAACTTTTTACAAGCCAAATTTTTTAAAAACAAACAATTCCCTTGTTCTGAACAGAGAGGTTCACCAAGGGGTATCGCCTCTTCACGAAAGCAGAGAATTGTCAAAGATCTCGTTCCCTTGATGTTACCCAGCCGAAGGCAATTCTGGTTTGACTTGCCAGTTGACGATGCATCCTTGAATCTTTCCAAGGAATTTGACGATTAGTTCTCGTCTTCTTGTTTTCGTAGGACTGAGTTGACTGTTAAAGAAGAAAGTTTTATTTTTTATCCTAAATGGTTATAAGTTTTGTTATTTACGGCTTAAGTATCTATAAGATCCATAAGTGTTGTTAGATAAATCTTAAGTTTTGATTTGATACCGAAGAAAGGATTTATAGTTTATTTGAAATGTAAAGCTACTTTAGATAATTATTTTTGCCTTATAATAGCATCTGTGATTCTAAAATAATTAGTATTGAGAAGACTGAATAATACATAAGTTAACTTGAGTTGGGTGATTAATGTAAGAAAACTAAATTCTTAGTTGTGCCATTTTTTACTGAAAATACTGATTCAATTAAGTAAAATATTAAGAAACGTTATTTTGATTATGAGATCAAGCGCAGGCCACACCGCCAGCTAACGAGCGAGCGAGCAAGCCGAGCGGGCATCGGTTCACCCCTTTTCATCCTTCGGTTCACACCGCAAACTACAGAGATAAGCTACGTCAGCGAAACAAATGCTGCGAACGAAATATACGACGATGCAGCTAGCTCGCTCGCTCGCTCGCTAGCTGGCGGTGTGGCCTGCGCTTAATTGTAAGAAAGAAGTTCGATTTAAACAAAATGTCAATTTCATACACTAAACGTATCATGATTTTTCAAATTTTATTGCTAGGTTACTTTCAGCAGCAGTTAATAACTTGTTTTAGATATACTGATATCTAAAACAAGTTTTTTTTTTTCAAATACATTAATTAAGACAAAAAACTAATTGTTTTATTATCACTTAAAAGCCTGATAAAATAAAACCTATAAACTAAATCTTAAATCATAAATTTATATGGTTACTTAGCATAAATACAGTAAAAAACACACTTACTGTGTTTATGCTAAGTGTTACCTATCAGAGAGCCTCTAGGAGATACTTAGTATAACTAAGATAATGAATTTATTTTGTCTTTCGATTACTCAGTATTGGTTTCCAATTATGTAATAGATGGGTGCTGAGGTCCTCTTTCATTTAAGGTATCAACCATCATGATCTGAATATAAACAAAGGATTTATGGAAGATTTTCTCACCAAAACTTTTACCACGTTTTTCTCGAAACCGTCTAGAGCGTACATACTGCAACTATGCTATTGACGGCAGTATGGCTAATTGTATCAAATGCCTTTTTCAGGTCAATAAATATGCCAAGTGCTGCGCATTTTTCATCAATATTATTTTTTAGATTGGTCACAAGGTTAATTGTTGCAGTTAGAGTGTTTGATTTTGCACGGAAACCATACTGTTTTTTAGAGAAGAAGTTTATAGTTTTGAGGTAATCATCTAAACGTTTATATAATATTTTTTCAAATACTTTAGAGATTATTGGGAGGACAGAGATAGGGCGATAATTTCCTGGGTCAGTTTTTTCCCCCGACTTAAAGATAGGACTAACTTTCGCTATTTTTAAGGAATCCGGAAAGAGGCCGTTTTGTAAACAGTAGTTGATACTCCTCGTGAGTTTAGTTAAATTAGGTTTTTAATACTTTTTATGGTTTTGCAACTAATCGCATCTAAGCCCGCACTGGTGTTTGAATTGAGATTGTCTATGATTTTGCTGACTTCTGCTTCAGTAGTTGGGGTTAAGTGTAGTATTTGACTTGTACTAGATATTTTTTTTTGTGTTGTTGGCAGAGTATGTATTTGTTCTATAGGCCTTGTAATTTTATTAGCTAAAACAGACCCTATAGTAGCAAAAGGTGTTAAGATAATTACATATTTCTTTAATGTCTGTGATTTGGCCGGTTCGCGTATCTAGCTTTGAAGGAGCGGGGCATGATTTAGGCTTGTTTTCAGCTAAGTTCCCGATTAGCTTCCACATCTTTAAAGGTTTTCTTTCACAGTTTTTGAAAACTTTGTAGTAGTAACAACTTTTAGTATTTTGAATTTGTTCCAATACGCTGTTTCGTAGGGTTATAAAATTGTTTCTTATTGAGTCGTCATTGGGATTTTCCTTATAAGCAGACCACAGCTGATTCCTTTTAGTTAGCATTCCAATTATGTCCTTATTGATCAAGTCTGATTTTAACGTGTTTTTAATTTTTAATTTAGGTATTCTATTTTTAATTACTGCTTCCTTTATTGTGTGTTCTAAGCTTTCGTAGTCACTCTCGGAGACATTCACAATGTTACTTTCTACTGTTTGGTAAAGCGCTGTGTAATCTAAGGTATGGTACTTTACTTTCTTCTTCATTTCAGGTGCATATTTGCCAACTTCGAGATAGATTTGCTTGTGATCTGACATTGGAGACTCCACAATAGTTACATGAAACTTATGATTCTTTAGGTTAGATGAGACATGATCAAGGATCGATTTTTTTGTAGCAGTATCGCGGGTACTAAATTTTTCATCAGTGTTGCTTATTATTAGGTGTCCATTTTCTAATAGCATTTTTGTATAATTATTAATCTATCGACTTAAGCACCCTCAAAAACTATGAAAACGATACCCATGACGAAAAGTTTGAATATATTCTAATAGATAAATATAGAATAGATTTTTATTTTGACTTCACTATCGGCTTTAGCAACCTTGATACTAGATACCCATGAAGAAAAAAATTTAAATTTTCGCAGCCGCCAATTTGGAATTACATTTTGACCTCTCAATCTGCTTTAGCACCCTCGAAAACTATGAAAACGACACCCATGACGAAAAATGAGAAAATTTTCGCAACCACCATCTTGGATTTTCATTTTGACCAAATTCACACTTTCTATCTCTCTCCGTCATTCTTTCTCTTTGAATTAGAAGAAGACAGTCGCAGCACCTTTTCGCGTGACGATTTCTGCCAGTGCACTCTTACCACAAGCCGCTTTAAGAACTTCGTTCCAAAAATTTTAATAAAGCAGAATTTAAATAAAACCTTAACAGATGATTTGCAATTTAAAGGTTTTTTAGGTATCCGAACGTTTTATTGTTTGTTTCTTTTTTGGGCCTACTACTTATGGAATTTTGAAATCGAACTTCGAATCGACTTGTTTCTATCTCTCGCTTTTTTCGTATCGAAGTGAAAGTGACAAAACTAAGTGAAGTTCAAATCTTTAGAATTTTGTGAGTAGAGCCAGCACTGTTATCGGCATTTTTTTTATTTTTATTAAAAAGTTACTTTGTCTCACGCTCGCAGCAAAATTGAATTTTGCTCACTGTTTTTAGACAGCAAAACCTGCTTGTTTGAGGTGCTGAAGTGAAAATTGTTTTGTGCAACGAGTTGCTCAAAATCCAAAATTATGAATAAAAGTAAGTTACGTGCGGTGATAAAATATCTCAGTTTGAAAAAAATGTCTACGAAGGAAATTTGTTCGGACATTCAGCAGACATTAGGGGATGATGCTGTACCGTATTCTACGGTTGCGTACTGGGTGGCTGAATTTAAAAGAGGTAGATCAAGCTGTAAAGATGACGCGCGTTCTGGGCAGCCTTCAACCTCCGTTACGGAAGAAAATGTCAAAAAGGTTGAGAATCTGGTTTTGGAAGACAGAAGAATAACTATAAAACACATAGCTGAGATCTTAAAGATATCATTTGGTAGCGTTCGATCCATTTTAATTGATTCACTGGGATTCAAAAACGTGTCGGCAAGATGGGTGCCACGAATGTTAACCGACGAAAACAAAAAGCGACGTTTGGAAATTTCTAAGCGTAATCTCGAAATGTTCCAGTGTGATTCGGATAATTTTTGCCGTCGCCTTGTCACCATGGATGAAACGTGGGTCCACCATTTCGATCCTGAAACTAAGAGACAAAGCATGTCTTGCAAACGAACATCCTCTCCATCTATTAAGAAATTTCGAGTTGCTCCTACCACTGGCAAATTGATGGCCTCAGTGTTCTGGGATAGTGAAGTTGAACCTTTTTAATGATTACATGCCAAAAGGCCAGACGATTACTGGACCTTATTATGAAAATTTAATCCCGAAGTGCGTGAAGCGATTAAAGAAAAACGTGGAAAACTATCGTTGGGCGTGTTGTTTCTTCAAGATAACGCTCCTGCTCATCTATCGGAAGTTGCGCTCAACGCAATCCGCTGTGCTGGCTTCAATCTCTTTAACCACCCACCATATTCATATCCTTTTCCCCAAGCTACTTTACCCGCTTCGTGAATTTGTGTTGGCCACATTAGGGTACGTAAAGTGATCAATTTCCCATTTTGATTTAAATTTAAAAATACTGTTTAATATCTGTTTTTAAGTGAAAATAATAACCGGATGTCAAAACTACATCGGTTTAAGATAATAAACTGATAAAGTAACATAAAACATGTTGATATTATATCCAATTGGTAGTCATTCAAAGCTTAGGGTGGCCACTTTGCCCGACCTTCCCCTACTGCTCAAGATAACTCAAGCCGTTCTGAACATAGCATCTGCTTCAGCAACCAGCGCTGTTGACGTTAGGTTGGCCCGAAGTCACAGCATTTCGCTGAGCAATGACCTGTTCTTGCACAGATGCGACGCACAGCTTAATTTTACTTATTGTTTAGTTCATAAGTAGTTAATTTAACTCTGAAATCGGCATTTTGTTTTGTTTTTTTTGTTCTCATTTGACAATGTCGCAACCACAGACACAGATTACGTAATGTCGCAACAGTAAATTACGCAATATTTTCTATGGTCCGAGGCCTTGACATCAACCAATGAACAACATTTCCAAACGTTTTTTGTTGGTTGAATACGAGGCTTTTGGCTACTTTTGTGTGTTTTGTTTGTACAAAATAAACATATTTTCTTTCTTTCTTTTTTTCTTTCAATGACATGACTGATACACAAGGCCTTGGCAGTCCTGAAAACTTCTTCGCCAACGATATGACTAATCAGCCAGGCCTTAGTCGTCCTGAGAACACCATCTGCTTCAACAACGACATGACTAGTCAGCCAGAAAATATCTGCTTGACCAAAGACTAATCAGCTGAGACTGATCAGCCAGGCCTTAGCAGTCATGAGCACAACATCTTCTCTACTGTTGACACATCTAGTCTACTAGACCACTGTCAGTTCCGTCGCGTCATTAGATCTTGGTCGCTTTCTGATTTACGAGTAACACATGACTCTGAAAACTTCAATGACTGCAAAAGAACATTGTCTCTACCTCTCCTAACAGAAGTTTGTAGGACACACTAGCATCGATAGTCCCTCAATATTATTAGCTTTTCATAGAGCCATTCTCCCAATCTTCAAATTGACGATAGCACCGCTGAATCTTTTCCTATTTTGCAAAACGATTTTGATATTATTCTGAATGGAATTATGAACGAATGTAAAAAAAGGTCGCTGAACCTGTGTTGTGGAAGAGAAATCAAGCAAAAAGGCTTAGAATGCAAGGTGAAGAGTTTTTGGGATACTCGCGACCAGCTAATGGGAAATTTCAACAAGACACCATAAGAGATAAGATAGAACTAGGAGAAAGATGCACATCAGTTTTGTAGGAAAAGTAAAATAAGAGAATGTAGCAAAATAACAGAAGAGATTCGAAAGAAAATCAAAACCTATTTCTGGAAGAAATTAAATTGGGAAAGTTTACGTCAATTCCTTGGTCAACCGCAGAGACACCGATAGACCAAATCAGACGATCAATCTAGGCGATCAGAAACTATGACATATTTTTTGCCAATCAAAGAAGACTGCTCCGAAAAATACAGTAGTACAGGTGTGCAAACCAATGATTCTTGCTACGCTTTCCTTTGGATCTTTCACAGTCTATTCATGGACCAAGAAGAGTGAGTTCGGGATGGCTCCATCAGAAAGTGTAAGTAACTACGTCAAAATGCATCCAGAACTGGAATCGAGACAAAGATGTTGACACTGCAGAATTATTTCGATAATCTGCTGAAGATCACACTATGGCCGAAAAAAAAACAAACTGTTTTTAGAGCCAAAGTACAATACTCTTACAGACTTGTTCGGGAATTACAAAACGTACTGTGCTGAGAAAGAAGAACTGGAAGTGAGCCAATTTATAATCGAAAACTAACCTAGAAATTGAGGCGGCCTTGTCAGCCGTTCATATTAAAAAAGATCTGTTTAGCCAATACAACCAGAATCAAATATCAAGCTGCTTAACAGCTATAGGTACAGTCTTTAATTGGGCTTTGTCCGCTTCTAGAGACACTTTACCGCATGCACAGGAAATAATAAAACCATTAAGTGACGCTGGACGACTCCTATGTGACTGTCATTACAGTCACAGTCGAGGCGATATGTCATCATTAACAATTTTAATAAGGAGAATTGAGAAATCGTGAAGAACACAAAGATCGATCAATACGTTGAGTTGACACGTAACCGTCATCCTAAACGGTCGAGTATTACGCGTCGTCTATACTTTAGTGCCGTGTGGTCATTGACCTTGAGGCTACGTAATGGCCTCTAAAGTGTTAAAATGTCAAAACTGTAACATTGTGGTCAGCGAAGTGCTTGCATTTGTGCAAAATAAAATTGAGGTAATGGACGAAGAAAGTCTAGTGCAAATCTGTGTAACAGCTTTTTCTGAAGAGGAAGTTGAAAATGCCAAAAGTCTGTTATTTGATTCAGTGCAGACTTCAAAGCGTAACATAACGCGCAAAAATAAAGCCAAGACCAACAGTTTGGAGGATATTATAAGCCTTCTCAATCAGACTGACCCAGAGTTAATCCCAATTTTTGTGGCCCGAGATCTACAGAAATTGCCACCAATATCTTTTGACCATATAGATGTCACAAGATTACTTAAAGATCTCCTAATTTTACGAAGTGACATATCGTATATAAAGGAAAAATATGTAACTGACGATCAATTCAGTGTTCTAAAATGTGATCTGGAGAATCTTAAAAGATCTTCATTGGTTAACGTGCATAATTTGAACGTTAATAACAAAAGAGGCACCTCTTTTGTTATTAACGTTTGTTTACGATACCTATGACAGCGGGCCAAAAGTTGTGACAGAAGCAGCTCTAAGAAAATGCGACAAGGCAAGAAGAGAGGGATTCATAAAATCTAAATTAGCGTCTCGAAAGCTCATGCCAAAGTTTGAGACGAAAAAGTATTTTTGCTATAAAAACTGACGTTATTCATACCGACATAACTTTCTAAACCTGTGTTACCTTTTACAATAAATTATTTTATTAATTAAAATATATTTTTATTTTAACATTTACATGCATAACATATAATATTTACTTATTATTTTGATTATAGGATGTACTTATACAATACGTCTTTAAATACTTAAAAAAAAAAAAAACAAGTCTATGGCGGGAGCTCAAGCTGTTGAGCTAGAACTTCCAAACTAAGGTATGTTATTAACAATTATACAGGGTTACAGGGAAAGTCGTACTGAATATTAAAGGATGTTATTATTCAGGTCATTTCCGATGAATTTCATTCTGAAATAAAATGTCCGAAACTTAACCGTTATGGAGATATTAAATTTTAAAGATTATTTTTAAAAATCCTTTATTTTTTGGCTTTTAGTCGTTTTCTTTGGGATTAGAGCTCCTAGAGTCGGTTTTTTTTATGTATCTAGTTAGAGGACATGTCCATTAATAAAAATGATCAACAGAAACTGAACCTACTACTAACAGCTTAAAAGACTGCTCGACAACGGTTAGCATTATGAATTTTCTAATAGAGTGTTCTTAACTTTGAAGGGCTTTAAAAAAAAATGTGTGGAACTTATTCTGCGAATAACTTTACAAAGTTCTACGTCTCTTTAGCTATTCAAAAAGGTATATCATCTACTAGGTTTGTTCATAAAATCTTAAAATAATGTTATTAGAATAGGCCCATCTGGTAGTACAACATAACAGAATTTCGATACAAAAGAATCCGGCTTACTACCTGGCACTTTTAAACAATGAAAAAAGGTTTGGGTAGACATTGTTTGTGCCCGGGAGACGTGCGGTGACAGGTATTTATGTCATTTTAAATGTCTGAATTGTCAAATCGTGGATCGTAGTGTTTGTTTAGTCTACTCATGCGATTCTTCCATGGTAGATGTGTTATCCGTGCCCTCCGATTTTTTTTTGTAAAAACGCGACTTGGCTTGGATTTTTGGACTGTTTCATCTTCTAACTGTGTGACGTGGCTTGTAACTGGACTTTGATTTGTGTTGTGAACATGGCAACATTTACCAACGAGGAATATGCTGACATCCTAATGTGTTATGGATTTGGCGAAGGAGTGTCGTTGCGTGCACGCAATGAATACATGCTAAGGTATCCTACTCGCCGAGTACCTGATATTGGCGTATTTGACAGAGTTTATCGAAGACTACGAGAAACTGGTTCTGTGCTAGTACGTCGGACTGACATGGGACGACCTCGTGTTCTTTATGACGACGACGAAGATAATGAAATACGACGTCTCTTTGAAGCCGACCCAACCACGTCAACAAACGTTGTCGCTCGACGGCTTGGTATTTCCCAGTGGAAAGTCTGGTTCGTAATGCACAGTTCTGGGCAATACCCTTACACGCCAGTGCAAGTAATTGAAGAAGGGGATCCATTGAGACGACTAGACTTCTGCAGATTTATGCTCAATGCCGATAATGAAGATCCGGATTTTTTAAAGAAAATCATGTGGACAGATGAGTCGAAATTTGACAAAGACGGCATCACAAACTATCATAACACCCATTATTGGGCTCCCAAAGCGCAAGGTAACCCCAATAAAAAAAGACCAAAAGGGTCACAAAGGAGATTCAGTCTTAATGTGTGGATGGGTATAATATCAAATAACTTGATAGGGCCATACTTCCTGCCCGATAACTTGAATGGCGAGACATGTGAAAACTTTTTGAGGGAGGAGTTACCCTCTTTAATGCAAGACTTGCCTATTGCATTGAGACGAGACATGTTCTTTCAACATGATGGCTGCCCAGCGCACTACAGAAGAAGTGTTCGAGCATGGTTGGACGAGAATTACCCAAACCAATGGATTGGAAGAGGCGGAAGCATAGCATGGCCGGCGAGGAGCCCCGATTTAACGCCGATGGATTTTTATGTGTGGGGTCATATGAAAAGCCTAGTATACGACCAAATGACACCGATCGCAAATGTCGATATTCTAAGACAAAAAAATATTGATGCGGCTGAGGAAATGAGGCGGAACCTACGAACTTCTGTCGTGAAAAGTAATTTAAGAAAAAGAATGAGACTTTGTGTAAGAAATAGCGGCGGCCATGTAGAACATGAATTATAAAAATATTGCTAATTTTTTTTTCTTTTTTTTACGTATTTTAGCTACTTTTACCTCAAACTAAAAATGTACCCTCTCCTAACTTAACTGTTATTTGGGCAATGTTTTGCCTATTTAATAGCAAGTGTTATACCTTTTTGAATAGCTAAAGAGACGTAGAACTTTATAAAATTATTTGCAGAATAAGTTCGATACATTTTTTTTTATTAAAAGCCTGTTAAAGTTAAGAACACTCTATTAGAAAATTCATAATGCTAACCGTTGTTGAGCAGTTTTTTAAGCTGTTAGTAGTAGGTTCAGTTTCTGTTGATCATTTTTATTAATGGACATGTCCTCTAACTAGATACATCAAAAAAACCGACTCTAGGAGCTCTAATCCCAAAGAAAACGACTAAAAGCCAAAAAATAAAGGATTTTTAAAAATAATCTTTAAAATTTAATATCTCCATAACGGTTAAGTTTCGGACATTTTATTTCAGAATGAAATTCATCGGAAATGACCTGAATAATAACATCCTTTAATATTCAGTTCGACTTTCCCTGTAACCCTGTATAAAGCATCCGACTCGTAATTTAAAAAATATATATATTGCACACCTAGATCTAAACTGAGACAACTCAAAAATCGTTAATTTTGAGTTATGTTTGTATTCGAATGCTCGGTTATCATACGCAACTATCCAACATGACAGGTTCAATAAATGCTTATAAAATTAATCACTAGATGGCGTTAACTTTCTTTTATTGAATCAACGTCGGTCACCCTCTCCCACCTAAACAAGTCTATTGTCAGTTAACCTTCACTAGTCATAAGGAGTGCACGTATTAACAAGAACGAAAACGCGGATATTTCGAATTGTTACAGTTTTGACGATACGTATACGTGAGGTTAATTAGAGTTGTTACAGTGTTGGTGAATTGTTCTGCCATATTACATAAGGATATTTTGACTTGTTCCAGTTTTGTTTGATAAGGTACGTAAATATTTAATAACTATTTTGATTTGACTTAGTTTTGATGGATCAACATGTGAAATTCTAGTTATCATCCTATTGTTGAAACAAATTTATTTTAATGTTTTTTAAACACACAGTGTGATATTTTACATGCGTCGCATAAAAATGGTTCACGGTATTATAAATTGACTGTTTCCAATACACTGTTTTTAATAACACTATTTACTGCTTTGTATTTAAAGATTTTTTTGAGTTAACTCACTATTGCTGGATAATTATAATTTACAATAACTGATTTTTCTATTTCAGAGAAAAATGAAGCGAGCCCGTTCTCTTGTCAATATTATCAATGAAAGATATAAAGAGAACCTATTAACAGCTAATAAAGAAGACTTAACTACAACTGTAAATGTAGAAGTACAAAAAAAATAGAAAATATTCCAATAAACACTAGTGTGATGACTAAACCATGCCAGAGCAGACAAATTGAAAGTGATTTTATTGTATCGCCAAGTGAAGAAAGTTACGTGGGTGACTCTGATAATGATCCAAATTATGTCCGTCAAAAGAAGAAGACTTTTTCCCGTAAAGTAATTCCTTCTTCATCTTCTTCAAGTGACAATACGTCATCAAACTCTTCGAATTCTAGCGATAGTTCTAGTAGCAGTAGTTCTGATTCTGAAACTGAAACCAGGGCAATTACTCACACTGTAGCACAGCCTCGAAGCCAAGAAGTTTTTGAAATTGAAACCACGGCTGTTACTGATACTGCTAGACAGCCTCAAACCCAAAACGATGTTGATACTGAATACAGGGATGTTACTGATACTATTGCACAGCCTCAGAGTTATGTTGTCAATGAAGTTAGTAATGATCAGCCAAATGAAGAAGTAAAAAGAGGAAAGAAGAGGTTAAGAAGAGAATGGAAAGCTAATATTTGTAAAGTCCTGAGGAATTCTGGTAAGGCCTACCAATCTTTATCAAAAAACAAGAAAGTCGTTTCTGGAAGGAAAGTTCGCCCGGCTTGCAGCGAAAGATGCAGACAACGTTGTAGTTTGAAGATTAACGAAGAAACAAGACAAAACATCTTTGATGGTTATTGGGGCCTAGCAGATCTTCAGAGGCAGAGGGAGTATATAATCAGGCATACTCAAGAAATCAAACCAAAGTATAGGTATTCTTGCACACAGGAGTATAGAAATCTTAATAGAGCATTTAATTTCGAAGTGGCTGGCAATAAAATCCGAGTGTGTAAGGCTTTTTTTAAGGCCACACTTGACTTGAGTAACACATCTATTACGACTGCACTCTGTAAAAAAATGATGCCGGTATTGTAGCCAATGATTTTAGAGGCAAACACGGTAATCAACCAAAAATTGATGCGGGAATTAAAGAAAGTGTTGTAGAGTTCATTAACAGCATCCCGAGGATTGAGTCTCATTACTTGAGGGCTCAAACATCAAGGGAATTTATTTGCAGTGACAAATCTCTTGCCGACTTATATCGCGATTACAAAGAAGATCGTGAACTCAAACAGTTACCTTTCGCCACGAAGTCAACCTTTAACAGAATATTCAATACAGAATTTTTAAAACAAAAACAAAAAAAACAAAAATGTTTTTATTTCATTATTTTACACGTTGTACGTTATACAGTTGGTGGCGTCTCCTTTTAAGCATAAAAATGCCTGTGCCAGGAGGCGCCGCTCTTTTATATCTTGCAATTAATGAGTGTAAACATGTAACGAAACAAAGTTTTATAAATTAATTATTTTTAGATATTAGATATTATAATTAGTCTGTTGGTATAAGTGTGTGTAAATTTAAGCGTGCGTGCGAGTGTGTGCGTGTGTATGTATGCGTGTGTGTGTATGTGTGTATGTGAGTGTGTATGTTTGTGTGTAGTTATTTTATGCGGAATCGGTTTTACCTTATATTTAATAGAAGAGTTTCTACTTCATCATAGCTTAACTTATCTATCCACTTAATCAGCAACAATTTGCATTCTTTATACGGTTTAGTATGTATATCTATTTGTTTATTTATTTTATTATATAGGAAAGACGAGCGTTTTTCGTACTGAATATTTGCAAATTCTGTTTTTACAAAAGGGATGGAAGCAATATTATGTTTCCTTCTTCTAGCTAATACATTAGGATCTAAAGGAAGGGTTTTATATTTTTTTAATACAATGTGTAGTACATATAATTTTCTAACTGATAATAAATTACTTATTTGGTATAGCTCATAGGTGGAAAAGGTCCTTTTTTTGAAGTACATTACTTTTATCAATGTCCGTTGTGCTCTTTCAACATCAAGGAATCGTGTTTTACGCGCGCCCCCCCAAATGGAAATGCAATATATTATTACAGATAAACTAGTGAGATATACACTTCATTAATAAGATTTTTTTTTGCTAAGCCTCTCCTTGGGAATATGTGACGTAATGTTTTAAAAATCCAAATAAATTTTCGTATTCTCGCAGTAATTTGTTCAATCTGAGAATACCAGGACAAGTTTTGGTCTAACATTATACCTAGGTACTTGACGTGGCTAACTTTACTAATTGTTGGACAATTGCAGTCACAATCAACCGTCCTCCTACACTCATGTATTTTAATGTTGAAATTAGGTTCTGGTTGGACATTTTTATAAATTGAGAAACAGATATAATTAGTTTTGCTCGTGTTTAGCGTAAGGAGATTTGTTTTTAGCCATGAAGCCACTTTTAACATACCCTTTTCTGTGTTGGTTTTGGTTTCAGCCCAGGTTGAACCGGTGAAGACGATTGCGGTGTCGTCGGCATATGAGATTATTTTTGCTTTATTGATTGACATATTACATAAGTCGTTTAAATATATTAAAAATAGCGTTGGACCCAAAACGCTACCCTGAGGTACGCCGCATGTTACGTCAACGTCCTCGCTGACAAAACTATCTAGCTTAACCTTCTGTTTTCTATTTTTCAAGTAATCAGTAAAAATAGATAGTTGTGAATCTCTAATACCAATTTTTTCTAATTTTTGGACAAGGATGGAAATAGAGACCGTGTCGAAGGCCTTTTTTAGGTCTATAAAAACCGATAAGCACCTAGTACCTTTATCGAGTTCTTTTGTTAGTACAGTAGTTATAGACTTGATAGCGTCTTCCGTAGAAATACCGCGTCTGAAGCCAAATTGAGATGGGGATAAAATGTTGTTGGTTTGAAGATAGCCTAATAATCTGGAATTTAAAAGTTTTTCTAATATTTTTGCTATAACAGGTATAACAGAAATTGGTCTATAGTTATTCACATCCCCCACCTGTCCACCCTTGTATATGGGGGTTATTATTGATTTCTTTAAAAAGTTAGGGAAGGTGCCTTGTTTAAAACAAAGATTAGCTAGATGCGTTATAATTGGAATTATTTCATGTTTAACATGTTTGATATACCTAGTGGAGATATTATCCCACCCAGGAGCACTGTCTAAATTTAGAGAACATATTATACCGTTTATTTCATTGTCATCTGTGTCCAGCAGAACGAAAGATTTAGAGAGACTAGGTAAGGAACGTAGATATAGATTCAGGTCATTCTGGGTTACGGTTTGTTGAATGTCATTTGCCAGTTGGTTACCAATATTTGTGAAATATTTATTAATGTAATTTGCTGATTCCGTAGGTGATGCTTTTAGATTAGTTAATTCAGAATTATTTCTAATAGTTTTATTTGCATAAGTGATGGTTTTCAGGTTTTTCCAGAGAAGTTTGTTGTTGTTTAACGATTTATTTATAAGGCTTCTTTCATATTTTCTTTTTAGTTTTTTTATAAGGTTGTTGCAATGATTTCTGTAACGAGCATAAGTAATTTTTTTTATCTCATTATGGGGATCGTCTCGGGTGTGTTTTTGGAGCTTATTACGATTTTTTATACATCTTAGTATGCCTTCAGTGATCCAGGGCTTAATTATTCGTTTACTTTTGGGGATCTTGTGAGTAATAGTATTTATTGTTAGTGATTCAATAAGACCTTGTGTTAAACATTCAGTTATGTAATTAGGGTTTTCACAAAAAAGTAATGTTGATAGGTTTTTTTCTTTTAAATATTGCAAGGCACTTTCAAAATCAATTTTGGTAATAGTTGTTGGTGTAACTTGGTAATGTTTTGTTTTAGATAACGATAGAAAGGTTGTACGGTGGTCTGTAATTGTAGTGCGTAGGATAGCAATAAAAGCAGAATGCCGTTTCCTGTTTATTTTTAACATAAAGTGATCAAGACAATTGGTTTCCCTTGTAATTAAGGTGTGACCAGAGAGGATACCATGACCCGATAACATATCCAGGTAGGATGTTCTGTTTTTAAGTTCATATGTTTGTTCAACGTGTTTAGGTCTTATGTTGATATTGATGTCACCAGCAACTATTATATTTAGTTTTTGAGAATTTAGGTTATCTAAATGTAGTGACAAAGAATTTATAAAAGGTTCCGCGTTAGTATTTGATAGTGAACGATAGATACCTAAAATTATGTTATTCAGTATATTTACTTGTAGGCATGAGGCGTGGCTTATGCTTAATTCTGTGACGCAGGCTTTTAATGTGTCCTTGATGTATACTACAACGCCGTCGTTTTGATTTAGTTGACGAGTTGTAGCGTAGGAACGATACCTGGATAGTGTTGGTATAGGTTTATTTGGAACAAGTCGGCATTCCGTCAGAATTATAACGTCTGTTTCAAAATTGAAGCAAGACATATTTACTATGAAGTCATCGAAATTGCAATAAATGCTCCTAATATTTTGGGAAATGATGGTAAGGTCACTTTTATTTGTATTGTAGTTATGAGCGAGTTCACTACAATCGCATTCTATCGATCTTGCAATACTCAAATTATCGATGTCATTTAAAGTTTGTAGTAGATCACCCATTGTTTTGTTTTATTAAATACACGGTACATTTTAGAATCAGGGTAATATTTATATATAATGTTTGAAGCCGTGAGAACACATGCCATTTTATTATGTAAAATAATACAAGTATTAGGGATGTATAATAATTATTTTGAATGAATTTATTTTTTTTGTAAATATTAATTAATGTATTTTTAGTTATTAATATATTTTTATATCTATAATATATTGCGCTGTTTAGTTTTCTGTAATTAATAAAAATTGTCTCAAGTGTAAATAAACTTTTAGGTCTAAAGTGTGGATGATAATGTGAGTGTGTGTTAGTTGGTGTGATTAGAAGAATAAAAAATAATGTAATTTGTGTGAATGTTGCGTAAGTGTAACAGACTTTACATACCCAGTTTGATAAGCACAGATAACGAGCAAAAAAACAGTGAGAATAGTACTGAAATTCACAAATATAATATAGTCATTGATGGATTATCAGCTGTTGGATTTGTGCTTCGCTTTTAATTATAATGGATGGAGAGTCGTCTTCTTTTTTGAGGTATACCCGTCCATATGCAGTCCAGCAGTATTTGTAAGCTTTTGACTTTACGAGGTCACGCGCGAGAAAGTGTAGGCGTGCAGCCTTTGCAGTAAGTTGCTCAGTGATAAAGATAGGTGTATCCTCGTTTGTGCGCAAGTCCAGGTGTTTGACACATAACTTCGACTTTTGATTAAAGTTGAAAGACTTACAAGATCTCAGAATGTTATTCTTTATCAATGTGGAGTTTGTTTCCACTACAATTGGTGTGTTATTTGTATCTTTCTTTGCACGAACTCTGTATACATCACGAATAACCGTCTTGTTGATCGAGCAACCCACTGAGTTCGATAGGCTTGTAACCATATGAATTAGGTCTTCTTTGGTTTCGTTTGACTGCTTTGGTACGTTTTTTATAATTTAATATTGCATTTCATATTCCAAAAAAAGATCTTTGCGATCTCTGTGAGGGCTTTAAAAATGCCAATGCAGAAGAAAAAAATAATTTAAAAATTAATTATGAACAACATGTTTTAGAAAAAAAAATTGCAATGGACCACAAAGAAAAAGATAAGAACAGAAATGACGGAGTAATCGTAGCTGTATATGATCTACAAGCAGTTATGCAAGTTCCAAAGGGTCAAGTTTCACTGTTTTTCTATAAATCTCGAATTAATTGTTTAAATTTTACAATAAGTGATCTGAGGGCAAAAGATGTAATTTGTTATTTTTGGGACGAGACAGAAGGTAAAAGGGGTGCTGTTGAAATAGGTTCCTGTGTTCTGCAGTATATTGACACTTTGTTACATAAAAAAACATCCAGATAAAGATATTGAGGTTATTTTCTATTCTGATAATTGCTGTGGACAACAAAAAAATAAATATTTACTATCTGCTTATGCTTATGCTATTGTCACTAAAAAAGTTAAATCAATAACGCATAAATTCCTAATACGCGGTCATTCTCAAAACGAGGGTGACAATGTTCACAGCGTTATAGAGAAACAAATCAAAAGGCACGTAAAATCTGGCCCAATATTTACCCCGCAACAGTATTGTACTTTGATTCGAACGGCAAAAAAAACCGGCAGTCCTTATCGAGTAGAAGAAATGACACATGAAAATTTTTATGACACTAAAATGTTGCAAGAAGAGTGGGGAACAAATTTCAATTTAGATGAAGATCGTAGCCAAGTTAAATGGCACGATATAAAAGTCCTAAGAGTGGAAAAGGAGAATCCAGGAGCATTTACAAAACCTCATGTTCAGATGAAAATTATAAAAAGGTGTCTGTGCGCAAACGCCGAACGAAAGATGATCAGATTGTTTTTACGGGGCTTAACAAAGCTTACAATCAAAAAATACCTCTCTCTGAAGCAAAGATAAAAGACATTAAGGATCTTGTAACAAAACACGCTATCCCACAGCATTATGTAGATTCTTATTTTAAAAACATAATTGGTGATAATATCTGATTGCTTTTCAAAATTAAGTGCTTATTATAAAATAAAAAAACTAATGTGCCTTTTACGTAAGTACAGCCTTCCTGTATCTAAGAATTTATAACTTTTTTTATTTTTGTCTGTTATTTAGTTAGGTAATGTGACAGATATTTTTTCATGAATAGGAAGATTGATAATCTACTGTTTTAATTGTTGATCTCTAAGGTGCCATACCAAACGATGCCTATTAGTATTGTAAGAAGTTTGTACAAGAATTTAATTCTTATTACCATTTAATAATAATATTTATAATTAAAATAATTTGTTTGTAATTTGTGTTTGTACAACTCTCTGAACAATAAGTTTTTAAATCTCATACTTATTTTTCTCTTTGCTCACCTCATGGGTCATGGCCTGCGGTACTTGGTTTTGGATCTCCGGCAGCGCCGCGGCATGGCATTCGGTCCCCTGTCTGACGGGACTGCTGGCAGTGTCAGCGTTACCCCTGTCCGCATTCTTCCAATGTTGACAACCTATTTATTAGAATACTTTTTGATTTATCATATTACTAGTCCCATGTTTTTTGCTAAATATTCATTATTATTTTTATTATTTCTAATTTCAAATTATATTTCAATTACCGTATTCGTTATTTGTGTTGTTCTATTTTGTATTTTTAATCGTGACTGACTTCTAAACTGTTTCATATATATTTATTTATACCTTCCTGTTGTTGGAGCTCCAAAGCTACTATTATATAGTAGTTGGGACATCGGGTCACCCTTCAGCTTCCAGATTCCAAGGCTTTGTCTTTTAAATTTATTGGGTCCATCTCACCTTTCACATTCACTCACAAACGCATAGTTGCTAAGTTGAACATTGACATAACTTTTGCTGTTGCATAATAATACATCATTGGCCATTTTGTAATTCCTTACATAATTTTGCATAACTTCCTGTTGAGTGTAACCATAGATTATACAGAGTTTTTTATTGGTAGTGACGCTTCGAAAAGTTGCCACTACATAATACGCAAAACGTTTTGAGGATGATATTCTCGTAGCATGTATGTTTCGTTTTTCTTTTATTTTAATCACATATAAATTGAATTATATTATTTTTCTGTAAGTACGCTGTACTGTGTACAGTACTGCTGTACAGTGCCGGTACAGCGTCCTAGTTATTGTTTTTTGCTGCACCGAACGACGTCAATACGTCGGCGCCGGTTGTCGCTGAAAACCAGCGCTGGGGCTCTGTCGTGCATAGGGTCGCAGCATAATGCTGAGCGATAGCCGTTTTGCGTGGATGTGACGCATGTTTCCCGCAACCTTTTCTATTTTTATTTTGTGTAACCTCTTTTTTGCGTCATGTTTACCGCAAATAAACGTATTTTCTTTCTTTTCTTTTCTTTCTTTCTTTCTAGATGTTTCTATTTTTAATTAATAGTAGGCTAAATTCTTAAAATTTACATTTTAAGATTTTGAGACTGATTTTTGTCATTTATATTAGCGTCGCATTACATGAAAGTTTTATTTTTTATTTATCTGTTTAAGATTAAAGCCTTTTTTGATTATGAGAGAAAAATATCTCAATTTTTTGTCCCCTTTTAACTTTGGAGATTTCTTTTTTCATTGGTAGTAACTGTACATTAATGTATAACTTTTAGTGTATGGTTTTTATTAATGTTTCATTATTATTTTATGTTGTACCACTCGTCTAGTACACTTTTGTTTGAATAATTATTTACATATTTTATTATAAGTACAACTCAAAATGATTCATTAAAACTGTTTCGAGTCTAAATGGTGTTTATTTTTAATACATAGTCACCACCCTAAAGTGTAACAACTCGAAAAACAGTAATTATCGATAGAAAGGATTGAATTTTAGCCCCAGTTTATATACAGTGACATTTTACAAGCTATTTATTATCTAGAATCAAATTAAATTGTATAACTTCCCTAACAAAAACCGCAGCTATACGTTTTTATCGTCTCTTGAAAAATGACCTTTTTTGAGTTGTCTCAGTTTAGATCTAGGTGTGCGTATGTCGAAGCGTCACAATTAAATACCATTTAGTTAAGGCATAATTTAATTTATTCAGTATGGCAACGTCAAGCAGTTAGCTTGAGTGAGGTCGCCACAGTGTCAGTTTGACATTGACAGCCGACAAATGACATCTGAGTTGACAGCTGACAGTTGACGGCTGTCTAATCTGTCATACTGGTGTCATGGGGTGTCAACAAGGGGCGCTGACACATTCAATGTGACGAACTCGCTGCGTTACCAACTGAATCGGTGCTAATCTCTGTTATCTTAAATTATTCTTGAAGTATTGTGATTTAACATTGTGATTACATGAGTGAAGTGCTCAATTAGACTTTTATTTTGATAAACACCATGACTGATGACGAGATGCCACGTGATTTGTCTTCAACACCACGCGATACCTCGTTATATATATATATATATATATATGTAGGATCAGGAGTGCCGAGAGGTATATCGTCAGGGTTTGGAGTTCTCATTTTATTGGGATAAAAAAGTCTGTATAAACAATTACAACGTTTTTAATACAGTAGGTAGTTAGGTACACAAGTAAACCGACAGTTTTGTCGGGAGCAGGGGAGCTCTTTAATGAGTCGAATCCGAAGATCGACCGACTCGCTTACCGAGTGCACGCTCTTTTATAAGACAATGCCCCCACCTTGCAATCCCTCCACGACAACTCTGTCGGTGGCGCACGGAAGTACGTCAAGTGTTAACTTGATACAAAACACTAAAATGTGCTAAATCTTATAAGACTTACATTACCAAAAATGCTCCAAATGTCTTAAGTCGGACTATTACACTTAAGGGCTTGGTCAGGATTGGTCGCTAAATATCTGTGTTTTTTTTGCAAGTAGCAATACGTTCTGCATTTATATGAAAGAGGACTTGGCGGGAAGTCAAACGAAGCGGTAATTTTGATTTCGCAGAGTTTAAATAAATAATTTATAAGGAAATTACTATTAAATAACCTCAGATAGGACCTCGAACAACCATGAGTGTCACCAGTGGCGGTGAGGAGCCGCCAGATCTGGGAGAAAAAAACAAGAAAAGAAAGTACAACCAAAAAAAATCCTGACCCAAATAATAAGTATACCATTTTTACTAAACAAAATTATAAAAGACTGTTCATAGAAAACACCAATTCTGAGTATGTAGTATATGTCGAGTCAACAGAGCAGGAGAAAGTTGGGAATAAAAATCCCATCACGCTCACCAACTTAATATCTGATAATGTTAAAGGTGTTATAGGCGTACATAGAATAAATGCGCACAAAATAGGGATAACATTCAAAAAGGCGGCTGCGGCCAACAATTTTCTGAAAATGGAAGACTTCTTATGGAGAAACAAGTTTAAAGCATTTATACCATCGTATTTAACAGAAAGGATTGGTGTATTGAGGTTTGTGCCCAAAGAACTCTCCAATGAAGAAATATATAAAAATATAGTATGTGACTCTGAAGTGATTTCAATTAAAAGATTCATGCGTAAAGTAGAGGGAAAATTAGTGCCTCTCAATACAGTTGCCGTTACCTTTGCATCAACATCCTTACCGCAATACGCCTATATACAACTATTTAGATACGAAGTGAAAGCATACATACCACCATTATTGCAATGTTATAAATGTCTAAAATTTAACCATTCGGCTAAGACTTGCAGGGGCGAGCAACACTGCTCTTCTTGTGCTGGTCGTCACTCTTACAAACAATGCGATGTCGAGGAGATCACATGCATCAACTGCGCAGGTAACCATCTTGCCATTTCACGAGACTGTCCCATTAAAAAACAAAAAATTGAAGAGAAAAAGGCCAAATTTCTTATGCAGCAATCGTATGCCACTGTTGTGAAACCACCACCTACATTTAATGAGAAATCTTTCCCTGTTTTATCCAAGGTTACTGATAAGGCTAAAACCAATGATACTTTAGATATTAAACAAGTAGCAAATAATGATATTATAATTAACGCTGTTGTGCGTGTTATTTGAAGGGTCAAGAAATGATATCAAGTTTTGAGATTTACTGAATGTAATTATTGTTTATTAAAAGGTTCACAATACTTGGTTACGTTTATTTCCTTAATATATATGACGTGGCAAGGCGAAGGTATGTGAGCGACTGGCGTGCCCGGCGCTGGCGTTCCTTACGATACCAAAAATGCAATTCAGCAAAACGCAACGCCAGGGTCGCTACATCACACCCCCCCTTTCTTAAAAAAATAACATAATTCACAATTTTTTTTTTTACAAAAAATACACTGGGCTTACAATTACAATGTTGCGTGCAACACTACACAATAGGTACAGTACACCGGAAATGTTGCTTACTTCTACTTCCTCCTCCCTTGCGGTCTCTTCACATTGAAGAGCCGTCTTTAAAAAATATATATTAGGTTTAGATATGTTTAAGGGTAGCTGTCATAACGTCCGCTCTGCAATATTCAATAACACCACTAGGGCCGGCAGCTTCCGTTATGACAGCGCCAGTGCAATAAATACTTACAAATAATTATAACGATAATACAATCTTGACGGGATACCACAGCTAAATGTAACCGTACATAGTTCGCGTTAACACATAATATAAACCGGCAGATTCCTGCACAATTCACTTTTCGTACCTGTTTACACGTAATTTGCTGCGCTTGCCGGATTACCCATATTTCCGGCCGCTGTTCCAGCCAGTGTCGTCACCTCCTTTTTCAGCCAACCTCTCAGTTGGCCTATGCAGCCTCTTTTTATTGCGTAGCATAACAAAATTCCCAATATTACCGCAATAATGATAAGGATTATCCCAAAATAATTCAGTTTGTGTTCCAATTGTTGTCCAGCTGCTACCTGTGCTTGGGCTATTGAGATGAATTCTTTATTATGAAAATTACCCATGTCTATAAATCTGTGCTCTTTACTTGATTTCGGTAATGTAAATAGTGAATTGTACATGAATCTCTTACACTTGCGATATACTTAAGCTAATTTTGCTAGTCGAGCAAAAATCGCACCGGTTTCTTGATTACTCGGCCTGAGCGCGTGGTTTTATTGATAGGCGGTAGCGAGTTTGGCTCAACCTGCGGTTTTTGTGTTTCACTGTTATTATTGTTCCTTACGCTGTCTGGTATCGTATCCTCACTAATAATATATGCTGGTTTTAATCTATCAATGGACACGGTTGATTGACGATCGTCTTTTTGTATGTCAAACGTCTTATCGTTTCTGCTAATAACTTGGTATGGACCACTATACGACGGTGTCAATGGCTTCCTTACCATGTCATTTCTAATGAATACGTGTGTACAGGTATTTAGATCTTTATGAACGAATATTTTCCGCGAGCCGCTAACCGCTCGTGACTGTGGGCGCATGTCATTAATTATATTTCTCAATTTGCTTACAAATGTCGGTAAATGTCCTACTTGCGGTTTTTCTGTCTCGTGATAAAAATCGCCTGGTAAACGCAACGTGTGTCCTAAAACCATTTCTGCTGAACTTACATTCTGGTCACTTTTGCAAACTGCACGAAGTCCCAACAATACTGTAGGTAATTCGTCAACCCATGACCTATTTTCTAACAGTCTTGCCTTTATTGCTGCCTTAAGGGAACGATGCATTCTTTCTACCATACCATTACCCTGTGGATGGTATGCTGTCGTACGGATTTTCTTTATGCCTAACATATTCATCAGACTGCTGAATATTTCGCTTTCGAACTGTCTGCCCTGATCGCTGGTTAACGTTTTAGGACAACCAAATCTACATACCCAACCTTCATAGATCGCCTTAGCGACTGTGTCAGCAGTAATGTCCGTAACTGGAATTGCCTCCGGCCAGCGAGTAAATCTATCTATGACGGTGACGCAATATCGATAACCTTCCTGTGCAGTCGGTAGAGGCCCTACTATGTCTACGTGTATGTGTTCAAATCGTTCTGTTATCGGGAATGTACCTAATTTTGAAACGGTGTGTCTATGTACCTTTACTCTCTGACATTGTATGCATGATCTCGCCCATTTAGCGATGTCTTTATTCATGTCCGGCCAAAAATAACGACTTGTGACCATTCTTCGTGTGGCCCTAATACCTGGATGGCTTATGCTATGAACTGAGTTAAAAACTGGCTTTCGGTACTGTAATGGGATGTATGGCCTTACTTGGTTTTTAGTAATATTACAATATATCTTTCTTTTACATAAAGGTGATTGAATTTGTTCTAATACAATGTTGCCTCGTGAACTTGCTAACATGTGTGACATTTGAGCGTCTGTTTCCTGCGCCTGCGCGATTTCGTCGTAATCTATGCTAGTGTTACAAACAATGGACTCTACCCGTGATAGCGCGTCAGCAACCGCATTCTCGTTGCCGGTGACGTATTGCATGTCGCTCGTGAATTCGCTGATGTACAATAACTGCCTTGCGCGCATTGGTGTTTCTCGATCCGTGCCTATTTTTGTAAATGCGTATGTTAACGGCCTATGATCGGTGAAAATGGTTAATTCGCGACCTTCTACCATGTTCCTGAAATGGACGATTGCCAAATAAACTGCTGTCAGCTCGCGGTCGTATGTGCTGTATTTTTGTTGTGCTGCTGAAAGCCCCTTTGAAAAATATCCTAGCGGTTGCCATTTACCGTTTGTTTCTTGCTGTAAAACTGCGCCTACGCAAGTATTTGATGCGTCACACATTAGTGCTAGTTTGCCTGATTGTCCCGGGTGAGCTAGCGTAATGGCGTTTTTTAGGCTATCCTTGCACTTCTCAAAAGCCGCCAATGCTGTATCGTTCCACTCTATTTTAGACTTATCTTTCTTTTTGGCGCCGTGCAAATATTTATTTAACTCCGCCTGGCTTTCGACCGCGTGTTTTATATGGGACCTGTAAAAGTTTACCATACCTAGAAATCGACGCAATTGTTCGATTGTTTCCGGTCGCGGATAATTTTGTATGGCCTCGACCTTATTTTCTAGTGGCTTTATTCCGTTTCTATTTACGTTGTAGCCTAAAAATTCTATTTCCTTTTTCCCTAACTCGCATTTTGCTAAATTTATTGTTATGCCATACTGATCGAATCTACTGAAAATTAGTTTTAAATGTTTTTTGAAAAGCTGGTCGTTGGTGCTGGCTATTACAAGGTCATCGATGTAACAGAATAAATACGAGCTTTCCTGGCCGTCCTTGAGATATTCTATATTTTGCAACACTGTGTTATTCATAAATCTTTGGAACGTTTGTGCTGCGTTTCGCAAACCAAACGACATCCGTGGAAACTCGAAAAGCCCGAAAGGAGTTATAATTGCTGTTTTTTCGATATCCTGTGGTGCTATACTAATGTTATGGTAGGCCCGGTTGATATCTATTTTTCCGAAAATTGTCTTACCTGCTAGTCCATACGTGAAATCCTGTATCCTCGATATGGGGTACCTGTCTGGCTTCGTGATCGCGTTGAGTGCACGATAGTCACCACAGGGTCTGATCTGCCCATCCTTCTTCGGCACGACGTGTAGAGCGCTCGCCCAAGGACTGCTGGATGGCCTGCAAATCCCTAACTCTTGCATTAGCTTAAATTCCTCCTGTACCAATTTATACCTATGAGGTGGTAATTGCCTGGCGCGCGTAAATACCGGTGGGCCTGTAGTCTCTATATGATGGTACACGTTGTGACTTGACGGTTCTTTGTATGAAACGGGCTTAGTTATACTCGGAAATTGCTGTAATAATTCTCTGTACGGGTTGTCTAATTGTATGCTTGAAACAGATGGTTCCGTGCACTTTACGACGGATGCTTCCCTACTTATTTGTGTGTGACCGTCAATCAACCGCTTTTTATGCAAATCTACTATTAATTGGTGTGCCTCTAAAAAATCTGCTCCTAATATGGGCTGTTTAACATCGCAAATAATAAATGACCATTTAAAACTCCTCCTTAAACCTAAATTTAGCTCTATGTTAGTTACGCCATACGTTTTAATCTCTGTGTTATTCGCCGCGAACAGCTTATACGAACACTCACGTTTTACTTTGCTGCCTCTCACTTTACCCACTGGTATCACTGATACGTTAGCTCCTGTGTCCACTAGATACACAATTCCACTTCTATAGTCTCGCACGCAGAGCCGGTGGTTTCCCGCGGTACACTCACCCACCGATGATGACTGCACCGCCTCTAGTTTTCCGCACCCTGCTGCTTCTTGGACCAATTGCACGGCGACTCGCACGCCCGCGCGTTTTCCCGGTAACGAAAATGGTGTCTGCATAGCCAATCCGAGGAACTAGGTGTGCGACGTGGCCTTGACTGGCTCCTGGGCCTGTAGCGCCCCTGCTGCCAACGCCGCTCTCTCCGGTCTTGTCCCGAGTTCCCGTCTCGCTTCCTGATGTCATTTATTTCCCCGCGCAATTCCTTCATTTCCACCGATAATGCGCTGAGATGCTTGACCAAATCCGTTTTCGTGTCGCATGTCAATTCCGATGTGCTCGGTGCTATTGACGCGACCTCACCGGTACCCATGTTTTCCATCACTCTGTCTGCCGTCTCGGCGAGACTCTCAAGTTTCGTGTCTCCGGTCACTGCCAGGACCGCCCGCACGCCCGGGGGTAAACGATTCATCCACAACCTTTTTAGTGGCTCGTCCGTTACATTGCAATTCTTTGCTAGGGCCGCCATCGCCCTATACAGCTGCGATGGTTTCTGTGTTCCCAGGTCCATCTCTCCCATTAGCCTCTGGAATTGCTTGTCCGCGCTCTCTTCATAAATCGCCAATAAACGCTTTTTCAATGCTGCGTACTTGCCTGACTCTGGCGGGGCTTCGATTATATCTGTAACTTGCCGCACTGTGTCCTGGGTCAATCTGGCGATTGCTATGTCGAACAGCTGCGCATCAGCCAGCTTTTGTGGTGCCATAATAGCCTCGAACTGACAGAACCATGATTTGGGCAGATCTGTCCAAAAATCTGGTATCCTTGTCTGCACCGATACCGCTGCTACTCCGGTGGCTGCTGCCTGTGCAGCCGCGGCTACTCCAACTGTTGGTGGTGGAGTCATCGTAGTAGTTGTTTCACTAGTTTCGAGACTATTCTCTGTTACTTGCACCCACGCGGTTTTTTTTAACGCGCCCTTGCCACGTCGCCACTGAGTCGCTTACGGCGCAAAAATTAAAACACAAAACTATTGATTTAAACGTTCGGGGTCACCACTTGTTGTGCGTGTTATTTGAAGGGTCAAGAAATGATATCAAGTTTTGAGATTTACTGAATGTAATTATTGTTTATTAAAAGGTTCACAATACTTGGTTACGTTTATTTCCTTAATATATATGACGTGGCAAGGCGAAGGTATGTGAGCGACTGGCGTGCCCGGCGCTGGCGTTCCTTACGATACCAAAAATGCAATTCAGCAAAACGCAACGCCAGGGTCGCTACAACGCAATTGTTAAATCGTTGGTTGCATTAGGAAACAAGAGTGACTCTGATAGACCACTCACACATAAGAAAATAAAAGAAATATTTATATCAAATTTAATTTAAACATGGATAGTTATCTAAATATTTTACAGTATAATATACAGAGTTTACAGAGTAAAAAGAGCCTATTAAAAAAATTATTAATTGAAAAAAATATAGATGTTTGTCTTCTTAATGAGACTTGGTTCAAATCTAATACTATAATTCCACATTTTCCTACATATAATTTAATCCACAAAAATTCCATAAATTCTCATAATAGAGTAGCTATTATGGTGACCCATCGTTTAAAGTACAAAGTAGTTAATACACACTTCTCAGAATCTATTCAAAACTTATGTATCTCTATAGAAACACAATTTGGAACAATGGCAATACTTTGTGTATACAGCCCTCCAAGTATCAGGTTTGACTCGGCAAAGTTAAAGGACTTAATTAATAACATACCCAAACCTTGTATAGTTATGGGTGATTTTAACGCTCATAACATAGCCTTTGGATGCCATAGTGATAATAATAGAGGTAAATGTTTATATAATATAATTGATGAATTTGACCTATGTATTTTGAATGATGGATCACCAACAACTGTTCCTTATCCTAATAGACAAGCTTCAGCGATAGATCTTGCCCTTGTTAGCTCTTCAATAGCTCATTTATGTAACTGGTATGTTCATGACGATCCCATGGGTAGCTATCATCTTCCAACCGTACTTGAGATCAACATTCAACCGTCTATGTATGACACTTCACCTCCTGTGGATCAAGATAAATATATTTATAGCAAGGCAGATTGGGACGAATATTATAGCCTATCAGAAACTTGTTTTTCCCACTTGAACTCAATAAATGATTCTATCAATGCATATAACCATTTTATAGAAACATTAAATGATCTACGGAATAAAACAATCCCAAAACGAAAATTAGGTGCAAACACAGCTATTAAAAAACCAGTACCATGGTGGAATACAAAATGTAGTGATGCTGTCGCAAAATCAAAAGATGCATTAAAGTATTATTTTTCTCAACCCAACATTGAAAACTGGATAAGGTATAAAAAACTAGATGCAATAAAGAAAAGAATTCTGAAGGAAGAAAGTGTAGCGGTTACACCGCCACATACTAACTACGCATCAAAGACATGACGTCACACAAATCCTGCATCGCGCAATTAGAGTTTACCGCGCGAACGACATAGATAAGACTATCCGAAATCAACAGTCGGGCAGTCGGCCCGCCAGACACAACACCCGTCTGGTTGGAGGATCCTCCCTTTTCTATGGTGGATGAGTGAACTTTACACCCTGTTCTTCATGCCCCTAAATTGGTGACCCCGAGTATGAACGTCAGCGCAGCCTTCGTGCAACTACTTCAGCGTGACGTCATCATCATCACTCCCGCAAGCTTTCGTGAGGCGAGTCACACAGACAGCCAGCACCCTCGGCTTCAACGGGTATCCTGACCACCAGCATGCAGCGAACGCGCATTCCTGGTCATCACCCTCAGCCTCACCAGCAACCTTGGCACAGCACCTGCACCTTCGGCCGGTCTCACAAGCAGAGCCCATTCTACCCTCTCCTGGTCGACGCTAGCAGTCAGCCACAACCCGGTGCTATACCACATCCGACTCACTGGATCGTGACGCAGCGCCACCCCGACTCACTGGGGAATCACCGCAGACAGTTCCGACTCACCGTGAACTATGCGGCACTCGGTTCCGACTCACTGGAACCTTAGCTGGCACTGTGGAGCATCGCAAGATACAAGACTCAGCCCACTATCGACCTCCGGTCTCCGGAGGGGAGTGATGTAGCGGTTACACCGCCACATACTAACTACGCATCAAAGACATGACGTCACACAAATCCTGCATCGCGCAATTAGAGTTTACCGCGCGAACGACATAGATAAGACTATCCGAAATCAACAGTCGGGCAGTCGGCCCGCCAGACACAACACCCGTCTGGTTGGAGGATCCTCCCTTTTCTATGGTGGATGAGTGAACTTTACACCCTGTTCCTCATGCCCCTAAAAAAGTTCTTCTTCTTGGCAAAATTTATGTAGTAGCTTTAATAGGTTAACTCCAGTTTCTAGGATATGGGGATACATAAAAAATATTAAAAAAATTGGATCAAATCGAAACAAAAACGTTGTAGGTTCCAAGTTTTTTAGATAACTTAGCTGATTTTACTGAAATAGATTACAATAGGCTTGAATATTTGTTTGAAGATGCTACAGAAAATTATGTAAATAGATTTCTTAAGAACAATTTCACTGTAGAAGAGTTGAATACATCTTTAAATAGTAGGAAAGATACTACACCGGGATTGGATGACATACCTTACATGTTAATCAAAAAATTACATTTAAATGCACAAACTACATTACTTATTATTTATAATAAACTATGGGATGAATTAGTAATACCTGAGTCTTGGAAAACACAGTGTGTCATTCCAATTTTAAAACCTAATAAACCTTTAAATAGTGCTTCTTCATATAGACCTATTTCCTTATCATCTTGTTTGGGTAAACTCTTTGAAAATATGTTAAAGCTAAGATTAGATTATTTTGTTGAATCGCAAAGCTTAATTCCTTCGATACAGTTTGGCTTTAGAAAAGGTAAAAGTTGCTCTGAAAGCTTTGTATCTTTATTATCAGATGTAAGACAGGTTAAATTAAGTCACTCTAATGCAATCTGTGTGTTTTTAGATGTAAAAGGTGCTTTTGACAATGTAAATATAGAAGAACTTATTCAAGTATCTCACGATATTGGTATACCTGGTCATATTCTGAAATGGCTTTATTTATTTTTAAACAATAGAACTGTATTTGTTAAATATAATAATAAATTGCATGGACTGTCAACAAAGGCACAATGCAAGGGGCAACTTTGTCTCCTTTACTTTATAACTTGTATACTTCTGAAATATTAAAATATGTAGATGTACCAGGTGTAAATATCCTGCAATTTGCAGATGACTTGCTTTTGTACAGCATAAATCAAAATATAGATATAGCAATGGCTAATATTAATACGGCTTTGTTTAAATTATACAGCTATTACCATAATAAACTTAAATTAGAAATAAGTCCAGAAAAGAGCTCTGTTTTAATTATCAGCAAAAATGTAAATATTCATAGCAATGTTCAAATTTCATACAATTCTGTAGAAATTCCTGTTGTTAAGCAACATAAATTCTTAGGCGTCATTATTGATGATAAATTAAAGTTTGATGAACATATTAAACATATAAGTAACAAAGCACTGAATGGTATTAATCTATTGAGACATTTAGCAGGAAGTTTTTGGGGATCTGACCCCAAAATTATGAGTATGCTGTACAAAATTATAGTAAGAAGCCATTTTGATTACAGTAGTTTAGCTTACATGAATGCCAATAGCACCTTGTTACGAAAATTGGATGTAATTCAAAATATGGGACTGAGACTTATTTGTGGTGCTATGCGCTCCACACCTATTAATTCTTTAGAAGTTGAAACATGTATACCTCCCTTGACATTACGAAGGTTGTTGTTGGCTGAGAGATTTTTATTAAAAGTCATTGCATCAAATGATAATCCTTTACTTAAGAAACTAACAATACGTCATGAAATCTTACATTCAATTGCTCCCAATGCGATCTCTGCTTCTTCTTTGGTTGGTGGAACTCTACCTGAAATGCCAACAATATTTGAACATGTAAATAATAATTCAAAAGATATTGTTAAAAATGATATTTGGCCTATATACAAAATTCCTTATAATGGTATTATTAACAGCTTTGCAATCCATTTAGACACAGTGCACAATCAATTTGAATTTTTACAGTTTAAATACAATAGACCAGAACATTATGTTATATACACAGATGGATCTAAAACAGACCATAATGTAAATGCAGCTTTCTATGATCCACAGCTAGACTTCACTAAATGTATTAAATTAAACAGGGTGTGTAGCATTTTCACTGCAGAATGCTATGCAATTGATTGTGCACTGCAGCATGTAAATAGTCTTGTAAATAATGTACATAATATTTTGATAGTTACAGACTCCAGAAGTGTTTTGTCTGCTCTACATAATGTAAATATTTCTTTTTTGCATTCGTGGAAATGAAGTAGCTGACAATACGGCTCGTTCAGACCATGACGAGGATCGATCCGAGTTGCTCAGGGTTCCATTCACTGATTATTACAGCCTTTTTAAAGAACATAATAGACAGTTATGGAAGGAGTATTGGGACATAACCCTGGAAACGAAAGGCAGATGGTATGCTGGAATACAAAATGAATTACCGATTAAACCTTGGTACCATAACTTCAAATATATCACGAGAAGATTTATAACTATTATAACACGCATGAGATTAGGACATTGCCTAACACCAGCTCACCTAAATAGGATTCGCATAATTAACAATAGCCGATGTCGTCATTGTGGAGCAGAGGATGCAGATTTGGATCATGTTATCTTACAGTGTTCAAGTTTTAACATTCATCGTTTGATTTTGGTCAGTGAACTGAGTGAATTGAATTTATGTGACAATGACATTGAAAGTGAACGTCAAAGTGTTCCCCGCCGCGTTCAGGACTTATTAGAAAATAAGAAATATTTTAGTGTGTTGTATAAATATATTTGTAATACGGTAGAAAAAATTTAATTCATTTTGTAAACTGAAATGTATATAATGTAAGTTAATTATCTGTAATTTAAATTATTATGAAAACGATGTTAGCACTGAGATGTACCCACTAAACCCGAAAGGGCGGCAAGTTGGTAAAATATTATGAACAGAAAGTAATGGAAAAAAAAAAAAAATGATGTGAAAACAGATTTTATCATTATTTTAGCTTTACTAATCTTTAGCTATTGTCACAGAGTACTTTTTAATATTGCTGGCTATTGTATTATTACATTTAAACACATCTATGTATCCGACTGAAAGACTTGTATCTATGGTCATGAATAAAAATTATTAAAAAAAATTATATGAAAGAAATGGTTCATTCACTCTCTATTTCAATACTTTTTAACAGCAGCAACATCATTTTGAACGAACTAAACAATAAATAAATTCATCTGACATTCCACCGTTTGACGTTTGCCGTGTCAGTGAATTTGTGTGTGACCGGAGAAGAAATAAACGATGAACAGAGGCAGAAAACGGTGAGTATAAGAATCTATATAGAATTACTGATAAATAAGTGTAGATTCCGTATTGAGTAATTGTTTTTCAAAAAGTAATGATTATACAGGCGAAAAAAGTAACGAAATTTTAGACTTAACATTTTTTTTCCATAATGGCCGTTGTGTTATGACATATTTTTGTCACAAATATTCTCGTAAATAGTTTGAAATACACGTCAGTAGTTAGCATATTTACCTATGAACATAATTTTCGAAGAACAGAGTTGATATGACTGAGGGGCATTAAATTACACTACGTATACTATACGTGTTTAGTATTAATTCAATACGGTATAAAAATAAAAAGCATCAAAAATGAGTTTCTTTTTTTCAAACAAACTAAATAGCTTACAAATCAGAGTAAAACGCAACCACCCTGTGTAAATAAATTTAACTGACCTTAGATACCTAGGTAACAAAGCGGCAACGTCGCGCGCGCGCCGGAGCGCGGCGTGTGTTATCTCGTGTTAAGGCGGGCGGCCGGGGCGGTGGCGCGGGCGGTGGCGCGAGCGGTGGCTTAGGCCTTCGCTCCGCTTTTATGATAGGTACGGTTTTGAAGTAAGTACGCACACAACAACAATCACAACAAAAACACACCATTTTTTAATTCTCGATGTGTCCTCCATTCACATGAATGCACAAATTATACCGACGGAGAAAATTGTTATTTATTTTTCTAATTAAATCACTGTTCGTTGATAAGCACTTTAATTTCTGAAATGCTAAAATAATCCTATTGTTTAGTTCATCACTTTTATTTTAATTACACTCACACACAACCAATGTTTAATTACGTGTCCTACCACAACAAAAAACAGTAAATCAGAAAAAAAACACTAACACTAAATAATAATAATCCGATGTTACGTGTTCTGTCACAATAAAAAAAGAGATATTTTCTTAAACTTATTTAGTGTCCTATCACAATAACAAAACAAAATCACAATTGTCTGCGCGCGTGTTCGGCAGAACAAAAGAGCCGCAGGAGCTTCCGTATTACGTAACATACGTTCCAAAAGCATAACGTCAGCGCACTGAGGCCCCACTGCCCCCACTTACCGATCGCGCAAGGATCTAGGATGCAATAATAATAATAATAATAATAATCTCTGGCATCTGTCAATGTCATTAGGTACGAAAAAAATTTTGCTCAACATTTTTTTACATAAATAATACAAATAAACAGCCCAGATTCAAGAAAAATAAATATAAACAATAATGCAAGACAACCAAATGCAAGTAAATATACACGCATACAATATACAATATTATGACAATACAATGTGAGTACCAATGTAAGTAATGCAGACCAGAGCCAGAGCACGACAACAGGCACACCCACCATCTCCGGACTTGTCGCTCAGCTCCGCCTCGCAGCCCGTATGCGCCTCAACCGAGAGCGCTGTGTCACCGGTCGCTGCAGTTACGTCGAGCTCGAGCGACGAGTTTTTCTCCCCACCGTCGTCACCAACACCACCACAACGGCGAGGAAGAGGACGGCCACCAGCGGGCTTGGGACCTCGAGGCCAACAGGCCCCGAACAGGGTCCCCGCTGCCGGTGGAAATGTGTCGCGCATGCGATGGACCCAGTCCATTAATGAAAATGTGATGCGCGCATATTATGGGGCTACTGAGGGAGGAATTAACCTTACAGCATACCGAGGTCGGATGCTCTCTCTGTTTCAGGCGCTTGAACCTGCCGTCAATGTCTCGGCCCAACGATTGTCGGATCAGGTACGCGTCATTCAAAATAATCATAGATTGGATAACGCTACACTTGATCGGCTACGCTCAGAAATGCAGAGTAGCTCTGCTAGTAACCCTCCCCCATCCCAGTCTATCGTGTGTGCGCCCGCCGAAGTTCCACCGCGGGCAAACCAACATGATGAGGAGGAGGACGCCAGGGCTATATCTGCAGATAACCTATGCAATGTGGAATTAAGGAGCGCACTGGAGGATTCGATCCGTGAGTTTCGATCCGTGGTTCACATCACCTGAACTTAGACCACGGCTACCCCGTTTGCCCATGAATAAAAGAAACAGAGCACTGGTGTGTGCCCTGGATGCGCTGTTACCAAATTTTATCGAAAGCAGCGCAGACCTTTGCGATACACACTCAATCTTGTACTGCACGGCTGTTGCGGCGTGTCGTATTGCTCGTGTCAAATTTCCAAACACTGACAGGTACGGCCGAAACTTGCCGCACCAGCCTGGCAGTGTAGGATTGAGCGTCGTATTAATGAGGCCAGGGTACTAATTGGGAAGCTTATCTGCTTCAGGGAGGGCAATACACGCTCAAGGGTGATGCGCTTTGTGAGACGGGCGTTTTCGGGAACTAGTATTAGTCCTCGAGAATATCTTTCCTGTGTCACAGAGCGCATCGACTTCCTGAAGCAGAAAGTTTATGCATGGGCAAACCGTATCCGTCGGTATAGGCAAAGAGTGGATCGGTACACTCAGAACCGCATGTTCCAGAGCGATGAAAGGTGGGTATACAGAGCATGGGAGCGGCCCATTCCCACTCAAAGTGTGACTGACGCGCGCCCGCCAGATAAGGATGCCACGAGTGCTTTTTGGCGAAGCATTTGGTCGGTGCCCGTCAGTCACACTGAAGGTGATTGGATGCGTGTTGTTGAGCGGGCGTGTGATTTAATACCAGACATGGAGGCCATTCTCATTAGTCCTCTGGATGTGGCCCGTGCAGTCCGTCCGTTGCCTAACTGGAAATCTCCAGGACCGGACGGACTGCACAATTTCTGGATTAAATGGCTACAAAGTTCACACGCCTGCTTAGCCTCACAATTCCAGTCATCTGTTGAGACTGGGTCACTACCACTATTCTTCACGACAGGAGTTACCCACCTGCTCCATAAATCGGGTAGTACTGCGGAACCCAAAAACTATAGACCAATAACATGTTTACCGACGGTCTATAAAGTTCTTACATCCATTCTTAGAGCAAAAATTGCACAACATATTTATAGCAACTCAATTATGTCTGTGTCTCAGAATGGATGTAAGAATGGGTCCCGCGGTACTAAGGAGCTGCTCCTTATAGACATGACCATAAGCCAACAGGTTCGTAGAACCCGGAAGGATTTGTCGTCATGTTGGATAGACTATAAGAAGGCCTATGACTCGGTGCCACATACATGGCTCATTAGGGTGCTGGAATTGTACAGAATAGACGTAACTCTACGCACCTTCTTGATGTCGTGTATGGGGCAGTGGAGGACGGTCCTTCTCTATCCAGGATGTCGACAGATCCGGGGGACTAATGAACCGATCAGGATTGAACGGGGAATATTCCAGGGCGATAGTTTGAGTCCGCTTTGGTTTTGCTTAGCCTTGAATCCTCTAAGCACACTTTTGGAGGATTCAGGTCTAGGCTATCGGTTGAGAAGAGGTGGTCAGGTGATATCTCACCTCCTTTACATGGATGACTTGAAACTCTTTGCTCCTAACAATTTGCGACTGATGGAGCTACTGAAAAAAACAGAAACGTTCAGTAGCGCCATCAGAATGGAATTTGGTGTAGACAAATGTGCAGTCATGCATGTAAAGCGAGGGGGGATTATGGAATCCGTGGGAACCCAACTCTCGGATTCCATACACCTTAGATCCCTCTCCTCAACCGAAACCTACAAGTATTTGGGTATGTCGGAAGCATTAGGCATCAATGTTGCCGACATGAAACAATCGTTGGGGGATCGCTTCTTTGGCCGCCTGAATAAAGTGTTTAATAGTCTTTTATCAGGCGGAAACAAGGTGCGAGCCTTCAACGGCTGGGTCATGCCGGTTTTGATGTATTCTTTCGGCATACTCAAATGGACTCAGACGGAACTTGACGCTCTGGATAGGAAGGTTCGTACATTGCTGACAGCAAATCGGATGCATCACCCGCGATCATCAGTGATGAGACTGTACATCCCGCGGAAGTGTGGGGGTCGAGGTTTCTTAAATGCTAAAACCCTCCACAACCGCGAGATCTGTAGTCTCAGGGAATATTTCCTTCAAACTGACGTGGGGATGCACCGGGATGTGGTCGCAGTGGACAAGGGCCTCACCCCGCTTTCCTTGGCAAAAGAGAACTGGCGCAAACCTGCTGTACTTGATACTAATGATCGTAAAGAAGTATGGCAAGGCAAAGAGCTTCACGGACGCTTTTTCCGGGCCCTCCATGGACCTGATCTTGACTTTTTGGCGTCTGTATACTGGCTGCGTTTTGGCGACCTCTTTGGGGAAACCGAAGGTTTTGTCTGTGCGATTATGGATGAAGTTATCATGACGAATAATTATCGGAAATACATTGTCAAGGACGGTACGGTTGACATCTGTCGGGCATGCCACCGTCCCGGTGAATCAATCCGACATATTGTTTCCGGTTGTTCTCGTCTTGCTAACGGCGAGTACTTGCACAGACACAATCTAGTGGCTAGGATTATCCACCAGCAACTTGCCTTGCAGTACAACCTTGTGGAGTTCGAAGTACCATACTACAGGTATGTGCCCGACCCAGTTCTCGAGAATGGTCATGCCACATTGTACTGGGATCGATCTATTATCACTGACAGGACTATTGTAGCCAATAAGCCTGATATTGTGGTAATAGATCGACGAGAGCGCCGTGCAATGATTGTTGATATCGCTGTCCCTCATGACGAGAATCTCGTGAAAGCTGAGAAAGATAAAAAAATCAAGTATCTTGACTTAGCACACGAGGTTGTCGACATGTGGGACGTGGACTCTGCAATCATTGTACCGATAATCGTTTCAGTTAATGGCCTAATAGCGAAGAGCCTCGATCAACACCTCAGGAGGCTCTCATTGCACGGCTGGGTCAAGGGCTTGATCCAGAAAGCAGTACTTCTGGACACGGCACGCATAGTGAGGAGGTTCCTCTCTCTAGAGCCCTGACCACCGGCAGCTTGGACCCTGTTCCTGATGCCGATGGGCCACTATTTTTTATATTTTTAAATGTTTTTATGTAATTTTTTTATTATAATATTTAAAAATATAATTTATATGATGTAAATTAAAATAAAGGAAATAATAATAATAATAACTACGGCAACACTGATACGTCAACAACGTCAATTTTTTTTCTCATCTTAAATTCGCTTATTTAATTATATCCATAAATCGTATACATACAAAAAGCTCAGAAAACTCCGGTCTCCATATAATTAACAATAAATAAATTTAGAAACAGTAAATATACCCACAATGAAAAAACCAAAGAAATATACAAATATCAAAAATGACGCTGTCAAATTCGGACTCCCGGAATATTGAAAATCAGCTATGAAAGATTTGAGAACCTATGTTGACGAGATCAGCTACGAGACGAGCACGCCTACCACTCGCCGCCGCCGGTACCCAGCCCCACTGTGAGCGCTGGGACGAGACCAGCCACGGTAGTTGCGTCGAGCTCGAGTGACGAGTATTTTTCCCCGCCGACGTCGCCAACACCTGTACGTCGACAGGGGAGAGGCCGGCCACCGAGAAGCTTGGGACTTAGGGGCCAACCGGCCCCGAGCCGGGTCCTCGCTGCCGGTGGTTGTGTGCAGCGCATGAGATGGACTCAGTCTATGAACGAGAACGTCATGCGCGCATATTACGGGTCTACAGAGGGAGGAACTAGAACCAGCCGTCAACGTCTCGGCCCAACGACTGTCGGATCAGGTGCGGGTCATCCAACATAATCACAGGTTGGACGATGCTGTGCTTGATAGACTGCGCTCAGAGGTACTGAGCAACCAAATCATTACAACTCCGGCACAAACCGCGGCACAAGCGTCTCCAATTAATGTAATCCCGCCGCGGTCCAATCATAGTGTCGAAGTGGAGGATGATAGGGTTGCCACAGTAAGCAGCCAGTGCAACGTCCGATTGAGGAGCGCACTGGAGGATGCGTTTCGTGAGTATAGATACACTCCGACCGATCTTAGACCCGATTACCACGCCTACCTATGCACAAAAAAAATAGGGCGCTGGTGTGTGCTTTGGACTCGCAGCTTGGAATTTTTTTCGAGAGCAGCGAGGATCTCGTTGATACACACTCGATCCTGTATTGCGCGGCTGCTGCGGCATGTCGTTTAGCTAACGTCAAGTTTCCAAACAGTGACGGAGCTACTCGACCAAAACCAGCCGTACCAGCCTGGCAGTGCAGGATCGAGCGACGTATCGATGGGGCCAGGGTACTCATCGGCAAACTATACTGCTTCAGGGAGGGTAATACACGACCACGAGTGATGCGCTTTGTAAGGCGGGCATTCTCGGGGACTGGAATCAGCCCTCGAGAATACATGGCCCGTGTCACAGAGCGCATCGACTTCCTGAAGCAGAAAGTTTGTGCATGGGCGAGCCGTATTCGGCGGTATAAGCGGCGGGTTGATCGATACACGCAGAATCGCATGTTCCAGAGCGATGAAAGGTGGGTATATAGAGCTTGGGAGCGACCCGAACAAAATGTGACGGACGTGTGCCGCCCGGATGATGCCGCCACGAGTGCATTCTGGCGCAGTGTCTGGTCGGTGCCCGTCTGTCATGCTGAGGCTGACTGGATGCAGGATGTCAAGCGAGTGTGTGAAACTATTCCAGAAATGGAAGCCATACTAATCACGCCATCAGACGTAGCCAGAGCGGTCCGTCCGTTACCGAATTGGAAATCACCGGGACCGGACGGACTGCACAACTTTTGGTTGAAATGGCTGATTAGTTCACACACTCGCCTGGCATCTCAATTCCAGTCATCCCTAGAGTCTTGGTCGCTACCGCAGTTTCTTACAACAGGCGTTACCCACCTGCTCCATAAGTCAGGTAGTCCCGCGGAACCCAAGAATTATAGACCGATCACATGTTTGTCAACGGTCTATAAACTTCTTACATCCATTTTGAGAACCAAAATTAACACACACATTGACAATAATTCAATTATGTCTGCCTCTCAAAATGGATGTAGGAATGGGTCCCGCGGTACTAAGGAGTTACTCCTGATCGACATGACCATAAGCCAACAGGTTCGTCGATCCCGCAAGGATCTGTCGACATGCTGGATAGACTATAAGAAGGCCTACGACTCGGTGCCACATACATGGCTCATGAGGGTGCTGGAGTTGTACAAGATAGCTGCAACTCTGCGCTCCTTCCTGAAGTCGTGTATGGGGCAATGGAGGACGGTCCTTCGCTATCCAGGATGTCGACAGATCCAGGGGAATAATGAACCTGTATGGATTAAACGGGGAATATTTCAGGGCGATAGTCTGAGTCCACTTTGGTTCTGCTTAGCCCTGAATCCTCTAAGCACACTGCTAGAGGATTCAGGACTGGGCTATCGATTGAGGAGAGATGGTCAAGTCATATCTCACCTCCTCTACATGGATGACTTGAAACTCTTTGCCCCCAACAAATTGCGACTGATGGAACTACTGAAGGTAACTGAAACATTCAGTAGCGCCATCAGGATGGAATTTGGTGTGGACAAATGTGCAGTCATGCATGTAAAGCGAGGGGAGATTATGGAGTCCGAAGGAACTCAATTCACGGACTCCATACACCTTAGATCCCTCTCCTCAACCGAAAGCTATAAGTATTTGGGTATGTCGGAAGCGTTAGGCATCAACGTTGCTGACATGAAGCAATCGTTGAAGGAGCGCTTCTTTGGTCGCCTGAAGAAGGTATTAATTAGTCTTCTTTCGGGTGGAAACAAGGTGCGCGCCTTCAACGGTTGGGTCATGCCGGTTTTGATGTACTCTTTCGGCATACTCAAATGGACTCAGACCGAACTCGACGCCCTGGACAGGAGGGTCCGTACACTCCTGACCGCAAACCGGATGCATCACCCACGTTCATCGGTGATGAGACTGTAGATCCCGCGGAAATGCGGGGGTCGAGGCTTTTTAAATGCGAAGACCCTCCATAACCGCGAGGGGTGTGCAGCCTCAGGGAATATTTTTTAAAAGCCGAAATGGGTATGCACCGTGATGTGGTCGCAGTGGACAAGGGGCTCACCCCGCTCTCCATGGCTAAAGAGAACTGGCGCAAACCTGTTGTACTTACTACAGATGACCGCAAGGAAGTATGGCAAAGCAAGGAGCTTCACGGGCGCTTCTACCGGGCTCTTCACGAGCCTGGTGTAGATTTCCTAGCGTCCGTATCCTGGCTGCGTTTTGGTGACCTTTTCGGGGAAACTGAAGGTTTCGTCTGTGCAATTATGGACGAAGTTATCTTGACGAATAACTACCGGAGACATATTATGAGGGACGGGACGGTTGACGTGTGTCGGGCATGCCACCGTCCGGGTGAGTCCATCAGACATATTATCTCTGGTTGTTCTCGTCTGGCTAACGGCGAGTACTTGCACAGGCATAACCAAGTGGCCAGGATTATTCACCAGCAACTTGCTTTGAAATATAAACTTGTGGATTCTGAGGTACCGTACTACAAGTATGTGCCCGACCCAGTTCTCGAAAATGACCATGTCACGTTGTACTGGGATCGGTCTATCATTACTGACAGGACTATTGTTGCCAATAAGCCTGATATAGTGGTGATAGACCGATTAGCGCACCGCGCAATGATCGTTAATGTTACCATTCCACATGACGAGAACCTCGTGAAAGCTGAGAAAGAGAAACAAATAAAATATCTCGACTTAGCACACGAGGTTGTCGACATGTGGAATGTGAGCTCGGCTATCATTGTGCCGATTGTCGTAACGGCCAATGGCCTGATGGCCGAAAGCCTCGACCAACATCTCTCGAGGCTCTCGTTAGGCGGTTGGATCAAGGGCCTGATTCAGAAGGCAGTACTTCTCGATACGGCTCGTATTGTGAGGAGGTTCCTATCTCTGCAGCCCTAACCACCGGTAGCTTAGACCCTGCTCCCGATACCGGCGGAACACTATTTTTTATATTTTTAAATGTTTTTTATACCCTTTAAAAAAAAATATTTAAAAATGTATTTTATAAGTTAGAAAAATAAATAAACGAAATAATATTTATTCAAAAAAATTACAAGGCATAAAAATTTGTATAGTTTTCTTAAATGTAAATTATATTCCTAAGACTTACGTGCCTGAACTAGGTAATCCTGTGTTTCAGGCGAGAAGAGCTTAAATTGACTTATAAAATAAATAAATAATCAAAAGGTTGACAATAGATCACTAATTATAGGTTGGTAGTATAACTCTTACGTTTCTAAATTTGATAAATACTTAACATAGGTGAAATTCACTGCAGCACAGTTAGTAAATTCTCTGTATCTTCGTAAGACATACTTTGGAGAGAATCCTTGAGGATTCTCTTACAATTTGTGTAGTTCAAGGAATAAATGTTTGCTTTCGAGTTTAGTCTTTTATATTATAGAGAAGAGGACCGAGGTACAGGTAAAATTTGGATACAAAAGCATGTTTTGTTGTATTTTGTGGACAAACTATACCTTTACATCTTTTATTAGTATATGCAGTGCTGTAGGGTAGAGCTGTGTGTTGTTTTAATACAATACCCATGATAAATAGCTGCCTAACTGTTAATACTTCACAAGATTTGTATAGGAGGTTAGTAGGAAAAAGGAAAGGGCGGAAAGTAGACACTTTGAGGATCGCCCTTTGAGCTCTCATGATGGTTAGTAACATTGTTTTACCCGCTCCACCCCATGAGGTAATACAGTAAGTTAATAATGATTGACACAGCGCAAAGTAAACTTGTCTAATTAGTTTTGGGTCAGCAATATAGCGTATCTTTTTAAAAACAAATATCAACTTGCGAATTCTATTATTTAATGCTTGTATATGTTGTTTGAACGAAAGTGTTTCATCTATTATGACACCAAGGTATTTTGTTGTATTTGCCATTTTAATTTTGGGACAAACACATTGGTTTTCTGTTGGAATTGTGCAATGATGAGGATATAATGTCGAATTAGTGCTTGTTGGTGTTTGCTTGCGCATCGAAAACTTAATGTAATTTGACTTGTCTGCATTTAGTGTTAGTGAATTATGTTGAAGCCATTTATTAACAATATTGAACCCATTTTGCGCAAGCTCGTAGACATTTTTTTCTGAGTCAGCCGAAAATAGAAGGGCAGTGTCATCAGCATAAGAAACAATTTGGCCGTGATCTAGATTTAGGTTACAAAGATCGTTTATGTATATTAAAAATAGTGTAGGACCTAAAATACTTCCTTGGGGAACTCCGAAGGACGTGGTTTTTTTACTATCGCTGAGAACATTACCAATCCGTACACATTGGGTACGGTCTTCTAGATAGCTCTTAAATAGTTTCAGCTGGGTGCCTCTGATACCTATGGCTTCAAGCTTGCGCAACAGAATTTGAATAGAAACTGAATCAAAAGCTTTGGCGAGGTCCAGGAAGATTCCTACTGTGTGGTTACCATTATCAAGTTCTTGTGCTAGATAGTCAGTCAGATGGTGCACGGCATCGTCTGTAGACATTTTAGGTCTAAATCCAAACTGCCGTTTAGATAAAATTGATTTATCCTCCAAGTATTTGTAAAGCCTTTTATTCATAATTTTTTCTAATATTTTAGAAATAGTAGGCAGTAAGGAAATAGGTCTATAATTTGTCACTTGATCTTTACTGCCTGATTTGTAAACGGGGACAACAACTGCTTTTATTAGACACTCGGGAAAAACACCTGTCGAAAAACATTTTTGGAAAATAGAAGTTAGTGGCGGTCCCAAAATGTGCCTGAACTGTTTAATAATTTTATTTGATATGTTATCCCAGCCAACTGCACAGTCGTCCTTTAAACTCATAATTATCGCTTCTACCTCAGTCTCGTCAGTGTCTTGCAACACAAAGGATGATAAAATAGTGCTACATGTAAATGGTGTGCTTGTTAGATATTGTGATTGGCCCTGAACATTTTCAGCCAGACATTTACCAACATTAACAAAGAAATTATTCGCAATGTTGGCAGATGCTAACTGTGATGAGTCTGCTTGTAATAAACCTGAAGATGACTGATTATCTTTCGAAGTATACGTTACATTTTTTATAAAATTCCATATTTTTTTACTGTTTGTACCAGCTTTTTCTAGTGCAATTTTATCGTAGTTGCTTTTTACTTTTTTTTGAAGATTATTACAGAAGTTACGATATCGTTTATATGACAGTTGCAAAATTAAATTATTTGGATTAGATTTAGCTTCCATAACCAGTTTATCTCTATTTTTCATACAGCGAATGAGTCCTGTCGTGATCCATGGTTTTATATTGTAGTTTTTGTTATTTCGCCGAGATATGACCGTGTTCTTCTGAATTGCATGTTGTACATTTTTGATTAGGTACAACATACAAAACTGCGGGTCAGCGGAATCGTAGACTGGGTCAAAATCGATATTGCGTAAGTCTTCTTCAAGTTTACAATTAATCTAGAAATTGTGCGAGTGACTACTTTAGGTAATTTACAATTTAAACTGAGTAGGGTAGCATTGTGATCGGTTATTGTTGAATTAATTACAAGGGTAAGTGCAGGGAGGTTTGACTTGAGAATAATATGGTCCAAACAGGAGCCACTTTGATGTGTAGGAAGAGTGTGAGCGAGTAGCAAACCATGGAAGGCGCATACGTTAAGGTATTCCTCAGCGGATGCGTCAGCACTTTCTGGAAGAATATTGATATTAATATCGCCAACTAAAACAGTATTTTTGAAAGACGACAGGTTCTGCAAGGTATTGTTTAGAGAGTCAGTGAAACTGTTTATATTTCTAAAAGATGGGGGTCGATATAAGGCAAGTATAGCTAATTCTGACCCGATTGTAATTAACAATCTGTTACAGTCGTGCATATTTGGTTCGTCGACTGACACATTGAGATGATTTCTTGCATAAACTATCACCCCATCGTTCTGATTGTAGTTACTTTTATACATATTATATCCCGGTATTAGTGGTATGTTATACTGTTTGAAAAGCCAACATTCGGTTAATACAATAACGTCACAGTTTATATCTAGACGTTGTAGAAAAAGGCTAAAATTTTCGAAATTTTTAAAAATGCTGCGAATATTTTGGTTTAGTATGGTTAGTGGACTAGTGTGGGAGGAGAGATATTGTTTACAGTGTTCAACGTCACAAACGTGGGATTCAGATACAGAGAAATTATCTATGTCATTAATTAAATTATTAATCATAATTATAAAAAGAATACCAAGGGCTTAAAAAATACGTAATTAACGGCGCTCTTAGGCGCCACCATAATCAACAGAATTGATGTACCTTTTTTCAGCCATTATTTTCGCAGGGCAGTCAGAAGCACTTGTCTTGTGATTGCTCGGCTTTTTGAAGTGCAAGCAAGTAGCGCATTTTGGTTCCTCAGCCTTCTTTGTGCATTCTTTAATGGAGTGACCCTGATCACCACAGTGGCCACAGGTATTGGTGGTTTCACGACATGACTTGGCCGCATGTCCGTACTGCTGGCACTTATAACAACGTGTAACTAGAGTAAAGTCTCTCACAGGGCATGACGACCAATTTACAAACACTCTATCTTTTGATATCAGGGCTTTACGTATGTCTGCAGATACTTCTATTATATAATTACAGGTCTCAGCGTCCTTCTTACCTGACTTATGGCTTAACTTAATGGAGGTTAAAAAGGTCTCGAGGCTGCAATCCTGAAGGGTCTCTGCTAGATTCTGGTGGAATAAACAAGTAAAAACTTCCTTCTCTTGCATGGATGAGGGCACTCCGATAACTACTATTCTAGGCTTCCTTTTTGGGGATTCGTCTACTGTAAGGCCTGAATTTGATAGCTGCATCGATTTTTTCACCTTCTCAATATCGTCCTTTGTTTCAGTGCTGATAATGACACCGCCATTTCTCGTCTTACGTAGTCCTCTTACCTGCAGTTTCATTTGCTCGGGGCATATAATTTTTTGGACAAGTGTTTTTGTCTCCTCACTCGACTTCAGTTTGTCGTTAGGGTATATGGCCACTGAGCTTACATTTATCGGCTGTATAAAATTGTTGGTACCTTTTTTAACCATCTCAGTAAAGGAAGTACCCGTTACCGGTTTCATTGAAGCTCCGATTGACAGCTTAAGGTCTTGCAGTTGCTGCGACAAATCAATTTGGTCTTCGAGTGTTTGGACGGTGGAGTGGGCCCGGACGGCTCTCATCTTAAGGGACTGGTACTGAACGGCCATCTGTGATGAGCCGTGACTAACTTTTCGGCATAGGGCGCTTATACGCAGTTTTTGCTCCATGTTTAATTTGCCTTCTGTTACAATAGAGCACACTTCATTTAGGCACTGCTCAATGGACGACATCCAGTTCTGGATTTCCGGCGTAGGTATCACTTCCATCATGACATCTTCTCTTTGGCTGGGTGGTTGAGGGTGAGATGTCAGTGTGGGCTCGGGTAAAGGTGCTGGTGCGGGCACAGGTGTAGGAGGTGGTCTCCGAGCACATCTGCCACCCCTGCTGAAGGGACTTGTTGCCATTGTGATACAAGTTATTTACTTGTTAATCACATAAACACATTTTTTTAAATAACAACACACTGACATATTTATTTTACGCGCGGGATGTTTCGCTATGATTGTCACTCTCGTAATTAAAGTGCAAGTGTGTGTATTTATTGCTTCCTTGTTTGCTTTGCCATCTTTTTAGCGAAAAATATTTGGTTGTACTTGTGCCAGAGTGGCAACAACGCATCGTAGGTTTATACTCAGATTTATCGTTTTAAGGTGGATGACCGCGTGTTGACATAATCAGCTGTTAGGAAAGATACATCGTGTTCAAACGGGGAAAAAACTTAAAAAATCATTTGCGACTAAACTACTGCTCCTATTTGATTGATTTTTGGTACAGAGCTTGAAAATGGTACCTAGTATAGGCAGTTTAAAGGAAGGCCCCTCTGTCGTATCAACTTTGTATATACTAATATCATTACGTATTGACATCATAATTGTGTGTCAAAGAGAAAAAGTCAAAATTGGCGCCAACATGGCGGTTGGCTGCACAAAGTACGGTCTGCAAAAAAACTTGAAAGATTATTATTTTTAAATGTTGGTTGGATTTTTAGTAAACATTTCTTAGCGATTTATATCTGAATGTCTTAGTCGTGGAGTTTATGTTCCCGATTATTTATTATTTGTGTTATTATTTTTTATTATTATTTATTTTTTGTTTACTTAAACCGGTAATGTGGTCGGGTTAGCTGATCAGACATGTACAATTAGTGAAGTTTCATATTGTTTTTAGAATGGCGAAATACGCTGCTACGGAGCGGTCCAGGAGTGTGACCCCCGTAGCGGGTATAGAACGCGGACCGAACCGGCAAAGCGCGGCTCGGCGGGCCTTACTATTAGAAAGGTTTAGGGCCACCCCGGTCCGCGATCTGCAGTCCTCACCGCCATGGTAAGTTTCTTTTTCATAGCGTTACCTACTATATTTATTTAGTTACAGTGGAGTAATTTGTATTTCTTACTTTAGCCTCCACGCGCTCCCCGTTCAGGTGACACCTGGAGGGTCGCTTAATGTGCGCGGCGACTCCGTGCTGCTCAAGCAGACCCCAGGTGGTCACCTGCGCATCGGAGAAGCTAGGCAAGCCAGGCAACCCAGCCCGGACTTGTCTCTCTGGTAAGTTAACTCTCCTTCCTAGAGTATCTCCATGGTACGTGGGTGGCAACGTACATGATAATATGGTTATATTTTTACGATATTGTATTTACTCACAGTTCCGATGTGGTTGAGCGTGTGGAGGCATTCGACATGTCCGAGGACGAAGCAGCGGAGCTGCTGGAGTCAGATCACTGGCATGTCAAGAGGTGGATGCGGGACCTGCCGGGGGCCAACGAGCTGCCGGGGGTTAGTGAGCGGCCGGGGGCCAGCGACACGCCGGGGACCAGCGACACGCCGAACAGCAACACGGTTTTTCTTGCTCCTCTCGCGCCTAGCGCCAGATCTGAGGTGACTGTCGCTGCCGAAGTTGACGTTCGTCCATCAACTTCGACGGTGACAGCACTTTCACAGACGGTGCCTAGGTGTGATGGCAGTGACTTGGACAGCGACTGATGACGAATTCGATTTCCCGGTCATGCCAGTTGTCGGGAGGGATCTTCCTGACACCGAGGAGTTAGAAGAACCGTTACAAGATTTGGTAAACGAGATTGATACGGGGATGGATGACGCTGCCGATTCTCTTTTGGGTACGTCGGCTATTTTCACGTGGTCACCGGACTTTGATTTGTTTAGGGGTGTTCGTGGGGAGTTCTCAGGTCCTACCCCTGGGCCAATCAAAGACTACGAGACGCCTTATGATGCCTTTACCGTCATATGGGATGAGGATATCATAAGGTTGATCGCCACGGAAACTAACCGATATGCCCATCAGACAATCGAGACCATGCGTAACTCAGGGACTTTGAAACCATCATCTTGCCTTCATTCGTGGACTGACACTAATGCAGACGAAATAATATTTTTTTTCGCGATGTTGTGTATATGGCTATCGACCCGCGTACGTCGATAACTGAATATTGGACATCAGACAAAGTTCTCCAATTACCGGGGTTCAAGTGTATTATGTCCTTTAATCGGTATACTCTGTTGAATAAGTGTCTTCACTTTGTGGACAATGTCGCTGTCGAGAGTCAGCAATTGTCTCAATCTGGACTATCTTCTTCTGCAGGGGTGCCACGTAGGCTGGGTAAGTTGGCACCTATTATTGAACATCTCGGAAAAAAGTTCAAAGCCTTGTACAACCTAGGACCTGACATCAGCATCGACGAGTCTTTGACCTTATTCAAGGGCCGCTTGTCCTGGGCCCAAACAATAAGGTCAAAGGCTGCGCGATTTGGAATCAAGTCAAATGAGCTATGTGAGTCCCGCACTGGCTATATGGCTAAGTTCCAAATCTATACGGGCAAGGATGACAGTTCCGTTGGTGATCTATCACTTGGCGTCAATTTGAGGGGGAAGAGCACGAAAGTGGTTCTTGAACTATTGCAAGGTCTTGAACATCGGGGGCATTGTGTGGTGATGGATAATTATTATAATTGTCTATCGTTAGCACGATACCTCAAGAATTTGGGCTTTGATTGTTTAGGAACCCTTCGTGCAAACCGTCGAAACGTCCCTAGTGACATAAAGGTGTCAAAGAAAGTGAAGAAGGGGACTATTATATCTCGCCATTCTGGAGACGTATCCATCATTGCATGGATGGACTCCAAGATGGTGAATATAATATCCACCTATCACAGACCCGATACCTATATGGGAACTAGGGCTGGTAAACCGATGAAGAAACCGGTATGGGTAAAAGATTACAACACGACCATGGGGGGTGTTTATCTCAAAGATCAAAAACTCTCCATGTATCTGTTGGAGCGAAAGAGAGGCGTGAAATGGTACATGAAAATGTTTAAAAGATTACTGAATGTGAGTATACATAATGCGCTTGTGATGTCCAAAGTTCTCTGAAACGGACAACTGATAAAATGCCTGTGACGCATCGTGAGTTCCGCTATGCGCTTGCTGAATCTCTACTTAAGCGGCATCACCCCTGTTCAATAGAGATCAGTCAGGCACCAGTGGGAAACGTGAGGCTGAGGCGAAATATCATGCACGAGCCAGAACACTTGATGGGACGTGAGAATACAAAGAGATGTGTGATTTGTAAACGGCAGAAGAAATTCAAAGCCGTTCACTCAAGGTGCATCACGTGTGACGCATATCTTTGTGTTGGTGACTGTTGGAGAATTTGGCATTCTGCAACAGAGCTCCCAGGCGTAGATATACGTGGGCGGAAACGGAAGCGCAAAGAGTAAATGTTTTTGGGGTGTGAATGTGGATTACGGCTGTGTTTGAATGTGATGGTGATCCGGGGCTCTCGCATGTGGATCACGTTTCGACGGGACGCCTAACCGTTTATGTATCTCGTTTACTACTCCATTCGTTAACAGTAACGAAAGGCCCGATAACAGTATCGGGGGCGTTACGGCTATCGAGGATGAAACGGTAGCGTGGTAGCGCCTTTTGGCGTCTTCATTGATATCTGATCGATATCAGTCTGGTATTGTGCATTGTGAATGATATCTTACGGGACAGATATCAGCCTGGGTTTGTGCATTGCGAATGATATCTTGCGGGACAGATATCAGTCTGGGTTTGTGCATTGTGAATAATATCTTACGGGACAAATCTGATTTTGTAAATAAAACCCACGATAAGTACGGGACAAACCTTTCTAAACATTTTTAAATGTTGCTAAAGTCTGGGTAAAATCGGGACAAGCCTTTCAGTATACTAGCTGTTACAATAAAGTGTACCTATCTTATTTTTTCACAACATATGTTCATAAATGTACGAAAACATTTGTAAATTTTGCTTAAGTCTGGGTAAAATCTAGACGAACTTTTCATTATACTAGCCGTTACAATAAATACACCACAATAAATACACACAAGGGTTTATTTAAGTTTACACGTTTAGTTTTCGGCCTAGCCAATGCCCCGGCTTTTTTCCAAAAAACCATGGAAAATTTGCTGAACGGTATAGAGGGGGTACTTTGTTTATTGGATGACGTTCTTATAACGGGAAACACAAAAGCGCTGCATACGGAACGGTTACAGCAGGTTTTACACCGTTTACAAGAAGCTGGGTTGGTTTTAAATAAAAACAAATGTAAGTTGTTTCAAGATTCGGTGACTTATTTAGGATTTCTTATTGATAAAAAAGGGATTCACACATCCCCGGATAAAGTAACAGCAATGACTAACACCAAAGCCCCTAGTAATGTGCAATTTAGTTAAACCATTTTTGTTTGTATGCAGTGATGGTTATATTATTGATATATTTGGTCCCTATCCTGCAACAACAACTGATGCCAATATAATTAATAAAGAATTTTCAAATGAAAATCTCCCTTGCCGACAATTTTTCCAACCGGGGGATGTATTTATTTTGGACAGAGGTTTTAGAGACTCATTGGTTTTATTAGAGAATTGTGGTTACAATGTACATGTGCCCTTGTCTCTAGAAGAGGGTGAGACTCAACTTTCCACTAGGGACGCTAACAAGACAAGAGCAGTCACTTTATGTCGATGGGTGGTGGAAGTGGTAAATGGCATTTTTAAAACTAAGTTTAAAATATTTAGGCAAGCATTTTTCAACAGGGCTTCTAAGCATATTATGATAGATTTCTCTGTAGCTGGTGCTCTTATCAATAAGTACCATTTGAGAATACAAAACAGAGAAGATGCTGCTGAAATACTACAAATAGTGAACCAAAATATGTTTGTAAATAATGATCTGTCTGATTATGTTCGAGATCACAACCTTAACAGAAGTAGGGCAGATTTTCAAAATATTACTGTTAGAAATGATAATCTAAGAGAATTCCCTATATTAAATATAAATGATTTAATACTTATTGCATGTGGGACTTACCAACTTAAGCAAGCTCGCTCATACTATGGCGAGCACATAAGATTTAATGGAACCTATCGCATTGAAGTGTGCACCAATGCTAGAAATAGAATTATGAATGGCAGTATATTTGGAAATAACTGTTCACTGGTGAGGGCCAGAATCGCAAGTCGTCATGTTAGTCGCAAAGTCTACTTCGTGTATGTTTTAGTCAGCACTGCTAACGCAGGTCGCGCAGCAATCCAGCGGTACTGCTGTAACTGTATTGTCGGCCGTCGTACTGTAGGATGCTGTGCCCACGTCATGACAGTGATATGGTACTTAGGGTGGGCACGGCATCAGAATAATATTGTTCCACCGGCACAATTTTTGGATGATGTTTTAGTGGTGTATGATGATGAACTAAATGAATAAAGATGTAAAACTACAATTTTTGTTGTATTATTTGACTCCCAGTTAATTATGCTCATGTGAATATTCCGCACACTAGGCGCTAGATGGCGAGACAGACCGCATAGAAACACTTAGCGGTTGTCATCACGCAACAGCTGTCGCCAAGCAAAGGTGCTGCTATCGGTGGATGTTTGCGGTACTAACGTCGGGCGTCGACCAATAGGGAGACGCCATCAGCCCGCCATCACCGCGAACCAATCAGGACTGAAGATTTGAAAGAATAAAGAATAACGAAGTGTTTTGGGTTTTGCCGGGAGGATTTTTGAGGCAGTTCATTTTTATTTCTTCTTCTGAGTGCATTGAAAAATATATCTAAGTAAATATAATTTGTGTAAGATATTCTGATTAAGAAGCTAAGTATTACCTTATTTCCTATATGTTCTCGATTTACTCATTTAAATATAATATTCGCTGTTATGAGCAATTTGTGTTTTATTTCTTGGGGATAGCTTTGTCATAACTTACTGGAGTTTTATTTGAATAGGAGGTGATTAGATTCCATTGTTATATGAGGTTCCAATAACTTGATCTTAATTACTTATACTTGTGAACATGCTAAAAGGACGTATCTCGACGTACTGCTATCGTTGCTTATTTAATATGTTTGTTCTAATAGGTGTAACAATTTTCAGAAGTGGGATAGCGATCTGGAGCAGTTCTCAGCCAAGCCATGAGTTCCGATGGTCACAGCCGGTCTCGCAGCCGGTCCCGCAGCCCTGTCAGATGGAGTCACCGGCGGATGGAGCGACCGCAGCCGGAGCGCCGTAGCTGCTCCCGCGACACGTGGCGGCCGGGACGTTCGCCAGTCCGGGACTATCGAGGCCGCTTTCCACCTGGTTTTTCAAATGAATCCGGTAGGTCGGTTCCATATTATTCGGGTGTGATGGTTAAGCCGGATATAATACCGGAATTCGATCCTGAAAAACCGGAGCTACCTGCATCTCAGTGGCTTAACAAAGTAGAGCAACTAGGTGCCATACATGGATGGAACGACAATGTTAAAAGTTATTATATGCAGGCACGACTTGTTGGATTGGCGAAGTTGTGGCATGGCGCACTTCGAAGCTATGAGTTTACGTGGCCGGAATGGAAACAAAAAATTCTGGAAGCGTTCCCTCAAAGCATAGATTACGCAGACGCATTGAGGGAAATGTTAAGTAGGAAAAAGTTATTCAATGAAACGATGACTCATTATTATTATTCGAAATGTACCATGTTAACTAAGTGTGAAATCATTGGAGAAAAAGCGGTTTCCTGCATCATAGAAGGGTTGCCGTTCCACATGAGAACTTCTGCAAGGGCTGGTAATTATAAAACCCCAAGCGAGCTTTATTCTCACTTTCTGTGCATGAATGACGACAAAAAAACTAATCAAAGTCAGAGAAACGTTCTTCGAGGTCGAGATTCCGCATCGTCTTCAAAAGAAGCAATTAGAGATCCAAAAGAACGAAAGCCAGGTGTTACTTGTTTTCTTTGTAACGAGTCAGGGCACGTTGTTCGGTCGTGCCCTAACAATCCTAACGCTATAAAATGCGAAATCTGTGGGAAAACCAACCACAAAAAGGAGCAGTGTTATCAAAAGGCTGTCAGCATTGTACAAATACAGGTAAATGAATGTTATTTTAAACATGTCTTAATTAATGGTTTAAAAGGTACCGCTTATTTAGACACGGGGGCTCAAGTCAATCTCATCACTCATGATTGTGTTCTAAAGCTTGGTGTTGCAATGCAACCTTGTGTCGTTTTTGTCAACGGGTTTGGTGGACCACCAATTAAAGCTCACGGACAGGTATCATTAGAGTTCGTAATAGATGAAGTTAAGGTTTGTTCAGACGCAGTTGTCGTGGATGCTGCCGTAAACCGAGCTGACGTTTTTATTGGACAACCCATTTTGAACAATGAAAAATTCAAGCTTACAATTTGTGGTACTACCGTCTTTTTAGGATATGCAGTAACAGATGAAAATAAAGTTGAATCGGTTGAAATAAATTCTTTGCAAGTGGGTACATGTGTCGATAAGGTTAACATTTTGTGCTCTACAGACACTGTCGTTCCAGCTTATTCATCCTTGTTTGTTGACACGTACAATGATGTTGAATTTGACAAGTCAACTCTACTGTTTGCGGATAGTCGTACAATTGTTTATAATGGTTATAACTATAGCATTCCTGCTTCTATGAATTGTTTTCCAGTACAGACCATTTTCATAGTTAATCACGGTAAAAAGCCACTGCGTTTCCAGAAAGACCAGGTTATTGCTCGTGGATTGGTTACTCGAGAAATTGGTTGTTCTCTTGGTAAATCTGCAGATAATCTTGTTTCGATCATGAGCATTGATACAACCAAAATCAAATGTGGATCCGGAGATCCACAGATAGTTAAAGAGTTAGTAGAGATTTTAAAGGAATATTCAGATTGTTTTTCTATAGATACAGGAGAATTAGGCAGGACTGACAAAATAGAATTGAATATCGAACTTAACTCTGATAAGCCGGTTTGTTATCGTCCTTACAGGCTTTCTTTTTCAGAAAAGGCAATAGTACGAGAAAAGATTGAAGATATGGTATCCAACGGTATTATTAGAGAATCGTCGTCTAATTATGCCAGTCCCATTGTATTAGTTAGGAAAAAGAACGGAGATTATCGGTTTTGTGTGGATTTTAGAAAATTAAATAGTATTACAGCGAAAGATAAATATCCTCTGCCCATCATAGAAGAACAAATCGAAAAACTAGGTGGGAAGAAACTTTTTACGAGTCTTGATTTGTCGCAAAGTTTTTTCCAGATTCCAGTAGCGGAGGCTTCAATTCACAGAACTGGTTTTGTCACGCCTGAGGGCCACTATGAATTTTTGCGTATGCCCTTCGGTTTGGCCAATTCCCCAGCAATTTTCCAGCGTCTTATGGACAAGATATTTTCTTCGTTACGTCATGATAAGGTGCTTCCATTTATAGATGATCTGTTGCTACCTACCAAAACTGAACAGGAAGGCCTCCATCTGCTTCGGGTAGTTTTGGAAATAATAAGGGACGCAAAATTGACGTTAAACCTTGATAAGTGTTTTTTCTTGCAAAAAAAAATAGATTACCTCGGTTACGAGATCAGCGAGAAAGGTATTAGGCCTGGTAGTAAGAAAATCGATGCTGTGGTCAACTATAAAGAACCTAAGAATGTACACGAACTTAGGATGTATCTAGGTCTGACTAGTTATTTCAGGAAATTTGTTAAAGATTATGCGTCTGTCACGTATGCTCTGTACGGGTTGCTAAAAAAGAATGCAACATGGGTTTGGGATCCAGCACAGCAGAGAGCTTTTGATCAACTGAAGAAGATTTTGACGACTCGACCGATACTCTCATTATTTTGTAGGAAAGGTGACATAGAAGTTCATACTGACGCAAGCAGTAAAGGTGTAGCTGGCATTCTATTACAGGATCAGGATGGTGGTATGAAACCCATTGCGTATTTCAGCCGAAAAACAAGCAAAGAAGAAGCTATGTATCATTCCTACGAATTGGAAACGTTGGCTGTAGTGGAATCGTTGAGGAGATTTAGAATTTACTTAGCAGGTAATTATTTTAAGGTGGTGACAGACTGTGCAGCCGTTCGAGACACTTTCTTGAAAAAGGATCTACTACCTCGAATAGCAAGGTGGTGGTTATCTATTCAGGAGTACGACATGGAAGTCATTCATAGGCCAGGTAAGTCTCATGGGCACGTGGATGCGCTGAGCCGATTTCCGGTAGACCCTCCCTTAGTAGTAGATATCAACGTGATTGACGTATTCGATTGGTTAGTATGTCTTCAAGATCAAGATGAGAGGATTCGCATAATTCGAACAAAATTAGAATCTGGGGATAACGATCCAGATATACAGAAAAATTACAAGCTGAAAGATGGTCGAGTATACAAGCTCGTTAAGGATGGAGAACAGCGGTTAGTAGTCCCTAAATATGGAAGGTGGAATGTCATGAGGAAGTATCATGACTGCATCGGACATCCAGGCCTGAAGCGGTGTGAGGAAATTATCAAAGGTAACTTTTGGTTTCCAGGAATGACACGTTTCATACGAAAATATGTCAACTCATGTTTAGACTGTCTTTACAAGAGGGGACAGTACGGAAGACTTGAAGGTGAGTTACACCCCATTGAAAAAGTTCCGGAACCAATGCACACTCTGCACATTGACCATCTCGGTCCTTTCTGCAAAAGTCGAGCAGGCAACAGTTTTGTACTAATGGTGGTCGATGCCTTCACGAAATTTACATGGGCGGTACCAGTTAAAACTACAAAGACTCGAGAGGTAATAAAATCTTTAAATGACATTTTTTGTTTATTTGGTTATCCAAAGAGAATTATATCCGACAGCGGTACGAGTTTCAAAAGTAAACATTTCAAACAGTTTTGTTTGGATAATCAAATAAAACACATAATCAATGCTGTAGCATGTCCACGCGCAAATGGACAAGTGGAGAGGTATAATCGTACATTACTAGATTCACTCAATACAAGCGTGGAAGATGAAAAGGATTGGGATACTCGGATCGCAAACATCACCTGGGGAATGAATAATTTACTAAACGGTTCGACTGGATTTACACCATACAGGCTCATGTTTTCAGCGACTCGCAGCAGGTATCAAGGTATGGGAGATAACATCGTGGATAACGAGGCGACAGCTGCACGCACTAGGACCGAAGCTACAGCGAACCTAAACCGGACGGCAGAGAAAATGCGTAAATATTTTAATGCAAAGCGTAAACCTCCAACAAAATACAAGGTAAACGATTTAGTATTATGGAAAGGAGCTGCTGACCGAAATGTGAACGTTCGACGAAAACTGAAGGAAAAGTACAGCGGGCCTTATAAGGTAACGAAGGTAGCAGGTAATGATAGGTACATGATTACTTCGCTGAAAGGTGTGAAAGGGTATAAGCGATTCAGAGCTCTTGTGTCGTCGGACTCGTTAAAACCTTTTCAGAGGGAGGATGATTCGGGCGCTAGTTCAAATGATACAGAAGTGGACAGCACGGAGGAATTAATCGACTTGCTTGAAGGATGAACTTTAATGAATTCCAGGAAAAATCAGGTTAATACTAATTTTGATGAGTGGAATAATGTAATGGTACAAATAATTTGGATTGTGATCGGAACTATTATGTTAATTGAATGGTTTAAAATTGGAGTTACTGACGGAAATGTTTTGAAAGCGATTGTGAAATGTTATGGGTTGGAAAATTATGGTATTTTCACTGATGTAAATCTATGGGTATTTTTGGAAACTGGTTTTGGTAAACAAGTAGATACTTATCTTTTTACTTTTGGAATGATTTGACTTGATGATTGATAATGATTCATTTAAAGGACATAGCTATGATGTGCTTTTTATTATGTATGGACCAAATATTGTTTTACGGTTCATAGAATTGAGTTTTCTTTTCTTTTTTTTTAGGACTGGGTTTGCTATTTTTGAACAATTACATATAGTCTTTTGTTCTCTTCCTTTGCAGAGTCGCAAAGGCGTCAGGATGGACGAGTGTGAATATTCCGCACACTAGGCGCTAGATGGCGAGACAGACCGCATAGAAACACTTAGCGGTTGTCATCACGCAACAGCTGTCGCCAAGCAAAGGTGCTGCTATCGGTGGATGTTTGCGGTACTAACGTCGGGCGTCGACCAATAGGGAGACGCCATCAGCCCGCCATCACCGCGAACCAATCAGGACTGAAGATTTGAAAGAATAAAGAATAACGAAGTGTTTTGGGTTTTGCCGGGAGGATTTTTGAGGCAGTTCATTTTTATTTCTTCTTCTGAGTGCATTGAAAAATATATCTAAGTAAATATAATTTGTGTAAGATATTCTGATTAAGAAGCTAAGTATTACCTTATTTCCTATATGTTCTCGATTTACTCATTTAAATATAATATTCGCTGTTATGAGCAATTTGTGTTTTATTTCTTGGGGATAGCTTTGTCATAACTTACTGGAGTTTTATTTGAATAGGAGGTGATTAGATTCCATTGTTATATGAGGTTCCAATAACTTGATCTTAATTACTTATACTTGTGAACATGCTAAAAGGACGTATCTCGACGTACTGCTATCGTTGCTTATTTAATATGTTTGTTCTAATAGGTGTAACACTCATTAATAAATTCAAATAATGTATTATGTGATATTTAACATAATCAGTACCTACTATTGATGGAATATAAGAATCTTAAATAACTTAAAAATACAAAGTTTTTTGTAAATCATTTCTTTTACTAATTAATTATTGGAATTGCCCCCTATTATTATCATGAATTTTTATATGTGTGCACAGTGGGCCTAAATTACTATGGCGACTTGGCATGCCCCTTTAGGTAATGTATAACAATGTATGTATATAACTCTTCTCTGCATTTTTCTGAGACAATAAATTATTTATTTTATTTTATTAAATATTATGGGTTTTTAAAGGGTATGCTGAGATGGTTTGGTCATGATGAATGAAAACAGACTAACAAAATGTATTTACAAGGCAGATGGGACGCCCTAGGAGGACACTGACCTGACCTTATTGGTTATGTCCTTCAGATTCTACTTTCTCTAATCCTTACGTGTTCCATTCGTTGCATGCTGGCCGTGTTTAGCTAATTGTACTACGTTAGTACGTGTAGCTAAATGAAGTTTTTGTAAAAAAGAACATTTTTATTGTTACACCTTGTCTTTTCGTTGTTTAGTGCGTTGTTTAGTGGTGTAATAGAAGTATCGTTATAATAAAAAGGTGGTTGAACGAGAAAAAAGGAATGTAACACGTTATCGCAGCATCGTGTACAAAATTTTAGACAGCAATGGTTAAAGGATCCGACTTTTAAAGACTGGCTTTTGCCAGACATCAATGATTTAACGAAAGCTAAATGTGCATATTGCCCTGGAACATCAATGGTAGTGAACTATCCAATTTAAAAACTCATGCCTCTACCAAGAAACACCTGGGCAGCAAACCTGGATTCAGTGGAAAAACACAAACATTAACATCGTTTGGATTTCAGAAAGGTCTTAACTCCACAAAATAAAGAAAAAGGTCGTGCAGAAATTAAACTTGCTGCATTATTTGCGGAGTATATAGCATTGTCGGTTGCTGACAATTTGACAGATTTATTAAAAGAAGTTGTGACGGATTCTAAATTAATCAAGGAAATTGAACTTAAACGAACCATCATTACAGCTGTGGTAAAGAACGTTCTTGGAGAAGGTCATAAAGCATATTTACTCCAAAAATTACAACAAAAAAAACAGTTTTCGGTGATGACGGACGAGACGACCGATGCTTCTACGGTCAAATCTGCTTGCGTTGTGGTACGCTATTTTGATCAAGAAGCTCAAAATGATTGTAGCACATTTTGGAAGCTATACAAAGTTTTTAATGCTGATGATATTCTTACTGCCAATGCCGAGAATTTATACTGAGCTCTTATGGATTCATTAACTAACCGTAATAATAAAAATGACAAATGTGATCTGCTTTGGCTCAGATGTGTGTAATGTCATGATGGGTGATAACGACTCAGTAAAAACAAGGTTAATACGCGATTTTCCAGGAATCAGAATCACGAAGTGAGTTTGTCACGCGGCCCATTTGTGTGCCGGTGAAGCCTGTAAACAGTTGCCTGAAGGTGTAGAACAACTGGCTAGAGATATCTACAACTTTTTTAAACATAGTGATAAACGGCGATTTGATTTTCGTAAATTCCAGTCGTTTGCTGCAGTGGAGCCTCACAAAATACTGAAACCATCACAGACAAGATGGCTTTCCTTAATATCAGTGGTTGAAAGAATATTAGAGCAATGGGAGGCCCTACGTCTTTTCTTTATCGATTTTACGACAAATCGTGCACATAGAGCAAAAGCCGATGTAAGAAATCGATCAGTACTCGTAGGTATTTACTCTCGAAAACTCAGTAACCCATTCTACAAACTTTATTTCTGTTTCCTTGAATGGTCGCTCTTCTGGAATATCAAAGCGAGAAAGTAGTTGTTCACAATCTACATGATAAAATTCGTACACTCTACCAAGAAATTCTATTGCGTTATTTACAACTCGAATATGTCATGAGGCCAAATCTTGGTGAATCCGGCAATTGGGACTCGAGGTGGCCCTGCACAAGTCCGAGGCCATGTGTTTTCATGGTCCTCGGAACGCGCCACCGTCGGGTTCCCAAATAACGTCGTAGTAATTAGGAGTAGTAAGTAGGAGGAGTTCACATCGGCGTCGAGTCGACGATAGTACTTAGGACTCGTCCTCGAGAGCTGGTGGAACTTCGTGAAGCACTTCCGACGTTTGGCTCCCAGACTGGAGCAGACCGGGGCTGCCTTGAAGCGGCTCCTGCCCAATTTAGGCCAAACGCCTCCTGCCGGAAGCTCGGTCCATGGCTTTTTACGGGGCACCGGTGTGGGCGCGTTCATTGAGGCGGCGGCTAGCCCGCTGGTTGAACGCGTCCCAGAAGGTCATTGCCACCCGGCTGGTCCGGGGATACCGCACGGTCTCCGGTGAGGCGGCGAGCCTCCTTGCCGGATTGCCGCCATGGGATCTGAAGGCAAAACTCCTCAAGCAAATTTGGGAGTGGCGCGAGGAGGAGAAACTCCGGGGCGTAACTCCGCGGCCGCGAGAAATCACAACACTGCGGACAGAGCTCCGGCGGTATCTCTCGGCGTCATGGAGAGTGCGATTGTCGTAACCCAGTGCTGGGCACGCCACTATTGCGGCGATAAGTTTCCCCTCTTTGAGGAGTAGCCAGAGGCACCATGGCGTCCTCACTTTCCGCCCGACGCAGGTACTCACTAGACACGGTTGTTTCGGGAGGTTCCTGTTTCGAAACAGGCGGAGAAAACGCCAGAGTGTCATCACTGCGTGGATCGCCTGGAGGATATGGTGGACCATACGGTGGAGGTCTGCCCGGCTTGGGCAGAGCATCGCCGTGTCCTCGTGGAGGCGATCGGTGGCGGGAATCTCTCGCGTCCGGCCCTGGTCCTGTGCAGGTGAAAAATCCCACTATACAGTGCAAGTGGTGTGGTGGCCAACATGAGCGGGATATCAACAAATGTCCTGCAAGAGGGACAAAATGTACAAAATGTGGAAATATAACCATTTTGTGAAAGTCCCAAGCACCAAGAAAGTATAAGTAGTATCCGAGGAGCAAAATGACAAAGAGGAACTTTTTTGTGAATCGGTAGGTCAAATACAGAATGCTAACTCTTGGGAGCAGAACCTTATCATTGAAAATGTCATAAATTGTATCTTCAAACTGGATACTGGTTCTAATGTTAACCTAATACCTATCTCGTAGCCAGAGGACATTCAAAATAAAATATCAAAGAATAAACTTAATAATATTAGGGGTTAAAGTATGAAATTGGTACTGAACAATTGAAATTCGTTTTTTTTTTTATTTAACATATTTATGTAATCAAATAATTACCATTATTACCTATACATTGCTGCCATCTAATAGGAAGGTCATTTATGCCTTTGCGATAGAACTCTCGTGATCTAGATTCGACAAACTGTGTGAAAGCATTTTGTACTGCCTCCTGAGAAGAAAACTTTTTATCACGTAGAAAATTGTACAAATCATGAAAAAAATGGTAGTCCGTTGGAGCAAGGTCTGGCGAATACGGAGGGTGACGAATGGTTTCTAATTGCAATTCCAGTAGAGTTAAAACGATTTTTCGTGCTGTATGAGGATTCGCGTTATCATGGAGCAATAATGGTGAAGATCGATTCATGAGTCGGTGCTGTTTCACTGCTAGTTTTGCTATCATTGTTCGAAGTTCGGCACAGTAGACATCTGCCGTTATTGCTTGACCAGATCGGAGAAAGCTATAGTGAATAACACCATGCTGAGACCACCAAACAGTTACCATTACCTTTTTATTGGTAAGCTTTGCTTTAGGGCACTGTTGCGGCATTTGACCCGGGGTCAGCCATTGCATATTTCGCTTACGGTTATCGTAAAGAATCCACTTTTCATCACATGTCACAATTCGATCCAATATTTCTTCATTTCTGTATCGATTCAACAAGGCAACAAAAGTTTCAACACGCGTTTCTTTCTGCAGATCAGTAAAATCATGAGGCACCCATTTCTCATATTTATTTTATTTTATTGATTTGACGCAAATGAGTCAATATTATTGGTAAGGTAACGTTAAACCATGCCGCTAATTCCTGGGTAGTTTGGCTCAGATCAGCTTCCACCATCTCTTTCAATTCATTGTTATTCACCTGTGTGGGCGGTCTTCCACGTGATTCTTCAAATCAAAGTTTCCATCACGAAAGCGTTTAAACCAAAATCGCACGGTGCGTTCATTAGCAGTCCCCTCTCCAAACTCAACATTGATATTCCGAGCTGTTTCTGCCGCGTTGGTTCCGTGTCGGAACTCGTATTCAAAAATAACTCGAATTTTCGAAGTATCCATCTTTCTTGTCTAAGCTGAATAAAAAAAACAACTGAAAGTCGATAATCGAATGTTGCACATTTTTTAAAAGAAGAACTTCATGAGTACCATGTGAAAAAAGTTTTACTCAAAAATCTCAAACCATGAAGGTTCTATGTCAATTCGAAGTACATATTACAATAAAACGGCAATTTCATACTTTAACCCCTATTATTAAACTTAGTAAAACAAAAGTCACATTACAGACATACAAAAGATCAAAAAAATTAATTTATGGTACAAAATTTAAAGTCAAAAGTTTTTTTTTTAGATGTCACTAGTTTTGGTTATCAGCCAACATTAGGGAAGGATTCATGTTTGTTACTAGGCATTGTCGAAAGAAAGTTTATAAACAGTATCAAAAATAATCAATCAAAGACAGATATTGATAGATAGGTATAAAGATATTTTCTCAGGCACAGGTCAATTTCCTAAAAAATATAGAATGATATTAAGGGGATTACCTTGCTCAAATCCTAAATACTATACTGTAGTTTTAAAGAAGATTGTAGATGAATCCTTTTGTGCGTTTTCCATGTAAAAAATATATAGTATACATACGGTCATCACAAATACATTGTATTGTTTAAAATTTTAATAAACTCTCCTAAATTATGGGAAAAAATCTTATTAAATAGGTCCATCTTCAACCTAAATTGTAAATTTTCTCTGTAACGGCTGAATAGTCCGGCATGAATTTTCTACCAAAAATATATAATGACGTATTTGACAATATGTATTGTTTTTTTTTTTGTTATTTCTTTTAATAATTTTAAATAATGAATAAAAACCCGAAACTTCACCAGTACCCCACTGGAGCACCCCCGCTAAGGCCTGTGACGCGTACTCGGGACGCGACACGTCAGAGTCTATGAGTGTCTTGTGACGGAAAAAAAAAATAACGCGCGTATAGTCCATACGCGCGTTATTTTTTCCAAATAAAATCTAAAAGTTTACGTTTTGAATGAAATCATATTGTAAATAGTACAAATATAAAAATTTCGTAAATCAACCATACAAATTATGTTTGTAAATATATTTTTGAAGTTTTCTCTTTGTCACTGGCGACTTAGATATTAATACTGCAGCGGTCGCGGGTGCAGTTTCAGTTGGTATAGGGTATTCGCAATTAGAGGAACTGTTATCAGCATTTGACTTGCCCGTGATGATTGAGCCTGTATACCAGAAACGGCACGACATTGTTTCCAACGCCTGGGATAAAGCACATAGTAAATGTATGAATGAAGCTGCTGAAGAAGAAAAAAGAATTGCTTTAGAAAAAGGTCGCGTCAGCAAAGAGGGGATACCTATTATAGATGTGGTTGTAGACGGATGCTGGAGTAAGAGGTCTTACAAAAAGAACTACTCAGCACTGTCAGGAGCTGCTGCAATAATTGGAAGACACATAAAAGATTTTGTTTCTTGGCATTAAAAATAAATACTGTAGCATAAGTACGCAGGACTTTAATAAAAATCAAAATCCAAGAACTCACCAGTGCTTTAAGAATTTTACGGGATCATCGACTGCCATGGAGTCAACAATAATTGTGGAAGGGTTTAAAGCATCTATCGAAATGTATGGTCTGATTTATGGTCGTTTCATTTCTGACGGGGATTCTAGCACGTATGCGAAAATATTGGAATAGCAGGGCCTTATCCTCAATTTACTGTTGAAAAGGTAGAATGTAGGAACCACCTTCTAAGAAACTTGTGCAACAAATTAGAAAACCTGACCATTGATACGAAATATCTTATATGTTTTAGAAAATTAACCACAAAAAAACGCATCATGAGCATTAGGTCAGCAATACGAAAATGCAGCAAAAAATACCACGACTCGTTAGACAATTTAGATTTTAGCACTCAGAGACTTTTTGAGGACATTCAGACTGTACATTTACATGCCTTTGGTAACCATACTAAATATAAAAGCCATTTCTGTAGCAGTCCACAAAATATTGAAATCTTACCGCAAGCATTTTTTACAAATTCCTTATGGCAGAAAATATGTTTTTTTATTAACACTATTGCAGGGCATTCCAGAAGTCTCGTTCATGATTTTGACAGTAACATCGTGGAAAGTTTTCAGAGCGTGGTGGCCAAATTTGTGGGTGGTAAAAGAGTAAATTACTCGTGCCGGCGTGGATACCAAACTCGATGTTCAGCGTCTACAGTCAATTTTAATACTTAAAGAAAACCTGTTTCCATGTTGTATCAAACAATTGTCGGGCAAAGTCCAAAGGGCAAAATGAGCACCTTAGATAACAAGTATCGCAGAAAAAGAATTTTGTTGAAACATATCAATCACAAAAAACGACAGACACATGGCACCGTAAATAAAGATTATGGAGAACAAACCATAAAGCCCGATGTGAGCGATGCGATGCTAGAACAAATGAAGGAGAACTTTCTATCCAACTTAGATAAAAGTGAGGAAGAAAGAAGTCAAATTGAAAGGCAAACAATTTTGCAGAGCGAGTCGAGCGAATGGCTCGAACTCCGGCGCTCCTTGTTGACAGCCTCAAACTTTGGAAGAGTTGATAAAATGAGGCCTGATACTATTTGTGCCAGCATAGTTAAGCAACTGCTCTACAAAATAAATATAGATGCTGCCCCTCTACAGCATGGAATAGAACACGAAAAAAAAGCACTAGATCAGCAATCTATACAAGAAGATGTTGAAATTAGACCATGCGGACTTTTTATAGATCCTGAGATTCCATATTTCGGAGCTACACCAGATGGGCTTATTGGAGAAGAAGCGATAGTAGAGGTGAAATGTCCAATCTCAGCGCACAAGATAGGACTAGACGAAGCCCTTGCTCAGAAAAAAGTAAATTTTTGGGCTAAAAATAATTCGGCCACTTTGCAGGTTAATAAAACCCACAATTGGTATTACCAAGTTCAAGGGCAATTGCATGTGACTCGGAAAACAAAATGTTTATTTGGAGTATGGTTCAGTGAGTCAGCTTCTGAAAACAGAAACAATTATTAGGGACGACGATTTTTTTGAAAATAAATTTCCTTTTATTTAAATTGTATTTTGCCGGAACTTTTGGATCCGCGGCATACTCGAAATATGGCAATTAGAAATCCGCCATATATTTTACAGGCAATAAAGAACAAGGAAAACCGCAAAAAGATGCATAACCTACAAAAACCAGAAAACGAAAATATGTGCGTACTTCAAGAAAACCTACATGCACCATCATCACCAACACCAATCCCGATAAATGACCAACCGACCTGTTCACGGTATTTGAATTTCAGTGACTTTTAACGGGAATTAAGAGTTTGAGACTGTTATTATTGTATTTAGTTTCTCTGAGAGATTTTTTCAAAGATATCGGTATCCTCACAGTGGCATCACAATTCACCTTCGCCAACATCTTATATATTAGGCAAAATATACACTTACATATACACTAAAAACAGTGTTAATCACAATGTTAACACTAGAGGTAAGGATAAACTACATGCTACCTTTCAGCGGCTTCTTATGGTTCATAACTCATTTGTTGGGCTTGGTATAACCTGGACTTGGTTCTTTCTCCAGAATTAGTTTACCTACTGACAGGTTATATGAGTTTATATAATTGTTTATAATTTTACTTTATAAGTCAATTTATTTTAATTTTATTTTAATTAATTGTTGACATAATCTACTCAATATATTTTTTTATGAGTTGTATTGCAATATGTGGTTAGCTAGCGACCTCGACAATTATTTATTTTACCTTGATGGGCCTAGTTTATCAATTATAACTTCTAGTTACAGCTATATTTAAGCGGGCACGCCCTTTATGCCTGGAGGCATTATTTTCTTTTTTAGATATTGTTTACGTTTAGTTATTTTTATTTCTGCTTGAGTATAGTTCTCGATGGTTTTGGTTGGTATATTGGCGTGTGCTAGCTGTCATATGGCTATTAATTTATAATTTAAATTGTGTTTTGCGTAATGTAAATTATCTTGCATACTATTGTATATTTTTTTTTCTAACTGAACAGACAGCTGTGCTGCTGGGGAGTTTGTTGCGCCACTTCTTCTTCCTAGCAAAAGCACTAAGAAGTGGTGAAGGGGCGTTTTGGGGGACTGTCTTATGTAATTTTGACGATCGAAAAGTGCTGATTCTCAGCCTAGTTTGAATAAATGACTTTTGAATTTTGACTTTTGAATTTTTGTACAATTAATTAAACAATTTAGGAACAGTCACAATGGCAACATTAAAACAAAATCAAAACTTAAATTATTTTTTTATTTATACCAGTCTTTATCAGACATCCAACTTTATTACTGGTGGGAATGATGGAAAATAAATGGCCAAATTAATTAGCTGGTGATACCCATCACGTCTGTGAAGTTTCGCCAGCTAATTTAATTTGATCTTGTGAATAAGGTGTAAACAAAATACCCGGACAAACTTTTATAAAACATAGTACTCTTGAATATGAGTAACTTTTACCATGGATGGGAACAACTCAGAAATATTTAAAAAAAACAGCTGTCCCCTAAATTATGATCATGTACCTATTTCACTTTTGTACAGAACTGCTGTATTTTTTAAATATTTTGTTTTCACAGAGATAATATTGTTTATTGCTCACATATAAATAATAGGGGGGTATACACACCTAACTATTCCCGTTACTGAGAACCGATAAGTACTTACCTGGTCATCATCAGACCTTCAGAATGTATCATGTAGTAGCACCCGTGCTCAATTAGATAAATGTTGAAAACTAGGTCATCCTAGCTATTGCCGTTACTGAGAACCGATAAGTATTTACCTGGTCATCATCAGACCTTCAGAATGTATCATGTAGTAGCACCCGTGCTCAATTAGATAAATGTTGAAAACTAGGTCATCCTAGCTATTGCCGTTACTGAGAACCGATAAGTATTTACCTGGTCATCATCAGACCTTCAGAATGTATCATGTAGTAGCACCCATGCTCAATTAGATAAATGTTGAAAACTAGATCATTCTAACTATTCCCGTTACTGAGATCCGATAAGTACTTACCTGGTCATCATCAGACCTTCAGAATGTATCATGTAGTAGCAGCCGTGCTCAATTAGATAAATGTTGAAAACTAGATCATTCTAACTATTCCCGTTACTGAGAACCGATAAGTACTTACCTGGTCATCATCAGACCTTCAGAATGTATCATGTAGTAGCACCCATGCTCTATTAGATAAATCTTGAAAACTAGGTCATCCTAACTATTGCCGTTACTGAGAACCGATAAGTACTTACTTGGTCATCATCAGACCTTCAGAATGTAGCATGTAGTAGCAGCCGTGCTCAATTACATAAATGTTGAAGACTAGATCATCCGAACTATTCCCGCTACTGAGAACCGATAAGTACTTACCTGGTCATCATCAGACCTTCCGAATGTATCATTTAGTAGAATGAAAGCTATATCAGCAGGCATAGTGCATCGTGTAGTTCAAAATAAATATAAAATTATGATGTGGTAGATACTCGTAAGTACCAGACTATAAAAACTAGAGGAACAAAAATATGTATTAGAATCTCTTAGAGCGAATAAAATAGGCAAAAACAATGACAACTCTGCGACACATCTGTGTTCTTCCTTAATCTTCAGTCCGTTTTATTGTAGTATGGTCGTTGGTCGGTAGTATGGTCGTTGGTCGGTAGTTGGCGCCAAATAAACAAATACTAGTACAGAGGTCAAATCTTTAAGGTCAACGGGCAAAGTAATTCCTTTAAAAGAAAACTCTATTCCAGTGTCCAAACCTCTACATAGGGTTTTTTTAAATTAAAAGATGAGCTGGACAGACAGTAAACTAAGTGTGAAATCCAAAGTTGAGGAGGCCACAGAATGGGTGAATAGGATTGTTATTGTGGAAAAAAATGATGGTTCTGCCCGTTTATGTTTAGACCCTAGAGCTATCAATGAGTGCATTCTTGAAAAGTATTATGAAATTCCAACCATCAATGATTTAAAGTCACAAATAGGTCATTCAAAATTCTTCTCTGTTTTAGATTTGAAAGAATCATTCTGGCAGATTCGGTTGATTGATGACAGTAAAAAGTACTGTACATTCTCTACAATTTATGGATCTTATTGTTTTAATGTCTTACCATTTGGACTTGAAAATCTCAACTGAAGTTCAAGAAAACTGAAGAAATTGCTTTAGTGACATTGAAGGTTTGTTTACATACATCGATGATTTCTTCATTCATGCGGAATCCAAAGAAAAACACTCATGATGATAGTGAGATACTCGAAAAAGTCCTCAGCAGAGCTCGTGAGTTGAATATCAAGATTAACCCAAAAAATATTCAATACTTACCTGATGTAGTTAAATTGTGGCCATGAAATTATAGATGGAAAAGTACCAGACAAAGATAAGACTGTTTTAGAATATGACATGTCAAGTGATAAGCAGTCTTCAGAGATTTTTAGGTTTGTTAATTATTTAAGGGAGTACATCCCCAATATGTCTGAAGTAACAAGTCCACTGAGGCAACTGTTGCAATATAGAAAAATGTAGAATTTGTATGGAATATTGATCCACATGTGTCACTAATATTAAGAATCTTTTAATAAGTCCACCAGTGCTTGTAAAGGACATGGCCAATTTTTGTATGGACGTCGGCATAGTTATAGAATTTAATGTACATCAATGAAAATTTTGGTGTTTTATATTCGTGAATATTGACACATTCAATTGCTATAAATAAAAAACTCAAAGAACTTGTCAGTACAACAGACTAGACGGAAATAGTTTAATTAAACCTTATAATCAGATCGCTGGCAATAAGTGTATAGATTATAATTTCGCAATTAAAAAACTTATGTCGCTTTAAAATAGCGAACAGTTGTGAATTATTACGGATAACTGATATGGTTTTTGTATTTTAAGCTCAACACACATAAAAAGCGTGCGCGCGTCGGGCGCGGATCGGGTCGGGTGCGGGAGCCGCGCACATAACCTACTATGGCCGCTGCGGCAGTAATGTTTTCCTTTAAAATACATTTTTGCAGTTTACCCTAATATTTTGTTTAATAGATATTACCAATAAACAAGAGAAACACAAAATAAAGCAAGAGTAAAAATAATTATTTATTTATTAGAGAAAGTAAAGAAAAATATTTTTTTAGATTATAATATACATACTAATAATCTTAATTGCTTACCTAGATAACTCAATAATTCTACAGCAACCATTGCAGCGCTAGTGTTAAAGAAACCCAGGTCAACCAAGAGCATTTTTATTTTACATAATACCTAACCTGGATTAAGTGTGCAATAAGTGTTGTAGTGCTTCATTAATTACATATATAACTGTTTTAAACATAACCAGACATGTAAAACAAATACAAGCATAGATGTAAATATTATTTTACAATTGATGTGATCGAAGCTCGCTTATAATTAGGTAAGGATATTATAGTATTACACTCCCTTCGAAGTGGCCCACTTTGAACAGGCGGTAACGGTGATGGGTATGGTGGTCTAGCCATCACTTGAACATTAGGGACTGCTGCATTGTTGTCCGAAGCCAATTCCTGCATGTCTCGTGATGAATCATGCACTACCTGTCTATTTGTTTGCATCCAACACACATGAAAAACGTAGTTGTTTCTTGAGGACTGAAAATAAACCACAGTTAGAATAAACACCGATATTACAGCTTATGTTTATGTTAGTTTATGTTTTTTTTTAGCAACAAGGGTATCTTTTGTATACATTTGTTTATGTTTTCAAGTATTAGGTATGTTATTGTGTTTACTGTTACAACATGCCTAATGTTAAAGATAGAAAATATACAAAATGTATATGTAAAAAACACAGATATTACAGTCATACACACATACGTAATATGAAAACAATTTTTTTTATAGATTATTACAACTAGGAATTTATAATAATGAAAAACAAAATGCTTACCACATAATTAGTATTTTGTGATAATAGGACAGCCAGCAATGGCCAGTCCATGCTGACATTATCGCGTCTTATTTTTCTCACAGATTTCCCACAACCAAGGCAAACCATGTTATTTCCCAAGTGTGTTCGTGTTCACCAGCTTCGGTACTTAATAATAAGAAGCATGGATGGCAAATAAATGTTTCGAGAGGCAACTGAAAATATGATACACTTTAAGTTAATATCGCACACCACAAAATAAACTAGAAGTAGGTATATAAAATTAAATCAAATTAAGTTTTTTCTACTTTAACTTCATACCTGAGTTGGAGCATTTGTTATCCAACGCGAAAGTCTTGTTTGATGGTGTGCAGAAAGCGAGTATATGAGATGTCTTTGCAACCTTTGCATGGCTATTCCGCAGTTGATGCACCTCATATTGATCCACAAAACAAATCCGAAACGCAATGCAAATCAGTCCAGTGTTAATAGCAAGGTAACCAAGTGGTAGAAGGTATCAGTCCGTAGAGATAAATGGCTTTTGATCGCCATTACAAACATCATTTACATTAGAAAATAATCGCAAAAACACAAAACACAGTATGCAACGAAGAATCCGCAATAACATTACAAACAAATTGACAATGACACATTGTCAAACAAACAACGCGTTCCGTTTTTTTTTTTTGTGTGAAGTATAAAAAAAACTATTTTAGGCATCAACATTATGAAAAGATAATTGTATTAATGCAAAAAATACCAATGAAGACAGTTTCGTATGAATAAAATGTTCCTTTTGTCGTCCATATTACATGTCTACAAATGGTATTATGCATAGTGTGGAACGTCCATTATTATATTTATCTTTCTCTATGGTCCACTATGGCGGACGTTGACAAACGGAACTTAGAATTCATCTTACATTACTTATTATTTTGATTAATAACCTGACAAGTTCTGAGAGTTTAAAAACTGCGTATTAATTCATTTTTCTATTTTTATTAAACAATATATTTACCATAGATATCCAGAAATATGCCTTCATTGCGGAATAGTAAGGAATCCTAGTGCGACCGCTTATCTCCCACCAAAATAATTACAACATTAACAAATAGTGTACTTACGACACACACTTAAAATTTGAACTCGCACACTAAGAGAAAGCAGCTCACTAAATCAATTTCTAATAGCACACATACATAGAATGGGCGGGGCTTTCACTTGTAAACACTTCGAGCCATTACCGCCGTCTTATCGTAAGCGACATTTTTACCTAAACAGCGATGTTTATCGCAGACGACATTTTAAACTATAACGGACTCGGTTCGTCGACATTTCCCGCCAAAAGACAACCAATTAGAAAGTTATAGCAAATGCTAAGTTTATCGTTAGCACAACAGTATTCTATATTTTACAGTAACCGACATAATCAAAATATATCGTAAGTTGCGTAATTATCTAAGAATTGCAGCGTAAGCGACCCTACTGGTTATCGCAACCGACACAGTACATCAAAATTTTGTCGTTTACTATAAACAAAGTGGCAAAATACGTGTTGCGACGAGTTCATTCCAGTGAAGATTGTGATGCAATAACTATCTCTTTGCACTGTATTTAGTGTTAAATTATAATTATCTGGTTATTACGTGACAAAATTAGGTTTTATTAAGTTTAAAGTGGTGTGGTACTGTTGTATAGTGTTAAGTAAATCACTGCAGTTACTTATTACGATTGTTCTCCAAAATGTCAACTCCGGCAAAGGTATGTAAGATACCTACTTAATTATAATTGTGATTTTGTTAGTAAATGAATGTAATTATAAAGGTAACTAATGTTTGTTCGTGGCTTTGCCTGCGTGGGAGTAACCACGTGGCTTCCATGCATAACTTTGGTAATCACTAAAGAGTTGCCGCTATTTGTTACCTACTTAGCTAAAGTTATTGTTGTTAGATGTAAGTTTTTGTATACCTATACATAACTGAACTGACTGGGGACGTAGGTACCTACCTCAGCCCTACAGAAAACAACATCGCCGCTTAGGTAGTGTTGTGTTCCTGTTGGTATACAGAGCCCCAGAACTCCATAGGTGCAGGGGTACGGGTTCGGCAACGCGTTAGAGATATCTTTGGTATTACCAGCGCCTAGGTTATGGTAACTGTTTACCATTAGGTGGGCCGTATGCTTGTTTGGCACATTAGTAGTATAAAAATATGTTTAGTTTTTTAATAATTACGTATTTTGCATTTTTGTGTCAATAAAAGAACTTTTTAGTGCTAAATACTTAGTTTTTCTTTATTGTTACAGTCAAGGATTAAGAATATTATGGAATTACTACCACCGAGTTCTTTACCAAAACAGAACATTACTAAATCTCCTGTTCCTGAAGATACACAGCAGAAGAACGTAATGCTTGATTCGATCATGCCAGTGGGAAGAGACTATGACTACGATCTGGAAGCGGTTTTGCCTCATATGACATCACCATCTTTACTAAATTTTACAGCTGAATCCCTTTCAATATCAGACCATAATGATTCCACATTACCTATAGGTAAATTTCTTGTTGATTACACTGATTCTGATAGTGAGAAATCATACACCTTAATGGACTTAGATAATCAAAATAAAATACCAGATGAAAACCTTTCCGATAATGATCACACTGCTTTTGTTAACCAAAGTTTTTCTACTCTTGAATGTAATCAAGACGAAACCCAACCACAACCAAGTACCAGTTCACAGTCTAACGAATCGGAACATAATGTGCCCATGACGTTTTACGACTTGTCCTATATTGATTCGGAGGATTCATGGAAGCCACAGTAGTCGTCCAGTGGTTCAGAAGAAGACATGCCTCAACAAATTGAAGAAGAGACTAGTGTTGGGAAAAGAGGGTACAGAAAAAAAAGACCTTTGCCGAAAAGGCTTCTGAAGAAAAAAAATCGTCAAGCTGCTGTTGGCAAATCTGTACGGCCAAATCCTTGTTTGAACAAAAGATGCGGCAATTCATGTGCTGATAAATTTTCTGAGGATGATCGGTGGATTATTTTTGAAAACTATTGGGGGATGGGATGTACTAAGAGACAAAAAGACTTTCTACTGTCATGTGCTAAGGCAAAACCAATTGGTAGAAAGCGAGCGACTAGTAATATTCGCCAAATATCATATGATTACTTTATAAACTTTAAGGGTCAAAACATTAAAATTTGTCAACAATTTTTGCTTAAGACATTAGATATATCCCAGATGACTTTAAGGTATACAATTGAAAATGCAAATAAAATACTGAATACTACTCAAAAAGACAAAAGGGCTCCTCTCCCTCACAACAAATCTGGTACAGAAAAAGTGTGCTATTTAAAATCTTTCATTGAGATGTTGCCTGCTGTGCCATCTCACTATTGTCGCAACAAAAGTACCAAATTATATTTACCTCAAGAATTACAGAACATAACAAACTTGTACAAATTGTATATTGATCACTTAAAAGAAAGGAACCTAGATTCATCAATATTATCTAAAAGAGTTTTTCGTAGTATTTTCAAAACCGATTTTAATATAGGATTCCATTTGCCCAAAAAAGATAAGTGTATCTTTTGTGAGAAGTACAAAAATTTACCGCCAGAAAGCAAAACTGTTTTTGAACAAACTACAGAATATAAAAATCACATTCTAGATAAAGACAAATGCAAAAATCTGTTTTTAGAAGATCAAAATATTAGCAAAGCTTCTAATTCTACCTCTCTTTGTGTAAGCTTTGACTTAGAAAAAGTCCTCAATACTCCACATGGTAAAAGCGTTACCCTATTTTACTCACGAAAATACGCATTTTATAACGAAAGTATCTACGAAAGCGGTACGAGGGCTGGGTATTGTTACGTGTGGGGCGAATGTCAAGGAAAAAGAGGTTGTAACGAAATTGTTACTATCCTATTTAAATATTTGACTCTTATAGACAGTAAAGGAACTCATAGCGTCATAAATCTGTATGCAGATAGTTGTGCTGGGCAAAACAGAAACCGTGCAATGATATCCATGTTAATTCATTTTTTGAAGACAACAACTACGATTACTGCAATAAAAGTAACTTACCTCCTACCTGGACACACTATGATGCCAGTTGACTCTATTCACAGTACAATTGAAAGTTTTATCCGCAATGAAACAGTGTGGGCTCCTTCTGAGTGGCCAACTATGATCACCAATTCTAGATCTGATCCAACAGGTTATTTTGTACACGTTTTAAATTACACTGATTTCATGGACTGGAAGTCTTTTTCGCAAGCTTTATTGCCAGCCAAATTTAAAATAGCCTTCAAAACATTAAGAATGGTACATTTGGAAAAGAACAATCCAGTAATTACACTGCAATACGGTTTCTTCGAAAAAAGCAATAAACAAGAATTGAATATGGACCTGATTATTAGATCAAGAGGCAATACTGCAACTATAATTAATGGACCAGCACATCTATACCATTCGGAACTAAACATTTCAGCTGCCAAGTACAAAGATCTTGTGGATTTGTGTAATAAAAATATTATTCCATACAGGTACCACGAAGAGTATGTGAATATGAAGCATGATGGAGCAGTTCCTGACGTGTTACCTGAAACTGATGCAGATGATAGTGATAAGGAGAATTAAAGGTTTAATTTTTGTTTAAATTGGGTTGATTTTAGTGTTATTTTAAATTAATGATAAAATAATGAGAAATATATATCTATATATTTTAATTTGTGTTTAATTTATTAAGTACCCGTTTATTTATGAAAATACATCCATAGTTTAAATAGCTTATTGTCGCTTGCGTTATAACTTTAACCAGGTTACTTTTTATCGCAAGTGTTATCTCAAACGCCCGGAAACATAAGAAGTCCTTAGTTTGAGACAGCAAAAATATTGTAAACGCCAAAAAACCCTCAAAACCTATTGTTTTTATGAAAATTTAAACACCTAAGGTTTCAAAAATCATTATTATATGTCAAATTTTGACACAAGACGACAAGACGGTGACGTCACGGACGGTTTACGGTACACATCAGCTGTTCGTGTCTACACTAATATAAAATAAAACACCAATTATTTTCGCGTACATTTCGTGTTTACATTCGCACAGTAGTGTTTCTTGCGTGTGTGATCATTAGCAAGCCAATTAAACATTAGTTCGGTAGTGTAACCCGTAAAAACAAATTACCTTTTCTATTACTTTTTTAGACTTTGAAGTGTCCTGGAAGTTTTTTTGTGTTGCCGATACCTCCAAAAAGTGTCAATTGTAATACTTTTGACAAGTGTCGATAACAATACCACAGATCTGCACAAAGAAATCGATAATTTTTGTGTAGCAAGCGACATCTGGTGCCGCCAAAGGAGGCTTAAGTGGGGTGTGCGCCATCTAGATACTTCTAACCGTACCATCATGGTAAAGTGTGCAGCCTGCGGAAAGTTCCTGTCCTCGAAAGGGGGCGCCACATGTAGCAATTTTGCTTGCCACAATCGGTATCACCTGGCATGTTTGTTGTTGCCCGATCCAGCGCAGCTAAGTAGGGACTGGCTGTGCCCAGAGTGCAAAAAGAAGGTACCCAGGGGTGACAACAGCGCCACACCCGTCAAGGATTTGGGCGGCGGCGGCGGTCCTTCTGTTATAGCGGCAGAAGTGTCGGCAGCCCCTGTCGCGGCGGCCTCGGTAGCGGCAGTAGCTGATGTGGCGGCAGCGCCGCTCCAGGGCGCTATGGTCGGGTTACCTGTCGCGGTGGCACAGGTCCAGGGGTCTCTGACCAGGCCCCCCGTTGCGGTGGCTAAGGTACTATGTCGGACTGGGAGCGAACAGGGCACTGATGGAGAACCCTCGCCTGATACGCAACTGACTCTCAGGGAGGAAATAAGGCTCTTCCGATCTGAGCTACGGGAGGTTCGGGATGAAATGCGGGAATTTCGTCGGGAGATGGCAGGCCTGCATTCGTCGATGGGAGTCTGCATCGAGCGGGTTGACAGCCTGGAGGCCAGAATTGAGGCTATTGAGAGCAGGCAAAGTACTGCAGTGCCTGACATCAAAGTGACCCGGCTCGAACAGATAGTGATGCAGCTGCAGCTTGACCTGAATGACCGCGAGCAGGATTTACTGGGATCTGACTTGGAGATTGCCAATATCCCAGAGATCCCTGGCGAGAACGTGATGCACACCGTCGGACTGGTGGCGGCAAAGCTTGGGGTGGCTCTCGACCAACGGGACATAGTTTTCGCGCAACGAGTGGGTCTGCGAGCTGAGCGAGAGGTACGGAGGACCTCTGCGGGCAGCGCGAGTCCAGCGGGTGGAGCGGGCCCAGTGGGAGAAGCGGCTGCGCGTGGGCGGCGCATCGTGCTGCGCCTGACCCGGCGCGCACTGCGCGACGACTTGCTGCAGAGCGCGCGAGTGCGGCGCGGTGCCACCACCGGGGATCTTGGACTCCCCGCACCGTCGCGTCGCTTCTTTCTGAACGAGAGACTCACCAAAGTAAACAAACAATTGTTTTACCGGGTACGTGAGGCTGGCAGCCGTCTCGGATGGAGGTACACGTGGACGAAGTACGGCCGCATCCTAGCTAAGCAGGGTGACGGCAAGCCTACCCACTGCATCCGCTCAGAGGAGGACCTTGCGCGTGTTTTTGGTAATGAGCTGTCTTCTGAAAATAAAGTTTAATACTATGGCTCCTGCCAGGCACCATAACCTTGTTAAACTTTACCTTTTTATATCTGTTTTGTTTTTGATAATTTTTTTAAGTTTGTCTGTGCGAGGCCGGTTATTCTCATGTCTCAGTATACTTTGGTTGATTCTGGTGGTGGCCCAGCTGCTCAATCAATTGACTATCTACGTGCATTTCTTATACTTCATTCTTAAGCTTTCTATTTTCACGTCTTCTATATTTACCAATATATATTTATTTTTACGGATTTTATATGTTTTGTTGGCTATGCATATAACACTAATTTTCATTAAACTTCACTTTATATTACTACGTATTCAATTGAATACTATGTCTTTCACAATGTTTACATTTTATATTATTATGCTGAACTCTTTACTGCATGACACTTTACATATTATCTGCAATCAACATATTATTACTATACACTACACTATTTACAAAAATGAATAAGACAAAAAATTTGAAGGTTGGACTGTTTAATGCGGGCTCACTTGGTTCGCGCCATGAGGAGTTCCTTGTTACTATGGAGAACCTCTTGGTAGACATCATGGCGATAAATGAGACCTGGCTGAGACAGGGAGAGGAGGGTCGCGCACCGACAGTGCCGGGCTACCGGCTGCGGCACGTGCCGCGCCCGCGGGGCGTGCGCGCACGCGGCGGCGGCGTGGGCTTCTACCTGCGCCGCGGGGTGCGCGCGCGCGCCCTGCCGCACCCGCCAGCGCCGCAGGTCGAGCAAATGTGGCTCAGGCTTAATGTTAACTCGCAGTCAGTTATCGTCGGTACTGCATACAGGCCGCCGTGGCTCGATGTGAATGTCTTCCTGGATGCGATCACCGACTCTCTTTCCTCTTTTGCTAGCGCGGATAAGGTCATTTTGCTTGGTGACTTCAACATTAACGTGTTAAACCAACTGGAAAATAAAACAAAATTACTTAACAATTTTTTACTATGCTCCAAGCTAAATCAAATTGTTACTGAGCCTACCCATTTTACTGACCATAGTGAGACATTAATTGATGTTGTGTGCACTGATGCCCGTGTGTGTGGGGTCTCTGTATTACACATACCTGAGCTTGGCCAGCATGCAGTAATTTCTATTGAACTTAATTTTAAATTAGAGAAACCTTCCCCACACTGGATCACTTATAGGCCACTTAAGGATATACTGCTAGACAAATTTAATAATGATTTGAATAGGATGGACTGGGAATATATTGAGGGTATGGAGGATGTGAACTCGATGGTAGCAACCTTCAATGAATATATTTTGAATCTCTTTGACTTACATGCACCCCTTAAAAAAGTTTTAATCAAAGAAAAGTCATACCCTTGGATAACATCTACTGTCAAGGAAATGATGAAGTTGCGTGACAAATGCCATGTTAAGTCTAAAGCTACTAAATCTGAACATCATGTAAACTCATACAAAGAGCTTAAATACCTAGTCAGGGCCGCTTTTGAAAGTGAAAAGTGTGCATATTTTAAAACTTATATAAATAAAAACATTAAACAGCCAAAGAGATTATGGAACCATATAAAATCATCCATAGCAGTTTCAAAAAAGCAGGAGCACAGTCTACCACATTTTTGTAACAACCCTGAAAAAATAAATGACCACTTTTTGGATGTGCCTGGCAGTGGTAGGGTCAGTAATGCTGATTTAACTTACTTTGAACACCACAGATTCAGTAATACTCATTTCCAGCTTGAGCCAGTCCAGGAGGAAATGGTACTAAGACTTTTACATGGTCTTAAGTCCAATGCTCAGGGTTCTGACAATGTCTCCCGGGAGATGCTGATGATGACTCTTCCTCGTTCCCTTGGAGCTATAACGGCCATCGTCAACAGATCCATAGCCTCATCCTCTTTTCCGGATCTATGGAAATTGGCTATAGTTAGGCCCATCCCCAAGGTATCCAATCCCACTGGCGTGAAAGATCTTCGCCCAATTAGCCTTTTACCATGTCTCTCCAAGATTCTGGAGAAAGTTGTGTCTAACCAGCTTCGGGCATATCTTGAGCAGCACGGTATTTTGCCACTGGCTCAATCAGGATTTCGTAAGGGGCACAGCACAGCCACAGCTCTTCTTGACGTAGTTGACAATATCCTGGAAGCCAGAGAACAGGGCATGGGTACCTTGCTTGTGCTGCTAGATTTTTCACGTGCATTTGACTCAATCAATACGTCCCTTCTCCTCTCCAAGCTGTCTTACTACGGATGTCAACCCGAAACAGTTCAATGGTTTCAGAGTTACCTGAGTCACCGTTCTCAGTTTGTCCAGGTAACAAGTGACAATTTAGGAGATGTTATGTCCTCCAGTCCGAGACAAGTGAACCGCGGTGTACCACAGGGATCGATCCTAGGCCCGCTTCTCTTCATTCTGTACAGTGCCGACATCATCAACTGTCTGAACAACACCAAATTCCACCTATATGCTGACGATCTGCAGATGTATCTCTCATTCCGTCCTCAGCAGTCTGCAGAAGCTGTAAAAAAAATGAATGAAGATTTAGATAGGATATCAGCATGGTCAGTGAGAAACTCTTTGGTTCTGAACCCAGTTAAGTCCAAGTTCATTATCATGGGATCAAGAGATTTCCTTTCAAAAATGTTAGGGTATAATTTGGACTTGAGGATTGACGGGTGTTCTATTGATAGGGTGCAAGAAGCCCGTAATCTTGGGGTGGTGTTTGACGAGCACCTTCACTTTGAGACACACATCATGGAGGCCGTGCGCAACTGTTTTTACCGGTTGAAGCTTCTGTACCGTGTACGTCCCTACATAAGTGTGGATATGCGTGTTATGCTGTGTGAGTCACTTGTTTTATCCAAGCTGAACTATGCTGACACTGTGTATGGTGCGTGCATCCTCGGTAGAAGTGAAAGGCTGATCCAGCGAGTACAGAATGCTTGTGCAAGATTTTGTTTCAATATCCCTCCCCGATCTCACGTAACTCCATTTTTAATTAAGGGTAAATTGATGAGAATGTCAGATCGCAGAAAGCTTCATCTGGCTACCCTACTCTTTGGCACCATTCTCACAAAAAAACCAGAATATCTTTATAAGAAATTGACCTGGTCACGTGACATAAATAAAATTAAAACAAGAGCATCTTCTTACCTTCTGTTGGCTCCAACGCACAAAACTGCTGCATTCCGTGGAAGCTTTAAATTCGCTGCCTCTCGCTGCTGGAATGATCTGCCACCTCCTTTTCGTGCTATAAAAACAGTTGGAACTTTTAGTAATAAATATAAGCAACATTTGTTACGAGTACATAAAGAAACCAGTTTTTAAACTCACCCAGGGACTGCGCGCGGTTGGTATTGGTGAGCTTAGCAGTCTTAAACTCTTTCAGAATGATTTTGCTTCAATCGCTTTGATTTACTCGGTGGCTGAATCCTTTTCTTCCGATTTTCACAACACAACACAGTCAGTCACAACACAACGACACTTTACATTATTCATTGCACCTCTTTCTAGCCTTATCTTAAATTTATTCACACATTGCTTAATTTGTATTTATACCTCTTGGAGTAGATAATCTCTGATCCAGAATAAAATAATTCCACATTACTTTTTGACAGCCGAATGCGTCACAGATTTGCAGTGCGCCCGCGCGCGTCCCTTCGCTTGTCACCATAGATATTTGTCTATACCATGGACAAGTGATGTTGGAACGTCGGGCGTGTTAATAGATAAAAATATATTATTTAATGTACATAGTTTTGGTTTTTATTTTTTAATTATTATTTTATTGTTTTATCTTTTTGTGATCCCCTTTATTGGGATCTATGTAAGTCCGTAGGTGTGTCCGTGGCATCACAGTGGGCCCTATCAGAATACCAGCGCGGTGGTATTTAATTATTTTTTAAATATCGCCGTATTATGCTGAGATAGGGGCCTTTTTGGCCTCGCACAGGTCTTTTTTTTTTTTTTTTTTTGTTAGTTTTGCTGCTCTTTTTTTATTTTATATAATTTTGTTCTTTTTTTTAAATATTATTACTGTTTGTGTTTCCTGTGCGTGTCCCAAATAAAATACTTTTCTTTCTTTCTTTCTTTCAAATTTCAATTTAATAGCGCAATTACTTATATAAATATTGAAAAAATACCTTCTCCTGTAAAATTTGGTTTTTGTCGGTTACGCTAAGTCGGCGGGAATGGCTCGACTTGCTATTTGCGAACATTCAATGCACACGCATTCAATTAGGGAGTCGAAAGCGATGGTCGATAATTTTTATCGATATTTATTTTAGCACATTCTTGTATAACTTCGTTTAATTTTCTTTATATAATTTATTTTAATTTTATATACCTATCCGAAAATATGGGTTATTTTTACTAAAATATAATGAGTTTTTTTTTAAATATTGTATTACCGGGTAAAGGGAACCCTCTCTGTTAAATATTATGCTATGCACGAGTAACTGTATTGAAATGACAATGTCTTTATTTGCTTCAAACAAAATTAAATTAATAACAAATTTAACTCTTAAACTATACATGTAATACGAGAATATCCATTGAGTTCTGTAAAAAAAGATTCGCTGCAATAATACGCATGTCGATAAAATCAGCCGCATGCACTCGATTGCACCTCTCTAAATCCAAAACGTTCGTTCCGTTCGGAAAGATTCGGGCTAGTTCGGTTTAGTTCGTATCGCTCCGGACGCAAGTTAGTAAATGATTTAAAATATTAAACAGTGACTTAAATGTTTATTTACCTGTGGTAGGACACGCCATTTGTCTTCAGGTTGATGGTACTAGACCTATTTTTACAAATTATTACTGCACAGCTCGGCATTTTGGTTTTTTACGCATCAATAGTACACTGTACGCAGTTGCAAAGCGACTGAATGATACGCTTCATTCAGTCGCTTTGCAACTGCGTACAGCCGCCGTTCGAACATAAGCCCAATTTAGCAATGTCGAGGCGCCACGTGCCACGCCTCCAAGGCATATCCCTCGATATTCGTGATATTTACTATGTTTATGAACATGGAATGTACCTTTTTGTCCATGTCTTTTTGATCCCAAAAACAAAATGTAATTCAGAAATAAAATTAAATGAAATTGTTTATTTTTAAGATGACGTGTAAAAGTGATTCCAATAGGAATCACTTTTTCATGTCATCTTAAAAAAAAAAAAAAATAGCTAGATGAGTTCGGCGTTTCCTATCTGACTACTCTGAGAAGAAAGGCCGAAACAAACTCAGAGGTCACAGTCTCCTTTAAATTCCAGACATAATCTTGGTCAGGCCATATGAGGACCTGGTAGATTAGTCTGAAATGGTCTTTTGAGACTTTTCAGACTGATCGTTCTAAGGATGCAATTGGCTGTAATTAAAAATGGTCGTCCAATTTCATATACCTCAAAAAGTTTATCTGCTTGTGAATCTGAGTATGGACAAATTGATAAGGAATTTTTCGCAATACTTTTTGCCTGTAAAAAAAAGTTTGCATAATTACATGCCTTCCATATACGTAGGTATATGGAAGGCATGTAATTATGCAGGGGTGCTTGGACAGGAAACCTCCCCATGTGCCTGTGGGCTGGAGATGCGTCCGGGGGGAAGGCTAGTCTCCGGGACGGTGCACACTGGGGTGCGGGCAATGTCTCCCCATTAGTTACTGTGTGCCTAAGGGGTCTCGTTGTCCGTATGCCAATATCCGGTCGAAGGAAAGCTCTAACGTGTACTCGGAGAGAGTACACGTTGAGCAGCGTTGGATTGCGGGATCGGCGTGCACTAACACTGCTTACGGGCAGGCAGGAGGAAGCCTTTTCTTCTGCCACCGTTGGTCTCGCAGCCCCGCAGAGTGTCAAGGTCATGTCTCTGGCAGTTGACGGGGGTCGAGTGTCTTGGCTTAACCACCCGGGCCGCGAGGAAGTAATCCTCTATAAAAAATTAGAAAAGAAGTATTCAAACATACAATCCAAGAGCTTATTTAAAAAATATGGTTGAGTTATGTTTCACTCGTAAAAGTTATAATCTCATTTCTGTTATCATCTCTCTCCCTTCAACTGTGGGAGGTCCGATCGGACCGTAAAAATTTGGGCCTCGTCTGTGGCCGGTCCGATCGGACCGCTTTTTATCTGTGCCATATTTTTGACATAAATGGCATATTAAAACTGTGCCAATTTCGTTTATACTTGCACAGAGTCTAGAAGACGAAATGAGAAACACATATTAACTCCGTCCAACTCTGTAACATACCGAATGACGCGGTACCAACTGACAAAATACGCGCCCCGCACCCGCTCCGCAGTTGAGATTTCGCACGCGCGCCGTCAAGACGTTATTATTAAAAATATTTTATTGTGAGTGTACTGTGTGTGGTTTGCGAGTTATTTATCATGCCTGGGTAAGTAATAACCATTTTTGATTATTTAAACAGTGTAATTCATAAAGATTTCGGGCAGAAATAGTCATTTCAACAAACATGGAAAACATTTGAAGCGTGGTCGACGAACATTTCGCGGTATTTTGGCGGTATTACTATTAACAGAAATGCAAAATATGGTTGTTACGTATGTGTTTATGTTTCGTATTATTGATATTAGGCGTTTAATTATAATATTAAAGTATTTTAGTTGTGAAATTATTGAGATGAAAATTTCGTTTAGTCATCGGTCCGAACGGACCAATCACGAACAGGGATAAACGACATTAGAACCGCCATCTTGTACGATTTCCTGAGTCCCTGTGGTCATTATAACGGACAAATTATCATCTGTCATTAAGTCCTGACATTATTCACGGTTGCCATTTGTAATAACCGGACGTGCTTCCTAACACACATATTAGTTTTTCGTTTAAAAATCGGCGCTGCTACACCAGATTTCGTCAACCAATGACAATTCAAATCTTATATTGTTCCTGTTTCCAATGAGCCAACGACAATACTGACATTCGTTCACTTTGCCGGCGTGCGTGTTTGAAAATGGAAGGCCGTCCGAGTAGAGGTGAGTTAATCTTTGTATAACTTACTGATCTTTAATTAATTTTGGCATAATGCTACGTTTTTAAATTGCTAACATGTTAAGTTTTGTTGTTTTCCCATTTTTTTATGAAAAACTTGTAAGAATTTGTGTAAACTATGCCATTAACAAAATTGTGCTTTTAAACGGAATCTCGGTTTTAACTATATCAAGAGCCTGACATTTTTTGTTCGTTCTATAGTACTCTAGGCTTTTATTAGAATGATCCACTGCTACCTAAATAATCCACATTTCATAATTATTACCACAATTTCGTGGTAAATAAATTATAATTATGTGTTTTATCATTTCAGATTTGACGGAAAGCCAACTGATCGACATTGTTAATCAATCAGATTTTGAGGACATATCGGAAGACGAGGCTGATTTTGGTGACCCTGATTTTGAAATCCATCAGACTTCTTCCGAATCGGAAAATGAAACTGCAGACACTGACACGGAATTTATTTCAAGAGGAATTCGAACGAGAGGAGGAGTCCGTGTAAGAGGAGGTACAGGTCGTTCACGTGGTGTACGTGGTGTACGTACTCGTGGTGGCAGTAGTGTTCGTCTTCGAGAACCTGAGCAAGAAAGTGATTGGAGGAGGAGTTCTTTTACTATATTACCACCCCAACTACAAGAACCGTCTTACTTGCCGCAAAACGTAAGTTCTGATGACTTATTTGATTATTACAAAGAGTACATTGATGACGAAATAATAGAAACTATCGTTGAAAAATCTAACCAAACTGCGATAGAAAGGACTGGAAGAAGCCTTAATTTGTCCAAGGCAGAATGTAAAATATATTTTGGGATAACAATGATGATGTCTTGTATTCCATTCTCCCAAATAAGGCTGTACTGGAATCGACAGTATACATTGCCAATAATTACACGAGCCATGTCTCGAGACCGATATTTTTTGTTGAGAAATTCTATCAAAGTTGTATTCGATAATGACGTTACGCAGGAGATGAAAAATGGAGATAAATTGTGGAAAGTGCGGCCTCTTTTTGACAGGGTTCTACAAGGTTGTCGTAAACAATTAAGGCAACAGAAAATTTCAATAGACGAAATGATAATTCCCTTCACTGGAGCTTGTCCAATCAGGCAGTTTTGTCCCGGAAAGCCAAATCCAACAGGAATAAAAGCTTTCGTCCTCGCAAATCCAAACGGTCTTGTTTGTGACATAATAATATATCAAGGTAAAGATACCATCATTGATGAAAATGATAACCAATTTCATCTGGGTGAAAAGATTGTGTTGAAGCTCACTGAATCTTTAGTCCCCGGCCACTTATTATATTTTGACCGCTATTTTACAACGGTAAGGCTGGCGAATGAACTTGATTGTAGAGGCTTTAAATGTACCGGGACACTAATGAAGAACAGGGTGCCTGTGGACGTGAAGGAAAACATTACCGATGACAAAACTTTAACGAGGAGAGGGAGAGGAAGCCACGATGTTCTCGTAAGAAGTGATGGTAAAATCGCCATAACCAAATGGATGGATAACAAACCAGTGATAATACTTTCAACGATTCATGCTGCTGAAAATACCGACCATTGCAGAAGATATAATAGGCAATCAAAGACATATATTGACGTCTCTCGCCCAGAAGTCATTAAAGAGTATAACTGCAACATGGGAGGTGTGGACTTAGTCGACAGATTGCTGGCGGTTTGTCCAGCAAGAACAAGAACAAGAAAGTGGACTGTTCGATTTATTTCGCATTTCATGGATCTTTCAGTTACAAATTCTTGGATTAAGTACAAACAAGATCAATTAGAAAAAGGAATAGTACCTCACAAAATATTACAACTACGCGAATTTAAGAGGCAAATTGCTGAAAAGCTCATTGAAGAAAATGTTTACAGAGATTCGTCATGTGATGATGATAATGGTATTCCAGAAACACAAAGAAATGTGAAAATTAGGCGACCGCCGTTAGTACCACTGCCGTCAAAGGCGAAAAGAAAGCATGGAATTGACCATTTACCAGATATGTTTACTGTTCAAAATCGCTGCAGGAATCAAGGATGTACCAAAAAGACCTCGGTTAAATGTATCGGTTATAATATATCTTTATGTTTAACAACAAAAAGAAACTGCTTTAAAATCTTTCACACCAGAGATTGATCTTTCTGAGATCAGTCTCTGACGTCAAAAATTGTTGATTGTTTTTTAAATAAAGTAAGTAAATTAGTTATTGTGATCTCAGTGTTATCTATTATGGAACTTAATTGTTAATGGTGTTGAATGGGGAAATATTTTATTTCTTGCTAAGCACGACGACTGATTTTTTTAAGAAAAATAAACAAATTCAAGTTATTTTTATAGAAATATATAATTTTTTTGGTAAAATTTGAAATGTATTTTACTTTATATATTTTGCTAGTTTACATCCCATATTATCCGAAAGTCCGATAAAACGAACAATTTCCGATTACAATGTTTGTCTATTATGACCGGTAGTCCTTTGTATTGGACATTTGCTACATCAAAGCTAAATACGTCAAAAAATAGTAAAAAAAAAACACTAAATCTTTTGTTCTGGTAAAAATCATGATATGCAATGGTAACCCTGTAATTATCAAATAAAATCTCAGGACTTAGGGTCTTCTCCCATTTTGTCCGTTATTAAGGACAACCGGTCTTTCCGACATCTTACGGTATAAATATGGCGGACTCAGGAGGTTATAGATCATAGAAAATATGGATGCGGCATCCGAGATTTGAATTCGAACATTTTTTTATATTTATATTTTTGAGTTTTTTTTTATTCGTGATTTTAACCGACTTCAAAAAAGGAGGTGCCGGTCTGACTGTTGAACGTATTGGATCTGAAAATATAGTAGCTGGGTGTGTGTGTGGCCTGTGCATGTATATATACATAAGATTGGTTGTTTGTTTGTTGTTTCGTTGTCTGTCTGTCTGTCTGTATGTCACAACTTTCTCGGAAAGGCATACATGTTTTTAATTTTTCCTCTCACTCGAAGACCACAACGAGGACGCGGACGCGGACGCGGAAGCGGGCGTGGAAGTGGACGCGGACGTGGGGCCCGGTCGCAATCGCCGCTAGATCGGGATAAAATTTTCATTTTGGGCCGTCGAGTTGGAAGTTAATTTTTTTTTTGTAGATAGCACTCATTAACAGAAGGCTTTTTACAATTTTTTAAGTAGCAGATACTCACGGTTTACGAGATATAATTTTTTAAATTTTCCATTGAAAGTTAAAAATAACACGCAATTTAGATAGTTCTCAATGTCATGGTAGATGTCAAATTTGACGTTTTACGTTCCGTTGACGGTGGAGGTGTGTAACATTCAATTTTATCATATTCTAACTTATATAATATATTTATATTTTCACATAGAAAATTAAAATTAAATTTTAAAAAAATGTAAATTTGATACGTAATTAATGTGAACAAAAACGCGCTGTACTATGCAATTAAATTGACTTTTTTACATAAAAAATAACGTTTTTTTTTTTTACACTGCGGAACGGAACGTGAGCGACGCTATTTTGTTGTGTATTCGTCAGTGTCAGTCATCGTTCGTTTGTTGCATTAGCAAGTTCCGTTCGTATGACTACCATGCCGTCTCCGAATCTTTGCTCGGATGAGATATGGTAAGTTTTTAATTATTGTATATATGCTAGCGTGAGTTGTTAATCTGCAGATTTTCTCACGTTAGTAAATATAGTGTAGGTTAAGATTTTATTTTACTTACTAAATAGACAGAACTTAGCCTCAGAACCGACACGGGGCACCCCGACCCCACGTAGTCTTTTGGTCCTGTCTGGTTTTGGTGAGGGAGCTCCTGAGTGGAGCAAGTGTGTTGTAGCGACACTCAGGGGTGACCGAGAGCTTTTGGCGGGAGCACACCCGGAGTCCGACTCAGTACACAGTACAACATCCACAAAAAAAAAATACAAATAACTACCCAAAAGTAAATACTAATTTAAATTAAAAAAAAAATTTGTTTAGATCTATGTGGAACTGGAGAAAGATTTTCTCCAAACGATTCGATATTCTTATATGATTAATATAAGAATAATAATATTCCTTGTGTTTTATTCTAACTATCCACCCTAACCTAACCTCAAAATTTAAACCACGGATATCTCCGTAACCATGAGGTTCCGCGGGGTGGGATTGGTACAGGTGGGTAGGCACCTCCCATCCTCACCCTCCCCGCCCCTTAAATCTTTGGAAATTAGAGTTCAAATTGATAGAAATTAGTGTTTTAACCTAACCTCAAAACTTTGACCATGGATATCTCCATAACCATGGGGTTGTGCAGGGTGGGAATGGGACAGGGGGTAGCCCTTCCCCCCCCCTCCCCTATCCTTAAATCGACGGCCCATAATGGAAATTATAACCAAAAACTTTCTTGCATGTTGTGTTTGCTTTTATTTTTAATTTTATGCAGGCGAAGACCTCGCACACGTGGACCGCGACATGGTGGGCATGTGCGTGTGCGTGGTGGCAAGGCGGATGCTGCTGCGGAGGAAGTGGTGGCGGTGGTGGGGGCAGCTCGGGGTGGCGCTACGGGCCGTGGCCGTGGCCGTGCCATGCCGGAAGGCCATGGTATGGAGACGCCCCTTTTTTTTTTTTTTTTTGGGTGGGAAATCATCAAATTCCTCCCGCTCTGGGTGGAGCGGGAGGGCGTGTCAGACTCTTACTGACTAAAACCCACCCGTGTTCCTTCTCTTGCCTGTGCAATGCCAGGGGGCCACGGTATCCCTTTCGGACTTTCCCGCAACCCCGGCAGGCAATGGTCTCATCGGACCCCTTCACTCGCTGACACTCTTTGAGGCGCGCGTGGAACACAACGCGCCGTCGACCCGGGCTTGGTCCTTACCGGACGGCGAGCTACCCATTGCTCACCGTCCGCAAGCCCGCGCCTACGGTGGCCGGGAATCCGCGATCGATTCCCGACGCCCGGGGCGTCTCCTGCGGCGGCTAGGGGCGTGAGGGCGCGAAATTTGCCTCTCCCTCACGCGCTCCGCCTCCTCCTTCGCGAGCATTACTGCTTCGCAGAAGGAGGTGACGGCCTCCCATGCCCTCTCGCTCCGTACCATGGCCTGGACCAGGGCCGGACGCGAGAGATCCCCGCCACCGATCGCCTCCACGAGGACACGGCGGTGCTCTGCCCAAGCCGGGCATACCTCCACCGTATGCTCCACCGTGTCCTCCGGGCGATCCACGCAGTGATGACACCCGGGCGTTTCCTCCCGCCTTATCCGAAACATGGAGACGCCCCTGAACTCAAGACGGGAGCGCAGGTGGCCATCGTAAGTTATTCGTAGTTCTACTAGTGTTTCTTAGTTACTCGCAAGCAATTTTTAACTTTTGTTTTAAAATTTCCATCTAGTTCAGACCTGGCGCAACCGGCTCCCGCACCGGCACCCTCACCATCACCGGCACCGGCGTAAGTAGTTCTACTTGTGTATGTTAGTTGCAATACTTACTCGCAAGCAAGTTTTAACTTGTTTTCAAATGTCCATCTAGTTCAGACCTAGCGTGGGAACCCGTGGCGTCACCGTCACCGGCGCCACTTTCACAGGGGCTACTTTCACCGGTACCATCAACAATGGTGCCCTCGCCGGCTTTGTAAGTTGCAGAACTTTTCTATTTATCTCTCTCTAAATTATTATTAGTAGTGTGTATTACACTGAATTTGTTACAGGTTTACGGATTGTCCTTTCGAGGAGCAGCCAGCACCGTCACCATCACCGTCATCATCGCGTCCTCCACCGTCTTCATCGCGTCCTCCACCTCGTCATTTTCGTCGGAACCTGCGGCCGCAAGACATATCAGAGATGCTTAATTATGGTAAGTACCTGTTTTTTGGTTTGTATTTTAGTTTGGTTTTGGCTGTGGCTTCTGGTTTCCACCCGATTTTAAACCAATCTATCATTTGTTACAGGAAGCGACCAAAGTTCCGACAATGATGACGAGGAAGAGGAGGGCCTGCTTATTCCAAGGGTTTTAAGAACCTTTGAAACCGCTATGGAAACGCCCTTGGACGAAGACTTTAGAGTCGGTGGTGATGGTGATGTCGACGCGCCTGCCGCCGAGCCCGAAGCGCCTGCCGCCGAGCCCGAAGCATGTGGTAGTGTCCCTCTAATGGCGACGGACCAGCCTTGGAGGTGGTATGACTTCGAATGGAAAGAATTTCCGAATTCCTTGATTCAACCTGAATCGAGGAGGGAAATATTTTCCCAAATAAATGTAGGTCCGACAACTCCACGGGACGACCCATATGCCATTTTCGTTGACATTTGGGATCGTCCAATTATGGAGCACATTGTCTCGGAGACAAACAAGTATGCTCAGAGGTTAGCAGGTCAGATGATGGCCGGCAGGCAACATCCATCCCAATAGCCGCATCTGCAAATGGCGCGACACAACAATTGATGAATTATACATATATTTCGGCATTGTATTGGCGATGGGTGTTGTCGTCAAGTCTCTGATTGAAGAGCACTGGTCTGCTACCTCTAACATATTTTGTACTCCAGGTTTTGGTGCACACATGCCAATCGACAGATTTTTGTTACTAAATAGGTGTATTCACTTCAACGATAACGATGGCATGCGTGGGCTAGACCTGGACGTCTCCGAGGCAAGACTGTACAAGATCAAGCCAATACTGTCACATTTAAATAATAAATTTCAGGAATTGTATAATCCAGCGCAGAACATTATTTTAGACGAGAGTCTTTTGATGTGGAAGGGCTGGCTGGAAATCGGCCAGCTCATTCCAAACAAAACTGCAAAAAAAGGCATCAAGACTTATGAGATTTGTGAATCTCAAACAGGCTAAATCGGCCAGCTCATTCCAAACAAAACTGCAAAAAAGGGCATCAAGACTTATGAGATTTGTGAATCTCAAACAGGCTACCTATGGCGGTTTGAGGTTCACTCTCATAAAAAAAGTCAATTGCCACCGCAGCAGTTTGAAGATCCATTAGAGGCATCTACGCCTTCAATAGTGCTGCGGCTGACCCAAGGTCTGGAGCACAAGGAATACACATTGTGGATGGACAATTTCTACAATTCGCCGTGTCTCGCTCGACGACTGAAGTCCTTGGGCTTTGATTGTGTAGGGACCCTGCGGACCGATCGTAAGTTTGTTACGCAGGCCCTGCACAGTCTGACCAAGCGGAGCATGTGCCAGGGACAGGTGGCTGGTCTTACCTCGGGGGACGTCGATGTCATGGTATGGAAAGATTCTAACCGTGTGGCTACGATCTCTACGTACCATGGCAACGCCGTCCAAACAATCCGAGGTCCCACCAAACCCATCCTGATATTGGACTACAATATCATGATGGGTGGGGTGGATAAAAAATTGGATAAAAAAGACCAGCTCCTGGCCATGTATCCGGTCGAGCGGAAGCGGACATTGGTGTGGTACAAAAAATTGTTCCGGACAACAACAAACAACAACAACTCCGTATTGAACTCCTTCATTATTCATAATCACTCTTCTTCTCATCTCACTCATCGAAACTTCCGTATGCTGTTACTATTAGCCCTATTTTCTCATCATCGTCCAATGCCCATTCCCATTTTCCCTGCAACCACACAGAACCCTCGATTCGATGTGTCGACGATGCAACGCGGTGAGCCGCCAGAACCGTTTTATGCGTCGATACATCGAATCGAGGAATATGATTTTGACGCAACCATAAATGAAAGACGCCGTGCCCGACGTAGGTGCAAAGTATGTAAGAAGAAGAGTACAACCTTCTGTGTCGGTTGCAACATTCCTTTGTGCATGCAGGAATGCTTTGCACAACTCCATCCCTCTATAGTTTATGCATAATATATTTATAAATATATATTTCTTTGTATGTATGTAGGATTAGTTCGATGTAGGCCAAAATAAAGCACTGATTTTCTTTTTAAACTTGAATTTTTATTTTAACGTCTTTGTAGCTAATCGTCCTTCGTCTTTCTCCCCCGTGTTCCAGTCTTCTTTCTTTTACCTTTTTTAACATTCACTTGCTATCTCTTTCACTCCTAGACTATTTCATACTTTCATCTCTTTCATTCAACATGCTTCACATCTGTCATTAATCTTTACGTTTCATTTTACTATCTATCATAACATTCCGTTCCTACAACTCGGCCATTCTGATATCTGACTGTCCCCAGTCAGATCTAAATTGAAACATAACAACACCATTCACAACTTGAACTTTATACAATAAAAACTTAATTTTAATACACTTTTACACACCTTGTTACATCACTACTAGGTACATAGCAGATTAACAAACTCAAACTTATTTACTTCCAGTTACATCTTACAATAAACCTAATTCCTTACAGACTTATACAATTTTTTTTTTTTTTTTTACTTCTAGTTACATTTTAATACCAGCTTCTAGGTAACAATGAATGTACACCATACTATAGGGTGCACTGTAGGAGAACCAATAAACAACATTTAGCCAAAACTTCTAAAACTAAGGTTTTCACAACAACAGTATTGCTTACTTGTTCTTTAACTAGAAATAACAAGATAATCTCCACATCTTAAACTTGTACATCAAATGGAAATTTAGAGAAATTAACATAGAGTACACAACTAGTATTTAAATGCTGGTAAGCGGTACATCTTTACAATACCGTAAAGTGGGGTGACATTTGAATAGCTAACTAAACAAACTACTGCAGTCCATAAAAAAAACCATAAAAATCAACGAAAAAAAGTAATCATCAAAGACATCCCGTCTTTGATGATTACTTTTTTTCGTTGATTTTTTAATAAAATCTCGGAGTCTATGGACTGCAGTAGTTTGTTTTATTTTGGGTTGGCAACATTGACAGTTTGGCCATATTTCTTAAAAATGGCTGCGGATTAGGCTGTGACATTCCATGACAAAAATGTTTTAAATTTAATAGTGCGACAATTAGCAAAATAGTGTGCTGGAGAACTTCAGTGGTACAAGGGTAAGTATTATTATTGTAGTTTCAGACCTTATATTTCTGATGACCCGGGCAAGAAGAAGTGCATTTACAGGCGCGGTGTAAAATACCCCGAAAAGGTGATGAACCACTCGAAGAGTTGTACTAGTATTATGATTTGTGGATCTGCCGATGGGACTTTACTGCCACCATATGTAATCTACAAGAGCATGCACTTATACGATACGTGGAAAGAAAGAGGCATAGCTGGATATCCTTGCTGTCAGCAGCCATGTTGCAGTCGTGGCAGCAGATATAATAGGACTGCAAGCGGGTGGATAGACGCTTCAACCTTTAGAGACTGGTTTATGACCTGTTTCTTACCTCACGCTAATAGGCTCGAAGGCCAAAAAGTGTTAATTGGAGACAATTTGTCGTCACATTTAGATTCTGACGTATTAGAAACATGCCAATCACATAACATCAGTTTTGTATGTCTTGTGCCAAACTCTACGCATATCTGTCAACCTTTGGATGTTAGTTTTTTTCGGCCTATGAAAGCCGCTTGGAGAAAGACCCTCGAACAATGGAAGCTTAGTAACCCCAAAGCTTCAGCTGTACCAAAGGACGTTTTCCCACGACTTCTGAGAGAAAACTTAACAGAAATGGACAAAGTTCGAACTCCTGGTGACGCCAATGAAGAGTTCACATCTGCTATTAGAAGAAATTTGATCAGTGGCTTCAATGCAACGGGAATTTATCCTTTGAATCGAGCAAAAGTTTTAAACAAAATCCCTGCATCTCAAAACGAAGCAGAAGTAACTGCGGCTGTGAGGGATTCATTGACTGATTTTTTGAAAGAACAACGTTTTGGCAAAGATTCTGAACCAACTCGTAAAAAAAAACGTCTAGCCGTTGAGCCAGGAAAGAGCATTTCAACTATCGATGAGCCTGAACCTTCGACATCCACTGCCGAGGCTGAAGCTTTGACATTTTCACCCAATAATGAACCTGGTATTGGCGAAATCATTTTGGAAGATAGCATAAACCAGCGATATTTGCGCCAATGCGTTCTAGATAACGACGATGATGCAACAGACTGCGAGTCGGTTGCAGATTACCAAAGAACTCAAAGTGATAATGTTAGGCAAGGTCCAGAAACTGGTGAATTTATTTTGGCAAAATTCGACTCAACCAAAGGAAAAAAAACTTATCAGTATGTTTGCATGGTTGAAGAAAATGTCGGAGACAAACTCGTTGTTCTAGGATTCAAATCTCATAAGAAAAATAAAACTATATTTCATGCAGTAGAGAATGATGTCTCCATTATAGATCAGTCTGATGTCATCGCTTATCTTCCCAAACCTAAACAGGAAAGTGACTTATACATATTCCCACAAAATATAGATGTAAAAGAGCTGTAAGCTATAATTTATTATTTTCTTGTATTAAAATTAAGTAAAATGTTGATCTCAATGTTTAAATTAAAAGACTGTAAGTGATACTTACCGTAGTTAAATACAATTTTAAAGTTTATTACTACTTTAGACGTACACGTTGACTTTGACGATTTTTCTAGTATTTTTTGTAAGCACTAAAATGCAATTATAAAGCAGAAGGCTGATTATTCGTAAGGAATCTGTTGTTTTGTTAGAAGGCTGATTATTTGTAGGAAATCTGTTGTTTTGTTACTAACATTTTGTCTATTTTATAATATTATATTTGATTATACTACAAAACGTGTTTTTTTACCATAATATAGCTCTAAAATCAATTATCAATGTTACCCCTGTAATCAAACACACCCCGGTGAACTTTGAAGTGTTTTAATTCAAAAACTAATGAGTAAACAATTTTTTAAATTTTTGTTTTTATTTCCTGTTAGGGGCTACTTTCTTATTACATACAAAAAACGGGGGCAATCAAAGCGACCCCATATCAAGTATAAAGATGATAAGCCACTTAATGTTTTTTTTCTCGGAACCTACAGGGCGTAAAAATTAAATAAATAATTTTATCAATAAAAAACCATGAGTCGCCATTACAGTATTTTTTTGTATTTTTTTATAAATAACTGAAGAAGTTACAGTCAGTTTTATTTTAAAACTAATCAATGTAACCCCATTTTACGGTACTTACTTCTTACTTTAAAACATTTACATGACATAACCTACACCATCATAATGAAATATTAGGTCAAGAACAACCACCACGTATTTCCTAACCTAACACAACTGCTGATAGAATCTGACCCACTCACCTAACTCAACACTATCGCCAAACACCGGCCATGGCTTCATATTATCGGCAGACGAAGATGTCACTCGTGAACCATCCATCATACGATCTATCTTCTCAAGATCGTACCGATCATTCCTTTTGACTTTGGTGACCCTGTATGGGCCCAAATACTTAGGCTTGAGTTTTAGACTGCTGCCAAACTGCGTTCGTTTGATGGCTACAACATCTCCTACAACATATTTTTGACTTTCCTTTCTTTTTCTATTGTATGTCCTACAATTTTCATCTTGAATTTTTCTTATTTGTTCTTTTGCCTCATCTTTAAGTCTTCCCTGTCTTGCACAAAATTACTTCTATGCTCTTGCTGAAGCAAATCATAAATCTGTATATCTTCTTTACTTTTCATCTTCGTACCCACCATGAGTTCGAAAGGGGTGGTGTCAATGCTTCTTTGGTATGTGCTATTCAGTGCTCTCTGTACTCGGCTGACTTGCTTGTACCAAAGATATGGTTCTTCAATACATAGTTTAGCTAACACCGCTATGAGAATTCTGTGTATGCGCTCCACCTGACCATTTCCCCTGGGTACTCCTGTAGTTATGGTAATGTTTTGTAAGAATATAATTTTTTTAAAAGAGTGTCCGTGGAGTTTCTTGCCCGTTCTTCTCCATAGGAACCTACGCTTTGGAATGGGCAACTAGCTTCATATTTCTGACTGACTGACTTCTTGACAATTCAAAAGTGCCTGTAAATGGTTTAATTGAAATAAATGCTTTGAGTTTGAGTTTGAATGTGTTGAATACTTTCCTTTTCACAGTACTCCTTGAACTCGTTACTGGTAAATGCAGTACCACGATATGAAATTAATCGCGTAGGATTACCAAATGTCTGCTGATGAATCATTAGTTTATCTATTGTCTCTTTACTGGTAGTTTCCTTCACTGGAAACAGCCACACAAACTTCGTAAATGCATCCACAACTGTTAAGATGTAATTATACATTTTCCTTGTCTCTGAAAGAGGTCCAATGTGATCACAATGTAGGGTGTGCAAAGGAATGCCTTCTTTGTCAATACAGTTCAAAAATCCTTCCTGCTCACCTTCCTTTTTCGTTGCTAGTAAGCAAGGTACACATGACAACAAAAGTTCTTCAATTTTCTCGTTTACATTTTTTATGTAGTAATCTTGTTCTAACAATTCTAACATTTTTCTTTTTCCAAAATGACCCTTTTGATGAATCCTTCTCAAAACCTCCAATTCCAAACTTTTTGGTAACACCAACTTTCTTTCTATTCCCTTGTACAATAAACCATCACTAAAGGAATAGTCATCATATGGCTGCAGTTTCAGAATGTCTATAATCGCCTTTACACCGTCATCCAACATTTTTACTTGCTTGATACGCTCATGCAAGCTTAGTTCAATAACTCCAGCAAATGGGTTCCTACTTAAGGCATCCGCATGTTGCATCTTACCTCCTGGTCTATGTTCAATAACATAATCATACTCCTCCAGTAACAATACCCATCTGGCTACTCTTGTTGATAAATCCTTTTTACTCAATGTCTTTTGGAATGCCTGACAGTCTGTTACAATTTTAAAATTCTTACCAAACAAATAGTGTCTGAACTTCTTTACTCCTTCAATAATAGCTAATGCTTCCAACTCATAGCTACTATACTTCTTCTCGGCTTCACTAGTCTTCCTACTGTAGTAGTGTACAGGGTGTAACTCACCTGTGTGGTCTCTCTGTAACAAAATAGCGTTGTATCCTATTGCGGAGGCATCTGTATGCAGCTCCGTTACCAGCTGATGATCATAAATTCTTAGCACCGGGCTACTAGCTAGTGCATTCTTCAACACGTTAAACGCACTTCTCTGAATATCATTAAACTCGAAAGGTACATCTTTTCTTAACAAATCAGTTAACGGCTTAGCTATAAGTGCAAAATCTATGATATATTTTCTAAAATATGACGATAATCCTATTAAACTGTGAAGTTGCCTCATAGTTACGGCATCTGTCTTCTCTTGTGAAGGTTGAACTTTCCCATCTTCTATAATATGTCCTAGGTACTCTATACGCTGGCATAGTAGTTGTGCTTTCTTCCAATTTATCTGTAGACCGTACTCTGATGCAACTTCCAACACATCTCTCAATCACTGCAAAGCCTGGCATTCATCAACAGCAGGAATTAACAAATCATCAATGAATATGACTATGATTCCTTTTGCTATAAGATCCTGAAACATGGTTCTCTGGTTACAAATCTCATGAAATACTTTGGGCAGACTGACAACCCAAAAGGCGCCCTCAAAAATTCATACTGACCATTGTGTGTAACAAAGGCAGTATACTTGATGCTGTCTTTACTAACCTTTAAGTGAAAGAAGCCATTCTTCAAATCTAATACGCTAAATACACGAGCATCTCTAAGTTAGAAATTCATCCTTAAAAATATTTTTATTGATAGGCCTATAGTCTACACAAATCCTTGTACTACCATCTTTTTTCTTTATCAACACCAGAGGAGAGGAATATTCAGAAAAACTTACGCGAATGATACCATCCTTGAGCCACTCTTCTACTTGCTTCTCCACCATCTGTTGTTCGGCTAAAGATATACGTCTTGGTCGTTGAGTCACTGGTATGTCATCCTTGAGCACAATACGCAACTCTATCGGTGCCTCCTTAACCTGCTTAGGGTTATAATTCTTCACACAGTCAACAACATCTTGCCGCACCTGCTTATTCTTAATGTCACCTAAAACAAACTGCTGATCCTGACTAACAACACAACAAACCTTTGACAACCAATTTTTTATGTTTGGTGCAATCAGTATTGACCCTTTCGACATTATATAACACTACACGGCATAGCATGCCTTGGAACAACATAAAATGTAGCATTGTAATCGTGACCGTCTAACAATACAGAAGCAGTTAACTTTTCCGTCGACACTGCTACGAATCTGGTAGGTTTGGGAGGCAGTATGCCTCCCAAACCTACCAGATTCGTAGCAGTTTTCACACACTCCGGAGATCCTAAATGTACATAAAGCTCGGTACACATTAAGTTCAGTTCACTTCCCGAGTCAATTAATGCGGTTACTTCACACTTGTTGATAAATATCGTCTTGCATTTATTTAGTCGTAAACATCCGTGAAATTAGCGTCAGTTCCCACTGCATTCGCCATCTTGTCGCTAATGTTGGTACTCCTGTCAAATGAGCTGTCATGGCTGCCGTAATCGTCAGAGTTGCCAACCTCGTAAACGCTCGGAGTGAAGTCAGCCACGCACATCGCTCGTCTATCTTCGGAAGAGTTCGGTTTTCCTTTTTCACTACGCCATTCTCGTTCCTCGTTCTTTTCACTCGTTCTTGACCGAATGTTTCCGCTTTGTTTACATTGCGTCGAGATATGCCCAAATTCGTTGCACTTGAAACATTTTAAACCTTTCTCTTTATTAGGACACTGTGACGATTGGTGATTTTTTTCTCCACAGCTGGAGCACCGCTTGATACTCGAACCAGCACTACTCTCACTGCTTTCCGGCTTCTTATTTCGGACGTAACTTGCGCCCATCTTTTCTTTAATTGTTTCGTATATTTTGATTTTTTCCTTGAGCTCCGCGTACGTACTAGCACCATATAACACCATTTTATTCACTTCTGAATCAATTATGCCGTCTATGATGTACTTTATGGCGACATAATCAGGCATTTTGCCGCGCTTTCCCATTTCTTTCATAACTAACAAATAGTCTACACAACGCTCGTCTTTCTTCTTTTTTCTAGCGGCCATCATTTCATGTATGGTTTTGCTATCTATCGAATCGGGAAATTCTTTCAGCAAACCCGCCTTCAGCTCGTCCCAACTTTTGAATGGTTTTTCAGATTTTAGCCACAGGGCTGCAGTTCCCGTCAGAGATCTAGCGACTATCAGAGTCTGTAGGGGCGTCCATTGAAATATTTCAGCGTTATCGTCAATGTCAGTCTCCCATTTAGCCACCGACTACGATTTATCTTGTCCGTTGAACTTTGCCACCAAGTTCTCCGTCTGGAATATACCCTGATCTCGGCAGAACGGTTGTCTCGTCGATGCAGCTGCCGCGTGGTCGTCTTCGTCATAGTCCGCTTGACGGCTTTGTCGGCGATCCCTTCCGTGTCCACCCATAATTCGTCTTTTGTAACTACTGTTACCGTCTTCTATCGTCTTTTCCGTCGTTTCGCTAGAGCAACGTCCCCGGCCGCTCCACGTCGTTGGCGTCGGTTGTTCTGCTCTCGTCTTTTTCCGTGCTTTGGCCCAGCAAACTGGAAATATCGAACAATCCCGGGCGAGCCCCCAAAAATATGTGGGATTAGTTCGATGTAGGCCAAAATAAAGCACTGATTTTCTTTTTAAACTTGAATTTTTATTTTAACGTCTTTGTAGCTAATCGTCCTTCGTCTTCCTCCCATGTGTTCCAGTCTTGTTCCTTTTACCTTTTTTAAAATTCACTTGCTATCTCTTTCACTCCTAGACTATTTCATACTTTCATCTCTTTCATTCAACATGCTTCACATCTGTCATTAATCTTTACGTTTCATTTCACTATCTATCATAACATTCCGTTCCTACATGTATCTATATATTGTATTTATATAACAATTTTTTGAACCACACCCTGTTCGTTTCATTGACTGTGCGAATAGTGTTATTGTTCATCCGCCGCTGTATCCTTTGTTTCCGGCCTTGGGTATTTTTTAGTAAAGACATTTTCAGTGCTTATTTATTTTTATTGTTATAAAAAAGAGAAAAAAACTTACTTTTTTATTTTTACATTGTTTTTTTATAATTTGGGATGTTTTACATTGTTTTTTATAAATTTAAATTTGTGAGGTGTAGCGTGATATCTAATGGTTCTTCTTCTGACGCAGTGGTGATTTTGATGTCTTTAATTGCAGATTTTTTTTTGTTTGGGTTTATTTTTCCAAAAGATTCTATTGCAATGCTGCTTCGTTTTTAAGTTTTTTTTATTTTTTTTATTTACCTAATTTATACATAATATATACGCTTAAATACTTAAAATAATAATAATATTATGTACAAGTACGTAAAATGTTTTTGATTTAAAATTATATTTTTCTTGTTTAACCCTAGAGTACTAATCATCGCCTGAGAGGCCGCCCGCGGTCAGTTTTTTCTGGTTATTTTGAAATTGCGGGGACGTGGCGCGCCGTGCTTTCGCGCCAACTCAGTGTAGCCCACAACGCGGCGGGGAGAGCTTGCGCGCTCGGCGGGGATACAGCGTTCCCGAGATATTGCCTACGTGATCGCCTGGGAGGCGATCATTAGTATTAAAGGTAGGGTTTTTACTATTGACTTAATTTACATTTTTGAGTTTTTTCTTTGTTTACTCACTATTATAAGATATAAAATACATGTTTTATTTCATAGATGGATCTCAACGAGCAGCAGATAGCAAATTACTTGGAAGATGACACCTCTGATAGTGAGACCGAGGATAATTTAGAAGTCGCGGATTACGATTCTGATGACAGTGTGGTTGATCCCACTTTTGTTCCATACCGACTCGAAAATGAGTTACAAAATATTGTGCTAGATGACCCTGATCCTCAAGACCGAAGCTCCCCAATACCGTCATCATCCGGAAGCACTTTACCAAATCCACAAACATCACCTACTTCAGAAACACAGACGACGGAGGAGCTCATTGTTTTGCCTTCTACGCCTGTTGTGAGAGGTAAGAACAACTATATTTGGGCTAGAGATACTTCTGGTAGACCAAGGTCTAATAGAACTGTTGCCAGGAACATAGTCCACATTTTTCCTGGTCCAAAACTAGATGGAAGGGATGTCATAAAACCTTTAGAATGCTTTGAAAAGTTTTTCACTCCTGACATGTGGGATGAAATACTCCTACGCACCAATGAAGATATTTCAGTCAAAGCCAGCAAATATAAACAGCAAAGCTCGACTATTGCACCGACTAGACAAGCAGAACTTCAGGCTCTTCTCGGACTTATAATTTTTAGTGGCGCTATGGGCAATAACGATTTACCAACTAAAGAACTTTTTAATCCTGTACTTTGCGGATCAAAATATTTAGCTGCAATGAGTTTAGATCGTTTTGAGTTCCTTTTGCGTTGTCTCCATTTTGATGATCGTAGGACTCGTGAAGATAGAAAAAAACATGACGAATTTGCACCAATTCGAAACATCTGGGAGATTTTTATACAGAGATGTCGAGACCTTTATAAACCAGGCTCGTATGTAACGATTGATGAACAGTTACTGGCGTTCAGAGGGCGATGTCCATTTCGAATGTACATACCAAATAAACCCGCAAAGTATGGATTGAAGATAATTTTAGCTTGTGATGTCAACAGTAAATACATGTTTGATGCTTGTCCATACTTAACCGGAGAAATCACCCCTACCGAACCTCTAGGTACTCATTATTGCAAACTGCTTACAAAGACAATTTATGGGAGTAATCGTAACATCACTGCAGATAATTGGTTTACGTCTGTGCCTCTAGCAGAACAATTTCTCGAAGATCCATACAAATTAACATTTCTGGGAACTATCAAAGCCAATAAAAAAGAAATACCAGCCGAGTTCAAGCATGACCCATCACGCCGTGTAGGCACATCTATGTTTGGTTTTCACGATAAATTGACACTAGTTAGTCATAAACCTAAGCCTCAAAAAACAGTACTATTGTTATCTACGATGCATGATGAACCAACTGTTGATCCTGTAACGAAAAAACCTGCAATCATATTGTCTTACAATAAAACTAAAGGTGCTGTAGATACATTTGACCAAATGTGTGGTCACTTGAGTTGTAATCACAAAACTAGACGCGTTGGCCGCTTTGCTTCTTTTATGGAATGATAAACATGGGTGTACTGAATAGCTATATATTGCATATATCTAATTCCAAATCTTGCGGGGCTAAACCAATGAATAGAAGAGATTTCATGAAAGAACTAAGCGATGAATTGTGTCGACCGTGGTGTGCAAAACGAGCTGAAGAAAGACCAAAACTGAGGAAACGAGTTAGAGATGCTATACATGAGGTGATAAACACTGAAACTACAGAAAATAATGAAGAATCAAGTATAAAAAAGGCAAGCGCAGTATGTGCAGTTATTGCCCCGCTAAAAAAAGACGCATGAGTGTTTATTACTGTGCTAAATGTAAACAAAATTATTGTTTGGAACATCGATCTCCTCTACATGTAAATGTGGCGCGCGCTCGCGCGCGCGCCACATTTGAAGGGAAGAATAATTTCGATGATACAACATATACAACATACATACTACTACTCATCAAAGGTGTGAAAAACCTCCCGTTCACATTGAATATGATAAGTACAAAATAGAAGAGACAAACGAGGCTAAATTTTTAGGTGTAAGGATTGACAGTAAAATAACATGGAAACCGCAAATCGAAGAAATTTCTATAAAATAAATAAATCTGCTTATGCACTATTTCAGTTATCAAAAAAAGTAAATACACAAACACTTAACAGCATATCACGGATTGGTTGCATCAGTTCTGAGGTATGCTATTATTTTTTGGGGGCAATCTACTGAAAGAGAGACTGTTTTTAAAGCGCAAAAACGATGTATTCGATCCATGTGTGGCTTAAAAACTACTGAATCTTGCGCACCCCATTTTAAATCTTTAAAATTACTAACATTACCAGCTATGTACATCTACGAAACTGCTTTGTTTGTTAAAATGAATTTACACCTTTTCACAAAAATTTCTGATGTAAAAAAAACTCCAATGCGCTCTCAGTACATAAATCAATTGTGCGTTATAAATTGCAGAACCGCTTTGATGAAAAAAAGTTTCTTTGGAATGGCTTCGAAAATTTACAACAAAATACCTGATAGTATTAAAAACATGCCATTAACAAAATTTAAGAAAGTTCTTGCCGCTCAATTAAGAGAAAAATGTTATTATACTGTTCAAGATTTTATAAATGATAATTTTTAATTTAATTTGTTTGTTTAATTTTAGTCTTGTTGTTTATTGATTGTTTTATTTAGCTTTTACGTATTTTTGTTTTATTTTGATTTTAAAATTTGTATGCCTACACGGCAAAACATAGCGCTCAAATATGTTAAACTAACACCAATATGTAAATACCTATGTTTAACAAATAAAGATTCTGATTCTGACTACTCTCCGTTTCATGAATGACAAATATTTGAAAAACCCACGTATAATGGTATTTGAATTCAGGATTGAACCGAAATGTATCGAATCTAAAAGAAAAGCTGACATACTTAAAAACCTATCGAACATAATTCCCCCTTAATTATTACTTTGGAAAATTTACTAACAAAAGAAAATGAACATTCCGGTACAAGTACTGATTAAAGGAAAAATAATATAGACTAATTTAAGTTTATTGAGACTGATTAACTATTAAATAAAAAATACTTTTAAAAATTGTCATATTATTTTAAGTTATTAAGTTATTGTAACTGTGATTTTTAATACCATGTTTTTAAGAATCTACAAAGTTGATACGACAGAGGGGCTTTCCTTTAAACTGCCTATACTAGGTACCATTTTCAAGCTCTGTATCAAAAATCAATTAAATAGGAGCAGTAGTTTAGTCGCAAATGATTTTTTAAGTTTTTGCCCCGTTTGAACACGATGTATCTTTCCTAACAGCTGATTATGTCTATACGCGGTCATCCACCTTAAAACTATAAATCTGAGTATAAACCTACGATGCGTTGTTGCCGCTCTGACGCAAGTCACAAGTACAACCAAATATTTTTCGGCAAAGCAAACAAAGAAGCAATAAATACACACACTTGCAATTTAATTACGAGAGTGACAATCATAGCAAAACATCCCGCGCGTAAAAGAAATAGAAATAGGTCAGTGTGTTGTTATTGGCATCCTAGATCCTTGCGGTGCGCGATCGGTAAGTGGGGGCCCGGGGCAGTGGGGCTCAGTAGTGCGCCGACGCTATCGTTATCGTTACGTAACACGGAAGCTCCTGCGGCTCTTTTGTTTTGCGGAACACGCGCGCAGACAATTGTGATTTTGTTTTGTTATTGTGATAGGACACTAAATAAGTTTAAGACAATATCTCTTTTTTATTGTGACAGGAGTACAGGACACGTAACATCGGATTATTATTATTTAGTGTTAGTGTTTTTTTTTTGTGATTGACTGTTTTTTGTTGTGATAGGACACGTAATTAAACTTTGGTTGTGTGTGAGTGTAATTAAAATACAATTGATGAACTAAAAAATAGGATTATTTTAGCATTTCACAAATTAAAGTGCCTATCAACGAACAGTGATTTAACGAGAAAAATAAATAACAATATTCTCCGTCGGTATAATTTGTGCATTCATGTGAATGGAAGACACATCGATAATTAAAAAATGTTTTGTTTTTCTTGTGATTGTTGTTGTGCGTACTTACTTCAAAACCGTACCTATCATAAAAGCCGAGCGAAGGCCTAAGCCACCGCTAGCGCCACCGCCCCGGTCGCCCGCCTTGACACGCGCCGTGCTCCGGCGTGTGCGCGACGTTGCCGCTTTGTTACCTAGGTATCTAAGGTCAGTTAAATTTATTTACACATGATGGTTGCGTTTTATTCTGATTTGTAAGCTATTTAGTTTGTTTGCAAAAAAAAAACTCATTTTTGATGCTTTTTATTTTTATACCGTATTGAATTAATACTAAACACGTATAGTATACGTAGTGTAATTTAATGCCCCTCTGTCATATCAACTCTGTATATATATAAAAGCGAAAGGTCACTCACTCACTACCCCGACACGTGCATAGAATGCAAACGCTTCAAAACCGTTTCCTACGAATGTCAACGGGAGCCGTGGTACGTTAGGAACGAGATCCTCCATCTCGACCTAAAAATCCCCACTATAGCCCAATTTCTAAAACGCAATTCAAAGCGTTTCTTTGATAAAGCCGCCCTTCACCGCAACCCTCTGATTGTTAAAGCGGCCAGTTATGTCCCCTCTAAAATCAGTAAGATTCGCCGTCCGAGGATTCTCTCCGACCCAGATGACCCTATAACCCTCCTCCAGGAAAGCAATAGGGACACCAGCACGTTACAAAACAATAAAAAAAGACCCGCATTCCGACCTCGCCGACGAGGTCCATTGCGATCGCGACACTCCCGAGTAAATAATACTCCCCCCCGACCCTTGCTCGCAGAAGCGACAGCCCGCGTTATGCTGAGAAATGTAGCACTAAATTCCCCAATTCATAATAATATTAATATCTGTTTGATCGAGCCTGTCCTGTTCGATTCTTATTGTTGAATTGAGGGTAGTTGGTAAATCATCACTGAACTTGCTCACGACCTACGTCGCGGCGATATATATACGTGACGGGAGTACGATTTGAAGCCTTGAGCTGGACGAACGTTTCTTCCTCTCTTGTTGTGATCGTGTTTCAAGCTAAACGTTTTAGCATCTGTAGTGTGTGTGGACTCACTACCGTGTGGTGTACGATCTTCAAGACCTTTGAACCCAGAGTACTTTTAAACTGCCTATCTGTGAAGTGCCGTGCACGCTGAAGCTCTCCTGCTGACCCGGGAGTTGTGACAAGGTAGGTGGTGTTCAATTGCCTTCTTGAAGATAGCAGGAACGAACGATTTCCACCCACAAATACTAATACTTACTTTCAACATTCTAAGGTTCATAAGCCGCCAGCAAATATTTTCATAAAAAAGGTTGGTCAAAAACCGAACAACCAAAGTGGTCCTTCGAGCACGGATGGTTTATGAACCCTCGAACTCGTAGTTCGATCCTACCCGTGCTAGATAATATTCTACCTAACTCGTAGTTGGTGTAATAACAGACGTTCTGTCCATTTGTCCCTTCTGATTCTGACCGTATCAGTGTCATATTAATTCTATTACCTATAGTTTCTTATATACTATATATATACTTTACACATTATACACATATATATTTATTAATCGTAGATAATATTTGGTGTGTTGGTAATTAATTTGCAAAAAAAAACATTCGTATATTCCGTATTTGTTTAGTTCATTTTGCTTTGACCACGCCATCTGCGTCGTAGATAAAACAAAATGGTGCCACCGGTCATCAAAAGTAAAGAAGTGAAAGAAGTGGCTGAAGCGTACCAAAGTAATGAATTAACTGTTTTAATAAATAAAAAACAACGAATGTTTGAGCGAATGCAAAATGCATATGATCAGTCATTAGATATTTCAAATCCCGCATCAAAAGAATTATTTTTGATGCACGTGGCTGACATTGATAATTTACGTATTTCTTTTGAAAGTCTTATCTTTGAAATCCTTGAAAAGGAACTTGAATATGACCCTAAGTCATCCCTTCGTAATCATGAATTGAAAAGTTTTGATGATTTGTATTTCCGAGTTAAGTTATGTGCATCGAAATGTGAACCTAATGGCTATAGAAATAAGGTTGAAGATACTTCGCGCCCTGTGGAGTCTAGACCAAGACTTCCTAAGTTAGAACTTTTCACATTCGATGGGAACATTGAAAATTTTAATACATTTTTCGAGACATTCTGTTCTTTAGTTCATAATCAGACAAGTATTCCAAAAATAGATAAATTTCACTATTTATTGTCATGCACAAAAGATTCTGCATTAAATATTGTAAAAAGTGTGCATATTTCTGCGAATAACTACGAACTCGTTTGGCAAAGTCTTCTTGATAAATATCAAGATAACAGAATGTTAGCTTGTAGGTACTTAGATAAAATGTTAACCTTTTCGCCGCTGCAAAAAGAATCGGCTGATCATTTGAACTCATTTATAGAAACGTTTGAACATTCATACAAAGCTATAGAAGCATTGAACATTGAGAATTTGAATAGTTTTATAATGTGTCATATTGCCTTGAGGGCTTTAGATCCCCATACACGTAAAATCTTTGAACAAAATGTAAATCAAAAAACTATTCCTAATTTTTCTGAGTTAATTAGTTTTGTCCAAAATCATATAAAAGTTTTAAGTCATTCTACATCTTATTCATCGAGTTCAAGTGCACAGCAAACCAATCAGAAAAAACAATTACCGCCTAGTAGGCAAAATAAGAATAATTATTCGCATGTAACTTCAAGCTCAAAATTGTCATGTTTACACTGTGGAGAAAATCACATGATTTTTAAGTGTAATAAGTTTCGTGATCTGACTAATACACAACGCATTAGCCGTGCTAATGAATTAAAGTTATGCCACAATTGCTTAAAACCGAATCATGCGATGAAAGACTGCAAAAGTGAATTTAGATGTTATGTTTGTAATGAGCCGCATCATGTTCTATTGCATCGGGAAGCGAGCGATAGTGGACCTAAACCGGTTTGTTATTCTGTTCCTACCGCAATCGAACAGGCGCCCGCGCCGGTGTCGTCACGTGAAATGCAAGCGTCCGCCGTTATGAATGATACTAATAATCACTTAGCATCCACACTTAACTATGCAGTCATATTGGGAACAGCTATTGTACATGTGTTGGATTCATTCAACAACTACCAAACTGTTCGTGTTTTAATAGATTCAGGTCGCAGGTTCGCAGTCGAACTTTATTACACAAAATTGCTTTCAAAGTTTAGGATTATCTGCTAAAAAGTGTCCTTATAATATTTTAGGTCTCGGTGGCGAACTAGTCAAGAATAATGGCATGGTATCGTTAACTTTAAAGTCACGGGGTGCAACTTCTTGTTTTAATTTAAATGCAGTAATTTTACCTCACCTGACTTCGGACATGCCTACCGTTGAAATACCTCAAAAGGTATTGGATGAATTTAAACATTTAGATTTAGCCGGTCCGTGGTTTTATAGAAAGTCGCCAATTGATATTATTTTGGCCGGTGACATTTTCCCGTACATTTACGATGGAAAAAAGATGATAATAAACCCCGATGTACCAGTCGCGTTAGGCAGCGTATTTGGTTATGTCATAACGGGAAGACTAGAGATGCAATCCTCTAGCAATTGCAATGTTGTAGCGTCTACAACATCGTTAGTATCGTATACTATCGAAGAAAATAATTTAAATGAAACTCTCAAACGTTTTTGGGAAGTGGAATCTTTACCGTGTGAAGTTCCTATTGATCCGTTAGAGGAATTAGCGGAAAAAATATACATGGAAAAACATTACCGTGATGAAATCGGTAGATATGTTTCCCCAATTTTATTGAACCCTGAGCATGAGGTGCTCGGCGATTCATATGATACTGCTCTCAAACGACTTATTCAGGTTGAGCGTCGTCTGGCTCGGTCGCCAGACCTTCGTAATGCCTACGTCGACTTTATGAAAGAGTATGAGTCACTTGGACACATGGTACCATACACTGGTGCTGAACCTTCGGGTTATTTTATCCCACACCATTGTGTGTTGCGTCCGTCTAGTACTACGACGCCCTTGCGTGTAGTTTTTGATGGATCCGCCAAAACAAAATCTGGTATTTCGCTAAATGAAACACTTTTGACCGGTAGAAAACTACATCAAGATATATTAAAAATACTATTTAATTTCAGACTTTACGATGTCTGTTTCACTGCTGACGTCTCTAAAATGTACCGAGCCGTACTCATAGATCCTGCTGATAGGAAGTACCAGCATATACTCTGGCGTGATAATCCTATGGACCCGGTCTGTATTTTTGAGTTAACTCGAAATACTTACGGTCTTCGTAGTGCACCCTTTGTTGCTGTACGTACATTGCACCAATTAGCCTCGGACGAGCTAGCTCAAAGCATGCCGCATGGTGATGCGGAGCCAAGATCCAAGGCGGCATACGTACTGACCAAAGGATTTTACGTTGATGATGTTCTGTGGTCTTGCCAGACCCTGGAAGAAGCTTGCACGTTGCAAGACGATTTAATTTCCTTACTTAAAAGTGGTGGATTTGATTTAAGAAAGTGGGCTAGTAACTGTTCTGAGTTGCTAACAAGAATGCAATCAGACCAGGTTTCTACCATTAACTTTCAGGACGATACGTTATCGTCATCTCTCAAGGTTTTGGGATTGACATGGTTACCCTCGTGTGACTCATTCTCTTTTAATTATAATTTAACTGACGCAAAACAAACTAAGCGTTCCGTTTTAAAACTACTCGCGACCATCTTTGACCCAGTAGGTTTCATCGCGCCATGTACTTTTGTCGCAAAGTGCATAATGCAAGATCTCTGGAAACTCGGCCTTGGCTGGGATGATCAGTTGCCAACTGAACTGACCTCCCAGTGGAATAAGTTTATTTCCGAATTGCCATTTCTAAGTCAATTGCGAATTGAGCGTCATGTTTTAATATCTCACTTCAATCAAGTGCAGCTAATAGGATTCTGCGATGCGTCATCGCGTGGCTATGCAGCTTGCATCTACTTGCGTAGTGAAGACAAGGATGGTCACGTTAAAGTTAGGTTGCTGATGAGTAAATCTAAGGTCGCACCTCTGAATCCAATTATGTCAATACCAAGGCTTGAGCTCGAAGCTGCGGTTCTATTATCAAAGCTAGTCAGTTTTGTCGTACAAAACTTAACCGATTTTAAGGTTTCTATTATTGCGTTAGGTGATTCAAACAACGTTTTAGCATGGCTGCAAACGCCACCTTATAAATTAAAAACGTTTGTGGCTAACCGTGTTAGTCAAGTGATTGCCGTAGTGCCACCAAATCGTTGGTTTCACGTGAACAGCGAAAATAACGCGGCCGATGTTTGCTCGCGCGGAGCAATGCCAGCTCGTTTCGTAAAAGTAACTACGGACTGGGTTCACGGTCCAACATGGCTTTATGAAAACCAACAACACTGGCCAATAAAACCATTTTATGTAAAGGAAGATTTCACCGTTCCTGAAAGTAAAACTAATTGTGATACGTTTGTTTTAACTACGTGTGACTATCAAAATATTTCATTTCAAAATAATTTAGAAGACACATTTAATAAATTTTCATCTTTTAATAAATTGCAACGTCTTATAGCCTGGTGGCAGAGGTATATGAATAATCTCAAGTCTAAGTCGAGGGCATATGGGCCTCTCAGTGCTTCAGAGTTAAAGAAAGCTCGTGATACCATAATTCGAGTGATACAATTAAATCATTTTCAGGATGAAATGAAATCGTTGCACGAAGATAAAAATAAAACCATTGCTTCCCTTCGTAAACTTTCACCCTTCGTAGATTCTCACAATTTCCTCAGGGTGGGGGGTAGACTTGTACATTCCGATCTACCTTATAACACTAAGCACCATGTACTCTTACCTAAATGTCACATGACTAATTTAATTATTGAATATTACCACAAGTTATATTTGCATGTTGGGCCTCGTACCTTACAGGGCATACTATGTAAAAATTATTGGATGATTAGTGCACGTAGAATGATTAGATCCGTTCTATCAAAATGCAAGGATTGTTTTCGGTGCCGACCTAGCTCAATTCAGCCTGCAATTGGTCAGTTACCCGCACCCAGACTAAAGCCTGGTAAAGTCTTCGACCACGTTGGTTGTGACTTGGGTGGGCCTTTCTTTGTGAAAGAAAGTTTGAGACGCAATGCAAAGGTCCATAAGTCGTATTTATGCTTGTTCGTGTGCTTTTCAACGAAGGCTGTACACTTAGAAGTTCTTACAGATTTAAGCTGTGATTGTTTTTTGACAGCATTCGACCGCTTTGTAGCTCGCCGCGGACTTTGCAGTTGTTTATATTCTGACTGCGGTACCAATTTTATTGCAGCAGCTAAACATTTAAAAGAAGTTGCGAGCTTCTGGAATAGTAAAACTAGTGCTGATAAAATTTGTAATGGATTAACGTCACGTCATGTAGAATGGCGTAACAACCCTCCTAACGCTGCGAGCATGGGTGGACTCTGGGAAGCAGGAATAAAATCTGCTAAACATCAACTCTATCGTGCAGTAGGTGATAGACCACTCACTTTTGAAGAATTAAGCACAATTTTCTGTAGGATTGAAGCCGTTTTAAATTCACGGCCTTTATGTTCCTTATCGGACAACCCAAACGAGTTCGAAGTATTGACCGCAGGTCATTTTCTCATAGGTCAGAGTTTATTAGCTGTACCGGAATATGACTTTGAGGACGTTCCTCAAAATAGATTGTCACGTTGGCAATTCGTTCAGAAGGCTTCACAGTCCTTTTGGAGGCGCTGGTCAGATGACTACCTTCACACTCTTCAGCAGAGAGCGAAGTGGTTTTCAACTCCGCCTAACTTAAAGGTTGGAGATTTAGTTTTACTGAAGTCTCATTTAACTAGGCCCCTCCAATGGAATTTAGCCCGGGTTGAGAAGGTGCATGGTGGTGTCGACAAAGTAAATCGAGTTTTGACTCTACGAACTAAAAATGGTTTAATTCAAAGACCTACAAATAAAGTTTGTCCATTACCGTATGCAAATTAATTACATTCACGAATATAATATTATAAATAGTTTATTTAAGTTTTCTTTTTGTTTTTTCTTTTACCTCATACACTTTACATTTAGAACACTGTCTACATGTAGAATTATAAGTTTATTTATGTTTAAGTAACTATTGTTTGTGTAACATATTCCACACATAACATTCATTTAAGGAAATCAATCATATTGATTTCGGTGGGGGGTATGTTCGATTCTTATTGTTGAATTGAGGGTAGTTGGTAAATCATCACTGAACTTGCTCACGACCTACGTCGCGGCGATATATGTACGTGACGGGAGTACGATTTGAGGCCTTGAGCTGGACGAACGTTTCTTCCTCTCTTGTTGTGATCGTGTTTCAAGCTAAACGTTTTAGCATCTGTAGTGTGTGTGGACTCACTACCGTGTGGTGTTCGATCTTCAAGACCTTTGAACCCAGAGTACATTTAAACTGCCTATCTGTGAAGTGCCGTGCACGCTGAAGCTCTCCTGCAGACCCGGGAGTTGTGACAAGGTAGGTGGTGTTCAATTGCCTTCTTGAAGATAGTAGAAACGAACGATTTCCACCCACAAATACTAATACTTACTTTCAACATTCTAAGGTTCATAAGCCGCCAGCAAATATTTTCATAAAAAAGGTTGGTCAAAAACCGAACATGTCCCATCTTGCTGTCCTCCCGCCAGCGACGCCCTAAGCCGAGGTTCGTACCCCACAAGGGGTGCCCTTAGCGAGCGTTCGCTTAGTATAACATAGAATAGTTTATGCCCCTGGCTGGAGGCTTTAAGTTAGTAGCTTAAGGCATCCACAGGATAGTCCGGTTAAGCAGCTGCGACCTCAATCTGAGAGTCAACTGCGAGATGCCATATCAAAAAAAAAAAAAAGCACTCACTCATCACGAAATATCGAAAACCGCTTGACGTATAAAGATGAAATTTGGCAGGGAGGTAGTTTATAGTTAGTAGACGTCCGCTAAAGACGGATTTTTGGAAATTCAACCTTTAAGGGGGAGAAAAGGGGGGATTTTATTTGTATGAAAAATCTTATTCCTTGAGTTAATAAACTTGAAACTTGGTACGAATACTTATGTATAGAAATTATAAACTTTGCCATTTTTAGTTTTTAAAACTACCCCCTAAAGGAGGATTGGGGGGTGTCAAAGTTTGTATGGAAGAATTTTAACGCGCGGTCTGATTAACTCGAAACTTAGTATTTATACTAAAAACTGAAAATAAATAAAAACGAATATCAAGATTTTTTGAAAATTTACCCCTAACGGGGTGGAAAGGGGTATTCATTTTTACTGTGGAGGATTTCACTGTGCGGCTTGATTACCTTGAAAATTGGTATAAATAATAGAAACGTTACAATAGACTTTTCAAAAAATATTATCACGCTATATGCTAAAGGGGATGAGCAATATTGCATTATGTTCGTATTCTTCTATAGATTACCGCAAATTGTAAAAAGGCTAGCCAAAAGGTTAGAATATTGCAGATAGTTACGGATTTAACCTTTTAAAAGATAATCATCACGCTATAGGTTTATGGATCTAAGTAGTCAATCATAACATGTCCAGGGTCGACGGCGCGAAGTGTTCCACGCGCGCCTCAAAGAGATGTCAGGAATTGAAGGGGTCTGATGGGACCGATGCCTGCCGGGGTTGCGGGAAAGTCCGAAAGGGATACCGTGGCCCCTGGTAATGCACAGGCAACTGAAGGAACACAGGTGGGTTTTAGTCAGTAAGAGTCTGACACGCAGCGGGAGAAGTCATTTTTTGATTACCCAAACAAAAACAAAAAAAAACACTGATTTTGAGATAGGGCAATAAGGGCACGTACATTAACCGTTGTCGCTACAAGAAAAGTCTTAGGAGACTGTCCTTAACTTTTTGAAACATGTTGATCTGCATTCACAGATTTTGAAAAAAAAAACAGTCAGAAATAAAATGGCCAATTTTCACAAAAGCTTTTTTGATGCCAGTCGATCCTATTTCTTATTACTAGGGTCCAAAAACTATATCGGGCCAACTGAGGTTTGAGTACAAGAATGTCTACAAGGCAGGTGCCTTAACCTACCTTCCTGCCAACCTATATATCACCGTCTTTAGGATTAACTTTTTGAAACATGTTGATATGCATTCACAGATTTTGAAAAAAAAAATTACAGTCAGCAATAAAATGGCCAATTTTCACAAAAGCTTTTTTGATGCCAGTCGATCCTATTTCTTATTACTAGGGTCAAAAAACTAAATCGGGCCAACTGAGGTTTGAGTACAAGAATGTCTGTCTGTATGTTACCTTTTCACGCCTAAACCACTGAATGGATTTCGATAAAATTTGGCAGGGAGATAAATCGCATCCTAAGGTAAGACATAGGTTACTTTTTGTCTCAAAAATAATCCTAAAGACGGTGATATATAGGTTGGCAGGAAGGTAGGTTAAGGCAGGTAGTTAGTGGACGTCCGCTAAGAACGGATTTTGCGACAGGGCCAGATTAAGGAGAAATGAAATGAAATTGTTTATTCTGTAAATAGGATATTGGAATCACTTTTACACGTAATCTTAAAAAAAAAAAAAAAAATTACCTAGATGAGTTTGGCGTTTCCTATCTGACTACTCTGAGAAGAAAGGCCTAAACAAACTCAGAGGTCACAGTCTCTTTTATAGTCCAGACATAATCTTGGTCAGGCCATATGAGGGCCATGTAGATTAGTCTGAAATGTTCTTTTTTAGAAAAGAACCACACAGATTTGAGTGGACCTATCCTGTCAGTGCAAAATGAGGTTTAATGGCTCTCGCAAGTTTGTATGAAAGTCCTTAATTTTTTGTGCTACAAACTTAACATTTGGCTGTGAGGTAATTGGTAGTTAGTAGACGTTTGCTAAGAACGGATTTTGCGACAGGGCCGGATTAAAGAGGTCTAAGCACTCTCGCAAGTTTGTATGATTCAGATTTTTTATTTGTACTTCCGACCGAATCCGACCTGAAATTTAGCAAGTCTAGAGTTTATGAGTAGGACACAGTAGCTAAAAAAGAATTTTGTGACAGCCTGGACTAAGGGCTCTTTGCCTTTTTGTACCTGAAAATTGGTAGAGAGATAGAATATAGTTAAGACATGTCAAGTAGGAACAGATTTTACGACAGGGCCGGTTTAAGGGAATATAATCGCTTTCGCAACCCTGTGTTCAACAAACATTTATTGATGACTTAATAATACAACAAACTGAAAATACAACTAAATTAAATTCAAACGAAGATAGGTTTATATATATTTTTTAACGTAGGTAAAAAAACGTAGGTAAGTAGTTTAATCAAATTATCCCTCCGTCACGCTTTTCCGTGGTAAAAAGTATCTTATAGTACGGTGAACCTGGTATTCACATATCACCATATTAATTCCAAACTATATTTTATACCTACATGTTTGTTTATCCCACTTTCACCATCGTTTTCTGTAGGACTATAGATTTAATTTTCGAAAATCCTCATTTAAAATCTTTATTATTACCACTATATAACCACGCGGACGAAGTCGCGGACAACAGCTAGTACATAAATAATATCAAGAAGGCTTTAATTTAAACAAGGCAGAGTTTTTTTTTGTAGTTGATTGTTTTTTCAATGATAATAGAAATTTTAATTTTTAAGTTCAAGGAGAAGATTCAGATTAGTTTTGATTGTTTGACAGGTTTCATTAAAGCGTATGTCATCTTGACTTCATTAAAATTTGTTATAAAATATATCATTTTAAAGTTCAAGTAGTACCTAATTAGTATTGAAAAATAACTGATGTGATATTTGTATTTGTAAAGAACTAAAAGTTCCTAAGAAATCTAGTATTAAGTGAAGTTTTGTCAAAGTTTTAAATAAGTACAAGCAAAAATATACTCAATTTGAAAAGCATTAAAGAAATATTGACTAGTAATTGATAAAACAATGACTTTTATTTAAAAAAATACTTTATTTTTAATTTTTAACGTATTTAACTTTAACTTCATTTTGTACAATATTATGGTTTACCATTTTTTGATACTGTTGCGCTATAATGCCGTTAAACCATAAGGTTTTTAGTTTAACCGCGTTTAAGCTTAACAAAGATTCAAGTTTTTACCTTTAATTTAAATGACTTTTTGGGTACCACCTTTTTTGTTTCATCTGAGGTTACCAACCTTAAAAGCAGTAAAGAACCGTTAAACGCACTTAAGTCTAACATTATTCAGTTCCATATTACAAAATATTAAATCGTCGTTATATGCTATAACGACGTTTTAGTTATTCATTGAAGAGATTTTTTTTTGCATTTTAACAGACAATATTTTGCTATGAAATAGATACACTAAAATGCCGTTACGCTATACGTAGCGGCATTTTAGTCGATGACCCATAACACCGATGATATACTAAATAGCAAAAAACGGTTTTTCATGAAATTTAATTATATTTACGATATGTCAGGGGAGTCATTCGAAATTATTAAACATGATCTATGTTTTGGTACCGCCAAGTCTCAAATAGGTGTTGTCATTGAACAGTTACATCGTTTTTTTTTACCGCTGTTTTTGCATGTTATTCAAAACAACGGCTTTGGTAGATAACGGCATTATAGATATATCACGGCAGAACTCGAAATCTCCATAACTCAAAAATGACTTTTTGTGGGTTGAGTCCTTTCCGCTAAACTACGTCCAATTGTCGAGGTCGCTAGCTAACCACATATTGCAATACAACTCATGAAAAACATTGTAATGAGTAGATTATGTCAACATTTTTTTTAAATAAATTGACATATAAAGTCAAATAAAATAAACAATTAGGTATATAAACTCATATAACCTGTCAGTAGGTAAGCTAATTCTGGAGAAAGAACATAAACATTGTCTTGAGTTAATCACAGCGATTAACTATTCTTATCATGTAACCCATTGAATGCCAACTACGCAATATTACGTAGCTGGTAATAATGGCAGATGCCGACTACGTATTATTGCGTAGGCCTTTCCTATATATTATATGGTAAATCTGTGTTATTCGGCCTCCTTGAATGGACGTTTTTATACCTACTCTTTGGCATCTCAAATAAAACACGACATAAAAAGTAGTACCTTTATTAATTCCAAATATCTAAAATCACAAAACATCAAGGGCACGTTTTGGTAAAAAATTATAGTCTATTAGTTATATCAATATACTTCTTAGTAATTTATTTTCAACAAAAACGGTAATACTTCTTACTAAATCAACAACAAAAAGAAACAAAACAAGTACTTCTCCTACAAATAAATAAAAAAATAACAAAACGAGGATCAGTGGTAACTTTTAGAATAGTGAAAATTATCTATTGGTACACGAGTATTTATGTTGGCTGATGATGAGCGACTTCCAACAGAAGCTGGCGACAGAGTTAGTTTAGAAGGTACTTGTATCATGGGCGATGGTAAGGGCTGAGATGGGTCTGCTTGCTGCTGCTGTAACGATGTCACTGCAGGAGTTAAATTATAATTACAATTCAGTCCTAAAAGATGTCTCACAAAATCTTCACGAAACTGTAGCAGTCGCATTTTAGAGGTGCGATCACGTAGGCGAAGTAATCGATGTGCATTTTGTATGTACACTTCAAAAACGTGTAGTCCGAGCTTCTTGTGCCACCTAAGAGTTTTTCTGAGGCATGAATAATAAGAGACCATCTGGTCGCCTCTGTCAACACCAGGCATGCCCAAGTTGTAGTCGGCAACGAAGAGATTTTTCCATTTTTATTTATTACTCTCACTGACTCAAGGTACTGTTTGTTAGAAATTACCAATACGTCACGTTTGCAAACAGTGATGTCATTACAAACTTTTGCAGCTAATTCACCACGCTTCAACTTGCCGTTGGTAACATCCACAGGCAGGTTCTTGCGGTTCTTGCGAAGTGTACCACATATGTATGACAGCATTCGATATTTAAAAATGATACATGCATTTTTTTATGATCAGTACTAGCCAGACCACCGTACTGTGCGTCGATTCTGTAAAATTCGAACTAAAACTCGCATCTCACTTCGCTATTCACTCTCACTTCGCTTAAGGTTCAAAATGACCTTGATTTTGCATTCTGTAAGCATCACCTAGTCACTTGCGAAGTGAAGTGAGCTCCGAAGTGACCAATGACAATAATAGTGACTACCATACTCAACAAAATGTTAGTAAAGTTTTATCGATTCCAGTTTTTTGACACGATTGTTGAGTTTTTGGCACAGAATTTTAGCTTAAGATGTTTAAATTTAAATTTCTTATTTAAAGGAATTTGAGGCAGCTAATAATAAGTAAAAAAACAGAAAACTCTAAATTCTTGCCATGAATTTATAATCTATGCTTCCCTTACGAAAAAAAAATATGTCACAATAAGTTGACAGTACGTTGCGTTGTTTTTGTTGTTGTGTTTCATGTGTTTGTTATGATCGTTGAGTGCCGAAAGTAATTGTGAAATAATCATGAAGTAAGTTAAAATTTTTGGCTGTGAAGTTGAAAAATGTTAGTAATTAAAATAGTATTTATTTTGTTTTCTAATCCAACAATAATGTTCCAGTCCAAATGAGTCACGTTCCTATCACCCATCGTCGGCTCAGGTTGAAACTCTGCTAGAGTTTATGGAAAGAAACCCTGGCATTGCGAAGGGTTTCTTGAGAACTCAAAATGCCAGAGAACGAAGTCGACGCCAGTGGGAGGAACTAGCCGTGCGCCTAAATAGTATAGGTGGCACTATCAAAAATTACAAACAGTGGACCAAGGTTAACGTCACTTTTTTTTTACTACATGTTAGTTAGAACCACGTAGCATTCCTCAAAGCAAACCATTTAAAAATTTGCGACGAATCTTGGTTTAAAGTGTGGTCCTTGGTTTTATAAATTTTATCTTACTGTTAATTTTACTCAATCAATGACTAATTATAAGAAAATGGAGTTTTTTTTATATACTTAGTTTGAAAAATACATGTGTAACAGCATTTTTTTATAATTTCTTTAATTATATGTCTGATTGTAGTATTGGTCTGACAAAAAAGTGCCATAAAAAAAAAGTAGCAGTGCGCTCTGCTGCTAGGTGTAGGACTGGTGGTGGGGTGGAGGATGAAGTGGAGCTATCAGAGCTTGAAGAAAGAGTTGTTGCTTTGTGTGGTGGTGAAAGCTTTTCAACAGGAGATGCACATTTAGGCATACAGCCATTTCCGGTAAGAAATTTAGAAATGCAATAAGTATTAGCTTTTTGAATCAATCCTGTCTGACTGGTGGCCAAGAATAGTGCAATCTGTCTTTTAAAAATATATATAATGTGAAGTGTATTTTTATTTGAATTATTTGCCAAATTTATTAATATTATTATTACCCGTTTCAGGAAAATGATACTCTATCTCCATCACATGAAGCGCAACAAATACAAGATGCTGATACTGACAATGTATGATATCTAAATTTAATTCATAATTTAATTCATAAATGTGATTCATTAATAATATACTCATATCTAGCATTTATCTGTTTATATTTATTTATTATAGATTCATGTACCCCAACAACACCAGAGTCAGGCAACTACAGAGGAACCACCAGCTATTGCGATTTATGTAAGTTATATTATTCTACTAACTACTATAAATACTGTTTGCGGTGTAGCATGGTGCGGGTGACAGGTGACAGAAAGGGTAAAATATATTATAATTTACTTGTTTTTACTGATTCTGTATTACGACTATGATCCGTACCTACATACAGATTGTGTACATAATACGGACTCAATAATAACTAGTAAATTAAATTAATTTACCCGCATCATGCTACACCGCAAGCAGTATAGGTATATACCCACTAATAAAAATCTGATGTGTCTAGATTCTATTCTATTAGATCTAAATGCAGTACCTAGTCAAAATATTGTTCTCTAATTTGATTCCACAAAACACACAAAACACAAGATATGGAGTAACCTCCATATCTTGTAGAATAAAATCCATCTTCATTTTATCCAATTTACTTTTCAGGGATCCGAACTGATTGAGGATAGTCAAGACCACACTCGTAATTACAGAACACGTGATCCTGCAATTTCGAGAAGACTGTTTGCTTCCTCATCCAGCTCAACTGTTGGAACAAGCCAAAGCATTTTGCAGGTATGTGTCTAGGTAGAGACAGATTTGAGTTGTCACAGTATGTGTATACTGTGATGACTCAAACCATATGTTGAGAAAAGATCCGCTACACTCTGACCCAAGCTATAGTTTTGGGAGGTAGCAACTTATCTACTTTACTTTCTTATTTTTGTTGATTATTATTTAATAACATCTAGGTACCTACCTAGGTACCAATTTTTTTAAATTTCTTTTTGAAAGTATTAATGCTTTAATATTATTTACTGTGGCACTTTAGCAACTTTCCTTGGAATTGTCAAAATTTAATGATAATATAGGTAAGTAGGTATTCTTATTCTTTCGTATTGTTTCAGAATATCCAGTTGGAACACACTCCTCCTCCAAATCCTCATATATATCATCCTAGGCTGTCCCCTCCACCAATAACACTTTCACACACACCCACACTTTCTCCTTCACGCCGTGGTTCCACCCAAGTAGCCTCCCCAGTGATTCGTCGTCGAATTGCTGCTTCGTCATGTAAGTGACCAATAATGTTAAACAACTTTCACTACTATTAGGTCACCTATGAAATCAGCGTTTTGTATGGAGAATTTTATAACTTTTATGCACTAATGTTTAAAAACTAAGATAACGTATGCCACTTAGATTCTTTCTTTCTTTCTTCATGTAAATATTTCTCTAATTCTTTTTAGCTTCACGTCACGCAACACCAATTGCTTCCCCTTCTCGCCGTCCCAGGACAAATATGGCTCGTGCTAGTAGAGGTGCTGGTTCTGGGTGTAAGTACAAAATAAAAATAACTATCAAAACATCATTTTTGAAACGAATGACAACGAAAAGCTGCTATTTAAGAATTATTATTTACGCAGGATAGTAATTGGTGTTCTTTTTTCAGCATCGCGTCAAACGTCTTCAGTTGCTGCTCCTCCACCATCTCAACGGCGAACGGAATTCTCCACCACTACTGAGAGATTCTTGAGGGTAGAAGAACAGCAGCTGGAGATACAACGACTAAATGCACAAATCCTGCAGTCCTTTCTGGAGAGGAGTGCGGAAAGAGAAAGGGCCATGTATGAAAGGAGTGCAGAGAGAGACGGAATCTTAGCTGAAGCTGTGGCTGCAGTGGGGAAAGGGTTGCAAGCATTAGTAGCGGCTAAGAATCATTGATTTACCAGTCATTGCTTCATTTTTAATCCTTTTTCCTCACCTCGTTGACTAATTTTATTCTAGGTGCATTGTCTTCACATATAATTATATAATGAATGTATACAAAACCTTGTAAAACATTTTAAAAGAGTAACGGTGGAGTTTCTTGCCCATTCTTCTCCATACGAACACTACCTTTTGGAAGGGGCGACTTGAATCAATTCTTTTTTTTTTGTAAATTTTGACGCTAAAAGTGCCTTTAATGTGCGATTGAAATAAATGATTTAATTTTGAATAAATAAAACACTTAAATGGATACTAGAGCGGTTTTATTGAAAGTCCATTGGTGATTAGTTTGCATTTGATTTAATTTGACACTGAAGTCTTACTATTACACCTATGTTCATGTTAGCTACATTTTCTTTACCGTGAGCATCATATTTAAAATAAAATAAAAAAAGCTTTATTGACACAAAAATATTTTACAAAAATGATTTTAGTAAACAGTAGGTACAATTCTGCATTTGAACACAATTCGAATAACCACTAACACCTAAACTAAAAAAAAATAGGCCGCTATTAGCTATATAAAGTAATATAATAATTAATAAAAAATAATAAAAATGTTTTATTGACATAAAAAAGTGGTTACATTTTAATTTGAAGCCCTGACTCTTGACCCAGGTGGAACCTGCGTTACAGGAGTCAGTGTCTTCACCCATATTTTGAACATTAACAATTTATGCAATAAAATTAAAAATAAAATAACTTAACATGCAGGAAACCAATTTAGTGAATAGCAAGCGCTTAAGTGTGTGTGTGTGTGTGTGTGTGTATGTATGTATGTATATGTGCGTGTGAGAGTGAGCATGACATAGGTACTTAATTATCATCCAGACATAGTCAGTTATTATAATTTAATATACTAGGTACCCATTCCCACTGGCGGGACCCGTTCACGAGCACGACGCATGAACCAACCATCGCTCCGTTGGGGAACGTAACGACCCGCCTCACACACCACAGAATAGAAAGAAAGAAAAGACGATTATTTGCGGTATAATAAGACGCAAGCAAAGAGAAAAAAACAAATAAACTCGAAAATAACAATTTAGAGGAAAATATGTGTCACACACAATACATAATAGTAGGTACTAAATGACACCACCGATAAATTAATTATGACGTGAACGCCATAGTCTATCTACTAAAATTCGCCTACGTAATTGCCCCAGAGCTAAACCGGCGTTAGATGGCAAATCCCTAGTTTGCCTCCTTTGAATTTCAGCAATTGCTTGGAGCTCTTCTAGTCTCTCTTCATCTGACATTGTGAATGCCGGCATTCCTGCGCGATTGCACATGTTGTGCAAAACACAACATGCAATAACAATTTTTGCAACTACGTCTGGATGATAATTGAGCACTCTGTGTACTAACAAGCACCTAAATCGTCCTTTTAGGAGGCCAATTGTTCTCTCTACAGAATTGCGAGCAGTTAAGTGACGGTCATTGTAAAATGCTTCTGGGGAATTATCTTCAGCACCACTAATTGGCGTCATAAGGTAGGCGCGCTGAGCATATCCTGAATCACCTGAAAAAAATAATAGGTATCAAATAATTATGTACTTAGTTTTTATAGCTAATTAGGCTTATATTTTGAAGTAGGGGTACGGAAGGATTAACTAACCAAGCAAAACAACTTCTTCACCAGCATTTGTTAATGCCTCTAGGTGGGCTTTTATAGCTCCATAGTTAAAAATGAAGCTATCATGAGTAGCTCCACCATATGTTGGATCCACATTTAAAATATTGAGATCTGCATCTGATATCTGAAAAAAAAAAAAAAAAAAATATTAAGAAGACTAATTGAATACCTAATAGTAATAGATTACAACATTGAAATCTATATTACCAATTACACATTTCTTGCATGGTAACCTTTGCGGCAGTAGAATCGTTCTTCATTGTCTACTGGTTTTTTCAATGCCACCATAGTGCCATCGACACACCCAAGAGCTGCTGGAAAGCCAAACTTTTTGTAGAACCTGTAATTTAAAGTAACTAACATGATTAACTATTTAGGTAAAAATCAAAGAAACCTGTAACTTTAAATAATATAGCTACTAACCTTTCTTTTAACATTTGTCTTTCTTGTATATTTTGAGGGAACCTTATATATTTTTTTACTATTGCAGGATTATTCAGAGCTTCCACTACTTCATTTATGCAACGAGATGCTGATGGTTGCGATAAATATGTCCTTATATTTTCTTTTACTATTTTTTGATAACTGCCATTAGCCAAGAATGACAAGGTGCATAATATCTGTGAAACAATAAATCAATAAAAAAAATAAGTAATCTAGTCAAAACAAAATGAAACCAATTTGGTTTATTACATGCATAATAATAATACCAAGTACCTATATTATAACTTTAAGTATATTATAAATAACATGAAAACATAGCTAGCAGGGAAACAACCTAAAGGGAATACTCCTTATTATGAATTGTTTTCATGAGTTTTATGCGATAAATTATGTTGGTGTGCTTGGTTACAAATCTATGAGTTATAAAGTGTGTAAATAGTTACAAAAGTAACTATAAACTTAGTAAACATGAAGCACTTACTTTTACACGAGTTGAAAGTCCTTTGCCTCGACGTTTTGTGGGCTTTATCAGAAGCAGTAACTCATGCTCTAGTTGGTCAATTAGTTCCTTTGATAATCTATATACGCTCACATAGTCGTCATCTCGGGTTAATAAAGGTAAACTTCGAATTTGGTTAGATTGTCGAAGCTTTTCTAGTTTGTCCAAAGCATGAGCCTCTTCTAATAAAGATTTAAATACAAACATTCTTGCCATCGTTATCGCTTAGTAGGTATTCACTTTACACAAAAGCCCAAGAAGTAGTTTTTAACCACAAATTATAGTTATTGTACTAATTTTTAACACTGTGACATAAAAATATTATTTTAACAGAATTTTTATAGGATTTCTAATAATTTCACTCGTAAAATAGATGCTTTTTATTTGACACTTTGAATCGAGTTCGAGTGTGAAGTGAGCGTCGAAGTGATGGGGGAATTACCTTACAGAATGCCACTTCTTACGTCATCTCATACTTTATCTGTCAAAATCTCACTTTACATTTAGTTCAACTCGCTGACACGCTCGCAAGGGCAGCGCTAGTGTAAGTTCGAACTATCAACCGAGTTTATAGAATGCCAATCAAGAAACTCACCGCGGATTCAGATTCGAATTTTAGAATGAGGTCTTACAGAATCACACTGCTGGCTCGAACTCGAATACTACAGCGTTTAAAGCTGTCCGGCGAGATCATAATTATGTATATTATCTTTTACAAAACTTGTTGATGTTAAAACCATATAACTTAGGAGGTACTTATCGCATTTGTTGAATTGCGAATATTTTGACTTCGAAATAATCATTGTTAATATCGCTAAATGGTAGATAGTCAGTGATATACCTACTAAAATGTGTGCAGCAAGGTTGTAAATTTTATATGCCATGTCAGTGTTTTCCTTAAGTTTAGTTTAAAAATACTGTAAGTTAGATTTAGAGTTTACCATTCAATTGAACACACAACAAATGATTGAAAATATAAATTATTTAAAAGATATAGTACTTATGAAATTAGGAGAAAAAATATTCTATCGTACCTAGTTATTAAAAAGTTGATAAACGTTGTGTTTATTTAATTATAACCTTCTGTTCTAATGCCAACCCTACCAAAATAGGTGTAAATTTAGTCCGCTCCTAGACTTTGTCGCCGCCGCTCATTACTGTCAAGTTAATTTAATTAATTTGGTGGTTCACTATGCCTATGTCAATTTAAGCTTAAAATATACCTACTCTGTTACGTTGTTCTAAGATCTTAACTAACGTGTATAATAAATAGCAATAGGCTATAGATCATTGCAAGACTTGCAAGACTCTTGCTGCAAGACCAAGACTGAGAGCGCAATACCAAGACCAGGTGTATTGACGCAAGACCAAGACTGGTCTAAGTCTCGTCATGTTCTTGCATTTGGGCAACACTATCAGCATTCAATGGGTTAAGTAGTGGTTGATAGAATAGTATACCTATGAACAAAGGTTTGATTTTACTTTAGTTTTAAACGCATTAAAAGGCAAATCTAGCAAAGAAGAGGGTAGCTTGTTGTAAAAGGTTAAACCAAGCATACAAACATACCCTCAAATCTTCAAAAATCCATTCGTAATTACTTGAATGCACCTTACCTGTCTTTTATTTTGTACGTAGCTGTACGTTTCAGACTCAGATGAAATAAAAAAGGTAGATATAGAGCACGGCCTTAGATACTGATGAAGCCACAAAACTCGGCTCCTTTATGTAAACACACGCGCCCGAGGTGACGTAACGGGAGAGTGTTGCCAATAGTTCCCTTATTTCGAATCGTCCAAAATGTGGGTAAGAAAATTATTGGTAAGGCCATGAACAAATATGTTGAGTGGACGTAATTATTGTTTTTTTTTTAAATTGCCGTGTTAGTATGTTACTTCAAATTGAAGTCAAGATATTTATTTTTAACTCGCTAGTCTTTTTGTTTATATTCGTAAGGAAGTACTTATTTTTACTATTGTTATGATTTTGTAAAAATAATAATTAAAAGGAGGGCGTTTTTCCACAAGCGACAGATGGCGCTAGTGGTTGCATGAACTTTATACATCCGTTTAGGTATTCATCTGTAGAATATTGGTATTAAAGTATATTTGTTTTGTATAACTCATAAATCATTATAGTTTAAATTTAAAAAGTTTATTTACAGTTAATCATAAGTCCTGATGTATTTTAGTTAGTCAAGTGATTGTATGTACTATTTACCCTGCTCTGATTGGTCGTATGGTGGGCTGTGTGTTCACTTCCATTTAAAGTCGGGAACATTCAGTTGATAACTGATTTGTTTAGACAGAGTCAGTATATTTTTCGAGGCGTTGTAGCGTAAGCATAATGGGTACTTAGTCTGAACGGCCCAAATCGAATGGCACGCGGGCCATTCGACCGTAAACAAAAATTGTCTACGTTCGAATGGCCCGGTGGTCAAATGAATTTAAAAATAATTCAAAAGTACAGTCGCAAACATTCTATTAATCACATAGTTTATGAATTTTAACTAAATAAATATTTAATTATTTGAAATCGTCTAAATAAACGGAATACATCTTCATAACCGGTCGGCACGATTTCAGGTAGCTAGATAAACAATGACCCTTCTTGTCATCCAATCACAAGCAGGATGCTTATCTGTGACGTCAGAGGACTATGGAGAAATATGTTTAATAGTATGCAACTTAGTAACACCACTGTAAATTTTGCAATTGTCCATTAATGTTGTGCATTGAACTTTTACTTTCGAGAGTTTTGTGTTTTGTTTACTGTTGGATCCTGGTAAGTTTTTTTTAATATATTATAAAGCCAATTGCATATACTGCAATATTTTTCTCAAAATGTTTCTTCAGTTAAAGGCGTTTCATATGTATTCTATCTTTTTGGGTCCAAGAACATAATATGATCGAATTTAATATAAGTACTTACATCTCTTTCAACTCGTATGTAAACAACATCAATATTCGGGCTAAAGACTAAGCTACCATATTTTATTTAGAACATAAATAATATATGACAGGGACTAGATTTTAGACCATACACATACAAATCTGTATTATATACTTTCACACTTCTAAGGCCCATATTGTATTTTCTATGTTTAAATAATCATAGAAATGGATGACGCACATCCCTCTACATCACAATCTGCAAGTGAGGGTATATCAAGAAAAGGTGCTCGCCTTCTACGTAAAGGTGGTTATGAATATAATTGGAAAAGGCTGAATAAAGACGGAACAGAACTTTGGCGTTGTGCAAAAAAAAGTACGTGCAGTGCTTCTATTAAAACCAAAAGTAACCCTTTAACAGTTGTACGTGAAACATCACATAATCATGGACCTAAAGACTTAGAAACGAGGGAAATTAAAGAGCAAATGGAAAAATGTATAAACGCTGTTCAACACGACGTATCTATTCCGATTCCTCAAATATTTAATGAGCACATGCAAATACTTACACAAAAAGGAGTACAAATTTTACCTAAGTTTGAAAATATAAGCAAACATCTATACCAAAAACGAAATAGCTCAATTGGAGCCAAGAGACTTTGCTTTAGAAAAGGAGCTGACGTTATTATCCCTCAAAAATATTTATTTATGTTATTTGCGGATTATCAATACAGACAAAAAAGAATATTGCTATTTGGACATAAGGATTTCACTGTTTATTTGCGGCAGTCAAGAAGTTTTTTCTTTGATGGGACATTTAAGATCTGCCCGAATGGATTTTATCAAGTTTTTACAGTTCATGCAGATATAGGAAGCACTCAAGAATTTGTTAACGTGATTCCTATTTTGTATGCTTTACTACCTGATAAGAAGCTTGACACATATCAGTTACTATTCCAATTAATAAAAAGTCAAGAACCAGAATGGAAACCAACTTATGCCACTATGGATTTTGAAGCAGCTACCATATTTGCATTACAAAATATTTTTCCAAATGTTAAAATAACAGGGTGCAATTTTCATTTTAGTCAATGCTTGTGGCGTAAAGCAAATAAATTAAATCTACACAAGACCCATTCAGGCAAGGCACATATAAAATTATGTACAGCATTATCACACATTCCTCCACAATTCGTTGACGATGGTTGGCTTTATATTATGGCAGAAAGTCCGTGCAGTGATAATTTTACAAAATTCAACGATTATTTTGTTAGCACATGGCTAGACGATAAGGTGAATTCAAGTATCTGGTGTACATATAATAAATATCATAAAACAAATAACATTGTAGAGTCATGGAACAATAGAATTAGAAAATTCATAAAAGTCAAACCAAATATTGGTCAACTTCTGCAAGGGTTGCATAACGACTTCAAATATTATTCAAATCAGATAAGGAAACCTGATGGCATCAAAATTTCAAAAAGGAAACCTGAAACTTTATCAAGAAACTGGAAAATTCAAAGTATTGTAGAAGAATTATTGACTGGACAGATAAGCGTGGGACATTGCTTAGAAAAATTAAAGTTTTAATCAATTATATTGTTCAGTCGTATTTTCTTTTTATTTTGTTGGTTTTTCATTTTAAAATAAGCCCGATTGTTACTAAATCTTATTGATTAATATTGTATTTTTATATTTTGTTGATTTGTTTTTCTAGAATAAGACTTATTTTAGGTAAATCTTATAGTAAATTCTCATATTTTGTTGATCTGTTTCCTTACAATTGCTGGTTGGTTTTGACTAAACATTGTTGTATAATAATATTTTTATGTTTGTTCATTTGTTTCTCTAAAATAAGACTGATTTTCACTAAATCTTATTGTGTAATAGTAAATTCCCACGAATTGAGGATTTTTATTCTTTAAAATTAGGCTGCTTTTGACTAACTTTTTAATTGTATATTTTTACATTTTGTTGATTGGCTTGTTGTTTTATTTTATCTTATTGTATATTTTGTTGATTGTTTTAATGAAGATAATACAAATCTAAGAAAAAATCATCTTTTATTTAAACTTTTTACTTTTGCACCCGAATGTACATAATGTAGTTTATCCATTGAATTAAGATAGATTGTGTCACCAACGGGCCATTTGTACGTAGACGATTTTTGTTTACGTTCGAATGACCCACGTGCCATTCGATTTGGGCCGTTCAGACTAAGTACCCATAATATCTTACGGATCCGTGCTTTATTAATTTACTATACACGGTGACATTTGAATCACAGTTTTGCTAGAACAAACGTTGTTCAGACCATGCTCTACTACCATTTTATTGCATCAAATATGTAATTAAAACAAACCAAACTAGGCGTTCTCAAATAAGTCTTATGTTGCTCAAACATGTTCAAACCTTAACCGTAACATCAAAGTATTCATCGCGGTAGCAATATGGCATTCAAAAGAGTTATGAGCAGTCCACGTGGACTACAAGGATGTCCGGCCAATGCCGGCCAAAATGCAAAAAATCATTAGCCAATGACATGCAATCGCGCGAAGTATAGCTCCGCTCATTTCTTTTGTTGAATGCCGCGGCCGCCCGAACCACCCGGACGGTACCTACTTACCTAGTCAGTCTACCGATATCTCTCGAGCGAGCGACTTATGCATCCGATGTACTGTACGATCCGATGTATGAACATTTAAAATGAGTTCATATTCGAATGTGCAATGGTTGGATATGGTGCGTTATTATGCAATTGCTGGAAACAATCTGGCGGAAGCTAGGCGCATGTACTCTCAACCAGAACATTTAGCGGCGCTGCGTACGCGAGGGATCTTGAACCCGCAGATTCCCACACCTGCTACTATACTGGCAGCTACACAGCGGCTACTGGATCACGGCCAATTCACAGTGCCGAATCATGCCCCCTTGGGCATGATTCGGCACTGTGAATTGGCCGTGAATTTATTTTCAAAATTCCTTTCCGAATGTTCACAAAATATTATAGATTACGCTACTTCACAGGATATTAAATTCAGTTTTATTCCCCCTTACGCCCCGCATTTTGGTGGATTATGGGAAGCTGGGGTAAAATCATGCAAACATCATTTGCGCCGTGTTGTAGGAAATTTGCACTTAACGTACGAGGAGTTCAACACTGTTTTGACACAAGTGGAAGCAGTCCTGAACTCCCGTCCTGAACTCGTAAATTGCTCCTATTGGTGTTTCTTCGAAGACATTCCTCGAGGACCTCTCATTGGCTGTCCGAAGGTGACTTGATAAATTTGATTATCGATGCGTAAGTAGTAAAAGTGTCCATAAGTAGGTAGGTAGATAGGTGGAAGAGCGCCTAAAGGTTATATGATCGCAACACGCAGGTTGACAACATCATGCGTGAACATCCTCCCGGCCTTGAAAGATGGTCTTTCAACGTGTTCACTCAGCTTCATTATCCCACAGAGGACAAATCTTGGAGAATGCTCTTCTTATGACGACCATAATTTGGTCCTTCATGCCGCATTCAATCAGCGAACTAGCCCATCAAGTGGAGAGTCGTCGTGGACATGAACGAGAGACGCGCAGCTCGGTAAGACGTGCCAGCCAAGACTCCTAACCAACTTCCTCTTCTCTTGTGTTAACAGTGTTTTTCCTCTCGAATTCCAGTGTAAGATCAGACAAGAGTCGCAGCGACTACAGCCTCTGCGCTCCAGACGCTGAAATCGGGTTCGCAAAACCGTGAGTACTCCAGATTTCTATATCCACCAAAATGTCTGAACCAGGTTCTACTCATCTAAAGGTTACTATTCCTAAATCTCCGTTAATTACACAGATTGACGCCCGCACGCGCAAAAGGGGAGTAATTAAAGGTCGATTGTCCTATTTGCAAAAATATGTTGAATCATTCCAACAGCCGTTAGATGCAAGTAAGGGTTTTGAATTTAAATTACGCATAGATAGTGCTACCTCTCTGTTATCGGAATTTAACGACCTTCAATCGCAAATTGAAGAATCGTGTGATAGTTTGGATGAACATCTGGAATACAGGGAACAATTCGAACAAAGGTACTTTAGGGTCATCGCGCAAGCTAAGTCTATGTTGTCTGAGGATGGCAAAATACCTAAAAGTTCCAATAACTCTGATCCGCTGCAACTAGTGAAGTTACCCACTATTCATTTACCAACCTTTGACGGTTCTTATGAGAGTTGGTTAGAGTTTAGGGATACCTTTTTATCCTTAGTGCATAATTCCACACAAATAAGTTCGATTCAGAAGTTCCACTATTTAAAGTCAGCTTTGAAGGGTAGTGCTGAATTAGTAATCGATTCACTGGAATTATCAGCCAACAATTACTGTGTTGCTTGGGAGTTACTCACTACTAGGTTTAATAACAGCCGTCTACTTATACACAATCATGTAAAAGCTCTTTTTTCTATACAAGCTTTAACTAAAGAGTCACCCGTGTTATTGCGAAAGCTCGTCGATACGATGTTAAAACATCTACGCGCACTAAAAATACTCGGTGAGCCGACCGACTCCTGGGATACGCTCATAATTTACATGATTGTGTGTAAGGTGGACCCTGCTACCGAGCGAGAATGGGAACAATTTGTAACCACACAAATGGTACACTGTCCCATCGGCGCAAAGTTTGAGATAAAGGTCGAGGATTTAATTCGTTTTCTCGGACAGAAAGCAGATATGTTAGATAAGCTATTAGGGACGCATAGTAAAGGTACACACGATAGTAAGAAATACACTAATGCGGTCACTTCTAAAGTACACTGCAACGCTTCTTCGTCCGGCACTACGAAACCACTGTCACACAAAACACAATACAAACCTTGCCCTATGTGTAAGGAAAAACATCCGTTATTTTCATGCCAGAAATTCCTTGATCTGTCCATAGCAGACAGATATAATTTAGTCACGCAAAATAAATTATGTACAAACTGTTTGCGCTCAGGGCACGCAGTGATCGACTGCCCATTCGGACCGTGTAGGAAATGTTCTAAGAAACATAACACACTACTACATCGTAATGAGTCAGGGGATAACACGCGAAATCAACCTCTCTCATTAGTGGCATTAGGACAGTTTTCGCAACCCGCATTAGAATCACACACACATAATGCGAAATGCGACGGCAACCCCACCACGCTAGGGCTAGCCGCCAAACCAGTTCTGTTGTCCACCGTGTTAGTCGAGATAGCCGATATTCATAATAATTATCACACGGCACGCGCATTTCTCGATAGCGGTAGTACACGATGTTTTATCACAGATGCGTTATGTAATCAGTTACACACACAAAAAATAACAACACTTACAATATAACAGGTGTAGGTAACTCACTTTCCCAGTGCACACAGACCTGTAATGTTACAATTAGGTCCCTGGTAGGTTCCTACACTACACACATATACTGTTTAATTTTACCTTCCATAACTTCACAATTACCAGCCGTGTCTTTATCTAAAGATGGTCTTAACATTCCTGTGAACATTCAGTTAGCCGATCCCTATTTCTTCGAGTCTCAACCCATAGACATATTGATTGGTGCTGACCTCTTCTGGGATCTTCTGGAAAATGGAAGATTCCGGTTGAAACATGGTCCATATCTACAAAACACTAAATTAGGGTGGATCATTTCAGGGTCTTTGAATACTCACATACATAGTTCTCATGTTTCATGTAACGTCACATCGTCATTGGATGAACAGTTAAGAAAATTTTGGGAGCTCGAAGAGATAGGCAGATCGACTGATGTCCGCAGTAATGAGGAGCAGGCTTGTGAGGATAATTTTATAAAGACCACCACACGTGATTCTGACGGTAGGTTTTGCGTTTCCATGCCTTTGAAGGAGTCCCCTGACGCATTGGGTGACTCATTTTCTCAGGCAGAACGTCGTTTCTACGCACTAGAGAAACGCCTGCAACGCACACCTGCCTATAAACAATTATACATGCAATTCATCCATGAATACATCGCATTGGGTCACATGTCACGCATCTATGTATACGACAAACCACACTACGTCTTACCACACCACGGTGTATTCCGCGAGCACAGTACTACCACTAAACTACGAGTCGTTTTCGATGCAAGTGCAAAAACCACTACCAGTAAATCACTCAACGACATACAACGCGTGGGCCCAGCAATACAGGGTGACTTGTTTGCTATTTTGCTTCGGTTTAGACAACACCGTTGGGTAGGATGTGCAGACGTCGAAAAAATGATTCGCCAAGTTCAGAAAGATCCGAATCAGCGAAATTTACTATTAATTCTATGGCGTGACAATCCCATAGACCCATTAGAAATTTACAGGCTCAATACTGTCACGTACGGTACCGCGTCCGCACCGTTTACTAGCGTACGTTGTTTAAAACAGCTGGCATTGGAATGTTCTGAGCCATTGATTCGCACAGTCATACAGGATGATTTTTTTGTCGACGATCTGGTGACCGGTGCTGACAGCATTGAGATTGTAAAACACATAGCTAAGGAAACAACAAAGGTCCTACAGGGTGGTTGTTTCCCACTTCGGAAATGGATCTTCAATTTTGATCATGACACACAAGAGTTCCCGTCTCATTCCAAGGAACTTTCACTCGGGGAAAACGCACATCACAAAACCCTAGGTTTAGGCTGGTATAATCAGTCTGACACTTTACATTTTCACACTGAATACACAAATGACAACCGGCCATTAACGAAACGCATCATATTGTCGGAAGTCTCTAAAATTTTCGATCCGTTAGGATTACTTAGTCCCTGTGTCATGACTGCGAAGATTTTACTTCAAAAACTATGGCTATTAAAATTAGGTTGGGACGATAAGTTACCTGATGACGTCACACACAGTTGGGTTCAGTTCGCAAACGGTATAGCGTTGCTGAGTGCATTACGAATACCGCGACACGCTATAGGTATCGATGCTACTCGTATAGAACTCCATTTATTTACCGATGCTTCACAAACAGCTTACGGCGCGTGTGCTTACATTCGTTCCATCACAGGCAAGTCCATAGTTACAACGAAGCTACTGTGCTCTAAAGGAAAGGTTGCACTCTTGAAACCCGTAAGTATACCACGATTGGAATTGTGCGGTGCCCTATTAGGCGCGCAGTTGTATGAAAGAATCGCAAAGTCACTTCGTTGCACATTTGATAGTGTCACATTTTGGACAGATTCCACTATTGTGATAGGTTGGTTACGCATGAATCCTAACTCTCTAAAGCCTTTTGTGCAAAATAGGGTCGCGGAACTACACGAATTAACAAAGGATATGCCCTGGAACCACGTATCTGGTAGGGAAAACCCAGCAGATCTAGTATCACGTGGTACGACTATGGACGCACTTAGTTCATGCACGCTTTGGTGGGAAGGGCCGTCTTTCCTTTCGGATCCGTCATTTAATCTAGCCGATCACAATAGTTTTGATCACACAGGCAATACAACACTTGATCTACCAGAGGTTAGGTCTCAAGCACATATTCATCAAATCTCTGATAGGGATAGCGGGTTTCCATTCCATCGTTTCACTCGGTTCAGTCACATGAGACGTGTTTGTGCCTATATGTTACGTTTTGTGCATAATGTGCGAAATAAAGCTGCTAAACGTACTAGCTCATTGAACGTCAGCGAGTTAAACGAGGCACTAACTATTCTAACAAAGGCGTCACAGTCACAATCATTCCCCGACACTTTAGATAGCTTAACAAAACACAAAACTTTAAATCACTCACACAAATTAATTAAATTAAATCCATTTACAGATGAACAAAATTTGATTAGAGTCGGGGGACGTTTGTGTAATTCATATGAGTTTTCGTATAGTAAGAAGCATCCAATACTATTATGCAGCAAGCACACATTCACACGGTTGCTGTTTCACGCTGAGCATGAGCGACTAATGCACGCCGCGCCGCAGGCCCTCCTGTACACACTCAGAGAGACGTGGTGGCCGGTGGGAGGGAGAAATCTCGCCAAACAAGTTGTGCATAGTTGTGTTCGATGCGCTAGATTCCGTGCCAAGCCTATTACACCTATTATGGGTAACTTACCTGCGCAACGCTTGTCTCCAGGGTTTCCTTTTATGACCACAGGTGTGGACTATGCGGGACCAGTTCTCATATTGAACCGTAAAGGTAGGGGCGCTAGAACCGTGAAGGCATACATATGCATATTTATATGTTTCACTACTCGAGCGGTTAGCTTGGAGCTTGTAGGTGATTTGTCAACAGACGCATATCTATTAGCTCTCAAACGTTTTGTCTCGCGCAGAGGCAAACCGTCACACATTTATTCAGACAACGGAAAGAATTTCGTTGGCTTAATGAATTTATTTTCAAAATTCCTTTCCGAATGTTCACAAAATATTATAGATTACGCTACTTCACAGGATATTAAATTCAGTTTTATTCCCCCTTACGCCCCGCATTTTGGTGGATTATGGGAAGCTGGGGTAAAATCATGCAAACATCATTTGCGCCGTGTTGTAGGAAATTTGCACTTAACGTACGAGGAGTTCAACACTGTTTTGACACAAGTGGAAGCAGTCCTGAACTCCCGTCCTCTTAGTCCTATGTCCATAGATCCCCATGACTTTCAACCCCTATGCCCAGCTCACTTCTTGGTTGGCCGTCCGCTGACAGCGCCGGTCTGCGAGGACCTGATCGACAAAACTACACATCGTCTCTCACGCTATCAACGAGTGGAGCAGATTCGTCAACACTTCTGGAGCAGATGGTCCACAGAGTACGTTTCCGAGATGCAGACCAGGACGAAGTGGAAGGCAAGGCAAGCTGATCTAAAACCAGACACACTAGTACTCATTAAGGATGATCACGCACCGCCGCTGAAATGGTGTCTTGGCCGTATCATCAGCACTGTTCCAGGCAGCGACGGAGTTGCACGAGTGGCGGATATCCAGACCAAAAAGGGCGTCATAAGAAGAGCATTCTCCAAGATTTGTCCTCTGTGGGATAATGAAGCTGAGTGAACACGTTGAAAGACCATCTTTCAAGGCCGGGAGGATGTTCACGCATGATGTTGTCAACCTGCGTGTTGCGATCATATAACCTTTAGGCGCTCTTCCACCTATCTACCTACCTACTTATGGACACTTTTACTACTTACGCATCGATAATCAAATTTATCAAGTCACCTTCGGACAGCCAATGAGAGGTCCTCGAGGAATGTCTTCGAAGAAACACCAATAGGAGCAATTTACGAAGACTTCCGAATGCTTCTTCGCGGAACGTTAAAACCGCTCGTTTTTTCTTCACCTAACACACAATTTGAATCGACCTTGCTCTGTATAACTGCTTTTCTAAAATCTCAAGTCAAGACGAGTTCCTACTGTACAAGTCACTAACCTTTATGCAATAAACCATTTATATTACTAAAGAAATCAAGAAGTTATCATTTCACTCAACCGCAACCACAAATTCGAAGAGGAAGACGCATAACGCATGAACATAATTTGAAAAAAACAATTTACCAAATTATGTTCATGCGTTATGCGTCTTGCGTCGTATGAGTGGCTGACGGCCGGTTTCTTACTGAAACCTTGGCGCCGTGCGAGCCTCACGAGTATCAGGCATAGTATCAGTCAATATCTATATCCAATTGCTTCATGTCGAAGTGTGTACACAAACCCCCCAGCTAGGCTGTGTTGAATTGGTATTGGTCCTCAGTACTCAGCCGCATTCGAAGAGCAAATACTCGATTACTTCGCACGCAACCCACGGAATAGTACTAGAGATGCAGCAAGGCGATTTAATGTAAGTCAATTCTACGTATGGAGCCTGCTGAACCGATTGGGTAAACATCCATACCATTTCCGTCGCACGCAAGGACTGTATGACGCTGACCCCGAAGCACGCATAGCTCTGTGTACGTGGCTGCTGGATAATCCAGAAGCGAACATTCTGTGGACGGACGAGTCTACTTTCACGCGCGTAGGAATGTTCAACATTCATAATGAACATTATTGGGCATTTAACAATCCCCACGCAATTAAAGAACATTCTCACCAAATTCGGTTCAGTGTCAATGTGAGGGCCGGGATTATTAATGACGTGTTAATTGGGCCAGTGTTCATCGACGGAAATTTAAACGGTGCCACCTACTTGGACATGCTCACAAGTGTGGTACCGAACTTAATGGAAGACGTTCCCCTAACTAACCGTCGGGGATTGTACTACCAACATGATGGCTGCCCCGCACACTATGCGACTCAAGTACGCACGTACTTGAATAATCAATTTGGTCGAAGGTGGATCGGGAGAGGTGGCCCTGTGCCATGGCCAGCCAGAAGTCCCGATTTAACTCCACTGGACTTTTATTTGTGGTCGGAGTTAAAAAGGCTGGTCTACACTGATGAAGCCACAAGTAGAGACCAGCTTAAACAAAAAATTGAAAGTGCGTTCGAAACAGTGAGAAGTGATACATACATTTGATTTATTCTTCGTTTGGCCCACTGAGTTTTGTCCTACATAAAAAAATCCTGGTTCGTCCCAAACAATATGCTTCCTTCGTCCCAAAATATAATTTTAATTTTTTATTCCCGCTTCGTCCTATTATATATTCCTTCTTCGGCCCATTTTTTTTTGTATATGCCAAACTTACTTTTTTGTACAATCGGCAAAAAAGGGTTACTTAATATTAAATATTTAACATCAACTTTTTAAAACAACCGCTCCTCTCTGTCTTCTCTGCGAGAGAAAATTTGCCCGTATTATTTTATAATAACACTCTTTAGCCGCTTTTAGTGAGCAAGTTATTTGTAAACAACTGACGTCACTGGAATTTTTTCAAAAGAGCAGGTATAAAACCACCCCTTCTTTATTGCGTCCTTTGTTTGTTTGCTTGTATTGACTGATTTGGCCAATAGCATTAGTTTTCGTTATCTGCAAAATGGGATTCACGCTAGCTCCCGTGATGCACAGTGCATTCAGGTACTCATTCGTCACCTGGTTAAAGTGTGTGTAAAGTGAGATTGAGAATTGATCGAATTTGTTATAGGTAAGTTAATATTTTTATCTGAAGTATTATTGATAAATTAGAAGTTAAATATCAAATATTTGTTCTTATATTTAAATAATACTAATTAGGGTAACAATAATGTCAAGCTAATATGTAATTGCTAATAAAGAATAATAACAATAAACAAATAATAACTAAAAAGCTTATAACTAAATCATTTATGCTTTAATTTCAGTTGTTCTACAATGGAACCAAATCTTAGTTTACCATCTACCTCACGGGAGCCGATCACATTTATAGAATCCAGAAGAGGTGAACCTGTTCTGCTATATGGTGGTTTTGAACACACACAAAAACGAAAGAACAAAAATGGCTCAATAATTTGGAGATGTGTGAACAGAAAGTGCCGTGGTGGTATGGTTACAGTGAATAATAGTGTTCAAAAGATTTTAAATCATAACGTTTGCACACCTAGTCAATCAAAAAATGACATTAAAGAGGAATTACATCGCTGCAAGAAAGAAGCAAGAGCTGCGGATGGGAAATCGATCCCATCTATCTTTAATGCCGGTTTAAGAAGATTAAAGGACAGAGGAACCGACATTGTAGAAGAAAAATTACCAAACTTATGTAATGTTAAGGGCAGTCTCTACAGTGCACGTAACAAATCGCAGCAAATCCAGAAATCTTTCATTTCGAAAACCGTCTGATGTTCAAATTCCAGTAAGCTACAAATCTTTTCTATTTTTTGATTATTATTATAAGAAAACAAGAATAATAGCATTTGCTGAAGAAGAAAGCAGAAGACTTCTCCAAAACGTCAAACATTATCTAGCGGATGGTACATTTAAATGTGTGGTGAAGCCATTTAAACAATTGTATGTCATTTACGGTGATCTCGGGAGTACCAGTAAAAAAATTAATGTTGTGCCATTATTATATGTACTATTAATGAACAAAAAGGAATCCACATATGAAACTCTGTTCTCTCTTATTAAATCGCAAATTCCTGATTGGAATCCCATTTCATTCAGAACTGATTATGAAAAGGCGGCCATGAATGGTATCTGTAAAATATTTCCAAACGTCACATGCAAAGGCTGTTACTTCCATTTCTCTCAAGCTCTTTGGAAAAGAGCTAAGGCATTGAAACTAAATAAAAACAGAATGTTCAAGAAGCATATTGCTCTGTGTTCATCTTTAGCTTTGCTTCCATCAGAACTCAAATGTGATGGCTGGCTTTACATTATGGAAGATTGTCCCAGAACAGATAATATCGATAAATTTAATAATTATTTTGTGTCAGCGTGGCTTGATAATGAATATTTAAATGGAAAATGGGATTTTTATGGTGACACATACAGAACGAATAACCCAGTAGAAGGTGGTAATGCTAGATTAAATAGAACATTTTCTGGAAAACTGAACATGATTAGTTTTTTGAATGCTAAGCTAAGACATTTCAATTTAAATAGCCTCCTTCATAATGAACAATATGGCTTTACAAAGGGTCGCTCCACTACAGATGCGGGTGTTGCTTTGCTGAAACACATATTTAACGCATGGGAGAACTCGCAAAATGCTATTGGGGTTTTCTGTGATCTCTCCAAAGCCTTTGACTGCGTGCACCGTGACACGCTTTTGCGTAAACTGCGACATTACGGTGTGCAAAACGAAGCTCTTAACGTTATAAATTCTTATTTACATAATAGGTCCCAATGTGTAGATGTTGATGGTGTGAAATCGTCCGGGCTACCAGTTCAGTTAGGTGTACCTCAAGGCTCAATACTGGGTCCATTCTTGTTCTTAGTGTATATCAATGACTTACCATTCTATGTAAAGGGTATCTGTGAAGTTTTACTGTTTGCAGATGATACTTCTCTTATTTTTAAAGTAGACAGGAACAGACAAGATTTTGACGATGTAAACAGTGCACTCTCAATGGTTACGGGTTGGTTTACGACAAATAACCTAGTTCTCAATGCCAAGAAAACGAAACGTGTAAAGTTTGCCCTTCCAAATGTTAGAAATCTAGGACCCAACATCGTCTTAGATACAGAGGTGCTTGAAACCGTAAACTCGGCAGTGTTTCTGGGCATAACAGTAGATGCCAAACTTCAGTGGGGGCATCATATATCTAGCCTAGCGGGAAGGCTCAGTTCGGCCGCCTACGCCGTCAGGAAAGTAAGACAATACACTGACGTTGATACAGCTCGGTTAGTCTATTTTAGTTATTTCCATAGCGTTATGTCCTACGGTATTCTGCTGTGGGGCAAAGCTGCCGATATTCAAAATATATTTGTCCTTCAAAAACGAGCTGTTCGAGCAATTTACCAGCTGGGTGCCAGAACTTCTCTGAGAGATTTTTTTAAAGATATTGGTATCCTCACTGTTGCATCACAATTCATTTTCGCCAACATTCTATATATTAGGCAAAATATACACTTGTACACTAAAAACAGTGACATTCACAATGTTAACACAAGAAACAAGGACAAACTACGAGCTCCCTTTCACCGGCTACATAAGGTTCATAACTCATTTGTTGGGCTTGGTATAACCTTTTACAACAAGCTACCCTCTTCTTTGCTAGATTTGCCTTTTAATGCGTTTAAAACTAAAGTAAAATCCAACCTTTGTTCAAAGGCATACTATTCTATCAACGACTACTTAAATGATAAGAATAGTTGGTCGCTGTGATTGGCTCAAGACAATGTTTATGTTCTTTCTCCAGAATTAGCCTACCTACTGACAGGTTATATAAGCTTAGGTAAATTGTTCATTTTATTTGACTTTATATGTCAATTTATTTTAATTTTATTAATTTTTTGTTGACATTAACTACTCATTAGAATGATTTTCATGAGTTGTATCGCAATATGTGGTTAGCTAGCGACCTCGACAAACTGATCATATTTTTTATTTTTTTTCCTGAAAAACTGGCAGCAAGTTCGTCATACTCCCTTAGATGTCACTGCTTGCGGTAGCGTCGGGGGTCGGGTTGCCTCCTTCCCTCAAATATGGCGAGGGGGGTAATGGCTGATCTTTGCGTTAAGCTCGTGAACGGGTGCTGCTTGTGGTGACTGGTCGTCTTGCTGATCATGGTTTTGTTATTGTTATTAGTAATTAACTGTTTATTTATTTTACCTCGATGGTCCTAGTTTATCAATTATAACTCTAGTTACAGCTATATGTAAGCGGGCACGCCCTTTATGCCTGGAGGCTTTATTTTCTTTTTAGATATTCTTTACGTTTAGTTATTTTTATTTCTGCTTGAGTATAGATCTCGATGTTTTTGGTTGGTATATTGGCGTGTGCTAGCTGTCATATGGCTGATAATTTATAATTTAATGTTTTGTGTTGTGTTATGTAAATTATTTTGCATAAGTACTATTGTATAGAATCATTTTATTTTTCCTAATTGAACAGACAGCTGTGCTGCTGGGGAGTTTGTTGCGCCACTTCTTCTTCCCAGCGAAAGCACTAGGAAGTGGTGAAGGGTGGGCGTTTTGTGGGACTGTCTTATGTAACTTTGACGTTCGAAAAGTGCTGATTCTCAGCCTAATTTGAATAAATGACTTTTGAATTTTGAATTTTGAATGTAATAAAAAATGACGCTCAATCTCGAGTGTTAAGTCAAGGGAGACCACGACATAAAGACGTTATTATGTATGACAAAATCATTAATGATTCAATAGCAGCTTTATTAAATGGTTCTATTTCCTTGGGACATTGTTTGGAAAAAATAAGCCCGTTTGTATTTTAATTGCAGTGAGTTAGACGTTGATTTTTACCTAGTTATGTTTTTTGAAATTTATCTCTTAGTTTACTGTTGATCCAATTTTTATATTATTATATGAATGTTGATTTTAAAATGTTTGTTTTATCCATGATTGAGTAATAATCACAATTTTTGTTGATTTAATTTTAAATAGGGCACGGTGTTTTTGAAATTTTAAAATTATAAAAATGATTGCTTTTTTAAACGCTTGTTTTGATTACTCTCATTTAATTACTGGTCGGTAAAATTATTGGTAATTAAAATAATATAATTGTCTTAAATATTGTTTATTACTACCGCACGGGTCGATCCATCAGGTTAAGCTACGCTTGCCGGGGTTGGTCTGTGGATGGGTGACCATCTTTACATACCGAGACTCCTCCGTGCCTCGGAAAGCACGTTAAGCCGTTGGTCCCGGCTGTCATTCGTGGATCTTTGACAGTCGTTACGGGTCGTCAGAAGCCCGAAAGTCTGACAACCAGTCTTACCAAGGGGTATCGTATTACCCAGTTACTGGGTTGTGGAGGTCAGATAGGCAGTCGCTTCATGTAAAATACTGGTATTCAGCTGCATCCGGTTAGACTGGAAGCCGACCCCAATATAGTTGGGAAAAGGCTAGGCAGATTGATTGATTGTTTATTACAGATCTGACTATTCTGTATACCTATTTACACTGTAGTAATATATATATAAATAAGATGATTATTATACCATTTCTGTGATTTTGATTGTGATACTGGATAATAAAGATGATTTATACCTAAATGTTTAAAATTGTGTTATTATTGAATTATTATTGTTTCAAAAATTTCAAATAAGTACATTATTTTTTTGTTGACTGTACCTTTAATGTACTTGTTATTTGGGACGAAGCACAACTTTAATTGTGCTATGGGACAAACTAAGATTTTTTTGGAATGTGGGACAAAACTTCAGGACGAACGAAGAATAAATCATACATTTTGGAAAAACTTAAAGACAACTTGCAAAAACGTGCCCGTCTGTGTATTGAAGTCAATGGACAACATTTTGAGCAATTGCTTCAATACGCTTAGGAAGTGTAAATACTGTTATTTATTGTGTAAATATCCTAATTGATTCTAATTAATCGTTGTAAATATTCTGATTCTGTAAATCATATCTGATTCCAATTTTTTAAATACGCCTGAAATACTCGCTGTCAATTTTAAACCTACATTCCGAACTGTGATATAAGAAAGTAACTAAGTAGGTACTCTACTTCACTCACCAAAATTAATAATTAACATCAGCTAGAATTTCTGACGGTCCTAAACCCGATAAGTATGAAGGTAAAATTGGAGTCAATGTTGTCTTAGTGCACACGGAGCTAACCCGGTTTTGTGGTAAGTTTTGTTTTTGTCTTGTTCCTGTAATATTGCAATAAATAAATAATACCTAGTAATGTCACGTTAGATACAAATTGGTACCCGTACCTAGTAGGTACCTACAGGAAAGAATTAAGACCATGTCTGATGATAGTACCTACCGTAAATTCGCATAGAACGAAATGATAAAATTAGAGGTCAGTGACCTCGCCGCGCCGCGCGTCGGTATGGAGCGTCGCGTCGTGCAATCGTGCATAGCTACGTAGAAAATATCTACCAAAGTTTACCATAGCCAAAGCCATACCAAGCCATAAAAATCTGTATTAAAGTGTAGCCAATTATCAGTTATAAAATACCTACCGAAGTTAACTTAGAATTTGGTATTTTCTAGTAAGACGTAAAAAATAAGTGCTTACTAAATTTCGTTTATGGAGGTACATTTCCCTGTAGACAATGCTGTCCCGTGTGGGTGCGAGCCGCACGCGGCGGTAGCGGCTCTTAAGTAATAATGTCCTGTGATCGCGATGCATTATTAGGTAACAGCTGCGATGTTCGGAAATACGAGTAGTGTAACTGTAAATTTTAAGGTCCTTGACGCAGTTTAAAACATTTAACGACACACGTACTCACACACATTAAGAAGTTCCGAAAATAACAAAAATCATGACAGAAAATCACGAAGCACACTAGCACCCATAAGAAAGTAAGTTTAAAACTCTTCGGCGCATAAATTAATGAATTATGAGAAAGCTAATCTCACGTAATAATAAGTTGTGCTGTGCTTCCTAATAATTGTCGGTACCGATGGCGCAGTTTCTGAGCGATAGGCTACTGCGTTACGTGTCGCGAATTCGATTCCCACACAGAAATGAGGTGAGATTTGAATTTGTAATCGCACCCACATTAGCTACAAAAGTTACTAGCGTGGGGAACGTGACGAAGAAAATGGATAATCTTTGGTGAATTGTTCGAAACAAAAGTTCATAAAAAAAAAGTTAAAATAAAGTTTCAAATTAGGTAGGTACATGTAATAATTGTAATATCATTAAAAATTACTTATTTTTTCAGTAAGGTCTACCGAGGCAAGTGTGACAGTGGGGCTAGTGTAACATTTTTAAATTACGCGCCTTAAACACGTTTTTCGTTTAAGTGCCATCTATTGAACAACGGAGGAACTTTTACTGAATTGACAGTAACAACGCTAAATGGTCTAACTTGTACTGCTTTATCGACACCCGCCATTTTGGATAACTAAACGACTGGTGACAAGCGTTAGGCAATTCGAGAGGTGATGTTTGAAGTGTTTTTGTGAATATTTTCAAGTTATTTCAACAAAATTCAAGGTAAGTGGCAAAAAATAATGTAGATAAGTAAGTGTGATATATTTATGTGACTTAAAATCCATTATCTGTTCAAATACGAGACCTGTTACACTTACCCCGAATAATACCCAACATGTATAAGTGTGACAGTGTCACGCTTACCCCAGTGGCGTTGTATGAGAATATCATTACTAGTGATGGGACAACGTATTTTTTTTTTATTTCATCGATCAAATTATTATGAGGAAGTATGATCTTAGAGTAAACATATTACTACGATGCCTTTTGTCATACCTAATAAAGATTTTTTTTATATTTTAGATGGTACGAAATTATAAAAGAAAAACTACCGATAAATACTCTCGAGAAACTCTGCTGGCAGCTGTTAATGCAGTAAGGGAGGGACAGATGACGGCTTTGAAGGCATCTACAGTTTATGGTGTACCTAGACCAACAATAATCTCACACTTAAATGGTGATCGGGGTATGAAATCGAAAACTCATGGAAGACCGACAGTATTTACGACTGAATGTGAGAAAGATATGGCGTCAATGTTACACAGTATGGAACGGCACGGTTTTGGTTTAACTCAGCGAGAAGTCAGAGCTCTTGTTGGACAATACGTTCGTAGAAATAACATTGACACTCCCTTTAAAGACGGAATTCCAGGGGAAGAATGGATACGAGGCTTCAAAAAGAGAAATAAATTAAGTTTAAAAAAACCACAATCGGTAGAAATAGCGAGAAAGAAGGCAGCCGATCCTTTTCTTGTAAACGAATTGTATGATCTACTAGAAGAAATTGTGCAGGAGCAAAAATTAGAAGGTGATCAGATTTGGAATCTTGATGAAACAAGTTTTTGCCAAGATCCAGGCAAGTCGAAAATTATTGGATTAAAAGGCTTCCAAGCCACAAGAACTACCAGTTCACCTGGTCGCGATAACACAACAGTGTTATTCGCATGCAACAGTTGGGGTCAAAAAATTATTCCTTTAATAATTTTCAAAGGAACATATCTTTGGAACTCATGGCTACCTGACGATGATTCGATTGATTCAGCATTTGCATCGACCTCGAAAGGTTGGATGGAGGCTTCCGTCTTCGAAAGCTTTTTTTCTAACGTATTAATACCTGAAATATGCAAAACAGGTAAACCACAGCTTGTGATATACGACGGCCATTCAACGCATCTGGACTTGAATGTTATTTTAAAGGCAAAAGAGAACAAGATCACCATTCTAAAATTGCCGCCTCATTCTTCTCACATTTTACAGCCGTTAGATGTGAGCACTATGAAAGCGATGAAGGATCGATGGGATCAAAAGTTAATTAAATGGCAACGGCTTAATATCGGTAAAAAGTTACCAAAAAAAGAATTTACCCAAATATTGGTAGAAACTTGGAATGACCTGGAACCATTGATATTGATGAACGGATTCCGAAAAACCGGTATATATCCTTTGGATAGGAACCAAATCGGAGAAGACAAATTTGATCTTGCATCACTACAGCGTTGGAAAAATCATTTAGCAAATAAAACTACAGAAGAAGAAGAAATAATCACGGAAACTCAACATATTCAAAAACAGAATATTGAAACTGATGAAACAACACAAATAATTCATCAACTTGAACAAGAATTTGAAGGAGAAACTGTACAGGAAGCTCAGAAGGAACAACAACAATATGATGAAACCACCGAAACACGCAAAATGTTCGGTTGTGTACATAGAGGTCCAGCTAAAAATGTTGGCAAATTTAAACTTATCCCTAGGAAACAAAGCAATTCTAACGCTTTAACAATCATAAGCCAAAATAAAGTTATCATGGAACAGTCAGAGGAAAAGAATAATAATATCAATGTAACTTTTGGGAGCTTATTACTTGAATCTATATCAAGAGTAAAAGAAGAAACGAAGCAAAAAAGAAAACGCTTAGGAATAGGCGCTGAAGTAATCACAACAAATGATTACATTGAAAGAAAAAAAAAGGAAAGTGAAGAAAAAGAAAATTTGAACAAAAGAGCAAGAAAAGTTATTAAAAAGAAGCCAAAGAAGACGCAACCTAAAAAAATACAAAGAAAAATATCACTCACTACTAGCGAATCTGACATTATGAGTACGCACTCCGATTCTGATTTAATGGATGCTTGTAGTGACAGTGATTCTGAGAATGCTCAAGACCAACCATTACGAAAAAAATCGACACATGCGAGTATACTTACGGTACAAGCTGATATTAATTATGAACCAAAAACAAAAGCGCATGCGATAGTAAAAAAAACTGTTGATGCGAAAGATGTAAACAAAACACAAGTTTACAAAGAAAAACAGAGAAACTTGACCAAAGAAGAAATAATGAATGCTATTCAAACTGATACGGAAGAAAATACCAGTAATTTGATTTTGGAAGTAAATGACACTGTTCTGGTTCGGTATTTCGAGAAAAAGAAATGGAAGTTCTATGTTGGTACTATACAGACACTTGAAAAAAATGATCGGTACAAAGTTTTATATTATAAGCATTCTGTAGACGAAAATACGTTCCTAACATTTTCGGTTCCAAAGAAATTAGACGTTGATGTAGTCCCTATATCAGAAATTGTAAAAAAAATTGAGCTTTTGGAAGTTAAACAAAATTCAAATGTTTTTGTTCTTTCCAACGACCTAGATGATGTATACTTTAAGTAAACTTAGTGGTAAAGTGTTACCGTTTTATTTTATTAAACTTTATGGTTTTTCAAATAAAATTCTATTTTAGCTAATTTAATTGTGTTTTATTATGCAAAAAAGTACCTGAGGTAAGTGTGACAAGATTTTAACATAGTTCACATCACTATTCATCAAAAAATCTGTTACACTTGCCCCATGACGTCATAAATCTATTGCTACGCGAAAAGTTATCATATTATTATTGAAATAGATCATATAATGTGTTAAAATTAGTAACATCTCATAAGATTTATCAGATACCACAGGCAATATAAAGAATACAACAACGAAAATGCTTATTGTTAAACTTGCCCCATTGGTGGGGAAAGTGTGTCAGTTATTAACATTGAAACGTTTTTCTTAATGAAAGTCACGAAAAACTAGTATTAAATACTAAAATATTTTATGAAACATAAAATAAATCAATAATCAACGTATTAAAATTAAATAATTTATGTTAACCTATCACGGCATAGAAATATTGATATACAAACTTTTGTACTAATGCATTTATGTCACACTTGCCTCGGTAGACCTTACACATTTTTTTTTGTCAGTTATGTGTACTAAAGTCGGTTAAAGTGGAAAAAATATTATCGCTAACAATAATCTCAATTGTATTTGCTAGCAAAACTAATGAATGGGCTTCTTTTGTATCCTTGTCATGCCCTGCTGGCTGACTGCTGATACGCTTTCTGTCGTAGTGACCGCAGGATGGCGTAGCACGCGGCAACATTTGACACCGGCGCGGCGCATCGGTTTTCGGCGTTCGGTTCCTTTGAGTACGCCGCCACGCCGACGCGCCGGCGCGCGTGCCTTTAGATGTTCAGTAAAGTACCTAAACTGCGATGGCCGCGCGTGAACTTTGGCGAAACAGCTGATTTGGAGTACTTAATTGAATTCACATAGCAGTTTCATGTTAAAATAAATTACTTACTAGTTTTAAATTTTATTCACATTCATTTTAAATCGTAACTATGGCACAATAAAATATTTTATTGAATAAATAACACTATCAAGTACATAGTTAGTTTAAATCTTTTAACATAATTTTGCCTTTTTTCAATTAATTGTTGTGGGTCTGCTGTTTGTGTGTGTGTGTGATTTGAGTTTGAAACCACGTTTAGAGCACTTACAAGTACCTACAAGAAAGTGAAGTGTTCACCTCCTCTCTGTACACACAACTCAGCACGGGTGGCGGCGCGCCGTCGCAACTACTTTGAGACGCGAGCGCCGCGCCGCAGTGTCTGTGTTGTAGGTCGTAACGATAATCCCGACTTTTTTAACTTTGTCTTTTTTGTGTTTTTTCAAATACCAATGACGTTTTTTTTTTTTTATTGGATGCTATAGAATGTTAGTAGACCATGGTCTGAACAACGTTTGTTCTAGCAAAACTGTGATTCAAATGTCACCGTGTATAATTAAATTGTGTAAGAATATAAGCAAGAGTAATTGATGGGAATAATTTTATTATACACCTGAATCTGAATTGTGAGAATTCGTCACAGTTCAGAAGTGGGATCTGGACCCAATCTAAGGTACGTACAAGTGTTCTTTAGTTACTCAAACTCAAAGCATTTATTTCAATTAAACCATTTACAGGCACTTTTGAATTGTCAAGGGGTCAGTCAGTCAGAAATATGACACTAGTTGCCCATTCCAAAGCGTGAGTTCCTATGGAGAAGAACGGGCAAGAAACTCCAAGGAAACTCTTTAAAAAAAAAAAAAATCTTACAAAAAATTGTTTACATCATTCATGTTGAAATTATACATGTGAGAACCATGTAGAAAGACGTGTACGTAAAAAAGCGTCCGTAATAAAAAGATAAAAACAATTCAAAAATTGAAATAACCCATGACAGATAAGAGATGACCAGTCCCTACTGATGGCGCCCGTTCACGAACATGACGCATGGATCAGCACCGTTTAGCTCAACCATTTTGAAGGGAACTCAACGATACACGCCCCACCAGCGAGACATTTGAGTGAGCATGACATACTCTAGGCATATCAAGTCAATGAAAGACGTACCCATTAAATGGTAGCTTTATACTCGTAGAAGGTACATGGTCACAGTGCTCACACATGTGCTATGCAATTATACAATAAAAAAAGAGATTGAAGTTATACAATTCAAAGATAGTTTTTGCAATCTTCAGCAGCTCCAACAATATTATCGAATGCTAATCAATTAGTTTATGCGCCCTTGTGGAGCTGGACCAGCGTTAAGCCAAGCATTTTTGTCAGCGATATACATAATCCCCAAGCTTATAATATGCTTGGCAGCATAGTGTGCGTTTTATACAAGATTTAAATTTCGTTTCATTTAGCTGTAGTATATGGGGAGGTATTTTATTGTAACATTTTAAACAGTACCCCATGAAGGATGAGTCTACTTTAGCCAGTCTGAAACCTGGTTGAACTAATTGGTCCCTATTTCTAGTACTATAATTGTGTCTTTCACCTCTTTTGCTGAAAAGATTAAGATTTTTCCTGACGTACATGATGTTTTCATAGATATATTGACAAGGTACCGCCACGATGTTAATATTCTTAAACAGTTCCCTTAGAGAATCGCGCCTAAGGAGGCAATATATTGCTCTAATGGCTCTTTTCTGCAGAATAAAAATAGAGTCGATATCTGCAGCCCGTCCCCATAGTAAAATACCGTAGGACATGATACTATGAAAGTAACTGAAATAGACTAGCCTTGCGGTATCTATATCAGTAGATTGACGGATTTTTCTTACAGCATATGCTGCTGAACTTAGCCGTCCTGCGAGAGATGTTAAATGGGGACCCCATTGCAGCCTTGAATCGAGCGTGATCCCCAGGAAAACAGTTTTATCTACAAATTCTAGCTTCTCCTTATTCAATACTATATCATAAATGAAAAGCCTTTCCCTACTTATCCTAATACCTCTAGTTGCACAGTCTCTAAATATAAAAACAGGGCTAATATTTTTTGTTTTCTTTTCAAAAGTATTATTGAATTCAGTGTGCACTACTGAAAAGAAATCCTCATACAATTTATTTGCATCATCCATATTATGGCCCAGAACATTTAACTCCTTATTTAGGATACTATTGAATCTATTTAATTTGCCATTTGTTATTGGTCTAAATTGTATTTGCACTTTTTGCAAAGGTGTTTTAAACTTAAAAGTTACCGTTTGGCCACTATGATCAGACGGCAAATAATTTACTATGGCTTTAGCTAAATAATCACAATCGCAGAAGACATTATCAATACAAGTAGCGGAAGTTGAAGTTACTCTAGTCGGTTCTGTAAAAATGTTAGATAAATTGAATGATTTAAAAAGACTTAATAATCGAGTTACTAGAGGCTATGTATGCCTATTGAGCCATGTGTGCTTAGTTGTTAAAGGTTATGTGTGCCTAAATTAGGAAACCAAGTGTGCTTTAGGTACTAGAGGCTATGTATGCCTATTGAGCCATGTGTGCTTAGTTGTTGGAGGTTATGTGTGCCTACAGTAGGAAGCCAAGTGTGCTTTAGTTACTAGAGGCTATGTATGCCTATTGCGCCATGTGTGTTTAGTTGTTAGAGGTTATGTGTGCCTACAATAGGAAGCCAAGTGTGCTTTAGTTACTAGAGGCTATGTATGCCTATTGAGCCATGTGTGCTTAGTTGTTAGAGGTTTGTATGCCAAGTATATAAATCCAAGTAAAGTATAGGAAGCCAAATGTGCCAATTTTAAAAGAAAAATTCATTACTTTTTAATAATCGAACTAACACAGATTTCTTTAATACAGTATAGTTGAAAAACGATCACTGTGCATGAGAAACCTTTTTATTTCTTTAGAAACGTTGTAATAAATGAAAAAATTTAAGTAAAAATGATGTCTCCATATTTCTTTTCTTTGTGTGACGAGCCTTGTGTGACGAAATTGTGTCCTAATTATACAGTTTCTGGACGTAACTGTACTGTACTTTTTATTACATCTGGCAACATTCGATTTATTACCAACCTTACAAAACAAAACGTCAACCATCTTACTTTTGATGTATTGGTGTCGAAACCAGTGTTTACCGTTTTGTGGCTATAGAAAATACATATATGAAATTAAATTGTTTATTCTGAAAATAGGATATTGAAATCACTTTTACACGTCATCTTTTAAAAATAAAAAAAATAAACTAGCTAGATGAGTTCGGCGTTTCCTATTTGACTACTTTGAGAAGAAAGGCCGAAACAAACTCAGAGGTCACAGTCTCTTTTAAAGTCCAGACATATTCTTGGTCAGTCCATATGAGGACCATGTAGATTAGTCTGAAATGGTATTTTGAGAAAAGACCCACACAGATTTGATTTGGACCTGTCCTGTCAGTGCAAACAATTGTCAGTAATCGTGGAGCTCAACTCAGAACTTAAGGAGCTCAACTCAACGAACAATACCAAAGAAAGGACATTTGGGTAGGCCGCATAAACTACTCAAACTGCCAGACCATCATTAAAACAGTTTTACATTAACATTCTTAATGTGTATTACCTAGTAGTTTGATAGTAACTAAGTTAAATGTTTTAGCGTACATCGCCATAATACTTACGGCTATCCCTAGATTATCGGCGATGTCTGTTACGGATAGACCATCATCCTTTAACCGAATTATTTTATATTTTAATTCAGCATCTATACGGTATGAACTCATATTACATTAATTAAAATCAATAATCCAATATCTATAATATGTTGCTTGCCTGAATTTATTTATTGCGTGAGTTGACACATGAGTTGCATGATATGCTTAACATGACATGATAAGACTCAAAACTACAAAATGTTATAAACTGTATATAAAACAGCAAAAGAGTTCCTATATACAGGGTGTTTGGCGCATGGACCGACACAATTTTTTGGGGAGTTGAGAGGGTCATTTGCGAAGTTTCACCCAAAGATCCCATGTCCTAAGTGTCACGGTTAATAAGATATGATTTTTTTAGATTTTTTCCAAAAATTATGAACATAGTTTTATTTAAAAAAGTTCTTTATTTATTTAGAATAAGAATACATTGCAGAATACAATAAAAGTTATTTCGTGCAATTAGAACAATAAACAAAAAAGTAATGACTATTTAAAGGCGAGATTTCGGGTAATTTTGTGAAAAAAACAAAAAAAAAACATCTCAATAACCGTGACACTTAGGACATGGGGTCTTTGGGTGAAACCTCCCAAATGACGCTCCCAATCCCCCAAATAATTGTGTCGGTCCATGCGCCAAACACCCTGTATATTGTATTTATAGTAAAGTTGGAAGCACTTCCTACTGCAATTTTTCCTCAACTGCTCAGATATCTAAGACTACTCCATCTGCGTAGATACACTTGACGTTGTAAATGTTCAGATGTTTTGGTTAGTTGTGTGTATAGAATTTATTAACAAGCATCTGCTCAGATATTAATGAACTAATTGTATGTTCAGATATTAATGGTAACTTGTAGTGTATGGAACTTATTGACATTTTAAATTGTTCAGAAGTATTTGGACACCTTGTGTGCTACAATATATCTGACGGCGACTGTACAATGAATGTCACACTTGCTCTTCCATAAGTTTTGAAGTTGATTTGTCGCAATCGTATCTAACAGATACAGTGTCATGGAATATGTGGGTTACAAAACAATTCAAATATTCAAAAAATACCGCCAATCAACAAAGTGAAGTAAAAATTACAAAAAGGACAGTTAAGGAAGAAACAACGGGATCATTACACACACTTCAGCAGGCATTTTGTACTCAGTTACGGCTGTTTAAGAAGCATCATTTCAACATAATGCACCAGTTTCAGATGTACACAAATTGTAAAAATAAACTCACTGAAAGCGACATTGTTGTACATTGTGACTTCTCTGAGAATTATATTTGTAAGTTCACAGAAGAAGTACAGGCAATTCACTTAGGTGCTTCCAAAAGACAGATAACTTTACACACCGGTGTTATTTATGCCAATAGCAAAGATGGACCACAAACTATATCTTTTTGTACGATATCACAAAATTCCAATCATACACCTGGCGCTATTTGAGCCCATCTTACCCCTGTATTGAAATTCGTAAAAGAAAAATTTCCAACTGTTAAGACTATACACTTCTTTACAGATGGGCCTACAAACCAATACCACAAAAAAAAAAATTATTTGATGAATACATCTGTTTCTCAGTTAGGTTTTGACAGAGCGACTTGGTCGTTCTTTGGAGCTTCCCACGGCAAAGGAGCCGCTGACGGTGTTGGAGGAGCAACGTAGAGAAATTTAGACCGATATGTCGTACACGGCCATGATATTTCAGATGCTGAGGCAGCTTGTAACGCACTAGTGATGAATAACACATCGAAGATCAACTATTTTCTAGTGCCTGATAAAGACGTTGATAAATCAATAAAAATGTTAGATGCGATATCAAAAAACCTGATTGCCGTTCCAGAAACCATGTCTATTCATCAAGTTGCTTCGACGCCAAATACTAATATCATAAAATTTAGAAAATTAAGCTGCTTTTATGGAGAAGATTTTGGCTTTTGTGAATGCTTTGATTTGACTGAACATAATTTAAATCAGAAAAGAAAAACGATTAACAAAGAAGCAAAGATTATTAAAAGAAGACGTTTACATTCTTCAAAAAAGAAAGTTAAATCTGAAGATAGTGATAAGAGTATACGACCGACACGGATATCGAAATAACGTTTGCTGAATCAGACGATAGCATCTACGAAATTGAAAAGTTAGATAGCAACAGTATCGAAGACAATGAAGAATCAATAATGTTAGTGGAAGACAAAACAGTCGACAGAAAATGCAGAGGTGATGGCGCTATAGATGTTAAAGAAGAAGACAAGATATTTGCGGATAGTACAAAAATAAAGAGAGCCAATAAAGTTACGCTACTATCGGACATAACATTTTCACTGGAAAATCAAGCTTTTCCAAATTTACAAGCGTACGGTCCATTCAAGAAAATCGACAAGAATACTAATTATTTTCTACTAATTGTCTTAAAGAAAATGTAAAAAATATTTACGATGATCCCGTTCCGTCTACGTCGGGAATGAAACAAAAGCAAACAAAGGATTTTGAAATTGAAAGGAGAAAAACAGAAATAGACAATTATAACACAGATTTAAGAAAAATTAAACTGGAGACGGTAAAAAGGCAAACAACCTGCACTCAAGAAACAGGTAAAGAAAAGAAAGAAACGAATGATATCGAACTTCAACCAAAGACAGGAGAGGATAAAAAAAAGGAAAGAGAAAAATATTGAAATAAACAGACAGGTGAGAAATAGTGATGCAGTAAAGAAAAACATGGAAGACAAAATAAAATACGATTACAACCTGGCTTTAAATGACACCGGACTTGACCAAATGACAAAAACGGGAGAGATAGAGACTGAGAGTAATGGGGTTGAAGAACAGAAAAGTAACAATGATACTGCAGAAACACAGGGCTGTGATGTTTCGTACTTATGTAATGTAACAAATGAGTGTCCTTGTAAGGTACTTTGAAAAAAAATAAGTGGGTTTATTGGATTTGTACAGTGTGCAAAATATTTTTTATAATATAAGATTTTTAAAGATTGTTAGAAAGCCCAAACTCAAAGGAGATTGCCCGATTTGTAAGGAAAGTTGGGTCCCACTGGAAAAATGTTGTGCCCTGAAGATTTTTATTTTAAATAATAGTAAAAACATAGTATTTTCATAATCAGAAACCATTTTTCATTTATTCATCCTGGTTCAAGAGATATCATTGTTTTTCTGTTGTGAAAATCTAGGTTATAACTAGAAGTTGACATTGACATTTCAATGCAGTTATGCATTAAATTATTAAAGTCCACAATAATTCTTTAAGCACACTATAAATAACAAGACTTACAGGTGTAGGCATTGTCCAGGTTCGTAAAATAGCTGTCATTTGCTCGTTCAACTCCTCAACTGTACACCGGCGTAAATTAGGTGATAATAAAATCGAACAGTTAAGTTAATACAGCGTCGGGAACGCTGACGCTGTGTCCGACTTCTAACTGGGGTAGACATGGCTCTGACAATAACGGTTCGGGAGTCCAATATCTCACCAAGGATAGCACTAAAGGTGGGTACTGACCAACGTTACGAGGTGTAATGTAACGTGTTACACAGCGAGCATTTGTGCAGTCAGTACGTAGAAACAAGGCGCTCGCAGCGAGCAACGAGCCGCTCGTTGCTCGCTGCGAGTGCTCCACCCGGCTGTCGGTTTTTTGGCGAACCCTTTGTGTGTTACGCGGTTCAGTCAGTACGCTCTTGCAAGTAGTCACGAGCGCACGCGCGTCGCGAATCATCAAACGTCGTTCATCTATATTTAAAAAAATGGAGTGGGACAAAGAAAAAACTTTGTTTTTTATAGAAAAATACAGAGATGAGGAAGTGTTGTGGAATGTAGCTCATCCAGAGCATTATAACAAACTCAAGAAAGAAGACGCTTGGAATAGATTGGCTTTGTTACTCGACAGTGAAAGAGAAACATGTAAAAAAAAATGACCAGTTTACTGGCATCATTGAGGAGGGAGAAACAAAAAATTAAACAATCAACTAGTACAGGACAAGGTACGTAATTATTTATTAAGTTTTTAAGTACATAGGCCCACAAGTGACAGATACAATTATTATAAAAAATAAATACAATTATTTTGCTAGCATAGATAACGATATTCACGAAATATACTACTTTGGGTCGACGTTTGTTAATTGCAACTTTAATTTCAGGTGCAGATAAAGTGTACCATAGTAGTTGGTTTGCATACAAAGCCATGATATTTCTACTTGATAGAAATACACCTCGTGCTACAACAGATACTGTAAGTCCATTTTAAGCATAATTATTTTGCCAGCTTACAGACCCTTGCTGAATGCAGTATTCAGCAACTTCATCACGAACATTGTGAGCAGATCTTGTAGCCCTTCGCGGTCTTATTTGCAAGGGTAACATACTAGTCATATCATTGTTACCTTCTCTCCAGTTTCCTAATCTGACTTGGCCGTTCGATTCTTCGTCAAAGCTACCTGCAGGGGTATATACCTGAGCATTATTACCTTTTCTTAAAAAATTGTGAAGGCATGTTATTGCTGTTACGACAGATGTCGCGGTTTTCGGTTCTAACAACATAGGTTTCCGCAAAACTCTAAACACTGCAGACAATATGCCGAACACATTTTCCACCACTCTACGAGCTCTGCAAAGTCGGTAGTTATATATTCTTTCTTTAGAACCACGTTCATGATATCCTGCATATACTTTCATCATATTTCCGGAAAGAGCAAAAGCTTCATCGGCAACAAAGTAAAATGGAATTTCTTCTGTTCTTGCTGGCAACGCAGTGGGTTGAGGGATGTTTAATGCATTATTTTTTAGTTTTTCGTTTAATTCACAGTTATTGAAAACCCCTCCATCAGATATTCTTCCTTGACATCCAATGTTTACATACAAAAAGTTATATTTCGCGTCAACAACTGCCAGTAATACGATGCTAAAGAAACCCTTGTAATTATAAAATTCACTTCCACTGTTGATCGGTGACTGCAGTAAAATATGTTTACCGTCGATTGCGCCTAAGCAATGTGGAAAATTCCACAAAGTATCATAGTCATTTGCTACAACCAGCCATTGCTCTGGTGTTTCTGGCATCTGAAATAATGATTTATATTTATTTTCAGCTACGTGAAGGTGAAGGTGCTTCAGAACAACCACTTGGTGATTGCCCTCCGCCTGCCAATGAAAGCGACAATGATTGCCCTCCGCCTGCCAAAAAAAGGAAGAAAGCAGTCGTCCCAAGCCCAGAGGAAATAATGGCATCTACTTACAATATTTTAAAAAAGAAAACCGAGCAAACGGAATCAACTTCGCACAAAATTGACGAATGTGAAGCCTATGGTATTTTTTTGGCAAATAAACTAAGATCGTATTCAAAAACAACAAAAATGCATGTACAACATTATATATCTAATATATTGTTTAGTGCTGATCGCGGAGAATATGACTATGTTGGCATGAATACGAACAATTATTATTCACAAGGATACTCTACACGAACAATTTCAAGAGCCTCACCGATGCCACAACAAAGCCAACCGATGCCACAGCAAAGCCCTGAAACACCTGCATCAAATACGTCCCATCAAAGTGACTATGGGTCACCAGCTATGAGTGAACGATTTTTATCAGAATTTGGTGATTTAATTGATTAAATAATTTGATATGTAATGACTGCTTTTCTGAATTAATTAAAACACTACATACCTTTACATATTCTTTTAATGCTCCAATAAGGGCTTCGCTGACCTCTTTTACTATAAATCCTATTCGTTGCTTTGATATCTTGAAAAGATATTGCATACTAGTATAGGAATCTCCTGTTGCATAAAAACGAAGCGTTAGTGCTAATCGTTCGGTGACACTGATTGCTTTTCTATAATTTGTATCCTTTTTATGTACACTTGGTCCAATTAAATTCACGAGTTCTTCAAACTCGATCGGAGACATACGTACAAAGTTTTTATACTGTCCAGTAATCATTTGGTTTTTTAAAATTGCTATCAATGACAAACCACCACATACGCCTCTGTTTTTAAATAAGTTTGATGTCCAGTAACTTAAGTTTTTTCTTCTTCTTAATTTGGATAAAACAATAATTAAGTAGAATCAAAGATACCAACGCGGCCTCGCTGTCGGCCATCTTGAGTGAACTGGCGGCGAATATGGAGCACAGAGTTTTGACGAGCATGTTACGCCGATTTTAGAACACAGCGTAACGTGCTCGATGCGTACACGCTCGATGCGAATGTTACATTACACCTCGTAACGTTGGTCAGTACCCACCTTAAGAGTCAAATATCTCACAAAGAACAGCACTAATAAGAGTCAAATATCTCACAAAACGTAATGCACTCCAGTAACTTATTAGCTCAACTCGGCAGTAGCAGAAAAGCACGTATCGTAAATAATAACTAAGTAAAAGATTACGGAATTCAAAACCCAACGTATCTAAACAAAGCAACGAACCACAGATTGAAGTCTGCGAGTTCTGTGACATGCGCAAGTAAATGTTGCCGGATCATTTTTTTATAATCTATTAATAAATCGTAATAAATCAATCGATAAAAACAACTTTTCTACTAATGGGTTTTCAAAATAAACATAGCTATTATTTTTGTGTCTATTACTTTTCTGAACATTTATTATTTATCAAAGTAGGCCTATCATGACTGTTTACGCCTATGCTTAGGTGTGTAGGGGAGACTAAATAAAAATACTGTTATAGAACAAACCAATACTTATTTAGACTTTAAATATTTAAAACTGACGTGTACAAGAAAGATTACAGAATTCTAGGACCCGTTACAATGTTACGCGTATATCGGCCGCTCCGCTGAGCCGCGTCGGAGCAAGTGTCCAGTCTTCCGTGTTCGTGGAGCCCGAGGCGCTCAGCCGCCCCCGTTGCTAATGTAGGTGGCGCGTCGCCATTGGTCCGCGGCCGTATGGCGTGATCCATCGGCGCGTAGCGGCGCGACGATTGACAGTCAGCCGCTGCCTGCGCGCCGCCATGCGGGTACAGGCCGCAACATACTCCCGGGCGTTGAAGACTTCGACTTCAACTGGATGACATGTCCCGCCAGAGGGGACACATCGTGCGGACGGCACGAGTGACCGTCCCTTTGGTTGTGACGACGTCTGCCACTCGGCCGACACCGTCTGGGCCTGGGTGCAGGCGCGTGACACGACCCAGGCGCCACTGGAGCGGTGGAAGGTTCGCCTCCCGCAGGAGCACGAGGTCGCCGAGGCAGATGCCTCGCTGCTGGGTCCTCCACTGGGACCTTTGCTGCATCTCGGCCAGGAACTCCTTCTGCCACCTGGACCAGAAATGTTGGCGTATTTTTTCAATTAACTTGTAGCGGTTGGGCCGCAGTGCTGTGATGGGTGGTGATGGGACGGCGGTCAACGGCCTGCCCACCAGAAAGTGCCCAGGGGTTAGAGGAGAGGGGTCATTAGGGTCGGACGAGAGGGGAGATAGGGGACGGGAGTTGAGTATTGCCTCAATCTGCGAGAACAGTGTCGCCAGCTCCTCGAACGTCAAACAGGCCTCCCCAGCTACTCGTTTAAGATGATATTTAGAGGATTTTATACCAGCCTCCCATATGCCTCCGAAATGGGGCGAGTATGCAGGTCCAAACACGAAGCGGATTCCCTCGTTTGCCGTGTAATTGTACACTGATTCTTGGGCCTCCTGCAGCATCCTACCCAGCTCATTGCATGCACCTAGAAAATTACGACCGTTATCACAATGTACAGCATAGGGTTTACCTCTCCTAGCCACAAATCGGTGGATACACAAAATGAATGCCTCAGACGTGAGGTCGCTGACCACCTCTAGATGAACCGCCTTAGTAGTAAGACACACAAACAAACATAGATAACTTTTAGTTATGCGGTTCCCTCGGCCTTTACGACTCGAAATCTTGAACGGGCCCGCAAAGTCTACCCCACAAGAGCTGAAGGCGAAGCTATTATCCGTTCTAACGGCTGGCAAGTCACCCATAATTGGTTCGAAAGGTTTACCTCTCAGTCGCGTACACACTACACACTGCCTGGTGGTCGTGCGAGCAAGAGTTCGCCCTCCCAAGGGCCAATATTCCTCACGGATGGCTGCAAGCAATGCCTGTGGACCAACATGGAACAAGCGCAAGTGTTCATATTTTACTAACAGCTTAGTGAACCTATGTTTAGCGTCTAGAAGAATCGGGTGCTTCTTATCATAACTAAATCTCGATTTTTCCAGACGGCCTTCCACCCGTAGCACTCGTTCCGAGTCTACAAAAGGATTGAGTGGCAATATTTTTGACTTTTTATTTAACTGTAGGCCCTTGCTTAATGTTTCGATTTCTTCAGAGAAAGTCTCGTATTGACTGAGTTTAATTAGAAGAGTGCATGCCTTTTGCAACTCTTCAACCGATAAGGTTAGACTACTATTTCTCTGCCCTTTCCCTATCTGGGTAAATCTTAGCACGTAGGCGGCTGTTCTTTTCAGTCGTAGGAAATTAGAGAACCTGTTGAAATCTATAAGCTTTGTGTTATCTACTCTAATATTATTATTGTTTGCCGCACATGAGTATGGGTTAAGTGAGATGCCATATCGGCAGGGTTTAAACTTGTGCGCACATGACGCCACTGATAGTCAGCTGTTAACTCCTGAATTTCATTTATTCTGTTGCGGACAAACATTTTAAGTGAGTTTGGCTGCATTTTTAGCCATCCTAGTACTACCGTGGAGTCGGTCCATATTAAAATTTTATTTATTTTACATTTTAAGGACTGAATTACTTTACGACTAAGTCTAGCGCCGAGGAGCGCTCCACATAATTCTAACCCATCTAACCCTGGCCTTGGCACATAGTAGGCGTGAGGTGTAGCTACCTTTGTTACTCCTTGACCTTAAATAAATGCAGGCGCCGTAGGCAACCTGTGAGGCATCTACAAAACAATGTAATTCAATGTATTCTGGTAATTTACACAGAGTGTGCCTAGGTAGATGCAAGTTATACAGATATGATAAATTGTTACTAAAGTTTAGCCAGTCCTTAACAAAATTATTTGGTACTGGCTCATCCCAATCTAACTTGGCGCACCATAGCCTTTGGAGTAAAATTTTTGGCTTTATGATGGCCGCACTCAGTAGTCCTAATGGATCAAATATTCTACATGTCATTGATATAATCGTTCGTTTAGTTATCTGAGCAGCTATAGGTACATTTGTGGAGAATTGAATTGTGTCGCTCACTGGAGACCAGTTTAATCCTAGCACAGTGGATTCCTTGCACAGATCCAGGGCATCAGTACTAAAGTGGTCTTTCTTGAATATTAGTGGACAATTTGTACGAAATTTTCTAAGTTGAAAACCCGCTGACTCTAACACTCTAGTAGTACCCTTATGGATATGCGTCAGCTGCTCCTCTGATGCGCAGCCAGTGCTTAAGTCGTCTATATAGAAGTCAGTTAGCATAACCTCCTTTATAAGTTCGTCATCACATTCTAAAGCGAGTTGTTGAAGACACCTCGTACTGAGGAAAGGAGCTGACGCTGTACCATAAGTCACTGTATTTAACTGGTACGTTACAATGTTGTGAGTCTTCTCACAACGCCACAGTATTAATTGCAGATGACGTTGGGACTCATCAATTAAATTTCAATTTGCCTATACATTTTAGTAATATCTCCAGTAAGAACAAACCTATGCTCCCGAAAACGTAGTAATATGGACATTAAGTCACTCTGAATAACTGGCCCTACTGCTTGTATCTCATTTAGCGATTTTCCAGAGGTAGTCTTCGCAGATGCGTCGAAGACTACTCTGAGTTTCGTGGTTTCACTGTGTTCGCGAATGACACAGTGATGGGGTAGGTAGTACCCGAACTGCGGTTGTGCAATTTCGGTTAGGTGACCTAATTCCTTATACTCCTTAATGAACTCTGAGTAAGCTTCCTTTAGTTGGGAATTTTTATTTAATCTAGTTTCTAAGTGGATAAGTCGCTTCCTAGCTATTTCATAGGAATCGCCTAACGCGCTCTCAGGGGCTTCCTTTAGAGGCATTGCTACGGAAAATCTTCCGTTTGGTAGGCGTTTGGTGTGCTGAACAAAATGCCCTTCACAGAAATGTTCATCGGGGGAACGGGAATATTGTTCAGCATAACCTTCTTCAATTTCCCAGAATCTTTTGAGACACTCTTGTACGTCTTGGCTAAAGTTACACGTTACCGTGAGGGACTTGAGACTACCTTGCCCTGTAGGGCCTGACACTACCCACCCTAGTTTAGTATCTTGTAGTGCTGGTTTATTGTTCCCTAGGTATATGTGATTGGCATTCACAATCGCCCAATATACGTCCGCACCTAACAGAATGTCTATCTTCGAAGGTTCATAGAAAGTGGGATCCGCTAGCCTAACTTCCTTTGGTATACGGAGTTGCTTAACGTTTACCTGCATGTTGGGCAACATACCCATAATATTTGGTAAGACAAGACAGTTAACCGAGATACAGAAATTAGTCACGCGCGACTGGAGTTTAATATTTACCCTTTCAGAAACCTTTGAAATTGAATTATTTATGCCGGCTATGAGAGTGAGACGGGAAGTGTCACAAATTAACCCGAGCTTCTGTTTCATGCTGTTGGATAGTAAGGACATTTGACTACCTGTGTCTAGTAACGCTTTTGCTTGATAGATTTCCCCAGTTTGCGGATGCACTATGTCTACTAGAGCCGTGCCTAGCAGTACTTGACCTACCGATGCCGCTGAGAGAGAAACTGGTAAGTTAGAGGGCTCAACAACCGGAACATCTGCTGTGGACCTATTAGTCTTGAACTCGTTATTGTGTAATAGGGAATGATGTTTCCGTTTGCAGACACGACACATAAGCCTGGCCTTGCATTGAAATGAGTTGTGACCGCTCTTAAGGCAATTCTTACATAGTTTTAATCTTGTGACTTCAGACAACCTATCCTCAATGGTCATATTCTTAAATTTAGAGCATTCAGACAAATGGTGACTATCATTGCAGACATGACACGTGGACGGTCCACCTTTATCTCCGAAAGCAGCAAAAGTCCTATTCGGTTTAGGTTCTTTAATGCTTGGCCTTCGGTCCCTTCTATCGGCATTTTCCATGCCTGCGAAATGCATTGTCTCTAAGATGTCGGCCCGATTTCTTAGAAACCTTGTGAAATTTTCTAGGTTATGGTAATCGGCTAACTTAGACCTATAATAAATAAAATAAATAATAATAAATAATAAAGTTTATTCAAAAAATAATGTAGTACAGTAAAAACATTTTTCGTAATTCTATGTAATAGTTCACAAGTGTTACATGCCTGAACTAGGACATCCTGTGTTTCAGGCGAGAAAAGGTAAAACATTATATCTAAATAATCACAGTAATCACATCATATACAAAAGGTAAATTAGTCAACTAATAGGTATGTAAAAGAGGTGTAAACAGTATAAAAATCTTACCTGCTAAAATCTTAGTATATTAATTTAAGCTAACTAATCATAATAAAAAGTGCAATTAATATTTATTTAAGTACAACTAATAACTTCTCTGTATCTTCATAGGACAAATTTTGTAATGTTTCCTTCAGAGTTTTCTTGCAATTTACAAAATTTTGGGAATAAATTTTTGCTTTTGCATTAAGTCTGTTATAGAGTAGTGGTCCCAGAAAAACAAAAAATTTGGCTGTAAGAGCATGTTTTGTGCTTTTTGTGGGACAAACTATATCTTTCCGTCTCTTTTTAATAAGTTCAGTGCTGAAGCGGAGGGCTGCGTGTTGTTTTAGTACAATGCTCATTATGAATAACTGCCTGACTGTTAGTACTTCACAATTTTTATAGAGCTGGTTAGTGGGAAAAAGGAAAGGGCGGCACGTAGACACCTTGAGAATCGCTCTTTGAGCTCTTTCGACTTGTATTAATAAAGTTTTACCTGCTCCACCCCATGAGGTAATGCAGTATGTCAAAATTGACTGACATAGAGCAAAGTAAACTTGCTTAATTATTTTTGGATCCGCAATATGTCGCAGCTGCTTAAATACAAATATGAGCTTACGAACTCTATTATTTAAGACTTCTATATGTTGTTTGAAAGTAAGGGTCTCGTCTAATATAACACCTAGGTATTTTATTTGGTTAGTCTTATTAATATTAGGACACTTTAACGGGCATTCTGCGGGGACTGTGCAACAATGAGCATATAGCGTCGAGGAGTAATCGGAAGTTGGTTTGCGCATGGAAAACTTTATATAGTTTGTTTTATCCGTATTTAGGGTTAATGTGTTATGTTGAAGCCATTTATTTACAATATTGAAGCCGTTTTGCGCAAGCTTGTGAACTTCATGTTCCGATTCAGCCGCAAAAAGAAGAGCAGTGTCATCAGCGTAAGATATTACTGTACCGTGCTGTAGTTTAAGATTACAAAGGTCGTTTATGTATATCAAAAACATAGTGGGTCCTAATACACTTCCTTGGGGAACACCAAAAGACGTGTTTTTTTGGTCTGCGCTGAGGACATTGCCAATCTTAACGCATTGAGTACGGTCTTCTAGGTAACTTTTGAAAAGTTTGAGCTGGATACCTCTTATACCTACTGTCTCAAGCTTGCGCAATAGAGTAGGGATACATACTGTGTCAAAAGCTTTGGCAAGGTCCAGGAAAATACCTACTGTATGGTTACCCTTGTCAAGTTTTTGTGCTAGAAAATCAGTTAGATGATGTACGGCATCGGCAGTTGAAATTTTAGGTCTAAAACCAAACTGTCGATCCGATAAAATTGATTTGTCCTCTAGGTATTTGAACAACCTTTTATTTATAATTTTTTCCAATATTTTGGACATACAAGGCAATAGAGAAATAGGTCTATAATTTGTTACTTGTTCTTTACTGCCTGATTTATGAACAGGGATGATAACTGCTTTTTTGAGACACTCAGGGAAAATGCCCAAGGATAAACACATACGAAAAATGTAAGTCAGTGGAGGTACTAAAATATTTCTGAAATGTTTAATAATTTTATTTGATATTTCATCCCAACCAACTGCGCATTCATCTCTCAATGACATGATTATATTTTCTACTTCTGTCTCATCAGTATCTAGTAAGGCAAAAGATGATAGAGTGGAGTTACCCGTGGTAGAAAAGTTCACTAAATAAGGAGATTGATCCCGGTTATTTTTTTCCGCCAGACACTTACCAACATTAACAAAGAAATTATTTGCTATGTTAGCAGACGTCAGCTGTGACGAGTGCGCTCGTAATAAACTTGAAGATGACTCATTTTGTTTTGAGGAAAAAGTTACATGTTTAATATATTTCCAGATCTTTTTACTATTTGTTCCAGCCTTATCCAGTGCAGTTTTATCGTAGTTGATTTTAACCTTTTTGAGAAGACTATTACAAAAATTACGATATCTTTTTTTTTTCAATACTCAATTCTTTATTGCATTCCACAATGTAGGCTTAGGTGGTAAACATTTATTTGGTAGGTAACAATCGTGGACCCTGTCGGGCACAGCAAAAGATATAATAAATAAATGTGGAGAGGACTTATCATTTAAGTATCATATTATAATCAAACTTATTCTAAAAACATAGACATAACATTAACATTAGAATTAAAATTGCAAAAGGCTTCATTTATCAAGTTTTAGAGATTTATCACTTAAATATTCGTCGACACTATAGTAACATTTTTTTAGTAATAACTTTTTTAATTTATTTACGAATAAATGGAGTTTTTTTTCTTTTCTTATTGTTTCTGGTAGCACATTATATGTTTTTACTGACATTACCAGAGGACTTGTAGAATGTATTTTTAAGCGGGATGATGGTAGGTTGAGTCGTGTTTTGTGTCTGAGTGTGTACCTTGTTTGTATGTCTTCTCGTTTAGTGTAAAAGTCTTGATGTTTGTGAGCAAATTTGCATATTTCTAGTATGTACATACAAGGCAGAGTTAAGATATTTTGTTCTATAAAATGGGGTTTGCAGCTATCTGTCTGTTGTATATTTACCAGTATACGGATAAGTTTCTTTTGAACGGTGAATAGTGTTGGGGCATCTGTACTGTATCCCCACATAATGATGCCGTAGCTAAGCCATGCATAAGCATAGGCGTAGTACATAACCAGAGCAGTCTGTAAATTTGTGGTTTTTTTAACTTCCCGGAAAGCATATATAAATTTTGATAGTTTTGATTTTATGTTTTGTATGTGTAACTTCCAATTTATATTTTTGTCTATGGTTATGCCTAATAGTTTGAATTCATTAACTGTTTCTATTAAATGGTTATTGAAGGAAAAGAGTACGTTTAGAGGAGCTTTTTGGTGGGGATGGAAAGTTATGAGTTTAGTCTTTTGAAAGTTTATTTCAAGGTTGTGCTCATTCATCCAGGTTATTATTTTCCCCAGAATTTCATTAAGGGTACTGTTTAAGTTCGTATTGTCATGACATTGGGTGAGAATGGAGATGTCGTCCGCAAATAAAACGCAAGGTCCGGTTTCTGCAATACATTTTGGGAGATCATTGATGTAGATGAGAAACAGAAGACATCCATCTTTTGTATGACAGTTGTAGGACTGTATTCTCTGGATGAGATTTACATTTCATGTGCAGTTTATCTCGGTGTTTCATACAGCGAATAAGACCTGGTGTGATCCAGGGTTTTATGTTGCAATTTTTGTTGCTCAACTGCGATACGACCGTATTTTTCTGAATTGCATGACGTACATTTTCTATAACATACATCATACAATACTGTGGGTCAGCAGAATTATAGACTGGATCGAAGTTGATGACGCGTAAATCTTCATCAAGTTTAATTATATTCAATTTCGAAACTACACGAGTGTTATGTTTAGGTAAATTACAATTTAGTGTTAGTAGGACAGCATTATGATCTGTTATTGTAGAGTTAATAACAAGTGCAAGTGAAGGGAAATTGGTTTTAAGTATGATATGGTCCAAGCAAGAGCCACTATGATGTGTAGGAAAACAATGTGCTGGGAGCAAGCCATGATATGCGCATAAGTTGAGGTAGTCCTGAGCAGATGCGTCAGTACTTCCTGGAAGAATATTAATATTAATATCTCCAATTACTACCGTGTTTTTAAAAGGTGATAGGTTTTGCAAGACATCATTCAGAGTGTCAGTAAAATTTTTAGTATTTTTGAAAGAGGGGGGCCGATATAAAGCTACTATCGCAAAATCTGATCCAATTTTCACTACCAAACTGTTACAGTCTTGCATATTTGGTTCCTCAACAGAGACTTTCAGGTGATCTCTTACATAAACTATCACCCCATCATTTTGATTGTAATTCCTATCACTTTTGTACATCTTATACCCTGTGATCAGTGGTATATTATATTTCTTGGTAAGCCAGCATTCCGTTAAAACAATAATGTCACAGTTAATGTTTAGCCGTTGTTGAAAAACGCTGAAGCTGTCAAAATTCTTAAAAATACTGCGAATGTTTTGTGTTAGTATGGTTAATGGTGTTTTGTAGCCGGAAAGATATTGTTTGCAGCTTTCAACTTCACAAAGTCTAGACTCAGATACAGAAAAATTATCTAAATCATTAATTAAATTGTTTATCATAATAACAAAAAAAAAAAAAAAAAAAAAAAAAAAAAAAAAAAAAGAAAGAAATAAAACTTTACTATATAAACTAAGAAGATCTAAAATAAATAACTTATTGACGGCGCTCTTAGGCACCTTCATAATCTATTGAGTTTATGTACCTTTTTTCGGCCAACATTTTCGCCGGGCAGTCAGCTGCACCTGTGATGTGTTTGTCTGGCTTTTTGAAATGCAAGCAAGTAGCGCATTTTGGTTCATCTGACCTCTTTGGACATTCTTTGATTGAATGGCCTTGCTCACCACAGTGACCACAGGTGTAGGACGTCTGTCGACATGATTTGGCAGCGTGGCCATATTGCTGACACTTATAGCATCGTGTGACCAAAGTAAAATCTCTTACAGGGCATGATGACCAATTTATAAACACTCGTTCTTTTGATATTAGGGCTTTTCGTATGACTGGCGATACTTCTACAACATAGTTGAAATAGTCAGAGTCTCTCTTACCCGACTTATGACTTAACTTGATTGAGGTCAAAAACGTCTCAAGGCTGCAGTCCTGAAGCTTCTCGGCGAGATTTTGGTGGTACAAACATGTGAAAACCTCGTTTTCTGACATGGACGTCGGAACTCCTATTACTACAACCCTAGGCTTCCTTTTGTAAGGCTCGTCGACTGTTAGACCCGATTTTTTTAGCTGCTCCAATTGTCTCACCTTTTCGATGTCGTCTTTCGTCTCAGTGCTGATGATAACACCCCCGTTTTTGGTCTTGCGCAGGCCTCTTACATGCAGCTTCATCTGTCCGGGGCAAATGATTTTTTGGACGAGGGATTTCGTTTCGTCGCTGGATTTTAATTTATCTACTGGATAAATGGCCACAGAACTTACGTTTGTCTGCTGGATGTAATTGTTGGCTCCTTTTTTGACCATGTCAGCAAATGACGCGCCCAGGGCAGTTTTCGTTTTTTCTTCTACACTCAACTTGAGTTCCTTTAGTTGCTGTGAGAGGTCGAGTTGGGTTTCAAGAGCTTTGGCAATATTGTGGGATTCCAATCCTTTCGCTTTCATGTACTGGTACTGTACCGCCATTTGCGATGTGCTATGGCCGATCTTCCGGCATAGGGCATTGATGCGCATTTTGTGGTCCATATTCAGCTTGCCTTCCGCTGCGATAGTGCACACCTCCTGCAAGTTCTGGTCGATGGTCGTCATCCAGCTCTGAATTTCCGGTGTCGTCATAGCTTCAAGAGCTTCATTCGTTTGCTGCGGCGCTTGAGGGGGACGAGCGGGGCCGGTTACACCGCCAGGTGTAGGCGGCGGGGAACGGGCACACCTACTTCTAGGGCTGAAGGGACTATCCACCATCGTAAAGTAGATTATTTACCTATGTATTAATCACTGATCATTTTTATAGGAAAACACATCAAATCTAATGTATGAGTCACTTTATTAACAGCAACTTTAATAAAAAAACTAGGTCACGATTTCGCAAGTAATTATTTGTTTATACTAATATTGTTCGATACGTCTGTTCACCTACGACCGTTTCAATCAATCTCCTCCCTATACTCTTCCCATTTAGTATTAGTCACCGGATCTAATTTTGAGGCTAGCATGAATGTAATAAGTGCATCCCATTTGTCAGTCGGCTGACCCAACGCTTCCAGCGCTCTCAAGTTTTTTGACATATGGTCTACTATGTACCTTAACGCTTTATAGGATTCCCGACTACACCTTTCAACACTAATTAAAGCTTTGAGATGATTGTTTATGAGAATATTTTTATTATCATATCGTTCGCAGAGTAAATCCCATGCTAATTTGTAGCTATTCGAGGTAAACTCTATTGATTTAATTATCCCCTTAGCATTCCCTTCCAAAGCTGATCTTAAGTAGTGAAATTTGTTTATTTCTGGAATTGATTTATTGCTGTGAATAATAGAATCGAATGTATCTTTAAATTCTAGCCATGTTAGCAGGTTTCCATCAAACTTTGGAAGGTGTATGGTTGGCAATTTCACTCCGTTAAATGCATGTGAACAATCGCTTGGCTGGTGAGAACAATTACTACATTGTCCAACACTGTTTGCCGTATTTATTGGTAATGGGGTAGCCTCAATTAATTCTTGAGCTACAGAGAGCGCAGAGTAAAATTGACACTCTGTGGCCTCTCTTTCTTCCAATTGTTCATCTACATCGGAGCATAATGTTTCAATTTCTGACTGTAATTCGTCAAATGTTTTAAATAATTTTTGAAACGTAGCTAGTCTCAAAGAAATTTCTTTAACTTGGACACTGGCAACCTCTTTAGGCTCCAGGCCCTTCATAGTACCTAAATAATCTATGAATTTTGTTAACCTACCCTTTATGGTGCCACGCTTTCTAATTAACTCTTTAAATTTGACCTTCAGGTCGGTATCTACACCGGTCATTTTGCTATCAACGAGATCTATTGTCTATCGAAATACAAAACACAATGCAATACAATGAGCTGAATAGATAAATGTGCAGTGAACATGACAATGTTAGGCGTCGCTCCCAACACGTGTTCCCGGCTACGCCTTCGCCGCGCTGCAGCGTGCCGCCTGCCGGCCGCTGCTAATGTAGTCGACGCGCCGAGGGAATCCGCTCCTGGTTGCACCGGAACAGTTGCCGTATGGCCGGAACTCTGAAATAGTCGGCAGGATGGCTGGTTCACAAAGCTTTGGTTGCGTGCACTTAATTACACTTAATACGTGTGCATGAATATGGATTGGGTAGGAAAAACAATGCGTGCAGCTGAAATGCTAGCTTGCGTTTTACAATATCGCCAGAAGTGAGGTTATGCGTTACGTGGGATTACATTTATGAATATGAACTTAGGCGGGTAGGTGCACACGAACATTCAACTATAGTGGAAGAATTGCAGCTTAGCGCCTAGCCTAGCATAAGCCAGCTCAACCCACGTGCAATTAACCCTGCAAATTAGGAAAGATATGGCCTTTTCCCTGTTTGACGTTTAAAAAGCAAGCCGCGCACTGGTTCACAGCGCAAGGGCACACAGGAAACAAGATTAAAGAAAGGAAATGAATGGATTAGGGCTTACTCTCCTGGGCTAGACCTTCGGCAGACGTGTTGAGTTTGACCCGCCGTCACCGTCCGAAGCCTCCCTGGACACAGCAGCTCGTCCGCGCTCCCCTCTTTCTTGATTACGCAGCCCGGCTGGATGGATGGCGGGCTGCGGCACTTGCTCCACACGATGAATCTTGAATCTTCCGTCAACGTTCCTCGACGATTCGTTGATTTTATTTAAATTTAATGCAACGTGTCCTGTCACGGTCGCCACTTGTTTACGCCTATGCTTAGGTGTGTAGGGGAGACTAAATAAAAATACTGTTATAGAACAAACCAATACTTATTTAGACTTTAAATATTTAAAACTGACGTGTACAAGAAAGATTACAGAATTCTAGGACCCGTTACAATGTTACGCGTATATCGGCCGCTCCGCTGAGCCGCGTCGGAGCAAGTGTCCAGTCTTCCGTGTTCGTGGAGCCCGAGGCGCTCAGCCGCCCCCGTTGCTAATGTAGGTGGCGCGTCGCCATTGGTCCGCGGCCGTATGGCGTGATCCATCGGCGCGTAGCGGCGCGACGATTGGTTGAGCGAAGATGGCGTGATGCTGACGTCAGTCAGCCGCTGCCTGCGCGCCGCCATGCGGGTACAGGCCGCAACAATGACTTTATGCAACCTATTATTGTCATCGTTCCGTCAGTTTTACTCGCATCGACTATGAGCATTGTTTATTTATCCAATAGTGTTCGTCATCAAGAATACTCTACATAAACTCATATTTGGCGTACACGTATTGTTGTTCATTTCAGATATATATGGTACAATAATACGTATAAAAAGGACAGGGATATCATCATTCTATCTCATCGTCCTAAAACAAAATGTTAACACAGCAGTGTACAAGCAGTGCACAATAAAGAGCTGTCAGAGCCATTTATAATCTACGTCGTCGCGAATCTCTCAGGGAACTATTTAAAAAGATTAATATTATGACGGTACCTTGCCAATTCATTTATTCAAATATTATGTATGTGAGAAAAAATCTACATATTTTTAATAAAATAAGTGATAGACATAATTGTAATACTAGAAATAAAGATAAAATAGATCAACCATTTTTCAGACTATCTAAAGTAAATACAACTTTTATGGGGTACAGTGTTAAATGTTACAACAGAATACCTTGTGATATATTAGAATTAAATGAAAGAAAATTTAAAAATCATATAAAAAGTACACTTTGTAAACAAGCATAGGGGAGATGAGCCTAAATCGGGTACCCCGCCTAAATCGGGTATGCTTGTTTGTGTGCGTGTTACGTCTATTAGTGAGAATGTACAAGTGCAGCGAGGTGGCGTGACAGTCGGCCAATCACAGGCAGTCGGCTCTCCGCTGTGACGCAAGCGCTTGCAAGGTAAGATTGAAAACAATATTTTTGATGGTTTTACTAAAAAAAAATGACTTTTGGTAACAGTGAATACTCAAATATTGTATGGATTATGTTTACTTAAGTTTTGTGTTGTGATTTTGTAAGGAATTATGCATCTAAATTAAAAAAAAACTTGTGGCATTCCTGCATTTGGTTTTGAGCATAACGGGTAGGGGTAAAACGGGTATGTACCCGATTTGCCCTAGTATGGTCATGTAAGTAGTTTGGGTGGTTGAAATGAGGTTTTAATTAAGATTTTTGGTTTGTTTTATTCTAGATGGTTAACAAATATAAAAGAAAAACCTCTAATGCATCATGGGACGAGGCAGTTATGAAACTTGCTATGGAAGAAGCTAGCAAAACCTCAGTGAAAGGTGCGGCTAAGAAGTACGGTATAAACTTATCCACGTTGCAGCGGCACATCAAAAAAGGATGCCCGAAGAAGAAACTTGGCAGGTACACAACTGTATTCACGGATCCTCAGGAACTCGAGCTTCTTGAATATGTGTTTCATATGGAAGGTTTGTTTTTTGGACTGACCAAGAAAGAATTCTTAGAACTCGTGTACTAATATGCCGAAAACAACAATATTCCACACCCATTCAAAAATGGAATGGCAGGTGAAGATTGGTACATTGGGTTTAAAGTACGACATCCTGATTTAAGTCTACGCCGTCCAGAACCGACGTCATTAGCACGCGCTAGGGGTTTTAACAAACCACAAGTACAGAGGTTTTTCGATTTGCTAGAGGGAGAGATCGATAAACATAAAATTGACGCGACGCGCATTTACAATGTTGACGAAACTGGAATTCAGACTAATAGCAACAAGCCGCCTAGAGTTCTTAGTAGATCAGGAAAAAAACAGGTTGGTGTGATATCTAGTGTCGAGCGTGGTAAACTCACAACAGTGGTTTGCTGTTGCAATGCAGCAGGTGCGTTTATACCCCCATTTTTAATCTTTGGGAGAAAGCGAATGGTGCCAAGACTTCTAGATGGCGCTCCACCTGGATCAGTCGCAAGCTGCACAGACAACGGCTGGATAAATGGCCCAACATTCTTAGACTGGCTTCGACATTTTGTGGCTATGACTAGGCCAACTAGTGAGCAAAAAATAATTTTAGTAATGGACAATCACGTGTCACATAAATATTTAGAAGTCCTGGATTATGCTTCAAAGAACAATGTAATTTTTGTGTCTTTTCCACCACACACAACGCACCGATTACAGCCTTTGGATACGTGTGTTTACGGACCACTTAAAAATTATTTCGAACAAGCTGTTTCGGTATTTCAGCGTACCCACGTCGGGCGCATTATTTCACAGTATGACGTGGCCAGATTGTTTGGTGAAGCCTACATGAAAGCGGCCAGTGCCCATAACGCAATAAAAGGGTTTTCATCTACTGGCATTTGGCCAACCAATCGGAACGTATTTGACGAAAGTGATTATATGCCATCTACTTTGACAGACAGGCCGGAGCCAGTTACTGGAAATGAGGAGTCGGCAAATATTCAACCCGCTGTGTTGAATATCGAGATACCTACTAACGATAACACCGATATTACAGAAACACCGACTATTTTAAGCGAAACAAACAACAACAAACAGCAGAAGTGACAGCAGGACAAACTGAAGAAACAGCATCTGAGATGCAGTCCAACAATTCTCCGCCACTAGTAGCTGACACAGACTTGGAGTTACAGGTTACTGAAGTCAACAGGCCCACAACTCCGGAAATGCAGCCGTCACCACCAATAAAACAGCATAAAACTCCAATAGACATCAGACCACTCCCTCAAATCACACCGAATATAACTACACGAAAACGTAAGGCACAAAAGGCTGAAATACTAACAAGCACACCAGTAAAAGAGGAACTAAGGGAAAAAGAAAACAAAAAGAAGAAACCTACTAACACTAAACTTAAGGCAGTGAAGAAAAATTTACAGGAACCCAGCACTAATAAGAAGGAAGTAATAGCTTGTTGTAGTAATACCAACAAGAGACAGGTAAGATCCAAACGTGGTCCAAAAAACAGTCAGAATGACAAAACTGAATACGCTTGCTTAGTCTGTGCTGAACTATATACTGAACCACCTCTAGAAGATTGGATCAGGTGTGACGATTGTGACATGTGGGCTCACGAAGCGTGCACTTCTTATTCTGGCAGAGGCAATTATTACTGTGATGCCTGCCAAGAGTAATTTAGTTTTTATTTAATTCTTATTTACTAGTTTTTATTTAGTTGTTTTGTTCCACCGATGATTTATAATTTAAACAAGATAAGATTGAATATGAGTCTGATTAATAATTTAAGACGCTTAAATGAAAATATAAGTGATTTTATGTTAATAAATATTGTAAAACTATAAAAATAAGTTGATTATTCTCATTATATAGCCTTTACCCGTTATGCCCTGATGAGGTACCTGATTGACCCTTCCAAATACCCGTTTTGCCCTTATAGGGGGCAAAACGGGTATTTGGAAGGGTCTCCTAATTTCTGTTTTTCTAAGATTGTTGAAGAGAATGGTTATGTTTGTTATTTTTTTATATACTATATTAAATAAACATTTCCTTTAGTAAAACTATTTGGTACATTTTACGTTTCTAAGTATTTTTTATTTCACATGTCCCTTAGCGTACCCGTTTTAGGCTTACCTCCCCTATTACAAATTAGAGGATTATAATTATCCAAGATAAAAATGCTTGGAATCATGCTTGTCCTGCTCCATAGGACAATTCAGAATCTAGACAAAATCGAACTGGTTACTAATTTAATTGTATTTTTTTTTTAACATTTATTTTATTTTTTGTGATTACTTGAACTCACACACTGACTTATTATTATTAGTATTACTTATACTGTTAGAAATATAGTATAATTTTACAATGTTTGTAAGTACGTGAGCACCATGCATCTATCACATAATGAATTTATGTTATTCCTTCATTTTTCATTCTTTTTACCTATCGTGGTATAGTAATCTTATTCTAGGTGCATTGTCTTCACATATAATTGTATAATTAGTGTATACAAGATATAATGATTTTTTTAAAAGAGTAACGGTGCAGTATCTTGCCCATTCTTCTCCATACGAAAACTACCTTTTGGAATGGGCGACTAGAATCAGTTATTATTATTTTTTGTAAAGTTTTGACGTCCAAAAGTGCCTTTTTTGTGCCTAATTGAAATAAATTATTTGACTTTGACTTTTTTAACTTTGTGTCGAAGTTGTCAACTGTTGAGATCTAATTGAGATGTAAACTGACCATAGGATAAATATACTTAAATTAAAAATAATCGTTTTTTATTGTTTTATATCGTTTTAATTGGTATCGATTAATCAATTGATTAAAAGATAGCATTAGTTATTTAATTCTTTGATACCTGGCAACTTTTTTTTGTATACCAATCAAACCACAGAATACATTGAATCAAACGGATGTCGACGTAATGTTTAACTATTAATTAATATTAACTTTATTTCCAGGGTGAAATAAATTGTATAAAAAATACCCTGTACACAAGTTTTTTTTTTTTAGGTTATTATTAATATCAGGCACACGATACCACAAAAGGGACCTGCTCCGTGGCAATCTCCTTTATTTTTCCTAAGAAAGATGACAAAGACACAGTTCCCAGTATTAATGTGGTAAAAAAAAAAACAATTAAAGTCAAAGAGTCAAAGGAATACGTACTTTGCGAAGAAGGTGATTCAGTATTTTTTATTTAATTGACTACTATTATTTTTAGAATAACAACTTAGTTTTTAATTTAAAAAAAATCTGTTTGAATTATTTTTTCACACTTGTTTTTTATTGCAGATGTTTATTCGTAGAAGTAATAAGTAGTGCCATAAAGGTCTGTTATTTTTGTTTAATTTTACGATTAATGTTATCTGATATTTTTATTGAGCTCTTAAACGTACGGTATTTCATACAAACTTTCAAGTCTTTGTTTTTCGAAATGAATGAACCGATTTTCGTAAACTTCATATGCATAAGCAGGACACATAGGCCAAACAAGTTAGTTCAGAACTATTTCGAAATGTCTTATTTTGAAAAAAGATGACTGGAAATCTCTGTTTCTATGGTAAATTTAAAATCGGTCGAAATTAGCTGTAACACTATTTTTCAAAAATGTTCTCAAATAACTTTTAAAACCTATGTATCGTGCTTATGCGTAGGAAGTGTCACTAAAATTAGTTCATTCATTTCTTAAAATAAAGACTTGTTTGTAAGAAATGTCGTTTAGGTCGAAACACTCATAACTTGTGTCAAAAAAATGGCTCAAGTATTCTCTACTATACATATATTGTTAAAATGGTTTGTGTCTGTTGGAACCGCCACCAAATAATAGTGCCAGTGATTAATGTGATTAAATTAGTTTTGTTTAATTTTGCTCTTCATGTTGATTTTTTTAGTAAAATGTTTGTGTTTTTGAGTGATTGATAATAAATAAGGTTTTTTTTTCTGAAATACCTACCTACCCTAAACAAATACTTCTGCGTCTAATGTGTTTGTATAAATACACCTTTATATTCTTTTGTGTGACACATATTCCTTTGTGTTACAGATATTGGAATATTCCATTGTGTTTCTTTTGTGTGATGTACATTTTTTTTTATATCCACTCTTATGTCTTTGCGATAGAACTCTCGTGATCTAGATTCGACAAACTGTGTGAAAGCACTTTGTACTGCCTCCTGAGAAGAAAACTTTTTATCACGTAGAAAATTGTCCAAATCACGAAAAAAATGGTAGTCCGTTGGAGCAAGGTCTGGTGAATACGGAGGGTGACGAATGGTTTCTTATTTCAGTTCCTGTAGAGTTAAAACGGCAATAATGGTGAAGATCGATTCATGTGTCGGGGCTGTTTCACTGCTAGTTTTGCTATTATTGTTCGGAGTTCGGCACAGTAGACATCTGCCGTTATTGCTTGACCAGATTGGAGAAAGCTATAGTGAATAACACTGGCTATCATTGGATGCAGTGGTAGATCGAATTCTGGAACAATGGCAAGCATTAAACATATTTTTTGATGGCAAATGGTTAATTGACAGTGAGTGCGCAGAAATTCATAAAGCCATAAACAATCCAATAATAAAGGCATATTACTACTTTTTAGCATAGATGTTGCCGAAATTTACAAAAAGAAACATGTTTTTCCAGAGCGAATCCACTGTTATTATTGACCTTCATTCTAAAATGATAGAACTATACAAAGAGCTACTTCTAATATTTATGAAAGCTGCGTTTGTGGAAGCTACTAACTTGGATGAAATCGATCCAACAAACGGTAACCAGTATCTTGGCTTAGACAAAATATACCTTGGGCTAGGTGCCCGGCAACAGCTTAATTTACCAGAAGTTTCCAATTCTGAAAAACAAGAATTTAGACAGAATTGTCGACAGTTTATTGTGGCGTGGTGCTTGCGTTGGTATCAGGAGAAGATATGGTCTAAATCAGGGATTTCCAAAGTGGTCGATATCGACTCCTTGGGGTTGATATGGGGTTAATTAATGTTTGTTTGTTTGTTTTGAAGATGTTGTTGGAATGTTTTTTGAAGATTTTTTTTTGCTTTTACTTTATTTTTGCTTACTTTGCTTTCAATTTAGAAATGGATGCTAACGCTAACGGTAAGGGTGGTGGTGGAGGTCGTGGGCGTCCACGCGGCACGCGTGGGACTGCTGGGAGTGGTTTAGGGCGCGCACGCAGGAGCCGACGCTCCCTGGAGTTCAGCGAAATGTTTGTGCTTTTTTCTGTTTTTTATTTATTTATTATATTTGTTTACCTATTTTAGATCCTTACCAAAATGTTATCTTTTACAGCGAGTCGGAATTATTATTGCAACAGGCAATCGAGGAGGGAGAAGATGAGCCGACGCAGTAAGTAAACGTTTATTTGAAATTTAATCATGTGTTTTTTTTTTTCAATTATTTTTTTTCAGCAGGAGCTGCTGAAGCGGGGCCCTCTCAGCCACCTGTGTAAGTATTTGAAATTTAATTATTATTGGAAAGTAGGGATGCATCGATACGCCTTTTCGCCGATACGATACCGATACCGATACTCTTAAAAATATCGGCGATACCGATACCGATACGCTTACTGTGAATTGTGAATTATCAATTGTGGAAATTCAAAATGGTTCCATATCGCACTTTTGTGTTTTGAAGTTGACATGACTGCTTATTATTTTAATTCACTCAAACAACACGAATGTATGACAAATTCTAAGCGCGACAACGGTCAACCTAGCGAAATATTACTGATATGCTAGTGCGAGGCCAGAGCGGGAGGGAGGAACAGGACACGGGGTTTCCCCGAGCATAGTTCGTGCCTCGTCTGCAAAGAAATAGACGCGAGGCCAAAGCGGGCGGGAGAAACAAATGTAAGATTGTAGGACAATCCCACCTTCTCTATATTACTTTATTTAAATTATGTAGACTATGAATATTATAAGGAGATAAATAGTAGATGTGAAATAAATATGACAAACTTGGTTTTCCAAATTATATTATATTACGTAATAGAATCATTCAAAATCACAATGACAACTATACACAACAATAAATCATAGTACTTACATTTTTAAGTTTAGACTTAGAGGTGCGCACTCTACAATCATTCGAACTCGACTGGCGCGTTTGCTTGTGCAACAACCGTTTATATACGCCTACTTAATGGCGGGAGTTATGAATCACACAACACGTGCGTTTGCAGCTGCAGACGCACGTTTCGTTTTACGGTGAGCACAAACATACTTTGTTTTACATTTATTTATCGAAGTATTTTATATTTAATTACACATATATATTGTCTACTCTATTATTAAATTATACATTCTGACACAAGACACTCACAAGCGCGGGGTTTCCCCGAGCATAGTTCATGCCTCGTTTGCAACGAAATAGACGAGACAACACGCTCGTTTCCACTACATGTTTAAATTAAAAAGTATCGTTGAATCGGTCATAAAAATACCGTCGATACCGATATACCGGCTAACCCGAAGTATCGCCGATATATCGGTATCGGTATCGGTATCGGATGCATACCTATTGGAAAGCAATACCATGTTTTTTAATTATTATTTTTTATCTTCAAGGCCGCCTAAAGTAAGTAAACAATTATTTGAAATTTAATAATTAATCATATGTGTTTTTTTTTTTCAATCAATATTTTTCTTCTTCTAGGCTTTTTGCTGTGGTTCCGCCTCCAGAAGAAGCTGCTGCTGCAGAGGCAGAACCGAGGCCGTATGTAAACATTAATTTGAAATTTAATCACATATGTTTTTTCTTCATTCAAGATTTTTCTACTTCTAGGTGGTTTGATATTTCCGGCGATATGCAAGCGGGACCCTCACAACTGGCGAGTACCTCACTTGTGTAAGTAAACATTTATTTGAAATTTAATCATTATTTGAAGGCAATACCATGTGTTTCTTTTGATCGTTGATTTTTTTATTTTCAAGGTACTCGCTGGAATATTACAACGCGCTCAAAAAAAAAGCAGCACAGGAAAAGAAGTGGGAGGCAAAGCTGAACCCGGCACAGAGGAGCAAGCTCTACGCAGCGAGGAGGCAGCGGGAGATAGGTAAATTTGCCTGTCCCGACACTCTGCCTCCTCCTCCCAAGTCCCGAAGGTAAGAAAAATATTTAGAAAAATAATAATTGAGTTTATTTCCCGGGACCGAAAATTGCGTGGTATCAATGAAATCGGTACTAAAAAACGTAGTTATAATGTTCTCACATTTGTTTCCAGTTAGGTGAAATAGTAAAACATAGTTATAATGTTCTCACATTTGTTTCCAGTTAGGTGAAATAGTAATCTATGTGTAGCACTAAATATTTTATTAATTGGATTAATGGATACTCCAAAAAAATAATTTAAACCTCGAAATCTTTCATTGCCGTGTTTGTCCACACTTCACCTTGTTGTGTATTATTCCTCATTGATAAAAATCTATTGGTTATTTATATTAAAACCTAGTTTTATTTGATACATAAATAGTTAAAGTATTGTTACGGAATACATTTATTCTAATATTTAAACAAAACAACGAATGGTTAATAAAAAATCATTTGTCCCAGAACTACCGTTCATCGCCGTGTCTTAATCATGTTCAAGGATATTGTTTTACCTACGACTTGCGTCCCCGCTCCCGGTATGCTAGACGTTGCATATTAGTGCCGCCCAGTGTTGCCATATACAACGTGTAACGGAAAGGGTATATACATACCAAGGACACGGCTTCTTTGGATGATAACAAACGATATTGGAAGGGTTTTTAAAATCTATCTCTACATGTTCGGAAGTTATGATTTTTTTTAATATATTGATACCAGAAACCGAAATTTTCAAATTGAAATAAACATATCACTAGCACTAAGTCAGCTGATCGGTGTCAGCGAACTATTTGTAAGTAAAAATCAACCTCTTACTCCTGGTATTTCTGAATAAACGGTTCCGCACGTTTCTTTTTTTTACAAAATATTATTAGGTTACTGACTTTTCCTAAACTGAATAAGTTTGCGAACTAGCTACAATACAATTAATTTGATTGGTCTAGGTATCAAAATTTAACGAAATAATATTTGGATACATTACACATGTTGGTTTTTTACGTAGTTGTCCTTTTGTAGAAGATTACTTTGTAGATCATTATTATCGACATAGTAATCTTCCACCCACCACCCACCTTACCATCGTACCTACAACACAGTAAATATCTAATTCAAAAACAATATTCCTGTAAATTTCCTAACTTTATTCCTAACTTTTTATTTTAACAAAACCCCACTGCGACCAATTGGAATTGTGAGATATTACAATTACAGTCGCGGCTAAAATCACTTTTTTTACTACTAAATAATGGCTATTTTCATCTGTGGGCTGTTTCAACCTATGGCTTTAATTTATAAAACACAGCTATGTCATTCGAAATGAGAACTTCTATCAAACCGTCATGTTTCAATCTTCGCTTAGTGCTAACATAAACAATGCGGACAAGTTAAAAAGTATGTAATTGATCTTGTTTGAAATAGATAAACCTACCTATTCGCTGTTTACTCGTAAGATTGTCAGCACAATACTTTAGGCAAATATGAACTTGAACTATTATGACTATGAGCCCTTATCATAATAATTTTTACACATACGATCCAGGAAATTCGATTCACCTTATTGAATCGATTTGCTTGAAGATTTAGTAACAATTTTTGTCCAACTGAACCCAAAAAATCATTTCTATTCATTTTTTCGCCACTTATGCTTCTCCTAGTACAAATAAAATCACAGAGGGTTCCGTTCATAATTTTTAAAATAAGTAAATTATAATTACGACGAAAATTATTATCAACAAGTTAATAGTTTTTTCTTATTACAAAATAATAGCACGCAACGCATATTTTTTGTCTGTAGGACTAACCGAAAGAATTATCGGAAGTTTCACGGTCGGTGCTGTTTGAGTGTTACCTACATTGGTTTTATTGGTTTAAGCCAGTGAACGAAAATAAACTTCGTTCACTAGTTTGAGCACGTGTAGGTAGTTTTTAAACGAAGTCAATAAAAAATGTCGCAAAACGTACCTATCTAACTGTAGAAAGAAAGTAATAAAAGTACTAGGACCGCAAGAAAAACAGGAATTGTTATTGCCGAATTGAAAATCGTTTGCTCACAGAACCCTGATTACGTCGTTATGCACACACTAAGCATCATAATGTGTGTAAACCTAGGGTTAGGGTCTTAGGGTACGTGAACCAATTGCAGTCCGTGTAGGTAGTTTAAATTACTCCTGGTAAATAAAACTTTTAATTCAGACTTCTAACGAGATATCGCGGCCCCATAATTATTATGATCTTTAATGGATTGAAATGAATATTTTTCCGGAGTTGCGGGAATTTCCGGGGTTGCGGGAATGTTCTAACGAGATAACACGGCCCCAGAATGCAAGGGCAACTGAAGGAACAGGATGGTTTTTAGTCAGTAAGAGTCTAACACTTCCTTCCGCCCCAACCAGGGTGGGAGCTGAGTAAAAAAAAAAATGCATTACGTAAGTAGTCTGCTCTGGTGTGTTAGATTTACTTAAAAGTTTGACGGAGTTTAGTTGAAATTATTATTAGGATGTAAAATAATCTTGAATTCTTGATCAATATTTTTGAATAGTAGTGAACACTAATAGGACAGCTACCCCATAGGTATCTAAATTTAACGAAATAATATTTAGGTACCAGAATAGCAGGGAATAGGAGCTTTATTTAGCAAATTTTGGTAATGCTTTGCTCGTCAGTCGACGTCTTTTCCGCCGCGTCTCCGTCTGGTGCACTCGTTTCTATCCCTGTGACCGGTCGTAAATTATTAAAACTTCCTGAGGAATGAATTAGACGATGTCCTCACAGTGCTACCAGTGTTGAGTTATGTTAATCTTGTGATGGATAATAATTAAATTTTTCAAAACGACGCGACGCGACGGTGCCCCGGCACACTGCTCGAGATGTGATGTGATGTGCGCCATTATTTAGATGCGCGCTTTTCCCAGTGGGTTGAGCGTGGTAGTAGAAGCGTGGCTTGGCCTCCGCGAACCCCAGACCTAACCCCGTTAGACTTTTTTTTTGTGGGGGTACAAGTGTACGTAGTGCAGTGTGATACAATGGACCTAATGAAAGTGCGGATTGAGGCCGCTTTCAGGACCATAACACCAGACATGCTACGCAATGTTCAGGTGTCCATGAACAAGCGAGCGGCCTTGTGCAATACAATACCAAGGTCACCACATCTTTAAAAATGTAAGTCAATTTACTAAATTAAGCAAAGCTTTAAGATTTTACTGTTTACTCGGTAATAAGTAATAATAAGAGATGAAACTATGTAGTTAACCTACCTAAACTTTGTTTCGATTTTTTACGTAAGTTTTGTTAAGTACCTGTTTTTACGTGCACCCAATTTCTGGCTTGATAACTGTAAACAAGTAAACTGTAAATCAATAATTACGCGTTAATTTTTACATCACGGTAAAGTAGGTATGGTTTATTGCGCGCGCGCGCCATTTTCTTGGAAGCGCGGCGGCGACATGTTTTATTTTGTCAGTTCACGCCGACGAACACCGCCTGCGGTAGGCTACTACGGTACTAGGCGCGCAGAATTACGGAAGAGATTTATCCTGATATTGGCAAGTAACGTGGAAAGTTATTGACCTACGTAGTGCGGTGACACGTTTGTTATGATTTGAATTTAAAAAACATATGAAACCGAAAATTTGGTATCAATTCTTAGAGTACATTATTTTGAGTTGAAACTATGTATAGTGATTCTATACCAGCTGTTATCTTTAGTGCTTAAGGATAGCTATAGGGTTTCTGTTACACCCTGTATACGGATTTGTCCGTATCTGTACGGATTTAGGAAGACCAATACGGATAAATCATGCTTACGGATTTTTATACGGATTTACGTACAGATAGACTCAACCTCAGGCAGATGCAGTACAGAGCACAGCATATTCCAATATTTTTTTCGTAGTTTTCATTTTAATCATATTTTAGTCTATCTGTTGGAAATATTATTTTCATTTCATGGCAATACCACATAATAGAGCCGTAACACAAGATGAGCTGTGGGGAATCCCGTGTCATAGTTCACGTTCGAAACCGTGAATCAAAGACGATAAGCTCTAATAGCTGTCTTGTTCTTTTGTATGCGAAATGAAAGAAACGTTATTAGTTTATTCATTCATTCAATATTTCTTTATTTATGTTCTACCACTCTCACTCAGCAGCGCCTACCTCGCACGCTTAATCATATACTGACCGATTAGTGTTTCGGTCAAAGTTTAATTAAGTATACCAAGAAGTTTATTTTAACGCCCTCTTTCGGCCGATCTCGGAATTTTTTTGATATCTTGTTTGTAGAAGGAGTTAAACCTATATCTGTCTCTTTCATACGCAAGCGTTTCGGCAAACGCTTTTACGAGACAGAGACAGATATCAGTATGCGTCAAGGACTAGGATCGTGAACATCTCGTGTTTTTATTTAAAAGTGTCATATTAGTAGTTAAGTCGCTTTAGTGTAAAAATCAAAGGTAAGTTTTATTGAAATTATTTATAAAAATGTGACCAATTGTTAAATATGCCTATTTAGTACAAAATAGGATCGAACTATTCATGAATTATTTAGTGTTAGTTCTGTTTTATACAAAGACATGTTAACAATTCTTTGACTGATTGTGTATTATGCCTATATTTTATAAAACTGTTCCGTTTTGCCGGTAGTGTTTTGGCGGCTTTAGAAGTTAGGTCAGTTTTTTACAAAAGTGTTCTTGAAATCTAAAGTCGTACTTTGTTATGATTCTTTATTTTATAAAACACAATTGTCTGGTATAAAATTGTTGAATGCATATTCGATCTTGTGTCACTTATAGATTAAAATAATTGGTTTAAACGAAATAAGAAAGTAACTTAACTTTTTTCAGAATGTCTTCAAGGTCGAAAAAGATAATGGAATTGATTAATTCTACAACCCTTCTCGTGATGATAAGGGAGCTCAAATTCAAGATCCCATTCTGAACCCAGACCCTAGTCAATCTCCGATTCAAAATAATACGTCCGATAGCAACAAAGTGGCGTTTGACATAGATGAAGATAGTTCAGTTCAGAATGTTGCAGTTGATGTCGAGGTAAGTACCTACTCGTAATTATTATTTTATTCTTTCGAATTATTTCTTATTTTATCCCTTTTTATTGTGGTATTTTAATTTTAAACTAGATTTGCGCACGCGACCGCGTCGCGTCATTAAGTTTTGCTGTCATCCTCTATTTTAGGTAACCCTTAGGGGGTGCAATTGTCAATACTAGATGAATCATGAGTTTTTAAACCTTGTATTTCGTCATTTATTTTGTCAATGGCCATCGGTTCGAATTGCGTGAATCTTTAAATAACTATTCTTTTTTTACAGATGTTATGTGATATTACTAATAAACCTGAAAACAAGCGTTATTACAATGCTAAAGACTTTTTTGAAAGCGAGCTCAATCATGATCATAAATATTCTAGCCGTAAAAGAGACCAAGTTGACTACAATGTTTCACCCGTACATTCTGGTGAAATCAGTGCAGATATCAGCGACAATGACGATCCAACCTATGATAGTCAAATAAAAAGAAAGAAAATAGAACCAGTTCATCCTTCATCACGTCGATCATCATCTAGCTCCAGTAGCTCCTCATCCTCCAGTTCAAGCAGCTCCAGCAGTTCCAGCAGTTCCTCATCTTCTTCTTCTGATGATGATACAGTGGTAAAACCTTCTACTTCCGATCACGTGGATGATAATACTATCAATAATACAGATACTACAGCTAATGGACAGTCAACAAACGAACAACAAACAAGTGAAATTGAAAACTCTGAAATGAACGAACTCAACATAGAAGAAGAAATAGAGATTATTAAGAAGAAAGGTAGAAAGCGCACAAGCAATCCTCAAAAATGGAAACAAAACTTAAATAAAATTCTAAGAAATTCTGGACGATCTTATGAGACTTCGAAAAAGAAAACTGTTGCAGCTCGTGAAGTGAAACCACCTTGCACAGACAAGTGCAGGCTTAAATGTTATGAAAAGTTTACATCTCTTCAAAGACAGGCTATTTTTGATGCTTATTGGAATATTGGTGAACTCAATCAGCAGCGATCGTTTATTCAGTCTTGTATGTCCGATGTCACTCCTAGGTATAAATATACCAACGCCATGCGCCCGAGGCAAGCTAATAAAGCTTTTCATTTTATAGTCAATGGTGGACCAATCCGGGTCTGTAAACCATTTTTTGTTGGTACGCTGAATATATCCGATCGGGTTATTCGTACAGTAATCCAAAAGTGTCAAAACCATGGAGTTTTGGAAAATGATCGAAGAGGTAAACACGACAACCACACCACTACTGATGAAACACTGATTTCAGACATTAAAACTTTTATAGACTCAATACCAAGGGTTCCGTCACACTACACAAGGCAAACATCTACTCGCGAATACATAGACGGGGGCAAAACCATTACAGATCTCTTCAATGACTTCAAGGTAGCGCAAGAGAAGAACAGTAAGCCCTATGGTAAGTATTGCATGTTTTACCGTACATTTTCTAAGGAATATAATATTTCATTTTTTTGTCCGCGAAAAGACCAATGCGATCTATGTCTACAGTACACAAATTCAAACGCAGAGCAAAAAAGTATGATTCATGATAAGTATATAGCTCATATAAAAGAAAAAAAGCTAAGTCGTAATGAAAAACATGATGACCGTTGCAAAATAGACGACAAAAATAAAGTCTTAGTGTTCGACTTGCAGGCGGTGTTACAATCGCCACGAGGCGATACATCAGCTTTTTACTATAAATCGAAATTAAATAGTTATAACTTTACCATCACACTCTTAAACAAAAAAGTTGAAGCCCAGATGAAAGATTCCTATACTGATGTAGACTGCTATTTTTGGAATGAAACTGATGCCAAACGCGGTGCTAATGAGATAGGCTCCTGTTTATTGGATTGCTTTGAGAGACTATGTTGTGAAGCAGGGGTAACTGCTAGTAATAGTGATGGCCTGAACTTGATTCTGTATTCAGACAACTGCTGCGGTCAAAATAAGAATAAATATATAGTAGCGCTTTATCTCTATGCTGTAACCCACCTGAATATAGAATCAATCACACACAAATTTTTAATTAAAGGTCACACTCACAATGAGGGTGACAATATTCATAGCCTGATCGAAAAAGAAATTAAAAAGAATTTAAAATCAGGACCAATTTATTGCCCCCACCAATATGTAGCCATTATCAAAAATGCCAAAAAGACTGGTCAAATGTTCCGCGTACACGAACTTACATACGACTCATTTTTAGACCTAAAAAAACTGCAGGAAAATTGGGGATACAATTTTAATGAAACTGAAGATAAAAATGTTTTATCATGGAATGATATCAAAGTTATAAAAGTGATAAAAAGGGAACCTTTTTCATTCTATGTGAAAACATCATACAACAAAGATGCAGAATTTGCAAAGATAAACGTAAGAAACAAGAGAAAAAAATTGAATCCCCTATCAGAGCTGACAACAGTAAAAGCATACACGGGCAAGCAAAAGCTCGGTGAAAATAAAAAGAAGGATTTAAAAGAGTTACTTGATAAAAATTTGATACCCAATTTTTATAAAGATTTTTATGATACGATTCTGTAATCAGGGTGAATACTTGCAAGGTGCAAACAAATTGTATGTTAAGTTTAGTATTGTAATGAATGACTGATTAAGTGCCTAATATTGAGAAAATTGATCTCTTAATTAATAATAAATAAGTACAATTAGGTATTATCATGTTGTTAAAGAGATGATAAGTGTGACTGTTGCTATTTCCTTGAGAATTTTTATTCAGATTTACGGTTTTTATTAGATTATAAATAAAAAGTGCCTCCTAATATTGTAAATTTAATATTGATCTCTTCGTTAAGTTTAATTCGTTAATATTATAATCTAGGATAAGTTTTTACTGCTTTATTTTTATAAAGTTTATAAATTACATTATTAGGAGTCAAAGTTTATTTCAGAGTTGATTTTAAAGTACCTATATACAAATTGTGTACTGTGATTAGGTATCACAGTACACAATTTGTTTTTCACAGTACACAATTTGAATATTGTAAGAGTATTAAGTTCAATTCAAATAATATATCTTAAGTATTAAGATTCATTCGTGTATAAGTCAAATACTACATAAAAGTAGACATACAGTTAATTATTACTTGACTGTTGTTGTATACAAGATTTATTGTTAATTAAAGTTTGCATTGCAATAAGGTACAATACAATTCACAATTTTTTGTACAAAACAATTGTGAATTGTATTGTACCTAAAGTTCAAATAAAATGCTGACCTGTGTCAGTCCCTACCACCAATGAGGCGTTAGCCGCAAATCAAAAGTTCTCGAAAGTTCAAAGAAAATGCTGAAAAGGCTACTGTTAAGTAGCCTTTTCAGTATTTTCTTTGAACTTTACTATGTTTTTGATTCTTTTCTTAATGAAAATAATAAATAAAACGAAATATTTTTATACTTATCTTTTATTTTATATACCTTAACGACTCATTATAATAACAATAAGAACTTACATTGAATAAAATACGGACTCATTTCAAAATATGTCACCAATATTAAAATTTTACTTCATAGTAAAAGGACCCATACCTTAATAATGAGTATTCTTTAGTTATATATTAAATAAAACACGGACTCATTTCAAAATGTGTCACCAGTATTAAATCAATGTAACTTTATCTTTTATATTACACTGACGCATCTTGAGGAATATTTTTTTTTACCGATTAATTTATAGTAAAAAATCTAAATTTCTTAAAAATTATATTCAAATACAATACTCACTTTATCAACTATCCCTACAATACATTATTTCATTATATAAAGCTATTTTCTTCGAGTAATAAGCCATTTTGTAAGGTAAGTCAGGTTTGCTAAATCGTTTTTTGCGATTTCTCGAAAAACGTCTTTTTTCAGTTGTGTCAGTATATGATTAAGCGTGCGACCTGTTTGGACCAAGTTTTATTTCGTCGTTGTAGTATTAGTGCAATAAATACTTTGAAAACAATGGCTGGAGATGCAAAAAAATCGCGCATAATGCAGCGCTTCAACGAAGATTGGTTGACAGAATCTACTTTCAAGGTTTGGCTCACATGTAGCAAAAAGGGAGATACGTTTGCATTTTGTAAATACTGTTTGAGCGACTTATCTATTGGAAGTGGAGGTAAGAAGGATATTTTTAAGCACATGAACACGACTAAACATCGAAATTCAGTACCTACAACGTCCCAAAGATCACTTACAGATTTTTTGCCAAAAAACAATGAAGGCGTGAAAAAGGGTGAGATTTTACTGGCGGCTTTTGTAGCAGAGCATAATTTAAGTATGAATGTTATGGAACATGTGCCACAACTAATCAAAAATATATGTACTGACTCCGTTATAGCTAAAGAACTAAAACTACGGCCATTATAAAGTCGGTAACTGGAAAAACGAATGAAAATAATGTTATTGAACAGTGCCGAAACCGCAAATTTTCCCTTCTCGTAGACGAAAGCACTGATATGGGATGTATTAAACACCTTTGCACGGTTGTTAGATATTATAATGACGAAAAAATTACCGACGCTTTTCTAGGGATAATACCACTTCAAGACGCAACGGCTCAAATTCTTTATGACTATATAAAAAAATTCTTCACTGAAAATGAAATTCCATACACACAAAACATGATTGGATTTGCTGCAGATAGTGCTAATACTATGATGGGCCAACATAACTCTTTGGCATCCAGGTTTCTTGCAGACATTCCTCACCTTTACATAGTTAAATGTATCTGCCATTCCTTTCACTTGTGTGCTTCCTATGCATGCTTAGAACTAGCTCGCGAGCCTGAGGACTTGATAAGAGATGTGTACAACTATTTTAACAGTCCGAAACGCAGTGCACAGCTAGAAGAATTCCAAGAATTTATTAGCTTAAAACCGCATAAACTGTTACACCCGAGTCAGACACGATGGCTGTCAGTACGTGCTGCGGTTTCCCGACTTTTGGAACAATATCAGGCGCTCATACTATACTTTACTGATGCTGCATTTACGGAGCGTTTAAGAGCAGCCGAGAACATCTTGCATATGTAAAAGAATCCTTACAATCAACTATACCTACAATTTCTAGAGTTTTCTTTGAAAATATTTAATGATTTAAACCAGTTGATGCAGTCGGAACGCCCGCAAATTCACAAACTGCATGAAAATGTTTGTGTCGCTTATAGGAGTCTTCTAGATTGTTACATAAATGACTTACTTATCCCGAACTGAAATACAGAATATTGACTGCGCTGATCCTCGTAACTTCAAACCGTTAGAAGAAATTTATCTTGGAGCAAAAGTGGCCATGTCTCTGGGATCAAACAGCACGGATCTTAATCCAAATGACGTCAAAGCATTCCAATTGCGTTGCCTTGACTTTTATATAGAAGGAGCAAAGCAGATAAAAACCCGCTACAAGTTCAAAGATAATATTGCGAAAAAAATGGAATTTCTAAGTCCAGATGTCGTGCAATCACGCAAAATACAATCTTTGGTTGATATAGCTCTTGTTTCCCAATATTATTGACGCTGAAAATATACCAGCTCTAGATACGGAATGGTGACATCTACGGAACAACACAGAGCTGCGTTCTACGGATTCTGGGGACAATATAGAAGAATTCTGGAAAAAGATAATGACTGCTAGTAATCCCACTGATGGAAAACTTTTTTACCCAATTTCGACCACATTCGTCTCAGCTTTAATGAGTCTGCCCCACTCGAGTACGGCGGTAGAGCGAATCTTTTCCACCATAAATCTAATGAAGACGAAGCAACGAAATAAATTATGTACAGAGACAATAACAGGCTTGCTACATACAAAGCAACTTTTAGGGAAATCGCCCTGTTTTGATTTAAACGTTAATTCAGACATGTTAAAAATGATGAATAAAGATATGTATAAATCTTAATAGTTTCATTTTTATACGGAATTCATACGGAATTTTATTCAGTTTGGTAATACGGATTTTATACGGATTTTTTCAATGAAAATACAGATTTCAAGCCTCCTCCATATGGCAACACGCCGCCTAAGTGCTCGACGTGGAAGGACGTACACACGTGACTGCGTTTTCGCGCCATAAATGTAAGTATTCAATTTTTATGTTACTGGACATTTTTTCTTTCATCGCCGTGGATAGGTATAACTTATATTTGAATAAGTTTGTCTTCATGAGTAAGGAATCGATAGAACACCATTTCTTATAAGTTAATTTGTGAAGTGTTTATTTCTTCGAATAGTTAATAGATTTTCTGTTATTTATATTTTTTGCCTTGATTTTCATCGCCGTGCTTTCATTTCCGTGGTTTTCGTGGCCGAAATTTGCTATGGCAATGAAAAAAAAGACGGCAATGAAAAAAATTTCATTGCCATTCCTTGTAAAACAATTTAGTTTCATTGCCGTGGCCAGGTATTTAATTTCCGTGACTTGTGTTTTCATCGCCATGGTATGATTAGGCAAAGAAAACATCTTTTATCACCTGTAATACTGTAGGTAATACCAATTACTGACAGTACAAAACTCGTCAAGTTAACTCTAGACTCTCTCTCTCTCTCAGGTCTCTCTTTAGACTTGATGAGTTTTTTACTGTACAGTCAACTACAAAAAGATGTTTTCATGTTAACCTTACAAAATGATGTAACATTTGGTACAATATCACACGTATATACACTCACACACACGCAAGCACCCTCAAATACTACAGTCTGATTTTAATAATGGATAGTTTATTTTTAGGATGCCAAGATGCCTAAACCAAAATTATCTGAAGAGGGAGAGAAAGGAGAGGAAAAGATAGGCTGAACAAAAGCGACGTCAAAAATTAAGAAGCGACCCTGTATTAAAAGAGGAGTATCTAAGAAAAGAAAGAGAACGATATCTTAAAAATAAGGCTGCAGGAGTAGTTGTTCCTCGAAGTGCAATGACTTCGCAAAAGCTTCGGAATCTTCGCAAGAAAAACTTGGTGAGTGCACTTGCTTCTTACTACTTCTTCTTCTTCGTAAGAAAACACGTCCAAATGTGACTTATGATGTAGAAAATACTGAAACACCAAGGATGGAGCCAAATGAAACGTCGATAGAGCCAAATGAAACGTCGATGGAGCCAAATTAATCGTCTTTTGGGTTATCTCAAGTAGCTCATAATGATAACATGCCGATGACCCCTCTAACAAGACGTAGCTCGCGTCTTGAATCTTTAAAATCAAACCGACGTCGCTGTGAAAATTTGCGGATTGGCACACTAGTAGCAAGTAGCTCTAATTTTCTGGCCACAAGTAGTCCACAACAGTCACCCCCAGGATCACCGCAACTAGCACCAAACATCAGTAGCATAGATTCTACATCACGTCCTGATAGTCCAGCATCAGACTCTTCTATTGCAACTTTAAAATTTCAACGTGATTTGCAACAAAAATTCCGTAGATACCAAAAATCTAAACACTCCCAGCTCATGGGATTACAAAAAAAATAAATCAAGTTGCCCGCGAAAGGAACTTATATAAAAAACGGTTCGAAAGACTTATTCAGAGAGATAAAGATAGAGTTACCAATCAAAGAAAATAAAAACAGCCAGCGATAGATTTGAATGATAAGAGCGACAAAAGTAACCCAAAACTAACTCGACTCCGCCAAATTGTACTCAAGTTTTATGAAGACGACGAAAATTCAAGCATGTGTCCAGGCAAAAACGACACGATAACAAGAAATGGAACAAAGAAACAGAAACGTTTAATGACCGATACAATAAAAAATTTACACAGAAAATACATAGTCCGGTTATCCACCTATGAGCTACGTAACGTTTTCACGTTTAAAACCTTTTTGGGTGCTGCAACCAAAAATAAATATGCGCAACACTTGCTTGTGTGAAAAACACGAAAACATGAATCTGCTAATTGAATCTCTAAAAAAGAATCATATCATAAAAGAAAATTCGACAACTGACGTTATTAAGAGCATATTTTGCGACATTTATAACTTGGAATGTCTACAAAGAAAGTGTACTACCTGTAAAAACAGACATCTAATATACCAAGAAATTGATAACTCGGAAAAAGTTTTATATTGGGCCTGGGAAAAACAGAAAAACTCTTACACAAAAAATGGGATTGAGAAAACTGCCATCACCGTTGAAAAAGTACGACACCACGTAGAACCGTTAATACTCGTAAAACAATTTGAAACTAATCTTCAGCCATTCCTTAATCATTGTGCCAACATTCGTAATCAGACCGATGCAATTAAAGAAATTAAGCAAAATTTGACCGAGAATGACTGTCTTATACATATGGATTTTAGCGAAAATTACAGTGCTAAATATAATTCTGAAATTCAGTCGGTACACTTTGGTGGTAGTAGAAAGCAGTTTACTCTACACACTGCAATTCTTTATTTTAATATTGAAGGTCACACGACAAAAACCCAATGTTTTTGTACTATAAGTACATCTTTACGACACGATGCTGCTGCAGTGTGGGCACATCTGATTCCAATTTTGACTGAAATAGAAAAAAACAGTACCTCTGGTTCAAAATATTTACATAGTTTCTGATTCTCCTTCTGGACAATATCGTAACAAAAAAATATTTTATATAATGTCTCGACTTTCGATCTACATTTCTTCAATTAACAAAGTAGTTTGGAATTATTGCGAATGCGGTCACAGCAAAGGTGCTCCAGATGGCGTTGGTGGACTTTTAAAGAGAACTGCAGACCAATACGTTGCATTACAGAGTGACATTCCTGATCTTGATGCATTTGTGAATGCTTTGAAGTATTCTGTCAAGGGCGTTAAAATAGAACTCGTGGAAGATTATCAGATCACTGAAAAGGACTGGTTACTACCTGACAATTTGAAACCTTTCCCAGGTACTTTAAAAGTCCACCAAGTTGTGTGGACTGCAGAATCAGGCAACCGTTTAGCATTGCGTCATTTATCTTGCACAAATATTGAATGTCTTAACAATGTCAAAGAATGCCCTCATGGTAATAATCACTTAGGATTTTATGACTTTTCAACTAAACCCCAGATATCAACTCGTCTTGAACACTTATCAAACTATACTAAAAAAACACCTAAAACTTCTATCCGTAAAATGCGTCCAGTCAAATTAACTGATAAACTTGCATTGGCTCCTAAACCCTCAACTTCTACACCAAAAACTATCCAGCCAGCAGCTGTACCTCAGTTTGATAGTATAATTTTAGAAACTTATGATTTTAAAAACTTAAACTGTAATAGGGGTGCTAAAAGTGTACCATCGTGCTCATACTTATGTAATGTTGACTCTGAAGTTTTAAAAGAGTTGGAAAAATCTGGTACTTTTGAGGAAAAACATACAAAAACATCAAAAAAACCAGATATAGACTTAAGTAGTGATTCAGATGATAGTTTGTCTATTTTCAACTATAAAACCAAGAAAAAAAACTTTTTTCTTTACCCTAATTGATACTGATACTGATGATGATCAAATTTAAATTTTTAAGTACCTCCCTATCTAATTAAATATAATTTTGCTTAATTTCATAATAAATAATTAAGACTGCCAAAAAAGTTCCTAAATGTGATTTACTTATGCATAAAGATTAGTGTAATTTAGATTATTGTTTAAATATTTATAAAATAGTTTTAACTTTCTACGCCAAAGCATAAGAGGGTAATGTTTTAGTAGGTTTGTTTTATATGCCTGTCTCTATATTATCTGCTTTTATTCCTTTTTTTTGCGTGACCTTTTGTGATGTTAGCTTGTCCAAGTTAGCAGTTAGTGTTTTTTTTTTTTTGTAGACCGTGTACCTTTTTCTTTTCAGATGCCTTTATCTATCATCCGCAGAAAGATGTCGCAAGTACCGCGAAAAACTAAAAAAATAAAATCCACAAAAATTTGAAGAAATGTAAAAGAAAAACTTGTAAAGAACGAAAGCTAAAAAACGAAAAATAGTCGATATGAGCGAAAATGAAAAACAAGATGTGAGAAAGCAATGGAGGGATGCTAAACGTAAAAAAGTTAACGAAAATAAACCAGTGGTAATTGAAGCTGAAAGAGTACGTCGTCGCTATCGAAGCCAAGTAGGGCGAGAAAATAAAAATCTAAAAGAAAAAATTGAAATTCTGCGGCGAAAAAATGAGAAATTAAGAAAAATTTTAAAACGCTCAAGAAGCCGAGTACAAAAACTGACTGTAGAGATGGAAAGGCTCAAATCACAAAAGGAAGCGAGAAAAATTATTATAAATCAGCCACAATCAGTTGAAATCGAGGAACTTCACTATAAAAATGAAGTTACACCTATGACTAAATCCAATATTTTCATTGAGACAGAACTCCCAGATATTTCAGAGGAAGCTAAAGAGAGAGTTAAGCAAAGACTTTTACAGCAGAATGTTCTTGAAGAGTCCTTAAAAGAAACCTATAAACTTAGTAAATCATTCCAGGAAAGAAAAATATTGAAGAAGCTCACAGAAACTGAAATAGGCAAGAAATATAACATGAGAACAAACCTGGCAAAATGTTTAGGTATTAGGAGTGGTATTAAAAGGTAATACAGTATTAAACAAAAGAGACTAAAAACAGCATGTATTTTGAAAAAATTCTTCGAAAGAGATGACGTCAGTCGTATGACTGCAGGAAAGAAAGAGTATGTCACTAAAAATAAAATACAAAAACAAAAACGGTTTTTGCTTGATACGCTACTAAAATTGTTTAAAAAGTACAAAAATGAAGGCGGAAGTGTATCCTTTACAACATTTAAACGCTACCGTCCATTTTATATAGTTCCGCCTAATTTAAGTACCCGCAATACATGTGCTTGTATTAAGGTGTAGGTGGTATTCTTTGAGGAGCTGGGGTGGATTGAATAACCGATTTTTCCCACCTGTACGCAAAATACGCGCTTTGACGTGGAGTTGCGGAAACCAGCCCGTATTACCTACCTTACCTAAGTGGTCAACCTATCGCCCAAGAGCTTCAAATACATTTATACAAATAAATATAAAAAACTAACATGTTTAAACAGCTATATTAATAATTCCGGGAAGGGTTACGGTAGATATACTTACGGTATAGTTTTGTTTGGTGCTAGTGATGGGTACGTATTCGAATACCTAAAATTAAAAGACCTAACGTCAAATAACGTACGTTCAAAATACCTAAAATCTAAATACCTAATGTTTAAAATATCAACAGATACTACCCCTACGTTTGATACACCAACATTTAAAATATCTAAATGGTCAAAGCACCTAAAATAATGCATCATAGGTACATGATGTACGTGTTCGTCGAGCCAGCTTGATAGCTCGCGATTAATTTAAAAAAATGTGTTTTTATTTGGATAGTGATCGGTATTTTTCATTTCGGTCATTTAACGGTTAGGTAAACCAATTTTAGGTATTTTGTACGTAGGAATTTTAAGCTTTAGCTTTATGAACTTCGGTAACATATCCATTTGACATTTTAAACTTTCGGTATTTTGAATTTAGGTGAATTAATCGTTAGGTATTTAGATTTTAGGTATTTTGAACGTAGGTTATTTGACGTTAGGTCTTTTAATTTTAGGTATTCGAATACGTACCCGCTAGTGATGTAACCGAGTGATTTTAAAATGTCACAAGTAGTGCATGCATCAAATAACTTGATATCGTTTTTTTTTCTTTCAGATTGTTCTTGATGACAGCGCGAACTCACGGCAAAATGGAAACAAAACTACCCGAAGGAGGAATGCTGAACCAGATCCAGAAATAACAGAAGCTTTACAATTGTTGCGAGATATTTCATCTAAGAAACGCGATGACGTTGATGTGTTTGCCGAGTTCATAGCTTGCAAATTGAGGAAAATGGATGACTATACCAAGTCCTCAGTTCAAAGTCAAATCCAAAACCTAATTTTTGAAGCTGAAATGAATATGTTTTCGGATACTCGTCGTGAATTGAATACAGTTTCTTCAAATATTCGTTCAGGTTATTTTACTCAGCAACCAGTAACATCAACGCCGTCAACGTCGCAATCTTATTCAACCCGAGTACACGAGTACATTGTGCAAGATAGCTCGGATAACAATAGTAATGATGAAAGTCTTCAGACCCTAATGGAACTGAATTAAAGCGACAACTTCACACTCACGTTACTTTTATAAAATTATGCAGACACACACAAGCCATCACCACAAGTTTTGCTTTCTGAGGTTGTAAATTCATACGTGTATGAAGAATTCTGAATGTTTGTGCTAAAATGCCAAATGCATCTTCTACAACCATGCGTCCTCGACTTATCCTGTAATTGAAAATTCTCTCCGGTGACCCCTTCGCATGATTTCCTGAAAATGGTTTCATGATGTTGGGCGAGATGGGGAATGCGTCATCACCGATGAAATAAAAAGGCACTGGCGTATTTCTTCCTTCTAATGTTTTTGGTTGTGGTAAGTGTGCAGATTCACCTTGTATCATTTGAAACAAACTAGTGTTACGTAGAACTCCACCGTCAGATATGCGCCCTTGGCAACCGATATCTACGTATAAAAAGTTACAATTTGCATCAACCACGGCAAGCAAAACAATACTAAAATATGACTTGTAATTGTAAAATTCTGATCCACTATTACTTGGGACATATTACACGAATGTGTTTTCCATCAATGGCACCTAAACAATTAGGTACATTCCATTTTACCATAAAAGTTCGCTATACTGAAAGCCACTCTTCCTCTGTGTTTGGTAATCTTACATAGCCCGACAAGGTTGACACCAATGCTTGACACACGTCAGAAATAATTGAAATAACTATTTGTGGAGAAACTGTGAACAGAGTACCTAAAGAAAAATATGACTCTCCTGTTGCCAGGTATCTCAAAGCTATTGTTAACCGAACTTGAGCTGGTATAGCACTTCTCCAATTAGTATTCGCTTTCGATATTATGGGTCCAGGGGTCCAGTTAAGCATAATAGTGTTTCAAAATCTTCACTAGAAACCCTCAGAAACAATTCAAATTTCGAACGAACAGTTCTTCGGTTTATGTCATCCATTCTAAACTCTTGAAGCATTCTGGGAACATCACGCCTATTTCGTAGACTTGGTCTCATCCAAAATCTTCTTTTGCTTCTTTTTTTCTTTCGATAGAGAATATACACCAAAATTGCGGCAGCAATTGCGATGTTATCGCCCATTTTTGTCTCCAAGTATCTGCGTACACTTCTTACTTCACCGAAAGTCACAAGACAACTGAGAATATCAATTCAAAGCCGCGCTTGCCGGCGGCGCTTACCAGCGGCTTTTTGGCGGCTTTGCTTGTCGTCAAGCCGCCGGCAGTGCTGCCGGGCTGTGTGGATCCACAATTAAGCATTCCAATTTGACTTTTAAGGCTGAAGCCTTAAATAAATTGGGTTTAATAAAAACCACAGATTTAACAGATTTAGTTTCTGAAATGGTGTGCGACGTAAAGTCAGAAAGTTGCATGTATTCGGAATGTAATCTGTGCCGTGATAAAGTACTTCAAATTACTATATCGGCTGACCAAAATCAAGATGAAGTATCTTGGAATGAATTTATTAGTAAAAGTCACGAATTTGAAAAGGACGGTGAAAAAAAAATTACCAAAAGAATGGTTAAATTACAACAAACTGGTGTACTACATAATCTTGCAGAGTTGATACAACGAGATCTCAAAAGTTTTAAACGTCATCATTATAACATTTACCATCAATATATACAATATAAAGAAGCAATAGAAAAACTGGAAGATCACGAAGTTATTCTTCACTGTGACTTTTCGGAGAATTACGTGTGTAAAATGGCAGAAGAAGTGCAGGCCATGCACTTTGGAGCTTCAAAAATACAAGTCACGTTGCATACTGGCCTATTATATATAAAAAATGAGAAACCTTTATGTTTTTGCACCGTTTCACCTTCACTCAAGCATGGTCCTGAAGCTATATGGGGCCATTTAATACCAGTAATAGATTTTATTAAAGAAAAACTTCCCACGGTTCGCCGCATCCACTTTTGGTCTGATGGACCCACGACGCAATATCGTCAAAAATACATTTTTTTTCTGTTTTGTGAAATAAAGCAGAATGAAGGATTCCATCAAGCGACCTGGTTCATCTTCGAGGCGTCTCATGGTAAAGGAGCAGCTGATGGTGTTGGTGGAGTGGTGAAAAGAAAATTAGATGCAAGAGTTGCCTATGGGAAAGATATTTTTGATGCGAAGTCTGTATTTCAGACATTACAATCAGAAATATCAGTCAAGACATTTTACGTTTCTGACCAAGACATAGAAAAAATTAAAATATCTAATCCCAAAACAATTTTACCAATCCCATCCACAATGACAATTCACCAAGTCATCGTCACTGAAAATAAAAATATAGTTAAATACAGAACTCTAAGCTGCTTCTGCATGCGAGGCATTTGCGACTGTTTTTCTCCTAAAATTCACATACTTCTAAAGGAAAACAATAAAAAACAAGTTCGTAGATTCAAGAAAAAAAATACAAATTTAGATTCATCTTCCGAAGATACGGATACGGAGATCGAATATGCCGAAAGTGATCAATCTGATTGGATAGAAGCTGAATATTTTGATGATAATGATCCTAAAGAACAGGAAACTTGTAGAGAAAAAACAGAGAAAATAATGATATCTGGAAAAAAAAATACAAAATAAGACTGAATTATATATTGAAAACCATTTAACAAAAGAAAATGTAATATTAAAAACAAACATAGAAGAAGAAAGAGTGTTACAGATAGAATTAGAGAGTGTCATGCAAAAAGGATCAGAAAGTAAAGGGAAAAAGAAAGGAAACTGGAGTGAAAATCCTCGCCGATGTAAAGAATACGCCTGAAAACAGTAGGTATTTTGATTTTAAAACATCTGGAAAGCTCACAGAAATAGGTTTAAACTTTGATATAAGTTCAGGAAAAAAACTAACATCTAATAATAATCAATCGGAGAAAGAAAATCATGAAAATATATATTTAAATCCTATTCCGTCCTGTTCTGGAGTAAATACCGCGATGATTCAAGAAGCTAATGTGGAAAATAACGATTTTTTGATAAATGACGTTGTTTTAGTTAGATACTACGTTAGAAAAATATGGAGGTACTATATAGGATTTGTTCAGAGAATTCATAATGAAGATGGTATAACATTATTTACGATCTCCTTCCTGAAGACTGTAAAAGCCCCTAAGCTAAAATTTATTTTACCAAAAAAAGTTGATCTCGATGTTATTACAAGCGATTCGCTTGTTAAAAAAGTAAAAGTATTGCAAGATTCCAAAGATTACTATTTGGTTGATGATTTAGACGAAGTTTATTTTGTTTAGCTATCATTTGATTTTGTTTAGAAATCATTTTATTTTATAAATTTGTTTTTTTTTTAAATTTATGTCTCATTGGCAGTGGCAATTTTTTAACTTTCATATCTACAGGCTGGGCAAAAAATCATTCATCAAACGAAACAGGGCGATAGTTAGAATAATTTGCAGTAATAATTAAAAAAAAAGTTACTTTAGAACCCACTAGTAGCAGTAGGCTATGAAACAAAATATTTTTCTTTTGTTTTTTTTTATATTTTTTACTGCAAATAACCACAACTGTTTCGTTTGATCTACGATTTTTCGTCCACCAGTACTATTTTTTTTTTGTTTTCTTGGCAAAGTGAATATTATATTATTATGTAATCCAATGACTGATTAGCTTATTAGTAAAGATTTTGATATGTTTTTAAATTTAAGTTTTGTGACATTATTAATGTGAGTAACACAAATGATAAAAACAAAGTTTTTTTTTTGTGAACTGGGTTATTGGTAAAACACTAACAACCTTGCAGGGCTGCATTACTAACATCTTAAACAACAATTTTTGTTTAATAAAATTTATAAATTCAAAATAATAAATCAACTGATCCAGAATGTTATAGATCAGCTGTTTTTTTGTTGTTGAATTTTTAAAAGTCAATGAATAAAAGATGTTAGTAAGTAATACAGGCCTGCAAGGTTGTTACTGTTTTACAAAACTGTTTTGGATTCTATTTGAAAGTTTTGGTTTTGTAATTTAATTTATTTGGATTGTACTACTTATTAAATATTTCTCGAAATATAATGTTTTTTTTTATTTATTCCACTTACCTACCTAAAATCTTACGACTATATACACACACCCTAATAATTATATTGTGCTACATTTATATTCCAGTGTGACACATTCCGTTGTGATTTCCGTTGTGCGATTACGTAAAAAATTTGGTCCTGACCCATTTATGAAAACAACAGAAAGTGAAGAGGCTAAATATAGAATAAAAGGGTTTATAAAGGGAAAATCTTTAGAAATTTTGGAAGAAGATTTAACTTTGTTATGGCCAAATGGTAAAAAGATTCCGCAGGCTAAATTGGATGATCTTCTTTTGGTATTAGATCAATGTTTGATCCAAAAGACTGTATAGGTTTTTTATAAATCGCTTTTGTTTTGTAAAATTGTTTTTATAAAAGGAAATGAAAATATTATGGATGATGTTGATGGTTATGGGGATGGGATTGATTTTTCCATTGAAGATGAGAATGATGATTGTTTTTAAGCAAAAAATAAAGGCTACTTAATTTTGAGGATAAATATTATTTGATTATTTATAATGTCTTTTATGCCTTTTAATAAAAATGTTCATTTTAGTGTTTTGATCTAAGATCTATTCTAAGTAAAATAGTAATTGATGGTAGTAGTGATTGAAAATTAAAGATATATTAGACTATACGAAGTTTTATTTTATGAAAAAAATACAAATCTGTCATAATTCCTTGTAAATTTATGTTTTTTTGTTCTATTATAAAGCTTATGGCTAAATAATATGTTTATTACCCTGGGCTTTTAAATAGTATTTTAACTAAAAGGATCCATTGTCATATTTTTGCTATATCTCGAAAAATATGTCAAGATGTCGGACTAGAGATAAATAAAATAAAAATGTATGTATTTATCCTTTAGTTAAAAGCAACCCCAGAAAGTTAAAGTGGAGAATCAAAGACGAAACACGATCTGAACTAAAAACTTGAAATCTCAAAACTGTGTAGGATGGATCCTTTCCACTTAACTACGTCCAATTGGTGGTGTCAGTGACACGCAGTGGGAGGAAGCACTAACAGTATCTTGAGGGTGTTTGCTGCTGAAAGGCTGGATTGGCCTCCCATGGGTAGGTTTATCAAGCCTCATGCATTGCATGGAGCTTGCTGAAACTATCTGTCGTCGATTATCAATTTATAATCTTTGTTCTTAGTATTACTAACATAGTTTATATGATAATTTAGATACTAACACAATGTGGGCCGATGTAGTCTGTAAATAAGATTTTATTTTTATTTTTTATTATTACTATAGACAATGTTGAAGACCACCAAGAAAACCTTTCCTAGTTTCCAATCTATAAAAAAATTTGAAACATGAAGTTTTTCCAAAAGACACATAAGAAACCAGTTCTTTGAAAAGAATACGTCCTATCACAAATAAAGGAGTTTTACCTCTTTGTAATGTCTGTGGCCATCCGAACCACAACTAAATTTATGATCAGTGCCAAGCAGTAGATATGGATACCAGATACGGTACTGGGATTTATTAAAATATATCATACAAATAATAATAAACCTTATGGTAGGGACCGTTAATAAAACTTTTTTCTTTGGGATTTTTGATTAACTTTCAGAATACTTATGCAGTTTTCTTAGAAAAGTAGTAACAACATACACAGAATACTTGTCATAATGTACGAAGTAGGCTTGGTCAATACTACCCCAAATTGTTTTTAGATGAATAAGATGACATGCGAGTTCATAACAACAACCCTGATTTCAAACAATGTAAAAATCCAGGCTCCATACTGCTACAGAGAAATTCCAAAAGAAAACCCAATCATGGCAATCATCAATTTATGGATGAAGTTTCATAAAAAAGATAATGGTTAAAACAAAGTTGTGTTTGTTTAAATTATTATGTTTTTTAGCTATAGATATTTCTACATGGATATTTTTTTTTCTTGAGCCACTTAACTCGGGCATGCTGTACTTTGTAGCATATTTACACTTAATCAAAAAGGAAATGCTGCAACAATAGTTGAAGTACAAAATATTAACCCACAAAACAAACATGCAAAACCGATTACTCAATTCTATTCACTATCAAACCACAATTAAGAGAAACAATGCCTTTGTAGGTAACCAGCACCCTAGTTCCATAGTAAGTTCTGCCGTTGATAACTCAAAGCAAGAACCCATATTTTTCGAATTGACTCACAGATTTTTTATTTTTGGGCCTACCAAAGATTTAAATGTTTACTCAAAGGTTTAAATAATAATAAAAATTGGATCGATCTCGTGCGGGTCACAAGACAAGCGTATGTACCAAAAGCTACGAAATTGTAGATTTATTTTCTTTTCTCTCCATCATAACATAACCTCAGATTACCAGTAAGCATCAAACTAAACTTGAACCTAATCGATTGATTTAATTTTTTTGAATAATATATAATTGATTGACACAAAACACGTTTAGATAAACTCTAGGTTACTATACTACTCTGTTTACTACTTTGAAGTACTTTGTAATTTTGTATTGTACAGTACTGTACAGACGCCAGCACATCGACCTGTGTAGTGTGTGTGACATCGACCTATTATACCACAGACTACATAGGGATACTACGTATTATTAAAAGTATTATCTGGTAGTATTTGGTAGTCTGTAAACCTACTACAATCTGTCAAAGGACATGGACAAAAAAGTAATACCCTATAAATAAACATAGTAAATAATTTACTATGTTTATTATACAATAAAATAGAAAAATGAATTAATACAATTTTAACTTTTCTGAACTTGTCAGTTGAACTTTGAATTCATCTTGCATTACTTAAATATTATGATTTTTAAAATATTAAGTAATGTAAGATAAATTCAAAGTACCGTTTGTCAACGTCCCCCATATTGGACCACCGATATGTATTACTTTTCTCTAGGATGGACCCTATTTATAGATTAATAGACTTGTAGACATGTAATAAGGACGACAAAAGAAACATTTCATTCATATGAAACTGTCTTCATTGGTATTTTCTTTATTAATATAATCATCTTTTAATAATGTTGATGCGTGCGTACATACGCCAGCACATCAACCTACCCGAAACTGACAATTTTTCGCAATCACCTTTGAACCTCATACTTTAGTAATAAAGTTGAAAATCTAAGAAATTCGACAGATTGTAGTAGGTTGATGTGCTGGCGTCAGTACAATACATTTTATAACTATGCCGACGTCCATACCAAAATTGGCCATGTCCTTTCTACACTAAATAGATTTTCAACTTTAACACGTATGCATTACCCGAAATTTATGGTTTTATGTGGCAATGTTACAGGTGTGCTATGTGAAATGACTGGCAGAAATAGATCGTCATTAAATCGTAGCAAAAATATATTTTAGAAAATTTATAGTGACAGGTAATTTCACTTGACAAAAGTACTAAAAAACATATAGATTTTAATTCAAAATTGACTTCATAAGCACGTCTTATACACAAAGTATATCCATTAACAGCTACCCCTCGCAGCACATTAACATTCATTTTAAATGTGGCCTTGGACCACCGAGCGTGGTTGCAAGCCACACTACCCATCGGTTTTGGAGGCCTCGGCGTCCGCAAAATTACCAGCATTAGCTTGCCCGCGTTCCTGCCCTCTGTCCACGGCACTTAAAAGTTGACCGGGAAAATTTTAGCCCCTTGCCTGGTTTACTCTGAAGTGCCATGCTTGACCGATGCGAAGAACGCCTGGAAAACGGCTTGCCCGAATACAGATCGGCCCGTGAACCCGTCTCCCCAGAGGCAGTGGGATGAGCCGCTCTGCAGGTTGGTACGGAATAATCTTATTAATACGTCCACCAATACTGCTGAGCGTGCTCGCCTACTAGCTGTGGGTGAGTGGGAGTAAGGCCTCTGGCTTCAGGCACTACCGTTACCCAACATAAGCACTATGCTGGGTGATACCACCTTCCGGCTCGCTACCTGTCTGCATCTAGGCGCTCCTTGTGTGGCTTCGCATCGCTGCCAATGCGGTAAAGGTGTCGACTGTCTCGGACACCATGGCCTATCCTGCAGTAAGAGCGCAGGCCGGATTGCACGGCACGCCAGCATCAATGACATCATCCCTCATGCTCTTGTCACCGACGTTGCCAGCTGTTTTAGGATCCAATGGCTTGGCACGCGACGATGGGAAGAGACCAGATGGAATGACCATAATGCCTTGAAAGGTAGGTAGGCCTTTGGTGTGGGATGCAACGTGCGTCGACACCCTTGCGCCATCCTATCTTCCTAGCACGGCGGGCTGTGCTGGGGCTGCTGCTGCAGGTGCGAATAACCTCAAACGGCGCAAATATTCCAATCTTATTAGGACTTATATGTTTGAGGCGTTTCGGGTTGAAACACTAGGGCCATGGGGTCCGAGTGCCCTGTTAGTTTTTCAAGACATCGCCAAGCGGCTGGTCGACTCTTCACGTGACCAGAGTTCAAAGTCAAAGTTTTTAATAATGCGATTTTTGGTGACACAACAAGAAATATTTTATAGTCAGAGGGCTGACCTATTCTTTGGCCAAAGAATCAGCATTGCCATTCAACGTGGCAATGCTGCCAGCCTTTTGGACACTTTTCCTGTTGACAGCGATGCGAACAAATATTAATAAATAATTAACAATTTAAAAAATCTACCGGCTTTTATAAGTAACCACAACCCTTTTTTGATGTGTGTCTGCAGAACGTGCCTTCAGACAATCGGACCGACAGCAAAATCTTAAACGCCTCGCACCAGTTTCCAACTCGCACGTCCGATCCGACTATCGGATCCGACTATCGGATCGGACGTGTGGTAGAATGTTCAAAAATAATGGTTGTGTCATGGCTGGATCCGACTTTATGATTCTGATGAAAAAATCTGACGTGTATTCTCAACCCATCGCAACAAATCTCCAACTAATTATTTATCTGTGGTAACAAGTAAAAAAATGTCTGTTGTTTTATTGCGGCTGTGGGTCGAGAGTTGCCAGTATAGTGATGGAACAGTGCAGGTTTACTTGAATAAAACAAGATTGCTTCGAAATATTCGGATTTAATCCGTTCAGTTCGACCGCTAAATATCAAGTGCCTTACGTCAAAAAGAAATAGACGGTTGTCATAGTATAATGACAACTGTCACAGCCTGCCAGTTAAATACAGATAGTAAAAAGGCGATTATGAGTGACACTGAAATGAGAGATAATTCGACTAAATATTATTAGGTTAACAATAGTGTATACTCTAACTATGCGTTTGCACCAGAAAACATTCAACATGTACATGTTTCGAGACTTGTCACATGAAACAAATCTCATTACTTGTTTTGTTGGACTTGCGTTTGCACTGCACGAAACATGAGCAAGTCTTATGACAGATGTCAAGATTTGTTGTTAACTGCGTTCGCACTGTCTAGAAACATATACAATAGACATGTCTTATACAGAGATTTGTCACGTTTGCGTTCGCACTGTTGTTTGTTTATGTCAAATTATGTCTCGCAACTTGTATATTGTTTGATGTTTAGTGTTATCCGAGTAGGACGGTAAACATCCCGTGTTTATATCGAAACATGGAGTGGTCCAAATTAGACACGATTAAATTTATAGAGCTTTGGCAAGGCTTTCCATATTTGTGGTGTATGGACTATAAAAACCGAATAAAGCGTCGAGATTATTTATTACAATTAGCTGAGCAAATGGGCTTGGATAGTGTTATTCCGATCGACAAGAAAATTAAATATTTGAAAACTCAATTCAGGCCACTTTACGGCTGTACTTTATGGACCGCGCGTGCGAAGCTACATTTTTTTTTGCGTAAAGATGTCTACATAGACAACACTTTTACAAAATGACACAGCTAGCAAACGCCTAGTTTCCGAGAAAAACAATCCAAGTTTCGAAAATTCAACACATTTACGTAATAAAGTTGACATTTTGTCATAGTTAATGTAGGAATTCCATTCCTAGGTTGTTCCGTTCTATGTTCATACAAAATGACAGCGGATTTGGAATGGTTTTTAGTATAATTATAGTATGGATGAGAACTTAGGATGTAAGAGCGATGGATGAACTTAGGAGGCAAGGGGATGGCGGGTTCCTAGACACCGCCATTCCGTGTTTTTTTTTTTTTAACCACACAGAAGCACTCCGTCGACAACGCCATAGTTCACATTGTCCTTGAAAATGTCCATGACCTGAGAGCTAGTTACAAGATATTATTCAGTTTTTTTTGTTTGACCTTGACTTTTGGAGTCTAGACCTTGCCCTTGAAGATGTCACTGACCTCATTATTGTTTGGAACCTTATTTAGACTCGCCACGTAAACTTCACCACCCTTATACTCCCATAAATCCTGAAATAAACTTTTGGCAATTTTTTTCTCAACACCAATGGTTTTGCTAGATTTGCGGTTTTCAAAACTACACTAAAAAGGATGTCACGACCAAAAAAAAAAACCTACTATAAAAAATCGCCGGTCCCTAAAGTACAGTGCTTCCATTCTGAATAAGCAACTCATTCCTTATTTAATACTGCAGGCACCATGTGTTTTTCTTTTTTAGAAAGCCGTGCATCCAATACCTAAGTTTCTTCCTAGATTTTTGCCGGTCCAGATAAGCAATACTGGCAGCTACAAAGAATAAATCGTCTTCATCGCTATTCATTTTATTACCTACTTTTGATATTACCCAATATTTTTGGCTTTGTTTAATAAATAAAGTAATTTTGACTTCGCTATGATTTGGCCACAAATAAATCACTGTCACTATCAGTATGATTCACAGAACTTAAAAGTCGGCAAAATGCAAAATAAATCTCACAACATGTTGCTAGATTCATACAGATATATTTTTTGCTATGAAATTGGTTTGTAAAAAGATGTGGCAAAACATGTCAAGTGATAGGAAACTTCAAACATGTTTCGCGTCAACAAGTTGCTTGACAGTGCCAACGCGAGTCGATACATTGACAGAAAACAAAGATTTCAACATGTTTTGTCGTGAATGTTTCGCCAGTGCAAACGCACAGTTACTGTGTGTTTGCAATGTTTTATAAGTCAATGGTTTGCACTGGCGAAACATTCACAACAAAACATGTTGAAATCTTCAGTTACTGTGAAAGTTCTATACATTATTTGACAGTAACTAGCGATTTCAACATGTTTTGGTGTAATGTTTCGCCGGTTATAACGCACAGTTATCGGAACGCCACTCGCCAGTTGTCGATGTCAGCGCTGTGAGCGATTATGTTCATTACACGGCAGGTAATCTTCAAGTAAAATATCCTAACCTTAGTCTATGGTGTGTACGTATCTCATTTGACTGTTCCTTCCCCTCCCGCCTTCCGCACTTCTGTCCGAATGACGCCATGTTTGTTGGTCTGTCAATTTCAAAACAAACTTTTGAAATTTATTACAGTTTCAAAGTTGCACGTTACTTTATTTCCGTAACTTATCCTCTCAATTTCTGAAGCTGTAATATTATCGTGCAACATGCACTACAAGTGCTGTGTTGTGACCTGTGCTAGTAGACGAAAGGACGTCAGTTTTCATATGTTTCCAAAAAGTGAGATAGGACTCAAAAAATGGTTACAGTGCATTAACTGTGAAAGACTGCGAAGCTTCCAAAAACATCGCAAACGTTTTATGTGTCGAAATCACTTCGAGAAGAGGTTTCTTCATAGACTACTATATATATACTAGGGTTTCTTTCAACAACGCGCGATAGGGTTCGTCTTTGCCCCGACGCCTATCCAACGTTGTTTACTGGTCGCGAGATATCCAGTGGTATTCCTCAAACCGATGCAATAATACTCCACAAGTCTGGTACGTACCTATTTGAATATTATCACTTAGTCAATTTGTATTTCATTTATGTTTTACTCCTACACTACATGCAAACTTGTACAGTTTATTAGTGTAGACACTTCGTTCTCAACAAGAAGCATGCCCTCAGTTGAAGCAGTTATAATTAATGATAAAAGTATTTAAAACATTCATAAGACAGTCAACAATACCCAATTTATGTTTGATTGTTATTACATCTATAGGCGTTCACTTTCACAGAAAGTGTTTAGGGAGGTTGCATTACCTATTACAGTGATGTATTCCAAGTAAGATTTACTTACCGTCTTAAACTTTTAATACATTTTCGTAGCACAGACCCTTGTTATTGGTAGATATATTAAAAGATTATTTCCGCTAGCTGGAGAACAGCGGCAAAATAAATGTATAGTTTCGTGAAATATTCAAATCTCTGGAATACTTCACGAAACTACGCACTTCTTTTGCCGCTGCTTCATAATATGAGTTTTTTTGTGTATTTTACACAAACTATTATATTGAGTAATATAATAATAAGAGACATGTTTTTCAGTGTCAAAACAAATCATGACTACATAAAAAAAGAAGACATGTGGATCACACCTACTGGAAACCAGAAGTTGTGGACAAACACTCAATAACTGACAACATTTTTGGTAAGTTTCCATTGAAAAGGCAAAAAAATTCATATTTTTTTCTGTAAGTCTGTTCCGTAAGTTTGTCTGTCATATTGATGAGCAAGGAAATTGATCATGTAATCATGTTGTCAGTATATATCTTGGTAGCGGGATAAATTGTGCAGGGTGCAATGGACTGTAATTTAAATATTATTGTTCTTTAGAGCTCCTTTAATGCACCTTGTTTAGATTTTATTATTATTAATTAATATAAGCATAAATTTTCATTTTAGAAATGGATGTGGATGGAATTTCTTCATCACAGCCTTTGCCTTCTACATCTGGATGTGGACATGAAGTCAGGGACCAATAGCAGGTAAGAAATAAAAATTGTTTAAATATTAGATATGGGAAGTAAGTACCCATTCATAAGTATATTTGCAACAACTGACGAACATTTATATTCAATCAATTATTAAAAAATCAGCAAACTTAGTGAATTTTAAGTTATATAACCCAAAATGTCATAAACTGCTCAGTTTTGTAAGTTACTGTACTGATTTTTGGTTTAAGACTTTTGTTTATGACCTTAGTATTGACTAACTATTATTTAATTATTTTATTTGTTGTAGCTCATTATGCAGATGGAACGAAAGTAAGCTCTACAGTAAATAACACTGCAAAACTTGTCTCATTTTATGACGACCTGTTTGATTCAGTCAATGGAACAGGCTTCAACAAGACTTCTAAACGGAAACCTTTAAGACCGGGGTAACAGAACAGTCGCCGCACTACGAATTTTGGAGGGAAGCGATAAAAAATACTAAAATACATTAAATATGTCGACAAACACGGTAAGGAAACATCTGTGCCATCCTTTAAAAATTGGATTACAACTTTGAAAAGTTACTAGAGTGTGGCAATGTTTAAAAGAAAAAAAAAATATTAAAATTATGCGCCCGCGATATTTAAATTCGGATCCCATCGAAAACTTTTTTGGACATATAATTTTAGAAATACAAATCCAGATTGCCATGCCTTCAAAAGTACCTTCAAATCACTGTTAATCACGAGGTTTATAAAGTTTCACTCAGATAGCTACAATTGTGAAGAGGATTCAGGTAAACAGATATTAAAATTAAAATCATTTTTTAATAAAGAACAAACTAACTCAGAAACAGCAATTTTGTCACTTGCGGATTCTGAATTACGTTGTTCTCCTGAGTCCTCTGAGCTATCGAACTGGGTTGAAAGTGAAAGCGTTCAAAACACAGCAAGGCAAGAAAGGCTAAATGTCCACTCACGTGCATTTACAACTGGGTGGGTCATAAGAAAAAATATTACAAAAAATAAAATGTCAGCATTGCGAAGAAAATTTAACTTGTAGGAATCCAATTATGATTAAAAATACTGTAAATAATTGGATTTCTTTTAGAGAGTTCAAGAGCATCAAAGAAAAGAAATTGACCTACCCTTCAGAAAATGCTGTGAGATTTTTTGCAATCATCATAGAAGAAGCAAACAAATACTTAGAAAATCAATCTGAACAGAATCCTATTATAAAAAGTATTTAAAATCATATCAAACCTAAGTATTTGTTTGACTTCATAAATTGTGAAATGCATAAGAATGCTTTCTTGCATTGACTTTAAGATTAGCAGTATTTAATTGGTGCAATGTTATTAATAAAATATTAAAAAGCACAGATGTCTTCACTAAAAAGTAAACCTTTGTTGCCTCAGATGCAACTAAAAGCTTTAAATAAAATTAAAACAAAAATAAATGAAATTAATAAGAAAAGTTTTATTTTTCCCTAGCATTCCCTTTCTAACTTATTCATATAACATTTTGGTAATTTTAGTTTCATTTTATTGAAATATTGCAATAAATGCAATAACATTGCAATATTTCAATAAAATGAAACTAAAATTACCAATTCCTAGCAAGAAAAACCTTTTTAGGCTGACGGCTTACCACGCCATTGCATAAAGTTCCGCGCCGGAAAAATGCTACATTTAAAAAAAAAAAAACTGTCATCCATGATATGTACACTTAGGCCAGTCGAATTTTACTCTATGAGAGTGCCCTGTCTGATACGTAGTATCTCTAAGTAGTCTGTGGTTCATTATGTTCTAATTCGGAAAGCGGCCTAAGAGGTCGGCGACTTTGTTTTATTTTACCGGCGCATTATTTAATTTTATCTTTCAATAACTTTCTCATTGTGTCGAGGCTAATACTTTGTACTTTGAGTCAGTTATTGAACTTAATAAGTTGTTAAGTGAAGTAGTAAAGCTGACAACGGCGCGTGTTATTTATAGTCATTCAACATTCTAGTGTGGTATTTCGCCATTCACTAAGTCCAGCATCACATCGGTTATCTAAACCGGGAAGTAGCCGAAATAGGAAAAAATTTCTCCGGTACGTATCTACATTTTGCAGACCATCATAACTTTAGCTTTTGAAATAGAAGTCTAAAGATCTCCAAAGCAATGTGCACAAAACCAAAATGCAACAAATCTCCGACTAGTTATATACGATACACATACATACTAATAAAAAATCTTCATAAGTGTACTTCACAACAAAAAAAAAACAAATTACCTACATTGTATTATTTTGGTTGTTGAAATCCACATAAGAACAACATTCATTTCTACAATATTTCGAATGTGTAATTAAATTATTGGCACTGAGGACCGACCCACCAACTGGGTTTTCAAATATACACTAGAAAGGGTCTATTCTGTCCAAAAAAAATAGCTAAGTTATGTAAAAGCGACGGGTGTTAAAGTACAGTGGTTACAAATTATTGATAAGAGAGAAACAATCTAAGTCTGTAATTCATGTTATTTAAAATTAAACGTAATTTATGTTTTGATTGTTTTAACAATGACAGCATAGTAATTTTGTTGTTCTGTTTCAGAAAATATTCCAGTACTTCTAGTGGTGACACTGCATAGAATATTGTAGGTGGTTGCATTTTGTTGAGATGCATCAGAAAATTGAATGTCTAAAGAACTCAAGCAGCGGCCACCACAAGACAGAATCATGAAGTAGGAATATGCATGGAAGGTGCAGTTAATGTTTATTTGAGGTGTACCTATTTCATATTATTGTTATGGGTACTTCAGTTTTTTATAACATGTCACTATTTTAGTATTATTAATCTATTCATATTTTTATTCAACCACCCTACATTCATTTTTCTTGTCTTAAATCTAAATAATAAACAGTCGGTGTATCATGTGTCGGTGGAACTTTAGGAAAACAACTGTAATGCCTACACATAGGGTTCAGTTTGTGCTACAATTTCATATTTTTTATGACTTTTTCAACAATACTAGTGAGTCTAAAATCAATTTTATTTACTCCAGCATAAAGTTGATATTTGTTTAAGTGGAAATAACATCAATTGGAAACAATTTATTTAAATAGACCATAACGTCGTTGCGACTTTAAGATCTCTTATGAACACTGAAAAAAATATAAAGAATCTTACTGCAACAAAAAATACAGGTATCAGTCACGTGGTCTCCTGCTTTCTACTTTACTATGATTTGTTTAAAAAAAAAGGAGTAACATAGTAAAAAAAAATAAAAACAATTTCAGTTAACACATAAGAGATTTCGATTGCGCTTCCTGATCACATGAGAGGTTATGAACTAAAATGCCTACAATAATTTCAAATAAAAAACTATTAATGTTGTAGAAAAAAAAAATTTTTCTAAAAATAAGACAAGTTAGGTTATTAATTAAGTTAATAGCACTTTAAATCAAAAGTTTACCAAATCAAATTAACAATATTTCTATATTTAACTTTATAAATCTTATAATGGTTCATTAAGTACCCGGATTAAATTGTAATGTCGTATAAAAGGGATGGTAGTCCTGATCTATTACCATTTTCAGTTCCTGTAAGTGCTTATACTTACTCTCAGTAATTTTTAATGGACTAAAATATAATCGGTTTGGAAATACTAGGCCATTTCTTTGATTATTTCTTCGCTGTGGAAGTACAGACCACTCATCGACATGTCTCAACCTATAGAATATGGATCCATCAGATAAATACTTAAGTCCCCTAATGTCCACCACGACTGGATCTCCCTTCTTTTTACCTGGTCGAATGGATTTCAGGTTCGATTCCAGTTCTTCGAAATTTAGGAAGAAATCATGGTGAATGGATTTAACATCATAGGGCTTTTTTGGACGAGCTTGTCTCATCCGAATGATATAATCACTGGGAGCGAATATTGGTGGCTTTATGTATTGCTTGTAACGAGTTTAAAATATCGTTACATGCTTCTCGTCAGTTAGTCGATTTCGGAACGTTTTTTTTTGCTGTCATCGATTGTGTTTGGTGGAAGCTGTCAACTTTGACGTGATCACTTTTGCGACGAACATTCCTGATGTAGTATTGAATTTTAACGACATTTTTTAATCGGGATAAATCCTGGGTATTGGCGGCCTATTGATGCCGTAAACTTCTAAAACTTTCCCTCAGGACGTGGTGACGTAGGAATAATCCTTCATTTCTTTGGTAAGATTGAATTCTTTCGGATTGATAAATTGGATAGCGTGACGAGTGCTCGATATCATACTAAATTATTGTTCCAGGCTTTTAAGTGATTTGTCGCCCGCCTGAATTTTGTGGTGCATTTAAATTTGCCATTTGTTGGAAAAGACGGTAAGTTATTATTACTCGTGGAACGCCACGCTTCCCAACGTTTGGGAATCCTGAACAATTTATTAATTCTCTGTAAATTTTGTTTCAGCCGGATTTATTTTGACCGACCCTGGTCCCGACGTTTTTTTTTTTCTTTTTTTTCTTTTTTTTTCTTCTCTTTTCTTTTCGATTTATTTTCTTTACTGGATATATTTCTACAAGGGATATTTTCATCCCAACCTTCTACGCCACGATCCTAGAGGTTTTATTTAACCATTTTATTTAACCATTTTATTTAATCATTTCTTTTTTTTACTACCTACCTTTTTTTTATCAACAAAGATGCAATAGTAATGTAAGTTCCATAATAATAATATTGTAAATTCAATGATAATAATGTAAGTAATTATAACCTTTTTTTTTGTATTTAATTTCATAATTTTATTACTCTGAAGCTACTGGCAATTAATTAAACAAGGTATTAGCAAAGGAAATTCCATTCTTTTATTCATTTAATTAGCTACCTACCGGCAGATTAAAAGTCTGACTCTCCGAAGAGTTCTATCTGGCAAGTTTGGTTTATTTGAAACATACTGTGTGCATCTCCAAGGCGCCCGAAATTATTTTATTGTTTAATTTGTATTTTTTTTATAGGAGAACACACCATCTTTACACATTTTTATTAAATTGGGCAAGCTCCCAACACATGTGACACTCATGTACAACCCATCCATTACATTTGTCGCTCTGCGAACAGGGACTTGAAGTAGCTTCATTGTATCTTATAAATTATTATTGCATCTTATATTTTGTAGTATTGTTTACAGAACAAATTAGATAGTTTCTGTAATACACTTTTTTTTGGAATGTTGTAATTTACAACTAAGTTTTCTTGATGTTTCCTAGTAAGTAAACAATATTTACTAACAACTTTATTGTACTATTGTGTGTTTAACTTTTATGGTTACAGCAATATCATTATACTCTTGCAAAATCAACATATTGTATGGTAAGACAGTTTTGTTTTGTATAAGTGACTCAACGGTGTAAAACTAAGTGCGGTGTTTCATATTAGATTTTAAACAAACTTTGGTTTAACTTAAGTAATACCTAATCATAGTTTAAGTGATATAAGCTTATCCTGTAAATTATTACTGCATCTTTTCACTTTGAAATTTTTCATAAAAATCAACTTGTAGGTAACTTAAAAAATATTTTTTCACTTTAACCTCAAATATTTTACAACTTGTGATATTTTGCCCTGCTTTTCTTATCGTATTGTTTATTCATAATGGATAAAGAAGATCAATCTCCTCTGCCTCTTGCTAAGGATAACATGGAATCTGATGGTGCATGCACAGTTCCTAATGTTGCACCTGTTGCTCCTGACATGATTAATTTGACAGAAGTACCACTTTCTTTTGATCATAATGACAGAATTGCACACTCTTCTTCAGCTTTTGCGATGCACGCTTTGCCTTCGTTTAATTCTATGAATGTTTTAGTTAATGAACATATTAAAAAGAATTTGCCTTCTGCAATTAAGTTACCCGATTTAAAAAGGAGTAGAATTAAATTCGACGGGAAATCTTGTGTTAGAGAATTTATTATGGAAGTTGAGGAATATTTTTTATACAAAAACTTTGACGAAATTTTGTTGGTTGGTTCATTTACGGACTTGCTTGATGGTATTGCATTGAAATGGTTTCGCACAGTTCGCTTTCGTATTCCATCCTGGCACGAACTTAAACTTGCTCTTCTTAAACGTTTTGACAGGCCGGATTTTGACTATTTGCTGGAACATGACCTTCGTACGAGGAAACAGAAGACATCTGAATCTCTTCCAGATTTCATTACTGAAATAATGGACATGGCTAGTCGTCTTTCTTCGCCAATGTTTGATGTGGTTTTGGTTACTATTATTAAACACAACATGTTGCCTATTTACACACCTTTTATATTTGGTAAGCATATTGATTCTGTAGAACAATTTCTTGTTCTTGCAAAGGAACTTGAAGTTTTCGTCAGCCATAAATCATTTAAAACTGAAAAACCTACCGTAAAGTCTAATGCAGTTTTAATTTGCTTAAAGTGCAAAAAGCCTGGACATCATTTTAAACATTGTACATCCATACCTGGCGTTATTTGTTTCAAATGTCAAAAGGTTGGTGTGACATCTAAGAATTGTGATGTTTGTAATTTAGAGAAAAAGAGCTCTAGCGAGTCAAAAAACTAATTAGGTCGCATCGAGCCCCTGTTGTTATTGATATAACCGCGAGTGTCTCGATGAAAGAAAATTTTGCTAAATGTCACAAACCTGATGATGCTACTCGTAACAAAGACTTTGCAAACTGGTTAGACTATTTAAAAACATTCTTCCAAATTTATAGATCAGCTCCTGTTTTATTTGTTAAAGATAATGATACTAGACCGTATTTACAATTTTCTGTAGGTAACCATACTTTTTCTGTTCTTTTCTATTCCTTTTCTTTACTGGATATATTTCTACAAGGGATGTTTTTATCCCTACCATCAACGCCACGATCCTGGAGGTTTTATTTAACCGTTTTATTTAATCATTTCTTTTTTTTACTACCTACCTTTTTTTTATCAACAAAGATGCAATAGTAATGTAAGTTCCATAATAATAATATTGTAAATTCAATGATAATAATGTAAGTAATTATAACCTTTTTTTTTTGTATTTAATTTCATAATTTTATTACTCTGAAGCTACTGGCAATTAATTAAACAAGGTATTAGCAAAGGAAATTCCATTCTTTTATTCATTTAATTAGCTACCTACCGGCAGATTAAAAGTCTGACTCTCCGAAGAGTTCTATCTGGCAAGTTTGGTTTATTTGAAACATACTGTGTGCATCTCCAAGGCGCCCGAAATTATTTTATTGTTTAATTTGTATTTTTTTTTTATAGGAGAACACACCAACTTTACACATTTTTATTAAATTGGGCAAGCTCCCAACACATGTGACACTCATGTACCACCCATCCATTACATGCTCTATAGTGGAGTGAACACTGTCTACTTCCATCATTGTATGCCCTTTTTCCAAGTAAAGTTGTTCGATGCAAATTTTCTTTCGTTGTGCCAAATCGCTTAGGGCACTTGACAAAATTCGGTTCCGGTTTTGGTGTCCACATCCATCAGAAATAATAATAATCTGCTCTATTGAGGATGGCAGGTTTTGACAGAAGTCTATAAGACAAGATGTGAATTCATTAGCAGTAACATTACCATCGGCTTCGTGCCAAAAGTAAATTGTTACATCCTTAGATAGCACGTTATAAACCGTGAAGTTATGGCATTGTAACTTCAATTTGTAGTATAAAGCACTGGCCAATAGCTTTGGGGCAAGCAAAACACTTTGAACGTCGACTGTTATAACAACAACTTTATCGTTTGCACTAGCTACAGCATTTATTTTGGCTTCACGGGCTTCATTTTTTTTCGCAATATGGCTATCATATTCTTCTTTGGAAATGTTCCCGGCTTTATAACTACAACACGTGTCGCACTGATCTTTACGGGGGTGATGAATGCCAATATTTTCTTCTGCAAGAACCTTCAAAAATGTCTTTCTCGAGGCAGACTTGTAGTTGTTTGTGTTACACCACTCCTTAAAAACCTGATGCATGTGGAGTTCAGATCGAAAAGTTGATTCAACATAACTTTTTTTTGAGCTTGAACGACAATAATGGCTTGGCACTTTTGGTAAAATATCCAGCCATGATTTCACAATTCTTCTCAATTCAATGTTCTTTCTTGGCCTAGCTATAATATCAGAACGTGGTGCAATATTTTCATGAGTTTGCTCATCGATATTCTCCTCGACAACATCAACTTCTCTAGTCCAGCGACGAAAACTGTCTTCGCCAATGCAAAGTGTATTCAGAAAAAATAACTTACACACTCTCACTCTAGTACATTCTGCGTCCAATTTATTGATAAAGATATCGTGGCCACTTCCTTTTTTGTTTGTACGACTTGGTTGAGATACAGTACGTCGTCGTCTTATACATCTTCTGACTGCTGAAGCTTTTATAAACGCTATTTTCTCTGGCCAAGTTTTAAGCTTCCAAAATTTATTATGGATCTCTTCACGTTCTTCGTTTGATACAAGAGCACAAAGAAAAGAATTTTTAGACTTAGGAGCAACAGATGTGTGCAAGCAACGCGGTTTAATAATTCTTTCAGGCCTCTCCACACACGCTGTCCATTTGCCAGCTAACTTTTTATACCCAAGATACGATTTACCGGCAACACGGGCTTTTTGATTCAGTTTAACAGTGCACGGAAGGGGCCTTGCTACAGAGACAGAATTACTATCATCTACATTCTCGGCCAATGCTACTCCACTAATATTGTCATCATCGTCACTGTTATCACTCTCACTCTCCAGAGAAGGCAAAATCCTGCGATTTCTTGAAAATAAATTTCTGTTCCTCCGTAAATCTTGCACAGTCAAAGACCTGATATTTCCATCCATGTCCAAACGTTCTTCAACCTGGCTCGACAACGGATAAAGATAAGAAGAAAGATTCCTCCTCCTTCGTGTAATCGATGGAACCCAATCTGGGTCATCATCACTATTATCGCTCAAATTTTCAAAAATAGGTATTTGTGATACCACTTGCCTTGATTCAGATGCAATTCCCGAGACTTCAGTAGAATGGAGTATGCTGATGCTATTATCAGACCAAGTTTCCGTATTTTCGGCCGCAACACGATGATCTTCCACGGGATGGAGTATACTGATGCTTTGATCAGATAAAACTTCCAAAACATCATCTTGACTATTTAAACCTGACGATATCAGGCCTAAATCTTCTGGCGAAATAAGGGAACCACTAGAACAGCGCTCCACCCTTGAGTTTTGCCCAAAATCATAAAAAACAGTGGGTTCGGAATCGCCTGTATTTTGCTGATTCACTAATAACTCAATCTCACTTGAACATAGGTTTTTACTCATTTTTATAGTTTTACACTCGCAAACTTAGTAAATTTTCGTTTTACACAACGGAAAACAGGTACCGACCTGCAATCTGCAATACACCCGCACTGACTGGCGAAATAAATTATTACGAATACCTAGCTCCATCTATCGTCTAAGATTGGAGAATAATCGTATGATTTATCTATTTCGCTCGTCTCCGTGCTATATTGGTCTATGGGTAGTAAATCGTGTTTACAAACATTCTGTCTAAGTCGTCCTGATGCACATAAGATATTTTGTTTTAATAATAGTCGCAAAAACAACGGGTATGATTCGTAACTAAAATCTCGTATGTATAAATTGACACATAAGACATTTTAAGTACCAACTTTTGTTTAGCAGACACATTGGCGATCTTGTTATTAGTAAAAATACAACGATAGAATCTCCGTATATACATAAGAGTTTTTGCATTCGATAGAGCTGAAAAAAGTATACACAGCTGGCTTAAAAAAGCGATTTTGCTAAAAGTGACACATAAGAGGTCTTAAAGTCGCAACGACGTTTAGTTTATTTATTTATTTAGATGTATAAAAAATATGTATTAGGTATGTTGACGCTGTTGGTACTCCCCGTCACTTATCCATAAGGGTTCAATAGAAAACCAGCGTCAGACAGCATCTGTGGGGCATTAATGCTGAAATGAAGTGTGTTCCTCTGTGGCCGGACCACAGTTTAGTACTCAGATGCTATAGTTCGAAATAATACCTACCTAAAGTCTACTTTCATCGGAATATATATATATTTTTAGTACCTCAAGAGATATCTTTTTAATTAACAATGTATGTGGTCCGGCCGCCAGGCAGTGCTCTCTGGCCGCGCCACCTCAAATTAAATAGAGTATAATGAACTATTAATAAATCAATATCCCGAAAAAAACTACCTAAGGAGTACCTTGCATACGACAAATACGGTCCAATAAACCCCTTTAGTTAAGGAGTTATTGGTCGTAGGGTGTGGTCCGGCTGGAAGGTATACTCTGCAGCAAGTCAATTTTGCAATATTTAATATTAACTATACATAAATCAATTTATATAATAGTACCTTTTCTCTACTCTTCGTTGATACTTTTTTCTCTCAAGAAACTATTAATTTTGATTAATTAATCTTTAAAGTATGTGGCGCGGCTAGGGAGGATTACTTTCAGCAAATATAACGAAATATGCTTTATTTCTTTATGCCAACGAAAACTGCTTAATAAGTACTCTATAAAAAGACCTGGACTTCATCTATAAACTTTTATTTTTATTACTAACAATGATTTTAAAAAAGGTGCACTTTTTGGTTTTTGTTTACCTATCTACTTAAGAATAATTTGACGAAGTAATTGAAAATTTTGGTTTAAAATAAACAATAAGTATACGAATAACAAATTCAACAACAACAACAATATTCGTTTTTTAATTGTTAATACAAGGTATTGTAAATGACGGAAATAGTTATTTGTGCAACAAGAGAGCAAAGTTGTTTTTTGCTGCGAGTGTTGATTTTGAATCTCGAGTAAGCGAAGGATTCTATAATTGAATCACGAGCGTAGCGAGTGATTCTAGGTTAGGATCCTGAGCGCTGCGAGGGATTCAAAGACACGAAATGCATATAACTTTGCTCTTGTATAACACATACAACTTTTCACCTCAGCAGCGAGAAAATACAACATGTAAAAAAAAACCTGTCCGATCCGTGAGGATGTTGTTAAGTATCGTACTGTGAGCATATTTATGTGGAAATTTTCAGGAAAAAAGAATCCCCACATTTTTTTTTATGGTGAAATTTACCGAATTTTACATTTGGTGCGGGCGGCGGCCGTAATTTTGCGGGTGTCTAAAAGTCATAACTTATGAGTTTTGCAAATTTTTAATGGATTTGGGGTAATTTTGGAACTAAAAATGTGAATTTTAAATACCAATAACTTTTTTACCATCAATAATAATTAAAAAATACTCTTTTGTAATGTTACTGCAGTACCATATGCCCTTTTCGGATCGGACAAGGTTTTTTTTTTTACATAATCTTCATCACCTCGTATTTTGCAGCCACCATCTTGGATTTACATTTTGACCTCACTATTGACTTAAGCACCCTAAAACTATGAAAACGATACGGCGATACCCATGATAAAAACTTGAAAATTTTCACAGTCGCCATCTTGGATTTACATTTTAATGACATTATCGGCTTTAGCACCCTCGAAAACTATTAAAACTACACCCTTGACTAAAAATGTGAAAATTTTCGCAGCCGCCATCTTGGATTTTTATGTTGACTTCACTATCTGCTTTAGCAACCTTGAAAACCATAGAAACGATACCCATGAAGAAAAATTTAAAAATTTTCGCAGCCGCCATCTTGGATTTACATTTTGACTTCACTATCGGCTTAAGCAACCTTGAAAACCATAGAAACGATACCCATAAAGAAAAATTTGAAAATGTTCGCAGCCGCCATCTTGGATTCACATTTTGACCTCACGATCGGCTTTAGCACCCTTGAAAACTATGAAAACGACACCCATTAAGAGAAATGTGAAAATTTTAGCTACCGTCATCTTGTATTTTCATTTTGACCAAATTCACACTTTCTATCTCTCACCGTCTTTCTTTCTCTTTGAATTAGAAGAAGACAGTCGCAAGCGCCTTTTCGCGTGACGATTTCTGCCAGTGCACTCTTACCGCAAGCCGCTTAAAGAACTTCGTTCCAAATAATTTAATAAATCAGAATTTAAATAAAACGTTAACAGATGATTTGCAATTTTAAGGTTTTATGTGTATCCGAACGTTTTATTGTTTGTTTCTTTTTTGGGCCTAGTAGGTAGGTATGGAATTTTGAAATCAAACTTCGAATCGACTTGTTTCTATCTCTCGCTTTTTTCGTATCGAAGTGAAAGAGACAAAACTAATTGAAGTTCAAATCTTTAGAATTTTGTGAGTAGACCCAACACTGTTTTCGGCATTTAAAAATAAATAATTAAAAAGTTACACGCTCGCAGCAAAATCGAATTTTGCTCACTGTTTTTAGACAGCAAAACCTGCTTGTTTGAGGTGCTGAGGTGAAAAGTGTTTTATATAACAAACTTAAGTCAATAGATTGAATTTAAGCATTTAACCCTTTAAACAAGAAATAACAATGAAAAAAAGAGTGTACCAAAACCGCGTATTAAAAATATAGTCAATCAGTATTACAAATAAAGGAGTTATGAAGTTATTTTCCAACTTTAAAATGCAAGGCCTAAATTAAAAATAAACATTTTGATAAAAATAAGTTATAATTTACAATTTTGCGTATAAAATACATTACATTTGTTATTCGTATAAGTACTTATTGTTTATTTTAAACCAAAATGTTCAATTACTTCGTCAAATTATTCTTAGGTAGATAGGTAAACAAAAACCAAAAAGTGCACCTTTTTTAAAATCATTATTGGTAATAAAAAATAAAAGTTTATAGATGAAGTCCAGGTCTTTTTATAGAGTACTTATTATGCAGTTTTCGTTGGCATAAAGAAATAAAGCATATTTCGTTATATTTGCTGAAAGTAATCCTCCCTAGCCGCGCCACATACTTTAAAGATTAATTAATCAAAATGAATAGTTTCTTGAGAGAAAAAAGTATCAACGAAGAGTAGAGAAAAGGTACTATTATATAAATTGATTTATATAGAGTTAATATTAAATATTGCAAAATTGACTTGCTGCAGAGTATACCTTCCAGCCGGACCACACCCTACGACCAATAACTCCTTAACTAAAGGGGTTTATTGGACCGTATTTGTCGTATGCAAGGTACTCCTTATGTAGTTTTTTTCGGGATATTGATTTATTAATAGTTCATTATACCCTATTTAATTTGAGGTGGCGCGGCCAGAGAGCACTGCCTGGCGGCCGGACCACATACATTGTTAATTAAAAAGATATCTCTTGAGGTACTAAAAATATATATATATTCCGATGAAAGTAGACTTTAGGTAGGTATTATTTCGAACTATAGTATCTGAGTACTAAACTGTGGTCCGGCCACAGAGGAACACACTGAAATGAACCTTTTTGGCGCAGCTGTGAGGCACACAATATTATTGCTTTATGATTATTTTCACATTTTATTTTGTTATTCTGTTTTACAAACTGTGTCCAAATAAATATTATTCTATCTTTCTTTGTATGTACTCAGGCTACCTCCAAATTACGTTTTTTTTTATTTTTATGAAATGGTATCATGAAATGCTCGGGGTGTGATTATGATTTACACAAATATGGCCCGTTCATTCAAATAGTTATGGTGTGTTCTTAAAGTATCTGATGAAAATGTAAACAAATGGATCAGAAAATGTACCCGCGGATGCCAATTTGTAGTGCCACTTATAGTGTTTTGATAAAATAATTTGAATACTTATTTCAAAAATTAAATCACCTTAAAATATTTTTTTCTAATCCTACTAATATGTAGTATGTTTGCATGTTTGTTACTCAATCACAAAAAAACGGCAGAACAGATTTGGATGACAGTTGGCACACAGATAGTTTATAATCAGAATTAACACATAGGATACTTTTTATACTGGTAATACACTCCCTTGGAATAATTTCCGACTTTCATGCGGGCGATGCCGTGGGCTAAAGCTAGATTCTAATAAAGTTACTAGTTCTCTTTATCTAGTGCAATCACTAGATAAAGAGAACTAGTAACTTTATTTAAGAATGTATCCTGAACAGGGTTTGATAACACTTTCATCAGATCCTATTAGAACAGTATGATTGGATATTTTAAAACAGTAATTAATACTTACTACAAACTCATTACAGCATTCCTTCATAAAATGAAATCAATGACATAGTTATATCAACAATGTTTTATTTCAGATAGCGGAACCTCAGCTCTTCCACAACTTCTTGAACATGCAACAGTCATCAAACCTATTGCAGTCATTTCTACAAAAGAAGGGGAAATACAAGAAAATAATCAGAAAAAGTAACCCTTGGATACAAACCAAACCATGATGAAAGTTTGGAAAAATAAAAGAAATTGCAATCTCAATCAGGCAAAGAGAAAATGTAATAAGGCATTTAGTTTTATGAAAAGTTAATATAATTTATTAGGTTTCACACACGGGTATTTTGCATTCCTAGCCGGGCGAAATTATTTGTGCGGTTTTTTCTGCTGTAAAATTCAAAAGTCATTTATTCAAACTAGGCTGAGAATCAGCACTTTTCGAACGTCAAAATTACATAAGACAGTCCCCCAAAACGCCCACCCTTCACCACTTCCTAGTGCTTTTGCTGGGAAGAAGAAGTGGCGCAACAAACTCCCCAGCAGCACAGCTGTCTGTTCAGTTAGAGAAAAAATAAAAAATGATTCTATACAACAGTATGCAAGACAATTTACAATATGCAAAAAATAATTTAAATTATAAATTAAATAGCTATAATTAATTGCCATATGACAGCTAGCACACGCCAATATACCAACCAAAAGCATCGAGAACTATACTCAAGCAGAAATAAAAATAACTAAAAGTAAACAATATCTAAAAAAAAAAGAAGAAAAAAGAAAAGAGAAAGAAAAGTAGGTAAGACTTACTAAAATGTACAGACGACCAATGGGGAGGGTCCAACAATGAGCTTTATGGGCTAATATGTTGATAATTAAAAAAAAGTGTATTCATGATTTAGAAAAGGTTTAATTTTTTAAATAGTTGCATCAAAAAATATAAAATAATCTAATTTGATGAGGAAGAATGCCAGGGTTCATCGACACTTTCTCCGACCTCTTCTGTTCCATATTCCGAATCTGAATCATTTGATTCTGGTGATGGTGGCAACAAAATAGCTATCGCTTCTTTGGAAAAAGGTTCCATTCTGCTTTTTGGTTTTGGCCTCTGACTTGTGAGCAGTGGATCCGAGGATAGTAGAAGGCGATTCATTACATCTGCATTGCAATCTATTCTCGAAAACTTCCTCGCAAAATGATATCTATATATTCTGAAATGTTTATTCCTAGCTTCAGCAGCCTCTTCCGATAGTAGTCCGATAGGCAATAACGCCTTTTCCATGACTGTAGCACCATGCATCAAAATTTTGTGCATAGTTGGACTCATTGGATGCCAGCCGTAGAGCGAGACGTAGTCGTTTGCCGTCTCCCAACAGTAGTCAGCAAATTTTTTCAAGTCAACTTTATGGCCGCTTGAAATTACCTCTAATATTATTTTTAATCTGAATATCAAGTTGTAATCGATACAGGTAATTTCTGCAGCCTTCTGTGGGTCACCAAATAATCGCCTGCTGGTATTACCATCATTGGTGTTGCCGAACCCAGCTTTCGGCACATCCACAATTAATCCAGTTTCTTTTTTAAATCTTTGTTGTATGGTGGCTTTTCTTTCTTTAACTGTAGCTTTGTCTGAATCTAACCTCACTTGCCATTTTTTTATCGGAAGCTTGTAAGAAAGGTGCAAAACACTTTCAAATAAGCGAATCCTAGCGTGAAGGATAGATAAGCCAAAATCCAAGGCTTCTATATCAACAGGCATTTTAATGTTTAAATTATTGAATTGCTTAGAAGTAGCTCCACAAATGTAACACCTCATTGTTGAGCTGGTTTACGTAGCAGCATTGCACACTTTAGCATCCACCATTGTTAATGTCAATGTATGCTTAACATTAGCGAACAAGCCATCATTTACGAATTGACTGTTTTCTAGTTGTTCTATTTTTGTTGATATGTATTCGATTTCTTCGTTTGTCAAGTCAGTAGTTTCTTTAGCAAACCTTATTCTCATTGGTCTACAATAACGTGGTGAGGAGGGAGTCGGATTCTGCCATACAATTTTTTTTCCACATTTTAACTGTAGCGGTACTAAACAGCTTTGGAAGATGTTAGAGTCAGAAGAGTCTTCATTTTGCAGTTTCTGTTTAAATTGGGACTGTTGCGAGCCGTCACAACACCACTTATAGATAAGTTCCAATGAACCACGTTCTCCTTCAGTTAAATGCTTTGCTTTTCCTTCTGTATTAAACTATAACAAGGGTAATATTTCTTATTGGAATTTCTGACGATCTCATATTGTTTTCTTGAAAGATCTGCTTCAACAAACATTGATAGTGCTTTAAAGGGAGATAATTGTGTGTCACTAGCTTGCAGCGATTTTGAATAAGCTCGTTTGTATTTTATTGCTCGCTTTGGTGACTTCATGACTTCTGACAGTAAACGGGACACATTTATATAGCCAGACGTCTCTAGACTAGTTTTGGCTGCATGTACTAATGCTCCTTGACTGACAGTTGACCGTAGTTCACTGGTTTTCTTCCGCTTGTTCCTGTCAGAGAGTTCGCCAAAAGGTTTTGATGGGCGACCTGCTCGCTTTTGTGGTAGCGAAACAAGAGGTATCTCGAACGTTCCTTGAAGCCACGCAGCATTGGCAGAGACAAATTTATGAAGTATTCTATTTGCTTTTAACCAACTTTTCTTTAAATCACTTTTGAAATATGAAATTTTATGTTTCAAAACTTTTAATTGTTCTTGATTAAAGTTGTCAGACGATAAAAGGTAATTTTCCAAATAATCGACTTTTTCAGCAAACGTGTGTAATTCTTGTTGTTGCATTTTATTGAACAGGTATTGTCTAGTCACAACTTTGTAGTTAGAGACCCCTGGTAACCCTAAAACAATAAAAAGAAAACACTTCATAATTTGCTTGAAAATAACGGTTAATACTTTTTAGGTAACACCAACACAAACGCATACGTTTCGTCGAAAGTAGCGTAAAGTAGAACTTTATTCGTAAAATATCTATAAATATGACAGTTTTTGTCATGCGTAACAATAAAAATCGTTAGTCGGAAGTATTCGGAAGGATAACTACAATCACTTTGAAATTTAAAATTCAGGTAAAAACTGATAAAAAAATCGAGATAGTTGTAAATTGATTTTGAACCTTACATATACATGTAAACATTAGTAAATTAAACTGTTCTTACCTGTACCTATTATGATGATCCATAGTAGTTTTGGTTAAATAACTCACTTAAAAAAGCAGTGAGGTCTCAAACGCAGCGCAGTACGTTTTTAATGTAGCCAGTAACTGACGCGAGCGCATGCGACAACAATTAAGTTCCGACTGGCTTGCTAGCTACGGTGCGGGCGCTCGAGCCCGAAAAGGGTCGTCTATTTTTCAGTAGCTACCTGACTCGCTGACTAGTATTCATTTTTGCTTTTATGTTGGAATTTGTTTTTACCAATTACACCCGGCTAGGAATACAAAATACCCGTATGTGGGTTGGGGAAAAAGTTGCTTCGCATTTTTTAAGAAGATTCAAAACATTTTTTAATATAGTTTATTTACATTTAACTAAAGTATGTAGGTATGTAAGTAGGTAGGTAGGTCATCCTGTATAATAATATTAAATTTACTATCAAATAACATCATTTACAGACCTTCGGCAAATTTTGGCAACTGTCAAAACTCAAATTGAAAGTTTGAGATACGCAAAAATGATATGTCACGAGATAAATATTACTAGTAAATATATTAACATATATACCTAGCATATTTATGCATACCAGCCGATAGTATATATTATAAGCTTTCTAGAATGGTATAATACTTGTATAGTTTTTAGTGCTAGCTTAGAAAATAATCCTGAAAAAAAAAAGAACTAGGTGTTCGATAACTTTTTGCCATCTTGTAGGTAGGAACATGATCCCATTGCTATAGAAATTTTGGGACTTTTGATCAAAATACCGCGACAAGTGGTTTTGGCAGTCCTCTCGTGATGTTAACCTGACACTGCCTAAGGAATTCTGATGAGACCGAAACAGGTGGAAATCTGAGGGTCAAAGATCAGGACTATACGGTGGATGCATTAACACCTCCCAGCCAAACTCTCTTAATTTTTGCTGAGTGGCTAAAGATGTGTGAGGTCTAGCGTTATCATGATGAAAAACCACACCCCTTCTGTTGATTAATTCCGGCCGCTTTCTCTCAACTTCTTGCTTTAATCTGTCGCGCGCGCAATTAGCAGACACAATAGAATTTTATTGTTATCTGTCTCCAATATGAGACACCAGTATTATAAAGGTTAATCTCATCAGTTCGCAGTAGAGTTCAGAATCGATGGTCCTGCCTGGTGGTAACAGCTCATAATGGATAATGCCCTTCCAATCCCACCACCCATACAGCATCACCTTGTTGCGAGTTAACCTGGGTTTCGGCCGGTCGGTAAGGCCGGTCAGGCTTCACAGTCTGTGAAGCCTGACCGGCCTTTGACCACGACCTTTTTCGCACGTTCTTATCGTACGTGATCCACTATTCATCACCAGTTATCAGCTTCTTCAAAAATAGTTCGTTTTCAATACGTCGTAATAAAGAATCACAAATGAGTACACGGTTCATTAGGTTTCTTTCAGTGAGCTTGTGAGGTACCCAAATATCGAGCTTTTTTGTGTACCCAGTTGTTTTCAAATGCGACAAAACTGTTTTGTGGTCAATTCCCAGTTCTTCAGCTACGTCGTAACTACTGATATGCCGGATCTTGCTCCACTTTTTCAAAAATGACATCCATTAGAGGGCGACCAGAGCGACGTGCATCTTTGACATCAAAATTTCCGGATTGAAAACGCTTAAACCAAAGTGCTACTCTCACAGACACTGCACCAGGTCCATATCATCATGGTCATCGCAAATTTTTTTGGCGGCTTGCGTTTCATTTTTACCTTTTTTGTAGTAAAATTTTAAAATGTATCGAATTTCTTCATTAGATTCACTCATCTTGACGGTACGACAAGCATATGAAAATCACACATTTTCCTAATTTTAATTTGGAATTATGTTCTTTAAAATTTAAACTTTCATTGATACGAAAACCAGCCAGATACAAATAGTATAGCCAAAGAGATTTTATTACAAGTTCATACATACTATAATGCGAAAAGACTTTTTCCCCAACCTAATATCATTAAATTAATTTTTAACAGGTAAATAACACCCGTTACCAAACAGATAGATAGAATACTCTTTATTGTACACCATAAACAAACATAAATGAATAGAAATCATCAGATAAAACCAAATAAAATCAAAAACAATAAAAATTGAATAAAATTAAAGATTAAATTAAATGAAATCAAAATATGTCAATTAGGATAAATAAAAAATATAAGTCAAACTAAAATAAATACTTTGATTAAAACAATTCGAGATGTACTTGAGCAAAGAAAGAGAGATGAAAAGAGAGGATTGAGCAAAAACAAACAAACTTACAAAAATTAAAATCTCAACATTGTTGATGTGAGGTTATTCGTATTTTAACTACATTTCAGCTAGAGATGGGTAGTGGGTTAAAACCCATTCTTCCCATTTGGGTTAAAAACCCGGTTTTAACCCATTTTCACCCGTTTTACTGGGTGAAAATGGGTATTGTTAATTATAATAATAGTGGGATGGAGAGTTCACTACTAGCTTGTCAAAAATAAAAGCCTGAATATAAAATCAGATACGTTTCTTATTTATTTGAATAATTACAACAGATCAGTAGGTCGTAAATCAATCATCATCATCACTTGAATCGGATATACGGTTAAAATAAAAAAAATGAAAATTGTTGATGCCGGACGTAGATGGTTCAGGGCTATTTGCACGTGGCGGCGTGGTTTGCATATTATATATCTGGGATGCCATATGTGTTGGTGGTGAATCAGGCACGCAGTCCTCAGTGTTATCACTTAAATCATCCACGTGCTTGTGCAACAAATTCCAATTGTATGTCACATAAATGTTTGTTTTGTTGCCCTTTCCGTAGTGAGTTCTTTTTTTACTGTGTATGTTACTATGAGCACTAAAGGACCGCTCTACAGCAGCAGAAGTGCACGGTGCTGTAAGAATACGGACAGCGACTTTGCTCAATGCAGTAGATCCACATATTCCTTTCCACCAGATTGATGCGCTTACATCGTTGATGTTAGCCCACAGAAATCTTCGACTCCAAAAACCATATCTTGCTCTATAAGATGCCAAGTTTGTCATGACATTTAATCCGATACTTTGTTCTACTTCGCATATGTACTCCATAGCGTCGACTTCTTGACTTTCGTCAAGTTTAGATCCTTGGTCTGAGGGGTCTAATAAGTAAACTGCAAGTAAAATCGGTTTCAAACACATTTTGATTCTTTGGTCGACATCATAGATATCCAGAGATATGCCTTCATTGCGGAATAGTAAGGAATCCTAGTGCGGCCGCTTATCTCCCACCAAAATAATTACAACATTAACAAATAGTGTACTTATGACACACACTTAAAGGAAAACGCCCAAAAAATGCCTGAAATAGACAGAAACTACTAATAGTCCTTAATTCTATTTAGAATAAAATATGTATAACGAAATGTATCTCAAGTTTGTTTACCTAGGGTGAAAATATAACGATATTTAAAATATTTATTTTGATATCCGTCATAGTCAATCTTAATTTATAATGGCGGTCAGTGTTTATTTGACATGAGTAATCGACATTCAGCCTAACAGAAATCGTCAAATAATCCTTAACGAACTATTTTATAGAATTATTGCATAGTTATCATTAATTTAATATTATTCGACCTATTTATACCGTAAATATAATTAAAATAGTATATGCGTGTGAATATTAATTAAAATCAAAAAACTAGAATTATAAATCGTATCGTAGGCTGTATGCATCACATGTCCTTTGCCTTATTGACAGTTTGACATGAATGCATTTTCATTTTTTCGATTCATGGTTTTGCGGATTTTTGCGTTTGACGCTCGAGTAAATTCAGGATATTATATTATAACGACGACTGTGGCTATTTTTTAAGGATTTTGATTTTACTTCTGCACACGTTACCCATTTTTGAACACGACTTAGATTGAACCCGCCTAAACGACGACTCGCATAGACATATACTCGGCTTTTTGACGACAGACCTGAACCTGCTTTAAATACGACTCTGCTGTTGTTTTGGACTTGTGCACCGTGTACATTTAAGAATGGATAGAAACGTACACTGTATTAATTGCTATCTCGATATTGCAACGATGAGACGTAATCTCATATCAGTGCAAAATGATGAAGTACGTTGTTTAATACAGGCATGGATAACACCACAAGGTATACGATTGAGATATGCAGGGAAATTGATTACGCATTGGTTGAGGATTTAGGGTTACTCTTCCGGGTAATTGTTTTTTACTGCGAGGAAAAATTCATAGCAGACATATTTCTCAAAAAATATATTTGTTTACATAATAGTTAACAATTCTTTATCTGGGATTGGGGCTTTACAGCATCGTTATTGTAACTGCCTAGTGGGACGGTGAACAGTTGGTACCTGTGCCCATACCATGTCAATAATATGGTACTTAGCATGGGCCCGGTACCAACTTAATATTTATCCTCCTGCAGAGTTTCTTGATGACATATGGATGGTTTTTAATGATGATTAAAACATTTAAATGCTGTTTCGTTGTTTAATTATTGCGTAGTAATCCTTAACCTTGACTTAACCTATATTTTAGAAAAAATGTTTGGAACTGGCTTCTACCAAATTTTTTGTTAATTATTGAAATTTTCATGGGTTCCCTACGATTTGTAGTGCAATTTGGCGTATATTTCATTGTTGTTCATTTCAGGCATTTTTTTGTGTGGCTGATGGGCATTCCCCTTTGAACACGCATACTAAGAAGAAAGCAGTTACACTAAATCAATTTCTAACAGCACACATACATAGAATGGGCGGGGCTTTCACTTGTAAACACTTGCTATTTGCGAACATTCAATGCACACGCATGCAATTAGGGAGTCGAAAGCGATGGTCGATAATTTTTATCGATATTTATTTTAGCACATTCTTGTATTATTAATATTATTATAGCTTCGTTTAATTAACCTTATAAGGAAAATTAAAATTAAATTGAGGAGCTCGTGGCTAAGTAGTAACTGCCGCACGGGTCGATCCGTCAGGTTAAGCTACGCTTGCCGGGGTTGGTCTGTGGATGGGTGACCATCTTTACATACCGAGACTCCTCCGTGCCTCGGAAAGCACGTTAAGCCGTTGGTCCCGGCTGTCATTCGTGGATCTTTGACAGTCGTTACGGGTCGTCAGAAGCCCGAAAGTCTGACAACCAGTCTTACCAAGGGGTATCGTATTACCCAGTTACTGGGTTGTGGAGGTCAGATAGGCAGTCGCTCCATGTAAAATACTGGTATTCAGCTGCATCCGGTTAGACTGGAAGCCGACCCCAATATAGTTGGGAAAAGGCTAGGCAGATTGATTGTTTAATTTTCCTTATAAATTTATTTTGTTTTTATATACCTATCCGAAAATATGGGTTTATTATAGCTTCGTTTAATTTTCTTTATATAATTTATTTTGTTTTTATATACCTATCCGAAAAATTTGGGTTATTTTTGCTAAAATAAAATGAGTTTTTTTTTTAAATATTGTATTACCGGGTAAAGGGAACCCTCTCTGTTAAATATTATGCTATGCACGAATAACTGTATTGAAATGAAAATGTCTTTATTTGCTTCAAACAAAATTAAATTAATAACAAAGGATCATGACCGATGTTGTATGGAAATCCGTCTTAAGTTGAAACACAATAAATCTTTATTTATTATAGACTACGCTTTATATACTATTACATAAAAGTGTTCATTTTCACACAAGTATCCGAGTTTTAAAGTAATTAATCAAATTTGGAGATTCTCAATCGACGTATAAACAGTAATGGCGGCTTCCGCAAGCGCCGGCTACGTCTGTCATCTGCCTTGACAGTTGCATCTGCGTGAGACTATAAACACAAAAAAAAATATTTTGACAACGGAACTATAAAATACATAATTATACAGTACTTTCGTTAGGATTATGATATCACTAATTATTTAGCTATCTATGAGTTTATAATTTTTGTGATGTTTTTATGTAAAGGCTCATACTTACGTAACTCATACAAATGAAGAAAACGAAACGTCCATCATGACTATACGGAAATGTACCTAGCAATCGTTAATTTACTGTTTATCTTAAAATCATAATTCCGGATACGAAAATAAAATTCCTGAAGTGAAAAGCTTGTAAAAAATAAGCTAATAATTTGTATATTAATTTGGTTTTCATACGTGCAACTTTTCGAAACTGGTTTTGAACAATCTCCTTTAACTCTTAAATTATACATGTAATACGAGAATATCCATTGAGCTCTGTAAAAAAAGATTCGACTGCAATAATAAGCATGTCGATAAAATCAGCCGCACGCACTCGATTGCACCTCTCTAAATCCAAAACGTTCGTTCCGTTCGGAAAGATTCGGGCTAGTTCGGGCTAGTTCGTAACGCTCCGGACGCAAGTTAGTAAATGATTTAAAATATTAAACAGTGACTTAAATGAGGGGTATAGAATCAAATGTAGCTAAGAGCACAAACTTCAAATTCTGACAAATCAAAAAAACATTATGTCCTTATCAAAATTAATATTTTCCCATCTGTTTGAACATTAAACAGTTCATTAAAATTTATTTTTTGTTTAACGTAAGTATTAAATGAATAGGGTAAGAGAATGGCCTGCAATTTAAATAAAACAAATTGCATAAGCTGCTTTTGATTCTAATTCATCTATTAAGATATGTTTGTTCCTGACAATTCATCACCTAGCTGTTTTTGATACCAACCGACAATGACATTGACGTTCGATGCGAACCTTAGTGATGTGCTAAAGTTAAATCTTCGTCGATTTATCTGTTTGAATTCTAACTATTTATACGATTCATGTTTTTTATGTTTTATCCTAACATAACCTTATAATTAAAACACATGTGTTTTATCAGTTTTTATTTTTTTTACAATAGTAGTAAGTAGGTATGTAAAAATAATAAGACCATGGAGCTGTTTAACAATTACACTTATTAGTAAAAATCAGACAAATAGGTTCGGAATTTAATAAACCACTAACAAAGGCGGTTCTTCATGATGTTCACAGGAGAGTTCATCTATTTATGAAAATGCATTATGTCCTTCATTTTAAGTATCTTACACTTCAGTCTTTTCTCATGGTTACAGGTGGGTCACCGTGGCAAATCTTGTGATGAATATCTGAAAGGAGATAATATTGTATTCTATTAAGTAGGTACCTATATCATAGAAACTATGATCTAACAACGTGTTGTTAGGTAATCAGTGTGAGTCTTTATAAAAGGTAAATCATTAAATTAAAAATAAATTTGTTAATAAAAGTATAAAATATCGTGATGACTCTAAAGTAACATGCCCCATCACTAAACTTACCGCTCTTTCTTCTTCAGATTTCGCTTCCAAGTCTGGGTTTTTTTCCTTTTTTTCATGCAGTTTTCGATGTCACAGGAGTAACGTTTACTTTCATTATAATAAAGAACACAAATTTATCTCACTAGCTTCAGAAAGATACTCAAATCTTATTTAAAATCAAGTTAAACTGCAGCACTTCTTGTACGTCGAAAACAATGGACGCCATATTAGTTTCGACGCCATCGCATCGCTGTGATTGGTCAATTCCGATTTAAGCTGTCTTTGATGTTTGCATGCCGTTTTTGAGCTGACTTTGATCCCAATGAAGATTTTTAAACTGGTTTTTGTATTATTTTAAAGCTAGGTTTGATGCAAAATTATAAGTTGAGGTCATAGACAATTGAGACATTTATTTTTGCATTCATAGTTCAGATTTCAAAAAAGATGCAACTAGCTGCTTTTGATTCTATACCCCTCAAATGTTTATTTACCGGTCACAGGACACGCCATTTGTCTTCAGGTTGATGGTACTAGACCTATTTTTACAAATTATTACTGCACAGCTCGGCATTTTGGTTTTTTACGCATCAATAGTACACTGTACGCAGTTGCAAAGCGACTGAATGAAGCGTACAGCTGCCGTTCGAACATAAGCCCAATTTAGCAATGTCGAGGCGCCACGTGCCACGCCTCCAAGGCATATCCCTCGATATCCGTGGTCGACATTCATTAATATTTCATCTTTTTTGTCGTTTTCTATTACTGTGACATCCGGCAAACTAAAAAGTAATTTCGATTTCATATTTTTTAATGTCTGAAATACTTTATGAATATTTTTTTCATTTCCTTCTAATACATAGAAATATTGCATCAGAAATAGGTTCCATAATAAGTTTGCATTGCCGAATAATTTTCCAAAAATTGTCATCCAACAGCGCTGATTTTTCTTCCGCAGGTAGGTAAGTGTTGCTTTTTCATGAAAAGCTAAGGTATGCAAGGCTACCTTAGTGTTTTAGATACTTTTAAAGCTGGTGTAATAACTATTACTGCCACCCCGCGCACCTACCGTGGCGTGCTACATGTTGAAATATTTTGTTTTCACCCGGCCAAACCACCCAGTGGGTGGAATAAAACGGGTGATAACTGGGTTTTAACCCACTAGTAGGTTTTAACCCGGGTGGTTACCCATCTTCACAGATGACTGATGAGTGCAATAGTTCTTTATTGGTAGTTTTTGTTTTCATGTAGGTAATGGGTTTTGTGACGATTTCTTCGATATCCATGGTTTTCATCACCACCGAAAAAAATAATGACCTGCCTATATGGTAGGTGAATTGGTTGCCAAAAAGTACTTACGTGGTAGGTGAATTAGTTGCAAAAAAGTGTGAATTCTCCCATCTTTAGAGTCCAGGAATCTAAATCATCGTGGGCTGTGACCCGTGATGGCCTAGCGTATAGTAATTTTCGAAGTTGGAGTAGTAGTATATTCTTTATTTATTATTGTCTATAGTTGTCTTCTATAATTGCCATCATATTCATCAATAGCTGTTTTCGTCTGCAATGTCCATTACAGACTTTGTTCTATAGAAATGATTTTGAGTATGCATAGAATTGAGAAAAAAGAACTAACTTTGGAAAAGGTCAAATAAGTAGCTGTAAAGCAATGTATAATATAACATAATATGCAATACGAAAATATGAATTTAGCTCTTTTTGTTGCAAAAATTAAAAGGCTTTTTTATTTCAGTTGGTTTAGGTATGCTCAAAATGAAAAAAAAAAACATTAAAATGTTATTTAATTTGCAAAGTAAAAGTATTGGCACGGCATAAGACGGCTTTGCGGAAGTGGTGGGGTGATTCGCGCAAGTGTACATTCCAGTGGCGTAGCGTGGGTGTCGGCTGCCCGGGGCGGAAGAAAATGTTGCCGCCCTCTTATTTAGGTATTTCAATTTAATGTATACATACATTAATTATAGGGAACTTTTCGGCAAGAACAGTCATCATTATTTTGCATTGTACAGGTTAGATTTTAAATAAAAAAGTTTATCTAAGTTTTACAATCACGTTTATTAATACAAAAATTCTTATACTTCAACCACATGGTTATATTGATATAACTTAGGTACCTATCACTTAAGATTAGGTACACCTTGACGATCGACAAGATTAAATAATTAACTTCTCTCACAGCTGGCATGGCTTAAGGCAACTGTGAAAAATATTCGGAACATTATTAAAATATTGGGCAGAGTATCTTCCAGCTTGGATTTAACAATAAATTTAAATAATTCAAGTGAGTCTGCATTAATCAATTTATTTTCGTTGCCGGTAGCAGCAACGATAGTCCGCAGTCGTTCCAGCTTGAAATCCTGCTCGTCCAACACATAGTCTAGATTACATTTGTAATGTTCGTATTTTTATACTTACGTTTTGGCTATTCTAATTAGGTATTATATGTTCTCTCCAATTATCTGCATGGCCAATGTCTGTAGTTTAAGCAATCCTAGACCTCTATATTTAGAGCTATTTAGATTTGCTAGTGCTCTCCGAATGTTTGTTTACCTTTTGTAATGTCAGATAATGACAAGCCTAGGTTTTATTTTTAATTTATTGCTAGAGCTGCCAGTAGGTTAGGTTGTATACGTATTAGACCTTGTTATAAATTATTATTCTTTTATGTTCTAGAATCTCATTTAACAAACTTTGAAATGACAACCGATCCGAAAAGGAAGGGAGCCGGGGCCAGGAGACCAGTTTTACTCTTGGGCTCGCCTTGGCAGGAGGTCCTGTTGATAGCGCTCGGTGGGAGGACTGTGCCCTCTGATAGCGGGGGCTGTGCTGGAAGAAAACTCAAACTCGAAACTCAAGTCTACGCGTCTTTGTACACCGGACATCGTTCGTGGGATAACGTCGTGCAAACCTGTGACGCCGACCGCTGATAGCTCTAAATTCAAAATTCAAAATTCAAAAGTCATTTAAAAAATTCAAAAGTCATTTATTCAAACTAGGCTGAGAATCAGCACTTTTCGAACGTCAAAATTACATAAGACAGTCCCCCAAAACGCCCACAGCCCTCTGCCAGTCCTCTCTACCACGGCCTGCCCCTCCGAGGTCGGCGACGTGGAGGCTTGACTCGAGGCCCTTTTCTGCACAATCTACGAGCCTCTTTTCTGCACAATCTACGAGCTTCTTTTCTGCACAATCTACGAGCCTCTTTTCTTCACAACCTGCGAGCCTCTTTTCTTCAACAACTTGGACCTTCAATTTTCTACCCCGGTTTCCCTGGCCTTATTTATTTAAAATTAAATTATTTTACCTTTTCTTTTTTACTTTTTCTTTTAAGCCGGGACTCCTCCAGTTCTGGTGACAGTTACCTCGCTGACCTTACATTTCCCCCCTCCCGGGAAAATGTAACGTTACACATTCAGTGTTGTCTGGATCTAATAATATAGCCGACGTTAGATAAGCAAACTTATCCGTTAAATTCTGTAGCAGTTGAAAACGCTCACGAATTTTCACAATGATTCTATCTAATGAAGAAAACAGCTTTCGTCTCAACTCATTTTCACACAACAAGTTAGCATAATTATCTAGTTCCGTCATCAAAAATATGCTTTCTTGTTATGCGCCTCCGAGGTTTTATGGAAATTCCGAGTTCTTCACACATATTTTTTGCATAACCTACTGCGCCATCTGCCCATTCCTCTCGTTTCTCTGTCAATATCATTTGCAAAGCATTTACTTTCTGAGCGCACAATCTTATGTAAAGTCCCTATGTTTGTAAATATTTTTGTGCATCATTCACTTCGTGTAGCACCAGTTGCCAAAGGCCCAAAAAACAAAGAAAGGAAAATGACTGCATCGTAACTAGTAAAGCACCTGCATCTGTCCTAGTGTTTAAGCTTTCACCTGCCTCTGTCAGTTTTTCCAAAGTGACGAGAATGTCTATGTAATGATGCCATGTCACATTTACGGCATCGCCTCTTGCACTCCACCGCGTGTCTTGAACCCTTTTAGTAAGCTTTGCCTGAAGCTGCTATCAGAACTTCCCAACGATGTGTCGATGTGGAAAAAAGAATAGCAACGTTCTAAAGTGCCGAAAAAAGTTACTGAATCCACCTCAACTGAGGCAGCGTGAATGATTTGAGCAAATTACGAATTCAGCTTCAGGTTTATTTCTTGAATTCTTTGCCGAACTCCTGAATACTTTCCAGCCATAACAGCAGCATTATCATATGCTTGGCCTCTACAGCTGCTTATATCTAGGCCATCAGTTTGAATCTTGTCCAAAATCATCTTTGAAATTCCTTCAGCAGTTTTGTCTTTTGTTTCAATGAAATCTATAAAAGATTCCACTACTTTTACTTCCTGATTTTCAATTACTACGTATCTTAACCCATATATGCCCAGAACTTTTTTTAACATGAATTTTTATGATTTTCAACTATGTTGGTAATAAATGATTATAAATAAGGGCTTTAATTGTAATTTGTGGTTTTCAGTGGGTCGACAACGACACCACGACCCCATGGGCACATGTAGTCCTACGCTAGTATGGAGAAAGGTGCATCAAAATAAAAATGTTGATACGCTAATCAGTTTTTATTATTAGGTGCAACAATAAGATAAGAGGTATTAAATAATCAAATTAGACAGTCAAGGAACAAAAAACATAATATCAGTTATTAATGAAATGGTTCAAAGCATTTGTCATGCAAATTGACGTTACATTTGCGGCACATTTTCACTGTTTTATTTTTACACAGTGCACATCGTCTTCTGACCTGACCGGTGAGAATAATATGTTGAGCTGAATGCTTTCTAACCGAAATTGGTACAACTGTACTCACTTGTTGCACTGGCCCAGGGTGAGATTTGGGATTCCCATATTTCTGGAGTAAAAACCTTGCAATAGATCGACGAAATTCTAAAGTGTCTATGTTCGCTCCTAATGATCTTGCGAATAAAGCAGAGTTGTTGACGGCAACATCAATTACCCACATCAAAATAGGCATGTACCACTTTTTGCCTCTCATAGAAATCCGGTAAACTCCAACATTAGCATCAAGTCTATCTACTCCACCCATAAATCTATTGTACTGATGTACAACATTTGGCTGATCAATATCAATTTTCTGTTTAGCAGCAACTGAATATCGGCTTGCCTTTTGGATAGGGTGTACTCCAAATTCATTTGACAACATTGTAACTTACGTTGTTGTCATTCCATCGTACGGCGCAAATATTGTCATTTGTATCCAACTTATAATCATATGAGCCTCTGGGCTGCTTTTTGCAAGATTTTACTTTCTTTGGTAAGTGTAAATACAGTTCGTGGAGGTGGAGGTGACCACTCGCCATTACCCATTTGCGTGGTCTAATGTTCGAGACGTTGCGCTGTCTTGTACGACTTGAAGATGAGCCATTAGGCTGATTGAGGGCCCTGGTAGACTGTACATTCGAGGAAGAATGTCCATCAGGTTCAGCGGTGATTGTTGGTGCTTCAACTCTTCTACCAGTTGACTGTACAACAGGACGATTATGTAGTGATCGGCGTGAGCTGGATGAGGATGCCGTAGAAATTGGCTCAGAGATTTGTAAACTACAACTCGGAACGACTAAAGATTCATCGATGGCTGTATCGTCACTTATATCTTCTTCGCGTTGAAGCACTACCAACTCGGCTGGAGCGAGTAATTGACGTCGGTTCAACCGATTTATGTTATCACAATCCTCCTCACCTGAGTCGCCGTCTGATATAGTACCACCACAAGGCGGATCTATGTAAACATCAACGCCCAAGATGTCTTCATCGTCATCAAATGCCTCCAGGGCGTCAGCTATTTCATTAGTAGAGAGTACGTGCCGGTACCTAAAATCAAAAAATAAGAATGTAAAGCATGATATGTGCCCACAGGGTCGGTAGCGACCCACAAAAATATTTCAATTGATTGCAAACTAAAAAAAACATTCTATACAAAAAAAAAAAAAAATATCTGTAAAGTACGTATTTCATTTACCATAAAAATATTTTTTTTCAGTAAAATAACATAATACACAAAAAAATACTTACATTTATGTGCACTCGGTCGCAAACTTTTATCACAAATAATCAAGTATGAACTTGCACTGTCATTTGAATTAATAAAGATTATCTATGATCCTGTGCTGTGTTTCAAAATAGTTCTTCAATCTAATAAAAGATGGCACTATAATCTAAACTAATGCAACAGCTCGCGGACAATCTGTATTAGAAGTCATGAAGGAATTTTTGGTCGTTATAGACCCTGTGGGCATATATGGGTGTAATACCTGTCTTGTTTGATCATTTGGAGAAAGGTCTGGAGTGCTGTCGAATATAATCGAATAATACTTAGCCTTTTTTATTTGTCCGATGTTAAGTTGGCTAACATTATTTCCCAAAGGGGCAATAAATTCGTTTTGTATTTGTGGTGACATATAATATAAGTGATTGAAATTTTGCCAGACATTTTAGATCTTACAAAATGTTCACGAAGTACAGGATCGTATTTTGCAATTAAATGACAAAATTCTAAAAAGTTTCCTCTATTGGTTGGTACCGGTGTCGTTTTCTATATGTCCACGTAAAGCAGTGTTTTTATCGTAAAAATTTGAGCTGCCGTATGTCACAGTCTGGTTTTCCGTATTTTAAGGGAAAAAATACTGAATTGCCGCATTTAATTTATTTATTAAAAAAATAATGTCATTTCATTTGTTTGCCTCATTTGTTTCTTCTCCATATAGATTTCTTAAAGTCTCTATCATTTCAGATTCTTGTTTATCTAGTGCATACTTGTCCTTACTTTTCATTTTGTCGCACCAGTCACGTGACACTTTAAACTTTGTACAGTTTCCTTGATTTTGAATCAGTTGCCTTGCTAATAGAGTCTTACAGTCGAAGTTATTAACTTATTTCGCATTTTGGTCTTCCTGTTGTTAACTTGACTGAATATCCTTTCACAGTCTGCGTTACTGTGTGGAAGACATAGAACATCTAGAGCAAACTTTGCTAGAGTTTTGCAGTCTGTTGTATCATGGATGTTTTCCCAAATTCATGAGCTATCCAGGTGCCGCCGATGTCTAAAGTCGAAAATTTGTTGACATCTGGTAAAAGTCTCCACTCGTCATCAATTTTTTGGAGGTAATTTTCGTTTTTGACAATTCATGGTAGTTTCTGAGTTAGTGGCAACATTGACAGAAAATTCTCTCTATTACTGTGGCGCACAGCCTCTTCAGGTAACAGATATTTGAGAAGCGGAAGTATTTCATCGGAAAAATCATAATGCTTACGAAATTTCCTTGCAGCTTGTAACTAGAAAGTCGCGGCATCGAGTATAAAATTCTGCCAGGAGCTCTTTCTTGCTTAAGATATTGGGTTTTTGAGTTTCACACATGATTTTAACACCCAAATACATTTGGGGTAGGAAATATTGTGAATTTAGTGGGTTATAATAGAGCATATTTCTGTTTGGTTAACGTAGTCTCTGGTCATGTAACAATTCAAGAGATCTTTATATAGCAGTTTCATACTATCATCCAGTTCTATTAGTCTGGAATCCATTCCCTAGAAATACTCGATCATCTTCACAAATTTAGGTAATATCCATTGTAAAAATAGGACATAGAGTTTCACAAAATCGTCGTTTAACTCACGATGAATCAGCACAGCAGCGACGCACAGTGGAACGAATGTATGGGAGAGGTTGGACGTAGACATCTCCGAAAAAAAAGAGTTAAATTATGCCAAACGAATGATGCCATCTTATTCGATTACCTAATGCCTTCATAACTTGTGCTGATAAATTTCTTCATAACTCCCATATTTCGGAAGTAATTGGAGAAAATGTGATATTTTACTAAGAAAATGAGTGTATCGAGCTCTCTCCCTCCTGATTCCGGCGTTGTTTCAAGTAGCGGTCTCTAATATCATAATGCTAATACTAAGACACATGGTGCGCCAAATGTGCACTTTCTGGGATAAAAGGAAATGAAATTAAAAAAAAATTAAAATGGTTTTTCCTCATTTGTATTTATTTTAAACAGACAGACGTATGTAGAGGTCATATATAAATATATGAAATATTGTTTTTTTAAATCTTGTGTATTATTTACGAAAATATTCATAAGAACAGATGAGAGTATGATTTTTTTCACATAATATTTTATTTATGTGTTTTACAACAACGATAAAAACACGGTATTTTAGATAATAAAATAATAAATTACCTAGTTTAATTAATATATATACAATAAATTATTTATTTATTTATTTATTTATTACAAGGCAACTACAACAGGTAACAATCACAGTATGTCAGTAGATTCACGTTATAGGTTTCGACCTGGTTTCGAATTAAGATGTAAGCTCTAATTTACTAAGTTACACATTTTAAAACAATATCAACATTTAATTATCATCGTCATCATCATCATCATTAATTAATTCAAATTCAGAATCGATATCCGCTAAATCATTTATGCTAACAAATTCGATATCACTTTTCTGAGAATCCGTAAGCTCATAAAATTCCTTAAAAGAAGATTTTTTTACAAACCTTTTTACTTTTGGACGAATGCTTGTAACAAGTGGATCAGAAGACAGTAAAAGATTGTGCATAATATCTTCATTGCATGAGATACTGCTATGCTTTCGAGAATGCCCCTCTCTATATTTTCGAAAATCTTTATTTCTAGCCTCAGATGCCTCTTCGGATAGAAAACCAATGGGCACAATTGACAAGTTCTGAACTATGTCTGGCCCATGCATTAAAATTTTATGAAGTGAAGAAGGCATATAATACCATGGGTATCTCCACGTAAAGCTTAGCAGTATCAAAGCAGAACTCTCGGAATTTAGTTACGTTGATCTTCTCTCCTGATGAAATACACTGCAAGATCACAAAGATTTTTCTTAAAAGCATAGCGTCTATTCCGGTCAGTTCAGCAGATTTAGTGTAGTTTTCAAAAAATCTCCTTGCCGAGTTGCCACTGCCTTGTTTCACAACATCGAGAAGTAAGCCCGTTTCTCTTCTTACAGCCTCTTGAACTCTTTTCTTCCTGTCATCAACTTGCCTTTTTACTATATCACCCTTTGCTTGCCATGACTTTATGTCTAATTTGTAGGAAATGTGTAATAAGCATTCCATTGAGCGAATCCAAGCGTGAAGGGAGCTTAAGCTGTATTTATACATGTCCTCGTTTGCGTGTTTATCTTTGATTAACTCTAAATTATTCATCTCTTTAGGACTAGCCTTGCATATGTCACACACTGAAGCTGCTGTATCGGATATAATGGAATGAATTTTACCATCAATCATTGTCAACAGCAGTTGGTGTTTGACACTAATTCCATCAGTGATGGTGGATGGAGTTAAGGCTTCAATCTCGGCTTCGATTTCAGCCATCTCTCTCTGCACATTTTCTTTGGTTTCCTTTATAAACTTAAACAATATTGGCCGGCAAAATGAGGTGGAAGATGGTCGCTCGTTTTCCCAAATTGTTACACCTTTTGAGACGAGCCGCAGTGGTACAAGGCGTCATAAAATTACTAGCAAGATCGATTTGCTCATCTTCACTCGTCCTTTGATGATAAATGCTTTGGCTAGAAAACCCCATTTGCTGGTCAAAATGAGCTGTTGATTGGGATCAACAGGGGTTTCTAACGACCTAATAAGTCTTCTTGAGGTTAAATCCATCAAGGCTTGTAATTTGATTTTTGCAGAGCTCTCTGTAACTGTGAGATCGTCTTTGGCCGGATAGCACTTAATTTTTTCTTTAACCAACATGTAGTAACTCGGGTATTTAAGAGCTCCTTCTTGGGTGTTGAAATTTCGAAGAGTGTTGTAGCGCCATTTCGATAAATTCATCGATACATAAAGAGCCAATGCCTTCAAAGTTGATATTTCCCGTACCTGAATCGATTTACCTTCAATGAAGGCTTTGATTTGTGAGGCCTCTTCTGGATTCTCCATCAAGTATATCATTACATCAGCTGTATCGCTTTCTCCTGCCTTTCGAAGCGCCCTTTCGGCCGAAAACACAATTTCAGCGCTGCTACTGCTGCATGGAAGAGTATCTTCAGTGCGTCTTCTTTTTTGCCGGTTACTAAGGTCCTCAAAAGATTTACGAGGACTAGGATGTGTACAAGTTGAAGCATCAGATTTAGCAGGAGAAATTATGGGCTCGATGACGTCACTTACATTTTCTGTAGAAGATTCAATATTTTCATTCAGAAATTCCGGCCACTGTATTGCAGCCTGTAGCCAAATCTCATGTTTCTTCCGAAACTTATCTGTGCTTCTTCCAGACTGTGTCCATTTTGCATAAATGCGGTAGCAAAATCGACGACACCAGTATTTTAAACTTGTTTCAGAACTTTCACATAACTGAACACAACAGTTATCTTTTAAAACACTGAACAAATAGTTATAGTCGCGTAAATCTTTATGTGCGCGTGCGCATAAAGCAACGTGAAGATCAAAATTTGTATTAAAATTTGGAAAATACATTGCGACATTAGTGTGGCTACAACGAGGTGTAAATCAACACTGATTTTAAAATTACTAATAGTGACCTATTTATATTTAATCCAGGTACCCTTATTTGTTAAATATTGCAAGGTAATTCGTTTGAAAATGATGCATGCTAAATTAGTGTATTAAGAGCCATTTAGTAATTAAATAATAGCAATCTTCTTATCAGTAATCATTAGTGCATCAGTTTTACATGTAAACCTTAAGTCCCTAATCACATATCCAAATTCTCTAATATCTTCTCTAATTGGCTGCTCAGAAATGTTATTGTAATAAGGTGAAACAACCACAAAACAAAAAAAAAATATTTTTGTGTTATAAAATAAACATCACTCTTTATCCCAGAAAGTGCACATTTGGCGCACCATGTGTCTTAGTATTAAATATAGCTCTTAGTATTAGCATTATGATATTAGAGACCGCTACTTGAAACAACGCCGGAATCAGGAGGGAGAGAGCTCGATACACTCATTTTCATAGTAAAATATCACATTTTCTCAAATTACTTCCGAAATATAGGGGGTTATGAAGAAATTTATCAGCACAAGTTATGAAGGCATTAGGTAATCGAATAAGATGGCATCATTTGTTTGGCATAATTTAACTATTTTTTTTCGGAGATGTCTACGTCCAACCTCTCCCATACATTCGTTCCACTGTGCGACGGTGCGTTCTTCTAGCCACTGGTGGGTGAAAAATAATTTTTGACTCTCCCATTGCTCTAGCAGCCTATTTATTACAGACAACAGCGATAGCCATCTAGTTTGCGAGGGGTGTAGTAATTTGTGAATTTTTGAATTCATAAATTCTTGAAATTCAATGTATTCGGCTTGTCTTTTGGCACTATGTTTGAAAAATGCATACACGTTTCTTGCTAAATCCTCACAACGTCTTGGTAGTTTTTTGCAAGCTTCATTAGCACATAAATGCGTTGAGTGACAGATGCACTTGAATATTTGTATACCTGGCAATTCGGAGCGCAAACGACTGGCAGTGGCAACCGAGTTGTGAGGACCCATCATGACATTGTAGCCGTCCAATGCAAAGCCGATTATATTGTCTAACGGCACACCACGTTGAGTAAACGTTTCTACACTCGAGAGCAATGAATCCGGGTCACTTAAAGAATGTTAAAAATCTCGGAAACTAAAAATGATAGGTTAATGCAATAAATTGTATTTAATAGACAATGTAATACTCCTTAAATGAAAGTAAAAAAATATGAGTCACCATACATTTTATTAACACAAAATTACATAAAGAAAAAAACTGCTGATCTCTCCTTAAAACAAAAATAGGAAACATGAAATTTTTGAACTTTATTACGATTTTCTTGAATTTTAATACTTCGTATTGCCTCCTCGTGCTTCCATTACTGCGTTTACGCGGTTTGGCATGCTGTACACCAAGTTCCTTATACGATTTTGGGGAATATTCTCCCATTCCTCTGTGAGAGCAATTTTGAGCTCACGAAGCGTGATTGGGGGAGGGTTTCGTTGTTTTACGCATCTGCCTAGCTCGTCCCAAGCATGCTCGATCGGGTTGATATCCGGGCTGCGCGCTGGCCACTCCATACGAGTAATGTTCATCTCTTGAAGGTAGTCATTCACAATCCTACCTGTATGAGGTCGGGCATTGTCATGCATAAATATAGCATCCTCACCTAAATTGACCATAAATGGACCAACGTGATCATTGAGGATTTCTTCCACATATCTTTCGCTAGTTAAAGAGCCGTTTTCTATGATCACCAGCTCTGTACGACTTTCAGAAGAAATTCCGGCCCACACAAGTACAGACCCACCACCGTAGGCTACTTTTTCTTCGATGCATGCTTGCTTGAATCTTTCCCCTGGTCTTCGATACACTCTGTGTCTTCCATCGTGCTTGTAGAGCATAAATTTTGATTCGTCGGAGAACATAACTTTTGACCAATCTTCAATACTCCAATTTACGTGGCTCTGGGCATATCTTAGTCTTGAAATACGATGCCCACGCTCCAGTTTAGGGCCGTTTGCAGGTCTAAGGGGTTTTAAGTTAGATTCAGCAAGCCGACGTCTTACTGTCCATGCACTTGGGTTACTTCCTCCGAGGCGTCGAAACTGATTTGTGAGTTCAGTTCCTGTAAGAAAGCGATTTCGAAGCATGGTGTTCACCAAGTATCGGTCTTCTCGTGCTGTGGTACACCTGGTTCTGCCCGTTCCTGGTCTGCGTAGGTTAGAACCAGTTTCTTCGTAACGTCGGAGAACTCTTTGTACTGTTGACAGCGACACACCGACAGTCCTGGCTGTATCGCGCTGACTCCGGCCGGTTTCCAGCATTGTAAGTATTCTGGTGCATTCTTCAGGCGTAAGCGACATAATTTCAGCTTCAATAATGAATATAGAGCACTATCAACATGGTTTATGTACCCACATAAATGACAGATTACAAACAAAAGCAAAACCAAATGCTGTAATTTCGTAGTTCCATCTTCGAAAGTGGCCCTTTTTCAAATTTGATTTTTTTATGATATAACTTTACAATAACTAAGAAGTTTTAATACCTTCATTTAAGGAGTATTACATTGTCTATTAAATACAATTTATTGCATTAACCTAGCATTTTTAGTTTCCGAGATTTTTAGGATTCTTTAAGTGACCCGGATTCATTGCTCTCGAGTGTATAATCGTTGTATAAAGCGCTTCAGCTGTACAACCTCGTGAAAATGACGTCCCTTTACCTTTCTCGTGCAAAGGCTCTAATTGCCATGGCAAGCTATAATTTTATGCAATTTTTATCATGATATCTGACAAGGATACATGTTGTCTTAATAATGGCTATGTCAGTAGATTCATCAGCTAGTACGCTGAATTATTGGTGTTTTAAAATATTTTCGAGGTATTCTTTCTGACTTTCTCCTATTACATTTTTTACAGTTGCTGTACATTTGCCTCTTTTTATCGCCAAATCAGCTGCTATATTTTTTGAATCTGGGAAACAAGATTTAAGGACCTACGATAAATGATCCATTGCCAAGAAAGATATGTTATGCTCAGCCACAAATGCAACGAGTTTTATTTCGGTTTCGGTAAAAAAGGTGTTCGTGCCCTTTTCACGCGGTTTAAAATAAACACCAACAGATTTTGAAGACGATGCAGCAAATGTCTTCTTTTTATGTTGGTTATTTGTCACATGTCGTCGCAAAGTTGAGAGTTCACACGATAATTTAACGTCACACACGGTGCACTTTGCTCTATACGGATCATTATCAAGAGGTGCAATCTAGTTTTTATATAAATCGTCACTTAAACTAAACTAAAAAACGTTTCGTTTCACCTATAGCCAATTGCCGTATTTTGTGATATGGCAATGAGAAGGCTGCCGTATGCCGTATAATCTGAAAAAAAAATCGTTGATTACCGTATAATACGGCAATTGCCGTATCAATAACAACACTGACGTAAAGCCAAATTTTGTTTGGCAAGGAATCTTAAAATATCAAACATTCTGATAAGAATTTCCTGCCGTTTCTTTGTTTCCTTTGCCATATGTCTTGCTCTTTTTTGTCAATAGTCTGTCCACTTTGAAGTCTGCTCTCCAACTCCTTCCATTTGCAATAATTTTGGTTGTGTAATGAACTTGATTCGTGACTTGAAACCTTAGGATTTAATTTCCACCACGTATTAAATCCATCAGATGAGCAAAATTTAGATCCATTAGGCGTATCTACGCTCTCAAATAAACGACAGAAAAAGCAAAATAATGATGCTTTGGATGGAGAATAAGCCATCCAAGTACGTAAAACTTTTTCGCTGTTAGTCAATGTAGCATGAGGAACAGGGTGTAAAGTTCACTCATCCACCATAGAAAAGGATCCTCCAAACAGACGGGTGTTGTGTCTGGCGGGCCGACTGCCCGACTGTTGATGTCGGATAGTCTTATACATGTCGTTCGCGCGGTAAACTCTAATTGCCCGATGCAGGATTTGTGTGACGTCATGTCTTTAATGCGTAGTTCGTATGTGGCGGTGTGATGTACCGCTACATCTGGTGACTAACGGGCTGATGTATGCCTAATACCAAAGGATCCTGAAATACCCTGGTCTCCTACTGGAATAGCGAGCGCTGGGAGGTTTAGCTTTACTTCGATGCCAGTTTTGGTTATGACATTCGACACATGGCTGATGTAATCGACTACCGACTTTGGCACACATTGATAATCTGGTAATGCCTCTCTCAAATCGGTCCTCATCCCTAAAACTTGCTGGCCGATTTGCCTAGCTAGCTCAGCTACTTGTAAGTTTAGATGGTTGGTCATGACATGTTGGAACATGCTGAACGGCAGTCTCTCTAATAGCCGAGGATCAATAGCTCGGAACTGCTCGTATGTGTCTTCAACTACTGGGATGAACCCAGCAAAGTCGAAATTTTGTACGTTTACATCTTCACGGGGTGTAAGAGTTGAATGTGGCCCAATAGTGTACAATGGCTCGTCGAGTGGAGGTCCTTCCACACGACCGTGTTAGGAGGTGGTTGGTATTACTACATTTTTAGGCATTGATATCCACTTAACTATCAACTTTTGAATGTCAGAATGCTCTACTAGTTAATTATTTAACTATGTAGGTATTTTAATATCTATGAATATGGTGTGTAGGCAAGGATTATAAGAAAAGCACATGGGAGACAAGACTAGGCATTTATTTCAATTAGACTTGTCAATAAATAGGTATCGTTAATGAGAAAGCTAGTTATCCGTTCCAAATCTAGGTCTTCGTCGAGAAGAAGGATAAGAAACTCCACGGTAGCTTGTTTTAAAGTATTATATGATTAACACATTTTTACATTAGCATTTAGTATTGTTATCACATTAATCTCTTGGACCATTTCTCAAAAGCTAACAACTTTATCAATGAAAATAAATATGTAAAACATACATATATACAACATAGACAAACAAGTAACATAACCGACCACCGACCGATGTTACCGATGTTGTTGTTGCAGGTGTTGTTGTGAGAATGTTAGAAACTACTTCCATTCTCAAAACTAATAGGTGATTATTGATTATATCTAGAGTAGAAGCTAACCATTTGCAACATTTCAGGGATGAGAATAAATAAGAGTAGGTAAACACTATCATATTTTATCAAAGGTTTATATTTCAAGAATAAACACTAGATTCAATAATCCACAAATTATATTATCAAATATTATGTTCTCCATTCCTTAATACTTTTAATTCTATATAAAGATTTACAATATAAACTAATAAGTTACCTTATTTTCTAGAAGACCTCCAACAATAATTATCACCAACTTAAACTTTCCACTGACCCAGTCACTTGGGACGACCTGCTCTCATGAACGTCGGAACCGTGGTTACCTTGTTGTAAGTTATGTGTAACATATGTATATGGGCATTTTTTTTTAAACTGTTACCTATCTTTTTAAATAGCTTACTGATATTGTTTTGGATATTTTAGCTAATTCTTGGTTTAGTCGAATGATAAATTTTACAAATTTTGCTAGGTATGTATTTTTTTTATTATAATGCGCTTATTTCAAATAATATATGTAAATAAATAGTAACTTAGATACGTTTTGGTCATAACCGTTACCAAATAATAAACTGCTCCTGAAATAAAACTGTTAGTTCAGTTTAATTTTTTTGGTGTTTTTTGGTTAATTAGTTGTTCTGTATAGCAATCTAACACAAATACTCAGTTGTGTGGGGAATATTGCCATAGTATTATGTAAAAAATGGTCATGATCGTTACTTGTTACAAAAATGCTATACTTAACATGTAAATATATCAATTAAACATACCAATAGATATAGCATTACCATACCAACCTTAACTTGAATGCCTTTGTGTTAAAAAGTATAAAAAAATCTATTCAATTATTTTAAGAAATATAGAAAAATTACTTACAGCTATTAAAATATTTCGAAGGACAGGTACGTATACCTGACCAACCAGTAACGGTCCTGACGTAGTAAAGTTGTGGATACACCGATAAGTAAATAAAACACATTTTTACAATATAAAAGTTGTCTTTATAATTTTTAAATGCTCCGACTTATACTGCTAAGGCACATGACATCACAAAATCAACAATTGACAATTCAGTCAATACTAATTAATAGTATTTTATAAACTGGATTAGGAGGGGGTATAAAGCAGCAATAATGCACGTTTTTGAACGTAAAAAGGAACTAGGTAATTGAAAAAGGATATAAGTAATTAAATGGATAACAAAGTTTTAGTTTCTATAAAAATAATAACATTCTCATTACTAACTGGTAAAAAAATCGCTAAAGTTTAAAAATTACTAATTTATATCTAATAAGGTACTTCAAAATGGCACAATAATTGTTTCTTCTTAAAATCTATAACACAACGATCTTTTAAACAACAGTTAAGTCTTTACAATAATTCAGTGTTTTGGTTGACTAATAAAAAATAAAAGTTACGAGATCTCAAAAAATCTGCTAAATATGCAAAAAAACTTGACATAAACTCTTATACAATAAAATATAGTCAAAATAACGAGTACCACAGCAACTAAGCAGCTCTAACGAAATTTAACTAAGTAGCGACTTTGAACTAGGTAGGTAATTGAAAAAGGATATAAGTAATTAAACGAATAACAAAGTTTTAGTTTCTATAAAAATAATAACATTCTCATTACTAACTGCTAAAAAAATCGCTAAAGTTTAAAAATTACTAATTTATATCTAATAAGGTACTTCGAAATGGCACAGTAATTGTTTCTTCTTAAAATCTATAACACAACAGTCTTCTTTAAGATCTATTAAACAACAGTTAAGTCTTTACAATAATTCAGTGTTTAGGTTGACTAATAAAAAATAAAAGTTACGAGATCTCAATAAATCAGCTTAATATGCAAAAAAACTTGACATAAACTCTTATACAATAAAATATAGTCAAAATAACGAGTACCACAACAACTAAGCAGCTCTAACGAAATTTAACTAAGTAGCTACTTTGAATGTTACAAGTTATTGTGTAGCCTCACCCGTCACGCAAACAATATTCACACTCATCTTTTTCATAATGATCGTATAATATAGCAAAATCACAATTGTAACAAAAAAAAATACATTTTCAAGCAGAAACTTAATGTCATTCTTGGTCATTGGTAAGTAAAAATGGCATGGTCTACACCCTTGTACATTTTCATCACAGTTGCGACACTTTTCGGTAATAATAAAATGTGTTTCGTTCCATGGCCACTCCAATCCATAGTAATAATACTGCAGTAGATCCTCTTTTGTTAACATTTTGTCGATATCCACAACAATTACCATTTTAGTGGTTTTTCCTGCTAACAGCAATCAATTCTTGACAAAACAGAATACTGATTACTAACAAGAATAGTCCATTCAATCTGTAAAAGTTAAAAATATTTTAATTAATGAAAACATATAATTGATGGTTAAACGAACTTACCTTAAGTGATGTTCGACCATAATTATACGAGACGTCACATCCGAAAGATTTATATAATTCACTTGGTAGTTCACTTTCTAATGTACTAGGCATCGCACAATTTTTAGAGCTAAAAAAATAAAATATATTAAAAGTAAGTAAATTTACTACGACTTAGTCCCTTCCCCCACTATGTTACCTGCGCCCGCGCCGCCATAACTCTTGTCATTGTTTTCAGAGAGGAAGAACCTATTTCACGACATAATTCAGGGATTTATGATTGATCTTCGAATCATAGGGTTTGGGTGGGTTATAAATCTTTCGGATGTGACGTCTCGTATAATTATGGTCGAACATCACTTAAGGTAAGTTCGTTTAACCATCAATTATACTACGACGTCACATCCTTCAGATTTATATAATTCACTTGGTAGATGTTTAGAACCTGGAGTGAAATAGGTGAAGCATAAAAGAGGAGCGCGGAGGATTTGAAATAGAAACTCTCAGTTATGTTTTCAAATCAACAATATTATTCATTAACAAATTAGCTTCACTGTAATCTATGACAATAATTATTATCTTTCTACTAAGATTGTTTGGCAGATCAATTACAAATAGCCGTTGCAAAAGCCTCATCATCATTATTTACAAGGGGTCTATCGTAGAACTTTGCAAACGTTAGTGAGTTCCCGGACCAACCCGCTGACTTCTTAATAAGGTCTACAGATATGCCTTTTCTTTTAGCCGCCGAGGTAGACGCGTGGCGCGTACTATGCGCGGAAAATATGGTCGTATCTACCCCGCTTTCAGTAAGTACTAGTTTAATCCAGCGGCTAATAGAAGAGGCACTCGCGTTATGTATAGGTTTTTTAATAGTAAGTATTAGTTTATCAGTCTGTGAAGAATGTCTAAATTTTAGAGTTGCTTCTAGATATGAGGACAAAGTCTTGCCATGGCAAATTTCTACTTTATGAGGGAAAAAAGGTATGGTTAAACGTGGCATGTTTCGCCCTGGTGCTGAAGTTTTAGTAACATCAGTTATAATTATTTCAAAGTTTGAGCTATTAGCTCTAACATTGCACAAACGAATTAATGATAGCGTCTGCACACGTTGTGCAGTCGACAACGCAAGTAGAGCTACCAGCTTTTTAGTAAGTTTCTCTAGTGGCAAGTCATCGTTTGGATACCAGTTTGAGATATAATCAAGGACCAGATTTGGGTTCCATGTTGCCTGATATTTAGGGAAAATAGGGTTCTTTTTAAATACTCCCTTAAAGAACCGGGAAACCCGGTCATCGTTACTTAACTGCTTGCCTAATATTAGAGCCAACGCGGAGCGAATAGAATTAAGGGTGGAATAGCTCGCCCCCGCTTCGAGTTCAACCGTTAGGAACTTTAGTATTAGTGGAATATTTGCACTATAACAACTTATATTATTATTGGTACAAAAATGCCACCATTTTTTATAAGCGCAGCTGTATTGTTTTAAAGAATTTTTTGCCAAGGACGCAATCATAATTTCGATAGTTTCGGGTGTTAAGTCTTGCCTTGTATATGCTTCCCTGATAATAGGGATGACACCAGGATAAGTCGTGTCCAGAGTGGATGTCTGGTTCTGAAAGGAGACAGTAGTAGATTAGGATTAGGTTTAAAGTAAACAAGGTCGCTTTGTGACAACTTCAAAAAGAGCGGGTACCAAGGCTGACTAGGCCAATGTGGTACTACCATTATTCCCGTAGCTTTATCATTGACTATTTTTCGTAGACATCTTAAAATCATTGAAAAAGGAGGGAACGAGTAGAAAAAGAATGGACCCCAATCTACAGTGAACGCGTCAATGTTGAACGCTTCCGGGTCTCGTTTCCATGAAATATACTTGTCACACTTGGCATTTACTCTAGTAGCAAATAAGTCGATTTCAGGACAACCAAACTTATGAACGATTTTCTTAAAAGCTAGCAAGGACAGACTCCATTCGGTATCGATGTTTTTTCGCCTCGATTCTTCGTCTGCCTCAACATTGTCTTTAGACTTTATATATGAGGCGAATATATGCAATTGCCGTTTTTCGCACCATTGCCAGATTTCGCGAGCTAATTCATTTAGATCCGAATATTGTACTCCACCATATCTATTTATATAAGATATTGCTGTTGTATTGTCGATGCGCAGCAATATCTCTTTATTGCGCTGTTGTTTGGCGAAGCACTTAAGTCCGTTAAAGGCGGCTTTCAATTCTAACAAATTTATGTGATAATTGATTTCTGTATCATTCCAGAATCCACTTGTCCTTTCACCATTACAGAATACGCCCCAGCCTGTCAGAGAAGCGTCCGAAAATATTTCTAATTTATAACGTCCGTTGCGTATTAAATTTTTGGTATGCATTATATTGTCCATCCACCATACCAAGTCTGGTTTTAGGCTAATGGGTAACATCATACTTTTATCATAATTATTGTCAGAGTTTCTCAGAGCTAAGAACTTTTCGCGTTCAAAAAGTTTGGTATAGACCCAGCCGTAAGAGACTGCCGGACAGACAGAACAAAGTATACCAAGGAATTTAGCAAAATCTCTAATAGATATTAGTTTCTGTTTAGAAATATTTTCGACACACTTCTGAACTTTGAATCGTTTATCCCTCGGTAATTTTAAACAATATTCCTGCGAATGCAGTTCGAAGCCAAGAAAAGTTTGGGATTGTTTTGGTTCTAATTTACTTTTGCCAAAATTTATGACAAATCCCAAATGCTCTAATAATACCTTTGTGTCGGTAACACATTTAAGGCATTCTTCAAAATTATTACCGATACAAATAATATCATCTAAATAAATTTAGATTTTCGGGTATAACTGTTTGAACGACTGGGTTTGTGAAGGGAATTTTTAAACCCCTTACGTAACTTAAAACGGCAGGATCGTCGGTTATATTACACCAGTTATCAAAAAAGTAGCTTAATCTACCCGCATGGGGTATAGTTACCTCGTCTAAGGTTTGTGTGCCCTGAAATTGGACTTCGATGGCTGTGTCTGGCGATGTGCAGCTGACGTTGGCCGTTTGTTCGTTTGAACATGGAAGCGAGGTCTCTGCCCACCCTGTCTGCGTGCCTGTTGACCTTGAGATCTGGGTGGGCCCCGCCAGTTTCCCTGCTGTGTGTATCTCCGGGATGTTGGTGCAGGATCACTACGTTTTATCTGGAGTCCAGACCTTTCGGCAGTTTTTGATGCCTTTATTTTCTCGCCTAGGTTGGTCCCGAACAGATAAGTGTCCCTTTTTACGTCGGTAATCAGTTGTGTGAATTTTTTATCTAGGGATGTAATCACCAGTTTTCTTCTAGTTTTTGTATTTTCAAAATGCAGATCTAGTAGTATTTTATTTATATCCGATATTTTCTTCAAAAGTTCTATTTTGTCCGTATCTCCATCAATTATGGAACATGCCAGATTAGTTAAACCTGCAATTCCATAACCAAGATGGTTTTGTGCCTTTTCCAGTAATTTGTCTCTGTTTTTTACAGAGTCACTTAAAACCGGGATGATCTCTGGATTTAACAGAGGTGCTTTGGCAAGCTTGAAGTTTTCAGGTACTAGACACTTTTCCAAACCTTCCTGCTTCTGTTCTCTCGTCAGGCCCTCGATAAGGATACACCCCCATCGTTTAGCAATCTCGTCAGGAATCGGTGGACCAAAGATTTCGTCCTTTCCCTTCAATTCGCCGAGCGCTTCTAAAATCTCCTGAGGTAGGGATTCCGGGTTAGTAGTAGCAATAAGAGTATCTTTACTAGTGCTGGGACCTGGTTCTGAGAGCGGCGTTGGAACACCGATTTGTGTTTCATGCTCAATATCCCCATCCAAGGGAGAGGTCCTGTTCGTCTTTTCTAACGAAAAGCCAGGAGCTACGGCGGACCTGATAAGTTGTGTTGGCACATCCGGATCGTCTGATTCCGAAAGATCCACCCGAGCTTGTTCATACGGCGCACATACGGGTATTCTAGCAATTTAGGCGGCCATAAATCGATTTCTTAAAACTTGTCTCAGGTAGAAAAAAAGTGTTACTTGACAATGTTGAATAGACATAGAACAATAGCCGACCCTTCCTGATACCCATTTGTATGCGCCCGCGCCGGTGTCTCAGTCGGAATGCGATCGTTCTGCTAAGTACACGTATCCATTTTGGCAAATTGTGAAAAACAGTTATTTAAACAGTGAATATTTTTTGTTCTGGAGTTGCTTTAAATAAAAATGTGATGGATTCGAGTACATCAGGTAAGAACACATTATAATATATTAGTCTTATGTAATTTTTTCGAATAACTCATAATGTTTTTGAGGTTCGAAACAGTACTCAAAATTATTGTCAAATTACCCCTTTTTTTATTTTCAAAAAGGTTTTTGTTATACTTCAGGGTGCGTCCCAGCTGTTTAGTAGATTGCAAATGAAACAAGAGTGTTTGTACTCAGTTATCAAATCAACACTGACCGTGATCTCCCGTGAAGTTGACATTCTTGAGGTTTCAAAGGCGACATTAAAAAACCACGTGATTTAATTTTTTATTTTAATTTAAAGGCCGAAACCAAATAAAAGATCAATGCCGCATAGCAAAGAAGCAATAGAAATGCTTCTTTCTGCTGAGCCCAATACCAACGCGGAAGTTCTTCAGAGGAATCTGCGGAGGAAATGACTGACGAAGAGCTTTGATAAGATTTTAATAATTTGTGGTTTATAAACTTGTTTTGTTTTTCTTTTTAAATACATACTGTTCATAATTTCATTTTTTTTTTAATCTATGCACTCCTAAAAGATTTTACAACTAATGAAAGATACAAAAACCAAATTTAATATATAAAAAGAAACAAAATAATATTGGCCGCCTAAATTGGCAAAATACCCCTATGTGCGGCGGTGAGGCGCCTGGTGATAATGCCCGTGAATCGTCTGGTGATAATGGCCAGGGGTCGGAGTCTGCAAAGAACAACGCGGACGTTGTTTTTAAATCACACGAAACAATCGTATATATACTGCATTTGCAGTTATGTATTTTAGAGTCATTGGTTATAATCACGTTACAACACGAGACTGTATAGTTATCAGCCATGATCACGTCATGGAGAATAACAGTGTCACCTCATAAACTATAGGGCGCGATAGTTATCTGTTGCGATCGCATCGCAAAGAATAACCGGCACCTACTCACCTATCAGCCGCGATCGCGTCGTGGAGAATAGGATGAGAAAATAAATAGTAATACAGTATAAACTATATTACAATCGTTAACGTATGTCATAACGTTAACTAGGTACCTTAGGATAGAATACACATACGAAACGAAAAAAATAATCAATTGACGGTAGATCGGTACTTAAATTGTGATATCATGTCGTTTTAAAACATCTGGTAACAAACATGATTATCGGTAGATGCATGAATCATGCGTAAAAGTAATTACGGATAGTTTTTAACGTAAACAAGTATGACTCACCTTCGCTAGTTTCCGAGAAGTGGTTAAGTTGCTTTTGTAACCGTCTTATTTTCTTCCGAATGCGCGATTCCTTATCTTCGTGTTTCCGTTTACCCATTATAGTAAACCAAGAATCACAGTTTTCACTAAATCACACGCGATTAGTACACGAAATATTACAGATGTTGCGATGCCCGCACAAAAAAAGCGAATGACAAGAGTTATGGCGGCGCGGGCGCAGGTAACATAGTGGGGGAAGGGACTAAGTCGTAGTAAATTTACTTACTTTTAATATATTTTATTTTTTTAGCTCTAAAAATTGTGCGATGCCTAGTACATTAGAAAGTGAACTACCAAGTGAATTATATAAATCTGAAGGATGTGACGTCGTAGTATAATTTACTCCAAACAAAACACTATAAAAAGCAAGCCTAATTAATTACCATCATCGCTGTTTCCCAAGCATTTATCACACAAATAATCAATAATTATGGGCCATACATTTTGCCATTTTACCAAGTATTGAGCAAGCGCAACCACTGCAATTTGGGAATTCGATATGCTTTTTTGATACGATTGCGTTACTCTTTTCCCTTTTTTTTGGTACACATTTATTCCCCTTTTTGCAATTGAATCCATCACGTTTAGTAGAACTTGGTCCTGGGCAATTATTACCTGGCAAAACATTTACAGTATTTTTCGATATATTTTTCTGTTTGATCTTATATTCAACACAACTTGGTCCTGGAGAATTAGACTCTGCATCAGGTAAAATATAAATAAAATCTATTAAATTTAAATCAACATCCATAGGCAAATTCAGGTTCTCTGATTTAATCTCCGGGGTGACGAGTTCTATAGGCAAATTCAGGTTCTCTGGTGTAATTTCCGGAGTGACGAGTTCTATACCCAAATTCAGGATGCTTGCTGTAAATTCCGGTGTGGGTAGTTCGTCATTAGGTAAGTTGGAAGTTGTGGGTTTCGTTGGCGGTTTCCTTGGTTTAATTTCGGTATTCGATCTGACACAGTGAGTTTTCAAGCCAAAGCAGCTGCATAAACCTTTGAGTTCTCCGCAGAAACTACCAATATCCCTGTAGGCCAAGATACCGTTTCCCTTTGTAATTATCTGATGAATTTGCAATGTTCCCACCAATGTCTTGATATTATTTGGTAGCATTGAAACAATGTTATTTATTTCTTCGTCCTTGACAAACCAGATCTTGACAGTTTTCATACAGGCTTTTAAAATGTGGTAAGCATCGGAAGCTTCTCTAATATCTTCTCCAAAGCAAACTTGTCGATCTAAAACTCTTTTCACCGATCCGCCTATACCGTCAGCAACTCACACACGTCACATAATCAAGTTCCAGCTTTTGAGTGAATAGGTCGATCAAATAAAAATATTTTTTTTGTCGATATTGGGAGGTTGGGCCATCAGAATAGAAATGTATAGTCGTTACTTTAAAATCATCCTTTATCATCTTTAATACAGGCAGTAAATGTGCCCAAATAGCTGGCGGTTAGTGCATGTTGTTTTGAGTACAGTACAAAATGATTGTGATATCCCTTGAAGATATACCATTCCAGTGTGTAGAGTTATTTGACTTTTAGAGCCACCGAAATGCATACTTTTTTTTTTCTTCGCTTAGTTTTGTCTCATAATTTTCCGAGAAATCGCATATAACTACCGCTTCGTTTTCGTTTAGATGATTTATAATAAATTGATATTGGTTTTGTTGGTGAATGTTATTAAAATAATGTTTTTTGAAAGGTTTAATGCCATTTTCAAAGTCTTGTAGTAACTGATTAATAGTTCCGTTTTTCTCTGCTTTTACCGTTTTCTTCGTTGTCTTTTCTGTGGTTTCTGATCCTTCTTTTTTTGAGTAATTATGGGTAATTGTCTCCCATTGGTACCAGGTGACGTTTTGATTTAATTGCACATTTTTGTCGTATATACTGTGAATGTTCTTGCACTTCATGCATTTACCATGCATGCATTCGAACGATTTCAGGTCACATGTATTTCTTTTATATTGCTATTTAGGAGTACAGAATGTTGTTTTAAACATGCAAATTTCAATTCAATGTTATTACATTATTATTGTATACATACGCATGTATTTCTGGATCCCAAGTGTGGTGTCAAAACATAAAATGGTTTGTACTTATAAAATGTGTCCCTGTCCCTGCCAATGCCTGCAATAAAGTATAAACTAGTACAGACATGAAAAAATCATAATATTATGTAATTTCGATATCCGGCCAGCAAAGCTTAAATTAACTATGATACATCATAGATCCCTGTTTCGAAGCCGTTAGGTAAGTAGCCACAAAGGCGCCGCCGCGGCCGCTTCAAGCCTCGTGCAGACTAGCGCGATGCGACGGCTAGACGCGACTTGAACAATACGGTTTCTTAGAAAACTTCACGGTATAACAATAACCGGTGTCACGTCGCGCTGTCGCGTTGCGCTAGTCTGCACGAAGCTTAACGCGTGCTATTTCATTTTGCAACCAAAATTTGAATGGCTTAAATTAAGCCGTTTAAATAGTTTTTTTATTTGGAATTATTAATTCCAAATTTAAAAAAAAAACTACATATTTGAATGAGTACTATTAAAAATTACGTTGTAGCTGGCACTTCAATTAAGCTATGGACATAATTAAAACTACTTAATTTAACAAAATAATTAAAATAAAGAGCGATTTAAGAATAATATCTTACCAATATTCTCATTTTACGCTTTAAAAATGTCTCGTCAAAAAATTACTATGAGATTAATCGTACAAATAACTAGTACAACTTGCCTATTCTGTAAGCTTTCCAAAAATATATAAAAATCAATTTTAAAATACATCATTCGTGGCATGGTATGTGTTTGAATCGGTGCGGGGAGTGAAAGGGTTATTTGTATTTGTATGAAATAAAATGCATTAAAAAATGTACGTTAAAGTTTATTAAAAATTTTACACATCTTGTTCAAAATGAGCCCCTCGATTACGAATGCAGGTTCGAATTCACTTCCTAACTTCGGTTTTCGTCACTCTTGATGTGAACGTTGTTCTCATTTGTTGCGCCGCGTTTATTATTCGCTGCCGAAGTTCTTCGACTGAATTTATTGGGGTCACATAAACTAATTCCTTCATATGACCCCAAGCGTAAAATTCTAGTGGTGTGATGTCAAGGCTTCGTGCTGGCCACGCAATTGGCCCTCCCCTCCCAATCCATCGGTTTGGATATCTCTCGTCTAGCCACTGTCGGACAGTAATCCAGTAATGTGCTGGGCAACCATCATGTTGAAACATGAGGTTGTTTTTTATTTCTTCGGGAACATCCGCCAACAAATCGTCTAGGCGTAAAAAAAAACTCCGCGTAATTTTCGCCGTTCAAATTTTGGGGCAAGAAATGAGGGCCCAGCAAATAATTATCAACGACACCGATCCATACGTTCAGGGAAAATCTCATTTGCGACGCAGTTTCTTTTAGTTTTTTTGGATTCCTGCCCGCTGTAGGTGCCCAAAAATGTACGTTATGGTAATTCGTTATACCATCCCGGTCAAACCTAGACTCGTCAGTCCACAAAATATTTCTTAGGAATAGTTCCTCGTCAGCGTCAGCGTTTAACATAAACCGAGAAAATTCGAGTCGCCTGGCAGGATCTCCCTCGTGCAATGTTTGGACAGGTTGATAATGGTACGGGTGTCTACCTGATAGATGTACCACCAACCACACTTTCCACTGGGACATACCGAGCTGTCTTGCAACAATTTTCGTTGAGGTGTTTGGGTCATCAATAAAACACTGAAGAATGGTGTCCTCTTCGGCAGCCGCATACTGTCGAGGTCTGCCAGTGTTGAATTGTGCTCTCTGAACACTGCCAGTTTCAGACAATCGTCGATAGGTGCTCCCGAAAACACTAACCCACGTTAGTGTTTTCGGGAGCACCTATCGACGATTGTCGGAAGTCGGCGATCGGAAAAGCGGCGTTGGTATTCTAGCCGAGCCGCAGCCGCGTTTCCATCGGCAAAACCATAACAGAACATGTCGGCGTATTCATTTTTAGAATACGAAGCCATGTTATCACGAAACAACAAAATAAATAACAATGATAACAAGAAAAACAAGAATTAACAATAATAATCGATAACAAATTAAGGCGATGAGAGATTGGTTAATAGCAAGATAATACACGTGCTTGCGCGGCGTAGAGTCGAAACTTACAGTACGCGTCATGTAAAAGGAACGCTGGAAGAAAATGGAGGGGGTGTGTTTGCGCATGGGTACACTCGCGCACGAAAGTACTAGGCCTGTTGTTTTATTTTTGAACTAGCCTTTCGCTCGCAGCTTCGTTTATTGGTACATTGAAAAATATATTAGATAGAATATTATTAAATAGAATTAAAAACATGTTTGATTCAGTGTAGAATGTTTAATCTAATTACAAAAAATTAAATTAATGTTGAAACTCCTTCCATTAAGTCGTCGTGGGTGACGTGAAAACCAGATGAGGACGCGGTGTTGGTGCTAGAGGTGGCCATTTCACTGTCGTCGCTGTCGTCACTTGAGCTTTCATCACCATTTGTGTCTGAATCATCATCCCCTACGCGAATAATTTATAAATGTTTCTGTCATCATGTCAACCACATGATCGCTTTTACAATATTCGGCTTCTATTTCTTTTACCTTGGTGCACAATTTTCGCCATTCTGTTGCTCCCATTAAATTAACTTTTTCATTAACCAGGTCATTTATCTGTGTAAGGTTCCAACTTACATTTTTGCTGGCAACATATCCCTTTATTTGGGACCAGGCCATTTCTATTGGATTTAGGTCCGGGTGATATGGGGGCAAACAAAGTACAGAATGGCCTGCTTCGTTTAATATGGCATCCATATTAAATTTCGTATATTGCTCTTTGTATTTTTTTATTAAGTTGTACAACTCCGGCTTCAGCATGCATTCATCAAATTCGATTCCTTTTTGACGGAGCCAGGTTTGCATGTCTGCTTTCTTTGTATTGGACGTTGGTGCAGCATCGAGTTGCTTATTGTGGTACGATGCATTGTCGACTACCACGACTTAATTAGGCGGTAAATTCGGTATCAGTTTAGTACGGAGCCACCGTCGTAATTCTCCGAATTCATGTTGTCGTGGTAGTCGCCGCTTTTTGTACCAACTTTGAGTCAGCAAAGCATTCGGCACAAAACCTGTTTCACCACCTGCGTGCACTATGACCAAGCGGCTACCTTTAGATAGAGGTTTTTTAATGCCTTTGGCTTTGCCGGGAGTTCGAAAGACAGTAAGAAATTCCGAATCTTTTGAACCTTTTACAATTCGTCTCACTGTAGACTCGGAATATTTTGTTGCCTCTGCGCTGCGGTCCGTTTAATACATTTTTAATTATCAACTGCATTATTATCAGCCTCTCTCTTCATAAAACAATACACGTCATAAATCATTTTTCTCTCTTTTCTATGTAAAACCATTTCGTAATTTCAAACTTTTGTGCGCGATGGTATTTTGAGAATGAACGTAACGTGGACATAGCGCGGAAAGCAAAGGTCGACTGACGAATCAATAGCGCACCGGCAAGCATGCGCCGCGTGACCCGCCCGCCCCGCGCCGCACCTCATACCACCATAATTGCATGAATTCTTCTGTGGAACACCAGCAGAAACAGGACGTAGTCAAATAACGACACAGTGATTAAATGAAACTGTATTATATTTCAATCGAACTTACACAAATATACAAATTGATACTTAGCACTAGGTACTTATTTTACAGGTTTGTTATTAACTAATGCTACCTATCGCGTCGAGTCCAAAAACCCCAGAGACTGCGCAACCGGCCAAGTGTTCCCTTGACCCACGTCAATCCCTCCATTTTGCGCGCGAAGACGCGAGCTCTCTGATTGGTTCCCGCCATTTTGCGTCAACCAATCACAGAGCGACCATGCATATAAAAATGGGTAAAGTTGCCAGCGTAGAATATTAAAATCAAAGCTCTAATACGAGTATCGATTAAAATAGTCGATTAGCAAAATCAAAATTCACAAACCCTAACAATCGACCGTCCTGACAATGTGTGCACACGACACCAGGTGGAACCCTAACAATCGGAACGCTGGCGGGTTGCTCAGTTCTTGTTTGAATATCAAATTACAATAGTAGGTAACTACCTGCAACCCTAATGCCCGTTTTCACCATCATACCCTAAATTTAGGGAGGCATTTAAGATGTTTTAAGTGTTAGTTTCGTTTTCACCATCACTTAAGGGACACTTTTGGTCCTAAGGGATCCCTTAAATATAGGGGCCCGATATTCGGCATCTTAGCGCTAAGTGACAGTTTATTTATTGTTGAAAGTTGTAACTGACAATTAATTTACTGCGAAATGGAATATTTTATTGAGAGTTTAGAAGCTATCGAAACTGTGGATTTAGTTATGAATCAAGGGTTATTCAGACGACCACATATTTATCGCGAAAGACCGGATTTTTTCACCAAATATGACAATCAGGACTTCTTCAAGAGATTTAGGTTATCCAAGGACAGTGTGTTATTTTTGTTAGAAAAATTGGAACACCATTTAGAATACACAGACAACAGGTACCTACCTATGATTTTATTAAACTAGTTATTATAAGTACCAATAAACCGTACTTATAAAGTAGATAGTTACTTTGCTTGTTTACTTCTATTTGTTTTCATATTTTGTGTTTTAAACAAAGATAAGTAGTACCTTATCTAATGCACTGGTGATCGGCTATACTTACCTATAAGGTAAGGTAATCTACATATAAGTATGCCAATCCAAGGCGAAACATGTAAGATCATAATTCAAATATAAGACCTTAATGTTACCATGTATTATAGCAAATAAATATATTCTTATTCTAATTATATTACTTTAGCTTGCTACTATACTTATATAAATCTGTGACCAAATTTTTCAATATTTGCAGGAATAAGTCAGTACCTCCAATTAATCAGTTGTTATGTACTCTGAGGTTTTTCGCAACTGGAAATCATCTACTCGCGGTGGCTGATATGGGTCCTCCCATATCAGCCACCATACTTTTCAGCATAGCTACTTGCAGTAGAATAGTAAAAAAGGTTTCTCAAGCTATTGTAACACTACGCAGTGAATTTATAAAGTTTCCAGACACCGAAGAGCAAAAGTCAATAGTGAAAGAAGATTTTTACAAAATTGCTCGCTTTCCAAATGTTTTAGGTTGTATAGATTGTACACATATTAAAATACAATCACCAGGTATGTATATCTACCTAATTGAATTATAATATTTACTATTTTTTTAAAGTTCATACTGAAATAATTAAAATTTTACAGGCGGGGATGATGCTGAAATCTTTCGTAACCGGAAGTCCTACATGTCGATCAATGTCCAAACAATAAGTTTACCTAATTTATTGATATGCGATGTTGTTGCACGTTGGCCTGGATCAACACACGACTCTGCTATTTATCAAAATAGTATGAGATATGCCAGATTTGAGAGAGGTGACTATGCAGGTGCCTATTTATTAGGTGATAGTGGATACCCTTTAAAGGTAAGAACAAAAACAAGTTGTTTTCACAAAATTGTAATATTATTTTAATTTTAATTATAATTAAAATTAAAAGAAATATATATATAAAAAAAATACTATTCTGACTTCTGTTGCCCAAATAGGGTTTGTAAGGGTAAAACACCACCTGCAAAAGACAATATTTTCTTATTTCAGAGTCATCTTCTGACACCATATTTAAATCCAGTTACATTGGGACAACACAAATACAACGAATCCCACATAAAAACTAGAAATGTGGTGGAACGCCAGTATGGAGTTCTAAAAAGAAGATTTCCCGTGCTAGCTCTTGGAATAAGATTGAAGCTCCAGACTACAGTAAATGTTATTGTGGCCTGCTGTGTTTTACACAATATTTGCATTTTAAGGAAGGAAAGTGAACCAATTAATGATGGGTCTATTCCCAATTTGGAAGATTTAATTACCAGTGGACAAATACCCAGAACATCGGGTAACAATGATGACATTACTTATGGATCTGTAAGAGATCGTCTAACACAATATTTTGAAGATATGTATAGTAACTAAATGATGATTCTTACTTTAATTTTAATAAAATATTTTACCTTTTAATTGAGAAAGTACTTCATTTTTAATTTCCACTTCTTTTGCAACTGATTTACTTTTAAGTTGAAGACTATATAATTTTCTCTTAAATTCTAGTTCCTCTTGCAATAGCTGTCGCTTTAGGTCTTCAGTGTCTTCTTTCTTACTGTTAATTTCTTTAAAGCTATTGCAGAGTGAAGACACAGCTTCTGACCTTTCATTAGGCTGGTATAGATGAGGTCGTCTTCTAGACCACAAAGGAGTTTTCCTAATGACATTAGCATTGTCTTCAATTTCAATCTAAAAAAAGAACAAACATACAGATTAACATGAGATCAATAGGACACAAACACAAAGTATAGTGCTAGTCCTGAATAATTCACCAATCAATCAATCAATTTTCCACGAGGTCACAGTTCATGATGAAATAGTGGTGAAAGGTACAGGTACTTACATTTTTATTAGATTCTGCCTCTTGAAGTTGTATTATGTCTATAGGCAGATTTTCTTTGTCAATACATATGACTTTGGCGGGTGAAAATGAAGATACTGTGACTTCTTCCACACAGTCACTGTCTGGGACGCCTATAATGCCTGTACAGCCCCGGCCAAGTAGAGCGCACACTTGCTCCAAAATCGGGTCAATCTTTATAATAAAACACATGGCCCTCCACCGGTTTGTGTTGCATCTCTTCGTGATGCAGTGTAGTACAGCTTACTTTCCGTTTTCAGTTTGTCCCACATCTTCATCAATGAATCTTTTGATCTGGAAGTTGTAAAAAGACATAGGTATTAGATACTGTAGGTATATAAATAAGCACATAGGTACAGTTTTAACAAGAATTAAAATGTTAACAAGTAAATTAAATAACAAACCTGTATATTATTCCTGCTGTGTTGAAAGAGTCGGTCAGAGCAACCCAAGCGACGAATTTTGCCTCATTCGTTGTTCCATCCGTTTTTTTGAGCAGCGGTGGCCCAGTGGTGGCGGCCCCGACTTACGAACAGTAAGTCGTGGGTTCGAACCCAGACAGGCGCATTACTTTGTGTAATTTATTTCATCACCACTGCTCTCAAAACGGTGAAGGAAAACATCGTGAGGAAACCGGCATGTCCTAGAACCAAAAATTCGAAGACATGTGACATCTACCAATCCGCACTGGGCCCGCGTGGTGGATTATAGCCCACTCCCTCTCATTGAGAGGAGGCCGTGTCCCTGCAGTGGGAACGTTATAGGCTGATGATGATGATGAATGTCCTGCGCTGTCATCTGTCAAGTTGACACTATCTGTTTTTAAAATCAACAATCAGCAATTTATTATGCATAATGAATGATATTTTATTTATTTTAAATGAAATCATGTCTATTTTATGTTATCTTTATATTTTGTCGTGTTAATTTACATTAATCTACATGATTTATCGATGGAATACAAAATCGGTCATTTCATCGGAAAAGTACGATTTTCGGATTCCCTGATTTAAAAAAAAAACTATCACCTAGGTAAGTGGCCCTTACGTAAGTATCCCTTAACCTGGTGAAAACAAACTTAGGTAAGGGACTGATTTACGGAGTCCCTTAGGTTAAGAGATCCTTAGTAAGGATGTGTTTGAGGGAACGATGGTGAAAACGGGCATAAGACTTATATGAGTTCCCCAGAAATTGCGGCTAATTGAGTAATACAGCTTTACAAATTAATAATAATTCTCATACGAATTTACTAAGCTAAACAAAATATGAATATTTAATATAGTAGTTGTTTGGGCAATGGAGACAGGGGGGCAGGCAGGCCTTCTTCAATAAGGCTCGTTATCCAATTTTAGATTGTTTAATTTTTCGTTTACAAGAAATTTTGAGTGTTACGTACGAACGCTTCCGCGATATTATTGCACACTGGCGCGCAGAGTAGTACCGCAGTCGGCGGATCAGAATATAACGATCGCGAGCGAGCTTCCTGATTTGAAGAACAGATGGCATTGCTTGACGCAACATACCGGCCACCTTGGAAGATCCGTCTTCCAACTGAAACTGGTCACACGCAGTCTAAACCGGCAGCGGGCAGATTTTTGATGAAGCACGCCTGATTGTGCCTTGTGATGTTCGTATCTCGGCCACTCTGGAGACACCATCATTGCCTGGGAACAGTTTAATAATTCTACCCATTCTCCACTTGAGTGGTGGCAGGTTATCTTCTTTTATGACGACAAGGCTGTCCTTAGCGATGACGTCTTTTTTGTGTGCCCACTTCGTTCTTCGTTGCAGCTCAGACACATACTCCTTTGACCACCGCTCCCAAAAATGTTGCCGCAGCTGTTCCAGCCGATAGTAGCGACAGGCAGGCGTAGATGTCGTGAAGTCTTGAGTGGCAGGTGCAATCAGCGGCCGGCCGATTAGAAAATGAGCAGGTGTGAGTGGAAGGTAATCACTTGGATCTGAGGACATAGGTGACATAGGACGGGAGTTCAGGACGGCCTCAACCTGGGTCAATACCGTACTAAACTCCTCGTAAGTTAGCTTAGCATTACCTATGACACGTCTCAAGTGATACTTACACGACTTCACCCCCGCCTCCCATAAACTACCAAAGTGAGGCGCATAAGGCGGGATGAAACTAAATATAATATTATTATTACTAGAAAAATCAATTATTTCATTAGATTTTTCAAATATTGCTGAAAGCTCCCTTTCAGCTCCAACAAAATTCCTACCATTATCGGAAAATACTTGATGCGGCTTACCGCGTCGTGATATGAATCGTTTGAATGCCAATAGATAATCCTGAGTGGACAAAGAACTAACTAATTCTAAATGCATAGCTCTGGTAGCAAAACAAACGTACAAACAAATATATCCTTTAATTAGTCGTGAACCTCTGCCTTTGCGATTCAATATAGATATTGGCCCGGCATAATCAACACCACATTGCATGAATGGAAATCCAGGTTCTAACCGTTCGGCAGGGAGATCACCCATGTGTGGAGTTAACGTATTTCCTTTCATGCGAATGCAGGTTACACATTTATGAACCACTAGCCTTGCTAAATTACGTGCTCCCAGCACCCACCATCTATCACGCATGGTCGCCACGAGAAGCTGAGGTCCAGCATGAAGTAAACGTTTGTGTTCATACGAACACAATAGCCAAGTAAACCGATGTTTACGACACAGCAACACTGGATGTTTTTTATCATAATTAAACTTCGAATTACTAAGTCTGCCACCAACACGAATTATATTATCCTTATCTAAAAATATACTTAAACCTAATGTTTTATTACTAGACTTATTGTTTACATGCACCTGTTCTTTAAGGTTATGATATTCCTTACTGAATGATTGTGATTGAACAAAACGTGTCAACACAACTAACGAACTATTAATCTCGCTCACGGTCAATGTCCCGGTCTGGCGACCTTGACCGACATGCGATGCACGTAAGTTATAGATGTATCGTAAGACATACGCAATTGTTCTTTGCAAACGATTAAAACAAGAAAACCTTTCGAAATCAATTGCATTATCAGTTTCAACATTTAGAAAATTTGTAGTTTTGGGACATTTCAATTCCGGTAACTTATTACTATTAATAAACTCAATTTCATTCATTTTTATTGTCAACCAACTTGAAGTTGGTTCACGAAGAAAAGTAGGACCACACCACCACAAACTAGTATTCTTTAATGAATCAAAGAGAACACCTCTTGATAATATGTCAGCAGGATTCTCCTTACTTTTAACATGCAACCAAGTAGTGTTGCTTGTTAATTCGTTGATTTGCACAACCCTATTCTGAACAAATTTTTTTAACAAATGTGGTGATGTCCGCAGCCACGCTTGAACTATAGTGGAGTCAGTCCAGAAATAGATCTTATCGAACTTCAGCCTCAGAGAATGTATGATTTTATTATAAAGTTTAGCTCCAACTAAAGCTCCACATAGTTCAAGTCGTGGAATACTTAACGCTTTAACTGGTGCGACTTTACTCTTAGCACATAATAATCGACTAGTGACCTGCGACTCATCAATATTAGTGTGTGTACGTATGTACGCACATGCACCGTATGCAGACTGAGAAGCATCGGTAAAAATATGTAACTCTTTATTTACAGCATTAGTACACATGACATAACGCGGCACTAATATTTCGGGCAAATATTGTAACGACTGAATAAAATTATACCAGACACATGCAATTTGACTTGGGACTTCATCATCCCAACTTATTTTTGCAAGCCATAATTTTTGCAATAAAACCTTAGCCGTGGTAATAGCTGGTGCTAATAATCCTAGTGGGTCATAAATCTGTGCAATGACTGACATAATTAAACGTTTAGTTATCTTCGTATCATTAAAACCTTTATCTACACTAGTTGAAAAATTAAATAAATCGTTCTTGTTAGACCAACCAACACCCAGGGTTTTAGACTGACAATATTCACCAATACATAAATCCTTAGTACTTTCTGATGTTACATCAAAATTAAAACTCCATTTCCTTAAGGGGAAACAACCGTTTTGTAGAACGGCGGACGTTTTATTGCAAATATCTAACAACATGTCGCGCTGATCATGCCCCGTCAAGAGATCGTCCACATAAAAATCGTCGTTGATAACGCTAGCAACGACGCCATCCTTACATTCCTTTGCCAGCTGTTTCAAGCAACGGTTGCTAAGGTACGGTGCAGATGCAGTGCCATACGTCACTGTGTTGAGACGATAAACTTGAATTGGCATGTCGTTATCAGTTCGCCATAATATTAGTTGAAAGTTACGTTGTTCAGGATGAATTAAAGTTTGTCTAAAGAACTTTTCAATATCTGCGCAAGCTACATATTGATGTTGCCGAAAACGAATCAATATTGAGAAGATATCGTTTTGTAACGTAGGGCCCACGTATTGAATATCATTCAAAGAATTATTATTAGAAGTTGTCGCGCTAGCATCGAAAACGACACGTAATTTGGTAGTCACGCTACTTTCACGATATACCCCATGGTGTGGTACAATATAATATTTAAACTATTAAAATCCTCAAAACGCGTCATGTGACCCAATTGCTCGTACTCGTGCATAAATTCACAATACATTTTTTTATACTGTGGTAAACGATCTAGTTTTCTCTCTAAAGATAAAAAACGCTGTTTAGCAGAATTATATGAATCACCCAAACAATCAGGTGATTTTTTAAATGGCATTCTTACAGTAAACCTACCGTGCTGATCTCGTTCAGTAGTCTGCAAGAACAACTCTTCACAAATACGATCCTCCTCAGTAATAACGGGGGGGATATGTACTTCTTCGATTTCCCAGAACTTTCGTAGTTGAGAATCAACTAACGACAAATTGCACTGAACATCTGTCATGCTAGCCGCTAATAAACTATTATTATTATTATAGACTGGACCGGATATAATCCAACCTACCAACGAATCTTGTAAGTAAGGACCGGTGTGAAGTTTTATTTTATTTTCTTTTAGCAAATCCCAAAAGACATCCGCGCCTATTAATAAATCTATGTCGCTTGGTACATTAAATGTGGGATCTGCAAGTAGAATATTGCTAGGTATACTAATAGCATCACTATTAACGTGTGTCGAAGGCAACTTCGAAATGATACTAGGCAACACTAAACAATGTAAGGTCGTATTAAAATCATATACCTTAGAACGAATATTAACATCGCACTTGTGACTGAACTGTGAAACGGTTTGTCCAACGCCACAAACACGTATAGTGGACTGTATTATAGGTAATTTCAAACGTTTACATAAGCTTTGAGCTATAAAACAATTTTGACTTCCGCTGTCAAGCAAAGCGCGAACGGTGTGATAACAGTTATCAGTATCAGCGATCTCAACTAAAGCCGTAGACAGCAAGACAGTCTGTAACGAATTAGCATTATCTATAAACGCGTTACAACTGTGATTATCAATATTGTCAGCTGTTTTACTGACGCAGTGTAATACAGACGACTGTGGCAACGTATTATTGATAACGGAACGTTGTGGTGACGTATTTGGAATAACGCTATTAGTGTCAACATGAATTAACGCATTATGTTTTTGTTGACATAATTTACAAGAACCAAAATTACAATTTTCGAGTGTGTGAGTGTTTGTACGTAAACAGTTTTGACAAACGTTTTTTGACTTTACAAAATTTAATCTTTCTTGTACCAACATATTTAAAAACTTAACGCATGAATATAGTGCATGTTTATCACTACACAACGGGCATATCAAGTTATGTTTATTTGTTTTAGCTTTACTACCCGATGATACCTTATTATTATTATTCGAACACGCATAACTAAGTGTGGTTTGAGAATTAGACTGTTTTTTATGATCAGCCGACTGTTTACCCTCATATTTACTTTGTGAATGTGACTGATTATTTTTACTGTTACCCAAATTAATCATGTCTAACATGTCAGACCTATTGTTTAAAAACGTTAATAAATCTTCTAGTTTTAATGGTTTAGAGGTTTTGTTAGAATCAGAGATAAGCGAGCTTCTGTAATTTTCCCACTCGCGTTCAGTAGCAGAGTCAAGTTTACTGACAACTAAATAATACATAAGCATATCTTCGAGTGAATATTCAGGTTCTTTAAGAGAATTTAGGGCTCTCAGATTTCGTAAAACGCAATCTACTAACGTTCTGATCTGTGCCGGACATCCCTTACCCAGTGAAGGTGCCGCAAACAAAGCTTTCACATGATTGTGTATCAATAGCCTATTATTTTGATACCTAGCTTCAAGCAAGTCCCACGCGTTACTATAGTTAGGTGCGGTAAACTCTAACGAACTGATAACATGTAACGCAGATCCACTGAGAGACGATTTTAGGTATTGAAATTTCTGTATAGGATCTAAGTCGTCGCGATCATGTATCATTGAAACATACGAGTTCCTGAATTCTAACCATTTATCGAAGGAACCGTCAAAGACAGGTAGCTTTATTTGAGGTAATTTAATAGACACTGATTTTCCGGAAATGCACTGAGAATTATTCAATTCGTTTTGTTCACAGTCGCCTATCATGCTCTTCGCTATAGCTACAATTGAATAATATTGGCATTCAAACGAATCTCTGTAATCTAAATGTACCATTAATTCTTTTTCATCCACATTTCTTTCTATTTTAGATTGCATGGAAACACACTCATCTTTTAGACAAAATGGACCAAATTATCCGGCATACATTAACCTCAATCTTAAATGTGGCCATGGACGACCGAGCTTGGGCACAAGCTACTCTTCCTATCCGTATGGGAGGCCTCGGCGTTCGCAAAATTTCCAGTATTAGTTTACCGGCTTTCATATCCTCGGTCCACGGTACTGAGAAATTAATCAGGAAAATTCTAGCCCCCATACTGATTAGTTTTGATGTGCCGTGCCTCACCGAGGCTATGAATGCCTGGAGACTCGCTTGCCCGAATTCAGATCCAAATGACAACCCATTTTCCCAGAGACGGTGGGATGAGCCGCTCTGCAGAGTAGTACAGAACAATTTACTTGACACGTCTGCTACTGCTGCGGAGCGTGCGCGCCTTTTGGCTGTGGGTAAATGGGAGTCGGGCCTGTGGCTTCATGCACTACCGTCATCGAACTTAGGCACTTTGTTCGACGACACTACCTTCCGCATCGCTGCTTCCCTGCGACTAGGAGCCCCTTGTTGTTCTCCTCATCGCTGTCACTGTGGCGAAGTTGTCAACAGCCTCGGACACCACGGCTTATCTTGCAGCCGAAGTGCTGGTCGCTTAGCGCGGCACGCGAACATTAATGACATCATCCGACGAGCTCTTGTCACCGTCGGCGTTCCAGCTGTGCTAGAACCTAATGGTTTGGCACGCGATGATGGCAAGAGACCGGACGGCATGTCTTTATTTCCATGGAAGGTGGGTAGGCCTTTAGTGTGGGACGCAACGTGTGTTGATACTCTTGCGCCATCCCATCTTCCTGGGTCAGCGTGCTGTGCTGGCGCTGCCGCTGCGGCTGCAGAAAACCTCAAGCGGCGAAAGTATAATAACCTCATATTTTCGATCTGTTTGGGGTTGAAACCCTAGCGCCGTGGGGTCCGAGTGCTCATGGTCTATTCACTGAAATCTCTAAACGACTGGTTGACACTTCCCGTGACCCAAGGGCTGGTTTTTACCTTGGCCAGAGGCTAAGCATTGCCATACAACGTGGCAATGCGGCCAGTCTCTTGGGCACACTACCAGTCGACAGCGATGCGGATGAATTTTTCGACGCTATATTTTAGTTTGCATAATAATATATTAGTTTTAATTTTTTATATATATTAAACATTTGTAAAGTCTTAATCAATAAATAAAATCTTAATTTTAGATTGCACGTCGTTAAACTCGACAAAGAAAATGGCTGCCGAATGAATACGCATTTGCACTTGGGTTTTAATCACAGAATCTAAACAATATCTATCTAACTTATTAATATAATTTGCGAATAATGTTAATCTACCTTTAATTACACCACGTTGTTTTTTAAGATCAGATATCTCACTATTTAAACGAGACATAGTTTCATCATCACTCATTTTGGTAGTTTACGAAAGTAGGTACTCACAATTTTACGTGTTCTGTCGTGTTTTCTCACCTGACGACGGCCTCAGCACTGCTAGTAATATTCTGAAACGTTTAGGCACGATATCAACACAAGGCGAAGACACAGGGGAAGGAGGGAAAAAGGTAACTGGGTAACCTGACCGTTCTTCTTCCACTCGCTTCCTCGCTTCGTCAACCCGGCTCGTCACTCGGCTGGTCTCTTGAATGTGGCTCGAAGGTCCAATGTTTGGGCAATGGAGACAGGGGGGCAGGCAGGGCTTCTTCAATAAGGCTCGTTATCCAATTTTAGATTGTTTAATTTTTCGTTTACAAGAAATTTTGAGTGTTATTTATTATTGCACACTGGCGCGCAGTCGGCGGATCAGAATATAACGATCGCGAGCGAGCTTCCTGATTTGAAGAACAGATGGCATTGCTTGACGCAACAGTAGTAGTAGTAATTAGGTATAAGTTCAATAAAATATGTATAAACACGATAGCTAACAGTTCATTAGGTTAAGGTAAATACCTAATATAAATATTAACTCAAGGTTACACACATTATTATGATTGATTCAACTGTCAAGGAACGTAAAGTACAAATCAACTCTATAGATTCATGTAACAATTTCTACGTCTTAGCTATTGAATTACATCCATCGGATCAGTAATATCTTGTATAATTTCTATTATTAAACTCTTATGATTTGGTCAGAAAACAGCGATCGATTTATGTTCTCTGTTACTATCACAATTAAACTTTACTTTAGGGTCCGAACGATCGATTAATCGGTTTACCCATCATTGAACTACTCACCCGAACGATCGATTTTTCGGGGCCGAACTGGTGCCTACAAGACGATCGATATACTTGTGGCAGCCAGTAGGACATTTGCTGAATCAAGTCACGATCCGATCGATTCTCGTGCCTGATCCAACCGTTCGATTTTTCGGGGGCCTAACTGATACCTACAAGACGATCGATTTACTTGTGGCAGTCAGTAGGACATTTGCTGAATCAAGTCACTTTCCGATCGATTCTCGTGCCTGATCTGAAACAATGAATGACACGCATCTGTAGTTAGGTGTCTCTAAAACCTAGTGGGACACATTATAGAGCTTGGGAAAATACAATAAAGTGGTCAAATTATGGTTCAGTATGGTCTTCGTCATCAGTGCCACTGGTATCCGAATTATCCACCTCTAGGGCCGCAATATGTATCCAAGGCATCATACGGTCTGCTGCCACGGTTGTAGGCCGTTTGTTTTGCATGCTAGCCAAACCCGGAACCGGTGCTACCTTATATCTGTCCCTACCTAAGACTCTGGTAATACGATAGGGCCCTATAAAAGAGGGCATGAGCTTTTTACGTTGTCCGTCATTATTGAAACAAGTCTTGGTTATTTTGACGAGGTCACCCTCAACATAGATCCGGCCCGGCACCCTATTTTTATCATAAACCTGCTTTTGCTTAACCTGCTCGTTATCAATCCTTTTCTTGACCCCCTCTCGAATAGCGGTAATTTCGCAGTTTTCGCGAGACTCTTTGGTAACTTCGTTAAGAATGGGATTTATTTCGCTACTCATACTAGTTCCAAATAATACCTCTGACGGCGTCCTACCAGTAGTTTTCTGAAGAGTATTGTTCAGACCCCACTGAATTTTCCCTAAATGACTATCCCAATCCTTTTCACCGTATTTAACAGTCATAGCTTTCAAGGAGTCGAGACTCGTACGGTTGTAACGTTCGACCTGGCCATTTGACCTCGGACTGGCTACTGCATTAAGGATATGCTTAATTCCCTTATCTAGGCAGAATCGATTGAAAGCATGAGATGTAAAGCAGGTACCACGATCGCTTATAAGGCGATCAGGGACCCTAAATGTAAAAAATATATCATCAAGAACTCTAATTGCATTCAAACTATTAGTATTTCTAACGGGTTTCATAAAGCAGAATTTGGTGAAGGCTTCTACAACTACGAGCAAGTAAGTATACCCTCTCTTTGACTTGACAAAAGGCCCGAGGTGGTCAACATGCACCGTATGAAATGGTACTTCTATTTTGGTGATGGGATGGAGCAGACCCTTGTGTGTTTTAGTCTTGTTCTTTGCATATGCACATTCAATGCATGAACTAACATATTTTTTTACAAACTTGGACATTTTACTAAACCAATAGTGTTTCTTTATTCTTTCGAGAGTCTTCTCCACCCCAAAATGGCCAATATCATCATGGTTCAACCGGCACACTTGCCACCTCGCGCCTTTTGGCACCACCCAACGAACGTTATTTTTATCATTACCTATACAACGAAACAATTTGTTATCTTTGACCACGAAATTATCCTTTATGTATCGGAGTTCCTTCTCATTAAGACTATCATTTAAAATGTTTTTAATCCTACAGAGTTCGGTGTCTCCAAGCTGAAGCGTTTGTAACCAATCCTCACTACTGATCGACATAACTGAAAATTGATCTATGGGATTCTCTCCCGAGCTCTCGATTGGATTGCGGGACAGCGCGTCTACATGGCCCATCTTTACGCCTGCTCTATACTCGATGGAACATTGGAATTCCTGCAGTAAGAGCCACCAGCGTGCTATCCTCGGGATCAGGTCTCGTTTTGAAAACGTAAATCGTAGAGCACTACATTCTGTAACAATCCTAAATGATTTCCCTAGCAGGTAGACTCTAAACTTTCTCAAAGAACAGATGACTGCCAAAGTTTCGAGTTCATACGAATGAAAATTCTTTTCCTCAGGAGAGGTTTGTCGACTGTAGTAAGCTACCGAACGGAAAGCATCATCCCCTTCGGAGCGCTGCAATAATATACCTCCAACACCTAATTTGCTTGCGTCTGTGTGAAGTTCTGTCTCTGCTGCAGGATCATATATCGCTAGAATGGGCCTATTGACCAACTTAGATATCAAGGCTTCAAAAGCCTCCTCTTGACTATCCCTAATATCGAATTCATCATCCGTTGGAAAACGGCCGGTGCGTTAGCCAAACCAAACGGCATGCGATTAAACTCGTACTGTCCGTCTGGCTTGACAAACGAGGTAAGGTGTTTGCTCTGTTCCGATATCGGCACCTGGTAATAGCCTGACGTAAGATCGAGCGAAATAAGCGACGTAAGCGAACAAGCCTGGCCAGTAAGACGTGCTATTTCGTCTTCGATAATGGGCATAGGATAGCGCTCTTTCACCGTGATAGAATTAAGCATGCGGTAATCGATACACATTCGAAACGATCCATCCTTTTTGCGTACGAGTAAAATTGGACTAGCGTACCCTGAGATCGACTCCCTTACTATCCCCGCATCCAGCATCTCCTTCACCATTGCCCGTACCTTCTCACGTTCATAATGCGATAACCTATATGGGCGATAGACGACAGGGCGTTCACTGTTTAACTCTATATTAATTTCGGTCGCGTTGGTACAACCTAGGTCCCTAAGAGAAGATGCGAAGCAACGATGATATTTTCTGAGCAACTCTAACAACCTTTGTTTTACGTCTTCTGGCACCTTATCACCGACACGAATAAGATTTTCATCGAAGTCGCCCTCAATCGCCATAGGGATTTCTGGTGGTTCGACAACTACCCTACTAACAACCTCTACTCGCTTTGCACGACATAAAACTAAATTATTTGTGATCCAACAGGAATTCGAACATGGGAACACAGTTATATAGATACGACCATTTTCAGAGCGATAGAGACCTCCGCAAACAAAGTACTGTTTATTTGGTTTCCCAGCGACAACATTTTTCAAGAGAATGCTGCCACATATGGAGGGTTCAATCCATGCCTTCACTATGCTGCACCATAAAGCTCTACCAATCCTTTTGCCCTAATCTTAAGAGAGGACTCCGCTAAATCCGGATCTGGATGTGGCATTTCATTGCCAATATCAATAAATTGTAGACTAGTTACATCCTTATAAACTATGATGTGAGAATGTTCGGTGAAGGACTACCCTATAAGCGCGGATTTCTCTAACAAATTATCACACACAACCTTGCATGGAACCTGAGCATTGACACCATCCACCTCAAATTTAAGTAACAACCCTCCTAGTGACTCTACTATACCGTTTCCAAACCCTTTCAATAATGATGGTATGTGATCGTGGGTCAAGCTCAACTCCTTAACTACAGACTCCTTTATAAACGTGACTTCGCTCCCAAAATCTACAAAGGCTTGTTGTAACGTACCGTTAATTTTTACAGCCTTCATAAATTTCGAATTTGGGTACAAGTCGCGTCCTTGACTGGCTACATCGATACACATGGCTTTTGGAATATTGCCACTGGGTTTTGTGACATTATTTTGTATCCGTGTGTTACAATTATCAACTGTATGCCCTATTTTGTTGCATTTCGTGCATTTTAAAAGCGGTTTAGGACAATGTAAGAAGCTATGACCCCTTTCTTTACAATTATAACATCCAGGGAATGAACCCGACTTAGCACCCGACCTTTGACTGGGCTGACCATTAGGGACACTAGAGTAATCGGTTTTGTCCTTGTTACGGTGTCGATCAAAATGCTGATAAGAATTTCGGCTACTCATCAAAAATTGCAAGAGCTGATCGGGGTGAGATGACCGTAAAGCTAGAGCACCTGATTTGAGGGTCCTATCACTGATCCCATGAATGATACAATCTACCGCGCGTTTCTCAACAATGTCACATTGGTTAAGTAAAGCCAGTTTCTCATAAAAATAAACCTCTATAGGTATCTTAAAAGAAGGAGTAGGTCTATACCTACTCCTTCTTTTAAGCATTTCCTCCAAGGCCTGACCGTAGTTTTGTTCGCAAGGGAAGGCGTTTATAAGTTTCTCTTGCCATTCTTGCCAGTTAAACAAGACAGAGTTTAACCCTTCATACCATGTTTTGGCAAGGCCTTGGAGTTTCTGCATAGCAAAGTGAACGACAGTTTTGTCATCCCAACCGTACACGCTAGCACACTCGTTGACTTTTTTGAGCCATACATCAATTCGTTGGTTTTTTGTAGATGGATCAAAATTAGGCAGTATGTTCGTGTAATCAATTTTTTGAAAAGACCGTGTGTCTCGAGCGGGTTGAGATGCCAAACTGTCTTTCAAACATTTGAAAACATCAACAATATATTTTTTAGATTCAGATGGGCTACGTGACCTTTCAAAATGTCCCGCGACGTTACGACGCTCAGCATATGGGCCGTCACCGTCGTGCTGATTGGCTTCCGCTCGTCGCCGTTGATGGCTGAGTGTCCCACTGCGATGGCTGCGACTGCGGCTCCTACGCTGGGCGGCGTGCCGCGATGACGTGCGCCGCGCGCTGCGGCGGCTGCGACTCCTGTTGCAGGTCTTGGCATGTAAAAGACGCTCCCGTTCTTGTAGCAGCTGCCTCTCTAGCAGCTTGACTCGTTCATGACCCGAACCCAGTTCTTGATCCCGGTTGCGACATGAGCTGCGAGTTCGCAGCCGACTACGGCTGTGGTCTCTCACCCGGCTCCTACTTCGATGCTCCATCGCGTAGGGCGTCTGAAGTCGTCGATGACTGGATTCCATGCTTGGCCGTCTAGATGTGCCATCCATGATGCAAGAGCTCAATAGAAAAACAAAAACAAAATCAGCTTTAATCTAAGCGACTTCTATTTCTACAGTGAAACTATGTACTCTGTATGCGTATGCAATTCAAAACTGGCAATTGGCAAAACTCTTAACCATTACTAAATTACGACTGCATTCCATTAACTAGTTATCGTAGGTATGTCGAAAATGGAGCGGTAAAATGTTGCTTCCTTTTGTAATATACCTGAACATACTATGTGAAACAAATTAAAGTTTGTCTTAACATGTACGTTTCCAGAAGATAACAAAATATTAAAAAAAAAATGGTTTATCCCAGTGAATAAAGATCGAATATTCGTGATAATTATCGATGCATTACTGTCCATAAAACTACGGTATTATTGAGCTAATATAGCAAGCAATCTTACTAAAATGTTTAAGAGTATAATGTAAAAATAATTCACACTACTATACTGAGAAAGAAAAATAGTGTAATACAACCTAGTCAATCATGGAATATCAATGCCTTTACTCGGTAAGAGATCGATATAACTCAAGGTTATTGTGGGTAGGTACAATCATAACTATGTAAAAAAAAATAACAAAACCATTGAATGAGGAGAAAAACTCAAAGGTCGACATAGATGTCGCTAGCATCGACTCTGCTTTGTAGTTTGTGTTGACGTTTTGGTGAATTTGTTATTGCTGTTTTCCACAAATTTTATTTCTATAATGTATTCTTTTCGGACTGTTTCCCAATTGCAAGTGGAGTTACGTAAAAGAAATGCATCAATAGCAGGAAAAAAAGCAGTTTTGATTGAGAGGTAAGCAATAAATAATTTTAAGGTTATATTGATAAATATTCGATATTATTTTCCAATCTACTAAGATATATGTTTTTGACTTTCAGATTAGAAGCATACGATCGAAATTTTAATTTTAATGCCAACCTAGTGCCTGGCACATCTCTCAGTGACCCACAATATCGGTGCCCACCAACTTCTTCTTTCAAAGATATTAATGCCGATTCGCCAATTCCAGCTCTCAATAGGCAAGAAATACAGTCGTACTTCGAAAGGTGAGTTCATTTATAAAATCCCTACCTTTATATTTAGACCTTAGTACTTATATTAAAGAAAGTAGGGCTCCTTTTGTTACATGACTTACCAAAGTGCCTAAAATGCTATTTTATTTCTTTCAGATTCAATGCTCAGCCAAAAGGAAAGGCTATGTATGAAGCCAGGTGTTTGTTGACTGCACGTTATATCATTGAAGGTACAAACGCATACATACAGGGCCAATGCAAGGCCCAAATGAAAAAAGTTGTCTACATTGTAAATGTTCTGTTGAACAGTGAAGGCAACATTGAACAATGTCACTGTGAATGTGCAGCAGGCAGCGGTATTGAAGCACACTGCAAACATGTTTCAGTGCTACTTTGTGCTATAGAGCATATGGTCCGATCTAAAACTATTATCCTGCATCAGGTGTGTACTCAATCTCTAATGACATTCAAAAAGCCAAGCAAAGTGTTTTATAAATCACCCATTCAAGCTCAACATTTGCCATCAATTAGAAAAAAAAGAAGAGTCAATGTCAACTTTGATCCATTGCCAAAGGAAGATGAAATAGACAACTATCATGACTATGTTCGCAATTTAGCTATAAACTTCGGAGACACAAAAATGCCTATATTACAAATATATAGACCAGCTAATCCCTATGGCCTGGAACAAGATCATACATATTCAAGTAAGAAATACAAAGATGATGTTCTTGACAGTTTATTGTTGCAAAATGTAACCAAAGAGCAAATTGATAATGTGGAGGTATTAACAAGGTCTCAAGATAAATCGATTGATTGGCATAAGTGGAGATCTTATAGGGCGACAGCAAGTATGTTCTATGCAATTTGCCATGTTAAAACTGGGAAAAAAACATTGATTAATAAAATATTAAACCCAAAAGAGTTTTTCTCTCGCTCTATAGTTCACGGCAAAACTAACGAGCCTATTGCAATTAAAAAATATGAGGATGAATTTGGGATAAATATAAAAAAGTGTGGTCTCTTCATATGCTTGCAATACCCCTTCCTTGCAGCTTCTCCAGATGGGCTCCTAGTTGAAGAGACTGTTGTAGAGGTCAAGTGCCCCTATACTGCAAGGTTCATGCCAATAAATGCAGTTACTGTACCATATTTAGAAAAAAATAATGGACAATTATCTTTAAAAAGAAATCACCCATATTATGCCCAAATCCAAGGACAATTATTGTGCACAGGGAGAAAATTTTGTAATTTTATTATTTATTCTTATAAAGAAATGCAGGTGTGTTTTATAAATAGAGATGATATATATATAGAGGAGATGGTAAGAGGTCTTGTTACTTTCTATGAATGTGATTTAAAACCAGAAATCATTAACAAATATTATTATAAAAATTATGCTTCTATAATAAAACCACAGTAGAATATTCTTTGTCTTTTATTTTTAATTTTTAATTATACTCTCTCTAAAATTACAACACATGACACAAATAAAAAATATTTTACTTGCTATAGGAATGTAATTGTGATCTAATTCACTTTTGAGCATTTTATAGGTTTTAGTAAGACCAATCAACCGTTCAATGTGTACTCTTTTACTTGCTAAAGTTCTATCCTTTAATACTGTTAAGCCTGGTAATTGGGTCTGACCTTTTAAAAATGTTGGAATATTAACAGTAACATTACTTTCAGCAAACATATCTTGAATATTGAATCCACGATCTGCCAGAATAACATCACCACTTTCACACTTCTGTATTAGGTCACTTCTTTCCACAGTTTGCCTGTCACTTACAGATCCTGCATATGCAGGAGAGCAATAGGACAACAGGCCTCCTGGAGTAGCACCAACAAGTATCTTTAGTGTGTTTCCATGCTTGTAGCTACTCCATGATGCCTGCTGAGCAGTAGGATGTTTTGGTTTCTGTACATGAATTTCTGTACCGTCTAAAATTACCCTAACATTAACATTGTATTTTTTGAAATTATCTGGCATATAATACTGAACCAAATCCATGTCTGGCCATATATTTATTTTTGACCAAAGTTGATATATAAAATTAATCCAAGTAATAAATATATTTGATACAGTTGTGGTGCTTACGTTAAAAAATCTACTCAATTCAAATATACACTTGTTTTGCCTTAACTTCATTAAAGTTAAAAAGAACTGATCTTCTGTGCTAAGGTTGATAACTTTGCTTCCATAATAGTTTATTTTATGAGCTACTGGGCTCAAGGTAGAGTACACAAAATAGAATTTCTTATAGGATTCAAATCCTGTGTAAAATTGAATAGCTTTATCATCAGTTTTATATCTATTAACTGTCCCAAACATGTGTTCAATATCAACTTGTGTACCTTTAGACAAATATACACATTCAGCTGGTGATAGTGATATCTCCTCACTCTCTGCACATATCTCCACTTCATTGCATGATTCTATTTCCACAGATAAACTGGATAAACATGTTTCATTGCTTTCTTGAGGGCTTGTAGTAAGGCTTGAAGGTACGACATCAAACATTAATTTCTTCCGAGACCTTGTTACTAAACGTTCTAAACGCTGTTTTGCGGATGTTGATTCTAATTTTGTTTTTGTAAAAGAAAAGATTGAAGGCACTGCAGTTTTCTTTAAGAATTTAGCCTTAGGCTCATATACTGAAACAAATAACATAAATATCATTATTTTCAATGCCAAATTATCTAAGTACTATTATGTCGAGTTATTATGAATCTTTGAGTATTTAGGTTAAATGCTCTAAGTTATGAATCAATCACACTTACCGGTATATTTACTTTGACCAAAATAGTCATCAGATAGAAAATGAGCAGAGCACAATACAGAGTGCTTGGTTGCTTTAAAGTTTTTGATTCTCAACGCTTTTTCCCAGGATTTTCGGCGTTTTGGATCCTTTGGAAATATGTGTCTCCCTTGATTTTTGCAGTCTGGAGCACAACACTTCGTCATATTTATAGTATTTAATTATTTTCGATATTTGTTTACGTAGAAAACGTAAATTAGTATGGATTTTGACAGGTGACAGGACAAAATTAGGCAAAGTCGATCATGCGACATCTGGTGGGATAAAAAGGCAGTTTAATACCTCATTCTTTATCTCTGCTATGTAATGCTAAAGAGACTGACTTTAAAGATTTAATTACAACTATTAGAAATAAGAATAAATAAATAAATCATGTTACCAGGCAGTGGCTATTGACAAAGATTAGTTGTTAAGAATTGATAATACCACCGCCATATCATATATTAATAGAATGGGTGGGATACAGTTCCCACACTTAAATAACATAACTCGAGAGATATGGCAGTGGTGCGAACGAAGGAAGCTTTTCATATTTGCGTCTTATATAAGATCATGTGAAAATACTGATGCTGATAAAGCCTCAAGGGTCTCGAACATCGATACAGAGTGGGAATTAAACGAATCTTGTTTCCGAGACATGGTAAGCGAGTTCGCTCAACCCGAAATAGATCAGCATGTCGATTCCCGTAACCACTTCACCGTGAAAACATGTGAAGTGAGCGTGGAGTGAGCTGTCAGTGTCATCTCACCCTGTTGGAATGACAACTCACTTCACCTAAGTTTTCACGGTGAGATGGTTACAGAATAGCACTGCTGTTTGCTTCTCGAATTAATAAAAAATGTTCAAAATTTGTATCTTGGAAACGAGATCCGGATGCCTACGACATAGATGCGTTTACCCTAAGATGGGACAATTTTATTTTTTACGCCTTCCCTCCCTTTTCAATTATATTGAAATGTATTAGTAAAATAATTAATGACGAAGTAACCGGTATTTTAGTAGCACCCTACTGGCTAAGTCAACCGTGGTTCTCACTGTATAGGTCCCTGACCATTTCAAAAATTCTATATTTCGGACCAGTTGAAAACTTATTATTATCTCCTTCCAGAACGACGCACCCTTTATGGCCGAGCCTTACCCTGGTGTGTGCAGTGTTATCCGGGAAGCGTTCGTCAGACAGTCAGTAGAACATGATACCGTAGATATAATGATCCAGTCGTTATCGAATAGTACTTTGCAACAGTATAATACAGCTTATAAACTATGGTTTATTTTTTGTAAGGACAATAATTTGGATTTTTTCAAAGTATCTAAACAGGAATTACTAAGATTTCTAATTATACATTTTAAAAATGGCGCCAAATATGGCACATTAAGTTCATTTAGATCAGCATTATCACTTATCTTAGGTAAAGATATTTGTGTAAATGACTGTGTTCGTCGATTTTTAATGGGCGTGTTTAAGGTCAGGCCTAATTTGCCTAAGTATCAAAATTCTTGGGATCCTTGCGTGGTTTTATCTTACCTATCTGATAAAACTCCTAATGAATCGTTAACTCTAGATATGATCACCAAAAAAGTCGCAACTCTGCTTGCGCTGTCAACTGGACAACGTGTTCAGACGTTGACACTTATCAAGGTCAACAATATAACGTTCTATGAAGCAGGTGTTCAGATAGTCATAGACGAAATTATTAAGACGTCAGCACCCAATAGGGCGAACCCAAAATTAATCATTCCTTGTTATCATGAACAACCAAATATTTGTCCAGCGAAAGCTCTCTGTTTACCTAAATAGGACGAGAGAATTTCGAAGTGAATCGGGAACAGAAAGACTAATGTTAACTATTAAAAAACCTATCCGAAACGCCAGTCCAGTCCATAAGCCGCTGGATCAAACAAGTCCTTAAGGATAGTGGAATCGATGTCAGTGTACTCGTCACACAGTACGCGACACGCATCGACCTCAGCGGCGAAGCGTGCTGGCGTCTCGGTAGATGTCATCAAGCGTGCGGCGGGCTGGACTGGAACATCCTTATGTTTCGCTAAGTTTTATAATTTACCTTTGTTAGATTTTCAGCATGACAGAGCTTTCGCTGACGCTGTATTTCATATGAACTAGTGATTTGTTAAATTTAGTTAAGATGAAATTGTAGTAGACATTTAATTTGTTTATTTTTTGGGACCTGTATTTTTTTTTTTAATAAACCAACAAGTTGTCGTTTGAAAAATCTATTTATCATTCTGCAGCAACGAAGTATAATTTATGGTTAATTGAACTTACCTAAAGTGAACTTCAACCAAAATTATACGAGTTGCTGCATCCGTAGAGATTTAAGAACCCGTCCCTCCCTAAATTAATACCCCCAAGTAATTGCAAAATGCCATATCGGATTTAACTCTAAAACGAATGAATAAGGCGCCATCTACTGGCAAGTACTGACACTACGCAGTAAAGCTCGATCCTTACTTTTTGATTTTTTAAAGATCTAAAATTCGTGTGATGATGCAGCATAACAGAAAACGGACTACATGGTTTATTAAATCTCTACGGATGCAGCAACTCGTATAATTTTAGTTGAAGTTCACTTTAGGTAAGCTCAATTAACCATAAAAAACCGCCAACAGTTAAAAATGCTTCAGTCATTCACTAACGTCAAACTAACTTTTGACACTGACACTGGCCGTCGAGAATGTTGCCAGGTAAAACTAATTAAGTGTAAGAATATTTTTACCTGCCGAGTTTAGCAAATATATTGAATTTAATGATTTTTGCTTCTTGGAATTCCGTAGGTTTAATGCACCAATGAATATGATACTTTTTCCTGATACAGTTGTTGATATTTTATTGTACTTAGTGTAAAAATAACATTTTCTATTTTGTGTTCTTTGTGAATTTTTCCTATCACCCGACGATATGAAGAGACAGAAAACTTACTGAAAATATTGAAATAATAAACTCTTATACTCACCCTCTCACTCTTTCACACACTTTCACATACTACTCACCGAGACGTTAACACTCCACATACCCGTTTGGTTATTTTATTTTATTTAAAACTTGTTCTCTGTGTAAAGATATACCAATATGTCTAAAGCTAGTATTGTAATGGTCATCTTAAGGAAGAGCACTGATGTCTGAGATACAGATATTTTTATCTAGTTCAGACGCAGATGCCTTCACTATAAAACTAAGAAAAAAATTCAAATTGTCCTGTAACTGATTAAAAGTAACATAAGTTTTTGTAACAAATAAAAAAATTAAAAATATGGGTGTTGTCGGAAGAATATTTTGATCGAAAAACTTAAGCCATTCAAAGAATAAATCTGCATTTATCCAGCCCTTTGGTGACAGTCGAGTTAAACTGTTAGGCAAGGAACCATTTGATAGTTCCGGAATGTAAAGGGGGAATAAAATTCCCAGCTGCATTAACACAAGCTAGCACGGTGGTTGTAGTGCTTTTTTCAGTATACGTTCTATTGTAATTGTATTTTTTACCTATTTTAGTTACAATCTTAGAATGTTTGTTGACATACATAAGACCTATTTCGTCACAATTCCATATCCTCTCTGGAAAATTCATCAAGTTATGTGCAACTAATGTTGCTTCAAAAAAGCATTTTTCATAAAACTTTTTTTCATAAAAGTCAGCTATTATTGCAGGATTTGAACAAATAGCACGGCCAGATGAAAGGTTTTCGGGAGTTATAAAACTTAACCCATAACGTTCTCTGAAGCCCACCCACCAATTCCGTCCTGCACATTTTTTGTTTGATGACAAACAAAAATTTGGCTGAATTTGGCTGTCTCAGCGAGCTTAAAAGCGATTTGCCGGATATGGTTGACAGTAAGACCAAATCCAAGTTCTTGCATTTGTATAATGTATGACAAACTTTGTTTATTTATTTATTTATTTAACCATTTATGTACACACATAAATAAACAGACAAGAGAAAAAGAACAGAAAAATACGTACAAAGGTGATGCTTATATCTAAAGAAATCTCTTGCAGCATACCTGCGATAGCCACAGCTAAAGCTGACAAAGAAAATGGTCTACCAACCTTGAGCATTTTAATTTGTGTTATGCCCTGCTTGTGTTCTTCATTTACCCTTTCAACATTGACCTTTAAAGTACCCCACGGCACTTTATATTATTTTGATGCCCTGTACAGATTTTGACTGCAGAACACTTTGAATTGTAAAATTGTAATTCGAAATGGATTATTTTTGATTTTAAAGTTTTTTTCGGCCATTTCTTAAAAGAAGGTTACCGACTATGAAGTTTTTATGTCAAAGTTAAACTCTTTTTCCGAGTCCTTTTTGTTTCGAAAGTATAACTTGTGTACTTAAAAAGTTATTGCAATTATAAAAGTGTGATACTTAGTTTTGCAGGCCAGTGTATCAATAATTAGGTCATCCATGGGCATATGGCGATATAAGTGGGGTAAATGATAGATGATAATCTGGCCAACCGACAGCTTCAGGGTTATCCATTATATACGCCATACCCTGTACATATAACTGCGTCACACTGCGCTCACATAGACTTTAAATTCCCAATCCTGGTCAACATAAGCGACTAGTGCTGGTCTGGTCCTTTCGCGCCTATTATCCCATCTGTGGACCATAATACCCCATAGATTTGCAATGCATGCAATTGCATTAAATAAATGCCGACGACCTATCTGGCTGGACTTAAAACTTTTTTTTGTCGGAAAATACTGCGTGTGAAAAGTCTGCGCAAAACAAATTCTAGCCTCCTGATGGGCTACACTAAGAACTATTTTGCGAACGGGCTTTCTGTTTGTGGATAGCCGCCCGACGTAATACATTCCGGACTGTGCTGTGTATTCCTGTTCGACGTAGTGAATTCCGGACAGTTCTCGCGGCGCAGTCAAATACTTCTACAAACAGTCTGGTGGGCGTAAACAGTTGTTCTTGAAACATACTTTCAACATGCGGCGAGGTGATAACACTCGGAATAATGAGTGGAGGGTGGCTTCGCAAATGTCCTTCGTTGTCGTGCCGCCGGAGCCTGTCTGGCTGGTCTTAAAACTCTTTTCGTCGGAAAATATTGCTTGTGAAAAATCGAAGTCTCTTTAATCTCGCGCGAAACGAACTCTATTCCTGTCTGACGTAGTGCATTCCGGACTGTTCTCACGACGCAGTAAAAAAAAAACAACACTTTTTTTGTCATAACCCCGCCAATCCTTATCACGGCGGTAATGCCGCCATGTTGAAGGTGGCACCGGAATGTCCTTTGGAGGCGAAGGACACAGTGGCTGGGCCCGCGGGATTTGCAGTGGAGGTATCAGCAGTATCGAATGTCATCACAGCACCTCCCACAGGCGACACTCGTTTCGCGCCACACCACCACCCGATGCTCTACAGTTCGGAGTCGTATTTTTCTAAAGTAGGAAATAGACACTTCATTAAAAGTCAAATTTCATTCATGTAATAATAATATCTTCTAGAAGTAGACAACTCATAGTACCAAACTGTAAAATTAGTATTCTCTTTATTTTACGTTTCATGATAACCTAAAAACAAAACCGGCCGGCGTACGGTGGGCCGCCTTAGTAAGGCGTTCATAATTGATTATTTAGTCCAGAACTTGATTTTTTAAATCTTTTTTTTAAACAGTGTATTTAAGGATATATAATTCGGAAAATGCAACATTAAATAATAAAAAATAGGAATAAATATTTAGAATTAAAACTTAAAAAAGTAAAGTAAAATGTTAAGTTAGTGAGCTAGTAATAATAATATAAAGAAATATTTTTATTTCACGATCAGATTCCATAGATTGTTAGCCATAATTGTCCTTAATCTATATTAGTAGGTACGATAATAAATCTCAAATTAATCAATTAACTAATATTACATGTTATGTCATTAGTATGTACAATCTAGTAAATACGATAAATACATCTATAATTAATTAATATTACATGTTATATCATTAGTATGTACAATCTAGTAATTATGATAAATACATCTGTAAGGATTGTTCTAATTAAAGCACTCGTAAACCAGTTAATCCAGAGAGCGTTAGACTGCCCGAAACCGTTCCGAAGGAAGCGTGTCCGTGCGAGCCGCAATGATAAATGGCATTTTTTTTTTTTTTTTGATAGGGCATCTCGTAGCTGACCTCTGAGGTCATAACTACTTAACCGAGCTTTCCTGACTGCTCAAACCCTCCAGCCAGGGGCAAAAACTATTTGGGCACCCCCTGTGGGGTACAGACCTCGGCTTACGGCGTCGCTGGAGGGTGGGCAGCAAGTTAGGACAGGCTGGATCAAAGATAATTCCTTATTATTAATCTACCACATAATATCTACCTAAATACCTACCTACCCTATCTTCCTACATACCTACCTTCATACCTAACTACCCACATAGCTACCTACCCTTTTTTTTTACTACGGGGGAAATCCTCATGGAGGTCCTCCACCCTGGGGAGGGTGGAGGGGTCTGTCAGATTCTTACTGACTAAAACCACCCCGGTGTTCCGTCTCACACTTGCACCGGGGATCACGGGATCTAATGCGACTTCCGCGATCGGAATAGGAGGCGACGGATTTCCCCAGATCCGTCGCCCCTGGAACCATTTAGGGGTGCTGGAAGAGGGCGTTATCCGCTCTCCGCCGATGTCGCGCCCGGTGCGTCTGCTGCGGATCAGGTAGGCGGAAGCAATGTCCCGTTCCCTTTCCGCAGCCTCCTTCTGCGAAACACGAAATGACTGTTTCGCAGAAGGATACCACCGCGTCCTAGGACTTCTCGCTACCGACCATCGAACACCTGAGATGAGGGCACGGCGCGGCTCCTTCCAAGCTGCACACTCTGCACGCGTGTGCAAAACTCAAAACTCAAAGCATTTATTTCAATTAAACCCTTTACAGGCACTTTTGAATTGTCAAAGAGTCAGTCAGAAAGTTGAAGCTAGTTAGCCCATTCCAAAACGTAGATCTCTATGGAGAAGAACGGGCAAGAAACTCCAAGGACACTCTTTTAAATATAGAAATTACAAAATCCTGGGTACATTACTCTTATTGATTCTATATGTGAGAACAATGTAAAAAAAATATATATAAATCAAAAACGATTAAAAATAAGCCCTGGCAGATAAGAGATGACCAGTCTCAACTGACGGCGCCCGTTCACGAACATGACGCGTGGATCAGCACCATCCAGCTCAACCATTTTGTAGGGAACCGAATGATCCAACACACTCGCCACCATCAGCGAAACATTTAAGTGAGCATGACATACTCTCAACTACCCTGCTCATTCAAGTCAAAATCAACATAATAACATAGTAAAACGACTCCATGGTACTCACATTTACAAAAATTGAAAATAAAAATGCGTCTAAGTTATACAAAACTATAGTTTGCAAGAATTTTACCACCAAAAGAAAGAAAATCAATATTATCTATTGGAGTATTCAATAATTAAAACTTAGTTTAATAAAAAAAACAAAATAAACAATAAGTTCGTAGTCAGAAAAAATAAAAAAGGGGAAGCAACTCTACCAATTTTTTCATTTTTAACTAGTGAGCCCAAGTGGCTGTGGAGCAGGACCAGCATTTAGCCAAGCATTTTTATCTACGATATAATCATCCAACTTATAGTATGCTTGTCTACATAGTGTGCGTTTAATGCAAGTTTTAAATTTCTTCTCATTTAGTTGAAGAATATCGAGTGGTATTTTATTATAACATTTTACACAGTACCCCATAAAAGAAGTGTGTACTTTAGACAATCTGAAACGTGGTTGATCTAATTTGTTCCTATTTCTTGTGTTAAAATTATGCCTGTCACTTATCTTACTATAGAGATGTAGATTTTTTCGAACATACATAATGTTTTCATATATATACTGACAAGGTACCGTCATGATATTAATTTTCTTAAACAGTTCCCTAAGAGATTCGCGTCTGCGGAGGTTGTAGATGGCTCTAACAGCCCTCTTTTGCAGAATAAATATAGAGTCAATATCTGCGGCCCGTCCCCACAGCAAAATACCGTAAGACATGATGCTATGAAAGTAACTAAAATAGACCAGTCTCGCGGTATCCACGTCTGTTAGTTGGCGGATTTTCCAAACAGCGTAAGCGGCTGAACTTAGCCGCCCTGCAAGTGATGTTAAGTGAGGACCCCACTGTAGTTTAGAGTCAAGCGTGATTCCCAGGAAACCCGTTTTTTCGACGGATTCTAGTGTCTCCTTATTCAGTACAACGTGACATTCACTGCTTCTAACATTCGGTAACGCGAATCTTATGCATTTAGTTTTCTTCTCATTTAATACTAAATTATTTACAGTAAACCAATTATGGACCTTTAGCATAGCGTTATTTACGTCGTCAAGCTCCTGTGCGTGTCTGTTTACCTTAAAAATGAGTGATACTAAAAAGAGGAATGGGCCCAATATCGAGCCCTGTGGTACACCCATTTTGACTTTTGAACCCAATGAATTTACACCGTTTATTTGAACTTGCTGCAGTCTATCATTCAAATATGATTTTACTAAGTTAAGCGCAAGTTTTGCCAGTCCGTAATGCTGAAGTTTCAAGAGCAGTGTTTCGTGATTAACGCAATCAAATGCTTTGGATAGGTCGCAGAAGATACCTATTGCATCCTGTGCCTCTTCCCACGCGTTAAATATGTGTTTTAATAAAGTGACACCGGCGACAGTTGTGCAACGTCCCTTGGTAAAACCATACTGTTGATCGTGTAAGATGTTATTACGATTAAAATGATTGAGCATTTGATTTAACATTACTTTTTCAAACACCTTGCTGAAAACCGGCAAAACCGATACGGGTCTATAATTATTAGTATCCTTGCTGTCCCCGGATTTGAAAAGTGGAATAACTTTACTGTACTTCATTAAATCCGGGAAGACCCCTTGATCTACACACAAATTAAATATTAAAGCTAAATAGGGTGCAATTGTCTCAATAATAGATTGACAAACTTTAGTAGACATGCCCCACAGATCTTCGGTAATTTTGATCTTAAGTTGCTTAAAAGCCTTAACAACGACCACAGGGTTTATATGATTACATTTAAATTCTAAAGGACAGGCTGAAACATTCGCTCTTAATAAATCAATAGCAAGTAAGGGGGAGGAATTTAAAGTTTCTGTAGTTTTAATAGGAATATTGGTAAAGAAAGTTGCAAATTCCTGAGCAACTTCGATCTTATCGCTAATGAGACCGCGGGATGTGTCCAATGTGTAATCAGTATTATGACTTTTGTTCTTGTTCGTTTCATTGTTAATAATTTTCCAAACTGTCTTTATTTTATTTTCTGCTGATTTAACCTTGTTGCTAATGAAAGACGCTTTAGCTGCTTTGCAGATAGTTTTAAAAGATTTAGAGTAAGTAGCAACATACTTATTAAAAGTTTCCGTGTTAATATACGGCTTAAGGCCATACAGTTCAAATAATCTATCCCTACTTTTCCTGATGCCTTTAGTTGCCCAGTCACTGAATAAAAACTTAGGGCAAATAGTTTTAGTTTTTTTCTTAAAAGAGTTATTGAACTCTGTTTGCACTAGTGAAAAAAATTGTTCATACGAAAAATTGACTTTGGACATATTTAGGCCCAGACCACATAATTTGCTAATTAAGAAGCTATTAAACTTATTTAAATTACCCGATGTTAATGGTCTAATTTGAATCTGCACTTTTTGTATTGGTGTGTTGAACTCAAAAATAACGGTTTGACCGCTGTGATCGGAAGGGAGATAATTTACAATGGCTTTATCTAAATAGTCGCAGCAACAAAAGACATTATCAATACATGTGGCAGTAGTCGACGTTATTCGCGTTGGTTCTAAAAACACATTTGACAGATTAAATGATTTAAAGAGGCTTAATAATCTACTGCTATTTGAATTATTTTCTAAAATATTAATATTAAAGTCACCACAAATAATTACTGATTTATTACCAGTTGCATGTTTTGCTAAAACATCTTCCATTACTGACTCAAATATAGTTTTGATAATTTGGAGGTCTGTAAACGCACACTATAAAATGCTTATCTAGCTCAACACAGGACAGTTCAATGCTATGTTCCACCGATAGTTCAACTATGTCATTACGAGTCTTAGATTTTATACAATTTTTAATTAAAATTAGTGAACCTCCACGTAGCATGGATTTTCGGTTAAAACAACTGCCCACACTATAATTCTCAAAATTAATTAGCATTTCATAATCTTTCAACTAGTGTTCAGTTATACAAATAATATCAAACATTGTTTTTTCTAAAAACAATTCAATTTCTAATTGTTTGGAAGAAAAACCTTGAATATTTTGATGAAACAACTTCAAGGAATTCTGCTTAGCCCCTTTCTTACACTTAACTAATTGCGTGCCAGAAGATAGCTTGGTGATGGTGAGATTAACAACATTGTTACAGGTACCTTCTGTTGTCTTACTGCCTAGTTTAAATTATGATTGCAAACCACCTTAATATTAGTATTATTACTAATTTTTGTGGTGCTAAATACATAAGACTTCGACATACTACTTATGTCTGAGTTTATAGTAAAAGCTAATAGCCATGCTATTTGACGTCTAAAACTAATAGGCAGATACGCAGTATCCCTAGTCGATTTTAATTTCTCAACAAAAGTGTTGGTGTCAAAAAATATAAGTTTGTCACTATAGTGATTAACTAATAAATGCATATGGTTGTTAAGCATATGTATATAATGATTTTGCCTACTTGACAAGTGCTGAAAGTATGGAAAAGCACACAATATTATTTTCTGACAATTAATCTTCAAGATTTCAGTGACACTGTCAGTAATGTCATCTTTTTTTACATTACTACTATTACTTACAAATACAGAAATAATGGCTTTCGGATCATATTTATTCCCTGTTATTGATGACATTATCTCTTCGTAGGTTTTCCCTGGCATACAATAATTAATTGCAGATTGACTCAGGTTGTTACTCAATAATTTACCCAACCCTCTCCCTAAACTATCAGAAAACATAATAGAACAATGGAGAGAATAAGTATCTGTCTGTGCTACTAGAGATGAAGCTTGTACAACATGTGGTGTATCTTGATCAGGAATACAGTCCTGATCCTCTCCAGACTGGGACGGGTACTCCGTTGCCTCAGGTTGAAGAGCCCCAAGGTTGGGTTCTTTTTGACAAGAACATTGCGTGGTGTTAAGAGACATTGGGACCACTCTGTCTGCCTCATCGTTACACATTTCTACTAACTTGTTCGCAGCAAGGATGTGTTCCTTTATTTGTTTTTGAGAGCTCACATACTTAATATAAAGTGAATGTAGTGACTCTTCAAGTACCTCAACTTCAGACTGTAATCGTTGGGTGTCAATTTGATAAATATTTTTACTGTCTTCTAATTTAGTTTGAAAGTTATTTAATTTATTTATTAGAATAACACGTTCTTTCCTTAGTTTAATATTATTAGAACTGTGTTTTTGTTGTTTCCTGAATTTATTGCATTTATTTATGATTTTATTTAGTTTTGCATATTTTTTTATTTTATTTTGACTCATTTTATAACAACTATTATTATGTTTCAATATTGAATCTTCAGTAAGGTCTATTGTTATTAAGGAATGAGGGTTGCAATTAGTATTGAATAATTCACCATATAAGTTATTGGTTTCCTTAGCCTGAGTATTTTTCTTTTGATTCTGTAGCTTAGTAATTCGTAGATTTGCATGAATTAGTTCCTCTTCTAGGTCCCTAACCTTAGACAAAGCCTCCTCATATAAGTTACTGCAGTTATTAAAACCATCCGTGACCACCCGCAGTTTGTCCCGTTCTTCAACAACATCCAGGTATTGTTGATGTAGGCCTACTAGCTCCTGTTTTAAGCTAGTATTTTTGTAAACGACCTTCTCGACTTCCTTCTCACTATCATCTATTTCCTGTAACAGCTGTTCACATTTACTGTTTGAAGCCTTAAGATCTTGAACGGTCGTTCTCAATATAAGCTCCAATTCCTGAGCAGCAGCCTTACGTGTCATCACAGGCATGGTTTCAGGAATTAGTACTGAAAATAGAATTAAAGGAACAGTGAGAACCAATAAGACAGACAAACCAAAAGGGAAAGTTAGAAAATAAAAGGAAAAATGGGAGAAGTTAGTGTTGGTTTCTAACAAAAAATGAGGTTGGCTGCTAAATCTAATTGAAGTGCAACTATTTTATTTAAATCAAGTACAAAGTTACATTGATTCTATTATCTTATGATTTTACTTTTGCTTATGTGGGTAGGATGCCAAGATAAAAAAAATAAATAAAATCTAGATATGCATAAAGATTACAATAAACGGATAGTTAACGTTATTGTTGTTATGTACACAATGTTATTGTTGTATGCACCTTATTACAAAACTTTGATATTTCACAAGAGGTACTAAGTTTCGTTATCTATGTAAACAAAGTGACTCAGACCCAGTGCAGGGAGCCAAATCAACAAAAAAATAAGATACTAATACTCAATGAATGTGTTACAGAGATTATGTGCTAAATAAGAATAAAAGTAAACAATACTCCCCGTTTAAATCCGCAGGTTGAACATCAGCTGTTCGTGATAGGTTACCGGTAACGGAGGGTAACCAAAAACTGTGTTTTACTTTGTAAATTTGCAGGATAACAATAATCCTGACTGTTTATGCAGTTAATTGACATTTAGATATATTATTACACCTTAATTACACTTAAAAATTAATTAAAACTAATTTTAAAACACGGAACAAAATTTTGACATGTCACTCAGACAGTGTTGCCAGTTACACCCGTGCCGAGCCGTGTCCGTCGACGTGACAGTCGACGCAGTGGTGACACCGAGCGTCCGACTCCCTGTTTATGCGACACAGGTACTTCCCGAAGCAGCCATGCCCCGAGAGCACCTGCGTCACCCGAAACGACAGGGAGCCGTGCCTCCTCCCGAGCCAGCGCTCGAGCATTGGCCGGACCGCCCCGATGGTGACGGGGCCGGCGGTTGGGCGGTAAAGCCTGTCCCGCCATTCCGCCACATACCTACCTACCCTACACTTTTTTTTTTTTGATTACGGGGTAAATCCTCATGGATGTCCTCCGCCCTGGGGAGGGCGGAGGGGTCTGTCAGACTCTTACTGACTAAAACCACCCCGGTGTTCCGTCTCACAATTGCACCGGAGATCACGGGATCTAATGCGACTTCCGCGATCCCCGGGCTAACCTAACCTACCAAAACATCATATTCGCGCTCGATTTCGACTCAGCTGCCACAGTATAAATTAAATAATATCGAAAAGCTTTCACATGACATAAGTTTCGTCCACTGTTGAGTTTTGGGTCAAAAATGACGTATGGTCCTTTCATCCAAATCCGTTTAGTTGTTTTTGGGCCAATCCGGAACATACATCCAGACAAATAAACAAAAATTATAAAAACAATAATGAGAACTCTAGAAACTACGTTTATTTGCGGTACATATGACGCAAGCAAAGGAACAAACACTAAAAAACAATTTGGGGGAAAATATGCGTCACATCCACGCAAATCGGCCATCACTCGGCAATAGTTTTCTCAGCGCACGCCAAATAATGAATTTTATAGGCGACATTTTGCTACTTTGGGTTACATTACTGCAATTTTCTTAAGGATCTCTAATTATTTTGAAAATAAATTATAGCCTATTCGATACAAACATACAAAAAAATCTTTCCTCTTTAATTTAATATATATGTATATATTTTATATTATATAGTATAGACTGATATTAGAATTGTTTTTTTCAAAGCACTATATGTCGTCTAAACTAGGAGGAAAACTCATATCATACATATTAATTCATTCGGAATAATGCGGATATGAAGAAGTTCTGTTTGGATTGGTCTTTACCGGAAACATATCAGCCACAATACACCAAAGAAAACAATGCTGGTCTTCATTTTTTATGTTTAGGCATGATTTAGTATTCACAATACGTTTAGGCAAAGGTAAATAAGAATCACCTCGCCAAGGATTATATTTGACGATATTCATTTCTAAATGACTGATAGACTCCATTGTCCAGCCTGACTCGGATAGTTCAAATTCGGAACATTTACAAATGAGTTTATCACAAAATTATTTATATAAGGACAAAATATCCGTGTATTGCAATACTTTATACTTTGTGTGAAATGACTAAAGATTTTTTCATATTTTTTTGGTAATAATATACCAAACAAATAATTCAAAATTAACTTTTACCGATTTATGTTTTTTCACCAGGTCTTCGATAAGATAACAAGGCGTTAAAAATAATTCAAGTGAAATGTTAACCATTCTAGGATTCACTCTATAATAACTGATTATCCGATTTCGAAAAGCTGTTGCTATTATATGAACATTATCAAAACGTGTCTGTAACAAGCAATTCGATTTGTGTACATTCGTTTTTTGTGTGCAAAATATCTCGGAACTAAACCTTACAGACTTCGCAGTCTAGTCGTATCCAGTGAAGTCTGAGTGTCGACAAAATGGAAAAAGCTTTTTAGCAACACAAACCGGTTATATGACATTATTTTAGAAAAATATGGCATGGTGCCAAAACCATTATAATTAAAATATCCCCCCTCCTCCGGTAAGGGGTAGAGGCCTTGTAAAATTTGTGCTGCCAAAAAGATCCCTGTTTGTACTATTAAACAAAGATAAGCATGCTCACTTAAGAAAATATTCCTGCGAGAGCGCAGCTAGTGACAAACCACACCCCTTCCTAGTTTCCCCCAATTAGAGACAATATGCATTTGTGTGAGTAATGAACGAGTAACATAAAATTATAAGTATTAAACCAAATACAAGGAACAACTGCAAAACATTTGAGATAATCCTAAGGTAATAAAAAAAACGTATGGGCCGTCCTCTCATTCCCACTAAATAACAATGGGACTTAGATAATGAACTTATTTTTATTGCAGTTGCAAGAGTTGTGCGGCTTGCGGCCTTGCGGCAGCTATAAACAAAAAGCTCTGATAGCATTGTATGAACTGCGCAGAGTATTGGTTCAAATATTACTGTAATTTCCAAGTATTCCCAAATTGCCCAAGTATAAACAAACACATAGAAATTTAGATAGTTATTTACTTTTAATAAAGTCGATTATACACAAAAAAATTCAATATAAACATTTGATACCTTCATGCAGTGCCGGTCAACGCACCTATACATACCGTATTCAGGGAGCCGTGAGATAAAAAGTAAACAAACCATAAATGTCCGTTCAATCGATTTTGAATGCTATTGCCTTTGTGGCATGACAAATGGCAGCTGCAGTAAGCAGTTGGTATTGTAACCACTTTTTTGCCTTTAATGCCATCCATAAGCCTACGGAATAGAAGTCAAAATCGGTAGATCGGACTGTAGTAAAACGGTTCGTTTCAATGTCTCATCTTATTGTGAATGGAATATGGTGCGGTCGCTGCGGCATGCGGCATTACATAGGATATGGTGAAAATTGGAGAGGCAGTGAAAGTGTTCATAAATAACCTATATCTATAGACCCGATAGAGAGAGGAAAATATTAAAATGGATTAATACATATAAATTGTAGTTTGACATATTTGTTATTAGTTATTACAAATTATTTTTGTAAATACTGCAATACCAATAATACATTTTGTAAACCAAACAAACAGAAGATATGAGTACTAAAATTAATTCTTGTCAATAATAAAATAACATTCAATTCAATAACAAAGAGCTTACGCCGCGCTGGCCGTGCCCATTAAAAACTCGTCTCTTATCAGAAACAAGTGAGCATAGTACGCTCCTAGTGTGAGTGTCACACATTCTATACATGATTATACTAATACGAACACCACTAAAATACGCTTTGTGCATCCTATTGGTCAAAACTCGTTCATTGTGCGATCGAGTCGTGAGTCGTGCTATGCGATTATCGCCTTTAAGGTGAGCATGCGGAAGTTAAGCTGATTGTACCCTGTTTGTAACGGTTGAAACGCGATTGGAGACTGAGTTTTTTTTGCTGTCTTAGCTGGGATATTTTTTGATCAGCGTACCTGTTGGTCTCCCTGCACAAACAGTCCACGAAATTTACGTCTAACATTTTGTAGAAAATGTCAGTCGGTCGAGTCTGGTCAGTCACATCAAAAGTCGGTCCCGTATGACTGTCAAACGTTTTCCATGAAAGGGCAGACGGTCTTTGTTCCAATTGAAAGTGAAGCAGTCGTCGGGCACAATGTCGCGTAGAGCCTGGTCATTGGCGGCATCCTCCCTTTGCAACACTTCCGCTTGGAAGACTGTCAAGTCACTGTCAATGGCTGGTGGTTCTGTCAAAATACTGTCTTGGACAGTCAGGCAGGTCACAGGCAGGCAAAGCAGCAGCAGCAGGCAGGGGGGGGGCAAGGGTCACTAGGAATTTGATCTTTGTCGTCGTCACTTGTGTCATAGAAGTCGTCAATACCTGGAACACACAATTATAACACTGAAGTTTTACTGACATTACTGTTTCAAGGACGAATAATAATTTACACTTACCAATTTCAATATCACTTGGCGGTATGATATCCACGGCCACGACTTCCTCCTTCGCACCAATCTCTCATCGCAATGTCTGGAGAAAATAAAAACAGAATATGACATTTACGAAAACAATAACTTACTGGACGACGACGATGACGACGACGATGCCGGCAACGATGTCGGGCAGCGTTTTGCAATAAAGAAGACAAGATACATCTACATTAACCCTCTACCACCTACCACCTAATCTTGTTACACAACCACCTACCATACATCTCACAGACGGGCGAGTACAAAGACTTTCGTATGTAAAACCTAAACGTGAAAGGTTTGTTTTTTAATTAAAATCAATTAAAATACATATCAAGGTCTTTATTAAAGCAAACAAGGCACATAAAAATTAACATATTTTCTTAAAATCTGAATTTGTTTGGAACAACTCTTAATTCTAATGTAAAAAAATTCTTATTCAAAAAAACGAGATCTACAAAAATAATCACAAGACATAGGAACTTATTTCTTTCAGTTTATAAAAATATAATAATCAGTAAGTAATATAAAATCAAAACTTTTTCATTACGAGTATAATCATATCTTTTGCAAAATTGCAAAGCATCAATCTTTTAGATTTTCCCGACAGTGAATGCATATTTTTTGGGAGCATTCGATACAAATCGAAAAGCTCAATAGAAGTATACCAATTATCAGTTGTAACATTCCGGTTTGATTCTTCTATCGGAGAAATAAGTCGCAGTACAGCTTGACTTGGTTTTTTCAGTCGCTGATATTCTGTTGGTAAATTCAGTCTATCAGTCTTTTCCTATGTAAATGTAGGCATTCAAAAGGTACCCCGATCTTGCATCTGTAAGGCATTGTATTTTTATGGCGTATTTGGCAGGTTTCTTCGGCATATACATTTTGAACCTGTATCTTTCTCTAAATGCCAGCAACATTTCATCGATACATGCATAGCTGTCAATCGCATAAACAGCTTGGCATTGTTCAATAAATGAGCTAAAGAGCTCGGCAATAGGCGCAGAGGGATCGGTTTCTCGGCGTGCTAATCTGGTCTCAAAATCATCAAACCGAAGAGTTTTCATTAATACTTCCAATCGGTTTTTGCTCATGATGCAGCTATATATTTCCCGTCCAGTGCCGTCACTACTATACCACGATGTATAGTGTTCATGGTATTCTTTGAATATAGCTGTATAGAACAGAAGCCCTATAAAAGCTTTCAATTCCATAAGATCCATGTCGTGAACACAGGTTGATTTTTGGTAATTGGGTCTTATTTCTTGGATCTTCACATTTGTTTTACGAACAATTACTTCAAGCATTTCGTCTGTGAAAAATTTCTGCCAAATATCCAGCGGTGAAGAGGAAGCATTCAGTACATTCCGGTATGGTGGCTTTATACCTTCTCTTTCTTCAACTATATTACGTTGCAATGTTCTCGATCGTAATGTAGGTGGAGCAGAAGACCACCGAAAGCGATTCTTACCAACATAGTTTTTTTTTTCGAGGTCTCGAACGCATTTGTATCAAAGGCTCTTCTTCATCTTCAGACGAAAATTCTTGCTCTGCAGGTAAAACCGGAGGTTGAGATACAATAATGTCATGGTTTTCCTCAGCATTTGATTCTTCACCATCAGAATTCGATTCGCAGCTATCCTGCAATACATGCTGTATGCCAATGTCCAAATCGACATCGCTGCCTTCATCATTTGGTAGGTTTTCGTCAATAACACGATCACTAGAAGCTATTTTCAACTAAAACAGAATAAAAACACAATTTCAAAAAAGTCACGAGTAACCACCTACCATACGTCTCACAGACGGAACACGAGCATTTTTTACTTACCAGTGACAAACGCGCGCACCTCCGACCACGACGAGCGCTTGGGCGGCACTGAGGGACGCGGCGGGAAGGTATAGGGACGTGCAAGTTACGCAGATACGTGTTTTGCGCGCCAAAATATTAACGTTTTTAATTTCCTTGCGTCTGAGAGACGTATGTCAGGTGGTTAAGGGTTAAATATAGCAAATAACAATCTTACCAGCAAGGTGAGACGTTCTAAAAATCGAAGCCACAGCTTCGGCTTGTAGACAAGATGTAGCCTACATTAACACAACACGTGCGCTGCGTGCACGTGTTGAGCTTCGAGAGCGGCAGGCAGTCACTGGCAGGGGGCAAGGGTCACTAGGAATTTGATCATCGTCGTCGTCACTCGTGTCATAGAAGTCGTCAATACCTGGAACAAACAATTATAACACTGAAGTTTTACTGACATTACTGTTTCAAGGATGAAACACTGTATACCAATAATTTATACTTACCAATTTCAATATCACTTGGCGGTATGATATCCACGGCCACGACTTCCTCCTCCGCACCAATCTCCATCGCAATGTCTGAAGAAAATAAAAACAGAATATGACATTTACGAAAACAATAACTTACTGGACGACGACGACGATGCCGACATCGATGACGGGCAGCGTTCTGCAACAAACAAGACAAGATACATCTACATTAAACATAGCAAATAACAATCTTACCAGCAAGGTGAGACGTTCTAAAAATCGAAGCCACAGCTTCGGCTGGTCCCATGGGGCGGTGTTCTGTAACAAACAAAACAAGATGTAGCCTACATTAACAAACGTGCGTTGCGTGCACGTGCTTCGAGTGCGGCGCGCCGCACCTGTGCGTTCATTGTTCATCAAAAGGCATCTCTATTGTTTCGAAAACATCGTAAAATAAGAGTCGGTAAGGGTATCTACACACAACAGTTGTCACGAATATTACCTGCATTACTCGGTTGTTACATGTTACGAATGTGTTAGGGTAGAATAATATTCGTTCGTGATGAACCCACCACAACCTGTTTTCAGAGTCGTGTCCTATATGTTGCTATCAACGACATTTATTTAATTTTGTGAGCGTGCAATAAAAAATTAAACTAAAAATATTTTAAAAAGATATTTCTTTTTTTGCCCACGCCTTTCCCTTTGGGCTTGGGTAACTCCGGCCGGAGGCAGGACCGTTTGGCGGGTCGGTCGTCAATTATGACGGATCTCTTCGCCGCCCGGAGTAAAGCCGACATAGTTGTCGGACCCTCACCGCCGCTGTCCTCGGCAACGCTGCTTCCGGTGCCGCTTCCCCCGGACACGCCAATGCCATCGGCGGCGTCAGTCGGGGGCAGTGACTCCGACGGCACCCAGTGGCTGGGGTTGGTATCCTCGTCTTGCCTAACAAAAAGTTATAAATATGTAATAGGACCATTGGTTCGACGATAATCACCTATGGTACTCGTAATAATAACCTCAACAAAAACTAAGTGCATAAATACACATAATAAACATATTACAGCTAAGCCTTTGTATTTGTAGTTATACAAGTTATGAATACTTACAGAAATCCTTCGGATTCCATTATGAAGGGTGTATATAAATGTTCTATGATGATTCCTAATGGCTAAATAGCAAAAAGTATTCTGTGATAGCAAACGACAACGTACAACTTTGTACCTTCTTTTTAGTTTACGGCCATTCAATATCAGGCTATAGTCATCGGACCATACTGCCTAGGTTTACGTGAATTGTTTCATTTGAGAATAATATTAATACATAACCTATAAATCTCAACGACGTAATTTAATATTTTGTAAAATAATAAGATCAGATTCGATCCATACCACAGCGTGAGGAGGCGAAACGCGGGGACTTAATTCCGATGCCGCGAGAAATCGCGGCACAGCGGACAGAGCTAGCTCCGGCGGGATCTCATGGCGTCATGTACCATGTATGTACTATTTATATGGAAAGCTCACCTGGCGACAAGCTCATTACAAATATGATCTTCGTTCTGTAATTGGCCCGCTAAACATGCAGGGACATAAAACCGCAGCTTTCAGAGGTAGCTTCAAGTTTGCGGTCACGCGCTGCTGGAATGACCTTCCACCACCAATGCGAGGCCTGAAAACAATACCGTCATTTAAATTTCAACTAAAGAAGTTATTGTTGCATGTACAACTCTCTGAACAATAAGTTTTTAAATCTCATACTTATTTTTCTCTTTGCTCACCTCATGCGTCATGGCCTGCGGTACTTGGTTTTGGATCTCCGGCAGCGCCGCGGCATGGCATTCGGTCGCCTGTCTGACGGGACTGCTGGCAGCGTTACCCCTGTCCGCATTCTTTCAATGTTGACAACCTATTTATTCGAATACTTTTTGATTTATCATATTACTAGTCCCATGTTTATTGCTAAATATTCATTATTATTTTTATTATTTCTAATTTCAAATTAAATTCCAATTATCGTATTAGGTAATTGTGTTGTTCTATTTTGTATTTTTAATCGTGACTCTGACTTCTAAACTGTTTCATATTCATACCTTCCTGTTGTTGGAGCTCCAAAGCTACAATTAATATAGTAGTTGGAACATCGGGTCACCTTTCAGCTTCCAGTTTTCAAGGCTTTGTCTTTTTATTGGGTCCATCTCACCTTTCACATTCACTCACAAACGCATAGTATCTATGCGTTTGTGAGTGATGTTATGTCAGTGTTCAACCTATCAACTGTTGATAGGTTGAACACTGACATAACTTTTGCTGTTGCATATTATTACATCATTGGCCATTTTGTAATTCCTTACATAATTTTGCATAACTTCCTGTTGGGTGTAACCATAGATTATACAGAGTTTATTATTGGTAGTGACGCTTTGAAATGTTGCCACTACATAATGCGCAAAACGTTTTGAGGATGATATTCTCGTAGCATGTAAGTTTCCTTTTTCTTTTATTTTTATCACATTTAAATTGAATTATATTATTTTTCTGTAAGTACGCTGTACTGTGTACAGTACTGCTGTACAGTGCCGGTACAGCGTCCTAGTTATTGTTTTTTTCTGCACCGAACGAGGTCATTACGTCGGCGCCGGTTGTCGCTGAACACCAGCGCTGGGGCTCTGTTTTTGCATAGGGTCGCAGCATAATGCTGAGCGATAGCCGTTTTGCGTGTATGTGATGCATATTTCCACAACCTTTTCTATTTTTTTTTGTGTAAGCTCTTTTTTGCGTCATGTTTACCGCAAATAAACGTATTTTTTTTCTTTCTTTCTTTCTTTCATGTAGAGTGGAATTGTCGCAACGCAGTGCTGAGCATGCCACTATTGAAGCGGTAAGTGGGCTCTTTGAGGAGTGGCTAGAGAGGCGCCACGGCGTCCTCATCTTCCGCCTGACGCAGGTTCTCATCGGGCACGGTTGTTTCGGGAGGTTCCTGTTCCAAATCAGGCGGGAGGAACCGCCCGGAGGACACGGTGGAGGTCTGCCCGGCTTGAGTAGAACACCGCCGTGCCCTCGTGGAGGCGATCGGTGACAGGAATTTCTCGCGTCCGGCCCCGGTCCAGGCCATGTGGTACGGAGCGAGAGGTCATGGGATACCGTTAGAAATGCTCGCGAAGGAGGAGGTGGAACGCGTGAGGGAGTCATGCTCTCACGCCCCTAACCGCCGCAGGAGACGCCCTGGGCGTCGGGAATCGCAGGCCGATTCCCGGCCACCGCAGGCGCGGGCTTACGGACGGTGAGCAATGGGTAGCTCGCCGTCCGATAAGGACCAGGCCCGGGTCGACGGCGCGACGGGTGGTGTTCCACGCGCGCCCCTTAGTCATTAAGAGTCTGACACGCCCTCCCTCTCCGCCCAGAGCGGGAGAAGTCTTGATGATTTCACAACCCTAAAAAAAAACATACAGATCTAATCTGTATAAGAAAAGTAAGACAAAAAATTGACACAGGCTTCTGTACCCATGCCAAAAATATATAAAAAAACAAAACTAACTCCTAGGTACACACCTCAACTAACAAATAGGAGGATCCTTCGTTGTTGTAGTACAATGAACTCTAGTACTCGTACCTATCTAGTTCATACTCACCTATTATCAGCCTTTATCTAGTTCATACTCACCTATTATCAGCCTTACCTGTTGAAAGTCTTCACTTCATGTTAGTGTGTATGTGTCATGGATATTAGATACAAAGGGTAATGAATAAAATAAAAAACTTGAAGAAAAGTTCATAGTTTATTGCGGGAGCCCTGATGATTCATTTGGACAAGAACGATCACCAGGGCTCCCCATAATCAGCACGCTCTTGGAGCCATTGATGCCTAATGTTGGGAGCCGGTGTTTCCGGCGGTTGAGCTGCTGGTGGAGGCCGCCGTCCGGTCCTGCAAAAATGAAAATAATGATATATAGGTAAAAAATATTTTTATTATATTTTATTTCTTTTTTTCGCATCCGAATATGAACTACCTTAACCGCCAAACACTGGGCGCTTTTTGAAGGTTTCTCCCCGAAAAAAAAAAGCAATGTTGTTAGATCTTGTAAGTACTCACGTCATGTCCATGTATTCTCCGTTGTCCACTAGCAGCGGGTGTAAGTTCTGCTCCAACCGCCGCATGCTATTCTGCATTTCGGCGATTGGAAGCAACAACCGCCGAATCTGTTGAAGTAAAACAATGAAATCATATTTCTTCTGTATAGGCTAACCATAAAAATGTGGCATATTATTATTCCGTTATTATATATTGTTTTTAGTTTATTTTAAACTTCTATCCCCAAAATTGTAATAACTTATGTTTTTAGTCTTTCAATATCATAATCATATTTTTTTAAGTAAAACTTTCTGTTCTTCCGTGGGGTGGGGACCTGGTGATTTGTAATACAAGCATTTTACCTCTAACTCAGGCACCATTTCCTCACATTGCTAAAAAAAATAAAAAATAAAAATATTTGAAACCTATAAATAAGCTTGTCATTGTAAGGAGCAATAAAGAACTTATTATTACTATTAAATTATTAACAAAAGTGGCACTAAACAATCAATAACGGTTTATACCTCCCACACCGACTCCACTAGCATTACCACCGCGGTCGATGCGTCGTAGACCTGCAGCTCCTCCACGTTCTGATAGATATGTCTGAAATGAAAAAAATAAATGAAAATAATAATAAAAAAATATTGCTTACATGAAATATTCATTACATGTTGATACTTACTCGTTGGTGGATGGAGCTGGTTCGTCTGCAGGCCCACAACACCCGGCTCCAAGAGCTCATAATTAAAGGATTAATTAATAAAAATTGAATACCCAGCAAACGCTGCAAAAAGTTGAGAAAAGTTAAGCAAGACACGCTGGCGCACGGGGTAAAAGTGAAATGTGTCAGTGTCAAATTTAAATCGTAGCTCAAAATTTTTAACGAGCGATTGAATGACGAAACAATGTTACCATATTTTTTTTTTTTGTATATACAGGGTTATTTCTAAAACACCAATAACCTTGCAGGACTGTATTACTATCATCATAAACAACAACTTTTGTTCCATGACTTTTTACAAAACATAATACATTTACTAAAAACAAACCTTCAAGATTTCGTTGTCCTATCTTACACATTTCAACTCTGTATTTTGCTACCTACGCGCCTGCCGCGCTCTGTCCTCGTAGCTCTCGCGCGCGCGCTGTAGCGCTCTGTCGTCGTAATACTCTTGAGTTAGTAACTCGCTACGCTACGATTCCCGCTTTTTTACGCAAAAGCCAAATGATACCTACAATCGGACTTCGACATGGAAATAACCTTGATATTTCACAGTACCTACGTCTAAACACCGTAATAAAAACAAACTACCAATGACTTCTCACATTTTCTGTAAAGCTACAACGGCAGATAAAAGTAGGGGCAAGTGCGGAACATGTGGACACTTTCCAGAATTCGGAATAAAACATTTTTTATATCTGAAATAGTTAAGTTTTATTTATTTTTTACATATCACATGTCTTAAGGGTTAATCAGTGTTTCTTAAGCTAAAATTCTAGTTTCAATTTCACTTAAACCTACGAAAATAATCAACTATTTTTAAAAACACCATATGTGTCCACAGGTTCAACAGGCGATTGTACCTATGTACAGTAAAATTGTACCTGTAGACGGTGTTGTACCTAGGGACGGTTCACATTAATAATAAAATAAAAAAATAAAAACAATTATAGACTTCTAAAAACAACATGAAACAAACGTAAACATACTCTACTATACTTATTTGTATGCGTTACGACACTCTTCATACAAGTTTTGAGTAGATTCATCACTATCGTCATCACTGTCTAATACGAAGCATGCCACGCACACGAAACCTTCACCCTCATCATCAGACTCAAAGTTTTCTCTGTGTGATTTCGGAACACAACAAATATGATAGCTATGATTGCAAAAACCACATTTGAGCATTTGGTTTTTGTCTTTGGAATAAGTTTTACACTTTATACATCTAACAAACGATAACTTCTCTTGTTGAATTACTATAATTTTTTTTTCGACAGATTTTTCAGTGTTTTCATTCGAAGGGCCAGGTTCAGAAAGATTATTAGCCAGCAGAGGAGTTGGATGATTTTTGGAGCAACTAGCGTCAACTTTGGAGGAACCAGATAGTGAAAGAGCTTTGGTAGCAATTGTTTTTTGAGAAGCTTTTGTGTTTTTTTTTCTTGTCTTTTTTCTGGCCTGCTATTTTCTTCTTTTCAGATCTTTTTAATGCTTCACCTAGAATTTCTTCTTTTTCTGGCGTGTCAGTCAAAATTCTGGTTCTTCCAGGCTTTTTTCCACGTTGAGCAGCTTTTCGAAGACCAGCTTTTTCAAATGGACGGACTGTTTCAGGCGTTATTTTTAGATCTATAGTCCTCACTGGAGTTTTGAATACAGGTTGTTCTGGTATCATCAGCCTATCATCCTTCTGGATTGGCGAAACTGGTTCTGGGATGGCCCGAATAACAAAATCTCCAAATAGTTCGTTTTGATCCAAGTTATCTGGGTAAGTATGGCTGGATATTTGATCAGCTGGTTGTTGTAAATCCAAATTAACCATCTGTGTTTCTTGATCAGCTCTGGTGACTTCAATATCAGGCTGTTCTTGATTTACGGACGGGTTTCCAGTTAAGTTTTGACTTGGGTCTGGACGATCAGTTACATATGAGCATAAGAAATCTTCATCTGAAAATATGTTTCTATTGTATGGATAAATACCTGAAACTTCAAAGCCTTTTACAATGTTTTTTGGTGTAAACGAGACTCCATAAGCATTGCCAGCTATTTCTGCTACGTCGTAAATGGTAATAGGTTTACCAGGATGATTGAGCATCCATCTGTCGGCTGCTTGGCTGTATTGGTTTTTAAATGGTCCAAAAACCGTTCGATCTAGTGGTTGCAAATGATTGGAAGTATGTGGAGGCAAAGTCAATAAGATTATTCCATTCTCTCTGGATTTGTCAATAATCTCAATGGAGATATGAGTCTCATGATTGTCCAGTAATAAAAGAACTCGATTTTGTCGTGTTGGTTTAGCGAATTTAATAAAGTGATCCAAGAACTTTTTAAAAATCGGTTCTGTGGACCACCCTGATTGATTAGCCACACCCAAAGAACCAGGTGGAGCTCCTTTTAACATGTTGTCTTTGTAGAAAACCCGTGGGAATATGAATACAGGAGGCACGGCGTTTCCAACAGCATTTATGCAGCCAATCATTGTGGTATTCACTCCTCGTTCTCCTGAAGTCATCTTTCCTAACTGGCGAATCTCTTTAGGAGCCAATACTTTCCCTGGCTTGTGAACAGTGGAGATTCCAGTCTCATCAACATTATAAATTGATCCCGGTAGAAAGTTGTATCGTGTCATGACTGATTCTAAGTTGTTGAAGAAATCATCCACGTTTGCCCTGTTAAAGCTAGTTGCTTTCGCTATGCTCGTTGGCTCGGGTTTGCGAAGAGATAATTCTGGGAAACGAAGTCGAAAATTACGGAGCCACCCGGTTCCTGCCATTTTGTGCTTTTCCCAGTTAGCAGGTAGATTTGTTTTCTGTTTAGAAACAGCGTATTGGTAAGCCAGTTCTCTACATTGTTTTGTATTTAAACCCATGTGTAGAAAAGCAGCTTTTCTTAAATATTTGTAGAGCAAAATTTCTTCTTCCGGGTCAAATACCTTCCTTACATCATTCTTCAATAGTTGAATGCTATTCCTTATATCATTGCTTTTATGCAACTTGAAGTATTTAAAAATGGTTGACTTTGGTATGTTATACTTTTCAGCTACTTTTCTTATTGAATTGCCACTTCTTGCTTCTTTTACGGCTGCTGTGAGTGTATCGGGGCATATGCCCTTTCTTTTTAAACCAGTTTTACTGCGAGGCACTGAAAAAATTAAACAAAACGGCTGATCATATTTTGTAAGTAAACACTACACTTTTGTAGTACACTTTTGTACCTGTGGACAGTCCACAGGTACACACATATTTACGTCCACAGGTACAAATTCAGACAGAAATTAAAACTGATTTAACTTTAAAGATAAACTGACTTACAGACAGAGAAAAAAGCACTAACTAAACAATAAGCAACATATGTAGATCATACTGCAAACACGTTCAAACCGATATCCTAGTAAGTATTTTCACGGTAAAACTCATTTAAATTAAGCAAAATAACTTACTTTTTGGCGCAAAAAACTTCCATACAATATTGACAACCACACAGAAAACAAAGATGGCGACACGTCAAAACTGTCAACCATAGACAAAGCTAAACGGTCGCGTTCAAATTTGAATTTTAGGTTTACTAGTTTCGTCGGAATCGATTGTGTCCACAGGTACAAGCGTCCATAGGAACAGCACTTGCCCCTACCTATTTGTTTGTAGATAGACTGAATCCACTCTCCCTTCATACTTAACCAGGCTTAGGACTGGCTACATTAAAGAATAAAATAAAATTAAATCGCATGTAGGTACTTAAATTACCTACCTACGTAATATGACGAAAGTTACGTTAACAGGTTCCGGCGCGGCGATATTGTTGATTAAGGTCGCGTTTACAAATCTGACGTAATTAAACAGTTTTCGGTACATTTTGCGAACAAACGTAAACAAATCAAACATAACTAACAAATACCTTAAAGGGTGCAATTGAACTCTTTGGCATTATTTTAAACTTATTTTTGCGAGTGAAGGAGCGGGGCAAAGATTGTTCGGGGTGGCCGGCGTCCCTTTGAGCCTACTGTTATTGCTACTTGTAAGGAAATGCCGCACACGTGCCGGCCAGCCGCAATGACTAGTTATTACTAATAACTAGTCATTGCGGCTGGCCGGCACGCGGAACGAAAAGTAAACAATCATCAAACAATACTTTAAATAAAGTATGATAAGATAAGATAAGATTTTTATTTTATGAAAACAGTACTATTGTTTGATGATTGTTTACTTTTCGGTCCGCCTTGCAATATTCCAAGGAAGCAGACATAATCACCTCAAAATGGTAGTAAAAATAACAATAAAAAATATTACAAATAGCCTCAGAACAAAATAAGTTTCCGTTTAACTTTTTCTCATATTTTACCATAAGACATGAACCTTAACGGGTGGCATTAGGGTTTATTTTATTTGGTCGCCGTCTAGATTTGTTCCACAGAAAATGTTTAATGAAATGTTAGTCCGCACGTCAAAGTTTATTTCCTCCTAATTCCCGCACAGGTATCCGTGCGTACGTGTGTGTTAAAGCCGTTTCAATGTAGTGTTGCGATTCGATACAAATCATATTTTGTAAACGCGTCCTAATAACCTATTGTAAGCACATTTGGTGCGAATAACAATGTCGGCACAAAACTGGGTACAATACCTATTTTTATTTTTTAATGCAGGCGTATTTAAAAAGTGGAATCAGCATATTTACAACAATTGGATGAATAAGTATTAAAATCAGTATTTAAAAATCATTACCTCTCAAGTTCAAGTCTCGTGGATGTCGGTGAGTATCGCGCACATAGCGTTCAAAATAATCACCTTCACAACCAACACAAAGTTCACACCTAAATAGTAACTGTTCATTCACTCGCGAAAGCACAGCAGAGTTGGTTTTTATTTGATTAAACGCCCAATTAATCTTTTCAATCAACATGTCGCGGCTTGTGATTACGGGACCCGTGTACACCAATGTCTTTACATGTCCCCACAAATAAAAGTCTAAAGGCGTGATATCTGGCGATGTAGGCGGCCAAGCACGAGGTCCGCCACGTCCTATCCATCGACCAGGATATTTACCGTTTAATAAGTCTCTGACTCGGCGAGCATAATGCGCCGGCGCCCCGTCTTGTTGGAAGTACATACCACTTAAATCGGCGAGTGGTATATCTTCTTCTAGTTCCGGTAGCGTTTCGGTAAGAAATTGTTCGTAACTTTCACCGTTCAGTCTATCCAAAAATATAGGGCCCAGTAATGTGGAATTCACAATTCCCGCCCACACATTCACACTAAACCTGTGTTGGTAATTATGTGGTCTGGGTTCGTGCGGGTTTTCATAACACCATAGATGGTCATTTCGTGTATTAAATAAACCAGCTCTGCCAAATGTAGCCTCGTCAGTCCATAAAATTGTAGGCCGTTCAGCTAAGTACCAGTTGCAAAAAGCGACTCGTGCTGGTTTGTCCGGTTCAGTCAGCTCCTGCACACGATGAAGGTGGTAAGGATATTTTCCTTCAGCGTGAATGACACTCTACGCGAAGTATTGACTAACATTGAATCTGCTGCGTCGTTGGTACTTGCTGCTGGATTTGCTTCGAAGAATTCGACGATAGCTTCTTCTTCTCGTACTCTGTGCCTCGGTGGACGACCACTATCCCTGATGGGATTCCGGAATTGCCCGTGATCTCGTAACCGCTGTGTGGCGGCTAACATTGTTTCTCGGTTGGGTACACGTACGTTCGGGAATCGTATGGCGTATTGGCGACAGGCTTCCGAAACATTGTCATCACACCTAGCTAACATTCGCACCATTTCCGTGTACTCGACATTGGAATATTGAAACGCCATCATGTAAAGATAATTACGTCCGCACTGCCGAATTTTACTACAAGGACACGTAATGACGCGACGACGCGAGCGCATCAAAGCGAACGACCGACTGAGGAGCGCCCGTAAATAGGTCAAGTTCAAAGCGCCCCCGCCGCCCTAACCCCGCTCCCCTCGCTATTGTACTGTCGCTTTCTTTTGCTTCGCATAGACTTCGTAACATTTTGAGCGTTCAATTTAAATATTTTTATTTTTGTATGAAAATCTGATGAAATAAAATACACTCGGCGTCACAAAAATCGCACCTCTTTAAGAATTCCCTTCAAAGTCATTTTAACCCCATTAATCAATGGTACACATATGACTATAAGGTATCATTGGAAAGGCAGTTTATTTAAATTTCAGAATAAATCAATAAATTTGGTTTTTTGTTTGCCAGGGAATAAAAAAAACACGCTAATGCAAATTATTAAAAACTTAAATTTTATTTTATCAGTGAAAATTTTAAAAAAGTCCATAAAATCAACTTAAAACCTAGTGTTACCCCCCCAAGCTCTGATGACAGCTTCCATGCGTTCTCTCATGGACCTAATTAATGTGACAACAGTCTCTTGAGGAATGTTGTCCCATTCTGCAACGACGGCATCTTGGAGGTCTTGAAGAGTGGTAGGGGTAGGATCACGTGCCCGTACTCGCCGTTTCAGTTCATCCCAAAGGTGCTCGATAGGGTTCAGGTCTGGACTTCGCGCCGGCCAGCGCATAACAGGGATCCCAACTTCTTGCAGGTAGTCTCTTACAATTAATGCGGTGTGACAGCGGGCGTTATCGTGCATTAACGTGAACCCACTGCCAACAAAACCCGCATAAGGGACAACCTGCTCCTCTAAGATCTCTGTTATGTACCGAGGAGCAGTCAGCGACCCTTGCCCGCGAGCACTTCCAGTCCGAGAAACACACACAAGGTTCGTTTTGCCTTCGATTGACATGCCGCCCCAGAACATGCACGAGCCACCCCCGTATTCCACTGTCTCTTGAATACAGGCTTGTGCGAATCGTTCCCCTTGCCTCCTGTACACTCTTCTACGCCTGTCGTAGCAGAAAAGACACACCCTCGTCTCATCCGAGAAGAGTACAGCCCTCCATTGGTCTATTGTCCAATCCACATGGTCACGGGCAAATTGCAACCGGTCTCTCCTATGCTGTGCAGTCAATTTTGGCCCTGTAGCAGCCCTGTGAGCTGCAATTTTCTTCTCCTTCATTCTTCTTCTAATCGTGGAGACGCTGACAGAAGTTCTGCGAGCTGATCGCAGTTGTTGTTGCAGCTCAACAGCATTGGAGAACCGATTACGTAAAGACGTTGAAACGATGAAGCGATCGTCTCTTTCGGATGTGCACCGTTGTCTTCCAGATCCACGTCTTCGGATATAGCCACCAGTCTCTTGGAAGCGTTGGAACACTCGTCGAACGGAAAAACGACTCAAGTTCAGTTGCCGAGCAACATCACATTGCCGCATCCCTGATTGCAGTAGTGCAATGACTTGAGCGGCTTCATCTGCAGTGGTATCCATCTTCTGGGGTATTTTTCTTGCTGCAGCTGTTCACGTGTGTTCACTTCAAAGGTTGGATAGCGAATGACTCACATTTGAACAATTGGTCGTCGCGACGCCCCCGCAAGGGGGCGTGGCGAGCGGGGTCGGAGCGTCGCCCCTCGCCCGTGGAGGCCATACGGCGGCCCAGGTAACTAATCGGCCTAGGTATTTGACGCAGCAAAGCTGCGTCTGTGTAATGGTTGCTATGAATATTTCTGTAGGCGCGCCACGACGCTATACCATATAGCGTCGTTTTCTTCACGACACCACGGCGGTCAGTCCCCATCAGGTGAGACCTCCAGTTACCTGGAGGAGGCCCGATGAAGACGACCAGCGACAGTGGTGCCGGCTCGACGCACCTACAGGTAGATATGTAGTTTTCCCTCGCCCCGCTTACAGATCTAGCCGTTTACGGATTGAGGGATAAACAGTCATGTATGTACGAGCGGTTTGTGTTGTTGTGTAACACCGCTCGGCGTATACGTGCGTCGCTCGTGAGGGCGAACCAAGCGGGCGCGGCGTACGTCAAGACTGGGCGTATATACATCTTGTACACGCTCAGCTTGACGCGCGCCGGGATTCGGGATTGGAGCACTGGTCTGAGCAGGTGACGGGCGACCCCGCCCTGCGCGGCGACCTTGCGGACGTGTGGCCCCATCGTGAGGCGGCGGTCGATGGTCACACCCAAGTACTTGACCTGGGGCGACCAATCGACGGCGGCTCCTTGTAGCTTCAAGGGTGGTGGGAGGGGCGCATACCCAGTGAGCAGCGCCTGCGTCTTACCCACGTTAACCGAGAGCCGCCATTTTGACAGCCACTCGGGGAGCAGGTCGAGGGCGCGCTGCATTTTGACCCTCGTGCCATACACGGTCGAAGGCCTTCTCCATGTCAAGGAATACTGCCACCGAGTACTCCTTCTTCTCTAGTGCAGAAGTCAGTAGGTGCAGTACCCTTGACAACTGAAGCGTCGTGCTATGCTCCGCCCTGAACCCGAATTGCTCTGGGCGCGGCGCGATGTGAGGTTGGAGGTGTCGCAGCAGGAGTGCTTCGAACACCTTGGAGACTGTCGGCAGCAGCGTTATAGGCCGATAGCTCTCCGGCTTCGCTGTATTCTTCCCCACCTTGGGCAGCATTATGACGCGCCCCTCCTTCCACGGGGTGGGAAAGACCCCCGTGCGCAGTATCGCCGTGTACAGGCGCGCCAGTGCCGCTACCGTACGAAACGGCAAGTGGCGCAGCGCTGCGTTGGTGATACCGTCAGCACCGGGGGCCTTCCTGGGCTTCGTCCTTAGGATGGCGCGTCTAACTGCGCCAGGCGAGAAGAATACAGGGTCCTCCTCGGGAGCTATCGGCGATGCGAAGTAGTCTCCTAGTTGTTTCTCGACTGCTGCAACATGCTCGATGTCGGCGGTCGGGTTAGGGCGGAACTGACGCTCCAGGTGTTCGGCGAAGACCTCCGCCCGGTCCTCCGCTACATACTTGAGCGCCCCGTCGCTGTTGAGCAGAGGGCGCACCGGGGCTGGGGTCTTCGATAGCTGGCGGCACAGTTTGTGTACAGACGGCCAACTATCAATAGTGGCGTCTATTCTCTCCTCCCAGCCCGCGGCGGTATGGGCCGTAAGCTCGGCCTTTACCTTCTCCGCGAGACGGTCCAATTTGGCCCTCAGAGTGGGGCATCTATGTTGTTGCCACTGCTTGCGAAGACGCCTCTTCGCGGCGATGAGTGCTGTCAGACGCGCCGGCAAGGGGGGCAATGGTCCTCCCCCCTGCGGCAGCGTCGTCGTCGCCGCTTCCAAGGCGCTCTGTATGCAAGCAGTGACGTCATCCGCCGCTTGCTCTACGTCCGCGGAGGAAACAATAGGCCGAGCTGGCGTGGTGGTCTCCATCTTCTCTGTGAAGGCATCCCAGTCAATACGTCGACGTGGCGCTACAGGTTTCAGTCGGGTCGGCATGCCCGATAGGACGACGAGTACAGGTTGGTGGTCCGACTGTAACTCGTCGTCGATCACTTGCTGAGTGATCTGGCAGTGTAGCCCTCTGTGTACTGCGATGTCCAGCACATCAGGCATGTACCTCACTACGTCTGGGTAGTGGGTAGGCGTCTCGGGGCCGGACACCGAGTACCCGAAGGCTTCCGCGTCCGCGAAGAGCCGTCTCCCCTCGGTGTTCGCTCGCATTGAGTTCCACGCCGGGTGCTTGCAATTAAGGTCGCCGGCAAGGATGACTGCGTTGTCGCTATGCGTGCCAATTAGCGCCCGCATCTCAGCCATAACAAGGCGGGACGCGGGCGGCTTGTAGCACGCATAGATGCTGATGTCCTCGCCGGCAACGTGTAGTTGCACACCCAGCGCGTAAAAACTGCTGAGCGACGGCAAGGGGAGCTCCTGATGGACGACTCTCCGCCTCACAAGTACCGCCAGACCACGGTATCGGGCATCCAGAGCCGACCTCTCATCCTTCCGGTAGACATGGTAACCCGGGAACCTGGCCCTGTCTTCGGCTCCCAGGTGTGTCTCGCTGATTAGCGCCACGTCGATGTCTTGATCCCGAAGGAGATGGCGGAGGGGGGCGACCTTTTCCCTAAGGCCGCGGGCGTTCCAGTTTACAATCCTTAACGGTCTAGCCATCACAAAGTGACAGCAATGTGGCCAGACCGTCAAGGATGACCGACTCTATGTCTCGGCCCTGCCTTATGGCTCTGATGAGATCCATCAAGAGCTTTATCGCGCAGGTTGTGAACTCACGGTTATGTTGCGCGCTATTTGGCGCGATAGGGGCGACGCCATGCGTCACCGCTGGGAAGTTTTCCCTCACGGTGACTGGCCGCTGTGCCATCATGGCGTCGGTGGCGACGGTGGTGGTGCCACGCGGCTTTTGGGCGAACCTACTAGTTCCCGCATTCCGCCGCTGCGCCATCTTGTCGCTGTTGCTAGTAGGTTCGTCCGTGAGTCGGCAACCTGCGCAACTGGGGCAGGGCCGGCCTTAGGGATGATGGCGTCTTCTTTGTCTTGTTGCGTCGCCGGGGGGGTGGTTTTCTTCCTACCCTTCCCCCCCCTTTTCTTCTTCCTCCGCTTCGAGGAGGAGGAGGCTTGGTCCCTTGGTGTGGGCTCATTAGCCGCCGCCATCAGCGTCGGCCCATGGGCCTCTACGACGTTCATCTGCTCAACTTGCGGCCTAGCCGCTTGCGCCCGGCTTGTGGCCGTGATGGCGACGGTCCCCGCTCGCTTGTTTTTGATCTCCCTTTCAAAAACGGGGCACTTGATGTTGCTCGCGGGGTGCGGGCCACCGCAATTGACGCAGGTGGCCGGCTCTTCCCGCGGGCGCGGGCAATCACGTGCCGCGTGCTCGCCCCCGCATCGCACGCAAGCGAGCGGTCGGTGGCACTGGTGCGAGCTGTGTCTGAATCGCTGGCACCGGTGGCACTGTGCGGGCCCACGCTTCCCACGCCAAGCCTCGATCTTGACACCCCGCATATACATAAATACGGTGGTGTCGAAGATCGTCCTGACGTCCGGGGTCTTCTTTAAAATCGCGTGGAACACGCAACCGGGTCGTCCTTGTGCGCCCTTTATGTGGCGCACATACTCCGGCTGGTATCCCATCACCCGGAGTTCCTCCTCGATCTCCTTCGGGTCCGTATCCGCCGGTAGGCCCCTGATGGCGATCTTCATGTTCCTGTCCGCTGGCAGTGAGTACGCGAACCAGGACACGCCCGCACTCTTCTCCAGGCCAGTCAGGTAGCGCTGGACCACCCGAGACTCATCCTCGGTGTCCGGGGTGAATCTCACCCCGGTCCCGTACGGACGAGCACTTGGGGGCCGGTCCAGCTGCGCATGGATGGCCCGGAAATGCGAGGCCCAGTTCGGTAGCGTCTCCACCACCAGCGGAGGGAACCTCAGCTTCTTGTTTGTTTTCCCCTTCTGCTGCTGCTTCGTAGACGGCGCCGAGGACGAGGCGCCGGCGGCGGTGGCAGGGGGGGGAATGTCTGTGTCAGGGGCTGGGGGCGAGTTTGTGGGTCTCGCCCCGGGGGTAGTTAGTGTGGCCGGCGGTGTCGGCGAACGCGGTGGTGTGCGGCGGGCCGCGTCGGCAAAGGTAGGCGACGTCGGTGCACCCCGACCCCGCGTCGCGCTTTCGCGCTGTGGACGCGGCGGGTCGAGGCAGTAACGCTTCGCCTCCTCCGACGCAGCCTCGCCGGAGCTTCTTCTTCGCTGGGGTCTGGCCTCGAGCTCAAACTCAAAGCTGAACCCCAGCGAAGGTGTCGGTGACGCCGGCGACATGAGTGCGGCGGCGGCGGGTGTGCCGCCCGCGAAGGGCCGCGATCCGGGTCGTGAGGTCATGTCCGGGGACATCTCCACGACCGGACGCGGCCGAGCCCACGGACGCCAGCGACATGCTCGACCCAGCGCGGGAGGAGCATGCCGACAGCATCGCGGGCGAGTCGCAGGCGGACAGGCGGGGTGGCGCCGGCGAAGCAGGCGCCTGCGTCATGGAGTGTGCCGGCCTGTGTCGTTGGCCGACACTTGCTGGCCGCTCCTGCTCAGCCATCACCGGCCCCGCCAGCGAGCGGCGGGGGTCGGGAGCGGCGGTGCGCGGAGCGGGCACAGCTTGGGCCGTCTTCTTGATCGCGCCGGTAGAGGGCGCGGGCGGCGAGGCGAACCGCGGCGGCGGAGCAGCGGTGCGCGCTGGGGGCGCGTGTGCCCGTGTAGCTGACACGGGGGTACGCATTGGAAGCGCGGGGTAGGCAGCGCGGGGCGCGGCGGTGCGCGCCGCGGGCGTGGTTAAGAGCGCGGGCGCGGTTGTACGCGCGGATGGCTGCGTTGCGGTGCGCGGCTGGGGTTCGCGGCCGGCCCCGGGGCCTGAATCGGCACCGGACGGAACGCGGCGGGACGGACGGCTACTGTGTGCGGCCGGCTCGACGACGGCATTGGCGCAACGCGCGCAGGCGCCGATGTCGTCGGTGGGCCGGCGGGCACCGCGGAAGGGGTCCCCCCCTCCGATTCCCCTTCCGGTCGCGTCTTCTTCTTCTTCAACTTCTTGGGGGGTCCGGCCAGAGGTGCACCGGACGCCGCATCGCCAATATTTGGCATCGACGTCGCCCGGTCCAGCACTGGGCGGTCCTCCGTAGACCCGGCATCGCGGCCGAGCGAGCCGCGCGTGCCGGGTGTCGGCATGATAAAATTTGGCGTGGGCCTCCGCGACCGCTGCGGTGATTGCTCACCGAGCAGCACGGGGCGGCTCCCTCTGTGTTTGCACAGGTACCCGACGGTGTCCTGTACACACACAGAGAGAAACGGGTTAAAAATTTGCGGTCCGCACGGAAATTTACGCGATGACTTTTAGGACTATCGCGCAGGGCACACGAGCTAATCCTGACTCACATATGACCCGGGTCGCCCGTTTTATACCCTTGTAGGGAGGTGCAATTAGTGGCCGTTGTAATGCGTATTTTGACAACATTTTCTTTAACGTTACGCGCTAATGAGATCTGTTGTGTTTAGGAATTCTAACTGTTGTTAATTTAAAGGTCTTTAAACATACTTTCAATTGATACCAATATTAATAGGGTTTAATGTATACGTTGATGGCGAGACTTGCTTGAAACTTATTTTCGGAGAGGTGCGATTTTTGTGACGCTGAGTGTATGATGAATTTTTAAAAGTCATAAAACAATAGTTATTTGTTATACAAGAGTGCAAAGTTGCTTTTTAACCGCGTGTTCAATTTTGATGACCGAGCAAGCGAAGGATTCTAAAATTGAATCACGAGCGCAGCGAGTGATTCAAAATTAGAATCCTGAGCGTTAGCGAGGGAATCAAAAGAGCACGAGGTGAAAAATCTTTGCACTCGAGTGCAACACGTAACTTTTCATTCCACCTCAGCGAGGAAATGACTAAATGCAAAAAAAAAAACGTTTACAATCACAAGATAGGTACACTTTTATTTCAGTTTAGGTATTAATTACTACATTATGACAGGTAAGTATTACAGAATAATCTTTAAATTATAACAAAATAATACTAAGGTATAATTAAGAAAATTTTAAAGTAACGTTGCTACAGTTATTTAAATTGAGTGTAATATTTTTGTTTGGTACTGTAATATTGGTGTTAGTCACTTGTGTACTGTTTTTCGGTAAACTATCTGTCATACTTAATAGTTGTACCGATTCATCGGATTCCCTTGGCGTGAATGTTGGAGAGAGAGGGAGATGGTTAGGTGTTTCATAACGGCTTATTTTTGATGTAGAAGGGCCAGTACAAGGATCCGATTGAGGCTCTTTCAGTGTAATGGCTCCTACGATGCCTTCACATATTTTAGACTTATTTTGGATGGAATCCTCTATGTATCCCTCTACAACTGCATTGGACTTCCAGCCTCCGTGGCGCTTAAGGGACAGCAGATCAGCTCCGGAATCAGCCAAAAGTGTGGCTGAAGTTCGTCGGAAACAATGACCCGTGTACAACAGGGGTTCTGGAAGTTCAAGAAATGTTGCTATTTCTCGTGGGATACTGCCAATTTTATTAGTACCCATAGGCTGTCTAACACACTTTCCATTGCGATACTGTAGAAAAAATCGATTGATTGGAGTGTTAGGCGGGCGTAAGGCTTGATATTTCTCAACAATCGTTACGTATTCCTTGCGAATGACGAAGTTGCGGTCTCTTTTTGTCTTTGTATTAGGTAAATTAATTAATAGTAAGTCATCTGAATGTTTCTCAATGTTTTTGACATTAAGTTGTGTTAGTTCATTAGTTCGACATGCTCCGTTTATTCCAATAATAAGAACAACCTGTAACGTAAAGAGTATTGTAGTAGATAAATGAATAAAATTGATATGAACGCATAATTATGCCTATCAACATCTACTAAGTATACTATTTAATTGAGATTAATATACTTAAGTAGATACTGAATGTGCAACTGACTTACTTTTGCCGCCAAATATACGGAATCGGGTGCTTCGTTAAGAAACTTTTCAATATCAGATACTGTGAAAACCTTCGATTTTTTTGGTTGATGACCAGATGAGGCTCTTTTTAAAAATGCCACTAATTTAGGATAGGTATCGATATGTTTGTCTTTTTTCATCTTTATTGTTGCTTTTAGCATCGAATACGTACTCCATAGAGTGCTTGCTTTCTTGTTCTCGGATAATTCTATAAAATATGCCAGCAAAACGTTTTCTGAGAAAGTTTTGGCTCCTTTTGCTAGTCGCCACGTGTTGAACATATCGTACTGTTTTAAATACTTCTCGCGTGATTGTTGAGGGAGAAAGCTCATTTGCGCATTATTAACAGTTTCAGTCAATTCTGTTGGCGTCAAGCAAACTTCCTCGTCGCTAGAATCACTCATTTTAGTTTTTTCACTTGTTTTCAAGTTTCTTGTTTTTAATATACCTAAGGTTTAACAATGACGTGAAAAAATGCCGCGTAAAGAACCGCGTACAAAGCAAATTGAAAAAAGAACACCAAGAAGGTTCCGAGTCTGAGTTTTTAACAAATTAAAAAAAAGTTGTATGATATATTCGGCACCATAGAGGTAGCAGTAAATAGGTTTAATGTTTTTTTTAATTCACAAACTTAGTGCACACGATGTTCTAAATTCAATTTACTTTATCCTCTAGAGAATAAAAACGGCTTTTCCACTCAGATACTGAAGATTAAAAATACTCTTTCCGAGATGGTGGGATGAAAAAGTTCTTGATTATGATGTTAGTAACATAGCCCTGAGAGGTTGCCGGTGTTTTACAAATAACCCTGTATACTTGATAAGCGTCGTGCCGCACTTGACAAAGTATTATTATCGCCGCACTAATGCGGCCAGCCGCACTGGGTACACTTTTTTCAACCGCGCATGTGCGTTCATAGCTGCACATGTTTTTTTTTTTAACGCGGTAAAGCGTTTGCCGCACAGAGTTACTAAGCTTGTTAATTAGCATTTGCATAAAGTTCGCTAATTATTCAGAACGGTTCTGTCAAAATACTGTCTTGGACAATCAGGCAGGTCACTGGCAGGGGGCAAGGGTCACTAGGAATTTGATCATCGTCGTCGTCACTCGTGTCATAGAAGTCGTCAATACCTGGAACAAACATAATAACACTGAAGTTTTACTGACATTACTGTTTCAAGGATGAAACACGGTATACCAATAATTTATACTTACCAATTTCAATATCACTTGGCGGTATGATATCCACGGCCACGACTTCCTCCTACGCCCCAATCTCCATCGCAATGTCTGAAGAAAATAAAAACAGAATATGACATTTACGAAAACAATAACTTACTGGACGACGACGACGATGCCGACATCGATGACGGGCAGCGTTCTGCAACAAACAAGACAAGATACATCTACATTAAACATAGCAAATAACATTTTTAATTTCCTTGCGTCTGAGAGACGTATGTCAGGTGGTTTTTCTTCAACTATATTACGTTGCAATGTTCTCGATCGTAATGTAGGTGGAGCAGAAGACCACCGAAAGCGATTCTTACCAACATAGTTTTTTTTTTCGAGGTCTCGAACGCATTTGTATCAAAGGCTCTTCTTCATCTTCAGACGAAAATTCTTGCAGGTAAAACCGGAGGTTGAGATACAATAATGTCATGGTTTTCCTCAGCATTTGATTCTTCACCTTCAGAATTCGATTCGCAGCTATCCTGCAATACATGCTGTATGCCAATGTCCAAATCGACATCGCTGCCTTCATCATTTGGTAGGTTTTCGTCGTCAGATTGTCGTTCTAACCAACGCTCAATAACACGATCACTAGAAGCTATTTTCAACTGAAACAGAATAAAAACACAATTTCAAAAAAGTCACGAGTAACCACCTACCATACGTCTCACAGACGGAACACGAGCATTTTTTACTTACCAGTGACAAACGCGCGCACCTCCGACCACGACGAGCGCTTGGGCGGCACTGAGGGACGCGGCGGGAAGGTATAGGGACGTGCAAGTTACGTAGATACGTGTTTTGCGCGCCAAAATATTAACGTTTTTAATTTCCTTGCGTCTGAGAGACGTATGTCAGGTGGTTAAGGGTTAAACATAGCAAATAACAATCTTACCAGCAAGGTGAGACGTTCTAAAAATCGAAGCCACAGCTTCGGATGGTCCCATGGGGCGGTGTTCTGTAACAAACAAAACAAGATGTAGCCTACATTAACACACGTGCGCTGCGTGCACGTGCTTCGAGTGCGGCGCGCCGCACCTGTGCGTTCATTGTTCATCAAAAGGCATCTCTATTGTTTCGAAAACATCGTAAAATAAGAGTCGGTAAGGGTAACCCCTTACCGACTCTTATTTTACGATGTTTTCGACACAACAGTTGTCACGAATGTTACCTGCATTACTCGGTTGTGTAGCCACAGCTAGGTTAGTATACTTTGCTTATTTCCACAGTATTATGTCTTATGGCGTTTTGCTGTGGGGATCGGCAGCTGACGTAGATTCCATTTTTATTTTACAAAAGAGGGCTATTCGCGCTATCTATAAAATGGGTCCTCGTGAGTCCCTTAGAAATAAATTCAAAGAAATTGATATACTAACTCAGCCTTCTCTTTATATCTTAGAAAGTATTTTGTATGTTCGGAAAAACTTAGGACTTTTCAAAATTAGAAGCGATTTCCATAATATAAATACACGTAGTAAACATGAAATTGTGATACCCAAATTTAGGTTAGCTAAAACTAGTAAGTCATTTGTTATAAACAGTATTCGATTTTATAACAAGTTGCCAAAGTCGGTTACAGAACTTAGTGATGGAAAGTTCAAAACCCACATCAAACGTGTCCTTATCAAAAAAGCATATTATAAGATTAAAGACTACGTTGAAGACAAGGAAGTTTGGCAATAATTCCTTCTGCACATGTGGCTTCCCTGGTACCTCAATAACGGCATTACTATGTAATTATGTCTATTAACTGCTCCCAAATTAAGATGATTATTTGATTTTACCTATTTTTCTTTTTTTTCATTTACGTACTTTTTTGACATAATCTTTTCATTATTTGACATTATATAACTTCAATAAACTATATTTTTTATAGATTTGTTACAGCTTTAGTGGCAGTCATGCCATTTAGTTTAAATAGGTTTTTAATTGTTTTTTTTTTTATATATAGATTCTCTTTTATATTTTGTGAATGTGAGAACGTTGTAGGCATAACCGACTTTTAGATCTGTCGATCGTTTTCTATCTTGGTAAGTACCTGGTACTTGTTGATAGGCCTACATTGTCCTCTCATACCTATAAACACTGTAACTTGAAAAGATTGTAAATATCATTTATTTTTAAAAGAGTAACCGTGGAGTTTCTTGCTGGCTCTTCTCCATAGGAAACGATCAATTGGAACCGTGCACCTAGCTTCTGACGTTTCATAAGTGCCCTTGTAGGTTTATGTGAAATAAAATATTTTGAATTTGAATTTTGAATTTGTTACATGTTACGAATGTGTCAGGGTAGAATAATATTCGTTCGTGATGACTCACCACAACTCGTTTTCAGAGTCGTGTCCTATATGTTGCTATTACCGACATTTATTTAATTTTGTGAGCACGCAATAAAAAATTAAACTAAAAATATTTAAAAAAGATATTTATTTTTTTGATTTTTTGCCCACGCCTTTCCCTTTGGGCGTGGGTAACTCCGGCCGGAGGCAGGACCGTTTGGCGGGTCGGTCGTCAATTATGACGGCTCTCTTCGCCGCCCGGAGTAAAGCCGACATAGTTGTCGGACCTTCACCGCCGCTGTCCTCGGCAACGCTTCTTCCGGTGCCGCTTCCCCCGGACACGCCAATGCCATTGGCGGCGTCAGTCGGGGGCAGAGACTCCAGCGGTACCCAGTGGCTGGGGTTGGTATCCTCGTCTTGCCTAACAAAAAGTTATAAATATGTAATAGGACCATTGGTTCGACGATAATCACCTATGGTAATAATAACCTCAAAAAAAACTAAGTACATAAATACACATAATAAACATATTACAGTTAAGCCTTGTCATTTGTAGTTATACAAATTATGAATACTTACAGAAATCCTTCGGATTCCATTATGAAGAGTATATATAAATGTTCTGTGATGATTCCTAATGGCTAAATAGCAAAAAGTACTCTGTGATAGCAAACAACAACGTAAGTACAACTTTGTACCTTATTTTTAGTTTACGGCCATTCAATATCAGGCTATAGTCGGACCATACTGCCTAGGTTTACGTGATTTGTTTCATTTGAAAATAATATTAAAACATTACCTTTAAATCTCAACAAAAAATAATAAGATCAGATTCGATCCATACCACAGCGTGAGGAGGCGAAACACCGGGACTTAATTCCGATGCCGCGAGAAATCGTGGCACAGCGGACAGAGCTAGCTCCGGCGGGATCTCATGGCGTCATGTAGAGTGCAATTGTCGCAACCCAGTGCTGGGAATGCCACTATTGAAGCGATAAGTGGGCTCTTTGAGGAGTGGCTAGAGAGGCGCCACGGCGTCCTCATCTTCCGCCTGACGCAGGTTCTCATCGGGCACGGTTGTTTCGGGAGGTTCCTGTTCCAAATCAGGCGGGAGGAACCGCCCGGAGGACACGGTGGAGGTCTGCCCGGCTTGGGTAGAACACCGCCGTGCCCTCGTGGAGGCGATCGGTGACAGGGATCTCTCGCGTCCGGCCCTGGTCCAGGCCATGTGGTACGGAGCGAGAGGGCATGGGATACCGTTAGTAATGCTCGCGAAGGAAGAGGTGGAACGCGTGAGCCCCTAACCGCCGCAGGAGACGCCCTGGGCGTCGGGAATCGTAGGCCGATTCCCGGCCACCCCAGGCGCGGGCTTACGGACGGTGAGCAATGGGTAGCTCGCCGTCCGATAAGGACCAGGCCAGGGTCGACGGCGCGTTGTGTTCCACGCGCGCCCCTTTAAAAAAACAAAACTAACACCTAGGTACAACCTCAACTAACAAATAGGAGGATCCTTCTTTGTTGTAGTACAATGAATTCTAGTACCTATCTAGTTCATTATCAGCCTTTATCTAGTTCATACTCACCTATTACCTATCTAGTTCATACTCACCTATTACCAGCCTTACCTGTTGAAAGTATTCAGTGTGTAAGTGGTCACGCCATCTCTCGATTTTTCTCGCATTGAAATTTCGTATATAGATAGTCCTGTAATTTTTGACGTCACTGTCTGAGCAGGCGAGCATCATCCTTTTTTCCGCCCTCTTCAACGCACGCGGCGGGGATGGCCGCCATGTTAGAAGAGAGTAGTCCGCTTGAAGATACTGTGCCGCGCGGATACCGCACTGCGCACCGCCCCGCTTCGCTTTAAAAAATACGCTTACATCATGATGAACATTACCGCGAGTGAAATCTAGTGGATGCACGTGAACGACATCAGTGTTGCAAGCAGGAACGCCGCCATTTGTGCCGAACAGATCACGCCGTCGGCTACCACGTGCCACGAGCTGCGGAGACTCAGGTGCGTGCTCTTTCCTCTCATCCACCCTAATTGTTCGCCTGTTCATCATCTAACGCTCTATAGGCGATCACCAGTATACCTCTAGAATACAGTCCACTTTAAATAAAATATTTTCTCGATCGTCTAAAATAAGTGTCAAATTGCCAAAGCACCTTTTTGGTCCTTCGAGCCGGATTCAATCCCATAACCCGCAGGAGAAGGATTAATAATCCATATTCTCCATTATAACGCGTAGGTATCTTCTAGAAGTCCCTACCTAGGCGGATAAAGCACCTAGCTATACCCCTAGACTATTAATTATACCCATTAAGTGGTCATTCCCGCACCCATGTAGGTAATATACGCGGTTCCCTATCCATTTGCATAAAATTTTAAGACCTAATATAACTTAGCATAATTTTGTTTGGCATAATTATATTTTCGCATAATATAATTACGCATAACAGCTTACGCATAATTTTTTTAAGCATAATTTCTCTAGCCATAATAATGATTAAGCATAATATTCTAAAGCATAAATTTATTAAGCATAAAGTTCTAAAGCATAATATCCTATTTATCTATTTAATTTATTTACGCATAATGATATTAAAACATATTTTTATTGAACAATTTTGTGAGGTTTTTTTCGCTGTAGAAAGCATGAAGCAAGCAAGCATACAGCATGCAAGCAAGCATACAGCATGCAAGCAAGCATACAGCATGCAAGCAAGCATGCAAGCATGCAAGCAAGCAAGCAAGCATGCAGAAAACAAGCAAGCATGCAGCATGCAAGCAAGCATGCAGCATGCTGCATTCAAGCGAGCATGCAACATGCAGCAGGCAGGGTTTCTGTCACGGCTCCGGCGCTGCGGGCCTCCAGCGGCTCCACGCGTGCTAATCGTCACAGACGGCTTTCGCTCACCACCGCAGTTTCGGCTTGTTGGCCGGCTTCGCCGGCCAGCCTCAGCCGCGGCGGCTCGCTCGCAGCCGCCTGCTCCTCAGCCCGCGGGCCGCCTCGCACCTCCGCGCCTACGCGATTTTAAATTACACTCTAGGGGTAGGACAAACAAGACTACGTGGAGTCGGTTTTGCAGCAAATCGGTTCTGTCACTAACTTTTGTTGCACAGCATATTACATTTTTAACCAACAATATCATTTAACTGTTACAGAAACTATAGCAAATTGGTTTGATCAGAATTATGTATGGGGCACTACAAGTTCACCACCACCATTTCCACCCAAAGTCTGGAGTACGTATCTACTAGAAAAGGAAAATATATATATTATTATTATGCTAATAGTCATTAGGCCTACTAACGTTATGCGAATCAAATTTATGCCAAAACAAATTAGTCTTTAAAATGATTATGCCAACATAAAATGTATGCCTAAAAAAATTATGCCGAAGTATTATTATGCCTATAAAAATTGTGCCAAAATCGTTATGCCGAAGTATATTAGGACAAAGAACATTATGCGAAAAGAAGGGATCCCAATATACGCAAGTAGCTACCTACATACATAATTATAACCTATAATAAAAACTATCATAGTTGCCTTGAAATTAGATATTTCAAGCATCTTTTAGTAATACCGCCAATTCACAATAAAGTTTTTGCCAACATAGGAAAAACTGCCGCATAACTACATCTACCTTACATTTAGATAATTATCTTATCTCACCTAAGAAATATAATAGGTACTTTATATAATTTTAGTTTGATTAGTTCGTATATACTTATACCGACATAAGCATGTCGAAAGAAAGGGAATTAACAATATTGGAAGCTAAACGCAATGTTTTATTTGAGCGTATTCAAGACATATACGAGCGCTCAAAAACCGCGAACACTTCCGAATCTAAAAAAGAATCATTTCTTAGTTATTGTATGACAGTAGATAATATTCGAACAGACTTTCATCATTTGTTGGACACTTATAACGCAAAGTTACTTTCAATTAATCCCGAAGCAAAGCCCAATTACCAGGCGTACACTTCGTTCGAGGATCTTTATTGTATCATCAAGCGCATACAATCGCAGTTGGAAGGTAGAAGTGCGAACCACAGCGCCGCCACTCCGGCGCCGCCCGTACGAATGCCGCGACTACCTCCAATCGAACTTATGTCGTTTGATGGCGATATACGTAATTGGCCATTATTCTATGCTAGCTTTAAGTCAACAGTGCACGATAATGACTCTCTGACAGACGCTGACAGGTTGTACTATTTATTAGGTAAACTGTCACCGAAAGCGCATTCCGTATTTGCAGGTGTAACTCCCAGTGCTGAGAATTATCAGGGGATATTCCAGTCACTCCTTGATAGGTATCAAGATACTCGCGTCCTCGCGTCCACGTACTTTGATCAGGCTTTGAATCTTAAATTGTCCGGACCCGCCTCTGTTTCGAATTTCCAACTGTTCATAGATAATTTTATTACCGCCGTTGACGCCCTTAAAAACTTAAAATTAAAAGATCTGTCCGACTTTATATTATTACAACTTGCTTTAAAAAAGTTCGACCTGGAAACGGTTCGTGCCTTCGAGATGACGGAACGTAATCATAAAATACCTAATCTAGATAGTTTATTTTCGTTCATCAAAGATCAGTGCCGAATATATCATAATACGCAGCCTAGTGCATCTAGCTCGTCAAATGATAAGTATAGTAAACAAGGTTTGAATAAATCGCGAAATAGCAAGAGTAATCCCGTCCCTCCTAACCCGCAATCTTACGTAGCGTGTTCAGAATCTAAAAATAATAATAATTCGCATAAGTGTCTGTGCAATAATATTGAGCACGACCATTATTTTAAATGTCCCGCTTTTAATAATTTAGATCCGAATGCTCGTTTTAAATGTGTGAAAGAAAACAAAGCCTGCGTTAATTGTTTAAGCATAAAACATAAAACAAGTGATTGTTCTAGTAATTCTAGATGTCGCTCATGCAAACAGCGGCATCATACATTATTACATTTCGATAAAAAATCGCCGATTTCGGATGGATCCGCCGTCGCCGCCGGGAGCGCCGGTACTTTAGCCGTCCCGCTCGCCTCCCAGTCAGAGGTATCGTTGTGTACGACATCCATTGCATGCGACCGCGGTGAACGCTTAAGCGTTTGTCATGTTCAGCGCGATGCCAAGCAGCAATGTATGGCGTCCACAACGGTTTTGTTGGCAACAGCACAAGTTATTGTTTACGATGTCAGTAACAGACCGCATATAATTCGTTGTTTACTCGATAGTGCATCACAGAGTAACTTTATTACTTCGGATTGCTTCAAACGTCTCGGATTGTGGAATAACTATAAGAATACGAAATTAATAATCAAAGGGATCGGTGGGTCGGAAAAATCTTGCAAGGGTTCCGTAGACGTTAAAATACATTCCCGTTTTAATAAGGACATTAATTTTGACATTTCCTCACTTATTGTAGAACGTATTACGGACACGTTGCCTAACGCGCAGGTGGATGTTTCTCAACTCACACATCTCGAGATGTTACCGCTGGCAGATTCTGACTTTGCGCAGCCGGGAAACATCGATGCCCTGTTAGGGGCCGCCATATTTCCAAATATATTTTTGCATAATGTGGTACGCAGTAAACAACATAATATACCTCCCGCTATTGAGACGGTATTGGGGTATGTGATTATGGGTACCGTACCTACGTCACATACTTCTAATTATACTATGTCTTGTTGTGCTGTTCTTCAAGAAAATGATATTGATTCTCTTCTCAAGCGATTTTGGGAGCTTGAAGAGATTTCCGCACCGCCCTCGCAGAGCCATAAGGAACTCGAGTGTGAAGAACACTTCCGCGTTACCACTGTTCGCGATGACAGTGGTAGATATGTTGTGGCGTTACCTTTTTGTGGTGACCCGTATTCGCTAGGTGACTCATACGCTGCTGCACTTAGACGCTTCTATTGTTTAGAACGCAAACTTGATGCATCGCCCAAGTTACGCGGCGCCTATAATGACGTCATTCGTGACTATATAAATAAAGATTTTTTGAGTCCAGTTGTCAACAACGAGGACAATTCTCTTTCCTCGTATTATATTCCGCATCACGGCGTAGTTCGCGAAGATAAGATCTCCACTAAACTTCGTGTGGTTTTAGATGCTAGTTGTAAGACTACATCGGGTCAGTCGATTAACGACATTTTGCATGCCGGCCCTAATCTACAGGGTGACTTATTTAACATCCTTATAAAGTTTCGTCTTTTCCAAGTCGCCCTGTCAGCTGATTGCCGGCAAATGTTTCTCAATATCGGCGTTCGTGAATCTGACCGTAGATTTCAACGGATTTTCTACCGTTTTGACAACAGTGAACCTTTAGCCGTGTATCAATTTAATCGTGTTTGTTTTGGACTCAAGTCCAGTCCATATCACGCGTTACGTGTTGTCCGCAAGTTGATCGCTGATGAAGGCGACAACTTTCCCGCTGCAGCAGCTGTTGCCACCTCCGCTTTATACATGGATGACATCGCTTGTAGTGTTACATCCGCTCCGCAAGCAATTTCGCTTTGTGAAGAACTTATTCAGCTCTTCAAGCGAGGCCAGTTTGATCTTGTCAAATGGACTAGCAATTGTAAAGAGGTTCTCGCGCACTTACCTGATTCTCATAAGGCTTCTCCAGACATTGAGTTTGAGAGGTCTGTACCGCATAAGGTTCTCGGTTTACGCTGGGATAAATCCTGTGATAGTTTCCGGTTCGACGTCGCACCGCCCGATGATAAATGCACCAAGCGTACTATGCTGTCCACAGTGGCTCGACTGTGGGACATACTGGGTTTTGTGGCTCCCACAATTTTGTACGCCAAGCTCTTGATTAAAGAGCTTTGGCTTTCAAAGTGTGAGTGGGATGACGCACCTCCCAACCATATTGTCGACGCTTGGAAGCAATTTTGTATTGAGCTTTCCACGCTCAATAAAATTGTTATTCCACGTCATCTTGGGTTGGTCGACGGATGTACTGTCAATCTTATAGGATTTGCTGACGCAAGCGAATGCGCTTACGGTGGAGTCGTATATTTGCAAGTCCGCATTGGTATTAACTACTCGGTGCAGTTAGTTTGTGCCAAGTCCAAGGTCTCGCCGGTCAAAACCATTTCGGTTGCGAGACTGGAGTTGTGCGCGGCCCTTCTGCTGTCTCAGTTGCTCTGCAAGGTTCAAGACACAGTTTCGCCCCACTACCCCATCAATAAGATATACGCATTTTCTGACTCCAAGGTAGCGCTCGCTTGGATTTATTCCTCTCCGCACCGCTGGCAGACTTTTGTCGCCAATCGCGTTACTAAAATAATAGAGCTGGTTCCCGCTACTTGTTTCCATCACGTCGCAGGTATTGAGAATCCTGCCGATTGCCTTTCTCGTGGGGTTACTCCATTTAAACTTCTGCAACATCCTTTGTGGTATCGTGGGCCTTCTTGGATTTCCCATGATCCGTCAGAGTGGCCCATAGAACCTTATGACCACAGTGTAGAAGTCGAGGATATACCCGAACGGAAGTCTGTTTCTCATCCCGTGGTCGTTGAGGTCGCGGAATCTCCAATCTATGCACTCGCACTGCGCATGTCGTCGTGGTCTAAGTTACTACGCGCCATCGTTTATGTCTGTAGGTTTCTTAGGCAACTTCCTAATGGGGCTTCTGTTTCAAGCTCTGACCTTGAATTTGCAGAGTATAAATTGTTGCGAGTTGTCCAGGCTGTTCATTTTAGTAACGACCTTGAACATTTAATAAATAATGTACCTTGTTCTCCTGCGCTTCTTAAGCTCAAGCCGTTTCTCGATGAACACGGCATCATACGAGTTGGCGGTCGTCTGTCTAATTCGGACGAACCTTACAACTATAAGCACCCTTGCTTCTTACCGCGTCACGACCATATCGTTGACCTTCTTGTTGATTTCTATCACAGGAAACATCTCCATGCCGGTCCAGAGTTGCTTATGTCCTTACTCAGGCATAAGTATTGGATTTTAGCTGCACGGCGAATAATTCGCCACAGAATACATAAATGTAACGTCTGTTTTAAATTCCGTCCTCGCCCGGTCTTTCCTCTCATGGCTGACCTTCCTGGCCATCGCGTCAAGCAGGTAGATAAAGCGTTCACACATACCGGTTGTGATTACGCAGGACCGCTGCAGTACACGCCAGTACGTGGTCGAGGTGTTAGAAGCCGTAAAGCTTGGCTATGCATTTTCACATGCTTGACGACGCGCGCTACGCATATTGAAGTGGCGACGGATCTAAGCACGGTGTCATTTCTGGCAGCCCTAAAACGATTTCTTTCGCGACGCGGCCCTATACAATGTTTGTACACCGATAACGGTACTTGTTTCGTAGGTGCAAATTCTTATTTACGCGATCTCTATAAGTTTCTCAACAGAGAATATCGTACCCGTCTTCAGGAAGAACTTTCTATAAATCACATTGATTGGAAGTTTATTCCGCCCGCTTCACCACATTTCGGCGGATGTTGGGAAAGCATGGTCAAGGTAATCAAAGCGCATCTCTTCAAAGTCATAGGCCAACAGATCCTCTCTTATGAAGAGCTTTTAACTGTACTAGTTCAAGTCGAGGCATTAGTTAACTCGCGTCCTCTCACAGCACTGAGTAGTGACCCTGCTGAATCATCCGCGTTAACCCCTGCGCATTTCTTGAACACAGCGCCATTGTCGTCACTTCCCGCTCCTGAAGCAGACTCTTCTAGCTTGCTTCAGAGACATACTCTGCTTGATCAACTCGTGCAGTCGTTCTGGCGGCGCTGGCGTTCGGAATACCTTCACCAGCTTCAGGCTAGGTCTAAATGGAATATTCCTGCGTCCCCTATACAGGAGGGTACGTTAGTCATTGTCATTAATGATAATTCTCCGCCGCTTTCATGGCCCTTAGCTATCATAGAGAAATTGCACACGTCTAAAGACGGTACAACCCGCGTTGTTACTGTAAAAACAGCGAAGGGTAGTTACGTGCGCCCTGTCGTACGTCTCTGTCCGCTACCGACTCAGTGAGATCTAACCTGAAGTTGGATCTCTCTCTTAGTTTAGGTATTTAGTTAATAGCTTTCGTTATAAGTGTTCTGTTGAAGTTAATTTAGATTAATTTAATTTCATAACGCTGTATTAGCTTGTGGATGGGTTATGCGGTAGTACACCTAACACGGCTCATTTCATTTTGTTTCCTTTTAAAGGCAACCCTTTAAAGCCGGGGGGAAATGGTCACGCCATCTCTCGATTTTTCTCGCATTGAAATTTCGTATATAGATAGTCCTGTAATTTTTGACGTCACTGTCTGAGCAGGCGAGCATCATCCTTTTTTCCGCCCTCTTCAACGCACGCGGCGGGGATGGCCGCCATGTTAGAAGAGAGTAGTCCGCTTGAAGATACTGTGCCGCGCGGATACCGCACTGCGCACCGCCCCGCTTCGCTTTAAAAAATACGCTTACATCATGATGAACATTACCGCGAGTGAAATCTAGTGGATGCACGTGAACGACATCAGTGTTGCAAGCAGGAACGCCGCCATTTGTGCCGAACAGATCACGCCGTCGGCTACCACGTGCCACGAGCTGCGGAGACTCAGGTGCGTGCTCTTTCCTCTCATCCACCCTAATTGTTCGCCTGTTCATCATCTAACGCTCTATAGGCGATCACCAGTATACCTCTAGAATACAGTCCACTTTAAATAAAATATTTTCTCGATCGTCTAAAATAAGTGTCAAATTGCCAAAGCAGTAAGTGTGATGGATGTTAGATACAAAGGGTAATAAATAAAATAAAAAAACTTGAAGAAAAGTTCATAGTTTATTGCCCTAATGAGTCATTTGGACAAGAACGATCACCAGGGCTCCCCATAATCAGCACGCTCTTGGAGCCGTTGATCCCAAATGTTGGGAGCCGGTGTTTCCGGCGGTTGAGCTGCTGGTGGAGGCCGCCGTCCGGTCCTGCAAAAATGAAAATAATTATTTGTAGGTTATTTTTTTATTTATTTTTATTTTAATAAAATACTATTTATTATAAAGTTCTTTAATTATTTTAGAATGCACACTCAAACCGTACAACATCTTGCCATCAGTGTCTCACCACAGATAACTAATTCAAACCACAGATTATTAATTACAACACACAACATCCTCTCTGTTTTATCAAATTAATGAATACAATCATTATCATTAATCATCATCTTCCTGCCCTTATCCCATGTTACTTGGGGTCGGCGCAACACGTTTTCTTCTTCCATTCTCCCCTGTCAACCGTCACGCAATCATCTACACCTTTTTTCTTCATATCACTCCTCACACAATCCATCCATCGTTTCTTTGGTCTTCCTCTCCCTCTCCATCCTTCAACATTTATATTCATCACTCTTTTAGTCACATGTGATTCTTCCCTCCTCATCACATGCCCATACCAAGACAGTCGATTGCCTTTCAACTTTTCTGTAAGTGGCGCAACTTTCAGACTTCCTCTAATATACTCATTCCTTATTTTATCCATCCTTGTCACACCACACATCCACCTCAACATTCTCATCTCCGCTACATGCAATCTTTTTTCGTCCATCTTCTTCACAGCCCAGCATTCCGATCCATACAATACGACAGGTCTAATCACGGACTTGTATATTTTCTCCTTTAACTTGAGGGGCATCCGTGGGTCGCAAGTTGTTCCAGTGACCTGTCGCCATTTCATCCATCCTGAGTTGATCCGGTGCGTTATGTCACGGTCTACCTCACCATCCCCTTGGACAAGCGACCCGAGGTACCGGAAATCGGAACAGATAGGTATGGGCGTTCCGGCAAGAGTTATTTGCGTAGGACTGGAGAGACCACCGAAATCACAGAATAAGTATTCTGTTTTGGTCCTACTTAGTTTCAGGCCAACATTCTCCAGTCTTTGCCACCACATCTCCAATCTGCTCTGGACCTCTAGGCCACTCTCGGCAACCAAAACAATGTCGTCGGCAAACAGCATACACCAGGGAGCCTCTTCCAGGATGTCCGACGTAAGTGCGTCCATTATCACCAGGAAGAGGTACGGGCTTAGAGCCGACCCTTGGTGCAAGCCAACAGCCACATTGAAGCTGCCGGTAGTGCCCGCTGTAGACCGGACTTGGGTACTACATCGACTGTACATCGCTCGAACCAGCTGTACGTACTTCCCAGGCATACCTTTCTCTTTCAGGGCCCACCACAAAACCTCACGTGGTACCCGGTCGTATGCCTTTTCGAGGTCGATGAACACCATGTGCAAGTTTTTGTGCGCACTTCTGTATTTCTCGCACAGTTGGCGGATGGCAAAAATGGCGTCCGTCGTTCCCCGACCAGGCATAAAACCGAATTGATTTCGTGAAATTTCACTCTCTTCTCGCAGCCGTCTTTCAATAACTTTCTCCCAAACTTTCATACTATGTGCCATTAGCTTTATTCCTCTATAGTTATTGCACTCCAGCACATCACCTTTGTTTTTAAAGATGGGCACCAGTGAACTGTTGCACCATTCGTCCGGTATGGCTTCTTCCAGCAACAACTTATTGAAGAATAAAGCTAACCACGTCCATCCATCCACCCGTAATAACTTCCAAACTTCAACTGGTATACCGTCAGGTCCTAATGCTTTACCATTCTTCATGCCATTTACTGCTATTCTCACTTCATCCATACTAACCATTCTCACTAGACCCTCATTCACTGGTTTACTGTCCAGCACTCCATTCCAGTCATTCTCTTCATTCATCAGTCTTTCGAAGTACCCCTTCCACCTATCTTTTATTTTCTCATCATCCGACAGAACCATTCCATCTTCATCTTTTACGCATTTTATCTGGCATACATCCCTCGACTTTCTTTCTCTAGCTCTAGCAAGCCGATATAGGTCTTTTTGGCCTGCTGGACTATCGAGTGCTTCATAAAGCTTATCCTGGGCTTTTGCTCTCGCTATGGCCACAGCTTTCTTTGCTTTTTTCTTAAGAGCATCATACTTGCTCTTCCTTTCAGCTTTTAGACTAACATTTGCAACTTCAACACTCTGCCATTCCTTAAATTTCCTCTTCCTTTCCTTCAACACATTCTGGATTTCTGTCGACCACCACCATGTATCCCTATCTATCGTCCCCCTTCCTTTCGTCTCTCCTAAAATATGCTTCGCTTCACTCCTAATGCACACAGCCATCTCATTCCAACATTCATTTACACTTCGCTCGTTCATGTCTCCCATCTCTATCATTTTATCCACCACTCGCTCATTAAATTCTTTTGCACAATCATCCTTCTCTAACATATGCCATTTTATTTTTGGGGGAGGTCTCTCTTTGCTGTTTTTGACTTTAATTTGTACGTCTAATTCCAGCACCAGGAGTCTGTGCTGTGAGACCAAATCTTCTCCTGGTAGAACTTTGCAGTTTTTAATGTATTTTAATTTGTTTCGTCGGACTAAAAAGTAATCTAATTGGGTTTTGTGATTTCCACTCTTGTACGTAACTAGGTGTCCGTCGTTCTTCTGGAACCAGGTGTTGGCTACTGCTAGGTCAAATGCGGTAGCAGATTGTAGTAGATTCTCTCCCTCGTTATTTTGAGTCCCGAATCCCCATCCTCCATGCACTCTTTCATAATTCCCTCTCATTCTTCCCACATGTCCATTAAAATCCCCTTATCAACAACAATCATTATCATTAATATACTTATCTATTTATTATTAGGTTAAATCACATGTTACTTATCTTGTTAATTATCACATTTAACATGATCAATTAAAAAATTACTTATAAATAATTAATGGATACACATTTAATGCAGTGTGTAGTCATTGCACCTTACTGGTAAACATCTTGATCTTACAGGTCTAGTGCTATGACTTTGACTCGGAATAGGCTCAGCTGTATCAAGATTAACATCTGAATTTGGAATCACATTATTATCAAGAATTCGTTCACAACCATAATCAGTATTAGCATACATAACAGATTAATTTTTATTTGTATCGTTATTTTCAAAATTATTTAATAAACCAGTTTTCTTCTTATCTTTATTTTTGTTTGTAATATCCTCATTTTCGTTTAATACCCCAGCAGTGCTATTCTGTAACCATCTCACCGTGAAAACTTAGGTGAAGTGAGCGTGGAGTGAGCTGTCAGTGTCATCTCACTGATGCTAGGGATGGACCAAGCAGTACATTTACAATCATAATCGAGATATTAATTACATTTTTTTATGCTAATTCTGTTGATTATTTTATATTAAGTATTTTAAAGGCAGTATTTAATTGTCTAACTAAACATTGCTATTTTTAGGGAGGTTAAATAGCAAAACAGATAATCAGTCAGAAAATCAATTTTGTTTTATTCTATTTGGTCCTAGACTTAATAAAGAGGCCTGCGCGAGCTGGTTACGCACGTGGGTACCTACCTACTTATAATAAATTAAATAAAACATACAAATATCTACAAGTTTAAGCTGCTACTTACTAAAGAATATGCGCATCGAATAGTTTGTTATTATGAACCCATTGTTATCTGATTATGTACCTACACGCAAGCGAGTGCTAATAGTGTGTAATTTAACCCCACACAAACTATGTGGGGACCTACCTAAACGATATAGTAATTTAAAAAAAAAAGCCGTGCGGATTTTTTGTAGGTACCTACCTACCTAATATTTAATATAGGGTCAGGCGGGGTAAATATAAGACACCCAACATTTCGGATAAAAATAAGACATCATTGTAATTCCGTAGAAAAAGACGTACCTAAAAAGAACCTTATTGAATTCAAAAACATGCTTTATAAGTACTCTGTTAAGATACAAATTTTTAAACCTGTTACTCATTGGGTTGAAAATTTTAAAGGACATGTTGTTAAGTACCAAAAAAATTGGCGCGAAAACTTTACATTCGGCACTACGAACTTTCCATGTGCATCCTCTAATTCAAGCGTGCGCGACACCCACCCACGCCCCCGCATCCCTTGCCAGCCGTACTTGCGCGGGAGGGTAGCCATTTTAGTATACGTCCAGTCGTTTAGCAGGGAACTCGTGTTGTTTGGCGGGTAAAAAACGAGACGCGCATTTGGGAAAATATAAGTCAGTGTGTAGTGTAATAATAAGACAGTTGTTATTAATTGTGTATCAAGATGCCTCGCAAATATGTGCCAAAACCGAAAAGTTATAGTGACTCAAAGCTGCAAGAAGCGTTAGATAAAGTAAGAAAAGGTGATTTATCATACAGAGAAGCTGAAACGAAGTATAAAATTGATAAATCGTTGTTATGGAGGAAAATTCACAATTTAAACACAAATAAGCAAGGAAGGAAGACAGTTTTGAGCAAAGAAGCAGAAGCAGATCTATGTCAATGATATATGAGTAAATGTCTCAAATTTACTCCTTTTCATTAAAACTTAAGTTAAAAAAAATTGTATGCTCAATTCTGTATAAGGTTTTGTATTTTTTCGTCTTATATACTGTCATCGGTAGGCTGATAAGTTTAATTGTTGCATTAAATTGCTGATTGCTGTTGTGATTACCAAATAATTTAAACCAAAAAACAAATTATATGTAAGCAGAGTAAAGTATGTTGAATTTTTTTAAGTTAAAATTTTTTATAACAAGTTTTTGTTGAATTTAATAAAAAGTTTTCGTATTATATTTAACCCCACTGTCTTCTTATTGCCCCTGTATTTGAAAAACACGTAAGGTATAGAAGTTTAAAGCTGTTTTATTTTTTGACTTCTGTGTCTTTTATTTACCCCATTATTGAGGAAAAAAATGAAACGCATACTTTATACACAAAACTATATATCTAGGCCAATTATCTTCAATTTAATGGTATCATGTGAAAGATACCAATGCAAACTATAATATAATCTGTTCTGAGACTCACTAAATTATCTTTAATAGCGTCAAAAATGAAAAGATTTGTTTTTCGCTTCATATTTACCCCGCCTGACGTAAGTATAATATACGCGTTGCCAATAATACTTCAAATAATATTAATGAAATGAAATCATTACAAAATTCAACAGTTCAACAGCTGCAGCGCGCGCACCGGCTCACTTCACCCCGTTGAAGCGGTTAGAATCGCGCTTGCGCGCTAGGCAGTCACTATCACATTGAGGTTTTTTTTACTTACTAGGGTACCCTACTTATTTAAGTTGTAACTCGTCACGTATGCGCACTCACTAAATACAAACTTCCATTATGTAACTACAATGTTTTATTGTAGATATATAGGTACCTACCTCAATATCAAAACGTTGCCAATAATAAATAATATTCATCAAATCATAAACATCATCTAGTAAAACTGACACTTGTAGCGCGCGCACAGGCGTTCACTCAGTGTTTCCACTTACGTTATTGGTTTTACCCCAGTTGCTTAATGAATTATCCCTAAAATGCCCCAAAAAAAAATCCTTGATTTAGGGAGCAATATGATAATAAATGATAACAAATCATTCCACATATTTAATAGCATTAAATACCTAAAAAATATTCATTAATAGACGAGATTATACAACATGAATAATATTATTAGTCGAGTGAGGCGAAACAAACTGTAGGTAAATGTGATTTAGTTACGATGTCGTCTTCAGCCACGGTAATACTACAATTAACATGTAAACTAAAATTAGACCGATTACATTCATTACGAGTTTGAGGGATACATCTTAATAATTCGGTGATGCCATAGTGTAAAGTAATAAATTGGGTGCTGGCTACTATAAACAATAGGATTATCAACTCAAGTTCAATTTAAATCAAAATTCCCTAAATCCCTGTCAAAATAAAATATCTTTAACATGCATAATACTGGTAATTTTCCCCAAAAAAGGGAGAAATCCCTAAAAGTGGAAACACTGACTTCATTTCAGCTCGGCGAAGTGCTGTTGCCATGGAAACCACCGCGTGATTACCGCAACCACACATTTTTTTTTTAATTTTCCCTCATTGACGGCCACGTCCTTATCCCTATTCGTATTCAGAGACAATAATTAGTACATTATATATTTCAATGTTTTTAGATAATTTAATGTCTAAATCATATCGTTTTTGTACATTTAAAAAAACAGTTTATTGCCTACATTTTGTTTTCAATAATTAAATCCTTTTTTTTAATTAACTAGATACCTACTCACTTAAGTAGGTACTACCTTTTTAACCAGTAGGTATGTAACGCGTCACGTACCTATGCGCATGGGTACTTACATTGTTTGTTTTATTAAAGAACATATTGTCAGCTGATGACTTGCATGCAATCAGACACCTAACATGGTGAGATGAACTTCTTCTACCTATCAATACGATTTGTACCTATATTTATCAAATCTTATACAAAGATGTTCGGATTAATAAGTACCTAATCTTTTATTGTACCTCCATATCTAAACGTTGCCAATAATAAAATAATATTCATCAAATTAATCATTATCATATATATTATTATTAAATTCAACTGACACTTCAGCACGCGCGTGGAGTGGTGTTGTCATAGCAACAAGATTTCCGTGGGGTGGTTTTGATCACTCCACGCATGCGCGCCAACGTCAAATAGCTAGCTGAAGTGTTGTTGCCTAGACGACAGTATTCCATGGGTGATCCTGATCACGCGCCTGCGCGCTAGACACCTAAACCAAAGTGAGTGCTGTTACCGTGGCAACGCGATTCTTTCACGCCGCGCTTGCGCGCCAGTCGCTGTCATAGAAATCAGTGTTTTTTTTCATTGGTTGCTATGTCCATATGGCTATTCGTATTCACAGACAATAATAATTAGTACCTACCCATTTATTTCAATGCTTTTAGATATTTTAATGTGTAAATCCAAACGTTTTTATATATTTAAAAACTCAGTTAAGTGCCTACATTTTGTTTTCAACAAATGGATTTGGAGATTGAGCAACTTCATAAAATTTGTGCTAAGCAAGTATTCAGTGATTGGTGTATTGTTCGTTTACCAAAATACATAGTACGTAAAAAGCACATAGGTAGTAATATCCCATCATCTAGATTGTTAGATAGACCACAGTACAAGGTACAAACCTTGTAACATAAATATTATCGTTAAAATTAAATAAAATAAAATTGAAATTAATATAATTCATGTATTTACTTCTCTATTAGGTGTAAGTTTATTATAAGCTGATAAAATTATGTGTTTAGGTTGCTGTAGTCTAATAATTTAAGTTTTCCTGTATAGGTACTGTTTCACACACTATGTCTCATAGATGTAATTCAATGCTTTATATGTCATTCAACTCTACTGTAGCAGGTTTGATGGAAAAAATGTCTAATGATAAATCTTTACTTATGTAAGTATTTAACTTTATTGAGTGTTGTGTGTACATAAATAAATAAATAGATTTTATTCATTTGCATCACATCAAAACATTGTACTAATACATTTTTGCTACATTTTTTCTTGATGCCAGGAACGGAGCGGCGTCAGATGTGTGTGGACTGCATACCACCTCTGCTGGAAATAATGGTAAGCATTTATTACTATTTGATTTATTTCATTCCTATTAATAACCACTTTTGTCATTATCAATGTAGTACTTTCATTAAGTACGTTTATTACTCATTTTAATCACCTATTTTGAGTACAATGAGTTGCAACATTCCCTAATTCCATGCTACAATATTTATTATGTACCTATGTTTATCAAAAATAGTTTGTGTATTATTGAATACTTACCAGGATTGATGTGATCAAATCAAGTAGAGACGGTGTTCCTTTGCTGGGTCGAATGGGCTCATCTGCTGAGAGGTAGAATATTTATCAGATTAGTAATATTCACTTGTTTTGAATGTGTGGTATCCTATTCTTTTTTTTTAGTTAACATATTTTGTTTTACTGCTGGGCAAAGGTTTACCCCATACTTTTCCAGGTTTCCATAAATTACGCCTTCGCCAGCCAATCGCTCAGGAACTAGTCCAAATCGCCACGTCGGCGTTTCTTATTTTTTGTATTTATTAATTACTAATTTATTGTGCAAACAACGGCGTTTAACAGATCAAATTTATTTACAATAATTAATAAGAATTAATTAATCACATTAATTACATCACATGTTATACGACTAACAATATTTTGCTCCGGAAATATGCCGATTATTTTATCCGCGGTTCTAATTTAGAAAGCGGCCTTATTGTCTGTGTCGCCGCGAAAGCATCTACACTCTACCTGTAAAGATTATAACATAATCTTACGTACGTAACTATTTATTATAATTATTTACCATAATGTCGTTGATCCTGCCCTCTATGGGTTACTGTGGAATACTGTTACAACTATTCGCATGCATATCTGTGAATGCTATCGATTTCTTTGAGATCCAACGCCATCTATCGCCCAACTTGTGAACTTAATCAATATACTTTTTTAATACTAATTTCGATGTTGGAGCTAAAACTATAGTTAAAATTAAAAGGGAACATTATTTAATGATTTTTGGGTTCTTAGTCATATTTAACAAGTGGTCATGTCACATAGTAAATTTGTTTATGACCAAGCGCTACCTAAGGTCGGAAAGATGGCGCGATTTGCGAATATTTAGATCAATAACTGAATGTAATAATTTAATACGAGAGGTAAATAAGTTTCAATAATAGAAAACCAACTATAAGGAAATAAGATTATTATACACTTCAATGTACTAATGAATATCTATTGTTTGATTAAATTCTTCGAACCGGAAGTGTGGTCTTGTCAAACAAAATAGTAATTTTGAAACTGATTGTAGAAAGGAATGAAGGTAGGAAGCTCATAATTCAACTTTTATCTACGTGGTATTTGTGAATATTAGCATTGTTTAATTATAAAAGAATTAACTGATAAGCATTTTAGCATTGTTTGAAAGTTTTATTGAACAAACTAAGTAATAAGATATTGTACTTGACTATGAGAAAAGTTTGCACCAAATGTCGTGTGTGAGTAATAAACATGAAAAGAAAAGTTGTGTTAGAAAGAATTGAGATTGTTTGTTTTTCAAATGAAAAGTGTCCATGGAGTTTCTTGCCCGTTCTCCTCCATCAAGAACCTACTTCGTTTGGAATGGACTACTAGCTTCACAAAATAACTCAATGACCCCTTGCTACGTGATAACTCAAGTGCCTGTAAATGTTATAATTGAAATAAATGCTCCGCGTCTGTGTGATTTAAAAACCAACTACCTTTAACCACCATCAACGAAGAATTACGGCACAGGGTAGATACCCTGTCGTGTCTTATATGTTTCCTGTTAGGAGATCGGACACAAAAAGTAGTCCTGAGCATTAACAGTAATTAAGAACTCAAGATTTTCACAACCTATGTGTGTGCCAGAAACACTGAAAATGGTACATAAATGAGAAGTACCTATTGACTCAAAGTTGGTCTAATCCTTCATTGTTTTCGGCCGAAGAAATTACCACAGGAATAGTCACAAAATTTTACGAAGGTTCGTACGTTATCAATACTACTTGCTAATCTTATATAATTATGTTTAATTCCAATCCACTCAAGTTTTTCTTGCCAACATTGCTTTTTATTTGAGCTTCTAACAGGCTGTCCAACTTTACTATAAGGTATGAGATTTGGAAAATTTGACTAGGTTGACTACAACCCTCAAAATTAAATGGCAAACATTATTGATCACTACTCTATCACCCCATACTTAAATGTACAACAAGCCTTTCAAAATACTTTAAAAATATACTAATTTAAAACATGTCTTTTTCAGATGTATATCGGAATTATAGTTATAACTATTCTTGGAAAATTAAATCACATGAAGACCATACTTATGCCAGTCTGCCGGGTAAGACTAATATTTTATTTAATTATTTACAATATAAACACATTCATGTGATTGTTTCCTGCTGATGATTATTATAAAATTAAAATAAACACTTTTTGTTGATTTTGCATTTTAGGACATAATTTAAAATAAAATAATATATTTTTAAAAAAACCTGTTTTTCAGATACTACACTTGCAGTCCCTTTGATATAAGAAAATTGTACTCGATTGTAACCACTCTAGACATCTCAGTTTTGTAAGTATTTGTGTGATATTAGTAGTACAATAATAGATTTTTTTTATGTAATTTCCAGTTCATTTAAAATAGAAATGAAAATGTTGTCATTTACTAGCATTTAGACAACCAGTCCCTAATAATTACAATAAATCAAGTAATTTTTGTTTTTATTTATTTATTTATTCCAGTCATTAATCTCATTGTTGTCATTTTAATGTTTCTGATAAATGTATTTTCTGAAACTATCAGTCAAATCACTTTTTTCAATTAACTTACTATAAAGTACACCAAGTTTAATTTGAGTGTCATTTGTTCCAGCTCAATATGCTGATGGGAGAGCAGTTAGCGCCACCCTCAACGAAAATACTGCTGAAAGTGCTGAAACAGTATAATTGTTTTACCATCATTGTCTGACTCAATGAATGATGAATAGCAAGAGGGAAACATTTACTTACACGCATCCTGTTCATCCGATTCACCACACCAACGGTATTGGCCATACAAAAATATAAAAACATTACTATTTATTTGTTGATGTTAAAGGTAGGGAACAGTGCCTTCATTAAAAAATAGGATTGTAACCAAGGGCGTCGCCAGCCGATGTCCCAGGGGGGGTTTGCAAATTGATATATGGAGGATGGGAAAAGTAAGCTTTGCACATGTAGTGCGCCGTAGAGGAAAGACGCGAGTCTTTCCTCTACGGCGCACAATGGGGCCAAAATCGACGCTGATGGACATTATATTTTTCACAAATCAGTTTCAACTCTGTAGCCAATACAAACTGAGAAAATAATAATTTTCATTTTCAATGTTTGGTTTGAAATGGACCTTTCAAGTTGTTTTTCCCAAATCTATTAAGAACTGTTGAGCTGAAACCTAATAGGTATTATGACTGACCTTAAACCCTGTTTAGGACATTTATGGAAATTTAAAAAACCAAATAAACAAATTTGGCTTTATAGATACTTTCTTTACATGAAAATGCCTTATATTTGATTATTTTTTTCTCGGCGACGCCATTTATTGTCGCCCTTCAAGCCTAAGTACTAATTTGACTTCTTTTATTGTGTAACACACAGAAAAGAAATTTTCAAAAAATTTCTTCCGAGAATGAAAATTAAAACATACATTAAAATTAAAACTTAATTAAAAAATAAAAATCTTAGTAAGTATTTGTTGTTTTATTTAAATATTTCATAATAATTCCCTGGAGTTACGTTACCTATGATTTCCTCTATCAACTCATCAAAAAGTTTGCGGTAAAAAAAAATATAGCTATCCTATTGTTCCAACTCATTGACAAACTACTTTATATTTGGCAGTTCTTCGTTTAATAATACGTAACTACATAATTAGTGTGGAAACATTGGCGTATAACTGATAAAATATATTATTATTACGGTTTCAAACTTGTGTCGAGAACCATTCTGGAGGGTTCTCTTTAGCGCAAACGTAATGCCAGTGACCCTCCTGGAGGGTCCACTAGCAATATGTATGGCGCCATGGTATGAGCTCTATGAAAAGAAGGTGGACGCGAATGCGGCTGTCAAGCGATTGTTTAATGGTTCCCGTGTCGTATCTATCTAGAGTTCAAAAAAGTTTCTTCGTGTGGCCTCTATTTACTGTACGGCGTCGAAGATACTTTTTTCGGGTTATTAGGGGATTTATAAAAAAAAACAATAGGCATGATAAGTTAGTAAAATTTAATTAAATAAAAAAAGGGTTGGTAAACTTGAAAAAAAATATAAAATAAGAACAAAATGTAAAAAAACATGTAAACTATTTATATTTTTTTTTGGCTATATCCCTGATGGTGGTGAACCCGTCCCGGATGGCGTCCGCCATTGCGTGGTTCCCTTCCCCCAAACACCTGACAGCGGCCGCCATGTCTCTGTGCGCCTGGGCAGCGATGAGGTTGGTGTTGGCCTGCTTTTCTTCTAGCGCCAACCGCCTCTCCTCGATCCTCAAAAAACGCTCTGAGATGGAGGTCATTTGAGACCTCCTTTGAGATGGCGGCTGACCACTAGGTCCTTCGCGTGTGAAATCTGGAAAGAAATAAAAGTAGGTAGGTACTTATATTAAAATACACTTTATTTACTTAAAAACGATAATAAATAAAGGGGAAGTATACTTTACTTACTGGCAGAGACATGGGGACGAGATTGACGTCTGGGAGATGAGCCTAAGTCCGGTCCGGGTTGGTGGGGCGACGGTAAGTTCTAAGAACAAAAACTATATGTTATACATACAACATTACACTTTATAGGCCGTAGATTGTTAATTTAATACGAAACATACTTGGGTTGTTGGATTCCTACTTTCCTCTTCAGTCACTGGGAGAGGGGACTGCTGAGGACTCGGACTAACAGGTTCCTTTAGAATTAATAAGTACACTTAAGTTTTCTCGCAATCAATTTGAGCTACAATAATATTAAAGATTTTTAAAAAATAGATTAAGGTATCTACCTAAAACTACTAATTATTTTCTTTTAAATATTAGAATAGCAACTGATAAATTAAGAATAAATTCACATACAAAACCGTAAAAGGCGGACGTGGCTGCCATGTCGGCTCGTTCTAGGGTCTCTTGACTCTGCAATTAAATTATTAAAAAAAATATTATTAAAGTTTCTGTGAAGTAAAAGTAATAGGACATACTGAAAAAATAAAAACTGAACCTACATTAACATTATGAGGCAGGATCGAAGGACTGGCGGGTGTCGTCACGGTGGCTGTGAGTTCAGAAGAGCGCGACTGCTGTAAAAATAAAAGCATCTTCCAAATATCTTTTATTTAAATCAATTAAGACTACGAAGGAAGGTGGTAGAAGGTATGTACTTAAGGTGTATTTTTAGAAGTAGGTGATTTTTATAGTAGCTTACCTACATAATTATTACTACAAAAACTGCATTACAAAACTTACTTGGATGACTTCGTACTGCAGGTGACTGTCACCAACAGCGTAGCCTTCGCCCCCTAAAAGTTGAAGGACGCGCTCTTCTGTCTCCGTCAGTTCCCGAACGTACTCTACGCCCCCACCAGTCTTTCGACGGGCAGCAGCGCGTGCCGCGGCTTTTTTTTTAATTAACATTTTCTTGTCACTCCAGTACTATTTGCACGACAAAGTAGGAATAGTCAGTGTTTGCCATGATATTTAGTATTTTGTGAACAAAAAATAACATGACCAAACATTATTATTGCAGCACCTAGTTTCCAAAACCACTATAGATGGCGTCTGTCGACGGTAAGCAAAGTCGCGCTCAGCGGCTCAGTGTCGTTGAGAGCCCGCAAGCAATAAGCTATAAATAAGTAACTTACTTTCATCCACTGTTTATTTGTTTTGGTGGCCCCCCCTAAACTGTTCAGTGTGGGAACCACCCTGTCCCAAAACTGTCGCAATTTTTTTTTTGCACATGATGTTTTAATGTGCCCACGGGCCACTTCGGGGTTTTTCTGCAGTTCGTCCACTAGCGCTGCTAGTTGACCCTCAGTGGCTTGGCGAGAGCGGGATGAGCTACAAATAACAAATTATAGATTAACGCCACTGCAGTTATTTCTAGAATAATTAATGTACGTTTTAGTGTTTACCTAACAATTAAATATTTTAATGACATCATATTTAAATTACCATTTTAAAATGTGCCCGTACTTACCTCATTTTTGCAAAATTACGTAAAAAAAAGCTGACACACTGACTTTTTCACTTTTTACTGCGGTCTTCGAAAGTGAACAAAAGAGCGCGAATTCGCGCGTCTTGTCTACGATTGATGAACTTTTTTTAAAGTAATTTGAATTTCGCGCGCTGCTTTATTGCATTCCTACATTGACAATCCATGTTCGCACTGATACACATAATGTTCTTGTCAATTCTATTATTGTAAATAAATTTCATCTGTTAAACGCCGTTGTTTGCACAATAAATGAGTAATTAATAAATAAAAAAAATAGTATTTTCATTCATCATCCATGTTTAAAGATGTACTTTATCATCTGTGGTTGAATTTTTTGTGTGTCTTTAGCAATGGTAGACTTTACTTAGTCTGTGGTGTCTATGGTGGGATGACCCGCTACAGAAACACTTTAGATTAATTTTTTAGAGTTCCAAATATCCCAAATCTCAACACAAATAAACAAATGAAAGATGGAATTTCGTACCTACATACTTTGAATTAGATAGTGTTGACATGTAATGCACTGGTAAAAGTTTTTCTAAAATTATTGTTCAAAGCTAAATTTTGGCGCGGGTTGGGCCGCCGCCGTGGCCTGGCATGGGGAAAAATGATGATGAGGATATCATTATGTGAAATAGATCATCAGTCTGATGGTTAGCTTTGCAAGAACGAGTTGAGAACGGTCAGTCAGGTAAGTATGCCTATTAACTAGTTAACTTGGTGATACTAATAGTTTTTAAGGTAAAAGTATAGGCCACGATCGTCACACAACGGGTGCCCGAAGATGGGTCCGTCGTCACCGAGGCAAGCCTAAGAAACGCCGACGTGGCGATTTGGACTAGTTCCTGAGCGATTGGCTGGCGAAGGCGTAATTTATGGAAACCTGGAAAAGTATGGGGTAAACCTTTGCCCAGCAGTAAAACAAAATATGTTAACTAAAAAAAAAGAATAGGATACCACACATTCAAAACAAGTGAATATTACTAATCTGATAAATATTCTACCTCTCAGCAGATGAGCCCATTCGACCCAGCAAAGGAACACCGTCTCTACTTGATTTGATCACATCAATCCTGGTAAGTATTCAATAATACACAAACTATTTTTGATAAACATAGGTACATAATAAATATTGTAGCATGGAATTAGGGAATGTTGCAACTCATTGTACTCAAAATAGGTGATTAAAATGAGTAATAAACATACTTAATGAAAGTACTACATTGATAATGACAAAAGTGGTTATTAATAGGAATGAAATAAATCAAATAGTAATAAATGCTTACCATTATTTCCAGCAGAGGTGGTATGCAGTCCACACACATCTGACGCCGCTCCGTTCCTGGCATCAAGAAAAAATGTAGCAAAAATGTATTAGTACAATGTTTTGATGTGATGCAAATGAATAAAATCTATTTATTTATTTATGTACACACAACACTCAATAAAGTTAAATACTTACATATGTAAAGATTTATCATTAGACATTTTTTCCATCAAACCTGCTACAGTAGAGTTGAATGACATATAAAGCATTGAATTACATCTATGAGACATAGTGTGTGAAACAGTACCTATACAGGAAAACTTAAATTATTAGACTACAGCAACCTAAACACATAATTTTATCAGCTTATAATAAACTTACACCTAATAGAGAAGTAAATACATGAATTATATTAATTTCAATTTTATTTTATTTAATTTTAACGATAATATTTATGTTACAAGGTTTGTACCTTGTACTGTGGTCTATCTAACAATCTAGATGATGGGATATTACTACCTATGTGCTTTTTACGTACTATGTATTTTGGTAAACGAACAATACACCAAACACTGAATACTTGCTTAGCACAAATTTTATGAAGTTGCTCAATCTCCAAATCCATTTGTTGAAAACAAAATGTAGGCACTGAGTTTTTAAATATATAAAAACGTTTGGATTTACACATTAAAATATCTAAAAGCATTGAAATAAATGGGTAGGTACTAATTATTATTGTCTGTGAATACGAATAGCCATATGGACATAGCAACCAATGAAAAAAAAACACTGATTTCTATGACAGCGACTGGCGCGCAAGCGCGGCGTGAAAGAATCGCGTTGCCACGGTAACAGCACTCACTTTGGTTTAGGTGTCTAGTGCGCAGGCGCGTGATCAGGATCACCCATGGAATACTGTCGTCTAGGCAACAACACTTCAGCTAGCTATTTGACGTTGGCGCGCATGCGTGGAGTGATCAAAACTACCCCACGGAAATCTTGTTGCTATGACAACACCACTCCACGCGCGTGCTGAAGTGTCAGTTGAATTTAATAATAATATATATGATAATGATTAATTTGATGAATATTATTTTATTATTGGCAACGTTTAGATATGGAGGTACAATAAAAGATTAGGTACTTATTAATCCGAACATCTTTGTATAAGATTTGATAAATATAGGTACAAATCGTATTGATAGGTGGAAGAAGTTCATCTCACCATGTTAGGTGTCTGATTGCATGCAAGTCATCAGCTGACAATATGTTCTTTAATAAAACAAACAATGTAAGTACCCATGCGCATAGGTACGTGACGCGTTACATACCTACTGGTTAAAAAGGTAGTACCTACCTAAGTGAGTAGGTATCTAGTTAATTAAAAAAAAAGGATTTAATTATTTAAAACAAAATGTAGGCAATAAACTGACTTTTTAAATGTACAAAAACGATATGATTTAGACATTAAATTATCTAAAAACATTGAAATATTTAATGTACTAATTATTGTCTCTGAATACGAATAGGGATAAGGACATGGCCGTCAATGAGGGAAAATTAAAAAAAAAATGCGTGGTTGCGGTAATCACGCGGTGGTTTCCATGGCAACAGCACTTCGCCGAGCTGAAATGAAGTCAGTGTTTCCACTTTTAGGGATTTCTCCCTTTTTTGGGGAAAATTACCAATATTATGCATGGTATAGGGATATTTTATTTTGACAGGGTTTTAGGGAATTTTGATTAAAATTGAACTTGAGTTGATAATCCTATTGTTTATAGTAGCCAGCACCCAATTTATTACTTTACACTATGGCATCACCGAATTATTAAGATGATTCCCTCAAACTCGTAATGAATGTAATCGGTCTAATTTTAGTTTATCATGTTAATTGTAGTATTACCGTGGCTGAAGACGACATCGTAACTAAGTCACATTTACCTACAGTTTGTTTCGTCTCACTCGACTAATAATTATTCATGTTTTGTAATCTCGTCTATTAATGAATATTTTTTAGGTATTTAATGCTATTAAATATGTGGAATGATTTATTATCATATTGCTCCCTAAATCAAGGATTTTTTTTTGGGGCATTTTAGGGATAATTCACTAAGCAACTGGGGAAAATCCAAAAACGTAAGTGGAAACACTGAGTGAACGCCTGTGCGCGCGCTACAAGTGTCAGTTTTACATAATAATAGTAGATGATGTTTAAGATTTGATGAATATTATTTATTATTGGCAACGTTTTGATATTGAGGTAGGTACCTATATATCTACAATAAAACATTGTAGTTACATAATGGACGTTGGTATTTAGTGAGTGCGCATACGTGACGAGTTACAACTTAAATAAGTAGGGTACCCTAGTAAGTAAAAAAAAAAACACAATGTGATAGTGACTGCCTAGCGCGCAAGCGCGATTCTAACCGCTTCAACGGGGTGAAGTGAGCCGGTGCGCGCGCTGCAGCTGTTGAACCGTTGAATTTTGTAATGATTTCATTAATATTATTTGAAGTATTATTGGCAACGCGTATATTATACTTACTATATTAAATATTAGGTAGGTAGGTACCTACATAAAATCCGCACGGCTTTTTTTTTAAATTACTATATCGTCTAGGTAGGTCCCCACATAGTTTGTGTGGGGTTAAATTACACACTATGAGCACTCGCTTGCGTGTAGGTACATAATCAGATAACAATGGGTTCATAATAACAAACTATTCGATGCGCATATTCTTTAGTAAGTAGCAGCTTAAACTTGTAGATATTTGTATGTTTTATTTTATTTATTATAGGTAGGTAGGTACCCACGTGCGTAACCAGCTCGCGCAGGCCTCTTTATTAAGTCTAGGACCAAATAGAATAAAACAAAATTGAGTTTCTGACTGATTATCTGTTTTGCTATTTAACCTCCCTAAAAATAGCAATGTTTAGTTAGACAATTAAATACTGCCTTTAAAATACTTAATATAAAATAATCAACAGAATTAGCATAAAAAAAATGTAATTAAAATCTCGATTATGATTGTAAATGTACTGCTTGGTCAATCCCTAGCATCAGTGAGATGACACTGACAGCTCACTCCACGCTCACTTCACATGTTTTCACGGTGAGGTGGTTACGGGAATCGACCAGCAGTATATGGTTTTATATGTGTTAAGTCTCGCCGATATATTACCCCATCTACATTTTCTTTATACACGGTGACATTTGAATCACAGTTTTGTTAGAACAAAGGTTGTTCAGACCATGGTCTACTACCATTCTATTGCATCAAATATGTAATTAAAACAAACTAAACTAGGCGTTCTCAAATAAGTCTTATGTTGCTCAAACGTGTTCAAACATTAACCGTAACATCAAAGTACTCATCGCGGTAGCAATATGGCATTCAAAAGAGTTATGAGGAGTCCACGTGGACTACAAGGATCGCGCGTTTATTGTGAAAATGTGTTATAACTATTGGATTGTGGAAAATTGAAATCAATGTTGTCTTGGTGCACACGGAGCTGACTCGGATTTGTGGTTTAAGTTTTGTTTTTGTCTTGTTCCTGTAATTTCCCAATAAATAAATAATACCTAATAATGTCACGTTAGATACAATAGGTACCCATACCTAGTACCTACAGGAAAGAATGAAAGCCACGTCTCATAGTACCTACCGTAAGTTCGCACCTACAACGAAATGATAAGATTATTAGAGGTCAACCACCTCGCCGCGCCGTGCATAGCCAGAAAATATCCATAGCCAAAGCCATAGCAAGCCATAAAAATGTGTTTTAAAGTAGCCAATTATCAGTGATAAAATACCTACCGAAGTTAATTTTTAACTTTGGTATTTTCTAGTAAGACGTACAAAAATAAGTGCTTACTAAATTTCGTTTATGAAGGTACATTTCCCTGTAGACAATGCTGTCCCGTGCGGGAGCGAGCCGCACGGGATAATGTTCTCTGATCGCGATGCATTATTAGGCAGCAGCTTCGATGACGACACACATACTCACACACACACTAAGAAGTTCCGAAAATAACTAAAATAATGACAGAAAATCACGAAGCACACTAGCACCCATAAGACAGTAAGTTAAAAACTCTTCGGCGCTTAAATTAATGAAATAGGAGAAAGCTAAACTCAAGTAATAATAAGTAGTGCTGTGCTTCCTAATAATTATTGTCCGTACCGATGCCGATGGCGCAGTTTCTGAGCGATAGGCTGCTGCGTTACGTGTCCCGAATTCGATTCCCCCACAGAAAGATGCAGGTGAGATTTGAATTTGTAAACGCACCCACATTAGCTACAAAAGTAATTAAGTACTAGCGTGGGGAACTTTTTAAAAAAGAATGACGAAGAAAGTGGATAATCTTTGGTGAATTGTTCGAAACAAAAGTTCATAAAAAAGAAGTTAAAAAAAGTTTCAAATTAGGTACATGTGATGATTGTAATATCATTAAAAATTACTTTTTTTTTCAGTAGACACATTTTATTTTGTCAGTTATGTGCACTAAAGTCGGTTAAAGTGTGGAAAAAATATTATCGCTAATAATTATCTCAATTGTAATTACAAAACAGCAAAACTGACTTTTAAAATGCCTAATGAATGACGCGAGTGCTGTATCCTTGTATCATGCCCTGCTGGCTGACTGCTGATACGCTTTCTGTCGTAGTAACCGCACGATGGCGGAGCACGGGGCGACATAATATGACACCGGTTCATCGGTTATTCGGTTCCTTTGAGTTCGCCGCGGCCGGCACGTGCGTTTAGATGTTTAGTAAAGTACCTAAACTGCGATGACCGCGCGTGAACTTTGGCGAAACAGCTGATTGGGAGTACTGAATTGAATTCACATAGCAGTTTCATGTTAAAATAAATTACTTACTAGTTTTAAATTTTATTCACATTCATTTTAAATCGTAACTGGCACAATAAAATATTTTATTGAATAAATAGTAATATCAAGTAGTTAGTTTTAACTCTTTTATCGTACTTATTAAATGTTGTTTAACATTCGGATAAATAATTGTTGTGGGTCTGCTGTTTGTGTGTGTGTGTGATTTGAGTTTAAAACCTAGCTTAGAGCAACGTTTAAAATAAAATGTAGGTACCTACTTACCTACGTACTTTTACGAAGTTTTCACTACACAAACATCACTCGCATCTACTTTGAGACGCGAGCGCCGCCGCAGTGTCTATGTTGTAGGTAGTAACGATAATCCCGACATTTTTAACTTTGTCTTTTTTTGTGTTTTTCAAAAACCAATGACGTTTTTTTTTTTATTGGACGTTATGGAATGGTAGTAGACCATGGTCTGAACAACGTTTGTTCTAGCAAAACTGTGATTCAAATGTCACCGTGTATAATAATAATATAATAAATCGTTTATTTATAAAAGGTACACATTTACAATAAGTATCTTAATAATTAAAATAGAGCACATTTGTTTAATTGCCTGAACTAGGTTGAACCTGTGCTTCAGGCTAGGAAGTGCAATACTTTATGTAATAAATTAACAAGGAGTTTAAAGTACCTATATAAACTAAAATAAAATTAGGTCAATCAAAGTAAAATGGCATGTTAGCGATTCTATTTGCAGACAACAAGTAGATCTTCTGTCTGTGCATAATCTATGGTTAGTAAATATTCTAGTATAATTTTTTTACAGCTAAAGTAATTTAAATTATAAATACTAAGTTTTCTATTTAATCTATTGTACAGAAATGGGCCTAAGAATGTAAAAAATCTTTCTACAAAGACATGTTTTGAGGTTGCATTTGATGTGCATACTATATCATTCCGTCTCTTGTTAGTATTCTCAGCGGTGTAAGTAAGCATGGTGTGCTGTTTTAATACTAAGTGCATAATGAAAAGTTGGCGAACAGTCAGCACGTTGCAGGATTTATATAGCAGATCTGTGGGAAAGAAAAAGGGATGGAAGTTTGCTACCTTTAAAATTGATCTCTGAGCTCTTTCAAGAGGAAGTAGATTGGTTTTTGGTGCGCCACCCCATGAAGTGATGCAGTATTGGATTATAGATTGACATAGGGCCAAATAAACTTGTGTGATTAATTTTGAATCTGCAAATGTTCGCAATTTTTTAAAAACATATATTAATTTGCGCACTCTTTTAACTAGACTTTCAATATGTTTTCTGAAAGACAGTGTTTCATCCATTATTACCCCGAGGTATTTTATGCTGCTCGTTTTGAGGATAAAAGGGCAATTACACATGACTGAACGATTTCCACATTGATGGGCATATAGATGAGGGTTAGTAATGTAAAGTTGAGGCTTGCGCATGGAGAAGTGAATGTATTTTGTCTTGTCAGCATTTAACGTTAGTAAATTGCTTTGTAGCCAATTAGTCACAGTATTAAAACCTAGTTGAGCAATTTGGAACAGTTCGCTACTGGTTTTAGCGGTAAATAATAACGCCGTGTCGTCGGCATAGGATATTATTTTGCCTTCTTTAATATTCAGATTACACAAGTCATTAATATAAATCAGGAATAGCGTAGGGCCCAGAATACTTCCCTGGGGAACACCAAAACCAGAACTTTTCTGCTCATCGCTCGTAATATTGTCTATTCTAACACATTGGTATCGGTCAACTAAGTAGTCCGTAAATAGTTTCAACGGCGTTCCCCTTATTCCTATGGCCTCTAATTTGTTTAGAAGAACGGAAACAGACACCGTGTCGAAGGCCTTGGCTAAATCAAGGAAGACTCCCAGGGTCTGGTTACCTTTGCCGAGTTCTTCTGAAATATAATCGGTGAGGGTATGCACCGCATCGGCTGTGGATAATTTGGCTCTAAAACCAAATTGTGCAGGGGATAAGAAATTATTTTTTTCTAGATAGTTAACTAGTCTACTGTTTATAATTTTCTCTAATATTTTTGATATTGAGGGGAGTAACGATATTGGCCTATAATTATTTACTAAGTCTTTACTACCAGATTTAAAGACAGGGATTACAATTGCCTTTTTAAGACAGCTAGGGAAAATTCCTTTGGATATACAGATTCGAAATATATGCGTTAAGGGAGGTACTAAAATATGCTTAAAAAGTTTAAGGATCTTATTACTTATATTATCCCATCCAATTGCACAGTCATCTTTTAGTCCAGAAATAATTCTGGTTATTTCGTCTTCGTCAGTGTCCAGCATAGCAAAAGATTTCAGGTTACAGGTATTGCTTGATTTTTGGAAAGGTGGTTGGTGTTTCGGAATCTGTTCAGCAAGAGTTTTCCCAACATTGACAAAGAAGTTATTAACGTTGTTAGCTGACAAGAGTGGTGAAGGATTAGTAAGCAGTAAACTCGAATTTGATTCACGCTGTTTAGACATATTGGTGACGTTTTTAATATGTTTCCAAAGTTGCTTACTATTGTTACCTGCTCTATTTAATTCATTTTTATCGTAATTATTTTTTAAATTCTTTAGGAGATAGTTGCAGAAGTTCCTGTATCTTTTATAAGTGGTTTGAATTATTAGATTATCAGGGTATCTCTTAGTTCTCTGATGAAGTTTATCTCTGTGTCTTATACAGCGAATTAGTCCAGGAGTAATCCAAGGTTTAATATTATAAAGTTTCTTATTCACTGTAGAAACTGGCGTGCTACGTAATATTGCTTGTTGGACATGTTTTATAAAGTACGATAAAGCGAAATTAGCGTCAGCACTATTGTAAACTTGGCTAAAATCTAGGTTGCATAAATCATATTCGAGTTTATTTGTATTTAATTTGCTTTTGGTCTGGGGACGATTTAGCTTAGGCAGCGTTAAATTTACGGTAAGTAGGACAGCATGATGGTCAGTAATTGTTGCGTTAGTAACAAGCGTAATATATGATAGGCTGGTTTTAATCATCATATGATCGAGACAGGAACCGCTCTGATGAGTAGGCAATACGTGAGTGGGGAGAAAGCCATGGAATGAGCAGATATTAAGATAATCTTGGGTTCTTGTGTCACGGTTTTCGGAGCCAATATTTATATTTAAATCACCTGTTAGTATAACATTCTTAAACGAGGTTAGCGCTTGAAAAATCTGGTTTAAGGAATTGTGAAAAGAAACCAAGTTTCCACCCGAAGGGGACCTATAAATAGCGATTATCGCTGTGGTTGTACCAATTTTGATAACTAAGCAATTAATCATACCGTCTTGTGGAGTAGGTTCCTCGACTGTTACCTTTAATGATTCCTTAGCAAATACTACCACACCCTCATTTTGGTTGTGGTTTCTATTGGTATGCATTAAGGTATAACCAGGTATTATTGGCAGGTTATCGATGCGGTTAGCTAGCCAGCACTCGGTTAGTACCATTATATCACAATCAAAGTTAAGTCTATGAAGGAAAATTTTAAAGCTATCCATGTTCTTATAAATACTACGAATATTTTGGGTCAGTACGGTTAGTGACTTTTTATAATCGGAAAGATATTGTTTGCAATCCTCAACGTCACATGTCTTTGAGACAGTTACAAATGTGTTGTCTATATCGGTAATTAAGTTATTATCCATAACTAAACTGTAAAAATAACAATAATAAATTACGTCTAAAATATACACAATTAAGTGGCGCTCTTAGGCGCCTTCATAATCGATCGAGTTGATGTACCTGTATTCGGCCGCTTTTTTAGCCGGGCAATCTGCGTCTCCCGTCTTGTGGTTGGCTTGTTTTTTAAAGCGCAAACATGTAGCACATTTTGGCACACCTGCTTTCTTTGCGCAGTCTTGAATTGTGTGTCCTTCTTCACCGCAATGTCCACATGTAGGGGCAGCAATTTTGCATGTTTTAGCTGCATGACCGTACTGCTGGCATTTGTAACATCTTGTCACCAGTGTGAAGTCTCGTACCGGGCAGGACGACCAATTTATGAATAATCTGTCCTGTGTGATGAGAGCCTTACGTATGACGGCGGGAACTTCTATAATAAAGTTGCAGTTCTCAGCATCTTTCCTGCCAGATTTGTGGCTTAGTTTTATAGAGGTCAAAAATGTATCTAGGGATATAGTGGGCAGTTTGTCGGCCAAGTTTTGTTCATAAATACATTTATAAACCTCATTTTCAGCCATTGATGTAGGAACTCCTATAACTATAATGCGAGGTTTGCGCTTTTTAGGTTCTTTGACGGTAAGCCCTGACGAAGCTAGTTGGACTGTTTGCTTGAGCCTGTCTAGGTCATCTTTGGTCTCAGTGCTGATTATGAGTCCTCCTTTTCCAATTTTACGTACGCCTCGTACTTTCAGCTTCATTTCTCCAGGGCATATGATTTTTTGGACCATGTTCTTGGTTTCGTCACTGGTTTTTGAGTTGTCACTGGGGTAAATGGCCACGGAGCTAAGCGTATTTGGACGAACAAAGGTTTTGGACCCATTCTTCACCATAGCTGCAAAAGATATAGAAGTTGCTTCCTGCTTCGTACAGGACTCTTGAATCGTCCGGTTCATTTCCATTAAACAATTTGATAGGTCTCGAGCTTCGGTCATGGTTTTAAGGGAGGTATGGGTTTGTATGGCTTTTTGTTTTAATGACTGGTATTGTACAGCCATCTGCGAAACTCCATGTCCAACTTTCCGGCAAAGATTGTTTATTTTTAGCTTCTGATCAGCGTTTAGCTTACCTTCAGAAACAATAGCACAAACCTCATTCAGGCACTGCTCAATAGACCCCATCCAGTTCTGAATCTCCGGAGTGGACACAACTTCAACTTTCTCATCTTGGTCCTGTCTTAGTTGTTGGGGCGAAGTCGGTGCTGGTGTCGGTACCGGGGTCGGTGTCGGTGGGGGGCTGCGCCGCATCATCACGCTCCGATTAAAGGGGCTGTCTGCCATGTTATCATAAAATATTTATAAATAAAATATATTATTCAGTTCATTATTTTAACTTATCACTATATTGTTTATTCGTATAACACGCTACGCTAATACACTGAAACTAGGTCACTATTTATGCAAGCGTTAATTTATTTTATTGATATTATGCATTGATGAGCACGTCTGTATGCGTTGAATGCCGAATTACCAACTCGACTCAATATGACCTTTCATTAACTTTTTTTACAACAAATCCTAATTTCCATGTGTTTGTGTGTTCAGGACTTATTTGCACCGCCACATTCTGACCAATATTTAAATAGAAGGATTGTTTACATTTTTTATCATAGTAATATTTACTTTTGTCTCTTTTAGCTTTGATTATTTTTTGAATGTCAGTCATCAATACAGGAATGAGTTGCTCTGGTACATTTGGCATTAAAGTTCTAGTTTTTCTAGATATAAATTTTTGTGCAGGACTACAATCATCTCCGCCACTTGGTACATTCCTTTGGTGTAACAGAGATATCAAAAAATCCTCACCGGCCTCATATGATTTAAGAATGAGTTTCTTTGCAGATTTTACTGTAGCTTCAGCAATTCCATTAGACTGAGGATAATGTGGCGAGGAAGTTACATGGATAAAATCCCATTCTTCAGCAAACATAGCAAATTCTCTGTTAACAAAATTAGTAGCTCCATCGGTACATATTTTTTGTGGTATACCATATCTTGCAAAGTTCTTTTTACATATATTAATAACTTCACTAGAAGATAAATTTTTCAGTTTATTAATTTCATAAAAGTTTGAGTAGATTCATCTGTTCGTCGTCGGAACGAACGGACGTGTTGAGCGCGAAGACCTTTTGTTTTACGGAACGCTCACGCAGCTGCCGTCCAAATTGCAACGCGTTAACTATTGTCGGTCAACAAAAGTCGAACAGTGTTTTGTTTGTTGGATGTGACTGTGATTCGAGCGTCGAGAAATAAATACCTACATTAGAATAGTGCAAAAGTGAGGTGTGCCAGGCCTACGTGCGTCACTGATACCAGGCTAATAATCCAGGGTGTCTTCTAAAGGCTCTAGGGCTACTGAACGTCGTAGTCAGGATAATTCGGTGAGACCATTCCTTTTACCTTTCAGAGAGCTGCTGCACTCTGCAAAATAAACACTTGATAAGAACTGCGTCAACAGATGCAAAAATTTCACTATTCCACAAAATACCTACCTAATATAATCACTCAGTCAATTAATCAAATTCCCATACTTCAAACGCATGGTTATCGTTAACTCCAAAACGATTTTCATTTTGAATTGGCATTGGAAGATTACTGAGCTAAAACTCCCGGCGATATTTCGATTATGTGGCCAAAATTCAGTGGCAAAGCTCGGTATCGGTATATTGTTGGATAGATTAAGGTTCAACATCGTGAGTGCGAATCTGCAGTTGTGTAACGTCTGGCGAAATTGGAAGGTTTGTTGCCATGCGCACAATCAACTTTTATTAGTAAGCTATGGGTATGAGATTATAATTGTGCTTAATAAAAGGAAAATGGTAAGTTAAAGTAACATACTGTAATAACTCTAACAAAAATAACAGTGTCGCGTGTGATTCCGTAACATCTTGCATGCTAAACAATTTGTCAATTTGCCCTTATACAACAGTCGCGTCTGAGGCAACCCTTTTTTGTGTTTTTGTCGTACAATTTACCCGTGTTTTTGTGACGAAAAGACACATGAGCGGTGCTTAAGTCCATTCAACAAAAACAAAAACTTCACAGTGAGATACATTTCTACAGAGTAACAAAGAGAGGAACTAATAAATTTCAGTCAAAGGAGGACCCTGTCAATATTCTGTAGCTCTGTCTCGAAACTAAATCCGCACGCCCGGCCATCGGCACCGTGGGGTTCTGACTCGCAAACAAAAGTTTTACAATGGCAACAATAACATCCATGAAACACGACGGCAACTGTCTGTTTAGCGCGATTGCCCACCAAATAAATAACATAATGGGCCTAACGTTAGAATAGAATAGAATAGCATTTATTTGCAAATATGGGTTATACATAAGTAGGTAGTAGTAGGTTTTCATCAGAGTTCTGCCATATTTCACCATTCGGCATGCAAACATTTTCATTACCTATATAAAATTGTTAAAATTTAAACTCTTGTTGGAACATTAAATTAGTTATGTCATTCTCATTAAATAAAATTATTAAAATTCAAATATTACATAAATAAACAATCAAACATCAAAATTCCAGGTCATAGACAACACACCATAAATATTCCATACGCAAAACAATAATTAATTAATTAAAACTTCGAGGTGGTCTGATAAAAATTGTCCGTTAAAAACTCAGTTACACTGTAATATGCTTTATGCATTAACAATTTACGAAGTGTACTTTTGAATTGCAACGTTTTCAAGTCTTTCCATGCACTTGGCAACATATTATAAACAACTGGGGCCATGCAATAAATACTTTTGCGCATCATAGCGGTTTCACACGGTACATTATTTAATTTTGAATTGTCACGTCTGTTTCTTGGGTATACATTGGCCAAACGTTCAAAACGATTTGGATTGTTCTTCACAAACATAGCCACTTCAAGAATATAGATACACGAAAGGGTCAATATGTTGTACTGCTTGAAATATGGCTTGCAACTGTCGGTGGTTTTTAGTTTATACATTGACCGGAGACATCTTTTTTGAGCCTTAAATGCTGTCTCTTTGTCGCTGGAGTTCGCCCAGAAAATGACACCATAGCGTAAATAAGATTCAGCAATACCGTAGTACGCCGCAAGAAGTGTTTTTGTATCCACTATGGAGGATAGTCTATGTAAAGCAAATGCAGACGAACTCAATTTTTTACACAACCTGTCAATATGTGCTTTCCAGTTTAAACTGCAGTCTATTTGTAATCCCAAAAATTTGGTATCAGTTACTTCATCAATGTCGTTATTTTTGTAGTGTATGTTAAGGTTAGGTACACGAGGAATACGTTGTCTAAAGTGCATTATCATAGTCTTACTTAAATTTATATTCAAATTATTCTTATCTAGATATTTAATCAAATTGTCAAGAGAATCATTTATGTCCGTTTCATATGTATTTTTATTTTTACACGGGATTAACTTATTTAACAATGTATTATGATGGACATAATCGAAAGCCTGCGTCATATCGCAAAATATGGCACATATGGGGAATCGTTTATCCACATTTCTAATAATCGGAAACAAAAAGTCATAAATTGCCATATCGATGGTTCTATGCTGCCTAAATCCTTTTTGTTCTTCACATAAGATGTTATTCTTTTCACTGAAATTAGCTAACTGTTTGTAAATGTACTTTTCGAATACCTTTGAGATGACTGGTATGAGTGAGATGGGTCTATAATATTCCATCAACTCCATATCTACTTTCTTGAATAGTGGTTTAATTATGGATATTTTTAATGCTTCTGGATATACACCCGTACATATACTGAGGTTGATTAAGTGACTCAGATGACTGCATATCTCGACTGATACTGACTTTATTATTTTAGTGGCGATCCCATCAAAACCCACACTACCAGTGTTTTTTAATGACATTATTAATTTATGTATGTCGTGTGGTGTACTGGGAGCCATAAACATTGATTTAGCACTTCTTGATATAATGGATGCTTTTGGTTTATATTCAGCATCTAATTTTGGATGAATTTTATCAACAAAATAGTCATTAAAAGCATTAGCAATATCCAGTGGTTTGTGAATAGTTCGATTACCAATTCTTAGTCTTTCGATTTGCTGTTTAGGGATATTGTTATTTGTCCGATTAATTATTTGCCAAGTAGTCTTAGATTTATTTTTTGATTGTTGTATTTTATAATTATTCTGTGCTTTCTGTGTTAGATTAATAATTTTACTGTACAATTTAGAATAAGTAGCAAATTTATTTTTATTTTCATGGTTAGGATTCAATCTAAATTGCCATAAGAGTTTTGTTTTTTTCTTACTGCACAATTTAACACCATTTGATAGCCATTTGGGCTTATTAAATGTGTTGATCTTGATTTCCTTGAACGGGAAGCATAACTCATAGAACAATTTAAACGTGTTGATAAACTCATTATAAGCCAAATTAGGATCTTCAGTTAGATATATCTCTGAAAATTTGAGATTGTTTATACAGTCTTTAAATTTCGTAATATTTTCGTTGCAGTAATCCCTTCTAGTTATATGCCAGTATTTTATTCTACATACAGTGGGTACTGGATATTGAAGCAGCTGAGCTGTATGGTCTGACAATGCAAATTCCAAGACGTCTGTTTTCACTGATTTTTTAAAGTTATGCGCAAAATTATCTATACATGTCTTACTAGCCATTCGAGTCGGTTGTTTAAGAGCAAGTTTTAAGTCGTAATTTAGTAACATACACTCCAGTTCAACTGAATTTTCATTCGGTTTTAAAAGATCGATATTAAAATCGCCTGCAATAACAATATTCTTATTAAGCCGGTTGGATACATCTTTGAGTAGCAATTCAAGTTTATCAAAACATTCTGTTATATTCTTAGTATTTGGTACTCTATAGAGACATATGATTATCAATTTATAATTAATTAGCTCAATACCACAACACTCAAAAACCCCTGGTGATGACAATCTAGCTATTTGAGGTATTTCTTTCCATTGGTGACAATTGTTAACAATAATACACGCTCCGCCTCTCTTTTTATCCCGTCTACTATAACATGCCGCCAAGCAGTAGTTTGGTATGCATAGTTGTTTTTCGAGTCCCTTCATGATGAAATGCTCGGTAATACATACTACATCCACATTTATATTTTTATCACAAAGTTCATTTAAACATACCGTAAGTGCATTTGATTTTTTTAACAAACCTGCAATATTTTGGTGTAGAATGCTAATAATTTTATTGGAGAAAAAACAATTCTTTTGGCTCATTTATTGTATTAATAAGCGTGTTTTCCTCTAGAATTTCCAGTTGAAGGTTGTACAAGTCCTCGAAGATAGTTCTCATGGCGTAGTCTTTTAAAGCCCCCGATCTTGTATACGTAGAATGATGATAGCTTAGGTTCAAATTAGAGTCCAGGATATATGCGTATTGATGCGTAAAATTGTCTAAACATAGCATGTTATTGAAAGTTTCTAGTCGTGAATTATATAAAATATTGAAGTTATTGTTAAGTTTAAAAGTTGGCAATGTAATAATTATATTTGTGTTCTGCATATCCAGCAATGTGTTTTTCATGTATGTGTCAAAGTAACATTTTGTAGTTTTAAAGTCTTCCTCGCCGATCATAACTATACAGTAATCATTCTTAGTATAATATCTGAGCTTTAACTGAATATCACGCAAAAGATGCATAATACTTGCGCCCGGTGTAAGATAATGACATATTTGATATCTGTCCTGAAAATAATCTTCTGCCAAACTTAATATATTCTTATTAGTTTTATTAGTACTAATAATACATAGGTTATTGTTCAATTGAATGTTGTTTGTTTGTGTATTCTGCTTTGTCCCTTGCACATTCGCAGCTTTCGTCGCCATCTGTGGACTGGAATGTGTACTAATATTTTGCTGTCCAGCATCACTTTTAGTCACTTTTTCTGTCATTGATAAGTCCGAGTCAGTTTGCGTTTCTTTATTATTACACCCCGCTTTTTTGGTTTGTTTTTTCACCGTTTTTTTTGGTGTTGGAGATTTAGATGTACTTGTACTGGCTACTCGTTTATAGAGGGAATTCTTCCGACTTAGATTTTCAAGACTTAATGCGTCTATTTCTCCATTTGCACCACATAATTTCATTGTGAGCTCCTCAATTTGTTTCTTTAATTGAGTAACTAAATCAATTTCATCATCCGATAAATCTGGCATACTGCATGCAGTGCCATCTAGAGTGGAGTTTGCAACACTGTCATCTAAGTTAATGTCGGTGGTCGAACGCGCGCGTGCGCGTCTCATGGTGACGTTTTTGGTTCCGCTCATAGTTCAGCTATTTGTCGCTAGATGTCTTTTAAGTGAAGTCGATAAAACAGTTTAGGCTTTAGTTCAGGTACAGTCCGCTTGAAGCGCTGACAAGAATTTTAAATTGTAGAAAGAAAAAACCGTCATCCCCTATCGTTCACCATAGTTTTATCACAATAAAAAGTATGTAATGTCACAGCTTAGCGATGAACAGAACTTACTGATGCGACGTAGAATTTTTCGTGGTAATATTTGGTATAATTGTACTTAGTTAATACTTTTAATTGTTTATGCACTGTCACTTTGTTTATAACGTTTGTTTACATCTAAACTGAGATTGTTCTTCAAGATAACACTTGTACGATATATTTATCGGTTAATGTTCACTTTAACTCACAATATGTAATTAGTGATTTGGTATTTATAATTAAATCAATTTATTAAAAACTTTCGGTAAGGAATTCAGTGTTTACGCGACGGCAGCGCCATCTGTCGAGAGACGTTCGACCACATGTCTGTCCGACGAGACCTCTGGATGCGCGAAAAGGCTTAATGTTGCAACAAAATCAACTTGGTAGATGGTGAAATGGGACGTTGAAAGACCGCGTGGAGGCACAGAGTAAAATCGGTCTTTCATAAGGGTTTAAGGGGTGCACGGTACCTTTATTTCCTCGTCGGCAGCTCCTCAGCTCGATTCACAGCGGCTTCACGCACAAAACACCAAGTTTCACAAGATTTCAAGTTTTTCTAGGGAGTACAATGTTATCGACACGAAAGTTTATAGCCAACGAACAAAGTCTAGTGAATGTCAATTTTAGGACGGCTCACTTCCGCAGGACGTTCGCTGTCTCGTTTCCACGAGTACGATAGGTTCCGTGCAAGGAAGGGATGGAGGATAGGGATACATTACCAACCAAATAGTAATGTTGCCAAAAATCAAGTATAAGCGCAACCATCCCCCCGGGCTTGAAGCGATGCCTTCAAGAATTGAAGCTAACTTAAGAAACTAAACTAAACGAAAAACTAAGCAATACACTAAGTACCTAATTACTAATGTTAACCTAACCTAAATTACGAAATTGCCCAATCTATTGGTTAGGTAACGGACAAAGACGAACGACGGGGCGCAAGTAAGAGCCAGTTGTCGTTTTAACCCGAACGACGCGAGTGACTCCGGTGGAGTCAGGGAAAACTTCCTCCACTACACCCAACGGCCAGTGTAGCGGAGGCGAATTATCAGTTATAAGGATCACGACCGTGCCGACAACGACCGGATCGACCGACGTGTTCCATTTGCGACGCGATTGCAAGGTGTGGAGGTAACCGCCCCTCCAGCGATTCCAAAACGACTGTACCAGTCTGTCTAACAATTCATGTCTAGCGATAGTAGTTTTCTCGTCTATTTCCTCGGCAGGCAAATATCTCAGAGGCGTGAGATTCAAAAAGTGCGCTGGGGTTAAAGCTAGCGGTTCTGAAGGATCACTAGAGAGTGTCCTGCAAAGAGGCCTAGTATTCATTACCGATTCGACTTGGGTAAGAACGGTACTTAATTCTTCGAATGAGATAATCGTGTCACCTATGACCCGATACAAGTGCGACTTTAGACTTTTAATGTTAGCCTCCCAATTGCCCCCAAAGTGACTAGCAGTCGGGACATTGAGTGACCAATCTATGCGACTCTCAGCTAGCATGTTATCAAATTCGGTATTATGGTATTTTGAACAAAGAAATTCGTGAAGTTCCGAAAGTTTGCGTTTAGCGCCTATGTAGTTAGTCCCGTTATCCATATAAATCCTACTCACCGGGCCACGCCTTGACAAGAACCGCTTGAAAGCGCCCATAAAATTAGCTGTGCTAAGGTCACCAACGAGTTCAATGTGCACGGCGCGTGTAGTCATGCAAACGAACAGACACACGTAGGCTTTGGTGGAACGAACACCTCGACCGCGAGACATAGTAACCCTAAACGGCCCGGCATAGTCCGTCCCCGTGTGGACAAACGGCTTAGCGGATTGGACGACACGACAAGAGCGATGATCCGCCAATTCAGGGAAACTTGACTTAGGACGAAGGCGAAAGCAGGGAATGCATTTATGGATCCTATTCCTAATTAAATTACGAGCAGAAAGTATCCAATACCTCTGACGTAAGAGTGACATCAGCAGGTCGGGACCTGCGTGACAGTTTAATTTATGATGGTATTCGACGAGCAAATCCAAAACGGGATCCTTTCTTGGAAGCAGAATGGGATTTGACGTTCCCTTCAAAACTTAAATCCGAATTTCTTAAACGGCCTCCGACTCTAATGAGTCCGTCCTTGAGAAACGGCTTTAAGTGTCGTAAAGCAGGACTACAATCCTTGCCTTCCCCGAGTCTAGAAATATCAGTGGAGAAATAAAGGCGCTGAAGCTCACGAAGAACAAGTAATTCAGCGAAGTCGTAATCCGACGCTGATATGCGATATCTAACAGGTAACAATCTGATAAAACGACAGACGTAAATTACTACTCGAAGTAATTTACTCCAAGACGAGATGCGATCAACTAAAGAAAGAATAGGAGATCTCTCATTTGGTACAGCGGATAGCAACGAAAGTTTCTTCTCTTCGTGTGCTTCAGGCTTCGACGAAGGACTGAAGGGAACGACAGGCCACTGTGAGACATCCAAACGGGCCCACGGAGGACCGCTGAACCAAAGCGTTGACCACCAACAATTTGAGAGGGCGTGAGACCACGTGACAGACAATCTGCGGGATTGTCCGTACCGGACACGTGATACAAATTTTGTGGCGACAAGTCGCTTTGTATTTTCGACACTCTGTTGGCCACAAAGGTGTTCCACCGATGGGGCGACGAATGTACCCAACAGAGCGCGACTGTCGAATCCGAAAATGCGAATATGTTACGAAAAACAATGCGGTGCTGACAAGCGACTATAACATTTTTTTAAAGTTGAGCTAGCACAAAGCTCCAGACGAGCGAGAGAAACGACTTTCTTAGGTGATACCTTCGATTTAGCGGTTAGCAAGCAAACGATATTGCCATCACCATTTTGGACGTGGAAGTAAATCACTCCCCCGTATGCCTTCTCACTGGCATCTGCGAAAGCCAAGATGGTGACCACACTATCGGCGACGATACCAACGTGACGTGGGATTTTTATTTTACAAAGCAACGGGAGCTCTTCCTTGAAGCGAGTCCACAGCCTGACTATATCCTCAGGTGGGGTATCATCCCAGTCACAATCACGCAGTCAGAGCTGCTTGATTAGAAGTTTAGCGTACAGGACGACTGGTGCGACAAATCCCATGACGTCCCATAATTTAGCGACACACGATAATATTGTACGTTTAGTACAATTTTGCGCGGGAGTGTTGACTCTCATGCTGAAGTGATCTGACGTAGGCGACCAACACAAGCCCAGTACTTTCTGCTGGTCGGACTCGTCGAATTCTTTGACAGCTAGCAGACGATGCGAGAGTGGAATAGGATCTAAAACGGCTTGGGAGTTACTAGTCCATTTAACCAATTCAAATTGACCAGCTTTCATGAGACCTATCATCTCCAAAGCGGTAGAGATACCCTGGTCTTCCGTGAGGACGGAATGGACGAAATCATCCATATAAAATCCTGAAGTGACGATATTTTTAGCCTGAGGGTAGGAGTCACCCTCATCCTCTGCCAGCTGTCTAATAGTTCGCAGCGCATGGAAGGGGCTGGACTTAAGCCCGAAAACAACACGATTAAATTCATAAACCTGTAAAGGTTCTTGCGGGGAAAAGCGATACAAAATGCGTTGGAAACGCCGATCAGATTCTCGGATTCCAATGCTGAGAAACATCTGACGAATGTCTGCGGAGAGTGCAACCAAAAACAAACGAAAATCAACGATAATATTAAACAAACTCCCTTGCAGGTTTTGCCCTCAGTACAAGAGGTCATTAAGCGAAATGCGGGAGGTAGTCTTGCAACTACCATCGAGAACGACACGAAGTTTGGTTGTGACCTTATCATCTCTGATCACCCCATGATGCGGAATAAAGTACGAAATTTCTGAAGAATCTGAATTTGCAGGTGATATATAACCCTTTTCTAAATATTCGAGGATGACGCTATCATAAGCGACCTTTAATTGTGGAGAAGCTTGCATCTTCCTTTCCAAGCAGTGAAACCGAAGTTCACTTGCTTGACGTGAGTTACCAAGGGATTCGACATCTCCCTTGAAAGGCAAAGCTACCACGTATTGACCGTCACTATTCCGAGTAGTGGTACAGTCTGTTGTCAATATTATCTGACCCACCCTAAAAACAAACGAATTTGGACCCTCTGACATTAACAATAAGGTTTATTCAATTTAAATGAGCTTAACAGACAAGCGACGACGGCTTGATGAACAAATACAATAATAATACAGACACGCAAATTTGATCTTTAAAACGTTAGCGTTAGGTTATATGTTATAACTACTTGTTATAATATAATTAGTGTAATAACTTATTTTAATAACTATCTTCAAGTAATTCTGGTCTCGTGGTCTGAATATAAGACTGGGAAAAACAAGTAGCGAGATCAAATCCTGCGACAAAATAATTGTTTTGCTTTTAATTTAGAATTTATTACAAAACCATTTCTTGTTTATTGTAAAGAACTATAGACGGATAACCTTCAAATATAAACTTTCTAAAATGGTAATATTTTCGCATAATTTGTAATAAGTGGGTAGTTGAAAAATAAATATTCGTATTCATTATAAAACCTAAGGGTATGCAGTGACTACGCGCAAACATATTTTACCTTGTCTTACTATATTGCAAAAACAACGTCTCTTTAGAATTTTTTATTTTCTGTTTTATGTAGTTTTTTTATTATCATGTGTGTTTTTATTTATTAAAAAAGGAACTGATAATAGGTGGACTGTGTTTTTGAACCTACATGTTGTTCGTCGCCAATCCAGCATCAAACCGCTAAGCCACAAGAACTTGTTAGAAACGTGCGAAATTAAAGATTGGGTTGTAATTATGTAGTGTGACTTAAAAGCTTTTCAACTTTAATATCAACGAGATAATGATTAAAATAGCATAACAAAATGATACATAATGCCGGTGGCTCCGACAATGTCGGGTGGGGTTAACCTTAACGTTACGTGTTAAAGATCAAATTTGCGTGTCTGTATTATTATTTTATTTGTTCATCGAGTCTTCGAACACTAACTAGTCTGATATGCTCATATAAATTGAATAAACCTTAATGTTACAAGCACAGGGTCCAAATTCGTTTGTTTTTAGGGTGGGTCAGATAATATTGACAACAGACTCAGACGTGTGTAAGACTCCTCACACTCCCTGTCGTCCGAGCTGACTACAGGGGGAACATCCACCTCCTCCAATTCCCAAAATTTCCGGACAGCAGAGTCCAACGGGTCCGCGGTACAACAATAAGAAACGGTCGAGTTGCTATCAGCACGGACCGGAGCGTCACCTACTATAACATAGCCAAGGACAGTTTCTAAAGCAAGCGGTGATACATATGGCGGCTGTCCTTGAACTTTATTTGACAAGAATAAGTGTGGGTAAATCGAAGCACCGATCAATACTTGAATCGGGCCTGGAGAAAAATATGTGTCGTTTGCCAACGGCAAGTTTTTGAAGTTAGACAAGAGCGAAGAATGAACCGTGGCATTTGGTAAATGTTCAGTAATTTTATCTACTACCAACGAGTTGACACTATAATTTATGTTACGGTCGAAGCGAGAATGAAATTTAAATTCTACGGAACCCTGAATTGTTTTACTTGAACCGCCTATTCCTTTCACGGCCGAACAAGTAGGTCGATTATTTATGTTCAAACCTAAGCGTTGACAACACTCACGTGTTATAAAGTTACTTTGCGAAGCGCGGTCCAACAATGCACGAACAATGTGTTTATTACCATGCGAATCCACGACAATAATACGCGCAGTTGCAATAGGGATGATGACTAAAAAAATGTTTTTTGTCCGTAATGTAGATTATGAAAAAATAACGTACACGTATTTTTTCTTTTTTTAGGGTATCAAAAGATTACGGCGATACATTGAGTTATAATGTGCCATGACGTCACTTGTATATAGATTGTAGACATACTTGTGACGTATTAACCCCCACTCCCCAACTTTAATGCGTTGTATCTGAGTCATTTTTTATTAATATGATAAAGCAAAAAATACGTGTCTAATATTTTTTTATTATCTGATTGACGGACTAAATAGAATTTCTTTTTTTTGACCCAGGCATCATCCCTATTAAAACCGTCCTGGGGCACCGAGACAAATGGTCAACCTCATTATTATTAGCTGATAACGCACACAGCGCGACGTCATCGCGAGCGGAGGCAGCGTTAGCGTCACTAGGTGCCGCATTGGCAACGGTAGCAGACGCGGCTTGCAAGCCCCCAAAGCACAATAATGTATGGTGCTTTCGGTGGCACTTTCTATATCTAGAAGTTGAATTACACACGGAAACACGATGACCACTACTTAAACAATTTATACATAAATTGTTAGACTTGACGAATTTAAAACGCTGATCCGGGTTATAACTATTAAATATCCTACATTTATAAATGTAATCATGTTGCTCACTGCATAGACCACATGTAGTTTTCTCGTGACCAGAGGTGCTGGCGTACGCGACGGTAGACTTACGTTCGAGTGGTTTCTTGTTATTGGTGACCCTAGCAACAGATGATGAAGTACGTTCTAACATTTTTATATGGTCACGAACGAAACAATCCAAATCAGAAAAGGATGGAATTTCGAAACTATTAGATCTTAGTTGATAATTCGTTTCGAAGGCACGCACAGTATCTTGGTCGAGTTTCTTAATAGCGATATGTAACAAAATGAAATCAGCGAGGTCATTGACCTTTGTGTTTTTTAAAGCGGCTACAGACGACGAGAATTTATCGAGGAATGATTCTAAATTATTTGGTGTTCCAGTCGAAATAGATTTAAATTCAAATAATTGATCTAAGTATGAAGTTGCGGACTGACGCTTATCTTCATACCTTTTACAAAGCAAATCAAAAATAAGGGGGTAGTTGTCCGCTGATGGATTTATTCCAGCACATATTGAACGAGCCTTGCCTGTTAACTTTCCTATCAAATAATATAACCTCTCACAGTCTGACAGAGAAACATTATTATGCACTGCGTTTTTATAGCTAGCGATAAACAATGGCCAATTTCTATGGTCTCCGTTAAATTCGGGAATTTCGATAGGAGGTAGTCGAGGTGACCTTTTGACCTCATTACGAGATTGAATTAGCAGTTTTTCTTCTGCTCGCTTTACACGGCCTAAAAGGTCTTCAAATGAAGAAAGCGCCTGATAGGAGACAGCGCAGTCAGGCTATAATTTGAGCTCGTGGGCTACAATTTCGTCCAATACGTTTTCGAAGTCCACACGCAATGAATCTACTGTTTTAATGTCACAGAGGAAGGACTCCTTATCGAATCCTTCTAAGTCGATTATTTTTGCCTGGTCAGAGATGGTTTGCATGCGAGCAAATATCCGATCGCGTTTAGATATTAATGTTTTTAGAGTTGCGTCCGCCATATTAGCAACTTACGACTACGATCAGTAACAAAATATCTACGACAAGTAGTTCTGAAAGGACTGAGAACCGATTACACTCCACAAATTACAATAAATGATTTTGTGAACGTACGATTATGTTGTATTCAACAGGACAAATTATGAAATGTGGTTCTTTGTTTACTGAACCGGTTTTGACTGGATATTATGAACGAGATAATTACAAGTTATGCGGTTCGATGCGACACTTTTTATTACTTATAACTACAAATGTTTGTTTTCCTGGATCATGAAACAAAATTATTTTGCCTAACGTATTTGTTAGGTTTGCGGTTGCGAAAATCTAACCTACTTGCTAGATTACGACGATACGATACGACAAGACGATACGATATTAATAAGAATGCGAATTTACTACTTTTAGCGGGGTTTACGAGAATCTACGATAATTAACCTAGCTTACCGGCACGTGCGCGCGGCGCGGTTACAATTGCGGGTTTTGCGACAAATTGACCCAGGATAGGGGAATGGTTGGCTATTCACTGATTCCTGATGGAATCCGGTTCGAAAAGGACCAATGGATGCGCGAAAAGGCTTAATGATGCAACAAAATCAACTTGGTAGATGGTGAAATGGGACGTTGAAAGACCGCGTGGAGGCACAGAGTAAAATCGGTCTTTCATAAGGGTTTAAGGGGTGCACGGTACCTTTATTTCCTCGTCGGCAGCTCCTCAGCTCGATTCACAGCGGCTTCACGCACAAAACACCAAGTTTCACAAGATTTCAAGTTTTTCTAGGGAGTACAATGTTATCGACACGAAAGTTTATAGCCAACGAACAAAGTCTAGTGAATGTCAATTTTAGGACGGCTCACTTCCGCAGGACGTTCGCTGTCTCGTTTCCACGAGTACGATAGGTTCCGTGCAAGGAAGGGATGGAGGATAGGGATACATTACCAACCAAATAGTAATGTTGCCAAAAATCAAGTATAAGCGCAACCAACCTCGCTACCTATGTTTCGGATAACCGCGGAGAAGCCAGAATTTGTTTATCACTAAGGAATAACATTCAAGACTTTATTCCTAACAAAAAAAAAAAAAAAAAAAAAAAAAAAATGTTTTTTATTATCTTCCATTGTACATAAACAGTTAGCTAAACACTATGCATCGTAACAACTAAAATAAAGAGCGTTTTCGATGAACTCTGGCACCCAGAGTAAGATTTAACTTGTGTTTAGGGTGCCAGCGTCCTCGCCTATAATTTGAACATATAACAGTAGTTGTATGACGAGCACAGTATATTATTATTAAGGAAACTACTTACTACTAGAAAATGCATGTTATGATGTGTCTGTTAAAGTACCTATGTAGGGGAATGTGTTTGTGTATGTATTGAGAGAGAGATAAAATATGGTGAAAACTTGTGTGTATATAAGTCTGTGTAAATGTAATTATAAAAATATAAATTTACTAACTACTTAAAAGTTAAGCGATTGATACATGTAGTAAATCTTCAGTCTTATCGTAACTCATTGTCAGTAGCCACTTTGTGACCTTGGTCTTACATCCATTATGGCACATGGGAGCTATGGTGCATACTTTGTTTATTTTATTATATAAATGGTTGGACAGAATATCATAATGACGCTGAGCAAGGGCTGTTCTACATCCGCGAGTTGAGCATACCTCGAAGCTTCTACGCTTTTTAGCAGCATTTGGCTTGTATATCACAGAGGGATGTTTGCGCAGAATGGTGCCAAGAACAAAGAGCTGTCTCACAGTGAGGACCTGACATTCGGTGTAGAGAGCCGAGGTGGGATATCTAAACGGCTTCAAGCTCATAACCTTGAGGACAGCTCTCTGTGCTCGTTCCAGAGGCAGTAGGGTTGTCTTGGGGGCCCCACCCCACACTGTGATGCAGTAGTTTATTATACTTTGACACAGGGCATAATAAACAGTTTTAATGGTACGGGAGTCCGCGGAGTGCCTTAGTTTTTTAAAAATAAATATACACTTGCGGACTCGTGATATGAGATTGCTAAGGTGAGGTTTCCAGCTCAAAGAACTATCTACATAGACTCCGAGATACTTGACTGACTTACACCTTGTGAGTTGCGGACAGCCGCATTGTGAAGAGGATAGACCGAGTGAGCAGGTATGAGCTCTCAGCACCGTTGTATCCGGTGAAGGGAGGTTAGTGGATAGTAAGGAGAAAGGTAAGTAAACTGTTTTCTTAAGATTTAAGGTTAGGATGTTATTTGATAGCCATTTCATCACTGAATTTAGAGCAAGTTCCGCGTATTTTACTGTTTCGGGCCAGTCGCTACCGTGAAGAAGCAAGGCCGTATCATCTGCGTAAGTATAAATTGAACAGTTCGTTAGAGACATTTTGCATAAATTATTAATATAAATAAGAAAGAGGGTGGGACCCAAAATTGAGCCCTGAGGAACGCCGTAACTCAATGATTTAGTGTCACTAGTAACGTTATTTATTTTGACGCATTGACTTCTATCACGCAGGTAATCCTGGAAAATTTTTAAGGTATGCCCGCGAATGCCCGTAGCTTCCAGCTTAGATACGAGGTGTGGAACAGACACAGTGTCAAATGCCTTGGAAAGATCGAGGAAAATAGCCAAGCATTTCATTTTACTATCAAGTTTAGATACTACATGATCTACCAAGGCAGCAACAGCATTTTCAGTTGACCTGCCACCTCTAAACCCATACTGGTTGTCACTTAATAATTTGTATGACTCAAGATAGTCAACCAAACGTTTATTAAGTACCTTTTCTAATATTTTAGAGATGGCAGGCAAGACTGAGATTGGTCTATAATTATCTACACCGCGTCTGTCCCCACTCTTCAAGATTGGATGAACGACAGCCCTTTTAAAAACCCTGGGAAAGCAACCCGTGGAAATAGAGCGATTGCAGATATGAGTGATGGCTGGGACAATCACGGGCAGGCAGGATTTTAACAGTCTCGATGAGATTCCGTCCCAACCCACCGCAGCATCAGTTCGTAACCCAATAATAAGATTTGCGACCTCTACTTCATCTGTGGGTAGAAGTACCAGCGAGGTGGAAGGCGGCGCATCGAGAGAATACTCCGAGGTATACGAGGTGGATGAGAATTTGTCAGCCAAGGTCTTTCCAACATTGGCAAAAAACTCGTTAACATTGTTGACTGAAGACTTTTCATCCGAAGACATCCCTAGTAGCTCGTTAGGGGATTTCGCATTAAGGTTAGTTCCAGTGATATTTTTAATTATCTTCCAAGTGGCTTTAGGGTTGTTCTTTGCCGTTTGAAACTCATTCCGTTCGTAGGCATGTTTTAAATTTTTGAGAAGCTTGTTACAAAAATTACGATATCGCTTATATGTGACCATGAGAATGTAATTTTTAGGATCTGCCTCTAGGGTCCGAGCCATGCCGTCTCTATTACGGATACAACGTAGCAGACCATTGGTAATCCAAGGTTTAAGGATTCTGCGTTTCGATGACATGTAAACCGATTTGGAGTGATTAGCGATGACAGAGCCAATTATGGAAACCAGAGACTCGGCGGCATTGTTTGCGTCTTGAATAGTCAATATTCCACTAAAGTCCATTGATAAAATGTCGGTGGTGACAGCTGTATAATTAACAACTATGCGATTAGCTTTATAGGTAGGGAGTGACTTTACATGTTGGATGCTTATAAACGTAGGCCTATGATCAGTAATGTAAGTATCGAAAACTAAAGTCGTATTTTTAAGATCAGATCTCAACATTACGTGATCAATACAAGAGTTAATACGGGTTGGGTATAGATGAGTAGGGAGGAGGCCATGTGTAGCAATAAGGTTAAGGTATTGATTTGCTTGCTGGGAGATAGCATTCGGAGTGATATCAATATTGATGTCGCCCATTATCACTAAGTTTTTTTGGTCTGGCAACTGAGTAAGGACAGTGTCTAAATCATTAATAAAATTATCAAGATTTCGTGTGGACGGAGAGCGATATAGCGCTAAAAGTAAAATATTATGAGATTCCACATTACAGATCAAACAGCTAGCACCAGATATAGAAGGTTCGGTAACGATGTGAGGTAATTCAGATTTTACATATATTATGACACCATCGCACTGATTGATAGGATTAGTCGTATGATAAGAAACATACCCATCCAGTGGTGGAACTGTTGACACCATCAACCAGCACTCCGATAAAACCAAAATATCACATGTAATTTTCATCCTAGCCAGTAGCACAAGGAAACTATCAAAGTTACAATTAACACTGCGTATATTAAGGTGCATTATATTAAGCGTCTTACTATTGTTGTTAATGAAACTTCTACATGACTCCGGTACACATATATGTGAATCACCCATACCAAAAGAGTCAATATCATTTAAAGTGTCAGAATCGAATAGTAATGTTTGATGTTATGTGCATATTGATTGTAACCGTATATATGACGTGGTTTATGTGTAATTTTGTTTTAATGTGGTCAACATTTAATAATTCTGCTTTGTAAGTTGCAGGTATAGGACATATAAACAAGATAGTCGATAGGATGTACATAAACGCGGGTAAGATATGAGTTGTGAGTTTGTCATAACATAATTTCAAATTATAATAATTTTTACAAGGTCTAAAAAGATACGATGTGAAATACAGAAGTTGATACAGACAGTATACATTATATAAAGTTGATAATCTCAATATTATTTTTGTAAAAAGGTAACAAGTTGTATTTATAAAGTAGTAAAAAATATGTTTGTACAGACAGTATACATTATATAAAGTTGATAATCTCAATATTATTTTTGTAAAAAGGTAACAAGTTGTATTTATAAAGTAGTAAAAAATATGTTTGTAAGAGGCTAGTAGTGCTCGAGTTTGTAAATAAAAATGTAAAGTACTAGAATATTTGAAAAGCATGCAGTAATAATGAAAATAAAATGCCTTGCGTTCTTCATGCAGGGGTGAGCAGTTTTTTAAGACAAGAAGTTGAGTTGATAACAACGGAGTCCATTCCTTCACGTTCGCGGAGAAAGATTTTTCCATTTTGCGACCAACAAAATTTATAATTCTTTGTTTTAGCGAAAGAACGAGCCTCGAAGAATAGTTGTCGCTGGGTGCGAGGCAGGTGATCGGCGATATAGACCGGTTTGACTTCACCCGGAACACCAATGTGTCCCGTGTTTAATTTCTCGGTTGATGGCAGACCCTTATTGAACGTACGGCAGGCGTCAAGCAGTTGATTCTTTGAAGGGACAGTCAGGAACTCTGCCACTATAGGTCTGTTTGAGCCCTTTTTTCCAGGCAAACGATATACATCACGAAGTTGAGGAGGGGTTACCGCCGGCCGGAGGGTCTCACAGGTTTTTAAAACAATCGAGGTTAGGTCGCTAGTTGTTTCCTTCTCAACTGCTGGTACATTCCTGATTTCGAGACATGATGATCGCGAGCTCAGCTGTATATCTCCTAGTTTTTTTTCCAGATCCAATATGTAGTTGCGCTGCTCACTGTTTTCTTTTTCTAGTTTCTGCATTGATGTCTTAATAGAATCGTAATCTTGACTAAGAAATTCTACAGTTTTTAGGGTTTCAGCATTTGTTTTTTGAATCTCCACATTTTGTAGTTTAATTTCCCTCAGCTGAGACGTTAGTTTGCCAAGCAGAACTTCTTGCTCAGTTTTCCAAGAGGTAAATAACTGCGTTATTTTATCCTCGAGATTCTTCCATTCACACTCTGGAGAGAAGTCTGTTCGCAGTCGCTTGGATCGCGAGGTAATGTTTGAGATCTCAGGCTGATTTGGGTTATTTGAAGTGTCAGGGGTTGAGAAAATAGCAGGATTGCCCATCTCACAGACAGGAGTAGCAGGGGGCGAGCGCTGAATCCTCGGCATAGTAGCTGTACTCGTTTACTTACAACTTTATTTTTATATCGGCACACGCTGCAATACGGAGTAGAACCCGTTTCGTAGCCGAACCGTAGCACAACAAATTGGCGCCGCGTAGCAGCCGTAGCCTTTCCGCTCGTAGCTGATTATTGATGACGCGTAGTCTCGTAGCAGTCCGCTTCGGCATAGGTGGTAGGGATGCGGTGTTTCGCGTCGATGCGTCAACGCAGTTTGGCTAAGCGGCAAGTGACACCGGCTCGCGCGCACTGAGGAGGCGGTTCAAATCCGGGTTTATAAAACCAATCACGATGGAACCTCCGTATGCTTTAGGCAAGGGTGGCGACAAAAATATCGTTGTCACTTTCGTGGGGAGTGGCCTACTCGTTTACATGCTCCAGGAAGAAACGAGAATTAGAATTTTAAATTTAAACCAATCAGAATTTAGTTAAATAGATTTTAGCGCAACTAGTTTACGCGAGTGCACACGTCTATTCACTGTGCCGTACGGCGAGGAACTCCAAAAACAGCAAGCTTTCTCAGGAACAAATGATAACAAAATACATAACCGCGCAGTTCAACATAAATCACGGAAACACACTGATGTATTCACCTGCCGGCGAACCAGTACCAGGAAATATACATATCATTTACAAAGATCATCACTATGATAGCTAGCAAAAGAGATGAACAAGGGCAGTCTACAAAACCGCGCTTCCTGAACAGTCCCAAATTAGATAGCTCATTAACACCGTATGAACAATTAACATCAGCATTAGGTACACCGTTATCGGTTGAAGTCGCGGATGACACGGGATTCACAATAATTAGGAATCAGCCTACTACAGCAACTAAGTACACTTGCTCAGACCTGCGTATTGCAACTTGGAACGTCCGCGGGGCCTCGAAACCAGCCAAAAAAGATAAAATAGATGCGGAACTTTCAAAATGCGGGCATTCACATAGGCTGCCTACAAGAAACAGGGATGAACGTAGGAACATACAACTCCGCCCACTACGAATGGCACCTATCTGGAACTGCAGGTAAAGCCCACAGGGGACTTCCAATTGTAATCAGAAAGGATGCCCGAATTGAAATAATAAACAGGAAGAACGATACCGACGCGATGTCAATCACTCTGAAAGTTGATAGGGGAAGTGACAAACCTGCTCCGCTTTATATAATTAACTCCCACATCAACAGCTGTACATCAAAAGCAACCAGATCCTTCACAGGATTACTAAACATGATTAGACAAAAACGAAGGAAATGTACTTTAGTAATTGGTAGACAAGATACAATAAGTTTTCAACGCAAAGGGTTGATTCACCAAAATCTTCATCATGACTATTCCAATTACAACGAGGAAATGTTAATGGATATAGCCAACAGGGAAAAATTACAAATAGAAACAACAAAAGCGAGATCATCATGCAGAATAACATGGTCAAAGGGCACGCAGAAATCACAATTGGACCACATTATTACGCAACAGGCAACAGAAAAACTCTTTCACTATATTAAAGGCGAATGGGCAGGTAGGGCCATATCCGACCATAAAATAATTTGGGGGCAGATAAGAACAATTCGCACCATAAACAAATATGACGACACCAAATACAAGACACGAAAGAATGAGACAACAATAGAAACCAAGGATTTCAATTACAAACAATGTTACTATGCCGCTCTCAATATTAAATCCACCAAAACAAAATTCCAAGCTTGCATAATCAAAAACTGGTAAACATAGGAATAGACTCAACAGATAAAAGCATCGAAATACCATGGTGTACCATAACCGGAGTATTAAAATCGGCTGCTCAGGAAACCTTGATTTTTCAGCCGAGTCACTCTAGGGATCATCGTATAGCTCTTGCTAACCTCCAAAAGGCTAAATTCTTACAAAAAAGACAACTAGATAACCCAAATAGAATAAATCGTGTAAAAGAATGTCAGGCAGCCCTTCAAAAGACTATAAACGAAAAAAAAAATGATTTCAGGACTTCTTTACTGGATTGGGAAAAAAATACCCTTCAAAACGCATGCAGGTACTTTATCTATTTTACAGGAAAAACAAGCAAGCAACAAAACTCCGGAAAAGAAACGCTTATATACCAATGTCCAAATGGGAGCAAAAACTATAAAATTCTGAGGGCCTACCTATACCAACGGTTATAATAACAAAACCAGTAACAGTCGAGCAAAGTGAAGGACCCACGGTGGACGACATAAAGGACATAATTAGCAGCATGAGGAGCGGAACAGCGCCCGGAACAGACCAAGTGGTAATTGAGCTCTACAAAGCGATGCGCCAAATATTACAGGAAGCCGTCACCAAGCATATGAACAAAGTCTGGACACAGAATGAAGCTCCCGACACGTGGCTAGAAACAATGCAAGTACCAATTCCAAAGAAAAACAACCCTAAAGATATAAATGACTATCGACGAATATCGGTTTGCAATACAGGCTACAGAATCTACAACTCCTACGTATTAAAAAAATTAGACGAAACAATAAAAGAACTAGGCAGCTACCAAGCAGCCTTTTTAAACAACAGATCTACAGACGATCACATATTTACACTAAAAAGGGTTCTGGACGAAGAATGGCGTCCAGGCAAAATAATTTATGTACTCGCTCTGGACATAGAAAAAGCGTTTGACAACGTCGACCTCCAAGCACTGCGGGACATTTTATTACAAAGAACAAACAAGTCACTAACCAACAGGATAATCAAGGTTTGCTTGAATGAACGCACACACATCAAATGGTGTGGTCAGCAAAGTAGTTGGATTATTAAGGGAAAGGGAGTCAAACAAGGTTGCCCGATATCCCCTCGCCTTTTTACATTGGTCATGGAAGAGGTCCTTAGAACCCTCGAAGAGGAAACTCAATTAATCAAACTAGACCAAGATCGCGAAATCTCACTCCCCCAGGTGCTATCGTTCGCGGACGACCTCATCTTCATTACAGATGATCTAAAAGGGCTAGAAGGAATCGTATACCATATTAAACCCACTACTAGGTAGTGTCGGCCTACAAATAAACAAAACAAAAATACAAAACAAAAATACTAATTAGAGACCCAATAGCTAAACAGAAAGCGACCTACGTGTCAATTAACGGATTAAATCTTCATACTGTCGATGAAATTAAATATCTAGGCACATACATAACATCTGCATTAAACAGGAGAAGCACAATTAGAAAACGATGTGAACAGGCCACTAGAAACGCGAAGTCACTATTACCATTCATAATAAAATCAAACATGGACTGGAAACTAGCCAGACTCGTGTATCGAATGGTGATCGTACCTTGTATGATATACGGTTTGAGAGTATCGGCAATCACCAAAGCTAACAGGTCAAAACTGAGAAGATATGAGAGAGTCATCATGAGAGACTTGATTAACCACGCCAGAAATAAACCACCGCCACCGACCCGACTTCCGAAATCAAAGTTATTTTTCACTTTGTAGTGTTTTTTTTGGAAGTCGGTTTTATTTTTTGTGAAAAAGTTTTTCACTTTGTAGTGTTTTATTTGGAAGTCGGTTTTATTTTTTGTGAAAAAGTTTTTATTTTTCACTTTTTAGTTGTGGTACCTACATAAAACCCCTACAAAAATTTGAATATCCATTACCTGCTATGTAAATTAGAGAGATAGGAACTATTAGAATATCGTCCACATATACTAGATGGGAAAAATACGTATTATTGAAGCTAACTCAAAAACCCCTCATCAGATCTTGACCAAATTTATATGGGACCACTTCTGAAGTATGCCCTACCAAACAAAAAAAGAATCATCAACATCAATTCATAATTGGCGGAGTAATCGCGTAACAAACATACAAAAAAAAAAAAAAAAAAAAAACAGTCGAATTGAGAACCTCCTCCTTTTTGAAGTCGGTTGAAAAGAAGATGCATGAAATATTAGACGGAAAAACAGTAACCAAACGCATCAAGAATCACAGGATGTGCTATCTCGCACACGTTCACAGGCGTGGCAACCCACACCTGTTACACGCAGCAATGCAGTACAAGGCCAAATCCAAGAAAATAGGCCGTCCTATTTACACATGGAACGACAACATTAAACAGGACTCAACCTATTTCGAAGAGGAACTCAACTTTTGGATGGACACGGCTACAGACCGATACAGGATCATGAAGGCTGCCAGCGAGATCTACAAGAAACCAGAAACGGATAGCAGCGTAACTTCTGACGAAGACATAGAATCGGCTAAATGCAACACAGCACAGCAGCGATATAGAAAGGCGACGAGTAAGCAACGTAACCCCATCTCAAGATTCGAAACAACATAGCGCCGATGTCTCAAAAATATGCTCGTCCAAAGACAAATAACACCCATCTCTCCACTAGTCCATTGCTTACTCAAGGATGCATATCCGGTATGGCTCGAAAATCCTTTCCTATCCTGAGGGCACGTCTTCCTTACCATTACCGCGCCCCCCGGTCTACTCCTTGGTATGCAATGGCATTTGTAGCCCCATGAAACATAAGACTTCACGGGCTAGTGCAAATCTTGGGGTTCATTCGATTTACTCACTCCATGAGAAATTGTTTTTATAGATTGAAACTATTGTATTCAATTAGAGACTATCTGAGTGTTGACCTACGTAAACAATTAGTGGATAGCTTAATTTTATCAAGACTTAACTACTGCGATACCGTGTATGGTCCATGCCTGTTAGAAAGAACTGAGAAGCTGATACAACGCATACAAAATGCATGTACACGGTTCTGTGTAACGATACCTCGTAGAAGTCATGTCACTCCTTTTATAAATGACAATAATATTTTGAAAATGGCTGCTAGGAGAAAGTTACATATGGCCAGTTTACTTTTTGGAGTAGTAACTACACAAAAGCCACACTACCTTTTTGAGAAGTTAAGTTGGAGACAGAGCAAATACGAACCACGTTTTTCTACCAATCCTCTTGGTACATCAAAGCATAGGACCGCAGCATTCAGGGGAAGCTTCAAATACGCCGCCACACACTGTTGGAATAATATTCCTCCACCGGTAAGAGTCCTGAGAACAAAAAAGCATTTTCTGAATATCTTAAAGAAATATTTCTTGAAGATACAACAATCTACATGATTGGTACTTAAACTAAAACTAGTAATAATAGCTGCTCTTTTTGTACTTACCTTAAAGGTCACGGGCAATGGATAAGTATGGATTTCCAGCAGTGTGAGTGGCCTTTGTTTGATTCCTCCCTGTTTAGGTCCGGTCTGTAGGTAAAAGTGAAAGTATTATATACCCATTTTATTTAATATTAGGCTGGTTTTCTGCTTCATTTAGTTTATAATAATACAATAGGTACTAATTAATACAGATAGTTATACTTACGATTAAGATCAGGAGGCTTCGAAGGCGGTTCGTTTTTGCATTACGTATGTCGGTGGTTCTTACTCCTTCGTCCTCATCAATGGATCCATGTCATCCCACTAGAATAATATTAAGAAATCCATAAATATAACACTATCAAGCTGTACCAAGCGTGTGTGCTTATTTACCGCTTTGATTGAAAAGCCTTGAAAAAGCATGGTTGAATTTTACCAACCCCATGCCTCGATGCCTACATTGCCTACCGCTATGCAAATGGCCGCCACGCCATCGAGTGACAAATCGCAATTCCCATAGTGCAACTAGGAATCTATGGTGTATAAATGTAGGCTTAATTTATGGATTGTTAGTGAATTATCATAATTTATTATAATTACTAAAACAAGAATGAAGAGGAAAACACACCACGCTGTACACATCGTTTAATTAGTAATTTGGTACTTATTTTATATTCTCATTGTTTTATTGTATTAGTTTATGTATTAATATTATTGTTTCATAAATTTATGTTACGCACATTTACAGTTAAAGGTATATATTTATTGTTATTACATGTACATACACTACGTTCGGTTGAATCACACATAATTCAGTGAAAAGGAGTACTTACCCGATAAATTACATCACACAGGGGGACGTCATTATGTCATTCCATAGGTAATTGCTGAAAACCAGCGCTGTTGACGTTAGGTTGGCCCGAAGTCACAGCATTTCGCTGAGCAATGACCTGTTCTTGCACAGATACGACGCACAGTTTAATTTCTCATATTATTTATTACAAATTTATGTAACTCTGTAATCGGCATTTTGTTTTTGTTATGTTTTTGTTGTCATTTGACAATGTCGCAACCACAGATTATGTAATGTCGCAACAGTAATTACGCAATATTTTCTTTGGTCCGAGGCCTTGACATCAACCAATGAACAACATTTCAAAACGTTTTTTTATTTATTTTTTCTGGTTGAATACGAGGCTTTTGGCTACCTTTGTATTTTTGTATAATTTTTATTTTATTTTCTTTTGTTATAATGTGCGTTTCGTTTGTGCAGAATAAACATATTTTCTTTCTTTCTTTCTATTTATCGAGTCTGGTTAAACCACGCTGGGATCGGTGCCTTTCATTCATTCATTCATTCATTATCAATTAAATAAAAGTTTGAGTAGTGGTCAGCAGTAATAAGGATATTAAGAGACTGTGAATTTAGTTTTACATTGAACTCATCCATAGAGATATACTGAAAGTGATACATTGGTATGTCATGAGATAACATTGGGAATCTAGTTAGGGATGCGGAATATTTTATGCAAATTTTACATTTTTCTACAAAGTTTTTTATATCTTCAGACATGCCTGGCCAAAAAATATTTTGCTGAGCTAATTTGATTGAACTAGCAACGCCACTGTGACTTTTATGAATTTTTGGCAACATGTAGTTTCTCATGCACCTGGGAATTAAAATCTGATCATTTCTAAATATTATGTCTTCCTGAATAGACAGATCAGAGGCAAATTTATAAAACCATCTGAGGTTTTCAGGCATATCTGAAATATAATCTGGAAATCCGTTTACAATATATTTTTTGAGCTCTTGACACTCTGGATCATTCTCCATTTCTTTCTTTATGCTTTCTATAATCTTGTTTGAGACCTTCAGATATTTTGCTGAAGAATGTTTACTAATAATCTCAAAAATTTGTTTAGCATTATTAAAAGAATGAGAGTCATCCTGTATTGGAGTAGGGGCTCTAGAAAGTGCATCTGCTACAAAGTTGTTTTTTCCACATAAATACTCTATTTTTAAATCTTATCTTTGAAGAATCATTAACATAAGTTGCAATCTTTTTGGAGCTTCCACTAGTGGTTTCTTGAAAATATTTATCAAAGGTTTATGATCTGTTTTTATAATGGTATTAGTATTTGCAGTTATATATTGACTGAATCTTGAACAAGCGAAAACCACAGCTAACATTTCTCTTTCAATTTGGGCATACCTTTTTTCTGTACTGGTTAAAGTTCTAGAAGCAAAAGCCACAACCTCATTATTTTGATAAAGAGCTGCTCCAAGCCCCATGCTGCTGGCATCGCATTCTACTATTAAAGGTTTGTTCATGTCATAATATTTAAGGGTTGGTAGACTGCTTAGAGATGAAATAATCTCATCAAATTCTAACTGTTCCTTTTCTGTCCATTGCCATAAAGCATTTTTCTTTGTTAATTCTCGTAAAGAAGTGACTTTTAAACTTAAGTTTTTAATAAATTTACTCAGATATATTACCATTCCTAGTAGTCTTAATACATCCTTGGAGTTTGTAGGTATTGCAATATTTTTGATAGCTGTGATTTTTTCTTCATCAACCTTACCTTGTCATCAACCAACCTTCTTCATCACCTGGCCATAAAATTTCACTGATTTTTGTAATAAATTTAATTTATCTTTATTAAGCGTGCAATTATTTTGTCTGAGTCTTATTAAAAGGTTTTCTAAGTTTATGTTATGGTTTTTTACTGCATCCTCAGTGGTATCACCTTCCCCATATATTAAAATATCGTCAGCCATTACTTCAATACCCTTAAGACCATGTAGGGTTGATAACAACTTTTGTTGGAAGATTTCTGGTGCAGAAGAAATACCAAAGGGGAGCCTTAACCACCTATATCTGCCAAATGGCGTCCAAAAGGTAGTAAGCTTACTACTCCTTTTATTTAGCCTAACATGCCAAAATCCATTTAATGCATCCACTGTGCTAAAAACTTTAGCTTTTCCAAGTTCTGGTAAAACCTCTTCCAGTGTTGTAAATTGAAAATATGGTTTTTGAGAGCCTTATTCAATGGGATAGGGTCTAAGCAGATACGGAACTTTGTGCCTTTGCGAACAATTAATATATTACTAACCCAATCAGTATGAGACTCCTCTTTAACAATAATATTATCTTTTACTAACCTGTCCAATTCGTCTTTAAGAGGTGCTCGGAGAGCCATAGGTACACGACGTGCCGGCTGAATGCGAGGTGGAACATTTTCATCTATTTCCAGATCAACAATTCCTGGTAACTCACCATAACCTTCAAAAACATCCGAGTACTTGTTTATAATATTTTGTGCTTCCTTGGCACTGCCATTGCCCACTGATACTGCATTACAGTATTTTATTAAACCTAGGGCAACACAAGCAGATTCTGATAATAGAGGTTGATGACTGACATTCACAACATGAAAATTGATAGCAAACTTTTTGTTTTTATGTATACATTCAACATCAGTCACACCTAATATTTGTATGTCTGTTTAATTAAAACATTTCAATTTTAGATCAGTAGGATACAAATGTTTCAAGCAGTCATTTTTACAAAGTTTTTTTGTATTGTTCATCACCTATAACACAAATATGAGCTCCAGTATCCAACGTACAGTAGACATTCAACCAGGTGTTATTAAACTTCAAGTAGAGTTCCACTTCTTTGTGGCCGGAGTGTCGATTTGTTCTGATCTTGGATATGTATGTTGTACTGTTATCGCTGATTTCTTCCTCCGAGTCTTCTGTATGCAACTGTTTCACCATTTTTGTCTTTCGACATACTTTTTTGGAATGATTCCTACCTTGGCAATTTTCACATCTTTTTCCCCAAGCAGGACAAATTTTCTTTTTGAATACATGCTTCTCAACAAAAAATTTACACAAGGTTTGCTGTCAACTTTGGTCTGTACTTTGTCAAGTTTGTGAATCTTTGCAAAAACTTGTTCGGAACACAAATTCTGGAGTTGTTCAGTTGTTGCTTCGGCCGATTTACAAATTTTAATAGTTTGGGTAAGATCCAGATGATCTATCCGTAATATTTTTTTTTTAATTTCCGTTTTTCTAATACCCACCACAATTCTGTCTCGTAGCACTTCATCAGTTAAAATGTTGCTGTACTCGCAAGTTTTAATTAATTTTCTTAACTCCATTATATAGGTATCTATGTCTTCGCCCTCTGCTTGTGATCTTTGGTTGAACATGTATCGGCTATAGATGACGTTGTGTTTCTTCTTTAATTTTTCTTCAAGCTTCTCGAATATTTTAGCCTCACTTTTCATGTGTTTATTTTTTAAGCCAAAATGCATGTATTTCTCCATGGCAGCATGGCCTATAGCATTAATAAGAAGTGTAGGTCTTTGTTCTTCCTTCAGACCTGCGGCTGTAGCATAATTATCCACGTGGTCTTGAAAAAATCTAGAGCTTCTCCCGGATCCTCCGAGTCTACATCGAGAGGCGTTTCGATCATCGAGGAACTCTGCCATTTCTTTGGAAGCCATTTTGTTTCACAACCACACAACGCGCGCCGTAACTGTAACGACGCTGGGAACGTTTTACCCTCTTGATAATTTTAATCTTGCTGTGTATACTTTATTTCTGTCACCATGTTAATAAAATACTATTTATTATAAAGTTCTTTAATTATTTTAGAATACACACTCAAACCGTACAACATCTTGCCATCAGTGTCTCACCACAGATAACTAATTCAAATCACAGATTATTAATTACAACACAGAACATTTTATTTCTTTTTTTCGCATCCGAATATGAACTACCTTAACCGCCAAAGACCGGGCCCCTTTTACAGGTTTCCCCCCCCAAAAAAAAAGCAAAGTTGTTAGATCTTGTAAGTACTAACGTCATGTCCATATATTCCCCGTTGTCCACCAGCACGGGTGTGAGTTTTGCTCCAACCGCCGTATGCTATCCTGTATTTCGGCGATTGGAAGCAACAACCGCCGAATCTGTTGAAGTAAAAGAATGAAATCATATTTCTTCTGTATAGGCAAACCATAAAAATGTGGCATATTATTGTTCCGTTATTAACTTTAACCTATTACTATACTATACTATATTGTTTATAGTTTATTTTTAACTTCTATCCCCAAAATTGTAATAACTTATGTTTTTAGTCTTTCAATATCATAATAAAACTTTGTGTGTAAGTAAAACTTTCTGTTCTTCCGTGGGGTGGGGACCTGGTGATTTGTAATACAGGCATTTTACCTAACTCAAACCGTACAACATCTTGCCATCAGTGTCTCACCACAGATAACTAATTCAAATCACAGATTATTAATTACAACACAGAACATTTTATTTCTTTTTTTCGCATCCGAATATGAACTACCTTAACCGCCAAAGACCGGGCCCCTTTTACAGGTTTCCCCCCCCCCAAAAAAAAGCAAAGTTGTTAGATCTTGTAAGTACTCACGTCATGTCCATATATTCCCCGTTGTCCACCAGCACGGGTGTGAGTTTTGCTCCAACCGCCGTATGCTATCCTGTATTTCGGCGATTGGAAGCAACAACCGCCGAATCTGTTGAAGTAAAAGAATGAAATCATATTTCTTCTGTATAGGCTAACCATAAAAATGTGGCATATTATTGTTCCGTTATTAACTTTAACCTATTACTATACTATACTATATTGTTTATAGTTTATTTTTAACTTCTATCCCTAAAATTGTAATAACTTATGTTTTTAGTCTTTCAATATCATAATAAAACTTTGTGTGTAAGTAAAACTTTCTGTTCTTCCGTGGGGTGGGGACCTGGTGATTTGTAATACAGGCATTTTACCTCTAACTCAGGCACCATCTCCTCACATTGCTGAAAAATACAAAAAAAAAAGTAAAACCTATAAATAAGCTTGTCATTGTGAGGAGAAATAAAGAACTTATTATTACTATTAAATTATTAACAACAGTGGCACTAAACAACCAATAACGGTTTATACCTCCCACACCGATTCCACTAACATTACCACCGCGGTCGATGCGTCGTAGACCTGCAGCTCTTCCACGTTCTGATAGATATGTCTGAAATGAAAAACAAAAACATGTTGATACTTACTCGTTGGTGGATGGAGCTGGTTCGTCTGCAGGCCCACAACACATGAAGCGGCGGATGGCCCGGCTCCAAGAGCTCATAATTATTAGATTAATATTAATAAAAAAATATTATCCAGCACACGCTGCAAAAAGTTCAAAAAAGTTAATTATGACACGTTGGCGCACGCGGTAAAAGTGAAATGTGTTAGTGTCAAATTTAAATCGTAAACGAGCGAATGAATGACGAAACAAAACAATGTTACCATATAATTAATTTTTGTTACGAATGTGTCAGGGTAGAATAATATTCGTTCGTGATAAACCCACCACAACTCGTTTTCAGATTCGTGTCCTATATGTTGCTATTACCGACATTTATTTAATTTTGTGAGCGTTATAGTATCTATATACTACAGACATTACATCTTATACTTACATTTTGCATTCATTAATAATATGTATTATACTCCTTTATTGGTTTTGCATTATTATTTCACGAATCGTTCTAAAACGATTAGTTTTCTTTAATTTTCATATTTTTCAATGTTATGACAGGCTGTCAAGCTGTCATTATTTTTTCTTCTAATTTTCTCTCATAGTTTTCTTACTGGCTTAATCCATGAAGGTTACTTTTGATTTATATAATTTAAATTATTTTTATCAATATGTTTAGCTCAAATATTGTATTTTATAGACAATTATAATTGTTTACTGTATAATATTTGTATCCTAACTTTCATTTATAATAATAATTGAAACGCTCTCAGAACTCATCAAAGAGGTTTTTGGTACGATGGTATATGACTGGCCTTTCGATCACTGAATTTGAAAATAAATTCTGTAAAGAACAGAAAAAACAGATGATGTAAAAAGTTCTTTTTACATCATCTGTTTTTTCTGTTCTTTACATCAGACTCGGATATAAAAGGGGACTTCTGACACATTCAGAAAATATCTGGTCTGGAAACGCTCGAGGACTCATCTCCTGTATAAAAGTCTTATAAATTGGACGATATTCATTTCCCTTGAAAACATACTCGAGTCTCGATACTGCGTTCCTGCCAAGAGGGCCATCCACTGCCTGAGAGACCTCTACTGGACTACCTGTGATCCTGCCAAAACAACTGGGAGGCGGATCTGGGTGCTTCGAAACTGACGAGGCCTGACCTGAGTGCCGTATCATACCTCCCCTATAAAACCTCCAACCTTTTTATTTCTGAGAGTAGATAGGTTAGATATTTTTAAAAATTATTTCTGTATTTTTTAGATTAACTTAATAATATAAATATTTAACTTTCTACTTACTCTTTTATTTTTAATAGGCGAGTAGATTCGTTACAGTTTGGCGCCCAATGTAAAATCAGAGCTAGCCCTATCCAATCCTTTTCAAAATTCTAAAACAAACTATCACTAGTACTATTTCCCTTTGGACTCTTATTTGGCTTAGTCTCCTTTTTATAACATGTATTAGGTTTCAGATAGGTCTAATACTAACTTACTTTTCCTTTTCAGCCCTCCTCTTGAAGACTTCTTTACTCAACACATCTACATACTTAACAAACTTATTCTGCACCCCACACACTTGCACACTACTAGCAGCTTTGGGCACCGTAGGTTAAGCCGAGCAGTATTTCAATTCAATTCAAAATATTTTATTTCACATAAACCTACAAGGGCACTTATGAAACGTCAGAAGCTAGGTGCACGGTTCCAATTGGTCGTTTCCTATGGAGAAGAGCCGGCAAGAAACTCCACGGTTACTCTTTTAAAAATAAATGGTATTTACAATCTTTTCGAGTTACAGTGTTTATAGGTATGAGAGGACACTGTAGGCCTATCAACAAGTACCAGGTACTTAGCAAGATAGAAAACGATCGACAGATCTAAAAGTCGGTTATGCCTACAACGTTCTCACATTCACAAAATATAAAAGAGAATCTATATAAAAAAAAACCAATTAAAAACCTATTTAAACTAATATACACAGTATACAACTAGTATACACATGTCGACCTCATCGACTGCAACGGTATCTACATGAACATCTGCCTAGCCTTTTTTCAACTATGTTGAGGTCGAATTACTGTCTAGCCGGATGCAGCTAAATGCCAGTACCTATTTAACATGGAGCGAATCTCTATCTGACCTTCACAAACCCAGTTAATGGGTAATACAATAACCCTTGGATACTCCCGTAGCTACACACTAAAAGTAAAACCTTCTTTTTAGATTGAACTCAAAAATGATGGCCGAGCGTCCCCCTGGCCAAGAATGGTCAGGCGAGGCGACGCGCAACCAAGGCATGTTGGTTGAGGAAACTCGCGTTGACGTCACAATCGGCGAAGCGGATAACGCTAACGACAGCAGTGCACTGCGCAAGGAGCGGCCTGTATGGATGGTGGAGAGTACCATCGTTACTAATGACCAAGTACTCACTTTTTATTATATTTTAAACATGCTGCATATTTTTCTGGTGTATAGTTTTGTTTAGTACAGTTGGCCAAAAATATAGTCTACCTACGACGCTAAAGCCTGATTAACATGGTTAGGTACACGGTGCGATTTAATTGCCTGTGGCATACCAGAAGTTGAAGCAACAATAGTCATTTGTTGCTTCAATTTTATTAAAAACGCAAAATTATTTATTTCTCATAGACCTACATGAGCACTTATGAAACGTCAAAAGTCAGGTTTGTTTTATGCCACAGAAAAGAAACTTGCATTGCAATATTTTCTTGCATTACAAAGTTGAGACGATTTTCCTTAGTTTTTTGAGATTTTTGACTTTTTGAGTACTCAAACCTCATTTGGTCCAATAGAGATTTTTTGTTCCTAATAAGCGAAGAATGCATACGATTACCAGTGGGTAAACGCACTGGTAATCGTATGCATTCTTCGCTTGTGAGTGTTTTTAAAACCATTCGTGGTCACTCACAAGTTGGGGTTTGGCTTACTCTACGACGTATTATAGTAGAATATCCTATAGTCGTTTATACTAACCTAAACATCTACATAACACCTATTCCAAATACTCCACTACTTAACACTCTTGAGTCCTCTTTAACACTCTTGAGTCCTCTTTAACACTTGAGTCCTCTTTAACACTCTTGAGTCCTCTTTAACACTCACTCTCTCGAGTTTTCATTAACTCGTTATTAACCCTCATTTACCCATTTACCTCATTTACCCATTTACCTCATTTCACACATTTTTATCCTCTTCAAATTATTTTTTTAATCATGGATAGAATTATTTTCTTTGAGCTTTTAAACAAAGCTGAGCTAGAATATGAAATCAAAATAAGATTAGAGGAACCAAAAGATACAGTAATACAGCTTAAAAAACAAATTCTTCAACTCGCACCTCAAACTCCCTCTGAAAATATTTTAGACTCGTTATTGGATGTTAAAACTGATTTGGACGAACTTACCACTTCACTAAATTATATCGAATCAAACATACTATTGTTAGAACAGGGTAACCATAGACTCAACAAAAAAAAAATTAAACTTTTATTAATCATCTCTTTCATCGACTAGAGAGGATCGATACTGATTCAGATTCCTCAGAGGTAAATCGTTGTAACTCAAACTAAAGAGAGATTTTTCACCTTAGAATCAAAATTTAATTCTTTAACATCTGTTTCCAACGCCCTCAACCCTCAACCTATAGCAGTCAACCGTCCCTCTTGTACTCCTAATAGTCCCAATGAGACGATGTTTCATACTATACTCCCCGATATTAAGTCTCAACCTATAAACTCTATTCCCAATAATTCCCTTAACGAATTAAAATGATTAAAATCAACGGAAACTCTTGTTCTCGTTCATTTATCCAGAAAATTCAGGAATTTAGTATTTCTAGGAGTATTTCTTCAAACAAATTATTTGATCATGCGTTCGAATTACTTACCGATAACGCTTTACACTGGTACCGTTTTAAACGTGACTCTTTGTTATCATGGGACGAACTTTGCGAAGCTTTGATTACAGACTTTGGCGGTTTTGACTATGACCATAAATTATTAGAAGCCATTAATAGTCGAACTCAAGGCAAGGATGAATCTATAGTTATTTTTATTTCCATACTGACTGGCATGTTTTCCAGACTTTCAGTAAAACTATCGGATACTAAAAAACTCGAAATCATCATTCGTAACATCCGTCCTGGCCTCGAGCTCAAACTCAAAGTTGAACCCCAGCAATGGTGTTGGTGACGCCGGCGACATGAGTGCGGCGGCGGCGGGTGTACCGCCCGCGGAGGGCCGCGATCCGGGTCGTGAGGTCATGTCCGGGGACATGTCTCCACGACCGGACGCGGCCGAGCCCGCGGACGCCAGCGACATGCTCGACCCAGCGCGGGAGGAGCATGCCGATAGCATCGCGGGCGAGTCGCAGGCGGACAGGCGGGGTGGCGCCGGCGAAGCAGGCGCCTGCGTCGTAGTGTGTGCCGGCCTGTAGCGTTGGCCGACACTTGCAGGCCGCTCCTGCTCAGCCATCACCGGCCCCGCCAGCGAGCGGCGGGGGTCGGGAGCGGCGGTGCGCGGAGCGGGCACAGCTTGGGCAGTCTTCCTAATCGCGCCGGTAGAGGGCGCGGGCGGCGAGACGAACCGCGGCGGCGGAGCAGCGGTGCGCGCTGGGGGCGCGTCTGCCCGTGTAGATGACATGGGGGTACGCGGCGTTGGGAGCGCGGGGTAGGCAGCGCGGGGCACGACGGTGCGCGCAGCGGGCGCGGTTGTACGCGCGGATGGCGGTGTAGCGCGCGCTTGCGGTGCGCGGCTGGGGTTCGCGGCCGGCCCCGGGGCCTGAATCGGCACCGGACGGAACGCGGCGGGACGGACGGCTACTGTGTGCGGCCGGCTCGACGACGGCGTTGGCGCAACGCGCGCAGGCGCCGATGTCGTCGGTGGGCCGGCGGGCACCGCGGCAGGGGTCCCCCCCCCCCCGATTCACCTTCCGGTCGCGACTTCTTCTTCTTTTCCTTCTTGGGGGGTCCGGCCAGTGGTGCACCGGACGCCGCATCGCCAATATTTGGCATCGACGTCGCCCGGTCCAGCACTGGGCGGTCCTCCGTAGACCCGGCATCGCGGCCGAGCGAGCCGCGCGTGCCGGGTTTCGGCATATTAAAAGTTGGGCGTGGGCCTCAGCGACCGCTGCGGTGATTGCTCACCGAGCAGCACGGGGCGGCTCCCTCTGTGTTTGCACAGGTACCCGACGGTGTCCTGTACACACACAGAGAGTGAATGCCATTTTGATCGTGGGATGTCGCGACGCCCCCGCCAGGGGGCGTGGCGAGCGAGGTCAGGGCTTCGCCCCTCGCCCGCGGAGGCATACAGTGGCCCGCTGCTACGGGCCCTCTCACTCGGTTCGGCCTACTACGGCCTGTAGCATTTGGCGTAGCAAGCTACGCCTGTGTGAATGGTTGCTATGAATATTTCTGTAGGCGCGTCGCGACGCTATTTCACATAGCGCCGCTTGCTTCACGACACCACGGCGGTCAGTCCCCATCAGGTGAGACCTCCAGTTACCTGGAGGAGGCCCGTTGAAGACGACCAGCGACAGTGATGCCGACTCGACGCACCTACAGGTAGATATGTAGTTTACCCTCGCCCCGCTTACAGATCTAGCCGTTTACGGATTGAGGGATAAACAGTCGTGTTTGTGTGAGCGGCTTGTGTTGTTGTGTAACACCGCTCAGTGTCAACGTGCGTCGCGGCCCGCGTCGCGCCTGCACGTGTTATGTTGGATGCATGTGTAGTTAAGGTTGTCTGTATTTAGTTACGTGATATGCCTATATTAACTTAGAACACACCACGCAACAGATGTATGTGTACATCTGTAGAGTCTTATTATTTCGAGTAAGCTGCGTGTAACCTGGGTGCGGCTTACTCGAGGCGTCATATCCGGTGCGATGGGGTCAGTTGTCCGCTACCAGGTCGCGGGGCAGGGGTCTCGCGTCAGGTGGGCGCGCGTGCAATGGCGCTATCTGCTTGACATGGGGCCAGGCAGAAGCGTCGGCACGCGCGAACATTACCTTCGCGAGTCGCCCTACAAACTCGTCCAGGCTCTCAATCCCGAGGTCCCGGTGGAGTACGTCGTTCCTCACGAAGCGAGGAGCGTCAACAATGGTCCGCAGCGCAAGGTTTTGTTGCGCGCGGAGCGTCTTGCGGCTCGACTCCTTCGTGAGGGCGAACCACGCTGGGGCGGCGTACGTCAAGATTGGGCCAAATTGAGTGAATGCCATTTTGCCGCCGTGCGGACTCTTTTATACGGTAGTATTGAAGGTGGGGCAACGACGTAGCGCGCTACGACGTAGCGATCACTAACTCCGCCCAGCAGCGAGGAGGTGGGAGAATGTCGTAGCGCGCTACGGCGCCATAGTGCGCCATAGCCCGATGCACGTGTTGTTCACAATGTGACGCCGACACGGCCATGCTGACGTGCGGACGTCCTCGCACGCTTAGCCCACAATGCCACATCTAGAACATGAAAAACTGATTAAGTACCGTTTGGTCATCCTGCTATTGTTTCTGGTCCGGTCTACCCTTCAGATATTTAACCACTTGGTCCAGCCAGCTATGACTCTACAAGGCTTGGTCCGGTCAACTTCTGACCCTCCAGATATTTAACCACTTGGTCCAGTCAGCTATGACTCTACAAGGCTTGGTCCGGTCAACTTCTGACCCTACAAGATCAGTCCCCTGGTCCGGCAATAGTTTTGCCCTTTAGGTGTATCCCTTCAGTTAAACTGGACCGGATCTAGCTAGGCCGAACAAGTATTGTTCCTTTAGCTTAATTAACAAATAGCTCAATACTTTGGCTGATGTACAAGTGCTATTGTTACAATTTTAATTGATTCAGGGCCAATAGATTCTACTGAAACAGCACGTAAACCAGGGTTTCTACAATTTGCATTATTATGAGAACTGGTAGATATAGTGTCACTTTTAGCAGCCATGGTATCACTATTGACAGAGGTATCACTATTGGCAGACATGGTATTATTATTGGCAGAGATAGTATCACTATTAGTAGACTGAATATCATCAAAGTTAATATGTTGCCTAGTCTCGTGAACAAGAACCTCTGTGTTGTTATTATCCGCCGACACGTCATCCTCATCATAATTTTCTGTGATTTCACTTGACTTCACTGACTTGACTTTCATTTGACTGACCACGGGATACTTCTCGCAAGTTTTCGTGAGAGTATTTGTAGACTCTATTGTTTCCATTAATGTGTTTTAATTCGTACCCATCATTTTCCAAAATAGCGTTTATTTTAAAGGGGCCTTTGTATTTACAGTCTAGTTTCGTTTGGTGTCTTTCTTTGCATTTAACAAAGACAGAGTCACCTACTGAAAAAGGTTTAACTATAGCTTTACCCTTGTTAAATCGACCTGTGTCATATTGAGCCAGCTTTTTACACTAGCAGAAGCATCGGATCGAATGGTTTCGAGGTTTAACCTATCTTTATCAGGATTATTAGTCTTGATATTCTTAATATCCTTAATGAACTGCCCTTAATTTGGTATTATTTCCAAGGGCGTGAACCCTGTTACTCTACAACGAGTACTATTAAGAGTTAATTGGATGTCGCCTACATGATCTTGCCATAAGCTGTCCGAATATGTTTCAACTATAGTGAGCATACGCTCGACCTGACCATTTGCCCTACTGGAACCAGTGGCTATAATATGATATGATTATCTTTACAAAAATTCTTAAATTCAGCATTGTCGTATGATCTACCACGATATGCAACTATTCTTTTAGGAGCGCCAAACAAGTTCACTGCATTTTTAAGTGATTTAATAGCATCAGATGCATTTGGGTTAAGGTATGCTCTAACAAGACGAAATTTGTAAAACCATCAATAATCACGGAACAATACTCCTTACGCTCGCTTTTTCGGCTGAGTTTGCCAGTTAAATCCAAATGAATTGTATGCCATGGAATGGGCAATTTAGGGATTGGATACAGATGGTCCTGCTGGGCACCCGACGGACCTTTGGAAACCTTACAAACGACGCAAGAATCTTTTTTTTTTTTTTTTTTTTTTTGAACATTTTTTTGGAACCAATAAGGATCGTATAATTTATAGAGCGTTTTTTCATAACCATGGTGTTTTATTTCGCTGTGTACATGATTAATCATTGATCAGGTTAAAGAGTGTGGCAATATTGGTAACCATTTAGTGGTTTTATTACGTTAGATTTTACGATAAAGTATGCCCTGTCTAATATCGTATGTGTGTGATATTTCAGACGGTAAGTAATTTGAACGGAATTTGGAAATAATATCTGATATTTCAGAATCACGTTGTTCTACAGATAACCAACACCTCTCTAGTTCAGCCAAATTTACAATTTTAGCTGGTTTATGAGTAAAAGATGTGTCAGCATGATTACGTGAAAGAAAGTCTGCATGTGCCATATTTTTTCCCTCTTTATAAATTATATCAAAGTCATACGACTGAAAAATTGCCCACCACCTGTGTACTCTAGGTGTAATGTCCTTTTTGGAATGAGAGGCCTCTAAAGCGTTATAGTCAGTAAAAACCGTAAATTTACGCCTATACAGGTAATGTCGAAAATGTTCCACATATTTAACTACGGCTAATGTTTCCAATTCATACGAATGATAACGATTTTCAGCACTTGTGGTTTTCTGACTAAAATAAGCGACCACATCAGGTAGACTTTTTTTTTTGTATAGTCCCATATCCTTCACTGCTTGCATCAGAGTGGAGTTCAATGGGTAAAGAGTCTTTTTTTTTTTAAACTGACTCAGAAATTACATATTTTACTATTTTCTGATGTACGTCATTATGTTCACAGGTCCAATTAACTGTATCCTCTTTTGACCGCGGTTAAAGGATACAAAGGTTTAATTTTGAGAAATTTGGAATATATGGTCGAAAATATGTGGCTAGGCCTGTAAATTGATAGACCTGAGTAGCAGTGCTTGCAGGAGGGATATTTTTAGGGCTTCAACCTTATGAGGATTTGGTCTAATTTCTCCAGAGGATATTACGAAACCCAGATATTCAATTTTTGTTAAAGGATAGCTGTCTGGTCGAGTATTGCTATTGAGTTCCCGGTAATCAACACACATACGATCGCTACCGTCCCTTTTTTAAATTAATAATATGGGACTCGCGAAAGGCGAAGAACTTTCTCGAATTATGTTAGCATTTAGTAATTCTTGAACCTTGTTATTAACGATCCCTAACTCGGTGTAAACTTGTGTTGTCTTGTGTTCCCAAATAGCCTGTAAGGTCGCCTATGTACAGTTTTATTTGGATTTATGAGATCTTTTTTTAGCTCCCCGGTCTTAATACGCGTAGTGGGAAGATTTTGTTTCAATTTCAATCAAAAGTTCCTTTTCTTTACCGGTAAGATCTGAGTCAATCGAATTAATGTCGAGAGGCATTTCCAATTTAGAGCTAAGCTTTGATATTTTATTTTTGGAAAAAGTTAAGGCATCGTTACTAACTACAACGGTCTACATCGTTACTAAATATTCCTTGCCCCAAAATGACGCGACCTAATAATACGTTTTCATTGAGACATTCGTCAGGCAAGACATGATATGATATGTAACATCGAGAAGACAGTTTTGTACCATGTTTGGGTATTTTATTTGGAGTGAGCAATTAACGTTATTAGAACCGATCGATTTGCAGTTACCCCGAAATGGTGTCGACGGACGGGGCATTTTCGTGTACGATTCAGACGTGCCTGGTTCTTCATCTCTTATCTTTAATGAGAAGCTGCGCAGTGTGCAGGAGAGTTGATTCTTATCATTTATAACGAAACAATAGAGTTTAGGGCTAATTATATCATCGCACTGTGACAGGGTAGATATGGAAAAACCGGTTAGTACATTTTCCGGTAATTTCGCATTCCTGCCTCGACTGGGGTTTCTTTATCATCAATTTGAAATTTAATTAAATCAAAATGATCCCTCATTGTCATGGATTTGGAAAATTTAAAGACCAGTATTTCCTGAACAGCAACCCATGAAATATTATCTGGCTTGATTTTAACGCACACCAGTTGATCATGTCGGTTCCAGGTGCATCAGAATCGAAAGGAACCAACATTGACTGCGTACTGGGTGTCATGTAGCTATCTGCTATTTTTTTAAAATAATAATTGATTCCATTGTTTCATTTGAAAATAATATTAATACTTAATCTATAAATCTCAACGACGTAATTTAATATTTTGTAAAATAATAAGATCAGATTCGATCCATACCACAGCGTGAGGACGGGACTTAATTCCGATGCCGCGAGAAATCGCGGCACAGCGGACAGAGCTAGCTCCGGCGGGATCTCATGGCGTCATGTAGAGTGCAATTGTCGCAATCCAGTGCTGGGCATGCCACTATTGCGGCGATAAGTGGGCTCTTTGAGGAGTGGCTAGAGAGGCTCCACGGCGTTTTCAGCTTCCGCCTGACGCAGGTCCTCATCGGGCACGGTTGTTTGGAGAGGTTCCTGTTCCAAATCAGGCGGGAGGAACCGCCCCGAGGACACGGTGGAGGTCTGCCCGGCTTGGGTAGAACACCGCCGTGCCCTCGTGGAGGCGATCGGTGACAGGGATCTCTCGCGTCCGGCCCTGGTACAGGCCATTTGGTACTGAGCGAGAGGGCATGGGATACCGTTACCTCCTTTTGCGAAGCAGTAATGCTCGCAAAGGAGCAGGTGGAACGCGTGAGGGAGAGGCAAAATTCAATTGGCTACCCTAACCTAACCGCCGCAGGAGACGCCCTGGGCGTCGGGAATCGCAGGCCGATTCCCGGCCACCGCAGGCGCGTGAGCAATGGGTAGCTCGCCGTCCGATAAGGACCAGGCCCGGGTCGACGGCGCGTTGTGTTCCACGCGCGCCCCTTTAAAAAAAAACAAAACTAACACCTAGGTACACACTTCAACTAACAAATAGGAGGATCCTTCTTTGTTGTAGTACAATGAAGTCTAGTACCTATCTTGTTCATTATCAGCCTTTATCTAGTTCATACTCACCTATTACCTTACCTGTTGAAAGTCTTCACTTCATGTTAGTGTGTATGTGTGATGGATATTAGATACAAAGGGTAATGAATAAAATTAAAAAAACTTGAAGAAAAGTTCATAGTTTATTGGGGGAGCCCTGATGAGTCATTTGGACAAGAACGATCACCAGGGCTCCCCATAATCAGCACGCTCTTCGAGCCATTGATTCCAAATGTTGGGAGCCGGTGTTTCTGGCGGTTGAGCTGCTGGTGGAGGCCGCCGTCCGGTCCTGCAAAAAATAAAATAATTATTTGTAGGTAAAAAATATTTTTATTATATTTTATTTCTTTTTTTCGCATCCGAATATGAACTACCTTAACCGCCAAAGACCGGGCGCCTTTTAAAGGTTACCCCCGAAAAAAAAAAGCAAAGTTGTTAGATCTTGTAAGTACTAACGTCATGTCCATATATTCCCCGTTGTCCACCAGCAGCGGGTGTGAGTTTTGCTCCAACCGCCGTATGCTATCCTGTATTTCGGCGATTGGAAGCAACAACCGCCGAATCTGTTGAAGTAAAAGAATGAAATCATATTTCTTCTGTATAGGGTAACCATAAAAATGTAGCATATTATTATTCCGTTATTAACTTTAACCTATTACTATACTATATTGTTTATAGTTTATTTTTAACTTCTATCCCCAAAATTGTAATAACTTATATTTTTAGTCTTTCAATATCATAATCATATTTTTTTAAGTAAAACTTTCTGTTCTTCCGTGGGGTGGGGACCTGGTGATTTGTAATACAGGCATTTTACCTCTAACTTAGGCACCATCTCCTCACATTGCTGAAAAATATTTAAAAAAAAATGTGAAACCTATAAATAAGCCATCGTATACTATCTATCTTCTACTCGTGTTGCCGTCATTCGTGTTGCCAAAATTTGCCTTTGGCATATCCACTAGCAATCCAGTTTCTTTGCGAAATCTGGCCTGGATTTCCAGTTTCCTTTCGTTTTCGATTTTTTTCTCGTCTTCAGTTTTCCTCTCTCTGTATTTTTTTACAGGCAATTTATAAGCTAAGTGGATAATGCTTTCGAAAAAACGAATTCTCGCATGTAGAACCGAAAGTCCAAACTCGATAGCTTCAGGACTAATCTCTTTTTCAACATCTAATCGGTTGAAATCCTTAGAAGTTGCACCGCATATGTAGCACCGGTTTGTGGATTTCGTGCCACTGGCAGCATTGCAGACCTTTCCGTCTATCATTGTCATCATGAACACATATTTACTAAAAACTTTTTCCCATTTAAATTCACCTCTGTTGCATTTAGTGAATTAGCAGAGTTTTTGATATAATTAATTTCTTCTTCTGTTATATCAGTACTCTCTTTCACGAAACGAAACCTTATTGGCCGGCAATATCGTATCTAAGACGATGTTGGGTCCTAGATTTCTAACATTTGGAAGGGCAAACTTTACACATTTCGTTTTCTTGGCATTGAGAACTAGGTTATTTGTCGTAAACCAACCCGTAACCATTGAGAGTGCACTGTTTACATCGTCAAAATCTTGTCTGTTCCTGTCTACTTTAAAAATAAGAGAAGTATCATCTGCAAACAGTACAACTTCACAGATACCCTTTACATAGAATGGTAAGTCATTGATATATACTAAGAACAAGAATGGACCCAGTATTGAGCCTTGAGGTACACCTAACTGAACTGGTAGCCCGGACGATTTCACACCATCAACATCTACACATTGGGACCTATTATGTAAATAAGAATTTATAACGTTGAGAGCTTCGTTTTGCACACCGTAATGTCGCAGTTTACGCAAAAGCGTGTCATGGTGCACGCAGTCAAAGGCTTTGGAGAGATCACAGAAAACCCCAATAGCATTTTGCGAGTTCTCCCATGCGTTAAATATGTGTTTCAGCAAAGCAACACCCGCATCTGTAGTGGAGCGACCCTTTGTAAAGCCATATTGTTCATTATGAAGGAGGCTATTTAAATTAAAATGTCTTAGCCCCATTTACACATTATCTTCAGGCTATCTCGTTCTTGCTCTTTTAATGTCAGTAGGACTTCTTCTAGGAATGTTGACAGGCGCCTAACGGTTAGATCAATCAAAGGTTGTAAATCGCTTTCGGCCGAGGTACTCGCTACTTTACATGCCTCTGTGGGTGGGTACCATTCTGTTTTTGCCTTTTGTAATTTGCTATAACAAGGGAAGAACTTTTTGTTAGTATTTCTAATTATTTCGTACTGTCGACGAGTTAAGTCAGCTTCTACAAACATTGCCAATGCTTGTAATGGTGTAAGAGTGCAAGTTTGATTTTCTTTTCTTGCTTCAGAAAATAATCTTTTATATTTTGTGCACGTGTAGGACTACTGATGATATCTTTTAATATATCGGAAGCATTTCGTTTTCCACTTTTCTCAATCTGTGCAGCATGAACGATCACTTCTTCTTCTATATTAGACCGTATCTCCTCAGTTTTCTTCCTTTTAGATCTTTCACTTGACTCTCCAAATAACTTAGATGGGCGGCCTGGCCGATTTTGTGCAACCACGGGAATCTCAATAGTTCCTTCAAGCCACGAATCATTGTATTTGCGAAATACGTCTTCCTTCTTATGAGCGTTTGACCACCTTTGTATTAATTGGCTTTTAAAATGAGAAAAAGTGCGTTTCAAGCTCTTAATTTGGTCTTCTGAGTACCCTTTGAATGACAGCAGCTCCTCATTGAAAAAAGTCGATTTTTCTTCCAAATTAGGCAAATCAAAGCTCTGCATGCGGTTGAATAAGTATTTACGGGTCACAGTTCTTGCTCCCGGGGTATTTTGTGAACCTTTAACAAATACAAACAGAATTTCTATAAAAATGAACTTGAACATAAATAATGACTTTAAGTTTTCGAAAACAAAAACAGGTTCAATTAGCTACTTATCCGCGACTTTCCGCGGCTAATTTTTAAATTATATACTACTGAAAGCTTTAATCTTTCGGCTCTATCAACAATTATTACAGGATCTAACTTGGAAGTATAACAAATACCCTATTAAACACAAATCATACCTAAAAAACTACTCCATAATACGCGAGACATTCAATACACCAAAATTAATCTTTTCAAGCGTTAAAAATATCGACCTTCTATTTTAAATAATAGATAATTACCTGCTGTATCAGGATCCATAACTTTTTCTTTCGAAATAAACTCAAGATAATAAATATTCACTGTTAGTTTTTGGTTGCAAACGAACGCCACGAAAACAGACACATTCACCAAGCGGGACGATCGAATTCCGACTACACGTGGAAGCGCAGCATGCACGGGGGAAAGGTGGGAGGGGCTGGGTATTGTTCTCAAATCTGTCCCCTAGCTCAGGTAGTCGTTCTTTTTTAACTGTTTTGCATTTTGTAAATTTTTATTATGGCCGCTAAATCGTTCAAATACCCGTATGTGCAGCGTGAGGAGGCGAAACGTCGGGACTTAATTCCGATGCCGCGAGAAATCGCGGCACAGCGGACAGAGCTAGCTCCGGCGGGATCTCATGGCGTCATGTAGAGTGCAATTGTCGCAACCCAGTGCTGGGCATGCCACTATTGCGGCTATAATTGGGCTCTTTGAGGAGTGGCTAGAGAGGCGCCACGGCGTCCTCACCTTCCACCTGACGCAGGTACTCATCGGGCACGGTTGTTTGGGGAGGTTCCTGTTCCAAATCAGGCGGGAGGAACCGCCCGGAGGACACGGTGGAGGTCTGCCCGGCTTGGGTAGAACACCGCCGTGCCCTCGTGGAGGCGATAGGTGACAGGGATCTCTTGCGTCCGGCCCTGGTCCAGGCCATGTGGTAAGGAGCGAGAGGGTATGGGATGCCGTTACCTTCTTCTGCAAAGCAGTAATGCTCGCGAAGGAGGAGGTGGAACGCATGAGGGAGAGGCAAAATTCAATTGGCTACCCTAACCTAACAGCCGCAGGAGACGCCCTGGGCGTCGGGAATCGCAGGCCGATTCCCGGCCACCGTAGGCGCGGGCTTACGGACGGTGAGCAGTGGGTAGCTCGCCGTCCGATAAGGACCAGGCCCGGGTCGACGGTGCGTTGTGTTCCATGCGCGCCCCTTTTAAAAAAACAAAACTAACACCTAGGTACACACCTCAACTAACAAATAGGAGGATCCTTCTTTGTTGTAGTACAATGAAGTCTAGTACCTATCTAGTTCATTATCAGACTTTATCTAGTTCATACTCACCTATTACCAGCCTTACCTGTTGAAAGTCTTCACTTCATGTTAGTGTGTAAGTGTGATGGACATTAGATACAAAAAGTAATGAATAAAATAAAAAAACTTGAAGAAAAGTTCATAGTTTATTGGGGGAGCCCTGATGAGTTATTTGGACGAGAACGATCACCAGGGCTCCCCCCTTGAAGGACGCACGCTCTTGGAGCTATTGATCCCAAGTGTTGGGAGCATGTGTTTCCGGCGGTTGAGCTGCTGGTGGAGGCCGCCGTCCGGTCCTGCAAAAATGAAAATAATTATTTGAAGGTAAAAAATATTTTTATTATATTTTATTTCTTTTTTTCACATCCGAATATGAACTACCTTAACCGCCAAAGACCGGGCGCCTTTTAAAGGTTTCCCCCCGAAAAATAAAAGCAAAGTTGTTAGATCTTGTAAGTTACTCACGTCATGTCCATATATTCCCCGTTGTCCACCAGCAGCGGGTGTGAGTTTTGCTCCAACCGCCGTATGCTATCCTGTATTTCGGTGATTGGAAGCAACAACCGCCGAATCTGTTGAAGTAAAACAATGAAATCATATTCCTTCTGCATAGGCTAACCATAAAAATGTGGCATGTTATTATTCCGTTCTGTGGGGTGGGGGGGACCTGCTGATTTGTAATACTGGCATTTTACCTCTAACTTAGGCACCACCTCCTCACATTCCTTAAAAAAATAAAAATATGTGTAACCTATAAATAAGCTTGTCATTGTGAGGAGGAATAAAGAACTTATTATTACTATTAAATTAATAACAAAAGTGGCGCTAAACAATCAATAACGGTTTATACCTCCCACACCGATTCCACTAACATTACCACCGCGGTCGATGCGTCGTAGACCTGCAGCTCCTCCACGTTCTGATAGACATGTCAGAAATGAAACAAATAAAATAATAATAAAACAATATTGCTTACATAAAATATTCATTACATGTTGATACTTACTCGTTGGTAGATGGAGCTGTTTCGTCTGCAGGCTCACAACATATGACGCGGCGGATGGCCCGGCTCCAAGAGCTCATAATTATTAGATTAATATTAATAAAAATGTATTATCCAGCACACGCGGTAAAAGTGAAATGTGTCAGTGTCAAATTTAAATCGGAAACGAGCGAATGAATGACGAAACAAAACAATGTTACCATATAATAATTTTTTTATTACGAATGTGTCAGGGTAATATAATATTCGTTCGTGATGAATCCACCACAACTCGTTTTCAGATTCGTGTCCTATATGTTGCTATTACCGAAATTTTTTAATTTTGTGAGCATGCAATAAAAAATTAAACTAAAAAGATTTAAAAAGATATTTATTTTTTGGATTTTTTGCCCACGCCTTTCCCTTTGAGCGTGGGTAACTCCGGCCGGAGGCAGGGCCGTTTGGCGGGTCGGTCGTCAATTATGACGGCTCTCTTCGCCGCCCGGAGTAAAGCCGACATAGTTGTCGGACCTTCACCGCCGCTGTCCTCGGCAACGCTTCTTCCGGTTCCGCTTCCCCCGGGCACGCCAATGCCATCGGCGGCGTCAGTCGGGGGCAGAGACTCCAATGGCACCCAGTGGCTGGGATTGGTATCCTCGTCTTGCCTAACAAAAAGTTATAAATATGTAATAGGACCATTGGTTCGACGATAATCATCTATGTAATAATAACCTCAAAAAAACTAAGTACATAAATACACATAATAATCATGAAATGACGTGTCCCACTCTGGGTGGAGCGGGAGGGCGTGTCAGGCTCTTACTGACTAAAACCCACCCGTGTTCCTTCTGTTGCCTGTGCAATGCCAGGGGGCCACGGTATCCCTTTCGGACTTTCCCGCAACCCCGGCAGGCAATGGTCTAATCGGACCCCTTCACTCGCTGACACTCTTTGAGGCGCGCGTGGAACACAACGCGCCGTCGAGCCGGGCTTGGTCCTTACTGGACGGCGAGCTACCCATTACTCACCGTCCGCAAGCCCGCGCCTACGGTGGCCGGGAATAAGCAATTGATTCCCGACGCCCAGGGCGTCTCCTCCTGCGGCGGCTAGGGGCGTGAGGGCGCGAAATTTGCCTCTCCCTCACGCGCTCTGCCTCCTTTACGAGCATTACTGCTTCGCAGAAGGAGGTGACGGCCTCCCATGCCCTCTCGCTCCGTACCATGGCCTGGACCAGGGCCGGACGCGAGAGATCCCCGCCACCGATTGCCTCCACGAGGACACAAGGTGCTCTGCCCAAGCCGGGCATACATCAACCGTATGCTCCTCCGTGTCCTCCGGGCGATCCACGCAGTGATGACACCCGGGCGTTTCCTCCCGCCTTATCCGAAATAGGTACCTCCCGAAACAGCCGTGTCCGGTGAGGACCTGCGTCAGGCAGAAGGTGAGGACGCCGTGGCGCCTCTCCAGCCACTCCTCAAAGACGGGACTTATCGCCGCAATAGTGGCGTGCCCAGCACTGGGTTGCGACAATCGCACTCTGCATGACGCCATGAGATCATGAGATGAGTCGTTAAAAAAAAAAAAAAGTACCTACTCTGTGATAGCAAACGACAACGTACAACTTTGTACCTTCTTTTTAGTTTACGACCATTCAAAATCAGGCTATAGTCATCGGACCATACTGCCTAGGTTTACGTGAATTGTTTCATTTGAAAATAATATTAATACTTAACCTATAAACTTCGTGGAACATATCGTACGCAGCATAGAACCACCACAAGAGGTAAGAAACCAAGTACTTGTGAATAACGTTTTCTGTTTCTTAAGATGTAAATCTGGGTAACAAAACAAGTAATGTTTACTATGTTTTATAAGTCGGTTTATAACATTCGCTCGCGTTGACCACATATTTTTAATATTGGCCTTATATCACTAAGTCTTAAATGTCGCTGGCAGATCCGAGCACGATCCGGTATGTAGAGATTAAAGTAACTGAGGAGGTATACCTTGATAGAATTTGGAAGTCGGCGTAACAATGTGTTTCGGCAACTGTCCATCATACAGCGCCGAGATGTATTAGCAGCTCGAGCCAATCTTGGTATAGCTATTGAAGCTCTAACCCGTTCTGGAATTACAGGCATGGCCAGTCGGTCTTCATTTAAACCGGAGTCAATTCTGTGCCAGCAGGGATGGCATATTGATCGCGTGCCGTCGAATGGCACCTGTAAAAAAAACGTAAATGTAAAATAAGCTTGATTTAGATTTATTTAATGGACGCGTAGCATTCAAATACATCTATCTATACTTTAACAAAACTGTAACAGAAATGTTTGTACATTGAACAAAGCCCCTAGTATGAGTTTGTAAAACCTATTGTTCACTATAAAACACGTTAGCGTCTACCGTAGCTTGTCATTTTTGCCGGGTTACATTTTGACCATAGCAACTAGGCTGTTAGCAGCTAACTTAGTGATATAAGGCCAATATTAAAAATATGTGGTCAACGCGAGCGAATGTTATAAACCGACTTATAAAACATAGTAAACATTACTTGTTTTGTTACCCAGATTTACATCTTAAGAAACAGAAAACGTTATTCACAAGTACTTGGTTTCTTACCTCTTGTGGTGGTTCTATGCTGCGTACGATATGTTCCACGAAGTTTGCACGATCTTGTAGAAAACGAATATTAAGAACGTGTCTACGGCGTCGCAAAAGTGACCGATGACACACAACACAATGATTGTGGTCTTCCATATCAACATCCAATCGTTTGCACTACCAAGTCCGGGAAGATAAAAGCCAAGTTGTTAAAATAAAATACAATCAAAGTAGGTACTAGAACAACGAGCACAACGTACGCACACGAAATCAAGACATCGAGTGCGTCATCATACAAACGAAGCGACATACCTGTGCGGCAATGGTGTCACTATTCTTCTCTCTCTAGCACACGGGAAAGAGCGAAACGGCAATGTTAGCTATTTGTTACCTGCTGCACGAATCCTGCGTATGCGGCCGACGAACAATAGAACTCGTTTTTTATCTAGAATGGCAAACTTTTTCGTAATAAAAATAATTTCAATTTCATTAAAAATATTTTAATGCAGTATAATATGCACTATTTTATATTATGAATATCACTGCCGCCTTTATATAAGTAGTTAAGTAGCCTTTATTTCATATTTTGCTTGCTTTTAAGTAATATGGTCGAATAAAAAATAGGATAACCAAAGCAGTTTTTTCTTTGTATGACTATGATTACGGACATCACATATATATATACTTAATACCCATAAAATGTACAAAAATCTGAGACAGGTTTCTTTTGCGCCGGGGCTGGGGTAATTTTGTATGAAATTTGCGCATTCTCCTTTACCACCCAGGGCCACTGCTCAAGATTATGTCGATTTATTAGACGAGATTGTCCTTCCAACATTGCAACTATATTATCCACAAGAAGATGTTGCTCCAATAAACTTTGTTCAAGATAACGCAACAATTCATACGGCAAATCGTTAGAACTTGGTTCGACAATAATAGAGCAAATTTAAATCGTATTCCGTGGCCTGCAAAGTGTGCCGATTTAAATCCTATAGAAAATTTATGGGGCTTAATGGTTCAAAAATGGTCAAATAGAAACGAAAGAACTAGAGAAGCACTTATGGATCACTGCCTCACAGTCTGGGAAAGTTTAAGGGGTACTGACATATGTGACAAATTGATTGGATCCATGCGTAACCGGCTCCAGGCTGTGATTGACAATGAAGGTGGATATACGCGGTTTTGAATATTTATGATAAAAAAATTACTGGAGAGATTTAAATTAATTTAGTCGTAGCCTTCGGTGATAAGTGTTTATTTTGTGCACCGCTAACCATGCTTTCTATATAATTGTGTTAAGATTGAGGTTTGTGTCATAAATTTCTTAATAAATATAAAGAATAAATAACTTTGTTTTTCTAAAGATTTTATTAATCAATATTTTAGCTGAAATCTTCTAAGCCCCCATAATCATAAAATTTAAAATAAAATAGGTTTAAACGGCCTTTAAACCTATTTTATTTTAAATATGTTGTTTTGGTCCGTCACTTTGATATTTATGTTTGAGAAAGAGACAAAACTTTTTAACTAATATAGGTTTGAAGAATAAGCGGGTTAGTTGACTAGCTATCATATATTGACAATATAATTTTGTTCTTTTTTATTTGTTTCTTTTTTCTTATGGGACCACAGGACCAAAAAGTAATTATTACTCGGAAATCGGTAATGATCGTTTGCCCTCGCTCCAGTTGACGTTAGCCCCTAGAAACGTAAAGTTGTCGATGGTAAACATTATGACGTTTATTGTTTGTGCAGTGACAGCGTTAACATAATAGCTCTAAATGGCGAAAGTTTGCTACACGATATTCAACCTTAGGTGGGTCCCAAATTAAAGCTCGTGACTGTACAATGAAGTCTAGTACCTATCTAGTTCATTATCAGCCTTTATCTAGTTCATACTCACCTATTACCAGCCTTAAGTGTTGAAAGTATTCACTTCATGTTAGTGTGTATGTGTGATGGATATTAGATACAAAGGGTAATGAATAAAATAAAAAAACTTGAAGAAAAGTTCATAGTTTATTGGGGGAGCCCTGATGAGTCATTTGGACAAGAACGATCACCAGGGCTCCCCATAATCAGCACGCTCTTGGAGCCATTGATCCCAAATGTTGGGAGCCGGAGTTTCTGGCGGTTGAGCTGCTAGTGAGGCCGCCGTCCGGTCCTGCAAAAATGAAAATAATTATTTGTAGGTAAAAATATTTTTATTATATTTTATTTCTTTTTTTCACATCCGAATATGAACTACCTTAACCGCCAAAGACCGGGCGCCTTTTAAAGGTTTCCCCGGATGGCCATTTTGCGTGTATGTGACGCATATTTTCCCTCAATTTTTTTTTTTTGTGTTTTTTCCTTTGCTTGCGTCATATGTACCGCAAATAAACGTATTTTCTTTCTTCTTCTTTCTTCTTTCCCACTAAAAAAAAAAAAAAAAACCTATAAATAAGCTTGTCATTGTGAGGAGAAATAAAGAACTTATTATTACTATTAAATTATTAACAAAAGTGGCGCTAATCAATCAATAACGGTTTATACCTCCCACACCGACTCCACTAACATTACCACCGCGGTCGATGCGTCGTAGACCTGCAGCTCCGTCACGTTCTGATAGATATGTCTGAAATGAAAAAAAAAAATGAAAATAATTATTTGTAGGTAAAAATATTTTTATTATATTTTATTTCTTTTTTTCACATCCGAATATGAACTACCTTAACCGCCAAAGACCGGGCGCCTTTTAAAGGTTTCACCGGATGGCCATTTTGCGTGTATGTGACGCATATTTTCCCTCAATTTTTTTTTTGTTTTTTCCTTTGCTTGCGTCATATGTACCGCAAATAAACGTATTTTCTTTCTTCTTCTTTCTTCTTTCCCCTAAAAAAAAAAAAAAAAAAAAACCTATAAATAAGCTTGTCATTGTGAGGAGAAATAAAGAACTTATTATTACTATTAAATTATTAACAAAAGTGGCGCTAATCAATCAATAACGGTTTATACCTCCCACACCGACTCCACTAACATTACCACCGCGGTCGATGCGTCGTAGACCTGCAGCTCCGTCACGTTCTGATAGATATGTCTGAAATGAAAAAAACAAATGAAAATAATAATAAAACAATATTTCTTACATGAAATATTCATTACATGTTGATACTTACTCGTTGGTGGATGGAGCTGGTTCGTCTGCAGGCCCACAACACATGACGCGGCGGATGGCCCGGCTCCAAGAGCTCATAATTATTAGATTAATATTAATAAAAATTTATTATCCAGCACACGCTGCAACAAGTTCAATAAAGTCAATTATGACACGCTGGCGCACGCGGTAAAAGTGAAATGTGTCAGTGTCAAATTTAAATCGTAAACGAGCGAATGAATGACGAAACAAAACAATGTTACCATATAATTATTTTTTTGTTACGAATGTGTCAGGGTAGATTAATATTTGTTCGTGATGAACCCACCACAACTCATTTTCAGATTCGTGTCCTATATGTTGCTATTACCGACATTTATTTAATTTTGTGAGCGTGCAATAAAAAATTAAACTAAAAATATATTTATAAAGTGGGTACGTACGGGTGATAAATGAAAGCCGGTATAGTCACTAGCTTGGTGTAATATTCAATGTTCCACACACGACACACATATAACAGTTTGAAGAATGGAAGGTGAAAGTCTACACAAGAAGAAGCACAATAGAATTCACGAAAGCACAAGTAGAAAGCAGATAGGCAGAGCACATATATTATTAGTGTTGGTAACAAGCGCGCGAGATGCATATGATAGCAAAAGCTGAAACGTGCGGTTAGCCCAGTGGCATCTAACGGACTGGCGAGTGGCGAGCCGGCGAGGCGCAACGAAGCGGGAGGGTCTCACTCGCTCGCTGCGCGGCCGCCGCTGCCAGCGGTCGATGACTCACGCGCTTGTTATTCACATAGATCACTACTAATAATAAAATCTGTACGTCCGTGATATTATATACAGTTAGTGATATACAATGTCGCCCATGCGCATGTGACCGCCCGTAATATTCTGAATATTCATGAAAAATTGGTCGAAAATAAACTTCAAAAGGGGGGGTCTATCTATAACATTTTTCATGTTATTCAATTTTTAATTTGTTAAGTAGAGTTTGTAGATTTGCTTTCTATTTTTTGACACATCTCCGAAGTTTATGGGTCGATTTGGATTCTGTTTATTATTTCCAAAAGCTTATGAGTTATTTTAACAGGTTAATTAACATTTATACTAAAAATTATCGACTACGAAAAAAAAGACGGAATCGAAGTAATTTTTTCGGTAAAAAATTGTGTATTTATTTTAAAAAAACTAGTGTAAGTCCATAAATTATCCCCATAGGACGACTTTTTTAATTATTATTTGTAATCTACTACATAACAGCTAAAAATTCACAGATCATTATTAAACCAAACTGTAACTAAATCCAAAGTAAAACTCTAAAACTCTAAGGGTCAAATTTAGGAAAAGAAAATGTGAAAGTCAATTAAATGTCCCCGCTCTTAGTAGTGAGTACTAAAAGGTTAAACTAATAAGGAGGACGATAGTGGAAATAAAAACAAGCAAGCAATAGCCAGATTTTTACTTAAAAAAATAAAAAAAACAAGAATTTTAATTAATTACATTTTCGAAATGGCCCCCACCTTCCTGTAAACAAACTAAAGCCCTCATGGCAACACTTTTTATTGTACGACGTAATTCTTCAGGGTTTTCTTTCATTTCTGCAGCAGCAGCAAAAATCCTAGCCGTTAATTGCTCGCGGCTTTCAATGGGCACGGCATACATTTTTTGTTTCATGTAGCCCCAAAGATAAAAATCTAAGGGTGTAAGGTCGGGAGATCGCGGCGGTCAAGCAATGGGACCTCCTCTGCCAATCCATCGCGGATAATTTTGATTTAAATAATCACGAACTAGTCGTGCGAAGTGTGCTGGAGCTCCATCTAATTGCAGATACATCCGCGTTCTTGTTTCGAGCGGTACTTCCTCCAAAAGCAACGGCAACGTATTGACTATAAAATCTAAAAATGCGTGTTGATCTAGTCTGTTTGGTAACACGAAAGGGCCAATAAGTTCATCGTCAATCATTCCAGCCCATACATTTATGGAAAATTGAGTCTGGAAAGTTGTTTCTCTAATGACGTGTAGATTTTCAGTGGCCCACACATGAAGATTGCGATGATTTGTTATACCCGCCCTTGTAAACGTGGCTTCATCAATCAATCTGCCTAGCCTTTTCCCAACTATATTGGGGTCGACTTCCAGTCTAACCGGATGCAGCTGAATACCAGTATTTTACATGGAGCGACTGCCTATCTGACCTCCACAACCCAGTAACTGGGTAATACGATACCCCTTGGTAAGACTGGTTGTCAGACTTTCGGGCTTCTGACGACCCGTAACGACTGTCAAAGATCCACGAATGACAACCGGGACCAACGGCTTAACGTGCTTTCCGAGGCACGGAGGAGTCTCGGTATGTAAAGATGGTCACCCATCCACAGACCAACCCCGGCAAGCGTAGCTTAACCTGACGGATCGACCCGTGGGGCAGTTACTACTTAGCCACGAGCTCCTCATTTTTTTTTTTTTTTTTTTTTTTTTTTTTTTTTTTTTTTTTTCATGTTTCTATAACCATTCTAATATAATGGTTTTATCCTAATACTAATGAATCAATTGTTGACCAATGAAATAAAATTAATCATGATTATTTCAGTTAAGTACGCTAGGCCTATAATAAGGAATATAAAAACTTAAGAATTAAAGATTAAAGATAAAGAATCAAAGCACCCAGTTAATCAATGCTATGCTTAGACAAGAAATCTCCTATGGATCCGACTCTAGTTTCACTCTCTGTGAGTTCAGCTTGCATCTTCTTAATGGTACTTTTCATAAAGTCAGTCATAACCCACTCCCTTGATGCCATGAACTTTGCCCACTTCACAGGAGAATTGCTTCTGATTGTGATCCCATCATTCTCTGTATCCTTACTTTCCCCTTTCATGACAATTGCATCACCCGTGTGAGTGAACTGTAAGGCTTGGGTATGGTTCCTTTTGTGAATGTAGGCTACAAAAAACACATTGGACACTGTTCCTGGAATCCCGTATTCCAGATTCATTCTCGCGTTTCTTGATCTTTCAAGCCCAAGAAGAGCCCCGACCCCGTGTACGAAGAAGAAATATGAGGGGTTAACCACTGTGGAGTAGGCAGACTTTCGGACTAATCCAAGATCGGATTGATAGGGAAAGTAGGAGTTACCGTCTGAAGCCTCCTCACCAGTTTTGCTCATCCGTATAAGATTTAAGGCTATTGGTTCATACGTTATCCAAGCAGGGACTTCGTCCAAATCCTCAGACCCTATTATGTGTAAGAAAAATCGTATGGATAATAGAGATGCACAATCCTTGTACCTGGCCGAAATCGTACTGATTCTGGCCTGTGCAAAGACAGCTTTTGGAAAGCGATGAAGGAACATATCAATCCCTGCTACGATCTTTAAATAATTGATGTCAGTCAACCAATTACCCACTAGAGCTATGAGGGCGTCTGGATTGGGCACATCTTCAGGTATTCCAACCGCCTGAGACACGATCCTAGCGGATATCTGACCTTGGTAATTTGTATCATGTATACCTCCCATCCTATATATGCTACAGAATACGACGAGTAGACCGACATTACAATCGACTGTTTGTCCCACCACTGAGTCTGATGGAGGTGTAGCCTGTACAAACTGGATGTCAAATAAATCCCAAACACATACATCACTATTCGGTGCAGCAATCTCTATTCCATATGATGTCCAGAGAGTCGGATTGGATATCTTGATAGTACTTAAATACCTATAAGCAAACTCCTTTCCCGCATCTAAATCGGGTGTGGAACTGCGTAAACTGTTCAGAAACGCCGACCTGGATGCCTCTATGGTACCGTATATAGTCTTTATAACCAATTGGGGCTTCGTAAAAAGTAAACGTGGCTTCATCTGTCCACAAAATCTTCCTCATAAAATTGTGATTAGCTCTTTGCTGTGCAATTATCCAATTACATAAAACAGATCTCGCACCGTAATCGACATTTCCCAAATGTTGTGCACGTCGGAAATGATAAGGATGCAGGCCTTCTTTTTTGAGAATTCTCCAAACTTATATTCTTGGTATACCTACTCTTATCGATAGGAGACGAATACTTAGCATAGGGTTAGCGCGCACTAATCGTAACACATCCTCTTCCACGTCTACATCAACAATCACGCCGGGCTCATTTCGTTGCGGAAATAATCCTCTTTCGCAAAAAAGACGATGTACGGCAATGAAGGATCGGTACCCAAGTACTGGTCTACTTGGATATCGACGTCTGTACTCTTCGACAGCAGCGCGTGCATTTCCATTACAAACACCGTAAATGAAATGCATGTCAGCCACATGAGACGGCGGTAGATCACGCAATCGTACCATTGCAATGATACGAGTAGTTAAGTTTGCTTAAACAAACTTTCCTCACAAGATTAAGTAGTGCACAAATCACAAAACACGTAGCGTCACGGGGTCAGTAATCAAGCGACTGAATGAAGTAACGCTAGCCGACAAGGGTGTGCACGTGGTAGGGACGCAATTGTTAAAAAGCTGTTTCTAGGAACCGGTTTCTACCTGAGCGACCCTTTTTATTTGAATAGTTGCAAATGTTCAACAAGTTGTTTGCTGGTTTTTTTTTAGAGATAGGTATTAGTAATGTTCTGTGAATTTTTAGCTGATATGTAGTAGATTACAAATAATAATTAAAAAAGTCGCCTTATTGGGATAATTTATGGACTTACACTAGTTTTTTTAAAATAAATACACAATTTTTTACCGAAAAAATGACTTTGATTCCGTCTTTTTTTTCGTAGTCGATAATTTTTAGTAAAATTGTGATGAGTGTAATGAGTCCTAAAAATAGCAAAAAGTACCTACTCTGTGATAGCAAACGACAACGTACAACTTTGTACCTTCTTTTTAGTTAACGGCCATTCAATATCAGGCTATAGTCATCGGACCATACTGCCTAAAATAATATTAATACTTAACCCATAAATCTCAACGACGTAATTTAATATTTTGTAAAAAAAATAAGATCAGATTCGATCCATACCACAGCGTGAGGAGGCGAAACGCCGGGACTTAATTCCGATGCCGCGAGAAATCGCGGCACAGCGGACTATCATAATCATATTTTTTTAAGTAAAACTTTCTGTTCTTCCGAGGGGTGGGGACCTGGTGATTTGTAATACAGTTATTTTACCTCTAACTCAGGCACCATCTCCTCACACAGCTAAAAAAAATAAAAATTGTGAAACCTATAAATAAGCATCGTCATTGTGAGGAGAAATAAAGAACTTATTATTACTATTAAATTATTAACAAAAGTGGCACTAATCAATCAATTACGGTTTATACCTCCCACACCGACTCCACTAACATTACCACCGCGGTCGATGCGTCGTAGACCTGCAGCTCCTCCACGTTCTGATAGATATTTCTGAAATGAAAATAATAATAAAACAATATTGCTTACATGAAATATTCATTACAGGTTGATACTTACTCGTTGGTGGATGGAACTGGTTCGTCTGCAGGCCCACAACACATGACGCGGCGGATGGCCCGGCTCCAAGAGCTCATAATTATTAGATTAATATTAATAAAAATGTATTATCCAGCACACGCTGCAAAAAGTTAAAAAAAGTTAATTATGACACGCTGGCGCACGCGGTAAGAGTGAAATGTGTCAGTGTCAAATTTAAATCGTAAACGAGCGAATGAATGACGAAACAAAACAATGTTACCATATAATTATTTTTTTGTATATATTGTTACGTTGTATTTTTTGTAGCTACCACTGGTTGGTATTACACAGCTACTTACCTAATAAATAAAAAATCAATTGCCTGTAAACATACGTAGTAAATTGTGTTGTTTCCAAGTAAAATATTTCATTGTAATTTGTGCAACTCTTTGACTTGCAATTGATAGAAGTGAAAGAGCGAAGGGATGGTTCTCCCGTTGCGCTGGCGCGCGCGGCGAGAGGAGTGAGGGACGGCGGCGGCGCCCGCTGCGAGCGCGGGCGAATTGGTGCCGATCCGCAGTCAGGAAACGCGATTTGTGCCAAGGGCACGTCCCTTTCGATCCCGACGGTCCGACTCGCGAGTGCAATAGTTTTAGCTTGATGTGTTTATCCTGATTAAACGCGATAATTACTTATAATTGACTTTGATTACTGAGTTACCCCTTTCAGCTCAGTAAGTGGGATTAGATTCCGTAAACGTCCACTAATTAATAAATGTGAACTCGAATGAATATTATACGTCGTATAATTATTAGTATTACGTGAGTGTTTTTGTTGTGTGAGTTGTGTAAACGTGCGTGTGCGCGAAAATGAGCGCGGATAACACAATAAAAGAAGAAATTAGCCGCATTCGTCGCGAGCTTTTAACAAATTTAGAAGAACAATTAAAATACCGCGTCCGTAAACTGGAAACGGAAGTTTACGGCGCGCCGGTTTCGCGTGATATCGATGAAGAGGGCTCTTTGACACCACCAATACCTACATCATTGACCATCGGACATGTGACACCGGCCGGGCGAGGCTGTGGTCATCAAGCAGCGCATGGGAGTGCATCCTGTACCTCTGTTCCCGCCACGACGTGCCAACATGGCTACTTCACGAGTTCGTGGACGCCTGCCACTACCGGTAACGGTCACCGGGCGGTTTCGCAAACCGCTGGACCAGTTGCGTCATTGCCGGCGGAGCCGACGCCGAATATGTCAGCCCCACAACTGGATTCAGGTATTTCTCAGTTTGCGATGCCGGGCGCCCCGTCGTCGCTTGGCGTCCATAGCACGGTCGGCGAGTGCGGGTTATCAGCCACGCGCGCCGAGGAGCTTTCACGTGATAATAACACGTTACCTGCCGCCGGTACGCCGTCGCAACTGAATTTCCCGACTTTGACGCCTGCAAATACGGGGTATGTTGCGCCTCCATCATTACTGCGATATGTAGGTCGTAGCGACCCTATACCGGAATTTGACCCCCAGAAAACCCTTACTACAATGGAACTTTGGATTCGTAAAATCGAAGGTATATCTAACATGTATGGCTGGGACGAAAAGACCACTATTTTCAATACTTCGTCAAAACTAAAGGGCTACGCTCGTCAGTGGTTTGATAATTTAATAGACGTGAATGTGACTTGGTCGGATTTTAAGTCAAAGTTAATGGTGGCTTTTCCGTCCCAGAAAAGTAAATTGAATATGTTACGTGATTTAGTTAATGTCGTACGGAAACCCGACGATGACTACATGCAATTTTATTATGATAAACTGGCTTTGGGGAATGCTTGTGGCCTTCCGCCATCGCTCACCACGGAAATTATAATTGGCACGATTGGTAGCCAGATCGTAGAGGTCGGCGCGGTTTCCGCGGCTTGTAATGACCCCACTAAGTTGTTGAAATACCTATCCGCACTTCGTACCGCCGAAGGAACAAGTCATATCGTGCCAAGTGTAAATTCCTCTTTTAAAAAGATAAGATGCAATCTTTGTAAAAGGCGCGGTCATATTGCTACGAATTGCAATTACAAGGCGCGTGATAAAGAAATTATTTGTGCTTTTTGCCGTAAATCGGGCCATACGGAAGATAAATGTTTCCGCAAAGCTAAAAAATGTACGTATTGTGGTAAATCGGGCCATAGTAAGGATGAATGTTTGAAACTTAAGGCTCGAAAGTCGCACATCAATAATAATAATACTAATAATTCGAACGCTGGCGCATCCCAGTCGGTACATGCTATAAAAGACCAGTCATCAAGCTCGAAATATTATTTAAACGCAAGGGTCAATGACCACCCCGTGAAAGCTTTTATTGACTTCGGTAGTTCGTGTATAACTATTACTAACTCTATGTCACAAAAATTAAATCTCGAAGTGCAGCCCTGTCAATCGAATAGCGTTATTAGTGGTTTTGATGGTTCGAAGATAATACCTATTGGTGAAGCGTATGTAAAGGTGTGTGCAGACGAAGCTTCGTGCGACGCGAGCGCTTATATTGTGCCAGACAACGCACAAGACATCGGTGTGATTATAGGTCAACCGTTCACGGATTATCCAGACGAGTACGTCATTAAGACACCTACGTGCTTAAAAATGTATAACGCTAATAATTTACGCGAGATACCCGCCGTGTGTGAGGATGTCGAACATGTGAAGTTGGTCACGGATAGTTCAGTCACGTTGTCGCCAGGAGTAAACAAAATAATAGTTTCATGCGACCAACTACTATTCGGACATGCGTCCGTACGTCACACCGAACATCAAGCTCCGAGGGCTGAGTGCGTTATTCCACAGAGCGATATCGAGTTTATTGACGGAAAGGCAGTCATGAATATAATAAATACGAGTAATAGTTCATTTGACTTACCTGTTAAGCAATGCGTAGCACGAGCCGCAATAAACGATGGTGGGAATACGTACAAAATAGGTGACGACCTTGAATCGGACGTGTTATCGAAACTCGAGTCGATTTTACAAGAATACTCGGAATGTTTCTCGGGAGTAGACGACAGTAGAATAGGCAAATGTTCTGTTAAGATGCATATTGAATTGACGGATAAAGAAAAGGTCGTATATTACCGACCATATCGCCTGTCCGCGAGTGATCGTGACAAGGTCCGCAATATCGTTAGTGAATTAAGGAGTAAAGGTATTGTGGAGGAGTCCACTTCACCATACGCGAGTCCTGTCATTCTCGTGACCAAAAAGACGGGAGAGCCGCGCATGGTCGTCGATTACCGCGCGCTTAATAAAATTACCAAAAAGGAGCGCTACCCTTTACCGCTGATACAGGACCAACTAGATCGACTTTCGAATGCGCGTGTTTTCTCGTGCTTAGACATTTTATCAGCTTACCATTGCATTCAAATCGATGACGAGAGTAAACACTATACCGCGTTCATCACACCGGACGGTCTTTATCAGTACACTCGCATGAGCTTCGGGTTAGTTAATGCACCAGCGGTGTTTCAACGCGCTATAGACGAAAGCCTCGGGCCGTTAAAATTTAAATTTAGCACGGCTTACTTAGACGATATTTTAATTTACTCGGACTCGGAAATTGACGCGTTAGACCATTTAAGGGGCCTGCGAAGCATGCGTTGTTCATACAAACGTAATACCACAATAATTTGTAAATCAAACATATTCTTAAGGTAGTGTGTATTTATTCCGATTGGATTACAGAATATCTAGGCTTCCAAATATATATTTTGAATAGACACTGATAAAAAGACGAGTTATGAGGAATTTAAAATTTCTATAGAAAACTTATTTTTCTCTTACCTCGAATTTAAATCAGTGTCCATTAAAAATATATATTTGGAAGCATAGATATTCTGTAATCCAATCGGAATAAATACACACTACCTTAAGAATATGTTTGATTTACAAATTATTTTGGTATTACGTTTGTATGAACTACGCATGCTCCGCCGGCCCGTTAAGAGCAATTTTAGAGCGGATTCGAGAAGCCAACGTTACACTGAGACTCGATAAGTGCTCATTTTTAGTGTCTTGTGTCGAGTATTTGGGCCACGAAGTGTGTAATGGCGAAGTAAAACCGGCTCAACATAAACTTAATGTAGTACACGATTTTAAGCAACCCGAGAACGTACACCACGCAAGACAATTCATGGGTCTAGCGAACTACTTTCGTAAGTATGTACGTAACTTTGCTTCGCTAGCTCGACCTATCACGCTATTGACTAAAAAAGACCAACCATGGGTCTGGGGCGCTGCACAACAGCAGGCCTTTGATAGCATTAAGAACATACTAGTAAGTCGTCCGGTACTATTATTATTTCACCCGGAGTATGAAACACAAGTGCACACCGATGCCTCTAAAATCGGTCTGGGAGGTATTCTGCTTCAAAAACCGCCTAATGGTACTTACCAACCAGTCGCTTACGCTAGCCGCCAGACGACCACCGCGGAGCAACACTACCATAGTTTCGAACTTGAGACATTAGCTGTTGTCATGTCATTACAGAAGTTCAAGGTCTACTTAACGGGTTTAAAATTCACCATTGTAACTGATTGCAATGCTCTGCGGTGGACGTGGTCAAAGCGGGACCTGAACCCGCGCATCGCTAGATGGTGGCTCGAAGTTCAGGGATTTAACTTTGATGTGGAATATCGACCGGGCAAGGCCATGGCTCATGTGGATGCATTGAGTCGTAACCCAGTTGAATCCGTTATGCGTTGCACAGACGGAGATCTTATTGAAAGCATGCAGCACGCTGACGACTCAATCCGATCCACTATAGGGCAGTTGAAGCACGAAACATCCGTGGGCAATAACAACGGACTAGGACGGGACTACGTTTTAGAGAATAACGTTTTATTTAGAAAAGTGAACGGTCAAAACAAAGTTGTATTACCACGTCAGTCTCGCTGGTCAATCATACAAACTTTTCATGATAACAACGGTCATGCCAACCATAATAAAACCTATGACGCCATGAAGGAAAAGTATTGGTTTAGTGGTATGAGACGGTTTGTGCAGAAGTACGTCGGTGGTTGCATATCATGTCAGTACGCAAAGAAACCGACCGGTCGTAAAATAGGATTATTACATCCTATAGAGAAGGTAGCTGTACCGTTTCACACTGTTCACGTGGACCACCTCGGTCCGTTTTGTAAAAGTCCATCAGGCAAAATGTACATACTCGCAATTATAGACGCGTTCACGCGTTTCATCTGGATTGAGGCGGTACGCGATGCTGGTTGTGACAACGTATTAAAGACATTTGATCAGTACATTAAGACGTTCGGATTGCCGAGCCGTATAATCAGCGATCGCGGTAAAGCCTTTGACTGTCATGAGTTCAAAAGGTATCGTCGTGATAGGCAAATCAAACACGTACTAACCGCGGTGGCAAGTCCCAGGGCCAATGGGCAAATTGAGCGGTTCAATCGCACAATATTGGATGCTCTGGTCGCCTACCTCGGAGAAGAGAATCAGAACCGTTGGGAGGAATATTTGCCCAAGGTACAGCTCGGGATTAATTCCAATACCAATAATAGTACAGGGAAGTCACCACTGGAGCTACTATACGGTTTTCGACCACGACTGTCGGGAGACATCGTTGTACCTACGAGGTCTGATATCAGCTCTCTTCGGGCTGGCGCTATCACTCGCTCTCGAGAGGCTGCCCGGAGGTCAAAGATCAATTTTGATAAAAAGAGACGTGAGGGTGCTCCATTTAAGAAAGGCGATCTCGTCCTGGCCGAACGTAAGGTATTTAAGAAAGGGTTACGCAGCGGCAAGCTTATGCCTCGTTTCGACGGTCCTTTTGTCGTGCGAAAGGTTTTACCTCATGACCGTTATCTAATCAAAAGTACCACCTCTCGCGGTCGTCCTTACGAAAACGTACTTGCCAGAGATAAGCTCAAGCCTTTACAATATCCTAACGAGTTAACCTCCGATACTGATTGATAACAGGATGGAAGTTGTTTAGATTATAATTATTATGTTGTATTATTATTTTCTAAATTAAATGTGTAACTGATCGTTTCGACTATTATAAGAATAACATTGTATACCATGGTTAATTGACGTGCACGTTAAACGTGTTAATATGCGTGCCTTAATGTCACTATAACAGGCAGTTGATTAATTGTTACTATTAAACGCATATGTGTGTAACCGTGTGTAAAATGTGTACTGACAGTTGTTGGTGGGGAATGTCGAAATGTTTACAGTACTTATTTTCCAATTAATACTTATTATTATAATAACCAACTTAATTAACAACAAACATACTTCTTAAGTATTGATGTTAATGTTGTGAGCCACTACTCTGTGGCCGCTGCAACTGTTCACTTAATATAATATATTATTCATTTGTTTAATGCGAATATTGTTATTAATTGTGAGTCACTAAACTGTGGCCACTACAATCGATGATCTACTTATAACACAAGGGTACCCTACTAAATATTAAGCGCTAAAATGAACATGCATGAAAGACAGATACCGCATTGGTGTCGTCGTTTGAACGAAGGCCTCCTCAGACTGGTGGTAGATACAGGGTGTCGTTCTTGTCGACGGGCGCATTTATAAAGTGTCAGTCACATGCAACAGACACGCAGTGTCGTCACCGTCGATGACACATTGGTAAAGTGTCATCCGCAGATGATAGACAACAGGGACGGCTCATCCAGTGTCATCATCTGATAGCCACATTCATAAGGTGTCGTCTGATATAATCACGATAGATGCTCAGCTCGTCGTCGTCTGACAGACACATTCATAAGTGTCCTCATTATTTTACGGTGCCAGACACATTCAGAAGTGTCACGACAGTGTCTCAATGTCTGGCTGTCTAACAGACGTATCGATATACCTACACTCCCCAATTTCTTTTGTGAGATTAAGAACTCACCTTAACCAGTCGACCTCGAGAGTCGGTATTATTAGTTCCAGGATAGGCTACCCGGGGCGGGCAGCTTCGTTAGGAAAGGCCGACTGAAAGAGCGAAGGGATGGTTCTCCCGTTGCGCTGGCGCGCGCGGCGAGAGGGGTGAGGGACGGCGGCGGCGCCCGCTGCGAGCGCGGGCGCGTTGGTGCCGATCCGCAGTCAGGAAACGCGATTTGTGTCAAGGGCACGTCCCTTTCGATCCCGACGGTCCGACTCGCGAGTGCAATAGTTTTAGCTTGATGTGTTTATCCTGATTAAACGCGATACTTACTTATAATTGACTTTGATTACTGAGTTACCCCTTTCAGAAGGATTCATTCCTTCAACTGTATTTCGTCACAGAACTCTTTAGTAACACTTTCACGATAAACCACTTTTCAAAACCTTATTAAATAGGTTTACTTATTAAATTAGATCAAAAATGGTAATAACGTTCCAAATGTTTACATTCCAAATGTCATTCGGTTGAACGTCAGTGTTTGACAATTAGAGGCGACACCTAGTGGTTGCCGATTCAAAGTTGTAGTTTTAATCGATATGAGTTAATTTTAACATATTGATTGGTAACCATCGAAATAATATCGTATAGTCCAATCCTTAATAATTTTCAGCTTTTGGTAAAAGTTCATAATAAACTAATTAACCGGTATTTTAATATTTTATATATTTTAATTTTTCAATAGTTTTAGTTAAGTTAGTATATAATTTTGCTAATTTTATGTCTATACTTATATAATAAAATCACATTGAAATACAAAAATAAAATAAATTATTAACCGGTAAACGGAAATTAAATATTTTTTTCAATATAGACTTTTCTCTAGAAAGTTCTTTGTCCTAAAATCCATATTTAATCTGTGGATTGTCTGGGACCCAGTGTTGTAAGCTGTGTTTTTTATTTTGCCGAGAAAATTAGCAAACCTGGTAAAATTAGCCAACAAGATAATTAGTATTGGAAATTACGTTAATAATTTGTTAATTAGTCTGGATCTTGAAAGTTCGGATTGTTTCAGCGTTTAAACGTCATGTTGGACAGTTGTCGGTGATTTTCAAGAAGTTTGTGTCATAAGTTCAATATTTAACTTCCGTGATCTTAGAAGAATTTTACCCGAGTCAAGGGAGATTTTATGAATGTTGCATCCAATATCCCTTTGTGATCTATGACAGGATTATTGATGGGAGATGGCGTCTAATCGCCCTTGAACACGCTTGAGGTTAAGTAATACAAACCTTATTCCATGTTTTAAAAGGTGAGGATTTTGGTCTATTAGTGTCTGTAAGTGGTCTTCCCTTTTTGTTAAAAGGATTCTGACGTGATCTATGGATATTTATTACAGGATTCCAAATTGCGCAGAGCCGCATTGATATCTATAGCCAGTCGAGAGTCTAGCAGTCAAGTGATTCCCTCCTTCATCAACCGTGAGTATTGGACCCGCTGACTATTTACCATAGATAGGCCATGGAAAATTCCTCAGTGTTGACCACGGTATTAAATTATAGCTCAAGGGAACCCAATGATATTAGTTTCCGTTTATTTAATTTAGTTTCCCATTATATTATGAGGTCCCGTATTGTCGATTGGGCACCTCCCGAGATTCGTCTCGCCGCCAGGATCTAGAGGAGTGTCTGGAGCCTGGACGCGAGACCCATTCCTCGAGGCGGCTAGAAGCCTCTAGCGGAAGCGACTGTGCGGCTGGCAGAGTCCGTCCAGCGATAGCGCAGGCGGGACGGTTTTTTTTTAAATATCTTTTTTAAGATAAAACAATATTTAATTTCCATACGGTTCCGGTAAGAACCGGTTTATTACCTGACCGGTTTCTTCGTTGGCTCCGGGATCCGGGACTTATAGTCCCTGGCGCCCATTCATTTAGTTATTAACTACACATCAAAACTGGTAGATTCCAATTTAAGTTTTTCTTTTCAAAAGAAACAGTACTGGGTTTATCTTTAACCCCCCACGACCATAGTTCTGATACTGAACATTAAGCTGGCTGGCACTTTGGGTGACATTTATCGTCCCCCACCTTATGTATTTAGGGTTTTACATATTTTTATAAATATATGTTGTTTCCAACAGTTTGTAGTTTCCTTACCTTCTAATACCTAACCACCTTGCATCTGGGCGTTGGTTCCTTTACCACTAGAGGGACAAAATCTCGAATGAAACAATATACTTGATAAGCGTCGTGCCGCACTTGACAAAGTATTATTATCGCCGCACTAATGCGGCCAACCGCACTGGGTACACTTTCTTCAACCGCGTATGTGCGTTCATAGCTGCACATGTTTTTTTTTTTTGAACGCGGTAATGCGTTTGCCGCACAGAGTTACTAAGCTAATTAATTAGCATTTGCATAAAGTTCGCTAATTATTCAGCAGGTAATGCGTACATAGCAAAACTAAAGACGACACAGTCAAATAGCCACCAGCAAGGTGGGACGTGCCTGAAGCTGGTCCCGTGGGGTGGTGTTCTGTAACAAACAAGACAAGATGTAGCCTAGGGTGTAGTCTGAGGCGGTTCGTTTTTATTGAGCTTGTAGGTTTATAATCCCTTGCTGACGATTTTGATACAAGTTTAGCTACTTACGTTACTTGAATTCACTGAGCTTTAAATAGATAATTCGGTTGTTATGCGGCCCATGTGTGGGTGTCGTGGCCAGATCTTAAATTTGATTATTTCATGAAATGAATATCGACCCCTGGTCACATCATGATGTGGCCTGGCCAGATCATTGAATACTCAACGTTTAATGATATGAACAGTTAAACGCACGACTACTTTCATGATGTGGCCAAACATTAGTGATCATATCGTAAAATAGTTAGATTATCCAACGGTAGAGGCGTTGATGTCGCCTTGTTTTTGTTGTGCATCATGACGGCGGCATACAACAAATCAATCAAAGTATAAATCAACACGCAAAAAACGTCGATGGACTTTTATTAGGTTTCCAAATGTGATATTATGGAAAGCGATCAACATGGAAGTAGCGCTTGCCAGCTGCTGCCGCGGCGTGAAATGCAACAGAGCACTTGAAATTAGTTTTTAATAATTAAAAATTTACACCGCTTATGTGGCACCCTGACCAAAAGGGTTAGGTTAGGTTAGAACTGTGACAGATCACGAACGAGCCGAGCGAGCGCTATTTCCAAGTTGGTCGCAGTTATTTGGCTATTTTTACTACACCTTTGCCATGGATACCCTACATTAATGATATGGCCAAACGTTGAGATTTAAACGATATGGCCAATGTTAGCTGGCCATTTCATGAAATGATCAATTTCAAAGACCTGGCCGCGACATGGACATCAGGTGGTTAAAAATCTGAACCATTGGCTGTATGAAGGTTTGACGTCTGACGACTAGAAACAAGTGTCAACTTCTTGTTTGTCAAAAACTTTTGTATACAACGAATAGGTACTGAAAATACTGAAACTTGTTGAAAATGTTCTTCTTTTTATTATGGAATTTTACGACTATAATATCACAGTAAGTATTATTTGTTGTCATCTGTATTTGTTACATCTCCGTTATATAAACATTCTTACATAAAGTGTGGTACTTATCGTATTCAATAGTAAATAAATTTCATATTTGTTTTTTGTGTTATCATGAAAACTAAAATAAAAAGAATATTAATTTTACAGTTTAATACAATACAATACAAAACATTTATTCGACACAGACACAACACAACAGCAACAAACACATTAAAAAAAAAAGAACAAAAAACATAACAATAAAATTGCAGTAAAATTTTGCTGAGCGTGCCCATACCGAAAGGGTTACCATCTCAGCATTTGCTGGGCGTCAGACACCCAGCGCTGGTTTTCAGTTGGCACCCCGCAGTGACACACGGACGTAGGTAAATAAAATAGATACATACTTGAATATTAATAATAAAAAATGTTTAAGAATACGTAAATAAATAATGCAGGTAAAACATTTTTTGTGTGCTACTTAGTTCAGTTTTTTTTTTTTTTAAAGTACCTACGATTCTACAATACAAAACAATGCCTCTCGCTTGACGCGGGGACGCATCATCGAGCAGCGACCAGTGCCAGTAAATTTATATTTCTAAGGCTTTCTAAAGTTTCTATTGTAACGGAAAAGAGAAGATAAGATCGAAACCTTGTGGTTCTTGGAGACATACCGCATCACATCCAGCCTAAAATAAGGTTAGTTTCTAGGATAAGAGATAATTAAATAAAAATAAAGGAGACATAAGTACTTAAATCATTGATTATTGATTGAACATAAATTATTACATTAATTATAATTAAGATATATAATTAATTATTGGATCAAATAAAATTATTGGATTAAATAAAGGATTTATCAATATTAATGTCATTAAATTCAATTTGTGAATTTAAAATGAATTTCTTAAGTTTAGTCTTAAATGAACTACTGTTTTTTAGGTCCCTAATGGGTGGGGGAATGTTGTTCCAACATTTGGAAGCCGCGTAACGAAAGCTTCTTCGGAAGGCTGCAGTACGGTGATGCGGGGTAGCCAGCTGCTGAGCACAACGCCTGGCTCTGCGCTGCCGGTGACTATTTACCCACGCAAGCTTCGAGTACAGGTATGATGGACATTCACACTTGATAACGCCGAAAAGAAGACAGGCTAAGTGTTACTTCCGACAGGATTTCATTTTCAAGATATTATTTTTGTTTAGAAATGGTGTAATGTGGCTCCTTGGTGGTACATTAAAACAAAATCGCGCGCAAGCATTCTGAACCCTTTGAATTAGTCGTACGGTACGTGCTAGAAGTCGAGGTCCTACCACAGCATCGGCATAATTTAACTTAGATAGAACCAGACTTTCAACTAGCTGTATACGCAGATCTTCGCTTAGAAACGGACGCATCTTATACAGTACTTTAAGACGGTAGAAGCAGTTTTTTACACAATTTGCAGTATTAGCCTCAAAATGTAAATCCTGATCAATTATCAAACCCAGATTTTTCGCCTCATAAACTCATTCGCCCATTACGATCACGCTGGTCAGATTTGAATTTATTTTATCCAGTTGACCCCTAGACCCGAAAAGCATAAATTTAGTTTTGGTCGGGTTGAGTAATAGGGAGTTTTGTTTCGACCAGTCCATGATCCTGTCCAGGTCCCCATTTAATAATTTGACTGTGGCTTCATAGTTTTCAGGTTTGAAAGAAAGGTATAATTGAATGTCGTCAGCGTAAATATGAAATTTAGTATTTTTGATAACATTGACAATATCAGCAGTATACAAAATGAATAAAGGGGGACCCAGTATAGATCCTTGTGGAACACCCCTTACCACTGGAGTCATTTTTGATAAAATACTGGATCCATTGGCATCTCGTATTTCAACCAGCTGTTTACGATTGCTAAGATAACTCTTGAACCATGCAACCGAGGGTGCGTCAAAACCATAATACGTCATCTTAGATAGCAGAAGAGACAAATTTATTGCATCAAATGCCCTAGAAAAATCCAGTAGAACTAACAGCGTACAACATCCATCATCTTGAGCTGATAATATATTGTCCGTAACATCCAACAGAGCCGTCGCAGTGCTATAACCCTTCCTGAAACCTGATTGCGCCTCCGGCAGGATGTTATTTCGCTCAAGGTATTTGGATAATTGGGCGTTTACAACTTTTTCAAGTACTTTTGACAATAAGGGTAAAATGCTTATAGGCCGTAAGTCCTTAATAGTGCTTGGGTTCACAACTTTAGGTATAGGACGTACAACAGCAATTTTCCAAAGGTCAGGAAAGGTCGACGTAGAAATTGAGTAGTTAACAATAGAAGTCAGGATATCTAAGGTTTGAGGGAGAGTCATTAAAAACATGTCAAGCGTGATGTGGTCAAAACCCTCTGCATTGGTTTTACATTTTGATAAAAATTTGATAGTTTCAGATTGGTCTACAGTATCAATAGAAAAAACACCCTCGCCAAATTTATGCGACTCGTAGAAAGCAAAACATGATGCTGGTGCCACACTATCACCGGGAACATTTAAGAAATGGGAATTAATGTTATCAGGGTCATTTAAATGAGAGGGTAATTCAGACACACTTTTGAATGGTAATAAGGTTGATTTTAGATTTTTCCATAGAATTTTGGGATGATGTATCTTAACTATTAATATTATGCTTAAAATAAGCCACTTTCTCATAGTATAAGGACTTATTAAGTAGACCTTTAAGCTCCTTGTAATACAAGATTTTACTATCTGAAACGGAGTTTCTACATCGCATTTGGGCCTGATTGCGCAAGCACATCATAAGCTTGATGTTATCCGTTATCCATGGATACGACCTTTCCTTAATAACTTGAGTCTTACGTGGAGCATATTTATCAAAAATCGTGGTGATATTATTATTAAGTTGAGCCACCATAGTGTTTACATCACCTGACAGCTGCTGCAAGCTAATCGACTGAGACTAAGTCCTCCTTAAACTTGTCTAATGGTATGTTTTTTAAATTTCGACGAGTTATCACAATTGGCGGTATTTTCTCCTTTTTAAAATGAAAAACAGCCGTAATAAAAGCATGCGCGCCAAGCGCACTAATCCAGTCCACCTCAATGTCGCGCGCCCTCACATCGGTGCACACTAGGTCTATAAGAGTCTCGCTAGTGGAAGTAAAATGAGTAGCAGATTGCACTAATTGATTTAGGCCGAGAGTTTGAAGAAATATATTCAATTTAATAGTTTTAGTGTCTGTTTGATTCAGACAATTAATATTAAAGTCACCCAAGAGAATAGTGTGGGTGCAAGACGATAATGAATTTATTGAACAAGTAAGCGCGTCCAGAAACAAATCAACATCCATCCATGGCGGTCTATACGCAGTACCGATAGCGATTTTGACACCATTTGCGCTCAGAACTAGCCACATTTGTTCAACTGCCTCGTGAAGAGGGTCAAGCGGGTGCGTATGGGTACGCACCTTTATCCCGCGCTTGATGTAAAACCCAACACCCCCGCCACGGCCGCCGCGCACGCTCACCGGGCGCGGCACGTGCCGCAGCCGGTACCCGGGCACGACGGGCGCGCGCCCCTCCTCACCCGTCCTGAGCCAGGTCTCATTTATTGCCATTATACTGACATCATGATGCTCCAATGCAGCGATAAAATCATCATGGTTAGTGCCTAATGAGCCAGGGTTGAGCAAGCCAATTTTAAAATACTTTGCACTCATTACAGTGGATTAGCATCACCAATCAACACAATGATGCACATTATACAACGTCGTTCAATGAGGTACCAAATAGTAAATGGATTCTTGTAGTAATAACAATGACTTAATTTTAATGTAACTTTATGATAAATGCATAACAATGTCAAAATAGGCACACATGCGATTAAAATGTCAGTTAATAATATCATTAATGTGTCAATTTGAAGTGTGATTGTAGGTATGTAGGTATATAAGAAATAGAACATGGGGAAGATTCTTGATAAATAAATAACATTACATAAGAGTGAATATAATAAAAAATTGTAACGATGGAAGATGGGTGCCAACAAACCTGCGCCACTACAAAAAATGCCAACCAAAACAATGCACCCTTTAGGCTGGGCTAGCTGCAGCCAGGAAAACACATAAAAAAAGACAATAACAGACACTGATAGAAAACAAACGTAACGTGCAAAACATCGAATATGAAATTTCAAAAATATTTTAAATCTAAACAGTATTCCTATCAAACTGAACCATTGCCAAAAATTCGGACCATGTCAAGGTCAGAATGAATACGTTGTGGGGGTACACCATCCTCTTTCTTCACATATACGCGACCATTTTTGGTCCACACATACTTAAATTTATGCCTCTGCCCAGCCTCACATGCATTAAAGAACAACTTTCCGTTAATCGGCGTTAGTCGCTCGTTTAAATAAAACCGTCTCGCAGGGCCGCGCAAGTCGAGGTCCGCCGTGGTGAGGCCGCGTCGCACGCGCGGGCACTCGCAACAGCTGATCGCGGGCAGTGCGGCGCGACAGTCGCACGGCGATCGCGCGCGGCCGCGTTTGGCGTGTCCGCACTGCCTGTCACGGTAAAGTTGCGGCGTACCATGCCAATACGCTCTGCGTTTACTATTTCGCGTTCGTCGATAGTAATTCCCAGCTTCATAGAAACCAAATGCACCAAATGTAACGGGCTCTCATCTTTTGTTTCCGGTATACCCCTTATTATGACGTCATTGAGCAAAAGATCCTGATCGCGTTCATTTTGCTGTAATTTCAGCTCCGCTATAGTCCCCTCAAGGTGGTCAGCAGATGATGGCTCCTTCTCCTCAAAACGTTTCTCGAGATGGGAAACCCTGTCTTCAACCACACTCATGCGTTCCCTGCATAACCCGACATCAGCTTTTAAACTAGCCATTTCGTCCCGGAACTGTCGCAACTCCGCTCTCATAGCACTTAGTTCCTCACGAAAAAAGCGAATCTCGTAGGCTACATTGAGCTCCCGAGAGCCTGTTGTTATTGAGGAGGGTTCAGCCGCTGCACTCCGGTTCACTGCTGGAGACAGAGTTTCAGTAGAAGGCTGGATGTCATTTGACTGGCTGTTTGTTATGACACCGTCTGATGGGCCTTTGACAGGCGTGGCCGAGTTGTCCTTTCTCGGAATCTTAGCCTTACAATCAGGGCACAACTAATTAGGCGAAACCTTTGCTGACGTAATGCCAATGCAAGTGGGATGATACGACCCCGGGCACTTAGTGCAGCGAACACACTCAGTCCTGGCCATAAATTGACCGCAGCCACCACACTTCGCCGTATTTGCGGACTTTTATTTTTGTGGTGTAAGTTCGTACCTAATATAGTTTATTAGATTTCACAGTCAGATAGTTTGTAAACAGAGTATAGTACCACCAGGTAATCACAGATGGCGTTAATAACACGTATAGTTGAATGACTTACTGTTAACTTTTAGGTTCTGTATTTTTCAGTGAGCTTAAATTTCCACACAACCCAACTTGCACTGTACACCGTTGCACTTTTAGAATATAAGTTTTTAATGTTTTTAGCACTAAGTTTTTATTTGTAATAGTTTCGGGTAGGTGGTTAGCCCAGGTTTTATTTTGGTTTGGTTTTCTGGTTATTACTAATGTTTTAATTATCACTGTCACTGCACTACAATATATGTGAATTATTGAATCAAGTTCAAGTTTTTTATCAATAAATATCTTTTAAAAACGTTGTGTTTATATTTCAAAACTCGGAAGCATAGCAAGCTAATCAGCTGTTACCGACGTCCGTGTCGTCACTTATTAATATGAGCTGTCTACTTCTAGAAGATATTATTATTACATAATTGAAATTTGAGTTTTAATTAAGTTTCAATTTCCTATTTTAGAAAAATACGACACAGAACCGTGGAGCACCGGGTTGTGGTATGGCGGAGAGCGCGAAACGAGCGTCGCCTGTGGGAGGTGCAGTGGCGGCCTTCGAGGCTGTGCTTACCTCCACTGCAACTCCCGCAAGGGCCATTGCGTCCTTCGCCTTCGATTGACATCCCGGTGCCAGATTCAAGATGGAAGCATCACCAAATAATAAGAATCGGCGGGGTTACGACTGAAAAGGGTGTTTTCAGTCATAACCCCGCCAAAATAAAATATCAATGAACTTTAAACAAAACGTTGTTTTATTTAAGTCAATTTCTCTCTTTTATCAGCTTATGTTTTTTTTTTTTTTTTTTTTTTTTTTTTTTTTTTTTTTTTTTTTTTTTTTTTTTTTTTTTTTTTTGTGCTTTTCCCCGTTCATGGTAACAACAGGATCTTAGAATTCTAGGTGTCTCATTCATTCAATTTCTATCTTTTATGCCTCTCGCACTTTTATGCTTCATACTTTGTCTTTCTAGTATACAACCTTTCATACTGAGCCGGGTGGGACTCCCGCTATTTTTTTATATTTCTTTATTAGGGTAAATGAATCGAATCTTTGTTTTAATAATGTTGTTGTTGGTGTGGTGACATTATGGACATTATATCTTATTTTAAAAACATGTTTCTTAATTTTAATACATTTTCTATTGTCTAATATATAGCTAGTTTTCTTACATCATTATTTCTTTAATTCTATGTTGTTTACATTTTATAATATTACTATGCTTCTTATTTTTATACATTTATTTTCTATCTTAATTATCTATGATTTCTTACTTGCTAATTGTTACATTGTTATTTATTTAATCTATGTTTTACATTATACATTTATTCTATAACTTTAACTATGCTTATTTCCTGTCTTAGGACATAGGGTTGGGATTGGGGTTCTTGGGTTTATGGTTGGGCCTATTTGATTACTCACAGTTTTCTTGTTTTATTGACTTTTTTATTTACTTGTGCTGGGTTTATTAAACAATAAAGTATATATACATTTATGTTTATATGTTTATTGATATTTCTTATGCTTGTTTTCTAAAATAGGTACTTTCGGGTTGTTTGGGGGGGGTATTTCTTCCGTCTTTTGTATTTATATATATTCTTAGGGCTGTGGCAATAACATATATATTTAAGCTCAGCTTATTTATATTTATTGTCGTTTCTTTATCTAGGTTTTTTATCTTATCAACGATTTTTAGGGGTCTATTTGGGAACATGCTTAGTGACGCGATACATAAATATATACTTAATATACACTTAATATATCCAGGGATCAGTTTAGGCGTATGCGGTCGTAGTCCGAGCCAGGTAGTCCCATTTCTTGCGGACCGGGCACTCCACGCTAAACGCGTTGTGCTCGGTCTTCTGAAGCTTAGAGTGCAGGCAGTTGCAGCACTGCGGTTCATTGCCAGCGACAAATTCCACGCACTTTTCGCGCAGATGCGGTCCTCCGCAGTGACTGCACCTGTCTGCACTCTCCGTACAAAATTTTCGCCCATGACCAAATGCCAGGCATTTGGTGCATTGGATGAGCGGCGACTGATCCTCTACTCTGACCCTTTGCAGGTCAAGGTAAAGGGCCCCAGCCTCCGTCATCCTCTGCCAAACCCTGGGTCTGACCTGGACGACGACGTGCGCCGTTTTTGGGTTCCTAGTCCTTTTCTTATATTTAACTGTCATTTCTATTTCCTCTTTATCCAAGTCCCTAAATATGTTGGTGTTCTGGGAGTATAGCGCCTTAACCATCTCGTCGTCGTCACTGTCCAAAAAGACGTCCTTAAGGACGACGAGAGGGTTTTTATTCTTCATGGGCGCCACTATCAGCCCTTTTCCTCGGCTCTCAATCTGGTCTTTGACTTTTTTAAGCTCTGCTTCTGTGTCGCACCCCAGTATGACCGTCTGATTTTTGGCCTTCCTTACTTTATTTATTTTTAGGCCAGTTCCCCTGGCATCGACCGCCTTCTTCACCCTGGCGAGCACCTCGTCAGCAGTCTCCTGACTGCCTTCCAAGGTGACCGCCATCGAGTGAAGAGCCGGTCGGTGCCCGGGTTTGGCTGCCGCGACGTTTGCGTACGTCGGCGGGTCATTCCTTTGTTCGCCTGCCACTTCCCTAATAATTTCTTCTACTCTGTCTGACCTGGCGGTGACCATACCGGCAAGGGCACCGACTCTATCCTCGAGATCAGCAGCAGCGTGGGCAGTAATCTTGACACCTATCAGCTTATGTTATAGTGTTAGTAAACTAAAAAATACTTTCATAAGTAATTATACCACCAACACATTCCACCACTAGGGTTGCCAGATCGGAAGACCTAAATATCTGGACGAAATTTGAAAATGTCGGGATTTTGGAATTCTTGTCGGGAGAAATAAATATTAAAAATAAAAATGTAAAATAAACGTTTATGTTTTTTCAATTAATAGGCCAAAGAAAGACTTGTTGACATTGTTGACACACAATTAATTTAAGTACACTTATTTTTAGGTTGCGGTTGGTTGGTTGTATTTGGCATTGGACTTTACTGAGTCCACCAATTTGGAACCTTTAGGAGTATTCAGAAAAGATTTAAAATTCGAACAATTTACTTCAAAGTTCAGTCTTATTACTAACTCAGCTTTTATTAAATCAAAGGCCATACGATTTCTCTCTTTAGTTTTTAAATTATTTAGCAAACTTTAATTATTTTGACATTGTTGACACATAATTAATTTAAGTACACTTATTTTTAGGTTGCGGTTGGTTGGTTGTATTTGGCATTGGACTTTACTGAGTCCACCAATTTGGAACCTTTAGGAGTATTCAGAAAAGATTTAAAATTCGAACAATTTACTTCAAAGTTCAGTCTAATTACTAACTCAGCTTTTATTAAATCAAAGGCCATACGATTTCTCTCTTTAGTTTTTAAATTATTTAGCAAACTAAACACCCTTTCACAGTAAGCATTGCTTACTGGTATTGACAACACAAATGATATAATTTTTTTAAAATTTTTGAGGTCGTTGTGGTTGCATTTCTTTAAAAAATATGCCCAAATTTTGTCATTTGACATGTCCTTGTCTTTTGGAAGATGTTGAAATATTTATCGAAGACAACAGTAATCTGTATACAGGGTGTTTGGCGCATGGACCGACACAATTTTTTCAGGGATTTGGGAGTTCAAAATAGCTTTTAGTTTTTTTTATAATTAATTTAGAAGTTGTAAAATTTCATTCATTAAATACAAAAATTAACTTTGGAAGCTTGTAAGGAATTTTCTTGAAACCAGCAGCCTAATTGCGCAACACATTTTATTTTTGATATCAATTCCGAATCGAAACCAAGTCCAATTTAAATCGCATGGCATAATTGGAATTACGATAAACATTTTTTACCAATCGACCGGAATTGAATAGGGTTGTTCTTATAAAACGGCTATACGTCTTTAATTTATATGTTTTGTTCCACCTTAAAGGCATGATTAATTTCCAAATTATTGTGCTTTAATTTAATTTTGTTTTAATTATAACTGATGCTATAATAGTGCTTATAAATGAAAATGTACAATGATTGCCGAAAAATTAAAAACCATTTTTTAAAACACTTTCTATCAAAAACTACCATAATTGAAATACGTAACAAAACGTTTCCTTTCCCCGGTTTTTTTAATCTGTGGCCAATAACAAAATCGTAGAAAAGCAGTGTTGTCATGTTAGTGGGATTTCCACTAAACCTGGGGGTTTGGACACCCCTACTGGCGAAGAAATTGCTTGAAATTGCGGGTTGCTTTTAGTGGCTGGTGGTTTTGTCTAGTGGTTAGTTTAATTCAATTTGTAGAAAACAATACAATCAATTACTAAAACTGACTCGAGAAAATATTAAAATAACAAGATAATGGCATGTTTTATTGTTTGTCTAAAACCTGTGTCAGTGATTTTACGATGTATTTCTTTCAAATGCCGAAACCACTGCAGATTCGAACGCTGTTTTGGCAAAACTGTTCACCATGATGAATATGTTGAAAATAATCAGAGGCTCCGCCCGAGTAGTGATCGCAAAACGACGTCATTTCTAAAAAATATTTCACGGGAAAATACTACCGGGGTAAAAAAAATCTGCCGTTATGCCCAAGTTATGTATAGATCTAACAAACATTCAAACATCTTCACTAACTTTTTCATTAATTATTGTAGATTATGTTGGATGATGTTTAAAAAAATACTTTGACCTTTTGTTTTATTTTCATTCTCAAATTTTCAAATGGACCTCCAAAACAGCGACCGAATGTCAGTAACAGATAAATAAAATTAAAAATGTTTGAGCCTAAACTATACTCTATTTGAAATAAGATTACACATTTAAATAAACCGTTTCGTGTTCGGTTGAACATTAAAAGCAAAAAAGTGGTTACAATACCAGGTGTTTACTGAAGCTGCCATTTGTCATGTCACCAACGCAATAGAAGTCAAAATCGGTTGAACGGATTATAAAAAATGTCTCATCTTATTTCTTTTTATAGCACTCGGGGAAAAAAAATGGCAACACTGAGAACAACACAAAATTGTATTATATTTACAAATTTTAATTTAATATCCTATACGAAACGTGGGCCTATGTTAGGCAGTTTTGGAACATTTTGCTTGTGGCTTGTGTAAGCCGGATGAACTGGAAAATTCTCTCATTAAATCAATACTGTTTTGCTCAATAGCGAAAAATACGTCGAGATTATCACTACAAGTAAGTAACCCAATATAAGTAGGAATAACGTGAGTCCCTGTCCGTCAACCTCACATTCTAACTGAAATTGTTTATTGATATTTTTGTACATAAGTACCTACATGCTGAAATAAACCATAGTAACCACTAACCTAACTACAAAACATATTCATAATATTTTCACAGACGGTGCTAGAGCTGAAAATACATGAATGGAACACTACCCAACATGAATCTTCTTAATTTCCTAACAAAGAAGTTGGATGGCTAGATGGCAAAAATGCTGTGAATGAAAATGTAAGCTTTTAGTCACATAGTTAAGAATCAAGCGAGGCAACTTACTTTATAATAAAATTATGAATATTTATTTCCTTGGCCGAACTTTCTACATCATAATTATATTTTATGTATACCTAACTAATGTTTACATAATTTAGTATTACAAAATATCTGGACATTGAAAAATCAGCCCTAAGTAAAGAAGAAATTATACAAACAGCAGCAATAACTAGGCTAATGGCTTTTGTCCAGCCATGGGCCCAATGAATGCCTACTTTACTTTGCCACAGGGTTTATTTATAAACATTGCTTAAAGTTAAATGACGTTCAAATGTCAAAAATGTATGGATATACAGTTGCTAATCATTACTTAACTTTAAGTAACGTTTATAAATAAACCCCATACTGTTTAAGTACTTTATTTGAGCAGATAATAATATGATTTTGTTTTAAAACTGTAGAGTTCCTGGGGAGTTTCACCTACGAAGACATGAAGGCAGCATGAATGAAGGCACCTGCTGCGTTGCTACTTAGAACCTGAAGATAGTTCTTGAAATATAATTGTTGTTTTAGAAAACTGTTGAGTCTTGAATGACAGTAATATAAATATATGTTCCTATTTTGTTAATTGATAATGATAACAATGTAAACTACAAATAAAAATAACTTATTATGAAATATTTAAGAATTGAAGTTTTTTTTTTCATTAACACAACAATTTATTAATAAAATTATGTCTCGTTGGTCTAGGGGTCGCAAGAGCTACTGCTGAGTATGAGGTCCTGGGTTCGATGCCTGGGTTGGGCATAGTGTTATTGGGTTTTTCCACCTGGAATTTCTTAGTAGTGCCCGTCCCCTATTACATGGGACTTAAACATAACTGGTGAAATGTGTGTGTACAGGCAAACCTCTGCCCAACTTTTCGGTGAAACAGTGATATTATGTATGTATTTTCATTAGGTTCAGTAAATAGAGCGAAATAAACTATGGTAAACAAAGCAAACAATAACTGACAATAGCCTTTATTCACATTTATGAAATATTTACACATGGGGCAAAAAGAAATTGGAAAATTGTAAGGATTAGTGAAATTTAATGTATTCCTGTGGAATTCATCATGGATTATGTATGTACTGCTTGCTAATTCTTGCTGTAAGCGCATGAGAGTTTATACTTTTCCTCAATAATGAAGTTGAGCCTGACACCTGAAAAAAAAAAGAATTTAAGTAAATCTTCTATAATAAGTATATTCCATGATCCATTACATCCATCCACAAAATAAATTCTAATTGGCCTCTCCCACACACTTTAATGAATACAACAATTATTAGGTTCAATGACTTTATTAAATGTATGAAAGTTTATGTTTGATGGTGCATTTCGTAGTCACCAACATAACACGTATGTATGTTTAAATAAATAAAACATTGTGCTAAACACACATTCAATGTTCAATACTTAGAAATAAAATAATATTGTTATTACTTATGTAGGTACCTTAGATGGTGGTGTGGTATGTTCATTGATGTCCTTACATAATCCACTGTCTTCTATGCTCAGTACAATGGATACAGTACGAGGTACGAATTTGTCTTTCAATAAAATACCTCGTTTCTGAAATATCATAATATATATCTTTAGTAGGTTGTAACAGAAGAGAACTTGGTCAGTGGGTCGTCTTATGGGCGGATAATTTTCACAATATTATTAATTTATCGACCGCTTCGATATTATTTTAATATATCACTATTATTGATTTATCATTGAGGTTTTACACAAAAACACATTCACAATTTATTAAAACGATGTTCACTTACATAATTTCGTAATAATTAAGGAGATTATACGAGTAAATCCCAAAAATATTACAAAGAAAATCAAATGCGAGGAGTACATTGCCTTCTATTTTAACTGACAGAAGAAACAAATTACTCGTTGATTTTAAACCAACTCAGCGCTGTCAAAATGGTTACGTTATTCCAGTTATAGCCTTTTTAGATGGGTATCGTTCACTCTTTAGCGTCTCATCCAGACTGCAGTTGATATCAAAAATTTTAGAGTTACGTAATACGAAAGCTGTCAAATTTTTCAATTTCCAGTTTAAATGATATCAATTCCACTCGAATTTTATTGAAAATGTGTTGCGTAATTAGATAGCAGTTGTATAAAACAAAGATGTTTTTAGATTTAAAGGACTTTGGAGAATGCAACAAAATTTGTTTTGTGCCACTACACCCACAAACAAAAAAGTTATTTCAAATTAAAGGACACATTTTGGGATTTTTTTTCATTTAAAAAAAATAATCATATGTAACCAACCGTGACATTTGGGACAAAGGGTGTATGGGTAGAACCTAGCTAATGACCTCCCAAATTCCTGAAAAAATTGTGTCGGTCCATGCGCCAAACACCCTGTATAAGGCATCTTGGTCAATATCGTTTGAAATATGAAGTACGTCGGGCAATACGGATAGCTCTAAGGCTCTCATCACACAGGCCAGATTATCCATAAATTGGTCGTCCTGCCCGGTACGAGACTTCACACTGGTGACAAGATGTTACAAATGCCAGCAGTACGGTCATGCAGCTAAAACATGCAAAATTGCTGCCCCTACACGTGGAAATTGCGGTGAAGAAGGACACATAATTCAAGACTGCGCAAAAAAAGCAGGTGTGCCAAAATGTGCTACATGTTTGCGCTTTAAAAAACAAGTCAACCACAAGACGGGAGACGCAGATTGCCCGGCTAAAAAAGCGGCCGAATACAGGTACATCAACTCAATCGATTATGAAGGCGCCTAAGAGCGCCACATACTTGTGTATATTTTAGACGTAATTTATTATTGTTATTTTTACAGTTTAGTTATGGATAATAACTTAATTACTGATATAGACAACACATTTGTAACAGTCTCAAAGACATGTGACGTTGAGGATTGCAAACAATATCTTTCTGATTATAAAAAGTCACTAACCGTACTGACCCAAAACATTCGTAGTATTTATAAGAACATGGATAGCTTTAAAATTTTCCTTTATAGACTTAACTTTGACTGTGATATAATGGTACTAACCGAGTGCTGGCTAGCTAACCGCATTGATAACCTCCCAATAATACCTGGTTATAACTTATTGCATACCAATAGAAACCACAATCAAAATGATGGTGTGGTAGTCTTTGCTAAGGAATCATTAAATGTAACAGCCGAGGAACCTACTCCACAAGACGGTATGATTAATTGCTTAGTTATCAAAATTGGTACAACCACAGCGATAATCGCTATGTATAGGTCCCCTTCCGGTGGAAACTTGGATTCTTTTCACAATTCCTTAAACCAGATTTTTCAAGCGCTAACCTCGTTTAAGAATGTTACACTAACAGGTGATTTAAATATAAATATTGGCTCCGAAAACTGTGACACAAGGACCCCAGATTATCTTAATATCTGCTCATTCCATCGCTTTCTCCCCGCTCACGTATTGCCTACTCATCAGAGCGGTTCCTGTCTCGATCATATGATGATTAAAACCAGCCTATCACATATTACGCTTGTTACAAACGCAACATTACTGACCATCATGCTGTCCTACTTACCGTAAATTTAACGCTGCCTAAGCTAAATCGTCCCCAGACCAAAAGCAAATTAAATACAACTAAACTCGAATATGATTTATGCAACCTAGATTTTAGCCAAGTTTACAATAGTGTTGACGCTAATTTCGCTTTATCGTACTTTATAAAACATGTCCAACAAGCAATATTACGTAGCACGACAGTTTCTACAGTGAATAAGAAACTTTATAATATTAAACCTTGGATTACTCCTGGACTAATTCGGTGTATAAGACACAGAGAGCAGAGAACTAAGAGATACCCTGATAATCTAATAATTCAAACCACTTATAAAAGATACAGGAACTTCTGCAACAATCTCCTAAAGAATTTAAAAAATAATTACGATAAAAATGAATTAAATAGAGCAAGTAACAATAGTAAGAAACTTTGGAAACATATTAAAAACGTCACCAATATGTCTAAACAGCATGAATCAAATTCGAGTTTACTGCTTACTAATCCTTCACCACTCTTGTCAGCTAACAACGTTAATAACTTCTTTGTCAATGTTGGGAAAACTCTTGCTGAACAGATTCCGAAACATCAACCACCTTTCCAAAAATCAAGCAATACCTGTAACCTGAAATCTTTTGCTATGCTGGACACTGACGAAGACGAAATAACCAGAATTATTTCTGGACTAAAAGATGACTGTGCAATTGGATGGGATAATATAAGTAATAAGATCCTAAAACTTTTTTAGAATATTTTAGTACCTCCCTTAACGCATATATTTCGAATCTGTATATCCAAATGAATTTTCTCTAGCTGTCTTAAAAAGGCAGTTGTAATCCCTGTCTTTAAATCTGGTAGTAAAGACTTAGTAAATAATTATAGGCCAATATTGTTACTCCGCTCAATATCAAAAATATTAGAGAAAATTATACAAACAATAACAGTAGACCAGTTAACCATCTAGAATAAAATAATTTCTTATCCCCTGCACAATTTGGTTTTAGAGCCAAATTATCCACAGCCGATGCGGTGCATACACTGACCGATTATATTTCAGAAGAACTCGGCAAAGGTAACCAGACCCTGGGAGTCTTCCTTGATTTAGCCAAGGCCTTCGACACGGTGTCTGTTTCCGTTCTTCTAAACAAATTAGAGGCCATAGGAATAAGGGGAACTCCGTTAAAACTATTTACAGACTACTTAGTTGACCGATACCAATGTGTTAGAATAGACAATATTACGAGGGATGAGCAGAAAAGTACTGGTTTTGGTGTTCCCCAGGAAAGTATTCTGTGCCCTACGCTATTCCTGATTTATATTAATGAATTGTGTAATCTGAATATTAAAGAAGGCAAAATAATATCCGATGCCGACGACACGGCGTTATTATTTACCGCTTAAACCAGTAGCGAACTGTTCAAAATTGCTCAACTAGGTTTAAATACTGTGACTAATTGGCTACAAAGCAATTTACTAACATTAAACTGACAAGACAAAATACATTCACTTCTCCATGCGCAAGCCTCAATTTTACATTACCAACCCTCATCTACATGCCCATCATTTTGGAAATCGGTTAGTCATGTGTAATTGCCCGTTTATCCTCAAAACGAGCAGCATAAAATACCTTGGGGTAATAATGAATGACACACTATCTTTCAGAAAACATATTGAAAGTCTAGTTAAAAGAGTGCTCAAATTAATATATGTTTAAAAAAAATTGCGAACATTTGCAGATTCAAAATTAATCACACAAGTTTATTTGGCCCTATGTCAATCTATAATTTAATACTGCATCACTTCATGGGGTGGCGCACCAAAAATCAATCTACTTCCTCTTGAAAGAGCAAACTTCCATCCTTTTTTCTTTCCCACAGTTCTGCTATATAAATCCTGCAACGTGCTGACTGTTCGCCAACTTTTCATTATGCACTTAGTATTAAAACAGCACACCATGCTTACCTACACCGCTGACAATACTAACAAGAGACGGAATGATATAGTATGCATATCAAATACAACCTCAAAACATGTCTTTGTAGAAAGATTTTTTACATTCTTAGGCCCATTTCTGTACAAATAGAAAACTTTGTATTTATAAATTAAATTACTTTAGCTGTAAAAAAAATATACTTGAATATTTACTAACCATAGATTATGCACAGACAGAAGATCTACTTGTTGTCTGCAAATAGAATCGCTAACATGCCATTTTACTTTGATCGACCGAATTTTAATTTAGTTTATATACTTTAAACTCCTTGTTAATTTATTACATAAAGTATTTATGCACTTCCTAGCGTGAAGCACAGGTTCAACCTAGTTCAGGCAATTAAGCAAATGTGCTCTACTTTAATTATTAAGTTACTTATTGTAAATGTGCCCCTTTTTATAAATAAACGATTTATTATTATTATTTTCCTTTATTTTACATTATTACATATTTTTAAATATTAGAATAAATGAAAATATAAAAAAACATTTAAAAATATACAAAATAGTAGCCCACCGGTATCGGGAACAGGGTCCAAGCTACCGGCGGTCAGGGCTCCAGAGCGAGGAACCTCCTAACAATGCGAGCCGTGTCTAGGAGTACCGCTTTCTGTATCAAGCCCTTAATCCAGCTGCCCAACGAGAGCCTCCTTAGGTGTTGGTCGAGGTTCTTAGCAGTTAAGCCATTGGCTGATATGACTATCGGCACAATGATCGCTGAGTCCACATCCCACATGTTGACAACCTCGCGAGCCAAGTCAAGATACTTAATTTGTTTATCTTTCTCGGCTTTCACGAGGTTCCCGTCATGCGGGACCGTTATGTCAATGATCATTGCGCGCCGCTCTGCTCGATCCACCATCACTATATCAGGCCTATTGGCAACAATAGTCCTGTCAGTGATGATGGATCGATCCCAGTACAATGTGATATTTCCATTTTCGAGAACTGGGTCGGGCACATACCTGTAGTACGGTACTTCCGATTCCACAAGGCTGTATTTCAGAGCAAGTTGCTGATGAATAATCCTGGCTACAAGGTTGTGTCTATGCAAGTACTCTTCGTTAGCTAGACGAGAACACCCGGAGATAATGTATCGGATTGATTCTCCCGGACGGTGGCATGCCCGACAGATGTCACATTCACAATGAATCTCCGGTAATTGTTCGTCATCATAACTTCATTCATAATTGCACAGACAAAACCTTCGGTTTCCCCAAAGAGGTCACCAAAACGCAGCCAGGCTATGGATGCTAATAAATCTACATCGGGTCCATGTAGGGCCCGGAAGTAGCGTCCGTGAAGCTCCTTACTCTGCCATACCTCCTTGCGATCGTTAGTGTCAAGTACTACAGGCCTGCGCCAGTTCTCTTTAGTCAACGAGAGCGGGGTAAGCCCTTGTCCACCGCGACCACATCTCGAAGCATCCCCACGTCGGCTTCTAGGAAATATTCCCTGAGACTGCATATCTTGCGATTGTGGAGGGTCTTAGCGTTTAAAAAGCCTCGACCTCCACACTTTCGCGGGATATACAGTCTCATTACCGATGACCGTGGATGATGCATTCGATATGCAGTCAGCAGCGTACGGACCCTCCTATCCAGGGCGTCGAGTTCGGTCTGAGTCCATTTGAGTCCACGCCGAAAGTGTACATCAAAACCGGCATGACCCAACCGTTGAAGGCGCGCACCTTGTTTCCGCCTGATAGAAGACTATTAAATACTTTCTTCAGGCGGCCAAAGAAGCGCTCCTTCAACGATTGCTTCATGTCAGTAACATTGATGCCCAACGCTTCCGACATACCCAAATACAGTTTATAGGTTTCGGATGCGGAGAGGGCTCTAAGGTTTATGGAATCCGAGAGTTGGGTTCCCACGGATTCCACAATCTCCCCTCGCTTTACATGCATGACCGCACATTTGTCCACACCAAATTCCATCCTGATGGCTCTACTGAAAGTTTCGGTTACTTTCAGTAGCTCCATCAGTTGCAAGTTGTTGGAGGTAAAGAGTTTTAGGTCATCGATGTAGAGGAGGTGAGATATAACCTGACCACCTCTCCTCAGCCGATAGCCTAGGCTTGAATACTCCAGCAGTGTGCTGAGAGGATTCAGGGCTAAGCAGAACCAAAGTGGACTTAAACTATCGCCCTGAAATATGCCTCGCTCGATGCTTATCGGTTCGCTATTCCTCTGGATATTTCGACATCCTGGATAGCGAAGGACCGTCCTCCATTCCCCCATACATGACATAAGGAAGGTGCGCAGAGTTGCATCTACTTTATACAACTCCAGCACCCTCATGAGCCATGTATGTGGCACCGAGTCATAGGCCTTCTTATAATCTATCCAACATGTCGACAGATCCTTTCGGGAACGACGAACCTGTTGGCTAATGGCCATATCAATGAGGAGTAGCTCCTTAGTACCACGGGATCCGTTCCTACATCCATTTTGAGAGGCAGACATGATGGAGTTAGTGTCTATCAGCCTTATTTATAAAAATCTCGCTAATCACTGAATAGCCACTGTTTAGCTAAGCAAATGATTAGCTCTAAATAGATGGTTAACTTTTCTTTATTTATAAACGCTAGTTAGCAAGTGATTAGTTGCGAAACGAAATAGAGGAGAAATTACGCGTTCGGCACAGATTATAATCAAAATAGTCGACTAAAAAACATAATTTTATGAATAAAGTTGTCAAAACCACGATTTCTCTATCTGTCGTGACTTTGACAGACAAAAGTCAAAAATTTCATCGGATTTTTTAATAATTATAACAATTATTTAATAAGTTTATTTCATTGTTTTTGCGATGGTAGCAATGAAAATATTATGCTCCAATAATAGGAGTAAACAAGAAAAGGTATTTATCTCTGGATTTATATCTACTTACTAATGTAAACCATTATAATCTGACCAAGTGAATAAAAAAGCAATAGCTTTGTATTTTCATGTTCTAGGCGTGGTTTGTTCGAGGAACGATGTAGTCATCGTATCGTATATAACCACTAAGTAAAACTTTATCTTACTTTTTCATTCACATGGTCAGTTCTTCTCAGTCAGACCTTCTTAACATGAGTATACTACCTTAGAAATGTTTGTTTTGTAAGTGTTATTGGGTTTTTCCATCTTCAACTTCTCAGTAGCAGCCCGGGGTCTGGATTTGTGCCAGGTTGATTGCAATAGGTTCGCGACCTATTTACATGGGACTTAAACATAACTGGTGAAATGAGAGTGTACTATAGGTACACCTTTGCCTAACCCTTCGGGGAATACAGGCGTGATGTTATGTTATGTTTTGTATATGTTGTATGTTTTATTACTTCCTATTGCTTTTGCACCAAGGCCAGAGTTTCAGTATCTTTTAATAACAATTACTACTGATTTGACATTTCTTTACAGCAAGTTTGACTGCTGCTATGAGCCACTAGCACCTAGCACAAATATTATTCAACCTCGTAAAGATTAGGGAGGAGACCTTGCTCCATGAAAACAAAACGATGAGGAATGCGAGTGCCATGAAAAAATAATGACACCCGTCTTTGGAGGAAGAATATTGAAAATCAATAATAATGAATTTATAACAATAATGTTGCTTTATTATTTATCAAAATAAATTATTTTCTATTATATATCTCTTGTTATTTGTGTGTGACTGCTACAACATAGCTTTTCTTGTCCTTGGCACAATAAGATGTCGGGCTGGCACAATAACAAGATAACACACAAGATAATAACAATTTCGTTGGTTTTCGTTGGTCTGGTGGTCGCAAGCGCTACTGCTGAGCATGAGGTCCTGGGTTCGATTCCCGAGTCGGACATAGTGTTTGGGTTTTTTCATCTGGAATTGCTCATTACCAGCCTGGAGTCTGGATTTGTGCCCGGTTGATGGCAATAGGCTCGCCCCCTATTACATGGGACTTAAACATAACTGGCGAAATGTGGGTGTACTATAGGTACACCTCTGCCTAACCCTTCGGGGAATACAGGCGTGATGTTATGTTTGTTTGTAACGATTTTCATTGAACTTCCTCACGAAATCGATTCTCTTCAAATCTCCTGAACACATTAGGTACTGAGCCCGCTCCTAATTGAACTTCACTAATTATCCTTTCATCATGACTGGTACTTCGAATGAAGAATATTATCTAATAGGTAATTATCCTGGTAGTGAGTTTAAATGAGCTTTGTAGGTCTTCCTCACCTTTGTCTAGTTCCCGCCAGCGTTTCAAAATGATTGAATTCACACAATCTTTTACGGGAATTGAGAATGACATAGAAGTCATTCTCAAATCCTGTAAAAGATTGTCGAAATCAATAATTACTAAGGCACAACTCGTTAATAGAGAACAAAATAACATCGAGCACAGAAAATCTTGTATCGATCAGCTGATTCAAATAAAATCCGCCATCTTGCCGCTTAACATCTTCTTAGCAAGCTCTAAACAGGGCACCGGTGGTGTTTAATTTTGACAGCTACTAATCATTTGCTTAGCAACCTCTTAGCGCTAAATAGCGTTTATAAATGAGAATTTTGCTGATCAATTGCTTAGCATTTGATTAAAATTTAACTATGTAGCGTTTATAAAAAAGACCGTATATGTTTGTTAATTTTAGCTCTCAAAATAGATGTAAGAACTTTATAGACCGTCGGTAAACATGTGATCGCTCTATAATTTTTGGGTTCCGCGGTGCTACCAGATTTATGGAGCAGGTGGGCAACTCCTGTCGTTAAGAACTGGGGTAGCGAACCAGACTCCAATGCAGTCTGGTAATGATGCGGCGGTTGCAGTTCTCTTTACGGAGTTCAGAAACGACCTGTGGCAAACAAATGCTAGCATATCTACCGTTCTGCATTAACCGTTAATTGTCCCTCAAGAGGAATAGTCGTAACATGGCCGGTTTTGGAGACAAACGTGGCCACCATTTTTTTTGCAACACCCCGTGAACGAACAATTTTTGTTGGCTTTAACTCATTTTCGAACACCCAAACTCGTGAATGGTTTTTTGTTTCGGGTTCGTACGCTTATATCCAGGATTCGTCTCCTGATACGATGTTGTATACAGCATTTGAGGATCCTGCGTGGAATCTTTCGAGAGTTCTGACGCACTAAGTAACGCGAGCCGCTTTTTGCTCTTCACAGAGCGAATGCGGTATCTATCGGGAAAACAACTTTTTTACACCTTATTGTTCATGCAAGATTATTTGTATTTGATTCATGCCAATGTCTAAAGTTGCCTGAATTTCGCGTTATGTCACATGTCGATCTTCCTCAATCAGCTTACGCACAGCATCAACGTTTTCTTGGGTGACTGCAGTTTTTGGACGACCTTGACGGGGATCATCACTGAGCTTGACACGTCCACGTTGAAATTCAGCAAACCAGCGATAAATTGTGGTTTTGGATGGAGCTTCATCACCAAATGTAGAAATCATCCGGTCAACACACTGTTTTTGTGTTAAACCACTTCGAAAGTCATAATAAATCATCGCTCTTGAATTTTCTCGAGTCAATTCCATTTTCTCAACGACTAAACAAGTTTGACAAAACCTTGTGACAAGACCGAGAATCTTTTTTAAAATAAATAACAGGTATTCGATTTTTAAAACCAAGGAGTTTTCAATTAAAAAGATTTTAATATGACAGGAACAGTGGAAATATTCCATTCCCGATACTTTTAGTGCAACCCTCGTAGCTGCAGTTTTATTGGGAAACTCGAAAAACTTTCTTGCGGTATTCCCGTCACTGGTAGTTCCCGAGCCTTGTTTCACAATATCAATCAACAGATTGAGCTGATCTTTGAATTTATTTTGAATACATTGTTTTCTGGTCTGCAACATTTCTTTGTCCTCATTACTTCTCGCCGTTTGAAGTCGAGCCTGTACGCAATATGTAACAGACATTCCATATAATTTATGCGTGTGTTATATAAATGTAATTATTGTGTCTAAAAATAAATAATATGATATATAAATGTAATTATACTTGTTATACCTATAAATGTAATTATTATCTATGATTAATTTACTAAATGAATTTAATAACAAACTTATTTTATATAAGTCAAACACTGATTTGACTCAACTGTTGTTATTGTCTCCAATATCTTGGTTGAATTATGTAGTAGGGTCACACTGATTTATTTGTTGTTCCTATATTTAAATACTAAATGATTGAGGATACAAGTTTTATTAAATTATTTTGTTAAGAATATCTAAGAGATTAGTTTACGTATAAATTATATTTTTGTAAAGGTATTATTACAGTTTATAGTTTAAAAGTATTTGTTTTGTACTAATAGTTCAGTTCATTTTATCTGTGGCAATATTCATGTTAGATAGGGTAAGGTAGACAACTGTCATTTGAAATGTTTTAAAAGGTCGTGTAACTTAATTCTTGTTCTCTTTTCTGTACGTGTCACTGGACTGGTAACAATATAAAAGCTTATGTTAATATCTAAGAACAGACCCTGAGTGATGTCCATGTCCGTAATATTGAGTTGCTAAAAGCTAATATAAGGAAATAATGTTGCATAACAGAAGTTCTGCTTTTATTGTAAAATGGATTGAAATAAGGATCATCAGATCACTTCTAGTGAAAGATTGACTGACTACAATGTTCATGTAAGTTAAATTGTCATTATATCTTGATTATTGCTGATAACTATGATGTTCTGTATGTATTAAAATATTGCTAATATTGCTACATAAGTGTTAAATCGAATTAAGGAATATTCATATTCTATTTGTCATTGATAAAGTTGTTAGCTTTAAGAAATGGTCCAAGAGATTAATGTAATAACAAAACTAAATGCTAATGTAAAAATGTGTTGATAAAATACTTCAAAACAAGCTTCCGTGGAGTTTCTTATCCTTCTTCTCCACGAAGACCTAGATTTGGAACGGATAACTAGCTTTCTCATTAACAATACCTATTTATTGACAAGTCTAATTGAAATAAATGCCTAGTCTTGTCTCCATGTGCTTTCTTATAATCCTTTTCCCTACACACCATATTCATAGATATTAAAATACATAACATAACATCACGCCTTGTTTCCCCGAGGGGTCGGGCAGAGGTGCACCTGTAGTAGGTACACCCACATATTAAAATACCTACATGATTAAATAATTAACTAATAGGTAACCTGAAAATCCTGACACTCAAAAGATTTAATAATCTTTTTCTCACATCAGAAGTGGGATAGTGCCCTGTCTTACATAAGCGATTTCTAATGAATTTTATTTTGCTATTTTCATAATCAATGTTGGAGCTATTGGTGATTTTGCTGGAAGCCGTGGTGTCGCCGGATAGCTGTCTAAGCCCTCACCATGAGGATGACATCATGCTGCCAACTCCTGGAGTAGGACTCTATCGGTGATTATGCTGGAAGCCGTGGTGTTACCGGGTAGCTGTCTAAACCCTCACCATGAGGATGACATCATGCTGCCAACTCCTAGAGTAGGACTGTAAGTGGGAGCTGCAGGGCCGGTAAGGCCTTTAGAGGCTCTGCTTTGATATTACTTTGAAATGAGAGAACATCAACTGATGGTGCATCATAGAAAAAGTTTTGTAACCTTTAAACTAGAATATTTTAAAACAGGATGGTGCCGATTCTCTTGACGCAAATGCCTTGAAACTGGGCTGGAAATCGCCAAAATTTAGTTTACTCTTGTCAAACGATGATTTCCCATTCTGAAATAGACAAAGTATATTTGACTATATTTTGAAACAACCAACAACAACTTAACTATATTTTAGTTTGACAGCACTAAGATGGTACTGAGATTTTAATTTAGTGTAAAAGACAATTTTGCTATTCTGTATTTTGCCTAACTGAGTCTGACCTTAAATTAGGTGTCATGAACTAAAATTCACACGAACACCTCGACTTCGGGTGCAATAACAGTACTGTACTGGATTTTTTTCTTTTCTTTTGCTTGTATCTCGAAAATGGTGTGTCCTATCGCAAAAATAATGAAAATTTCGACCCCCTTTATAGAACCCTTAAACCCCTAATACTCAACAAGTAGGTAATATTTTTTTTATATTTTCCATGCAAAAAGTGAAAAATTCCAAATAAAAAAGGTCGAGGGAATAAAAAAAAAAAAAAAACTGAATAGGGCAAACAAGTATGTACCACGTGGAGTCGTAATTGTTAAATTCAATTTTGGTTGTTTCGAAATATTTTTTGAGTTGAGACTATTTCAGAAAAGCTTTACGATTCTCATAGCCAGGAGTGAAGTCTTGGTGATAGTTTGGTTGGTTTTGTTTTGTGTACGGGAGAATCGCCACCAGTGTTTGTCATTAAAAGTTAAGCTTCAATTGGTATTTTAACAAATTTCAAAAACAAAGGTCTCTGAAAACAATGGTATCTACTTGCATAAAAATATACTTATAAAAAAAAAAGAAAAATGTGCCTACTTACAATGATTAAATATGTTGAAAGATCATTAGGTAATGAACCAAAAATAGTGAACATCTAATTGAAGCTTAGCTTATAAAACCAATAATAACTAGGTACCTTGTTACTCTAGCTAGATTATAATTAATTAATTTTTGTTCTCACAAAGATGAGACTGAGAATAGGATACAAGTGTTCACTTAGATGAAACTTGGCATTACAAGAGTACTAATTTAATGTATATATAAATTAGGTAACACAGAAAAACCAAAAATGAGATTGGGTTTCTGAACAGGACATTGCAAGGAATTGTGTACTAAATTACTTAGACCATTGTTTTCAATCTTTGATCCTGCTTTAAGAACTGAGTTATATACTGATGCTACTGCTATACGATATGGTGCTTTTTTAACCTAGAAATACGATAGTGATTTTTAAGTCATTTGTTTTAGTAAAAGAACTACACCTGCAGAGTCAAAATAGTTCTTATGATTTAGAAACTCTAGCTATTCACAACGCCTTGAAACACTTCCGTGTCTATTTACTAGAAATTAACTTTATAATTATCACAGATTGTAACACTATGTGCAATGAACAGTCAGAGTGGCCGAACGTTCTGTGGAAAGTACAACAATTAATTAACACAACTGTACAAAATCCATGGGCTCTACCCCTTTGCTATTTCTTACGACGTACTAGAAGAAAAAGATAGACAAAATCCAAATAAATTAGAGGCTGACCGAGAAATAGCTAGACAAATTGCAGAAAAATTCAATAAACGTTTAGATGTCACTCGTCGTAACAATGTAAACTTTATCGTAGGAGATGTAGTGTATGTCTCGCGGAATCATATGCGTAATGATGAATTGGCACCTAAATTAAAGGGCCTTTGAAATATCTTCTATCCTTTCTAATGATCGTTTTGCTCTGCAGGGTCTAGGTAATTTACGAAACATTTCAGTAGCCAAAGAAAAATTAAGATTCTGACACTACCTAATTACATTTTCTTATTTTTGTGTTGATATTTTGTTCTATTAATCTGACATGTTAAGTTACTGAAAGTATATTTTAATTAATTACACACTGATGTGGATTTAATTCGGAAATAAATAGAAAGAATTATGTATAATTATGTAACTTATAATATTATATATATACTGCTGGTCGGTCACTGCCCTGATACCTTTCTGAAATTCATGCGCAGCAGGTGATAGGACTGGTATGTCAAGGCCAGAGGCTACTTATGATATTACTGCTGGTCGGTCACTGCCCTGATACCTTTCTGAAATTCATGCGCAGCAGGTGATAGGACTGGTATGTCAAGGCCAGAGGCTACTTATAACATTACTGCTGGTCGGTCACTGCCCTGATACCTTTCTGAAATTCATGCGCAGCAGGTGATAGGACTGGTATGTCAAGGCCAGAGACTTCTTGAAAACAAATATTTATTTATTAAAATATAATTAGTTGGGTACTTCGAGAGCGAAGTACAGGTCGTGATAGATTATTTTTTTAAATAATTACCATTTGTGATGGTTATTTTGGTACATTTCAGTTTAATAGAACATCCAAACAATAGATTTACATATACTTTTAATTTATCCTAGTAAAATATGTGTTATTAGGAGCTTAAAATCATATGAGATACACTTGATTATTTACCTAATTGCATTTATACAGGATTACTGGTAATTCGACGTATATCCGTCAGGGGCTGATAAAGGGGGCCAAATGCAACAAATTGAACCCCCCATATGTATGGCCGAAATTCAATAGTATTCGAGATATTTGAATTTTAAGGGTTTTTCGATATTTACCCAAAATTTGACATTTAATTCCAAATAAATAAAAAACTACACATTTGAATGGGTACCATTAAAAATCATGTTGTAGCTAGCACTTCAATTAAGCTATGGACATAGTTAAAACTACTTAATTTAACAAAATAATTAAAATAATTAACGATATAAGAATAATATCTTACCAATATTTTTATTTTACGCTTCAAAAATGTTGCCTCCTCACAAAAATTTCTATGACATTAATCGTAAAAATAACGAAAAAAACTTGCCTATTCTGTAAGCTTTCCAAAAAGGTATAAAAGTCAATTTTAAAATACATAATTCGTGGCATGGCATGTGTTTGAAACGGCGCGGGGAGAGAATTTGTATTTGTATGAAATAAAATGCATTCAAAAATGTACGTCAAATTTTATTAAAAATTTTACACATCTTGTTCAAAATGAGCCCCTCTATTACGAATGCAAGTTTGAATTCTTTTCCTAACTTCGGTTTTCGTCACTCTTGATGAAAACGTTGTTCTCATCTGTTGCGCCGCGTTTATTATTCGCTGTCGAAGTTCTTCGACTGAATTTATTGGGGTCACATAAACTAATTCCTTCATATGACCCCAGACGTAAAAATCAAGTGGTGTGATATCAGGGCTTCGTGCTGGCCACGGAATTGGCCCTCCCCTCCCAATCCATCGGTTTGGAAATCTCTCATCTAGCCACTGTCGGACAGTAATCCGGTAATGTGCTGGGCACCCATCATGTTGAAACATGAGGTTGTTTTTTATTTCTTCGGGAACATCCGCCAACAAATCGTCTAGGTTGTTTCTCAAAAACTCGTAATTTTCGCCGTTCAAATTTTGGGGCAAGAAATGAGGGCCCACCAAATAATTATCAACGACACCCATCCATACGTTCAGGGAAAATCTCATTTGCGACGCAGTTTCTTTTAGTTTTTTTGGATTCCTGCCTGCTTTAGGTGCCCAAAAATGTAAGTTATGGTAATTCGTTATACCATCCCGGTCAAACTTTGACTCGTCAGTCCACAAAATATTTCTTAGGAAATGTTCCTGGTCAGCGTCAGCGTTTAACATAAACCGAGAAAATTCGAGTCGCCTGGCAGGATCTCCCTCGTGCAATGTTTGGACAGGTTGATAATGGTACGGGTGTCTACCTGATAGATGTACTACCGACCACACTTTCCACTGGGACATACCGAGCTGTCTTGCAACAATGTTCGTTGAGATGTTTGGGTCATCAATAAAACACTGAAGAATGGTGTCCTCTTCGTCAGCCGTATACCGTCGAGATCTGCCAGCGTTGAATTGTGCTCTCTGAACACTGCCAGTTTCAGACAATCGTCGATAGGTGCTCCCGAAAACAGTAACGTGGGGAAGTCGACGATCGGGAAAGCGGCGTTGGTATTCTCGCCGAGCCGCAGCCGCGTTTCCATCGGCAAAACCATAACAAAACATAATGTCTGCGTATTCGTTATTAGCATACGAAGCCATGGTATCCGAAATAACAATGATAACAAAAATAATAACAAGAGAAACAAGAATTAACAATAATGATCGATAACAAATTAACGCGATGAGAGATTGGTTAATAGCAAGATAACAACACACGTGCTTGCGCGGCGTAGAGTCGAAACTTACTAAGGAAGGCGACGCGAGCACAGCAGACGCCGTGTGCTCCCCCACCCTCACACCCCGCCCCATCACGAAGAATTCCGCCAGTAAAATCGGTTGTTTTAGCAAGGATCATAAACTAAAACACACATTATTTCTCTCCCCGCGCCGGTTCAAACACATGCCATGCCACGAATTATGTATTTTAAAATTGATTTTTATACCTTTTTGGAAAGCTTACAGAATAGGCAAGTTTTTCTAGTTATTTTTACGATTAATGTCATAGAAATTTTTGTGAGGAGGCAACATTTTTGAAGCGTAAAATAAAAATATTGGTAAGATGTTATTCTTATATCGTTCATTATTTTAATTATTTTGTTAAATTAAGTAGTTTTAACTATGTCCATAGCTTAATTGAAGTGCTAGCTACAACATGATTTTTAATGGTACCCATTCAAATGTGTAGTTTTTATTTTTATTTGGAATTAAATGTCAAATTTTGGGTAAATATCGAAAAACCCTTAAAATTCAAATATCTCGAATACTATTGAATTTCGGCCATACATATGGGGGGTTCAATTTGTTGCATTTGGCCCCCTTTATCAGCCCCTGACGGATATACGTCGAATTACCAGTAATCCTGTATATAAAAATTATTAAAAAAAAAAAAAATGTTTCCGCTGGTCGGTCATTTGCTTGGTGCAAGTATATCCCACTAGCAGCGGGTGGAGGGGACTTGACACGCCGGCAATTGGCAAAACAAAAGTAAAACAATTGTAGAAAAAGGGTCTCTAAAGTACTTCGAGAGCGAAGTACTTGTCAGCATGGCCGTGTTATATAAATGTAATTATTGTGTCTAAAAATAAATAATATGATATATAAATGTAATTGTTTGTGATAAATTAAACAAAGATTTCTTGATGAAAAATAGGTTTACTTAAGTTTTTACAATTTTTAATAATTTTTTATAGTAATGAACGGAGAATTTTTGCAAGATGAAGATTGAACGAAATGTAGGAATGAATATGTGAATGAACGTTAAATCGAATGAGACTGGAGCGAATGTGTCGTAGACATCCTCGGGGGCCTTGAAAGTTATAGATGAAGCTTTCAAGATCAGTTGTCCGTGTTGTTAACTGGTGAACGTAGCAGACACAATCTGTTGATGGCTCTCCGTATGGTGCCTTGTGAGGTAGATACGTCGGCGACTCGTGGCACACCATCAGTGCCGGGAAACAGCTTCGAGACTCTTCCAAGGCGCCAGCATAGTGGAGGAGTCCTATCATCTTTGATTAGGACTAGATCGTCTATCTTTAATTCTTGGCACCGCACCTTCCACTTTGTGCGCTGCTGGAGCTCCGTGACGTACTCTGTCGACCACCGCTTCCAAAAGTGTTGGCGAGCTTGTTCCAATCGCTGAAAACGATCAAGACGGTTTGTGCTATAGTCCAGCAAGTACGGCGATGGTAAAGACGTCAGCGGCCTACCAATTATAAAGTGACCCGGGGTGAGTGGAGATAGGTCTTGAGGTGAAGGACTTAAAGGACATAAAGGTCGGCTATTAAGTATCGCCTCGATCTGAGCAAACAACGAACTCAGCTCCTCGAAAGTCAAGTGAATACTTTTAAGAACTCTGTATAAGTGAAATTTCGCAGACTTGACCCCGGCTTCCCAAAGACCTCCAAAGTGAGGAGCGTATGCTGGTGAGAAGCGGAATTCAATGCCTTCGCGAGATGCAGAGTCAATAATATAGTCGCTATTGGACTTAAGGAACGAATTTATTTCTTTTGAATGAATGAATGAATGAATGAATGAATGAATGAATGATATATTTATTTGCAAGAATATAGGTAGCTAACATAAGTTCTTAATATCTATGGGTTTCACTATATTCGGCGTTTCAGCCGTGCAAATATTTTGATTTTACATTTTGGTTAAGATATAACATGCAGTACACATTTAGTAGTTAGCAATAATATAAAAATAGTTTCATAATTTAAATGTAGATTACAGTACAATTAATAAAATTAAAATTAAATACAATTCTATTCACTAATAATAATTTACATTAAAAATAGCAATCAATAATAATGATGTCATTTCAATAAAAAATAGCCGGAATAATAAACATGTTTCAAAATTATTTAAGTAATGTCAATATGTAGATGTCATAATAATTATAATGTTAAATAAATGAAATGATAATCAATTTTACATTTTACACTCAAAATATTCATTGATGGAATAAAAACATCTCTCACACAACCAGTTATATAGCTTTCTATTAAATTCTAAATCTGTAGCACTTCTAAATTCTTTGGCTAAGTGGTTATATATTTTCACCTTTTGCTGCGGCAACAAAATTTCTACCATTGTCGCAGTAGATGACCTTTGGTTTACCTCTGCGGGCTATAAATCTTTTTAGTGTCAGCACAAATGCATCCATCGTCAAGTCACTGACTAACTCTAAATGAACGCATTTGTACCGAAAGCAAATAAAAAGCCAGCTTTTGGTTATTTTACAGCCTCGTCCCTTGCGGTCCGTAATAAGAAATGGACCGGCAAAGTCGGTACCTATCGTGGAGAAAGGAAAGTCAGCTTCTACGCGATCTGCAGGTAAGTCTCCCATAATATTATCCATAGTACGAGCATTGAAACGACGACAGGTAACGCACTCGCGCGCTGCACGTCTAGCTAGAGCCCTGCCTCCTACAGGCCAATAGTGTTCCCTTATAGATGCTAGGAGATGCTGAGGACCGGCGTGCAACAGGCGTAGATGCTCCTGTTTGAATATTAACTTTGTTAAATAATGACTGGAATGCAACAAGATAGGATGACGTTTGTCATAATGGTAAGTAGATGAATCGATGCGCACTCCGACTCTAAGAATCCCATTTTCATCAAAAAATGGATTAAGAGACGAAAGAGCGGCTTTAGAATTTAAAGATTTACCCTTTTGTAGTAGTCCTAATTCTATAGGAAAGGAATCTTTCTGGGCTAACTTTATAGAAACGTTCCGAGCGTTTTCTAACTCGGAAACTTGAAGTGGACCTCGTAATCTGTCCAACCTTTTATGTGACCTACAATTGTTGGCGAACCTTAAAACTGTAGCTAGAACCCGAATGAGAGTAGTTAAATTAGAATATTTTGCTAAATCCACAGACAAATCTGGCATGGAAGATGCCTCCTCCCCCCCTAAAGTATGGTGGGTCTTAAGCTCTGGCAATTCTATAGAGTCTGCAGTATAGGCGGGCCAGGAATCCTCGGATTCTAAAAGGAACGATGGACCATTCCACCATATAGAGAGATCCACTTGGTCTGGATCGACACCACGCGAGACTAAATCAGCCGGGTTGATAGAAGTGGGAACATAACGCCAGTCTGTGGGATTTGACAGCTCATTTATAGCAGCTACTCTGTGGGCAACAAATGTTTTAGTTTTATTAGAGTTGAGCCAACCTAATACTACTTTAGCATCTGTCCAATACACCTGACGTTCAATAGGGCAACGTAATGCGGCTAAAACGGTAGCAGTTAATTGAGCTCCTAATAGGGCAGCGCAGAGTTCGAGCCGTGGTATTGTCGTGGGTTTAATAGGTGCAACCCGTGATTTTGCACATACCAGGCTAACTTGAGTAGCGCCGCTAGTAGAAACAGACCTCAAATATATACAGCTGCCGTAGGCACGCTGCGAAGCGTCACAAAAACAATGTATTTGTACAGAGGAAGCATTTTCAATTAAAATGTATCTAGGTATCCTTAACGAAGACAAACATGAAGATTTATTAGAAAAATTTAACCAGGAAGACCTTATTTCTGGAGGAACAGGTTCATCCCAATCAATTTTGTGACTCCATAATTCTTGTAGTAGTATTTTAGGTTTAATTGTGAAGATAGACAGAAGACCAAGAGGATCAAATATTTTAAATGTTGAGGAGAGTATAGATCTCTTCGTGACATTTTCAGAAGTCGAAACATCATGCTGAAAGTGAAGTTCATCCGAAGACGGCGTCCAACCTATACCCAGCGTACTAGTCGTATTACTAATCATGAGATTACCACTTTCCAGGTTAACTGAGTCTGCGAGTAACTCAGGTAAGTTTGAACGATATTTACGCAGATGAAAACATCCTTTTGCTAACTCAGAAGAGACTGAAAGACGGATATGACGTAACTCCTCATCACTGCTTGCACCGGTAAGTAGATCATCACAATATAAATCATTTTGTATTATTGTTTTGATCTTCTGATCTGAACACTCTTCACCTATCTGCCAAAGAGAACGAGTAGTGAGAAAAGAGGCACTAGCGAACCCGTAAGTAACAGTATTTAAACGAAGTGTCCTTAAAGGCTTATCTTCACTATCACGCCACAGTATCAGTTGAAGATTGCGATCAGATTCTTTGAGCAGCACGGAGCGAAACATTTTCTCTATGTCTCCTGTTAAAACATACTTATGCTGTCGAAAACGAACTAATATATTAAATAATGGTTCTTGCACTACTGGTCCCACCATTTGTAAGTCGTTAACAGAAACACCAGAAGAAGTACGAGCCGAGGCGTCAAACACAACGCGTAACTTAGTCGACTCGCTTTGTTCCCGTATCACGGGGTGGTGCGGCAAGAAGTAGGCATTTAACGGTCTAGGCTCCGGGGATTCAGATAGGTGACCTAATGCTTGGTATTCGTTTATGAATTGACAGTATTGTTGTTTTAATTCTGGTTGTTTTCGGAAACGAACCTCTAAATTAAAAAACCTCTTTTTGGCTAGATTATAGGAATTGCCTAAACAATCTATGCTATCACGAAGTGGCAACCCTACACAAAATTGACCATTACTAGTGCGAGTAGTGTTTGTGAGATAATGTTGCTCACACAATTTTTCTTCACTACTCGGGGGCTTTTTTTGAGGAAAATTTTCAAGGTCCCAGAATCTAGACAACTCGTCATGTATGTTACTAGAAATGTCATCATTTGAGACCAAATTGCACATGACTGAGTTAACTTTGTTTTTATCAAAACAAGGCAATGATCCCGTAACGAGCCATCCTAATTTTGACGCCTGAAGCTTAGGATAACCATGACCTAACGAATGCTGCTGGGCACTTATGATGTCCCAGAATAAGTCAGCACCGATCAAAATATTTACTGGGGATGGTTCATTTAAAGTGGGATCTGCTAACTGAAATCCATGAATATTTAATTTTTGTAAATCAAAATATGATTTAGGTAAGTTGCCGGTAATTTGAGGCAAAACTAAACATGAAACTGTTACATTAAAAGAACTTGTTTCAGAATGAATGCGTAGAATACAGCGTGATGTGTTAATATTTAACTTAGTGTTACCAATGCCTACTATGGTAGTGTCTGATGGCTGAGGAATCAGGTTTAGATGGCACTTTACGGCCTGTGTGATAATTGTCGACTGACTCCCGCTGTCGAGCAACGCTCGCACTATCATAGTCTCGTTGGTGGCTGGGTTGGTAACCTTTACTCGAGCCGTACACAAAAGTACTTCAGAGGAGCACATTGAGGGCATAGTGACCGAATTAACTGAATTAGAATTTTCAGTTTCATCTGATTTATGAAGAAGAGAATTATGTCGTAATTTGCAATGACGACATGTAGCTGACAGACGACAACATTTAGCTATGTGACCAGATCTTAAACAATTCTCACATAATTTGTTAGAAGCAACAAAGGCTAACCTATCCTCTAATGAGCTCGACTTAAAAGACGGACACTCATACATGCGATGACTATTCTTACAGAACAAACATTCCGGTGTTTTAGAAGTAGAAGTGTTGCCTTCGTTTGGTACAGCCACTAAAGACTTGGTACTATTATTTTTGTTTTGATTACCAGAGAATTGTTTTTGTTTATTATCTTGATTATCATGTTTATGACGATAAACGGTCTCCAATACATCAGCGCGACATTTAAGGAAACTGAAGAAATCATTAAGCGAAGGTATGTCACTCAAACTATTTCTATGTTCTTCCCACTTGAAATATGTACTACTATTTAATTTACCTGCAATAATATATATAAGTAAAACATCCCATTTGTCAGTAGGCAGCCCGAGTGAATTAAGGGCCCGTAAGTTTATAGTGACGTGGTCAATAACATATCTTAAAGACTTGTCATTTTCTTGAACGGAATTAATGTTGAACAAAGACTTAAGGTGATTATTTATCAATTGACGCTTATTGTCGTAACGTTCGCATAAAAGTTTCCATGCTTCGGAATAATTACTATGAGAGACTTCCAAATTAGCGATCACCCGAGTGGCTTCTCCGTTAAGATAAGATTGTAAATAGTGATATTTATGAATATTTTCGATCTTATCATTGTTGTGAACTAGCGAAACAAATGTTTCCTTAAACTCCAACCACTTGAAATATGTACCGTCGAAGTTAGGAATCTTAATCACTGGTAATTTAAAACTTAACGCATTACAACTGTGATCGTTATGATGACACGTAGCCAAAGACGATTTATTTTGAGAATTATTCTCATTATCTTGAACCGTTGAATTTTTCTTAATTAAATTTTGAGCTAACGCGATACAATGGTAGAAATCGTTTTCTATTAAGTCTCTAGTAACCAACTCGCTACTCTGACTATCTGCGTTGTTAATTTCTATCAGATTCTGCACCTCATCGAATTCAATAAACAATGCCTCAATTTTTGATAGCTTCAATGCGAGTTTACTTATTTCTATTTCTGAAATGGATTCTAATAAACCTAAACTATCGAGACTTAATTTAAATTTCGTTACCCGTCCTCTAATAGAACCGCGTTTGCTTATTAGTTCCTTTAACTTTAGATTTTCGGACATTGTAATAAACTCGTAATGAGCTAACACAAACAGATGTTAATAGAGATAACGAAATAGGTATATAGCATACGATACGCTCCTCGCTTTGTTGATCAGCTGATGGGCGCGGCTCACGTAGGCTGCATACAATGGTGAGCTATGCAGGTGGGGCTACGCGCCGGCAGTCAAGTAACAGCGATGCGCAGGCGATGCCGTGTCCCTGGAATTAGATCAATTCTGTGCGTCTTAGTAAACTGATAACAACTAATTACTCGTATGATGAAACGACGACGGTTCGTAAGTTTACAGTTAAATCGAGAAATATTTAGTATGTAAGTGATATAAAGGTTGAATTGAGTGATAGAAGGGGTAAATAATCGATAATAGTGGAAAAGTTTTACAAAAATTGCCAGGTTTGAGTACGGGAAGAGAACTATTAAGTTTTAGTTAGTTAAATGTGCATTATTTAAGGTGGTGATAATGATGTCTACAAATAGTGAAGTTAATTAGGCTAATTTGTGCTTTGCCTATCCTATTTAGATTTCTTTAGAAAATAATTATGGTTAGGCACAATAGACACAAATAGAAAGGTAGGAACTTCTTTTGACTTCGAGAATCTAAATCCGCTAAATGCACAGATTAGAGGATAACACAATAGGAAGGTATGTTAGTAAGATGGAACGAGCTCACTTTAAATAGGCAGGCAGCTAATCCCAGCAGTCCTTTTGTAGGCAGGAGCACGTAGATAGGTATATTAGTGATTCCTCTGACTCGTTGTAAGATCGATCGGAGTTCCGTTGTCCCAGTAGTTCCCAGAATGGCTTGACGAAGGTTGCTCGACCCAGGAAGAAGTAGGATGCCAGTCCACAAGCACGGTGATCTTGGATTCTCAACACGGCCTTCCGTTGGTACTGGTAGATTTCGTCCGGTGTCGACGATGTCCTTCAAGTGCCCTTGATACGGTACGGGGACAATGTGCGTGGATATTTAGCTTCGATCCGATGATTGTAGGTCCTGTCACGTTTGCCACTTTTGTTTGTGATAAATTAAACAAAGATTTCTTGATGAAAAATAGGTTTACTTAAGGTTTTACAATTTTTAATAATTTTTAATAGTAATGAACGGAGAATTTTTGCAAGATGAAGATTGAACGTTAAATCGAATGAGACTGGAGCGAATGTGTCGTAGACAGTAATTATACTTGTTATACCTATAAATGTAATTATTATCTATGATTAATTTACTAAATGAATTTAATAACAAACTTATTTTATATAAGTCAAACACTGATTTGACTCAACTGTTGTTATTGTCTCCAATATCTTGGTTGAATTATGTAGTAGGGTCACACTGATTTATTTGTTGTTCCTATATTTAAATACTAAATGATTGAGGATACAAGTTTTATTAAATTATTTTGTTAACCCTTAATTTGATAAAGACCGGTGTCGAATCTTATCGATTTCAAATCGACTAAATATTTCTTAATTTCATAAACTTATAGTAGAAAATATATTTTGAGCGTGACAACACTGCATTATGTCAGTCGTGACACAAAATGTCGGCGCAAAGACGACCACCTGTTTTGCTCAAGGTATTTATAACTCTTTTTCTTCTTTTTTGCTTATGAATGCCTTGAAATCTCGACTCAGCTATTAGAAAATCATTCTAAGAATAATTATAACCCAAAAACAAATACGCTCTTTTTCATTTTTATGGTGTTTTTTGTTGCTCAAGTGTTTTGTCCGTCACAGCGAACATTGCTAATTGTATAGAGATTTAGTACTTTATTCATATGTCCGCTGTGGTGGACAACGCCAAAAAGCTTCTTTTTTTTTTTTTGGTTATGGTGTAAAGTTTGGTTTCTTTTTCTTTGTCAACAGCCAAGCCGTTCTAGTAAAATTCTCGCCTTAGTGCCTAATGAACATGCACCTTCCGATGCTAGTGAAAATTCTGATTCTGAAACAGAAATGCATGGTGACCCGCGTGCTTATGCTTCTTCCCCGCTCTCTTCTTCTGCACCATCAATAACATCTTCCCTTGCAAACCTAACAATCAGTACATCTGAAGACGAAGAATCGAACACTGATAATATTGATGTTATATCAGATTCTATCTTACGCGAAATTGGAGAGTGTAATTATGAGAATGTACCATCCCTATCTGCTATTCCCTCACTGCCATCAACGCCTGCACCTGTAGCTTCTTCTTCTCCACTTGCATCACGAAACACAAGGTCCAGGAAACAACCACCTACGATACCAGCAAAGAGAGCGAAGAAGGGTAAAAATTTTCAGCTGGCTTATAAATGGAAAGTAGCACAATTCCGTCACAGAGCGACAGTAGAAGAGCATGAAGATGGAGAAATAGAATATATTGATTTGCCAGAAGATGTTGACTCACCTTTGAGTTACTTTTATTTATTTTTTTCTCAAAATGTCATAACTAATATAGTAGAACAGACAAATTTATACTCAGTCCAACAAACTGGCAAGTCAATTCAGCTGTCAGAAGAAGAATTTAAAGACTTTTTGGCTATTCACATTATCATGGGTATTGTTGTAATGCCTTCATACCTCGATTATTGGTCGGATAAATTTAGGTATGCTAAAGTTGGTGATATAATGTCGTTGAAAAGATACCAGCAAGTACGGCGATATTTACATTTTGTCGACAATAACATGGATGATGGAGACAAATACTTTAAAGTACGTCCAGTTGTAGAGCAAATAAGGCAAAATTGCTTAAAACAACAAAAAAAAAGAGACAAAATATAGCATAGACGAAATGATGATAGCTTAGAAAGGATCTAAGGCAGGTAAACGAAAACAATACATGAAGGATAAACCAAATAAATGGGGGTTTAAAAATTATGTACGGGCCGGCGTTTCAGGGATAATTTATGACTTTGTGCTATATGGAGGTGACGATACGTTCCGTTACCATACGTTTACCGAAGAGGAATGGTCCCTTGGTTTTGGCGCTCAGGTGGTCATAGCTTTATGCCAAAGCATTCACCATAAACCGGCATTCGTGTTTTGTGATAACTTTTTTTCATCGCCAGAGTTATTTTTCATTCTTCGGGAACATTATGGCATTTTTGCTTTAGGTACTATCCGAGGCAATCGCCTTAGAGGAGCTGAAACTGTTCTGCTTACTGATAAGGCTATGAAAAAGAAACCCAGAGGTCATTTTGTACAAGCCGTTTGTAACCAAAACCGCTTAGCAATAGTTCGCTGGAATGACAATAAGGCCGTCACATTCATAAGTTCTTTTGTGGCAAGTGAGCCTGTAGAAAAAATCCGCAGATATTGTAAGGACGCAAAATGCAAGATCGACGTAAAATGTCCACAAATTGTGCGCCAATACAATAAACATATGGGAGGTGTTGATCTTGCTGACATGCTCATCTCGCTATATAAAACACCATATAAAAGCAGGAGATGGTATTTAGCTATATTTTCACAAATGCTCGACATATTTGTGAATAACGCTTGGTTACTCTACCGCCGTAAGCATTCAAGTAACGCAAAAGCTAAAATACCTCTAAAAGCATTCAGATACGATGTTTATGAAATATTGTTGAAGGCAAACAGATGTGCCAAAAGAAATAAAACTGAGACAGCAAAAGTAGGCAAACCACATGTAGCCCGCCCATCGAGTCCAGTCAAATATGACAACATAGGCCATTTCCCCTCAACGATGGAAGAAGGTCGTTGCAGATACTGCCAAAAGAAGACCGTCGTATATTGCATTAAATGCAATACAAGATTATGCTTTGTAACAGGCAAAACTCCGAGAAATTGTTTTTTAAATTTTCACACAAAGTAAAATAACATTTTCAGGTCAAATTCTGCATTTTTCATTTTTGTATTTTCTTATTTTTATAAAATAAACATAATAATAGTAACGTTTTTTATTTTTCCATAATTTGGCACTGTCCACCACAGCGGACATGCAAATCTACACGTTCATCGTTAAGTCATTGGTAATGTCCGCTGTGACGGACACGAATTATCCCAACAGAGGGCAACTCAGGATTTATTTTTACATTTTTTCAGGGCTCTTTAGCACACTCTTAAAGCCTTACAATAATTAAATTTATGAATTTCTTCCTTTTTTTTCGTTGCCAAATTAAGGGTTAAGAATATCTATGAGATTAGTTTACGTATAAATTATATTTTTGTAAAGATATTATTACAGTTTATAGTTTAAAAGTATTTGTTTTGTACTAATAGTTCAGTTCATTTTATCTGTGGCAATATTCATGTTAGATAGGGTAAGGTAGACAACTGTCATTTGAAATGTTTTAAAAGGTCGTGTAACTTAATTCTTGTTCTCTTTTCTGTACGTGTCACTGGACTGGTAACAATATAAAAGCTTATGTTAATATCTAAGAACAGACCCTGAGTGATGTCCATGTCCGTAATATTGAGTTGCTAAAAGCTAATATAAGGAAATAATGTTGCATAACAGAAGTTCTGCTTTTATTGTAAAATGGATTGAAATAAGGATCATCAGATCACTTCTAGTGAAAGATTGACTGACTACAATGTTCATGTTAGTTAAATTGTCATTATATCTTGATTATTGCTGATAACTATGATGTTCTGTATGTATTAAAATATTGCTAATATTGCTACATAAGTGTTAAATCGAATTAAGGAATATTCATATTCTATTTGTCATTGATAAAGTTGTTAGCTTTAAGAAATGGTCCAAGAGATTAATGTAATAACAAAACTAAATGCTAATGTAAAAATGTGTTGATAAAATACTTTAAAACAAGCTTCCGTGGAGTTTCTTATCCTTCTTCTCCACGAAGACCTAGATTTGGAACGGATAACTAGCTTTCTCATTAACAATACCTATTTATTGACAAGTCTAATTGAAATAAATGCCTAGTCTTGTCTCCATGTGCTTTTTTATAATCCTTTTCCCTACACACCATATTCATAGATATTAAAATACATAACATAACATCACGCCTTGTTTCCCCGGGGGGTTGGGCAGAGGTGCACCTGTAGTAGGTACACCCACATATTAAAATACCTACATGATTAAATAATTAACTAATAGGTAACCTGAAAATCCTGACACTCAAAAGATTTAATAATCTTTTTCTCACACGTGCGTGTAGGGACGACACGCCAAATTTGTATATGTCAGCACACACAGTCTTTGATGTTACAACAACTAAGCGGTTCATTTCCGTAGGTTTTGCTAAGCACAGGTAGCACGATGCATTTGATCTGGCCTCAGAAAGGTACGTGCAGACTTTGGCGTCGATCATTGTCATCATTAGTTGATGAGTCACCATGTTATTATTACTGCACTCTGTGGGGATAAGGGCATCAATTTCATCATCCATTTGTCTTTTGAGACCAATGACAACTGCTTCGCTCTCCTTTACAAAAGTAAACTGAACTGGACGACAATACAAAGTTGAGCATGGTTTTGGGTTCGTTCATACAGTATTATCTCCATCTGTCAGTTTTAGTGGCACCAAGGAGGTCATGAAAATGCTTGCATCGTCTTGCTCACCCTCCATTTTCTGCTTGTATCGGCTTTGGTTGGAAGCACCATCAAATCCCCACTTGGATATCAGCTTTAGCGGCTTATTTTGCACATCGGAATAGTCAGAAAGACTTTGAAGGATCGTCGTCACCGTGATAGTGTAATCCTAGCCGAGGAATCCGTAACTGACACTGATTGCTTCGGAGGGTAGCAATCAAGCTTAGTTTGTTGCACTTTATAGTAGGATGGATAAATATCCTTAGCACCTTCCCGAATGGCCGCCTCTCGCAAAGTAATATATTGCCACTTTGACAGTTTTTGTGAAAGAAGCAATCCAAGCGCTTTCTCTGGTGTAAATATGACTGTTTTCACTGGTTTCTTAAGCGTTTCTTTAATTTTTACGGCTGATTCAGGATTATTCATCATGTATTCGATCACAGATGCGATATCCTCATGCCCTTCTTATTTTAAACGCGCTGCAGCTGAAAATGCCAATTCACTGGAGTTTTCGCCTGTATGATCATCAGATCTTCTCTTTTTCTGTTTACTTCCCAAATCTTCGAATGGTTTTCGGCACCTTTTTGTCATTGTTCCAACGTGAATAGATCGTGCTCTTGGTATCTCATCAACAGTTGGCTCTTGATTAACTAAAGTTTGCACACAACTTGGCCAATCCATATTTGCCTGCAGCCAATTTCCGTACAGTCTTCTGAAGTGATCAAGGAATCGGTTGGATTTCTGCCACCTCTGTAAAGCAGCTGGCGTGAATTTCCGACAAAATTCTTTGAGAGTTACTCGATCTTCGGCAGAAAGGCAATCGCCTATGCGGGATACAACTGCACCAAACAATACTTCATGATTAAATGAAGTACTCTCACTTTTTAGAAGAACAAACAAGTCTAAATTGGTGATTAAACTTTCCATTTTAAGATGTTATAGTCGCAGAGCAAAAATTTGGTGTTAGCAGTTACACAGTTGTGAACAATCTAAATTATAAAGCAAAATGTTAGCGCTTTTATTGCAAAACATCGATAATTAGTTAACTACCCTCATTAGAGTTTTAAAAGATGTGCTAATGAAAATTTATAATCGTCAAAAACATTTCTTAGAACTCAACTAATCGAAAAATTAGCTTACTTATCAGAAATCATTAACAATAATTTAATCACATATTCAGACTTATTAGAAGACTAAATCATTGTAATTACTTAATCACTTATTTTCAGACTCACTAGAAGACTAAACCATTTGTTATTTGGTATTTTGGTTGTATGTAAAGTTTTGAAACTCTTTTTGTATTGATATAATATATCTAGCTCAAACATAGTTGTCTAAGTGTGGATGTACTATAAACCTCTGACTACTCCTTCGGGAATATAGGGGTGTCATATTTTATGTTACGTGTTGTTAAAAGTCTGTGTTCCTCAACTTAAACACTAAAAGGAACCGTTGCATATGTAAAAATATTTTGACGATTTAAAAAAAACAGCAGCGATAAAAGTTATATGACATAATTATGTCAAAAAATCATAAATAATTAGTACTATAACCACCTGTGAGGATATTACGGTTTTCCTGGCTGTTTACGAGATAATTAACTTTTTCATACTAGCTTCATACAAATTTTTCGTAAAAAAATCATAATTCCTTCGTTTTTGTGCAGATTTAACTCGGTTGTCATTTTTGAATAAAGTAATAACACTATAACACTATTTCAAGATGGAATTATCCATTTAAACGGAAGAATAAACGCGGCTAACGTTTCAGAAGAAAGTAAACGCCCACCGATTTTACATGGAAGCCATGTGTTTTCACGTAGGTATACGTCAATTACATGAAAAGGATTATCATGCTGGCCGCGAGTATGTAGTAAATAAAGCAAAGGAACCGTATTTGGATACTTCAATTACGATCAACGGTACGAGCGATAATTAAGGATTGCGCTTCATGTAGACGCCGCTGCATGGCGCCACAGCTGACCGTTAAAGGAGATCTACCTAAAGAACGCTTAGAGGTACATCTCCGCCCATTTACTCGTTGTGGAGTCGATTTTTTCGGCACCATGACGATAACGTTTGGAAGGAGTCTGGGTGAACAATGATAGAGAGAAACTTTTTTTACTGGTGCTTCTACAAGTGATGCGGAGTTCTCATGAATAGTTGGTATTATCACGGTTTCATCTGAAGAAATGTCAACTGGAGACTTCCTCAAGGAGCTGTGACTTCCTTTCTTCTCCTTATTAGACATGCTTCAATTACGATCAACGGTACGAGCGATAATTAAGGATTGCGCTTCATGTAGACGCCGCCGCATGGCGCCACAGCTGACCGTTAAAGGAGATCTACCTAAAGAACGCTTAGAGGTACATCTCCGCCCATTTACTCGTTGTGGAGTCGATTTTTTCGGCACCATGACGATAACGTTTGGAAGGAGTCTGGGTGAACAATGATAGAGAGAAACTTTTTTTACTGGTGCTTCTACAAGTGATGCGGAGTTCTCATGAATAGTTGGTATTATCACGGTTTCATCTGAAGAAATGTCAACTGGAGACTTCCTCAAGGAGCTGTGACTTCCTTTCTTCTCCTTATTAGACATGCTTTCTATAGTTTGGACTGACGCTGTATTCCGGCGCCTGGTTAGAAGACTCGTTGTCCTTGCTGAAGGAGTTTAGGCGTGCAGGCTACGCCGGGAGGAGAGCTGTTACGGACAACGAAACGCACCCTTAACATATTTGTTACAAGCCACGGAACGCACCCTTTAAACATCCGACGTTACACACACCTGCGCACAATTAGATGGATGTGTGTAAAAAGTAATTGGAATTCGTGGCGATAGGCAGACGGATTACCCTATAAGGTATTCTACAAGTGATGCGGAGTTCTCATGAATAGTTGGTATTATCACGGTTTCATCTGAAGAAATGTCAACTGGAGACTTCCTCAAGGAGCTGTGACTTCCTTTCTTCTCCTTATTAGACATGCTTTCTATAGTTTGGACTGACGCTGTATTCCGGCGCTTGGTTAGAAGACTCGTTGTCCTTGCTGAAGGAGTTTAGGCTCGCAGGCTACGCCGGGAGGAGACCTGTTACGGACAACGAAACGCACCCTTAACATATTTGTTACAAGCCACGGAACGCACCCTTTAAACATCCTACGTTACACACACCTGCGCACAATTAGATGGATGTGTGTAAAAAGTAATAGGAATTCGTGGCGATAGGCAGACGGATTACCTTATAAGGTATTCTACAAGTGATGCGGAGTTCTCATGAATAGTTGGTATTATCACGGTTTCATCTGAAGAAATGTCAACTGGAGACTTCCTCAAGGAGCTGTGACTTCCTTTCTTCTCCTTATTAGACATGCTTTCTATAGTTTGGACTGACGCTGTATTCCGGCGCCTGGTTAGAAGACTTGTTGTCCTTGCTGAAGGAGTTTAGGCTCGCAGCCTACGCCGGGAAAAGAGCTGTTACGGACAACGAAACGCACCCTTAACATATTTGTTACGAGCCACGGAACGCACCCTTTAAACATCCTACGTTACACACACCTGCGCACAATTAGATGGATGTGTGTAAAAAGTAATTGGAATTCGTGGCGATAGGCAGACGGATTACCTTATAAGGTAATGAATTTAGAAAATCGCGATTTTCTTCCTGGAAATATGCATATGTTACGGGCGGCCGACGCTGCGATTTGCCGGGGCTATAAGGTCGAAAATAAGAAAGCAACAACAACCAATAGCGGTAGCCCTTGCAAGGGACGCATACCCCTTGCCTCACCCCCGCTAAGAATCAATAAAAGGGCTTGCGCGGGACGAATTCAGGGTCACTCCTGGGCAGGCACGGCGACGACGACACATCATCAGACTAGGTACTGTACGGTATCCGATGCTCCGCCCTCTGCGGCCCCTTTCAAAGTTATTTCCCTCGCGATTTGATTCTTTTAAACTTTCATTCCCAATTAATTTTCTTTCTGTGAAAAGTATGTGGTGAGTTTTATTAAAGACTTGTTTGGTGAAATAAATCAATGCGTTAAGTGTGTTGTAAGAATTCAAGATGTTTGGACAAACACCTGCACAAAAACAATATACTTTTATACAACCCCATTTAACTAAACGTCTTAATAGATTGAGCTACGTATGGTATTCCGAAATACCGCTCACCGAAAGGACGGTTTTCCGATAACACTCTACTCCGACGGTTAGTTGAACGAAAAAATAATTGGCCGATGAAACGTTTCGCCGAAAATATTATTCATCGACGGTTGGTAGTCCGAATGAATCCTTCGCCGATGTAACGGTTCACCGAAAACACTCTTCAACGGCGATTGGTTAAACGAACGAATCTTTCGCCGATAGCATTCAGTTTACGCTAGCTATTATATTTTATAATTATGTGCAATGCAGCTAAACAATACTCGAGTCCCATGTTTAATTTTATCAGCATAGATGCTTGGTCAATATACATGTAACAATGAAAGTGTTGTCATTTTTGGTACTAAAGCTAATGTTAAGCGTATGAATAATGCACAATGCTGGATCATGGACGGGACATTTTCGAGTTGTCCAACTCCGTTCTGTCAAGTTTTTTCTATTCATGTTTTAGTGGGAACTGCAGGTGGTACAAATAAAATTTCTACCTATGGTATACGCACTACTGTCACAAAAGACTGAAAGCTGTTATTTCATATTTTTGGAGATTTTGAAAATATATGCGATCAATACATTAAATACCCATTTGTCACCAGCTAATATATTAACTGATTTTGAAGTAGCAGTGATCAATGCAGTCAAACGACAGTTTCCAGACTGCGCCCACAGGCTATGCTTATTCCATTTGACCCAAAGTATTTGGCATCATGTCCAGTCAGAGGGTCTCGCAAGGCGATATGCTGAAGATTTCACATTTGCGCACAAAATCAGACACTTAGTTGCCCTCGCTTTTCTTGAGCCCGCTGAGATATCCGAAGCCTTCGAAATCATCCAAAATAAAATATTGCGTTGTATTATGTTGGATCACATCACACGCAGCAAAGAACTAACACGGGTTTGATAATAAAAAGAAATCAGGCATTATTTCCACCAGCTATGTGGTCAGTTTACGATCGCACACTTTATGTTCCAAGGACACAAAATGCATTAGAATCGTGGCATGAACGATGGAACACGCTTCTTCATAGAAAAAAATGGAACATTTATAAAACAATTATTGAATTTGCTAAAGAGCAGAAGCATACAGAATGTGTCATTGAACGAATCAACTCCTCGGAACCCATGCCAAAGCGTCGACGTAATGCACAGGTTGAATATGATGCTAGGATACAAACACAATTATCACAAAAGAGTGAAATGAATATTGAATCTTTCTTAGGTGGATTGGCCCATATTCTATACCTGAAAAACAAGAAATAAATATTTTTTTATATCATTAAAGAATTATAATTAATAAATAATAATAATAACTCACAATTTACTATAACTTCAAAAATTTATCACGTTGAGTTACTTTTATTTGTTTTTTGCTTTGTTCGCACAGTTTATTTAATTTTTTTCTATGGTTCAGTTCTAATAGAGAAATCATAATAATCATAATCATATTGTTTATTGTAAAAAACAATATAAATTTGCCTTTTTGATTAATTTTCTTATTGTTAAATTAAAACTTTGTTTTTTTTTCTATTGCCCCTCTTCCATGTATTATTTTATTATTACCTGTATTTTTAACATGACTTCTACAAGACCTAAGGGTGTTGTCAAGCTGAAAGAAAAACTATCCATTTGGCAAAAGAATTACCCTACAACGAGTGCTATCGGCGAAAGATTCGTTCGTTTAACCAATCGTCGTTGAAGAGTGTTTTCGGTGAACCGTTACATCGGCGAAGGATTCATTCGGACTACCAACCGTCGATGAATAATATTTTCGGCGAAACGTTTCATCGGCCAATTATTTTTTCGTTCAACTAACCGTCGGAGTAGAGTGTTATCGGAAAACCATCCTTTCGGTGAGCGGTATTTCGGAATACCATACGTAGCTCTAATAGATTAGCTTTTTTATAATTACCTACTGTTCTTGACATATACAAGAACTATTCATCTAAATGATGAGGAATATGTAAATAAAAAAAGTCTGTTGGCTATGGTCCACCTTAAATTAATTCCACGGAAATAAAATCTTCTTCCTGATTCAGAATCATTCTGTCATTTTACTACAAATGACAAATGAATGCCAAAAAAACAACTAACCTAGATGAAATCGAAGTTTTTTTATTAAAATAGGTGATCTAAACGTTGTAACGATTATAAGTGCATGATAATATTTGCGCAGCATTTTTTTTTTATATTGAGAAGTACGCCATATCACCATACCGTTCTTACAAGTTTTTACATTATAAAACTGACATGCCCCATACAAGAGAACCGTGCTACTTTTTCTATTAATAAAACATATCTCAGGATCTATATGGGTTTTCCACCAAAATCTTTATCACAATTTTGAGACATTATTTTTTTTCTGTTAAATCCATTCACAGACTACATAGAGATACTACGTATCAGACGACCCACTCCAATAGAGAAAAAATGGTAAGAAGAGGTTGTCAAAATTTGGAAGAATAGAATTTGACAGTTCGTTTTTTTTTAATTTAGGTGTTGAGTTTTTGGCAAAGGCTCACACAGAAAGCCTCTCTTATATCTTATATTGTTTTCGAAATGTTATTTTTTGCTGGAGAATGTTCTAAGTAATCATTTGCTTCCTCTGTGACTACTCCGAACGCTCTCACTGTTCTTTCAGAAGGGTAGGTCAATTTCATTTTCTTTATTGTATTGTATTCCTTTTTTTGCACCCAATTATGTATTGCACTAACCTCGCGCGTTGTCAAATCGGCAACGCAATCGCCACATTTTATTTTTGATAAAAAAAATCTTGTGACCCTCCCTGCTGTATATGCTGGTGCATGTACATTGAGGCGTTCCTGAGCAGCAGATCGCGGCACCGTTCCTGGCGTATGGGGTCTACATTAATTTTACCCAGATACTGCTCATCATCTTATTCGCATGGTACAAATAGCTGTTTCAATTTAACCAGTTGGTCTACTGGATCATCTTCACAATTAAAAGTATCTGAGTGAAATTTAATAAATCTCGTTATTAGTAATGATCTGAAGGTGTTAATTCGGGTTATTATTTCTGAAATTATACGCCCGCTCTTGTCCAAAAAAGTTTTCCATTGGATCTGAGGTGAAATAGCGCGGGCGTTTAACGTTTTTCTTTTGGAAGAATTGCCACAGCCTTAAATAACTTTGAAGCCTTAAGTACTTTGCCCTGTAAGTGGCGACCACCGGGCAGTTTAACAGCACATGAGCTGCTGTCTCGTCGTCCTCCATGCAGGCTCTGCAGAGCAGGCTGTTTGTGACTCCTATGACAAAGAGGTGTTTATTAAATGACCCATGGCCAGTTATAGTTGCTGTAACCACACGCAGCTGTTGTTTAGTTAGTCGAAGAACCTTTTTCGTGAGGCGGCCATCGATTGAAGGTAGTGCCTTCTTAGCCTGTCTGCACTCGCCTTGGTCCGACCATAGTTTCTGATGCTGATTCCTAGTTCGTTTCCTTACCAGAGTGCGTTGGTAACCGAAGGGGAGTGGCACGATGGGTTCGGGCCCCACTGGTGCCAGGCTCGATCCCCTTCTGGCAAGTTCATCTGCAGCATCGTTCCCCAGCGAACCGCTGTGTCCTTTGATCCATTGAATGGTTATTTTGTTGAGGTCACCCACCTGGTTAAGGCGCTGGTGGCACTCGTATATAAGTCCAGAGTCCACAGTGTGACTGTTCAGCGCTTGCAGAACAGCCATGCTGTCTGAGAGTATGCGTATCGAGTGGTCCTTAACTTCCCTAGCCAGAATAACCAAAGCGGCAAGAGAAATACCCATGCATTCGGCTTGGAATACTGTGTTAAGTACTCCCAATGGTAGCTATGTGGATGTTGAGGTCCTCCGAGAAGACTCCAGCACCTGTACCACTACCTGTTTTGGATCCATCCGTGAAGATGCGCAGCTCTGTTGGGCGCAAGCCCTCACATCGGCGATCCTCGTGAAGTTGGATTCTGTATTTTTTATCAAAGATAAATTGTTTGGGTACCCGGTCATTTATGGCTTTCGTAATGGGGAACTCCTTGCAGAGTCCCTCAAGCAGCGCGGTGTGTTGTGTATCTCTCTTACCCCAGAGATTTGCTGCGTTTAGGCGTACTGCCGCCATCGACGCTTCTTGCTGTATAAACAGGTGCAGCGGTGGTAGTCCCAGCAAAGCTTCCATTGCAGCAGTCGGAGTAGTCCTCATGCAGCCTGTGGTCGCCATGCAGGCCAGTCTTTGCATGCGTTGTAGTTTGTTGGAGGCTGTAACAAGCTGGGTGCGGGGCCACCAGACCACGGCAGTGTAGGCTATCATGGGGCGTATCACAGCAGTGTACAGCCATAGTATTATTTTGGGGGATAGGCCCCACTTCTTACCTATCATTCTCCTGCACTGCCAGAAGGTGATGCAGGCCCTGTTTAGCTTATTGACTAAATGACTGCTCCAGTTCAGCTTACTGTCTAATATGTCCCCGAGGTACTTGACTTGGCTGGCTAACTGAAGCTCTGTTTCGAACAGTTTGGGCAGGCGGAAAGGGCCCATAGCTCGTTTGTGGGTAAACATGACTAGTTCGGTTTTAGTGGGGTTCACCGATAGATCGAATTCCCTGCACCAATTTTCTACAATACGTAGTGCTTGCTGAGTGAGGTTGCAGATCGTTCCCGTCACCTTCCCCGAGACCAGGATTGCGAGGTCGTCTGCATATCCTATTGTGTAATACCGAGCGGCGTTGAGTTTGGTGATGAGGTCTGTATACTATGGTAAGTTAATAGAAATAAATTGACTTTGAGTTAAAGTTTGACTCACTAAACTTTGTCACTAAACTTAAAATTTTAAAATTCACGATGATGTCAGTCAGTCAAATAATTTATTTCAATTAGGCACAAAAAAGGTACTTTTGAACGTTAAAATTTACAAAAAATAAATAAAAAAATTGATTCTAGTCGCCCCTTCCAAAATGTAGTTTTCGTATGGAGAAGAATGGGCAAGAAATTCCACCATTACTCTTTTAAAATGTTTTCACATTATCTTGTATACATTAATTATTTAACTATATGTAAAGACGATGCACCTAGAATAAGATCACTATATCACGATAGGTAAATAAAATTAAAAATGAAGGAATGACAGATAAATTAATTAAGTGATATATGCATGGTGCTCACATATTTACAATCAATCTGCCTAGCCTTTTCCCAACTATATTGGGGTCGGCTTCCAGTCTTACCGGATGCAGCTGAATACCAGTATTTTACATGAAGCGACTGCCTATCTGACCTCCACAACCCAGTAACTGGGTAATACGATACCCCTTGGTAAGACTGGTTGTCAGACTTTCGGGCTTCTGACGACCCGTAACGACTGACAAAGATCCACGAATGACAGCCGGGACCAACGGCTTAACGTGCTTTCCGAGGCACGGAGGAGTCTCGGTATGTAAAGATGGTCACCCATCCACAAACCAACCCTGGCAAACGTAGCTTAACCTGATGGATCGACCCGTGCGGCAGTTATTACTTAGCCACAAGCTCCTCAGGTGCTCACATATTTACAAACATTGTAAAATAATACGATATTCCTAACATTTTAACAAGTAATAATAATAAGTCAGTGTGTGATGAGATTAATGACTAGTATGAATAAAATGAACTATATACTTACAAAATTGAGATGTGTAAGTCAGAGTAGCAGCAACCGTTTTGCTGAAAACTCGAGCACAATTCTTCACTAAAAGTTATAATTGATAAAACTAAATTTTGACCACACCATTGACTAAAGAACAATGCCCACTTCCCATACATTTAAAAACCTGATAATGAACGTTTATGTATAGTTATGAGGTATAGTAGAAAGACTACCTTTAATTTTAGAAAATAATGTCTAATAGTCATTTTTACGGTTTAAACGCTACGAAGTCCAAAAAATATGAATGTTACTTTTTAGGGTAGGATTTGCCGTTACTTACTAAATATAGAGAAATAAATGTGCTATACCTAATTATTAACACTCGAAGTATAGTCTTAAATAGGATACATACCTGGCTATGTATATGCATCAAGCAGACGTTGCAGTTTATGTAAAGTATACGTCGATTTTTTGCTGACGGCGGCATTGTCAAGAGGACGGATTTACAATGGTATGGTAAGCAAAGGTCGTCAGATGAGGAAGATATCAAGGTCCAGGCGCGGTAAATAAGGTCGTAAAAAGAACTAACACACACAAAATGGCACATTAGACAACGAGACGCAAGCGCAACAACGAAGGACTGCACCGATAACCGATGCCATGCCAATCGGAGAATTGTCAAATGTTGAAAAAATTCGTTTCACTCTTGCGAACTCAATTACATACTGCATGATTAATTTATTTAATTTTTGTTATTTTTTTATTAATCTGTATTCTTCTTTTCGTGTGGTTAGTGACTAACCTGGTGTCAGAGTTTTAAAGCCGCCCATGGGCCTCTGACTTGGCTTCACATGCCGTCGAGAAATATCTCTCAGGCATGCCGGTTTCCTCGCGATGTTTTCCTTCACCGTTTTTCAAGCTAGTGATAATTATACAATACGCACATGAATCCGAAAAGTCAGTGGTGCGTGCCTTGGGTTCGAACTCGAGACCTGTGAGTTGGCAGTCCGACGGTCACACCACTCGGCTATCACTGCTAAAATATCTGTATTAGGAAAATACTAATATAGAAATACTTACTGATTAAATAAAATGTAAAGTAATATATAAAACTCTGAAACAGAGTTGAATAAAGTCAAGTAGCGGTATGTAAAATGGAACGTTGTAAAAACAGGGAAGTTTAGATGCGTTCAAAACATGGTATACGTTTACTCTTACGTAGAATAAGCATAAAGAAATATTAAAAAATATTCTTTTGCTGCGTTTCTTTTAAAATTGTGAGATAAGTTTAATTAATATACTATTAAATTAGCTGTATTTTAAGATTTATTTCATTACTATACATAGTCAGGTGAAAAATGGGCATCCTTCTTTGATCCAAGTACTTTACTTTTTTTTAAATCACTAATATTATATATGTGAATAGTCTGTATGTTTGTTTGTTATATAATATTCACACAGCACTATCTAAATGGTTTAATTTATCTTTAGCATACATCATCTCTTTTCCCAGCAGTGGGATGTATTAGGCTGTTGATCCATTTAACATGTGTAATTTTTTTTTTGTTTATAATGTATCACAATTGGAGATACTTTATTCACATTAAAATCTAGCCTATTAGCTAATACGTAATTTAAATATAAACTGCTAAGTAACTATAAAATTAAGAAATCATCCAATAATGTCTTTCATCACTAAGGGGTTTATTCATAAACAATGATTAAAGTTAAGTGGCATTCAAACGTCAAAAATGTATGGTTAAACAGTCGCTAATCATTACTTAACTTTAATCATCGTTTATGAATAAACCCCTATACGTTAAGGAGAAGACACTTGATTCACGTTCTTCATAAAAGTCAGCACTTGTAGTACAGTTTAAGTTCACTTACACTGCACTAAGCTAACTCAATAGGTTTTACCCTTTGTAGTCTTCACACTAATTCAGTGTTGTCCAATTATGTTGGGGTCAACTTCTAGTCTCACCAGATGCAGCTGAATATTAGTATTTTACATAAGTAGAGCGATTGCCTATCTGACCTCTACAACCCAGTTACTGGGTTACACATGTAACCCAGCATGGGATACCCCTTGGTAAGACCGGTTATCAGACTTTTGAACTTCTGATTATCCATAACGACTGTCAATCAATACGAATAATAGCCAAGATCGCTGACTTAATGTGCATTCCGGAACACAGAGGGGTCTCGGTATGAAATGGTTGATCACCCATCTATGGAACATATTTCATACAATTTAGCAAATCTTTAGTCTCCTTTCGTGAGCAATTTTATCTAATATACCTGAACATCATATATTTAGGTATGTATTTTGTTTAATTTTAAATTTGATCTTTCAAGTAAAACTTTCGAGTATCTGCAGAAAAAGGCTGAAATGCAGTGTGCCAGAACAGCAAAACTTTTGAAGATTTTTAAGAAAAGCCCTAAAGCCTACAAGTTAATGTGCAAACATTTTACGCTACCGTCAAAAAAAGTCCTGAAGTCATTGCTTGCTCAAGTAAAATTGACTCCAGGCATTAATGAAATTGTTTTCAAAGAATTAAAGTCCACAGTGTCGAAAATGTTACAACAAGATCATCTTTGTACATTCGTTTTTGATGAATTTTCCATTTCTCCCCACATCCATTACAATGTGTACACAGACGATCTTGTAGGTTTTGAGAACTATGGGAACTGTAAAACGCAAAATATTGCTAATCATGTTTTGGTGTTCATGGTCAAAGGTGTAAGGAGAAATTATAAACAACCAGTAGCTTACTACTTTACCCAAACATTAAAAACATCAAAACTCAAAGAAATTTTAGTAGATGTTATTTATAGGTAAAGTACAAGCTACTGGTCTAAAGATAGTAGCAACTGTATGCGACCAAAGCTCGGCAAATGTAAGCACTATAAATAGTTTGATCTCCGAAGCCAAAACTGCTTATTTCCATGCAGGAAAAGAATGGCGAAAGGACATCATTCATGTAAACAATCACGATATAATTCCGCTGTTTGATGTTCCCCACTTGTTAAAAGGAATTAGAAATAATTTATTAAATAAAGAATTGCATTACATGCTCGAAAATGTGTTGAAAATTGTAAAGTGAGAATACTTTCAGCTGGTTTTTGCAGCCGATAAGTCGCGTGGAGAACTGAGTATGCTGCACAAGTTGACCAATGAACACATATAAACCGGCAAAATTAAAAAAAAATGCGAGTTAAAAATGCGACTCACGTCTTAAGTTTTAGTATGGCAGTAGCTACAGACGTAGTTGAAAGAGGAGATTGTCCCTCTGAATGTCGGTAGATCCCGACATTCAGAGGGAGTGAGTAGAGTGAGTAGAGAATGAGTCAAAAAATTTATCTGTTAACAATACCATTTGTATTGTTAACAGATAAATTTTTTGACTCATTTAACGCGTCATCTTTTACGCCGCCAAATGGTAAAATATACAGAGCTGCTGTAAAGAGAAAGTCTCCTCATCACATATTAAAAATGATGCCAAGATGCCTTAAAAATGTTAAAAACTGCCAAATTTATGGTGAAAAAAGTGATGAGGAGATAATTGAGAAGTCTGTACCAACTTTAAATAATTTCATACGAACAATCGAAGGTTTTAAATCGATTTGGCAATTATTATCAAAAAAATATTCCTTTGACGCTATGCTGAAACGCAATTTTAACCAAGACCCACTCGAAAATTTCTTTGGAAGTGTTCGAAGTTTGGGTGCTCGAAATGTTATGCCCAACTGTGTGGGGTTTGAGGGAGCATATAAAACTTTATTGTTAAATAATTTCAGCACAAATCATTCCGTAGGCGCCAATTGTGAAGAGGATTCCAACGAATGCTTACAATCCCTCTCCTTTTTAAATAAAGAAAAAGGTAATGCTCCCTTGCAATCCCAAAGTATTGTAATTGATCAGCCACTGAATGTTATGTAAAACACACAAAATATTTCTGATTTAGGGGCTGTTCAAAGAACTTATGTCTGTGGGTGGGCCTTGACGAAGTGTCTACAAAAAGTCGTCAAAGGATGTAAAAATTGTAAAAGCAAGCTACTAGGCAATTCGGACAATGCAATGTACAAATACATACGTGCCAGAGAGTATAGTGAACATAAGAAATGGCTTCGTTATCCCTCCGACTGCCTAGTAGCTTGTTTTCAGGAAATACAAGAAACAACTGTTCCATTTTTAAATAATGATTGCCACAAAAATAACATCAAAGAACGAATTAAAACCTTCATTGAACTATTCACCGATTTTAGTTTTATAGATTGTGAAATACATCAAGAAAAAGTAAAACAATTTTTTGTTGATACAACAATAAATATAATCATTCATAGTTGGTGCAGGTCTATTAACAGGATATTAGACGGAAAATTCACCTACGAAGGTGAGGATGTCACAAAGAAAGCAGCTCAATTTGTATTATAATAAGTATAAAACGAATAAATATTAATTTGATAATAAAAGTATCATTTCATTATTCTAAACTTCATTGAAGACCCTAATACAGACTCGCTCTGCAGATTGTCCTGCTTTCTCAGTTTGTTACTTTTGTCTTACATAGAGAAGCAAGAGTGCTTTCTAAATATGAGAAAAATACTAGGACAACAAGTTGGCCGAGATATCTGAACATTTAATAAAAATAGTAAATCCTCATAGTAAGTATGCATTATAGTTATGTAGGTGTATATTGTAGAACCTTAGTTCACCCACCAAACTCAAGGTGGCAGCACTTTCCGTACATGCAAATTTTACCACAGAGTAACAACTCTGTGGAAAAAGAGTAAAGTAACTATAAAGGGAAAGAGTAACAACTCTTTGCCTTTATAGTTACTTTACTCTTTGGCGCGGGTGTTAGATTTATACCGATGTACTTTATATGTAACTACATATTTTGCGTTGTAATATTATATAAAGTAGTAAGTTAATTTGTAATTAAATGTAGTAAGAACACATGTAAAATAACATAATTTTAAATTAAATAAGATGTATTTTAATATTGCACAGCAAATCAGTATGAATCAAACACTGATTTGACTCAACTGTTGTGATTCATACTTGTTTGTTAATGGGTATATAAGAGCGGAGCCACAGTGGTATAGCTCCCTTGTCCGATGAAGCGCCAGCCCGCGCCGCAGCTGAGCGCGTAGCTTTAAATTCCCCTGATAATAATAATGATCTATCCTTGATCCAGCCAGTCCCATCTTGCTGGTGTTTTATTATAAATATCTTCATCCCTGCTGAGTAAAAGAGTGCTGCAGAAGTGTATTTCTGTGAAAGTTTTTGACGCCTAATAAACGGGTTGTTCATATGGTCCTTCGAGACGGACGTGTTTTTTGTGTATCAACCTTGGTCGAGCAAGTGGATCGCTTGCGATAATTGACCAAGTCCACAGGTCCACAGCATCAGTGAAGTGCTAGTGGCAGCAGCATCAGTGCGGCGGTGACAATCAGCAGCAACTGGGAGCAGCAGCAGTATCGCGAGATGCGAGCTACTGCAGACGGTGCCGGGTGAACGACATCGTCAGGAATCAGCAGCAGGGTGACCTCTGAACCTGGAAGAGGTGTGAGACGTGCGTGACGTGACGCAACGTCGATCTACCAGTGAACGACTCATCAGGTGGTATCAAACGAAGTTAAAACCGTGAGTGACCTTTCAATAATAACTTGGTGCAATTTGTGATTTTGATCTTCAACAATTCGGAGTTTGAACTTTCAAGTTGTGTGTTTATGTTTCGTGTATAGTTGTGTATAGAAGACTTGCAATTTTAAGACATTAAATTGTTGGTCTCAGGGCGGCTTGCGCAACATTTGGTCTAAACAGAATTTAGTTAAATGCGTTTATCTTGCTAAATATGTTTAGCCTAAATACAATTAAAAAGGTCTTGCTCACGTCCGTTTGGATGGCAATTTAACTAATCGTAATTAGGGAGTCGGTAAAGCAGTTTCTTGCGTTCCTTTTTACGTTTTCGTGCGTTTTACACTTGACTTAGAGCAAAATGGTTGCATTTCTTTAAAAAAAATGCGTGAAATGGACCGACGAGCTACACATTGGGTGTTTATTGAAAAATGAATCCTTTCCTATTTCTATATATTTTAGCGTTTTCACCACCTGGAGATAATATTCTCACATGAGTGCAATCTAAGAAACTTTGCAATTCTATAAAAATCATACGCTGTTTTATTTTGCTCTTCTGTTGTGTTTGGAAATTTTATATACATCTTATACAATAATACAATGGCATGAGTAACACGATGCACTATTCTACAAGCTGTGCTTTCATGTACACCAATCATGTCACCACAAGTTATTAGCTGACTTCCTGTCGCATAAAATCTCAGCGTACATAAAAGTTGGTTCATAGGAGTGACTGATTTGATCCTGCAAAACAAACAAAAATAGGTAATTAGCTACCTATCTGTTTATTGAATATTTATTAATAATGAGTATATTTCCTTACTGGTTGCTGGTTTTTAAATGTGGGGCTATTTGCTGTAACAAAATTATAGTGGTTTCTTTCGTTAGACGAAACCTTCTGAAGAATTTGTCGTCCGAATACATTCCAAATAAGTCTGCTCTCTCAAACAATTCCCTCGGTATGTTGATATATTCTATAATCTCCTCATCGTCGTCAGAATACAATTCCCACAAATCCATCTTACAAACTTCCTATCGAACTCTTTACAATCTTTTATAAAATAATAGTAAAATTTCTATAACCTCAAAATGATGACGCGCGATTGCTACTAAACGTATTTAGCGACGCTAAATAGCCACCTTTGGGTATTTAACTTTGACAGTTCGTTAAACGTGATTAGTGCCTAAATTTTTGTTGTGCAAGACGCTAATTATAATTAGCAGACTAAATGCGTTTACGTCGCTCTTAAACTGTATTTAACAAAGATCCGCAAGCCGCCCTCAAAAATTGATAATTCTGTGTTATTCTTGTAGTTTAAGTTTAATTATAGTACATTGTCGCGGTCTATAATGACTACTTTTCTGGTCGCGCTGATGATGGCCGACAGCGCAGCGTAGCGCAGCTCCAGGCCGACACAGCGCGGTCAGCGTGCAGCACTTGATGGACGTGCTGAGATAAAGGCCGAGGCCTTTACAGCAAGGACAGCAAGGGCTGCAATGATGGCCAAGCTGGAAGGCCTAGAGCGTAGCTAGGCTAGCTCGAGGCAATCATAGCGTGACCAGCGAAGCAGTCATAGTGGGCCAAGGCTTGTATAGTGCTTTACTCAAAAATGCAAGTACCTAATCTAAATAAAACCAGCAAGTAATTTCAATAAAATATATATTAATTAACTAGAAATTTAATTAAAATGACAATTATGAAAAGTACAGTTACTAAAATTCAACACCGACTTTCCCGGTTTGATATTACTAATAGTTTGCGATAATTTTAATGCGGTGTTTGACTGCTGTATTATTTCTTCATTTATTTCATCATTTTTTTCTTCATGTTCTTGAGCAGATGTTGAAGCTTCCTAGAATTCGTAAGACGTTGTTCGTTTTAAGTTTATACTTTGACCGATTTTTTGTGTAATTCTGTTTTTATTCTCCACCGATTCTTCTATATAGCTCTCAGCAACTCGATCGGATTTCCATCCTCCATGCCTTTTTAGTGTAATAAGATTGGCCCCAGTATCGGCCAGAATAGTGGCCGATGAACGCCGGAAACAATGACCTGTAAATTGTTCCGGATGGGGCAGTTCTAAGTATGTAGCAATTATTTTGGGCATTTGAGCAATTGTATGCCTGCCTATCACTTGTTTGGTGCATTTGCAGTTTTTATAATTTAAAAAAAAATCGGTCCGTTTTTACGTCAACTGGACGTAGTGCGTAATATTTTTGCACCACTGCAAATGAGGCGTCACGAACAACGAAAGTACGATCAATCTTCGTTTTTGTATCTCGCAACGTAATTATCATTACGTTGATGTGAGTTTCAATGTCATTAACGGTGATATTGGTAATTTCGATGCAACGACATACGGGTCATAATCAAAACTCGCAAAAAAAGTGTTATCACATATTTTTTCCATGTTCAATTGACTTGGTAAGTATTTTTTTTGGCAGAGGTACGAATTGTGGACTGAGCTATGTGCGTGATGTAGAATATTAAATATATTTTTAGTAAAACTTGTTTTTAATAAGCACACAGTACGATAAAATATCCTTCTGTGGACTTGTTACTAGTAGGAGTTCGTAGCTTTGCGTGGTTATACAAAATAAACTGTTCTTCCTATCATAGTCAGACTTAGAATAATTATTAACTAACATAATGAACTTATACAGGGTGAAATTGAATTCATGGGCAATCTCGTAAGGGGTCATTGTACTCGTCATAATGAACAACTTTTACTATGGGACGAAACCTGAAATCGCGAAAAAAAAATCAGCTGTTCCCTACATTTTGACGAGTTATGCGAACATAAATGTAGGGAACAGCTGATTTTTTTTTCGCGATTTCAGGTTTCGTCCCATAGTAAAAGTTGTTCATAATGATGAGTACAATGACCCCTTAAGAGATTGCCCATGAATTCAATTTCACCCTGTATATTCCTGACATTTCTAAAATTAATTTCACTGATTTTTAAGAAAAAACAGATTAAACAACTCGTTACAGAATTTGTATCCATCCTGTGGAATAAAAAAACTCGGAGTCTAGAATCGATTTCACAAATTTTAAATCGATATTTTGGTTTTGACACTGGCAACTCTGTGCAGCTGTCACTTTTCATTGTGCTCAGAAAATTTGTATGGTGCGTGTGTTTTAACGATAAAAAAATTGTACTAAACAAGTTTTTTGTCAAAGATCGTGTGTCTTTCCTTCGTGTTAAATATTTTGGTAAGTGTGCATTGAATTAACATGAAAAACTCTGACTGGTTGCGTCAAATGAACTTTTTTAAGAATTTCACATTGTTGCTTTTCTAACCTAAAAAAATATGGCGATAAATTGGATTTTGTACAAAGCAGTCCCTTCTGTGGAATTCTTTTCTGTGTTTCTGTGTCCACAGAAGGGATGATTGTCAACAGAATGGATAATATTAGTGCTAATGGCTTATTTCTCAGAAGTTATGCTATGTGTGTGGTTTGCCTTTTGTATTGACTTTTTGTTTTTATGTATTGCTCGTTCTATCTAGCTTATTTTGTTTTAGCAAGCATGCCTCCAAGAAAAAAAATGACTGAGGAAGAAAAGAAAAGAAGACGTCGAGAGCAAAAAAAGCAAAGCATGCGTCGTGCTCGTGCACGATTAGATGACGCAGCGATTGAAGAAAGATGGAGAAAAGATCGTGAAAGGTATCATAAGAAAAAGGAAAAAGGATTAGTGAAAACTATTGACAAGTATACACCACGTCAACAACGTCAAATAAGAAAGATGTGGCGAGATAAAGCGAAAAAACGTCGTGAAAATAACAAAATTAACAAACAAAATGAACAATTAAGAAACTGTTGCACACCGTCAACCTCCTCTGTTTCATCCCATTCAAGAGTTGCAGTAGGCAGAGCAGTGATAGCCCGCAATAAGCAAAAATTAAAGGCTGAGAATCTATACCTAAAGAAAAAGCTAACAATTCTAGAGTCTAAATTGGCCAAATACAAAATGCGCTTAGGTAGGGCTAGCAAAAAAACTGCAAATAATAATAGCAAGGTCACTGTTGACAATAAATCAAAGTCATTCTGTATTAAAAAAAAAATACATGAGTTTTTGCAAGACGATGAGTATAGTAGACTCACAGCTGGCAAAAAGGAGACTATCACTCGTTATAAGAAAAAAATGCAAATACGACTCCTTAATGACTCTTTGTTAAATTTATATAAAATATTTATGAACAAAACAGGACTTAAATTGTCTTACCAGACGTTCAGACGATATCGTCCTTTTTGGGTTATCTTCCCAAAAGTATTATCAAGAGATACTTGTTTGTGTTCATTACACACTAATAATAATTTGATTGTTCATGCGTTACGAAATTCAAAAATCATTTCACACAAAAATGCTACTGAAATTGCTAAAAGTTTATGCTGCAATAATGTCCTCAGTGTTAATTGTTTAGAAAGAAAATGTCGAATGTGTTTTGAGAAATCTATCAAATTAACTGACTTTAATAAGAATGACTTGATCTCTTATAGTAGATGGGTCACAAAAACTGTCACTATTGTTGTTAAGGGACATGAAAAATCTTGCAAAAAGACGCTTAAAGAAATAGTACATACAAAAAATCAGGTCGTTGTGAATCTTCTATTTTCTAATATTCCTATTTTTATGCAGCATTGTGCCAACATTATAAATCAATCAAAAACAATTCGTTTCATTAAAGAAAATTTAACACCCTCTGAGGGTCTGTTACACATTGATTTCTCAGAAAACTACATGTGTAAGTATTCTGCTGAAATCCAATCGGCTCATTTTGGCGGTTCAAAACCGCAGATAACGTTACATACTTCTGTCTATTATTATACTGATTCAGAACCGCCAAACAATTTAGTAAAGCCAATCTCAATGTGTACAATATCGGAAAACTTAAGACATGATCCCATACTTATCTGTGCTCATTTGAAACCGATTTTAGAGAAAATCAAAGATTTGTCACCTAATGTAACATATTTTCACGTACTGAGCGATGGGCCCACCACACAATATAGAAACAAAACTATGTTTTATTTGATTGTTAATTATATTAGCAAAGTTTTAAATGTAGAGACTATAACATGGCATTATAGTGAAGCAGGCCACGGTAAAGGAGCTCCTGATGGTGTTGGAGGTTGTATTAAGCGTACATGTGACCAGACAGTTGCAACTGGATCAGATATATCCGATTTTAATTCATTGTTAACTTGTGTGAAAAGTAAATGTAAAGGTATTGAAGTGATTGGCATAGATGATTCTCATGTGACAGACATCGAAAAAATTGTGGCATCAAATACCATACGCCCTTTTAAAGGTACGCTCAAAATTCACCAAATCTCCTGGTCCAAAAATCAACCAAATATCCTTCATGCAAGACGGTTAAGTTGCATAGTCTGCGCAGCTCATACCAAATGCAGCCACTATGAGATTGGACAAATTGAAGTTGAGACAGATTTGTTAGGTTCACCATCAAAATCAATGCCAATTACTTTAAGCTCTTTTCCTTTCTCGAGAATGGGAACTCCGACTGCTTCTACTGATACTGCTTTAAGCAACTCTCCCATATCTGAAGGTTCAATAGAAAACCATTCTCCAGTAGCTTCAAGAAAGAGATTGCATTTTGATGAAGTTTATTCAGATGATTCTGATGATTTTGTCGTACCGCTTCACAGAACCAAGAGACTGATTAATAGTGATGATTTTAACGTTAGTGATAGTAGTAACGAAAATATTTTTTAATTGTTGTAAATCATAGAATTACAACGGTAAATGATTATATTTGTCTCTTCTGTGGACAAATAAGATATTTCCTGTGGAATCTCACAGTTTATTTTTTTATTGATTTTCTAAAGACTGATTTAACAAGAACATATGTTAATTGTATAACGCAGGATACGTTTAATCATTACAAGTTATTTGTTTTTATTAAGATTTAAAATAATCGATGTATAAGTTGATTTCATTAATTTCTGTGGTCAACTCGTTATTTTCTGTGGCATATAAAAAAGTAAATAGTAGCAATATTTACAAAACTAATTAAAAACGATCTTTTTCTTATATATGATTATATTATTTTGAATATTTAGCAATTAAAATTTGATTTTGCATGCAATCTGACGACTTTTATTTTAACAAAAAACGAAACTTCAATTTTGATTATGACCCATACACCGTAAATGCCAAATATAAGAACCACCTGTAACAATAACAAGTACAAGTAATAATTATGAGAACGTGTACAGTACAAATTTGGGTTTTTAGATATAAATACTTACTTACTTTCACCGCTAAGTACTCAGAGTCGGGGGCTTCATTTATAAACTTTTCTACATTTTGTGATGTCAACACTTGATTTTTTACATTTATATCCGTCTGACTGTCGTTTTAGCATACTCGTTAAATTGTGGTAATTTTTAATGTTCAAATTGTGCTTTATCAGAACCATGCATTTTACCATTGAATAGGTATTCCAGAGAGACGAAGGCTTCATTTTGTTGGAAAGATCATTGAAATACGCAAGAAAAACATTTTCGGATAAAGATTTAGATTTCCTACGGATTTTCCACTGCACAAATTTTTCATATGCAAGCTTATATTTTTCCTTTGAGTTTCGCGGTATTAAATTTTCAACCACTAATTTAGCTTCATCTTTAATGTCTGGCGGTGTTAAACACATTGAATCGGAAGAATTTTCGCTTTGAGAGCTCATTTTTAGCAAAAAAGTCACTAAATAAAAATAAAATTTTCGCTGAACCGCGCTTTTGTTACTTTTTTGTTTTTTTTTTTTTAACAATGGTAGTTGGAACTATACAGCCAAATATGGAATAAAATCTTTTTGTACCTATCTCTATAAATACAAACAACTGTGTTTTAAATAACAACTTTTTGCACTTCATTTTTTGAGATTAAAGAGGACAGTCAAATAGAATATCCTAAACATGTACAAAGCAATGTAAAATAGTGTCAAGTTAAATTACCTAAAATTAATATTCCAACATTTTCCGGGAAATATACTGAGTGGGTAACCTTTCGAGATTTGTTCTTATCACTCATTCACCACAATAAGTCTATAGATAACGTACAACGGATGCAATATTTAAAAGGGTATTTATCTGGGGAAGCGGAACATATTCCTATATCAGAGTCCAATTATGAACGATGCTGGGAACAACTTAACGCGCGATACAATAATAAGAGATACTTGTCACATTTTATACTAAAAAGGTTACTTAGTCAGAAGAATATTAATAATGAATCAGCTGTTTGTCTCAAAGAATTAATTGATAACACTAGTGATTGTTTAAATGCTTTAGCTAATCTTGGTATAGAAGTCGGTGGTTGGGACCTTATCGTTGTGCATATAATCTCTTTAAAGTTGGATCCAGAATCCCGCAAACAATGGGAATTAAACGTTACTAGTGATAAATCGTGCAGCGATGAGATTCCAACTTTTGAGCAATTAGTTATGTAATGAAAAGTAAGTCTGGATGACAACTGGTTTAATCATAATTAAACATAGAAAATCCACAACACCTTCCCCTTAAATAAGATACAATAATAAACCAAACTTAAAGTAAATCATTTGTTCTACATTATAAAAATAAGTAAGTATACAAATTGTTAAATCTTACTTCGGGTATGAGGTGGCGAGTAAGATGACGATACATTTATTTTAGTGCTTGGCACATAGTCATCATCCCTATCATCCCCCGAAAAATACTCATCATCGATATCAGACAACATATTATTATCTGCAGGATCCTTTACAGATCTTATCAAATGTCGACGATTACGACGATAAATACCTTTTTTGTTTCTAACAATATAAGAACGTGGAGTCGACGCTTTTCCTATAATTTTGCCACGACTTCTTTTATTGGTTTTGCCTAACATTAAAACTTCGTCGCCCACATTCAACTCAGGTAGCAGTTTGCAATGCTGATCATAGAAACTTTTAATTTTTATTTGTTTTTCCAATATTTTTTATGCTGTAAGTTCACAGTACCACAATTTGTTTATTTTAATCAATCTGAATGGACTGGTAGTCTACAATTTAAACGCCGGCCCATCATTAACTGTGCAGGAGAATTCAAATCTTCCCGCGGTATTCCTGTAACTTAACAAATTTAAATAAAAATCGGTATTACTGTCTACAGATTTTTTCAATATATTTTTAATGGTTTGAACTGCCCTTTTGCTCTTACCATTTGATTGAGCATAATACGGAGATGAAGTGACGTGCTGAAAACCCCATTCTAAAGCATTTTTTTTTAAATTACGAGAAGAATATTGTGGTCCATTGTCGCTGATGACCGTATCCGGTATACCATACCGTGCAAAGTTTTCTTTCATTATACCTATTACTGAGTTTGACGAAGTGTCAATAAAACCAGAATAATAATCAATTAATATTAAATGACTTTGCTTTCCATACTCAAATATATCTGTTCCAATTTTATTCCATGGCAATTCTGATATAGCTACCGGAATCATAGGTTCCCTACACGGTTTGTGTGCTGTTTCCTGACATATTTTACATCTTCTCACATAATCCTCAATATCTCTTGTTATACCTGCCCAAAATAATACTTCACGAGCTTCATGAATAAGCTTTAACATGTCCCTTTGCATAGAATGGTATGGTATCAAAACCGGTTTGTCTTTAAATATGACACCATCTACACAGTACAGTTCATCTCTTATAGACCAGTAGTATCTTAAATCATTGTGTATATTAAACTTATCAGGCCACCCTTGATTAATATATTTTAGCAACAATTTTAAACACTCATCCTTACTAGTTTCCCGCTTGAGGAGAGTAAACTTATTCTGCAACATGGGTATGTTATCGACTACCATTTTAATTTGGCATAGTATAGCCCTGCTAATTTTATCATCATACAAATCCGAAAGGGGTGCTCGCGACAATGTATCGGGTATGTACATATACTTCCCAGGCTTATAAGTGACCACCAACTCATAAGCTTGAACCTTCAACATCATTCGCTGCAAGCGAGCTAGAACTGAGTCTAGCGATTTTCTAAAAATGCTTTCCAGTGGTTTATGGTCCGATTCCATGACCACACCACTTTTTCCATAAATGTACTGATGAAACTTATCACAAGTGAATACTATTGCCAACATTTCCTTTTCTATTTGTGCGTATCTTTGTTGTGTGTCAGTGAGCGTACGTGACGCAAACTCTACTGGACGCCCCTCTTGCATGAGCACGGCACCCAGTGCCACACTGCTCCGGTTGTGTCGTCCACTGACAATACAACTGGACTACTAACATTGTACAATGATAAAACTGGTGCATTACAAATCAATTCTTTAAGTTGATTGAATGCGTTTTTATGACCAACTTCCCAACACCAAGTCACATCTTTTTTCAATAATCTTGTCAACGGAAAAATATGCTCTGAGTAATTAGGTATAAATTTAGAAAGATAATTTACAGCCCCTAAAAACCTTTCTGAACTTTTTCTATCCATCGGTTCCCGCATATTATATATCGCTCTTACTTTCTCAGAATCCACTTTCATCCCATCTTTGTTAAAAATATGACCCAAATAAGTTACTTCCTCGACACATATACGACAATTATCTTTGTTGAATTTTAAATTAATTTTCCGTGCCCTGTTTAACAACTCTTTCAAACGCAGATCGTGTTCGTCTTTATTCCTTCCCCAACAAATGATATCATCGATAAAAGAATCAACCCCCTCTAGGCCTTCAAGTAATTGCTTGATTTTCGCATGAAACACTTCAGGTGTACAATTTAGACCAAATGGTAATCGCTATAAACTCCTCTTCTAAACTTTTGAAGTTACGACATGATCAATTGATTCTCCTACTTCCTGACCCCTTGCAAAAAAAATTCATCTTGCTAATGTTATATTCTGTTTGACTCCAAAATATTCATCAAATTTCTTAAGCAATAGATTGACCCTATCGCTCTCCTTGTCAAATAAAATGTCTCAAACACTTCAAACCCCTCAGGTCCGATTAAATTTATCTTAAGCTGGCTTGAACATCAGTTTCTTCTTTTTGCACCCCCGATGCTTTTAAAAATAATATAAATTGCGACCTCCAACGCCGCCATGCGTCAGCCCGGCTGACGGAGCTGCCCTCCAAACACAATTCAGTTGGTGGTCGCGCGTGTTCCATAGCGCTCTATAACCGTCCCTGACGATTTTAAAGTCTAAAATGTACCTTTATTACCGACTTAATCCATTTAAATCGAATAAATAAATACCGCTGTCACCATGTTATGTAATGAAAGATAAGTCTGGATGACAACTGGTTTAATCATAATTAAACATAGACAATCCACAACACAATTTAAAAGTTTTTTCACCAGCCGATATCGCGCTTTGGAATTTTTTACCTCGGGCTCTAATGCGGGTAGAGGTAAAAATACAGAGACGCCAAAAGCCTTCCATGCGGCGACTAACAATGTATCGGAATGTAAATGCTGTAGTTTGCTAAAATTATGCATTGTAAGAATTTTATAAAACTGGATGTAAACACCAAACGGGAATTCGTTAGACAAAACGGTTTATGTTTTAACTGTTTAGGGAACAATCATTCGGCTAAGCAGTGTCTGAGTTCATCTGTATGTCGTGTTTGTAGACGCAAACATCATTCTTTGCTTCATCCCGCGGGTTCAGTTCATACCGATGACAGTTCGGATCGTTAAAATAGTATATTATCTCAAAACGTGAATGAGAGAGACGCGGCGCAAAATGCTAAACCATCCGGATCGACTAACTCGGACACAGTAGCAACGTTCTTCTCGGCCAACCAGCTACAAAGGACAAATCAAGTTTTATTGGCCACGGTTCTAGTTAACGCCACAGCCAACAATGGTAGTTATCTTACTGTAAGGGCGTTGCTAGATCAAGGATCTCAAGCCTCCTTTGTAACAGAGGCCACGGCACAGTACTTAGGTCTTAAAAAGACGCCAGTAAGGGGACATATTTCAGGATTTGAACGAAACAATAAAATTATATCGAAGTTTAAGGTGGAAATTACTATGAAGTCCATACACGACCCCAACGTTCAGCTTAAGGTGGCGGCGTACATACTAAAGAGTATAACCACCTTCTTGCCTGGCAAACAAGTTGTACCTGTAGATTGGGTATGTGACTTCCCGTTAGCTGATTATCACACACCAAACAGAATCGACATGTTGCTAGGGGCAGAAATCTATGGGCAAGTCATTCAGGAAGGAGTTAGGAAGGTACCTCAGGGTATTCTGGTTGCGCAAGCGACTTCATTGGGTTGGATTATATCGGGTGTGGTAGACAAATCACACCAACCACATGACAACGTTTTGGTTATGCATTCGCATGTGGAGGAATGTGACCTAATGAAACGCTTCTGGGAACTGGAGGACAATGTTATGAACGACCATAACATATTATCCGAGGAAGATAAACAGTGCGAACGGTTCTTCGCTGAAACAACGCGAAGAGACAGTGACGGGCGCTATATAGTACGGTTGCCATTTAAAACCCAAGATGCAACACCTACAGTAAGAATTTCGAAAAAGATAGCTGAAAAAAGATTGTCTTCATTAGTCACAAAGTTGAGTCAAAATACGGACATGGAAGTCAAGTATCAAGAGGTGTTGGAAGAATACTTACTGCTGGGACACATGGAGAAGATACATGGAAAAAAAAAACTTGTAAAGGAATTTACTTACCTCATTTTGCGATTGTTAGGGAGGATAAGGAGACCACGCAAGTAAGAATAGTATTCGATGCTTCCTGTAAAGGTGAAAACGGCGTTTCATTAAATGATTTATTAATGATAGGCCCTACTTTACAGCCAACGTTAAGGCATATTTTAATGAAATGGAGAACGTATCTTATATGTTTATCTGCGGATTTTTAAATGTATCGTCAAATCAAGGTTGATGAACATGACGTAGACTTTCAGAGAATTCTGTGGAAAGGAACTACATATAATCAGATTCATGAATATCGTTTGTTGCGGGTAACTTTTGGTACAGCATGTGCCCCATATCTTGATGTTAAGGTGCTTCAACAGGTAGCCATAGACGAGAAGGAGAAGTACCCTACCGCTGTTGTAAAGGTTAAGGAAGACTTTTACATGGATGATTTACTTACGGGCGTTGATACAGTTGAGAAGGGGCCAAGCTGTACTCTGAAATGACTCAATTAGTAGAAAAAGGAGGGTTTTCGTTGCAGAAATGGTCAAGCAATAGTGAGGAACTGTTGAGATGATTGAAAACTACAGATAAAGATACTACAGAAGAAGGAAGAAAAATTAAAATAGATGAAGTGATGAAATTATTGGGACTTACCTGGGATCGAACAGTAGATGCCTTCCGCTACACAGTAACTCTCCCACCGACGAAGAAACCTGTAACCAAAAGAATAATTATATCGGACATATCACGTTTATTCGATCCACTTGGATGGGTTTCTCCAAGTGTCATAGTGGCAAAAATAATCATACAAAAGCTGTGGTTATCAGGTATAGACTGGGATGATGAAGTTCTCGAAACAATATTAAATGAGTGGCTTACTTACCGTGACGACTTGTGCCAGTTGTCGGAGTTACAAATACCTCGCTGGATCAATACAAAACGTAATAACACACTCGTAGAATTGCATGGATTTAGCGACGCGTCCAAGGTGGCTTATGCCGCCGTGGTTTATCTTCGATCAATCAACGATCAGGGTCAGGTGTCTGTAAACTTGATAACATCAAGAACAAAAGTAGCACCCACCAAACAGACATCGATTCCACGTTTGGAACTCTGTGGAGCAGTTCTTCTGAGTAGGTTATTGGTTGAGGTAGCTCACACATTGAGTATTCCGAAGGAGAACATTCATGCCTGGTGTGACTCCACCGTCGTGATAGCCTGGCTTAATAGTCATCCAAATCGGTGGCAAACATTTGTGGCGAATCGGATTTCTGAGATCTTAACCACTTTAGACGCACAACTGTGGTCTCATGTATGGTCACGTGTAAATCCAGCTGATTATGCGTCAAGAGGACTCAATCCGTCTGATCTCAAGAAACAAACATCATGGTTTAATGGTCCTGCCTTTTTATGTTCAGAAAACATAGTACGAGTATATAACAAACCTAAAGACAGGGATACAGATGTAGAAGCTATAAAGAGCATACACTTCTCGAGCACGGAAACAAATTGATGGGATCGTTTTTTTTTTTTAAACGTTGCCCCTCACTAGGAATTTCTCTTGTATCGTGGGTGCGTTTACAAATATTCAAACTCACATACACAAACAGCCAGCGTTTTCAAAGGTAACAAAATTAATAAAAGTGATAGCGTATTGCCGACGTATGTGGATAAAACGAAAGAAGGATCAAAGTGAAAATACAGGGTTATCAGCGCAAGAATTAGCAGAAGCGTCACGTGTTTGTATCCAACAGTGTCAAGTAGAAAGTTTTGGAGAAGAAATAGAAAAGGTATCAAAGGACGGTTTTTCAGCTAAATTAAAAGGACCCTTATAAGTTTTAAACCCCATTCGTCGACGAAAACAGGATATTACGAGAGGAGGTAGGTTACAGAAGTCGGAACTAAGTGAAGATAGGAAACACCCAATATTATTACCAAAAAATTCAAATTTAACTAATTTAATCGTGGCAGACGCTCATAACAAAACCTTGCACGGGGGGCCTCAACTTGTTAGCGTATTTGAGGACTAAATATTTGATTTTGGGGGCCAAGCAACTGGTTAAATCGCACGTTCGGAAGTGCGTTAAATGTGTTAGACATTCGGCAGCTATATCAAAACAGTTGATGGGGCAATTGCCGGCTGCGAGGGTAACACCTACAAGATCCTTTAAATGTACTGGGATAGATTACACGGGTCCCATAAACATAAGGACTTCCAAAGGCCGTGGTCATCATGCTTACAAAGGCTACATTTGCTTGTTTATCTGTATGGCCACAAAAGCCGTACACATCGAAGCTATGAGTGATATGACCACCCAAGGCTTTTTAGCAGCATTCAGGAGATTTTTCTCTCGCAGAGGCCATTGTTCGGACATTTGGTCGGATAATGGCACTAACTTCGTAGGAGCATCAAGGGAGTTAAAGAAGTTATTCTCTGCGGAGCAAGCTAATCTAACAAAGGGACTTGCTGACTCTCTAGCGTCTCAGGGAACAAAGTGGCACTTTATCCCTCCGTACTCGCCTAACTTTGGTGGTCTTTGGGAGGCTGGAATTAAATCGATAAAATTCCACCTTCGGCGAGTGACATGTAACATGAAATATGATGTGTAGTAACATGAAATATGATGAAGCTACTGTAAATGCGGCAAAGGAGTACATCGAGTCTCTTCCGTTACTACCCTCACATTACTGTAGGCATTCGAGCTGTATTTAACACAAAAATATAAAACGTTGACTAACTTATACCGCCTATACCGAAAATCACGCGAACAGAAAAAGATAAATTACCTGAGCGAAAGTATTTTCATTAATCTGTTCCATAAGGAATACAGAAATATAACTATTCAGGTTCCAAAGAAGGATAAGTGCAACATTTGCGCTAAACATGAAAACAGTCCAAAGGAGACAGAAAAGGACAAGGAAAAAATTAAAGATCACGTGGAAGAAAAAGATGAAAGATCTACTAGTCATCAAAATTATTCTCGAAACAAGGACACTAGTTGCAAGCTTTGATTTACAAAAGATTTTAAATACGCCTAATGGTGACAATATTTTATTAATCTATAGCAGAAAATACACCGTGTAGAACTTTACGATTTATGAAAGCTCTACTCAAAACGGGTTTTGCTATATTTTGGAGTGAATGTGACGGAAAACGAAGGTCAAAAGAGATAGATAGGGTCCTGCCTTTTCAAGTATCTGAAAGATGTCGATGATAGAGGAATAAGAAAAGTTATCTTGTATTGCTATATATGCTGGCAATATTGCATTATTTTTTGTCAATATCCAAGAATGTCGAAACTATTCAGATTAACTTCTTACTGACTTGTGTTGAATGTGAACTTAATTCTAGCTCTTTGCCGGACAGACCCTGCATATTTTGAGGAACAACATTCAATATATGCGGCTCACCCGTTGTCGCTCCTAATAGTTTAAACTATAAGGCGTATCAAAAGTAGTGTCAGTACCACTACTAACAGTAATCGATGGTACACTACAGGTACCAGTGTCACTGTGTATATTGTATGCTAAAAGATTAGCAATTTGTCTTCTACTACTAGGTGGCAAATACATTGTATAATTTGTCAGTTTGTTTAAATTGATTACAATCAAAATATAAAATAGCGTTACTGTGACGACATGTCCTATTATAAATTAACATATTTACATTATAAATGTGCCTATTTTGCTCATCAGACAAATAGTGAGAATATGGCAAGGCACAGGATATAAATTTACAACTATTGGTCTCATTGAGATGTAACATCAGACGGACACATTTAATTATGTCCTTTTTTCTTACACTTAAACTATCCCCACATAATAATATAGCAGTTGAACTGGGGTTTATTTTTGTCAATTTAATGTTACAAATTAATTGGCTAAACTGGCACCGGGTAAACAATTATTAATTACATATTGTTGCGAACACTGATTAAATATACTACCAATACCTTGACCAAATTTGTCAGAAAATACATAGGTTGTGTCAATCAAATAATTATTTTTTTTGCCATCCAAACAGCTACCTACAAGCTGAGCCACTGAGGGTGTAGGTGTAACCAGTTGAGGTTGGGGCTCATGGGAGCACAACTAAAAGAGAGGTTATTTGTCAGGGACTCGTACCTCTCGGTGTTGTACTTGACAAGGTCGGCCAATTCATTGGCCTCCTGCAAGCGCTAGGTCTTGTTGAGAAGCCTCATATTTATTAAAGATATCCTTTAAAGCATATTCCCTAACAAACAATTCATCCTGTAGGTGCTGAGTGTCTGCATTGTATTACATAATTGTAGTTTACTATTACAAATCTTTAATTAAATTTAGATTTTTTTGCCTAAGTTTTATATTTAATTTGTTAACTTTTTGGCATTTTAGTGTGTTTTTAATTTTTTCTAATTAATCTAGTAATTTTGATATATTTTTAACTTATTATGGCTAGTAAACAAATTGCATTTAGTGATAGTTTCATCAGTTAAGTCTATTGTTACAATTGGCTCAATACATGTGGGTCCCGACCCACTACCAACCAACTCATAATAAAGACTGCAGACGATCGCAGACTCTTCACTGACTTTGAGAGATTCCAAACAGGTTATTGTGTCGTGGGCTCTGCTTAATTCCAGTTCCAATTCAGATATCTTTCTCAAAGCCAGTTCGTGGGTGTCACTACATTGCTGGAAATTTGACACAAGTTGTCGGAGGTGTTGATGCTGGTCTAGTATGTCCATATGCTGAATATGTAATTCGGTAAAAAATGTATTGCACTTCCACCTCACTGTCTTCCCTTTCCTGTAGCAGTTTTCACTAGGATGAAGGGACTATTGGGAGTATAAAATTATATATTATTCAGAATTGAAAAAAACAAAGGACCTTCGGCTCCCAGGTGCGTCTCGCTGATTAGCGCCACGTCGATGTCTTGATCCCGAAGGAGATGGCGGAGGGGGGCGACCTTATTCCTAAGGCCGCGGGCGTTCCAATGTATCATTCGTAACGGTCTAGCCATCACAAAGTGACAGCAATGTAGCCAGACCGTCAAGGATGACCGACTCTATTTCTCGGCCCTGCCTTATAGCCCTTATGAGATCCATAAGGAGCTAACTGCGCAGGTTGTGAATTCCTTGTTGTGTGCAGTTGTCTTCTGCGCGCTAATATTCGCGCTAGTAGGTGCGATGGTTGCGCCACCACGCGTTGCCACAGGGAACTTTTTTTTTTTATTTTTTTTTTTATTTGCGCATTGCCAGGGGGCCACGGTATCCCTTTCGGACTTTCCCGCAACCCCGGCAGGGAAGCGTTTTGATTGGCCGCTGTTCCAACATGGCGTCGGCTGCGACGGTGGTGGTGTCTAGCGGCTTTAGAGCGAACCCACTAGTAGTTCCACGTTTCTTCCACTTTCTATTTGTCGCTACTGGTGGGTTCGTCCATTTGTTGTTGGGTCGCCTTCGATACAACCTGCTCAATTGGTAAGGCAAGGGCAGCCGTAGGGGTGTCTTCTGTGGTTTCAGTGGGGGTGGATTTCTTCCCCTTTCCCACACGCTTCTTCTTCCTCCGCCGTGAGGAGAGGCCTGGGTCCTTTCCGTGGGCTCGTTGGCCGGCGGCATCAACGTCGTGCCTTGAGCCTCTATAGTGGCCATCTGTACTAGCGGCCTGGCCGCTTGTGCCCGGCTTGTGGCCGTGATGGCGACGGTCCCCGCTCGCTTGTTCCGAACTTCTCGTTCGAACACGGGGCACTTTATGACTTTATGTTGCTCGCGGGGTGCGGGGCACCGCAGTTGACGCAGGTGGCCGGCTCATCCCGCGGGCGCGGGCAGTCACGTGTTCCTCGCCGCATCGCACACAAGCGAGCGGGCGGTGACACTGGTGCGAGTTGTGTCTGAAGCGTTGGCACCGGTGGCACAGCGCGGGCCCACGCTTACCCTTCCAGGCCTCTAACTTGACACCACGCATGTACATAAACACCTTGGTGTCATATATGCTGTGCTGGCTGGCCGCTCCTGCTCAGCCATCGCCGGTCCCGCCAGCGAGAGGCGGAGGCCGGCGGCGGCGCTGCGTAAAGCTGGCACAGCTTTGGTGGTTGCTGCGGGCGCAGCCCCGGAGGGCGCGGGCGGCGACGCGAACCGCGGCGGTGGTGCAGCGGTTCGAGCTGGGGGCGCGTGTGCCCGTGCGGACGGCACGGGGGCACGCGGCGCGGGGAGCGCAGGGTAGGCAGCGCGCGGCGCGACAGTACGCGCAGCGGGTGCAGTTGGGTGCGCGGGCACAGTAGCTCGCGCACTCGGCCCCGGGCCTGAATGGGCTCGTCGACGGCGTTGGCGCAGCGCGCGCAGGCGCCAATGACGTCGGTGAACCGGCAGCAACAGCGGCGCCCGTCCCCCCTCTTCCCGCCTTCCTCTTCGGTGGGGGTCCGGCCGGCGGTGCACCGGACGATAAACTCAAACTCAAAGCATTTATTTCAATTAATCTGTCGCGCGCGCAATTAGCAGACACAATAGAATTTTATTGTTATCTGTCTCCAATATGAGACACCAGTATTATAAAGGTTAAACCATTTACAGGCACTTTTGAATTGTCAAGGAGTCAGTCAGTCAGAAATATGAAGCTAGTTGCCCATTCCAAAGCGTAGGTTCCTATGGAGAAGAACGGGCAAGAAACTCCACGGACACTCTTTTAAAAAAAATTATATTCTTACAAAATATTGTTTACATCATTCATGTTGAAATTATACATGTGAGAACAATGTAGAAAGACGTGTACGTAAAAAGCGTCCGTAATAAAAAATAAAACAATTCAAAAATTAAAATAAGCCGTGGCAGATAAGAGATGACCAGTCCCCACTGACGGCGCCCGTTCACGAACATGACGCATGGATCAGCACCGTTTAGCTCAACCATTTTGAAGGGAACTCAACGATCCAACACACACGCCACCACCAGCGAGACATTTGAGTGAGCATGACATACTCTTAGCCGCCAGGGCATATCAAGTCAATGAAAGACGTACCCAGTAAATGGTAGCTTTATAGAAGGTACATGGTCACAGTGCTCACACATGTGCTATGCAATTATACAATAAAAAAAGAGATTGAAGTTATACAATTCAAAGATAGTTTTTGCAATCTTCAGCAATTCCAACAATATTTTTGAATGCTAATCAATTAGTTTATGCGCCCTTGTGGAGCTGGACCAGCGTTAAGCCAAGCATTTTTGTCAGTGATATAATCCCCAAGCTTATAATATGCTTGGCAGCATAGTGTGCGTTTTATACAAGATTTAAATTTCGTTTCATTTAGTTGTAGTATATGGGAAGGTATTTTATTGTAGCATTTTAAACAGTACCCCATGAAAGATGAGTCTACTTTAGCCAGTCTGAAACCCGGTTGAACTAATTGGTCCCTATTTCTAGTACAATAATTGTGTCTTTCACCTCTTTTACTGAAAAGATTAAGATTTTTCCTGACGTACATGATGTTTTCATAAATATATTGACAAGGTACCGTCATGATGTTAATATTTTTAAACAGTTCCCTTAGAGAATCGCGCCTACGGAGGCAATATATTGCTCTAATGGCTCTTTTCTGCAGAATAAAAATAGAGTCGATATCTGCAGCCCGTCCCCATAGTAAAATACCGTAGGACATGATACTATGAAAGTAACTGAAATAGACTAGCCTTGCGGTATCTATATCAGTAAATTGACGGATTTTTCTTACAGCATATGCTGCTGAACTTAGCCGTCCTGCGAGAGATGTTAAATGAGGACCCCATTGCAGCCTTGAATCGAGCGTGATCCCCAGGAAAACAGTTTTATCTACAAATTCTAGCTTCTCCTTATTCAATACTATATCACAATCACTACTTTTAACATTCGGTAAAGCAAATCTTATGCATTTAGTTTTTTTCCCATTTAATACTAAATTATTAGCAGTAAACCAATTTTGGACCTGCAGTAGGGCGTTATTTACATCGTCAAGATTTGATGCACGTCTATTTATCTTAAAAATTAGGGAAGTATCGTCAGCAAATAACACCATTTGTGGTTGGTTTTTTAATAAATGGGGTAGATCATTAATATATACTAAAAAGAGGAAAGGACCCAATATCGAGCCTTGAGGAACACCCATTTTTACTTTTAGACCGAGTGAATTTACACCATTAATTTGAACTTGCTGCTGTCTATCATTTTGTTCATTGTCATCAATGCTTCCACAAAAATGTTGGTGTCAAGAAATACAAGCTTGTCACTATAATGACTAACTAAGAAGTGCATATGCTTGTTAAGCATATGAATATAATTGTTTTGTCTATTTGTCAATCTTTCAAAATATGGGAAAGCACACAATATTATTTTACTGCAATTTAACTTTAACAACTCAGTTACACAGTCAGTGATTTCTTCTTTTTTTACCTTAGAACTATTACCTACAAATACAGTAATGTTGGTTTTAGGATTATATACATTTCCTGTTACTGATGCCATTATTTGTTTGTAGGTTGACCCTGGCATACAATAATTTAGAGTAGAATAACACAGGTTGTTACTAATTAATTTACCTATACCTCTTCCTATACTATCTGAGAACATAACTGAATGATAACAATCATGACTACTGAAAGTTGGACAACTACCAATCTCAGATTGTACCACTTGATCTTGTACTAAAACATCTTGGTGGAGGATACAGTCTTGAGACTCAGTCTGGGACGGGTCCTCCGTTGCCTCAGACTGGACAGCATCAGGGTTTGAAACCTTCTGACAAGTACACTGACACATAACTAACTCATTAGCAGCAAGAATGTGTTCTTTGATTTGGTTTTGAGAACCCACATATTTAATGAAAAGGGAACTAAGTCTGTCCTCAAGTAACTGTATGTCAGACTGTAAGCGCTGTGTATCAATTTCATAAATTTTTTTGCTGTCTTCTAATTTGATTTGATAATTATTTAATTTATTGATTAGATCAACATACATATTGATATATATATATTGATTAGATACGTCGCCTATATTAGGCAACGAAATCGTCCGGTCCAACACTGGACGGGCCTCCTGGGTCCCGGCATCGAGGCCTAGCGAGCCGCGCTTGCCGGGTTTCGGTATCGCCTCGGTGTTTGTGGCCTCCGCGAACGTGACGGTGAATGAACGCTGCCCGGGGCGGATCCCCCTGTGTTTGTACAGGTACCGTCCTTGCGTGTGTACAGGATACAGCTCCTGTACACACACAAGGAAAAACGGTTAAAAAGGTGCGATCCGCGTGAAACATTAAACAGTTGCGTGGACGAACTATGTAGGTTGACCACGGAGCCAATCCTCAAAGATGTCATATGCGTGACGTCGCGACGCCCCCGCAAGGGGGCGTGGCGAGCAGGGTCGGGGCGTGGGCAGACATTGGCGAAGTTCATCCTTTCAAGGAAAATCTTTACACCGCGATTCAGAAAATGACGTCACACGCACAACACAAGCTATCGAATATCTATATTCAATACTGCACGCAGTTGATCTCTGGATATAGTCCAATCTAAGTTCGATAGATGGCGCTGTTTTAATAATTTACTTTGGAAACACTATTATAATTTTATTAATTTTACATTTTTTATAAGGTGTGAACGGATTACGATGAAACAAAAAACTTAATGTTACTTCAATTTACGCACATATTGTTGTGAATAAAAGTTACGTGAAGTTGTGAGACCAAGTGCACATAACCCTAATTTTACTTCTGGAACACTTTAAATTCAAATATATTTTGATAGATTGAACTGATTGCAATGAAACAAAAACTTAAATGTTACTTCAAGTTACGCTCAATCGTTGTGTATAAAAGTTATCTACATTGCTTTTGTACATCTTACGTGATGCCCGAACAAATAAACAGACAAACCGACTAACAGACAAACAGACAAAAATTCGAAAAATGCTGGAAATGGGTTATATTGGTTGTCCTTTAACAACCTGGCTATTTTTTTTGGAAATTTCGACTTTTTTACAGTTTTATTATATGTATAGATGACGAGAGAGATTTCGTAACTTCTATTGGGATATTGGTAAATAAATTTTCAAGTGTCTCAGCAACTTTTGACTTATCTGAAATGGTTTCATTATCAATTTTTAAAGATACTTCATTCTGTTCTCGCTGTTTCGTGTTTCCAGTTTCTTTGTTAATTACCTGCCACACAGCTTTTATTTTATTGTTAGAAATACTATTTTTTTTACTTAATCATTTTGATTTAGCTTGGGCGCACTCTCTTTTAAATATCTTTGAATAGTTTCTTACATAATTATGAACAGCTTCATCAGAAGTCAATGATTTTTCGTTATATAAATTATATAAAATATCTCTGCTTTTTTTAATGCCAGCAGTGGCCCTTTCAGCCAGATGGGTAGAATCAGTGAAGCTGACCTACCCTACAATAGTAAGCACCCCTTGCTATTGCCTAAAAAATGTCATTTATCAATTCTATTAATTGAACATTTTCATAAATTGTACCTACACGTAGGACCTCGTTCGTTACAAGGAATTTTGTGCAAGCGATATTGGATCTTATCTGCGCGCAGTATGATTCGGAGTGTATTGTCTAATGCATCACTTGTTTTAAATGCAAACCTACATCAATACAGCCAGCCATGAGTATGTTACCCGGCGAAAGATTAAAAATCAATAAGGTATTTAGTGATGTCGGTTGCGACCTGGGTGGCCCGTTTCATATAAAAGCAAGTTTAAATCGCAATGCGAAAATCTCTAAATGTTACATGTGTCTCTTTGTGTGTTTTTCCACAAAGGCCGTTCACATTGAGGTACTTAGCGATCTATCAGCTGATTGTTTCCTGCCCTCGCTCGATAGGTTCGTGGCTCGACGCGGCCTATGTCTGTATGTGTGTATGTATCTGTGTATTCTACCGTCAGTCTCAAGCATAAATATCTTTTAGCGGTAAACCACCATGGGACCAAAGAGCATAGCTTAACTCATGTACTCAACAATTATAATACGCGATCTATGGCTTCCGGCAAACTCAATGTACCCAGTCACCAATTACTTTGGTGACAGAACTCTAAAAAACGGATACCATATCTATTAAATAGTCTGCCGGCAGACATAAGGAGTGAAGCGAGTAAATCGAGATTTAAAAAAAAATAAAAAAAATATTACTTTGAATTATGTTAAAGTACTACCTGCCTAAGTCTTGAGTCTAGCAGGATTTAAAAATAAATTTAAAATATTTTTAGTTTGAATATACTGAAGTGCTGCCTACCTAAAGTCTTAGGTTTAACGGGTTTTGAAAAAAAATTAAAAAAAAAATATTTGTCTTGGGTATGGCGGGTTTTAAAAATAAATTTGAATAGTTAGTAGTTATAAATAGTTTGAATATAATATTGTTAAAGTACTACCTACGTGTGTTAAGTTAGTGTATTTAGACACGCCAGACCCCACGGTCAAACCACTACTACGGTTTTGTGGGGCGTAGATAATTAAAAATTGTATCACTGAACTTATAAATAAAATAAATAAATAATAATAATTATGCTCGTGTTTACATTCGGACAATGGCAATTTGCATACTTTGCAACAACGAGCAAAGTGTTACTTAGCTCTCATCAAATCCGATTTAACTCGTCCACTTCGAACACTTTGTATACTGGGTTCGTGCTAAAGTGGAGCAGCTCCACGAAGATCCAGATAAAATAGTTAGGGTTGTTACTTTGAGGACACAAAGAGAACTTATAAAGAGACCAGTAAATAAGCTGAGTCCTCTCCCTTATTCAAATTAAACTTATAAATTTGTTGAATCATAAACCTGTTCAGTATTTCTGTTCTAATCTCTAATCTAAGCAGGTTACCATATCTTAGTACTCGTACCACAGTCTAAAAAACCTACAGTCGTCCGACGAAGCCGTCTAGACAGGGCAATCGTGCGGGGTGTGAGGGGCGAGACGCGGGAAAGCCGCTCCCGAACTGCGAACAAAACGATGTTAGTAGTTCGGGAGGTATCATTCAGGGCTAACGCGTATTTGTGTTATATTTGTTTTATTTAAAATGGTGAATACGACGTGTGCTGTAAAAGATTGCAAGTCGTCATCTTTTATAAATAAAGATTTGCGGTTTCATCAGTTTCCACGCACAGAAGAAAGGTAAATAAATATCTTATGTTTTGCTATTGTAGACTGCATAATTTTATTTGTAATGTCGTGTCACGTTGATAATGCTTACAAAATGGCCGAACGGCCGACGATAAAAAAAAAAAAATAGGACAGGTAACCGCACTGAGCATGAGTGTTTAGAATATTATATATTTACAAAAAAGTTGTTTTTATCCTAATATTATTATGTGTTCATTAAAAGCTATCCTTTATGAAAATCAAGATGGCGGACGTCATTTTTTTTTAATAATTTGATATGGGTGTCAATGTTGAGTATGATTGGAGTGCTTGTTACGAAAAAGCCATCCTTTTTGAAATCCAAGATGGTGGACGTCATTTTTTTTAATAATTTGATATGGGTGTCAATTTTAAGTATAATTGGGGTGCTTGTTACGAAAAAGCCATCCTTTTTTAAATCCAAGATGGCGGACGTCATTTTTTTATTAATTATGTATATACCCTTTCGGTTACACATTGTAGATGCACAATATGAATGCCTAAGGCATTAAGTCCGCCTTTGTACTTTTTTGAGTGCGAAAAGTTTAAATAAATAATAAATATATCTATAAATTTGTTTTGTATTATATTTCAGATGTAAATTATGGGTAGAAGCTTGTAGAAGACCGGATTTACTTGAAAGGTCCATCGAAAGTTTAAAACATACATATATTTGCAGTTTGCATTTTGAGAATGGTATGTACGGGAAGAAATCCTTGAAGAAAACAGCTATGCCAACGTTATTTTTACCAACTAAAGATTCCATCCACATACAGACCGATGCTAAAATCAAAATTTTAAGTGACGTAAAATTGGATCTACACAATAAACCCAGGCATTTAAAACGGCAATCCGCTCAAACAGACCGTGAATTAGCGGGTCCTTCATCACAAATTACCCGACAGACCAGCTCTAAAAAGTACAAAGTTATGGACTGCAGTTCTCAGACACCAGCACGATTGACTGATCATACTCCCCGAAAAAAGAGACTCAGAAAACAATTATTCAAAACAAGCAACAAGTTGAAAACTATCACTGAAAAAGATAAAGATATTACCGAGAAACAATTTTTGAGAGGTTGTGATCAATTTTTATCCCCTAAGTTAAGCGCAATTGTAAAGGCGCAACTGTATTTAAAGCCGCATTGTAAAAACAATAGATACAGTAGAGAATTTAAATTGTTTTGCTTAAATATGTATTACACAAGCCCACTCGCTTATCGATTTTTATCAAAGACAGTTTGTTTGCCATCCAAATCAACTTTAGCTATGATGTACCTTCCTATGGCAACTAAACTCAACCAACAAATGTGGGATGTTTTAACAGCTACAATCAAGCATATGTCACCGTCTCAAAAGGAATGTGTGCTGTGTATGGATGAGATGAGTCTAAAGTTAAATTTATTCTATAACACCAAGGAAGACAAAATATTAGGCTTACATGAAATAGATGGGCAACAGAAACCGGTTGCTGCAGGGTATGCTTTTACCTTAATGCTTCGAGGTATAACATCAAACTGGAAACAACCTATTGGCTTCTCTTTTATTTCCAGTAGTAAAATAGATGATCAATTAAAAACATGGATAATTGTCACAGCCAAACGTCTTCTACAGCTTGGATTTAATGTACGAGCCTTTGTATCAGATCTAGGATCAGATTTTTTGGCATTTTCAAAAACACTAGGTATTTCTAAAGAAAACTCATGTTTTGAGATTGATAGCCACAAAATATACTACATATTTGATGTACCCCACTTAATAAAATGCGTTCGTAATAATTTATTGAATTATAATTATGAGTTTGAAAACAAAATTGCTCGGTGGGAGGATATAGAAAACATGTATGAACAAGATAAAATAAAAGACATGCGATCAGCTCCTCGTCTAACAGATACGCATATACAGCCAAATAGTTTTCAAAAACAAAAAGTTCGGTTTGCCGTGCAAGTGTTTAGCAATACTGTAGTAGCAGCTTTAAATATTTACCAATCGTCGGGTACTCTGCAAGTTGCTAATGGCACGATATATTTTATTGAAACCATGAACAACCTCTTTGATTTATTGAATTCAAGTAACATTGGCTCACCAAAACCCTACAATAAACCATATAGGGGTACTACACTGCAAGAAGAATTGCTAGACAAAGCAATACTTCTTTTCAATAGTATGAGAGTTAAAAATAAAACTAGCGGCCGAGATGTTACTAAAATAATAAAATTTATAAACGCTTTCATTATAACAATTAATTCAATTCGGCAGTTTTATAACGATTTCAGAGCTGAGGGATACGATTACATTTTAACACGCAGAATTAATAATGATTGTATAGAAAATTTCTTTGGTGTCATGAGGCAAGCTGGTGGAAATTGTAGGGAACCCACAAGCATTCAATTCACCAGGGCTTTCAGAAAAAACTTTTTATATCAGATTCTTAAAATGTCAGACGCTACAAACTGTAACGAAGATTTCGACAGCATCCTCACGCAATTTGTAGAGTTTACGAAAAATACAGCTCCACCACAAGTTTCTGTGCAGAACCCACCTCAAACATCCAATACCTCAGAAAACCTTACAAAGGATTACGATATTCCGGAACAAAATGCATTCCATTATATCTGTGGATATTTGTTACGAAAGTGTGTGGAAAATCACAAACGTGACTGCCTATCGGTAGTCAATTACGCCTCATCATATGCAGACGAAGCAAATGACAAAAATTTGTACATCCACCTGAGAGCTTACGACACTAGCCGTGATCGTTTTGGTGGATTACAAGTCCCTCCGGATGATTTTGTTGAATACATCCATAGATTGGAAACAAAATTGCTGTCAATCTTTTCTTTTTCTGAATCTAACATTGGGCTCAAATTATTTGAACATTTGAGTTTAATAGAATATAATTCAAAACCATGTCAATGCTTCCCAGTAAAATTTTTGTTGAAATTATTTATTAGGATGAGAATTTTTTATATAATTAAGTTCCAAGACAGAAATTTTAAATCGAATAAATCTAGAAACCGAAAATATTTGTCGGTTGCCCATTTATAATTTTTTTACGGTCTAGTATTTGAATTGTTCCTCGGCAAATTACACCGTCAAAACTTTAAAAAAAAATTAACCGACTTCAAAAACAACCACAAAAAAGTGTAAAATAACTTTAATTTCGGTAGTCGGTGGCTTTGTTTTTTATTTCATTGACTTTTGCCACCGACTTCTGAAAGAAAAGTACTGAACCAAACTGAGTTTTGTATTTTTTTCACTTTGTTTTAAAAATGTAAGGTATAATCCGTGTATTTAATGGCTAGTAGTATTATAACTCCTAAAATATTTCTTTTTCATTGACTACACTTAATATTTTTAAATATGATACACATTAACGCATGCGTCGCGAATTTCAAAGATTTTCTATGGAAATAAAAAATCGAACCGCGAGCGAGATTTGTACCTGCGTCCTTCTCATCCAGTACACCCGACGCTCTTACCAACAGAGCTACCGAGGTTCTTACCTACAAGTGTCGAATTCTTCAATCCATGTCTGCAGTTCATAAATCTCTTTGTATACACCTCACTGTATTTTTTATTGTCATACTCAACTTCTTAATAAAACATGCAGTAAAGAGCGGGTTTAAAATTGTGTACATTCTTGTATTATGTTATAATATTGTTTTAATTATAATATTGCTAACCATGTTGATCTGCAATAAATAAATAATTTCATAAATATTGTTTACTTGTGACAACCCTGGCATCCATAAACCGTTGCGAAATTGTCTAGACTTTGTCGGCATTTTTCCAGAGATCAAAGGCGTCGTCTTACTGTATTAATATTTATACTGTGCTCGTACTTAAGAGGGCGGGGAGTACGGTTCGAAACTCAAGTCGTGATATCATGTGCGCAATTCGTTTGAAATATTGCTGTCTCTGTTCGACAAAAGCGCGCGGTGCGGCGGACTTGGTGTGCACTAATGTGCAACCGTGTGTGTGTGTGAATGGATTGATAGCTATTATTAGCTGTACTTGCGACGGCATTCATATTTTTTATAAGTAGTACATGTTCACTATTTTCTTTATTTTTGTTGACTACTTTGGGGAATCGTTAGTGAATGTACAGACTAGTAATGCGTTTTTTGGAAATTTCTTTACTATGCCGATATCTCAACATATTAGGATATCTCGACTAATCTCGAGATCGAGGCCTTGTAGAGAAAATATAGCTAGTAGATACGTCATACAAATAATAAGGTACGCACGTCGCATAAATATAAATTATTGCGATATTTATTAGTATTGTCTTCATTTATTTCAGTTTCGCTTCGCATTTGCGCTTTTTTTTCAGGTTCGCACGGGTGTTTCTTCCCCGCGGCGATTTTTTATTTTCGTGCACTGGATTTTCAACGCTCTACTTAGCACCGAGATTTGAAAATCAAACAGTGTGTTTTTAAATCCAAGAGTGCGTCCCAGCGCGTTGGATTCTCAACGTTCGGCACAACACCGAGAGTTGAAAATCTAGTGCGCGATAAAATCCCGCCGTGATATTTTTTACTTGCGTGCGAACGTGGGCTAAGCCTGTATATGTTTATTTTTTTCCTTTAGCGTGGTCTAAAAATTAAGAAAAACTAAGGCTTTTTCTGTCTTATTGCAGTAGGTAAGTACCTGTTCCTTTTACTAAACTTCACATATTGTTATTACTAAATAATCAATACAATTCAAATAATAAAAGTGTAACGCAAAGTATTAGTAAAAAGACAAATATTCCAATAATTTATATTTACCTATGCGATGTCCGTAAATTCAGATAAATAACAGCGTTCCGAGCTAAGACTAATAAAAAGCAAAGATTTTGAATAACCATTTATTTAGTTATGTTCTTGCTTCAGAGATATTGATATTATTTGACGACATGGTTAGCGCAGTGGTTAAGCGATTGACTGCTGCGCTGTGTCTCGCGGGTTCGATTCCCGCACGGGACAAGTATTTGTATGACCTACAATTAGTAGTTCCGGGTCTGGCTGTTTGTTTATGTGAGTTTAAATGTTTGTAAACACACCTAAAATACAGGAGAAATTCCTAGTGTGGGGCAACGTTTTATAAAATAAAAAAATATATAGGTACATTCATCATTTACGCCGTTACATTTATTTAAGTCGTGTAGGGTGACCATAATATGTGGGCGTCCAAGCAAAGAGGGTCCAGTTCTCGCCATTTAGTTTCCGAGATATAAGAAGTTTTGTAAAGTTGGGTGAAAAAATTGCAATTCGCGATTTTAATTGATTATTAATAAATGCTCAATTATCTACAATTTCATATAGTAAATGACTATATACGACTTCAGAATTTCAACTCCAAATGTCTGATTAAAAAATATGTGCCAGTTTTTGAATATTTTTTCAATTATTACTATCAATTGACTATTCTAGATACCGAATCTAGTCTTATCTCAATACCCCACTACTGGACCCTTTTTGCTTGGACGCCCACATATTATCGTACTTGTTCAAATTACAAAAAATACAATTATGGTAATCAGAATACATAGTGTCAATGATCCAAACTAAATACGCTGATTTATAAAATTTGGCTTGTTACCATAGGTACAATACATACTATGATAGTCAACCGTAATTATTATTAAGTACTAGCTGTCCGCCCCGGCTTCGCACGAGTAGCACTAAGTACTTATCTACGGCGCACCTACCTACGTACCCTACCTGCCTACCCCACCTACATATCCTACCTACCTACCCTACCTATCCTACCTACCTACCCTACCTACATACCCTACCTGCCTACCCCACCTACCTATCCTACCTACTTACCCTACCTACCTACCTACCTGCCTAACATACCTACCTACCTACCCTACCTACCTACCTACCTACCTACCTACTTACCCTACCTATATAGCTATCCTTTTTTTTATACCGGGATAAAAAGTATCCTATGTCCGTCTCCTGGTTCTAAGGTACCTCCCCACCAATTTTTTGCCAAATCGGTTCAGCCGTTTTTGAGTTATAAATAGTGTAACTAACACGACTTTCTTTTGTATATATAGATATAAATAATATTAAAATCCCATCAAGCAAAGTAAATGCGACACAATACGAAATGTATTGGTACTGAGCTCGATGCAGAATGTTTATGTGCTACAGCCAAATAATATCTCAAGATACCTTTGCATATATCGTAGGTATAAATTTTACATGTACTGTATTATCATGTCAGCACTCGCTGAGACTCTTTAGACACATAAAAGTAGGTACCTACCGATTAATATTAGTGATGAAACGGAAACTCGATTGTCTGGATACGGATGTAAACATATACATAGGTCTAATGTTATCTAAAGATAGGTAGGTAAATATTAATGCATACAAAATATACTTAGATATCTTACGTCTAATATGTGGCTGTGGCTGTTTGTGTATGTGAGATAAATGTTTGTAAACGCACCCACGATACAGGAGAAATCCTAGTGTGGGGCAACGTTTAAAAAAATATAATATATATATATATATAAACCAGACCAAGAAAAAAAAACTTTTTTTTCTGTTTAAAAATATGTAAACAATTAGTAGCTAAGAAGGTAAGTAGGTACCTAACTTATATAATTGGGTACGAGTAACTTGTTGTGAGATACATCCCCAAGGTTCGGATTCCATGCCAAAAAAAATGAAAACTTTCGCAGCCGCCGTCTTAGATTTACATTTTGACCTCACTATCAGCTTTAGCATCCTCAAAAACTATGAAAACTGTTGAAATATTAGTGTTTTATACACTGGTATACATTTCTATTTTTTTAAGTTGGCAACCTCTCTTCTGTCTGTCATGCCTCGCACCGAAGGAATGTAAGTTATTTCTGTAATCCCCATTTTAATAAATTAATATGATTGATAAGTACAAATAAGTGTTTCTTTGAATACAATCTATTAACAAAATATGGTAGCAGTCCATGGTTTATAAAATATGTAAGGGGATTGATAAAATGTCGCAAGATTGAAAAAGATTGTCATTGTGCTGTGTCTTCAACGTGTACTGAAAATAAAAAATGGAGCGTTATCAACAAATTGCAATAAGTACCTATTTTCGACGGAAAAGAATACGCAAATTGGAAAATAAGACTAACGAAATTTTTGCAATACAAAAAATGTCAAGACGTTATTACGAGAAAAATCTTAAGCACTGATGACAAAGAAAAATGGACAGACAAAGATGTACAAGCAACAAACTACATTTACGGGGCAATAACGAATAAACAATTGGAATATATATCAGAGTGTGAAACGGCATACGACATGATTTGTAAATTTGATTCTATGTACATAAAAGGCTCAACATCCTTGCAAATAGTTTACCGAAACAATCTTGAAAATTTAAAGTTAAAAAACTATCAAGAACTAGACTCCTTTTTTGATGATTTTGAAAGATCAATAATCGAGCTTAAACAGGCAGGTGCCACTATATCAGAAAATGAGAAGTTGAATTATATGTTAAGAGCACTGCCCAGTGAATATAGTCACATTGGAGACTTATTGGATGTGTTGCCAAAAGAGGAAAGAACTGTGGAATATCTAACAAATAAAATTAAAATAAAATATAAATTGGCACAAAAACCACAAGAAAAGTCGGAAGTTCTAGACAAATCAAATGCCTTTAAGACAGAAACCAAGTCAGCCCCTAACTCAAATTTATGTTTCATTTGTGGAAAACCAGGCCATTTGAAACGCAACTGTTGGTACAATCGAGGACAGCATAATAGAAATAACAATAATAATAGAGGAAGAGGTCATGCAATCATCGGTCGTGGATTTTATAATCGTGGTCGAGGTAGACACACTGATCATAGTGCATCAAATACATATAATGAAAAGAATTCTTTCCAAACTTCAGTTATTCAAAGTAACAACATCAAGTGTGAGTGAAAATAAGTCAATTATGACACAAATTACATGGTTATTAGACAGTGGATGCACAGACCACATAATCAACAGCGACGAGTATTTTGAAAAGTCAGTTATATTAAAAAAATCAGTGCAAGTGAAAGTTGGAGATGGACGGATGCTGGAGGCCACAAAGGTTGGTGACATTAAAATGCATTTTCTCGTTTATGACTCCAAATCATACATAATAGTAAAAAATGTATTCTATGTAAAAGAAATGAAGGCAAATTTATTGAGTTATGCAAGGATCACAGATAATAACAACACTGTAATATCAAAAGGACAATGGACAAAAATTTATGATTCAAATAGAAAAGTAATAGCTATAGCACAAAAGGAAAATAGCTTATATAAAGTGATCAGCTACATATATACACAAAGTAAAGTACAAGCAAATATAAGTGAAAGTAAATTGACAGTGAAGGAAAAATTACACCGTACACTTAGACATGTAAATTTCAAATATCTAGAAATCTTATGTAAGGAACAGTTACTGGAAGGGATACCTAAAGAAATTGAATCAGAGTATATGAAGTGTGCTATAAGTATAGAGAACAAAATGCATAACTTACCCTTTAAAAACAATAGAAGAAGAGCTGAAGATATATTAGAGATTGTGCATACAGATGTAAATGGACCACATAATACAATAGGATATGCTGGTGAAAAATACTTCGTGACATTCATAGATGACTACAGAAAATTGGCAAAAGTTTATTGTATCAAGTCCAAAGATCAAGTTGCAGATTGTTTTATAGAATATGTAAATACAGTTCAAAATTTAACTGGAAAAACGATAAAAGAATTAAGATGTGACAATGGTAAAGAATATATGAACAGTAAGATGTATAGTTTTGCAAGAGAAAAAGGAATAATGATAAAGGCATGTCCGGCATATGTACATGAGTTGAATGGAACTGCAGAGAGATATAACAGGACTATAATGGATATGGCTAGATGTCTACTAGCTGAAGCAAGAGTAAATAAATGCTACTGGCCGGAAGTAATTAAAACAGCAGCTTATTTGAAAAATAGAAGTTTGGCAAATACTATTGTAAGAAAAACACCCTATGAAATATTCTTCAATAAGAAACCATCAATAGAACAATTGAAATTGTATGGAAGTAGAGTTTATGTGAGAATACCAGAAGAAAAAAGGATATCAAAATGGGATAAAAAGGCAGAATTAGGAATATTACTTGGATATGTTGAAGTTGGCTACAAAGTACTGATAAATAATAGAATAATAGTTGCCAGACATGTTGATATTATAGAAGAAGATGTCAAGCTTATGAATAACAATGAAGATATAGATTCAGAGGAAGAAGAAGAAAAGGAAATAATAGAAAATAACTTACCGGAAGAGACTCAATTAATAGAACCAAGTTTTGATGACAACTTGATGAATGATGATCCTAATGATGATAAAGAACAAGGAAGAGGCAAGAGAACAATCAGACGTCCAATCAGATTTGATGAAGAATTTGGATATTACTGCATTTGTGCAAATTTTTGTGATGCTATGATTCCAGGTACATTTCAGGAGGCGATGCAATGTGATGAGGCCAATCAATGGAAAGATGCAATGGACCGAGAGATGAGCAGCCTTGTTAAAAATGAAACATGGAACCGTGTGAGTAGACCAGAGGGCAAAGAGATTCTAGATGTGAAGTGGGTTTACAAAAGGAAACCAGGTAACATTTTTAAAGCCCGTTTAGTAGTTAGAGGTTTTCAGCAAAAAGATAATATAGATGATACATACTCACCTGTTGCCAAAATGCAAACATTAAAATTGTTGTTATCTTATTCTTGTCAGTTCAGCCTACACATTCATCAGATGGATGTGGAAACAGCCTTTTTGAATGGTAAAGTAGTATCAGAAGTTTATGTAAAACAACCTCAAGGATATAATGATGTTTCTAATAAAGTTTATAGGTTAAATAAAGCTTTATATGGATTAAAAGAAAGCCCTAGAGCTTGGTATGAACTATGAATGTTTTAACGATTTTATTAAGAATCTTGGTTTTTATAGAAGCAAGTATGATTATTGTCTTTATTTAAAAAGAGAGAGCAATGTAACAGTTTATATATGTCGGCGTCACATTGTAAACAACACGTGCATCGGGCTATGGCGCACTATGGCGCCGTAGCGCGCTACGACATTCTCCCACCTCCTCGCTGCTGGGCGGAGTTAGTGATCGCTACGTCGTAGCGCGCTACGTCGTTGCCCCACCTACAATACTACCGTATAAAAGAGTCCGCACGGCGGCGAAATGGCATTCTGCCTTCAGGCGTTGCCCGGTGCACAGGTTGTATTGATCTCAATTATTGCTACTCTGCCTCTCTGTACATTGTTACTATTTTGTGTAAACTAAGCTATTACTGGGTGTCATGGCTATTTGTGTCTTGAAACTGATTAAGTGTAGTTTCGTGTAAAATTAATTGGATAAATAATTTAAAAGAAAATCTAAATTCTTATTATTTAAAGAACCTCTTTTATTTTACAATATATCTGATCCTGTGCCTTCATCAGAAGCGGGATCAGACCCACTCCCACCTTTATCTGTGACTGCCAGTAATTTAAAACAGGAACAAATGTAATTTTTTTTCGGCTTGTATGGAATCAATTATTAAAAAAAAAAAAATAGCAGATAATATGACACCTAGCTACATGACACCCAGTACGTAGTCAATGCTGGTTCCTTTCGATCCTGATGCACCTGAAACCGACATGATCAACTGGTGTGCGTTAAAATCAAGCCAGATAATATTTCATGGGTTGGTGTTAAGGAAATGCTGGTCTTTAAATTTTCCAAATCCATGACAATGAAGGATTTCAAATTGATAATATAGTCGAGGCAGGAATGCGAATTTACTGGGAAATGTACTAACCGGTTTTGGCATATCTATCCTGTCACAGTGCAATGACAAAATTTGGCCTAAACTCAATTCTGTCGTTATAAACGATAAGAATCAACTCTTCCGCATACTGCGCAGCTTTTCATTAAAGAAAAGAATTGAAGAACCAGGTACGTCTGAATCGTACACGAAAATTCCCCGTCCGTCAACACCATTTCGGAGAAATTGCAATTCGATCGGTTCTAATAACGTTAATTGCTCACTCCAAATAAAATTCCCAACCATGGTACAAAACTGTCTTCTAGATGTTTACATAATTCGAGAAAGTTCTTCGCCTTTCGCGAGTCCCATATTATTAATTAAAAAAAAAGGGACGGTAGCGATCGTATGTATGTGTGTTGATTACCGGGAACTTAATAGCAATACTCGACCAGACTATAAGCTAACCTTTACCACTAATTAGTGATCAAATCGATAAGTTACATGGGGCCTGTTTCTACTCTAATTTGGATATGGCCACTGGATTTCACTAATTTGCGTCCATAAGGAGTCTATAGAAAACTGCTTTTGTTATACCTTCGGGTCAATTTGAGTACCTAACCATGCCGTTTGTTTTACAAAACGCTCCACAGGTTTTTCAAAGGGCTATAAATACAGCACTTAAACCTCCTTAATCAGAGACCGTTTAAGAAGAGTTGGTTTGTTTAAATAGATAACTTTAAAAAAATGTTCATTTATGAAGACAAAAATTGAATATCTGGGTATCGTAATATCCTCTGGAGATGTTGGACCAAGTCCTCATAAGGTTCAAGCCCTAAAAAATATCCCTCCTCCAAGCACTGCTACTCAGGTTCATCAATTTACAGGCCTGGACACATATTTTCGACAATTTATTCCAAATGTCTCAAAATTGATTAAATCTTTGTATCTTCTAAACCGCGGTCCAAAAGGTTACTATTTGGACCTGTGAACATAATGACGTACATCAGAAAATAGTAAAATATGTCATTTCTCAGCCAGATTAAAAAAAAAAAAAAAATTTACCCTTTACCCATCGAACTCCACACTGATGCAAAAAGTGTAGGATATGGGGCTAAACTAGAAAAGAAAAATAAAAAGGCTACCTCATGTTGTCGCTTATTTTAGTCAGAAAACCATAAGTGCTGAAAGTCGTTATCATTCGTATGAATTGGAAACATTAGCCGTAGTTAAATCTGTGGAACATTTTCGACATTACCTGTATAGGCGTAAATTTACGGTTTTTACTGACTGTAACGCCTTCAAGGCCTCTCATTCCAAAAAGGATATTACACCTAGAGTACACAGGTAGTGGGCAATTTTGCAGTCGTATGACTTTGATATCATTTATAATGAGGGAAAAAATATAGCACATGCTGTCTTTCTTTCACGTAATCATGCTGACACATCTTTTACTCATAAACCAGCTAAAATTGTAAATTTGGTTGAACTAGAGAGGTGTTGGTTATCTGTAGAACAACGTGATTCTGAAATATCAGACATTATTTCCAAATTCCGTTCAAATTACTTGCCGTCTGAAATATCACACACATACGATTATTAGACAGGGCATACTTTATCGTAAAATCTAACGTAATAAAACCACTAAATGGTTACCAATATTGCCACACTCTTTAACCTGATCAATGATTAATCATGGGCACAGCGAAATAAAACACCATGGTTATGAAAAAAACGCTCTATAAATTATACGATCCTTATTGGCTCCAAAAAAATGTTCAAAATTAAAAAAAAAAAAAATAGATTGTTTTTAAGGTTTCCAAAGGTCCGTCGGGTGCCCAGCAGGACCATCTGTATCTAATCCCTAAATTGCCCATTCCATGGCATACAATTCATTTGGATTTAACTGGCAAACTCAGCCGAAAAAGCGAGCGTAAGGAGTATTGTTCCGTGATTATTGATGGTTTTACAAAATTCGTCTTGTTAGAGCATACCTTAACCCAAATGCATCTGATGCTATTAAATCACTTAAAAATGCAGTGAACTTGTTTGGCGCTCCTAAAAGAATAGTTGCATATCGTGGTAGGTCATACGACAATGCTGAATTTAAGAATTTTTGTAAAGATAATCATATCATATTATAGCCACTGGTTCCAGTAGGGCAAATGGTGAGGTCGAGCGTATGCTCACTATAGTTGAAACATATTCGGACAGCTTATGGCAAGATCATGTAGGCGATATCCAATTAACTCTCAATAGTACTCGTTGTAGAGTAACAGGGTTCACGCCCTTGGAATTAATGTTTGGTATTAAGGGCAGTTCATTAAGGATATCAAGAGTATCAAGACTAATAATCCTGATGAAGATAGGTTAAACCTCGAAACAATTCGATCCGATGCTTCTGCTAGTATAAAAAGCTGGCTCAATATGACACAGGTCGATTTAACAAGGGTAAAGCTATAGTTAAACCTTTTTCAGTAGGTGACTCTGTCTTTGTTAAATGCGAAGAAAGACACCAAACGAAACTAGACCGTAAATACAAAGGCCCCTTTAAAATAACCGCTATTTTGGAAAATGATGGGTACGAATTAAAACACATTAATGGAAACCATAGAGTCTACAAATACTCTCACGAAAACTAGCGAGAAGTTTCCCGTCAGTCATTTTTTTTGGAAATCGCAGAAAATTATGATGAGGATGACGTGTCGGCGGATAATAACAACACAGAGGTTCTTGTTCACGAGACTTGGCAACATATTAACTTTGATGATATTCAGTCTACTAATAGTGATACTATCTCTGCCAATAATAATACCATGTCTGCCAATAGTGATACCTCTGTCAATAGTGATACCATGTCTGCTAAAAGTGACACTATATCTACCAGTTCTCATAATAATGCAAATTGTAGAGACCCTGGTTTACGTGCTGTTTCAGTAGAATCTATTGGCCCTGAATCAATTAACATTGTAACAAAAGCACTTGTACATCAGCCAAAGTATTGAGCTATTTGTTAATTAAGCTAAAGGAACAATACTTGTTCGGCCTAGCTAGATCCGGTCCAGTTTAACTGAAGGGATACACCTGAAGGGCAAAACTATTGCCGGACCAGGGGACTGATCTTGTAGGGTCAGAAGTTGACCGGACCAAGCCTTGTAGAGTCATAGCTGACTGGACCAAGTGGTCAAATATCTGGAGGGTCAGAAGTTGACCGGACCAAGCCTTGTAGAGTCATAGCGGGCTGGACCAAGTGGTTAAATATCTGAAGGGTAGACCGGACCAGAAACAATAGCAGGATGACCAAACGGTACTTAATCAGTTTTTCATGTTCTAGATGTGGCATTGTGGGCTAAGCGTGCGAGGACGTCCGCACGTCAGCATGGCCGTGTCGGCGTCACATTGTAAACAACACGTGCATCGGGCTATGGCGCACTATGGCGCCGTAGCGCGCTACGACATTCTCCCACCTCCTCGCTGCTGGGCGGAGTTAGTGATCGCTACGTCGTAGCGCGCTACGTCGTTGCCCCACCTACAATACTACCGTATAAAAGAGTCCGCACGGCGGCGAAATGGCATTCTGCCTTCAGGCGTTGCCCGGTGCACAGGTTGTATTGATCTCAATTATTGTTACTCTGCCTCTCTGTACATTGTTACTATTTTGTGTAAACTAAGCTATTACTGGGTGTCATGGCTATTTGTGTCTTGAAACTGATTAAGTGTAGTTTCGTGTAAAATTAATTGGATAAATAATTTAAAAGAAAATCTAAATTCTTATTATTTAAAGAACCTCTTTTATTTTACAATATATCTGATCCTGTGCCTTCATATACTTTTATTTGTTGACGATTTATTAATTTGTTGTAGAGATATTAATATTATTAATAAAATAAAGAAACAATTGCATAATAAATTTAAAATGAAGGATTTAAATAAAGTAAAAAGCTATATTGGTATTGATATTGAATATGATTATGATAACTCTACAAATGTCTTAACATTGTGTCAGGAAAATTACATAGTCTTTAGCTGAAAAATATATTATTAAAAATGCAAAATTGTTTATGACACCTATGGAACCTAACTTGAAACTAAGTAAATGTGATGTAAATGAAGATGTTAAGTATAGAAACTTAATAGGTGCACTCTTGTATATCAGTCATGGTACCAGACCAGACATATCTAACAGTGTGAATTATTTAAGTAGATTTCAGAATTGTTATGATGAAACACATTTTAAATATGCTTTGAGAGTTCTTAAGTATTTGTATCTAACAAAAGATTTAAAACTAACTTACCGACAGAATCTTAATACTGATAATATTGTAAATTGTTATGTAGATGCCGATTGGGCAGGAGATAGTACAGATAGGAAGTCAACTACAGGTTTTGTTATTGAATTGTTTGGAAATCCAATTTATTTGAAATCTAGAAAACAAACTTGTGTAACTAAATCATCTACCTTTGCAGAATATGTTGTATTATCTGAAGCTGTAACTGAGATAAATTTCTTAAAAAATGTAATTAGTGATATGTTCATTAAAATATGTAAACCTATTAGGATTTATGAAGATAATTCAGGAGCACTTGCTATAGCTAAATATGGAAATTTTACTAAAAACTCTAAACACATAGAAGTACAGTATCATTATGTACATGAAAACTATACAAATAAAGTTATTGAAATTGTAAAGATAAACTCAGATTCAAATGTTGCAGATATATTTACCAAATCTTTGGGTAAATCAAAATTTCTAAGTTTAGAGAAATGTTGAAACTAGAATAGAATACTGAATTACATATGTAAAACTTAAATAGGTACATAAGCAAGTTAAGTTAGTAGATTCATCAGAAAGTTAATAAATAAATAAGAAAAAGTTACTAATTTTTGTTAAGAAAGAAAGGTTTTTAAGTTTGATAAGAAGAAAGTTTTAAGTTTGCTTTTATTATGTTAATATATAAGATAGACATATAGTGTAAGTAAATAAAGATTAAAGAAGTTAAAAGATTCTGAAGTTTAAGGACTGTAATTGATGTTGCCTAGTAATAATAAGTAATAATTTGTTAAAGTAATTAGATGTGAAAATATAAATATAAATGTAAGGAGGCGTGTTGAAATATTAGTGTTTTATACACTGGTATACATTTCTATTTTTCTAAGTTGGCAACCTCTCTTCTGTCTGTCATGCCTCGCACCGAAGGAATGTAAGTTATTTCTGTAATCCCCATTTTAATAAATTAATATGATTGATAAGTACAAATAAGTGTTTCTTTGAATACAATCTATTAACAAAATAAAAACGACACCCATGACGAAAAATTTGAAAATTTTCGCAGCCGCCATCTTGGATTTACATTTTGACCAAATTCACGCTTTCTCATAGAGAATGTCGCGTGGAGGGGCACGAGGGGGTCAATTTCTACCAGTTTACTCCCGTTCCAATAAAAATAAAATAGTGTCAGAAATATTTCAATACAATTTAGCAAACAAATAAGTACGCACGTACAGCACAGTAAAGTAGCCTAATCGTCTATACTGACAAAAATACCCCGAACGAATTCCAACCAAGGACGTTGCGCTAATGTGAGTGCCTGTCGGAGCGATATACACCTACAGTGAGCAGTATGACCACGCACACATTGACAATTACTGCTTGACGCGATAGCACTACTAGCTATCGAAAATTTATGAAAATTTGGATGAGTTCCGTAATACCAAAAATTATGAATGAAAACTCAATGTTTTTCCATTTTGTTTTCAATAATTTGTAACTTGATAATATAAGCTATGCTTCTGCCGAAACAATATTACAAATATTGTTATTTATAATACAGAAAAAACAATATGAAAACCAGTCATTTACGGTTAAACTTCATTTTAGGTAAGTTTTTTGGAAAAAAAAGACGCAGGAGCCTAGATAAATACTGTTTAAATCCGAATATCAACTTATTATGGTGGAAATATGCTCAAACTGCATATGATTTTGGTATTACGTTTGTATGGACAATTCACCTGTCGCCGCAGTCTTAAGTAAATTTCTCATTAGACTTGTTTAATTTTTTTGTTTTAAACCCTTTGGCTACAGTCCTTCTTATCTTATAATGCTCAAAACAAACCTACAAATTATTAGTTACTAGTATCATTTGAAATTATCATGATGTTTTCGGTGGGGGGTATGTTCAATCTTTGCTCATATGTAAACATAGGGTAGTTTTAATTTGGTTTGTCCGTTCGTCTGTTTTTGATTTGGAAATCGGTGGACGGCTTGGTGGGGTGATGTAAACCCCGCCCCCCATGCGCGACTTCGCCGGCCATGGTGTCCTGGACCAGCAGTTCGCCCTGGATGCCAAGATAATAGCGTGGTGTACTCTGTATCGCGTCTAATGTGGTCAACTTACGTGTGCTAAACTCAAACTGAATATTATATCTCCCTGAGTCATACATAAATTGCCGTGCAATAAGTTAATATATTACAAACAATACCTATTTCGAGACATTTTCTCACGCGTGTGCTGAATCGCTGTGTTACCCTGTAACTGTGATCTAGTGCCGTGGTTTGGAGAACTCAGGTTAGTGGTCAGGCCTTTTTTTTATCTACCCTGTGTATTGAGCAAGATCTTAGTTTCCATATCCAGGTACAGCATTTTTCACCAAAATTACGGTCCTTCGATTTAACAATTTTATTTTATCAAGCGCCTTTATCCAGATTCCACAGTAGGTGACCACGCAAAAAAGACGATGGACTTTTATTGGGTTTCCAAATATGATATTATGGAAAGCGATCAACTTGGAAGTAGCGCTCGCCGGCCACTGCCGCAACATAGCACTCAAATTAGTTTATAAAAAAATACCCCGCTTAAGTGGCACCCCGACCATTGGGTTAGGTTAGGTTAGAACTGCGACCAAACGCGCGTGAGCCGCCGAGCGAGCGCAGCGAGCGGTGCCGCGGCAGCGGCCGGCGACCGCTACTTTCAAGTTGGTTGCAGTTACTTGGCTATTTTTACTACACCTTACACCATGGATACCCTACATTAATGATATGGCCAAACGTCGACTGAAGTTAAACGTTGACGTTTTAATGATATGGCTAATGTTAGCTGGCCATTTCATGAAATGTTCAATTCTAAGATCTGGCCACGACATGGACACGTCGGCGGCCGAAAACGGCCGCCCCAAGCGGAAGAGGGCCGATCTGAGGCTTGGGTCCGGGGGCTCCTTGGAGTCGGTCGGAAGTAGGGCGAAGAAGAAGTCGAAGTCTAAAAAGGCTTCTACTTCGGCTTCTGCTCACGATGTGGGCTTGGTGGACGCCGAGCGCCAGCTAAACCTGGCAAAAAAGGCGCAACTCCAAGTAGACCTGGAGGAGAGGTTGCCGCCAAGGAGTGGCAGGTACAAGTTGCCAGATCGAGGGCTGGCTAGGGAGCATCCAATGTGCTATATGCTGACCACTCCCTGGCGGAATTAGAGCGCATGGCGCAGGAGCACAAGGAGGAGGTTCTGGTGGTCGTCTCAAAGTCCTCAAATTTGAAGGAGACCTTCCAGAAGGCTCTCAAATGCCGGGCCGCCAGCATGCACGGTATTGTCATGGAGCTGGTGAATCGGACGGCCACGGACAAGACGCGGCAGCTTCAGGAGAAGGTGGATCGCCTGCAGGTGGAGGTCAGCCAGCTACACCAGAAGCTGGCTGAGGTCACGGCCCGGCCTGCCCAATCTGCCCCAGGTGCGGTGGTAGGAGGCACCTCCTCCCCTGCCAGCCTTGAGACAATAATCCACGGGGTTGTCATGGAGGAGAGGGCCTTCATCAGAGGCTGCTTCGCAGGTATCGAGGACCGGCTCTTGCCGGAAAGGCGGCTCCGCCCGCCGCTAGCGGCGGATATGAGTCCACCGCCGACGGAGCCGAAACCTGCGCCTCTGGAAGACCCGGCAACCAGTCGTGGACGGGAGTGGTCAGGGGGGGAAAGGGAAAAAGTCGACCTCCAAGCCCGCTGCGACTGCTCCTGCAGCCTAAAAGGATCCAGTCGGCGGGAGGCAGCAGGTTCCTCCCAAAATCGCGGCCGTCGTGGTGACCATCACCCCGGAGGCCGTGGAGCAGGGGGGCGATCGGCCACAACATGTGTCGCCGAACCCTAACCGGGCCCGAATTTTCGAGTTTTCGGGGGAGCAGCGCGGCGCAAATGCGGACCTCTTCGCAAAAATGTTGCAAGAGGTGGAATACATCAAGCAGCATTTTTGGAGAAGATTTAACACTGAATACATATCTCTGCTGCAGCAAAAAACCAAGTGGTCTACAACATCGGGCGACATCAAGGTGGGGAGCCTTGTCCTGGTCAAGGATAAGGCGCTTCCACCTCTCTGCAGGCTGTTGGGTCGCGTCGTGCAGGTGTACCCGGGCTTCGACGGCGTTGTGAGGGTCGCCGAGTTGAAGACGAAGAAGGGGACACTAAAATTCGGCGGGCTTTCAACAACATCTGCCCGCTACCACTTTTTGAAGAATGCTTCAACCCGGCAAGCATGTTCACGCGCGAACGTATGGTGCCAGGGCAGACGAAAGAGGGGAGGGGCGCGGGACGAAGACGCAGCGCGCCTGCGCCACCGGCCGCTCGCCAGTAACCTTTAGATCCTCGCAAACCAATGGGCGTATTATTACTCTGTGCTACCAACCGATGCAGTATTACATAATTTTTATACAGTCCACTTAGTTTTATTGAAGAGTCAAACACCACCCCTAACAGTTTTGAATGCGCGTGCTGTTGCTGTAGGTACATGAAATTTAATTCTTGCTGTACAAATTCCAGAGCCTTTCCAATAGTTTCGGTTCAATGTTAAAGAACTGACCCTCAATAAATCATTTATTGAACACAAACTATGTCAAAAAGGTTTCTATAAAGTTAAAGATTAATTAGACGACAAAAAGGCTTGGGACTACTCCATACTAATGGGAAAGAAATCGCAAAGCTATGAACAGGTGGCGCTGCTTACACATTACCCATAACATCGCACTGTCATTTTGATCTTTCAATGTTTTGCGGGTTTAAAATAATTACAACAGGAATTAGCGTGTGTTTTATGACCATTTAATGAACTATGTATTCAACGTGGACTGTACCTCAATTAAAAGATGAACTGAAGAACCGAGGAGCTTCACTAAGAGGCCGAAAAGTGGTTCTGGTCAGCAGGTATTTACAGCCTATTTTCTTGTTAATAGTTTCGAATTGTAGCGATTGTTTCTGGTGTCATTTTGCGTTTATGGCGGCTGCACGTATTTGTGGATCTTTTATGCCGCGCACAATTATGGCGCACAATAATTTGTCACTTAAACCTTTCACAATACCTTATTAATAATGATTTTCGCGCGTAGTCTGCATACGTGGAGTAATTGTCAGATTCTTTACACATCACATCAAAAAGAATATTAGCGACGTCAATGCGTCGCGAACAAAGTGATTTGAGCTTTAGTTTGAAATTTTACCAACTACGATTGTTACTGGTCTACTCGCGCAGCCAGGAACGTGCGTCGCCCATTAGAGATGGGACTATCTCTAATGGGCGACGACACGGGCTAGGCACTCTTTTTCATCCCACTGGTTTTGCGATTGAGCACGATCCACCTCGTCACACCACGCATAGGCATCATGAATGCTAGGATCGAAATCCGACACATAATATTGGTTGGACCTCACCGGGTTTATGGATTTTAGCGCGTTGATGAGGCGCTCCTTGATTTCCGGCGAAGCCGTTGTCGATATACTTAGGTGAGCATCTGGCGTCTCTAGGGGTGCTAGCCACGCTCTCGCCACGTGGCACGCTCGTTACAAGGGCTGGCGATGGCTCAGCGAGGGCGGGTAACGGCGGTGGCGGCGTGGTAGCACGTGTTTCGGCGCTCTGCTATAGCGTTGTCAGGCGGTTGAGGATTGCTTCCATCGTCGCTAATAGGTTACCTAAATTAGGCGAAGACGGGCGCTCTCGCGGTGTTGCACGTTTTCTATTCGACATTATGATGGAACCAGAAATGACTTAAAGCGGCTATAAAAGCATTCAATCCCACTTCTAATATTGGGAATTTAAAACGATTTTTGATTAAAAATAAATATAATTAACACAAACAACCGTTACTTTAATAATTTACAAAAATATTTTAAACAGAAATAAATGACACGATATCCTAAGTCGATGTTCACGAGCGCACGCCTGTCAGACAAAAGAGATCGCCCGTCTTTTTTATTTTTTTTTAATTATGGCATCTCACAGATATACCACTAAGGTAGTTACTGCTTAACCGGACTGTCCTGTGGCTGCCTTAAGCTGCTAAACTGAAAGCCTCCAGCCAGGGAGAGCGCGCGTCTGTTTTCGTTGGCTTATATAGGGCTGGTCACTCGTAACTCCCTCTGGTCTGAAATTGCAGCTACCATCCAACCAGCTAAAATCTACAACCATCCACTATGTCCTTTCTGGTAATACCAGTACTATTACCTAATAGAAAAAATATTGTAAGTTACACAAACTTACAATATTTTTGCAATTCTTTTAATCATTTGTTTGAAAGTTATGTTATGATAACTATGATTGGTTAAACTATGGCTAAGGTAATTGAGTAACATTTTTCCAAAGCCCGAACCTAATTTGTCACAGAAAAATAAAGATTTATAATTATTCTGTGTATTAACAAAGGTCTCTGCTGGAAGAGCCAACACCGGAGGTAGCAAGTCAGGCTGAGGCTGAGGAGGTGGTGGTTCATAGGCACAGCTGCATGAGATATTATTAGTCAAAGAATCATACCTCTCGGCATTGCACTTCACCAAATCCAGTAGTTCCCCAGCCAGCAAACGCTCACTTAGTTGTAGTTGTGAATTTTAATACTCGTATTTCTCAAAAATATCCTTCAGCTTCACATTAAATACAGTCACATATGGGACTGCGCCTTATCTCGCAACCAAGTGCCTAGAGAGTAGGGTTGCCAGATGATAATTTTATAAAGGAGGGCAGATGGGTCTAAAAAGGAGGATTTTCTGTAAAAAAAGGAGAACATTCACAATTAAAAGAATTTTCATATTATTTTACTTTATTTTAATCATATTTAGCTGAGCTGCTAATTTTTGCAAGTTCTTGGTTTTTCAACAAATAATTATGAAAAACTTCACATGTCATGTTTTTCAAGTTGAATTGAGTAAGAATTAAAGATTGAACTGACTGCTCACTTAGTCTGTTATTCTCTTTGCTCCACTAAGTATTTATCAGTGAAAAAATCATCAACACAACTTAAGCCTTTCGTCAGACGTCGTGTCAATGAGATACAGGAAAAGTGAAAGACCCGTATGGAACTATGTACCAACAGGAGACAATCCCGCGGATCTCGTTTCTCGAGGTGTGCAGGCCCTTCATTTTTGTTGCAGGATGAACGCCTGTGGCCGAAACCACCAAACGACGTTGCAAAACAAGACTTGCTTGAACTAACTTATTTTGTAAATCACACATGACACACTATATGTTAATATCGCTCACCATAAAATAAACTAGAAGTAGGTATATAAAATTCAATTAGATTAAGTTTTTTCTACTCCAACTTCATACCCGAGTTGGAGCATTGGTTATCCAACGCGAAAGTCTTGTTTGATTGTATGCAGAAAGCGAGGATATGAGATGCCTCTGCAACCTTTGCATGGCTATTCCGCAGTTGATGCACCTCATATTGATCGAAAAAACAAATCCGAAACGCAATGCAAATCAGAGTTCAGTGTTAATAGCAAGGTAACTGAGTGGTAGAAGGTATCAGTCCGTAGAGATAAGTGGGGGTCAAAAATATTAGAAAATAGTCGCAAAAACACAAAACACTGTACGCAACGAAGAATCTGGAGTGATCTGCAACATATCTCTAAGTAGTCTGTCATCCTGATCTGCAATAACATTACAAACACATTGACATTTGATATAGACAATGAATGACACATTGTCAAACAAGTAAACGCGTTCCGTTTTTTTGTGTGAAAAACCTGCTTACGCATCAACATTATGAAAAGATAATTGTATTAATGCAAAAAATACCAAAGAAGACAGTTTCGTATGAATAAAATGTTCCTTTTGTCGTCCATATTACATATCTACAAGTGGTATTATGCATAGTGTGGAACGTCCATTATTATATTTATCTTTCTCTATGGTCACTGACCTCCATATATACAAGTACGCTGGACTTACGATACCCTATGAAATGACAGCTCTTTATTGTGCCTATTTGAAGCGCCCCCAATGCGTGGGAAGAGAACTAAATCTGACGTAACTTGCAAATGGCCGTTGTCTCGTTTGAATTGTCTCCCGTATTTTTAGAGTGTTTTTGGAGGTTTAACGCGATTAAGCTTCTTTGTTGTGTCGTATTAATTTAGTTGATACATAAATAAGTGGTGGTCATTCATAGGTCAACGATGAAAGAGTGTTTGTTATGCAAAACTCGTTACCAGAAAGGAAGTGGGGTTGCATTCCACAAGTTATTATTAGACATTTAAAAATCTGTCACTTATCTTATTATACGTAATAACAATATATTTGTCTTTGTATAACCGGTTTTTTATAAACCACAAAATTTTATAGTGCTGTAAAAGTTACCTGTCGATAAAAGTTATCGATATTTTTCCTAACGATATCTATTTACTTTCAAGAACGGAAATCGCCGATGACCGATTTTTATTATCAAATACATATAATTTAAAAATAATTCACAGGTTTCCGACTGACAAAAGAAGACTGGAATTATGGCTGAAAAACATTGAAAAGCCTAGTTGGCGTCCGAAAAAATATGATTACATCTGTTCAAAGCACTTCTCCGATGACCGTTTTATTAAACATAACTCATTTTATTTTCTATAAATACCTTACCTATTCCACTCCATCCCAAGAAACCCTCATTTCTATTTAAAAAGCGTTCCCTATTTATTTTTGGATTTAGTTAGTCACATACTAAGTACCCCCTTAGTCTGGCTTCGGATTATCCTAAGACTAGCAGACTACCCCAACTTCACCCGTGGTACACACATAGCCTATGTCACTCAGGGATAACGTACCAATCCAACGGTGAAAGAACTTATGAAATCGGTCTAGCAGTTCCTGAAATTTGCGCGTTCAACCAAACAAACTCATCAGCTTTATTATATTAATAAGTATAAACAACCCGGCCGAAATATCTGTATCTGTCGGAAACATAGAAATAGTATACCTGATGGTCGGAAAAGCCTTTTATCGATGTATTTTATCATACCCGTCCCATCCCTATTATTAGTTCCGTTCCCACCCACTTCTGCGATCAGCGCCAAAATGGCGAAAATCAAATCGCCCCACTATGGCTCGGCTTATCATAGGTCCAGCGTACTTGTATATATGGAGGTCAGTGTCTATGGTCCATTATGGCAAACATTGACAAACGGAACTTTGAAATCATCTTACATTACTTATTATTTTGATTTATAACCTGTCAAGTTCAGAGAAGATAAAAACTACGTATTAATTCTTTTTCTTTTTGAAGAACAGCAAGTATCGCCCTTGTCACCTGATTTGCCTCTTGAAAAGAGACCCAGACGGTGTTTTCTCCAGAAGTTATGTCTGGCAACTTTTGCAAGATGTGTAATATGACGAAAAGATACCGCTGTCCAGCTCATCGTAGAAAGCATCCTCAATGCCGCAAGTTTATTTTTATTTTTAATAATATTGGTATTAATTACATTTTTTGTTATACAGGGTGATTGGAAGATGGGTGCAAAGCTTTAAGGCGAAGATAGTACAGACCATTTGGAACCATTCAAGCCAAAAAAAAAAGTGAGGCTCGACAGTATTATGTGTCTTCTGGAAAGCAAACCAATACAAACTCCAGTTCAAGCCGATTTAAATTCAGAAGACGAAATTATGTGTACCGATTTAAAATTTCCAATAGAATCACTAAAAGATTTGGAGACTTTGGAGGAACGTCTACGAGGTAAGAATCTGGAGAATAAATTGGTATGTGGTAATACTGGTATCATGTTTGATCATTATAAGTTTTAAATTAAATTATTGCATTTTAAAATACAAATGTTTAATATTGCTTATGTACCTATATAACGTGTTAAAGGAATAACCGAAACTGAGAAAAAGTTTTTTCAGAATCGAGATTAGCATCATTACTTACCTTATATTATAGTATCTTCATACTACAGACACTACATCATATACTTACACTTTGCATTCATTATTATTATGTATTTATACTCTTTTATTGGTTTTGGATTATTATTTCGCGAATCGTTCTAAAACGATTAGTTTTCTTTAATTTTCATATTTTCAGGCTGTCAAGCTGTCATTATTTTTTCTTCTAATTTTCTCTCATAGTTTTCTTACTGGCTTAGTCCATGAAGGTTACTTTTGATTTATATAATTTAAATTATTTTTATCAATATGTTTAGCTCAAATATTGTATTTTATAGACAATTATAATTGTATACTGTATAATATTTGTATCCTAACTTACATTTATAATAATAATTGAAACGCTCTCTCACAATTCATCAAAGAGGTTTTTGGTACGAATATGTCTGGCCTTTTCGATAACTGCAGTGCTATTCTGTAACCATCTCACCGAGAAAACTTAGGTGAAGTGAGCTCGGAGTGAGCTGTTAGTCCCTAGCAGCAGATGGAATGACAGCTCACTTCACCTAAGTTTTCACCGTGAGATGGTTACAGAATAGACCGGCTGAATTTGAAATTAAATCAAACTCAAACTCAAAGCATTTCAATCAATCTGCCTAGCCTTTTCCCAACTATATTGGGGTCGGCTTCCAGTCTAACCAGATGCAGCTGAATACCAGTATTTTACATGGAGCGACTGCCTATCTGACCTCCACAACCCAGTAACTGGGTAATACGATACCCCTTGGTAAGACTGGTTGTCAGACTTTCGGGCTTCTGACGACCCGTAACGACTGTCAAAGATCCACGAATGACAACCGGGACCAACGGCTTAACGTGCTTTCCGAGGCACGGAGGAGTCTCGGTATGTAAAGATGGTCACCCATCCACAGACCAACCCCGGCAAGCGTAGCTTAACCTGACGGATTGACCCATGCGGCAGTTACTACTTAGCCACGAGCTCCTCAAACTCAAAGCATTTATTTCAATTAAACCATTTACAGGCACTTTTGAATTGTCAAGGAGTCAGTCAGTCAGAAATATGAAGCTAGTTGCCCATTCCAAAGCGTAGGTTCCTATGGAGAAGAACGGGCAAGAAACTCTACGGACACTCTTTAAAAAAAAATCTATTCTTACAAAATATTGTTTACATCATTCATGTTGAAATTATATATGTGAGAACAATGTAGAAAGACGTGTACGTAAAAAGCGTACGTAATAAAAAAAATAAAAAAAACAATTCAAAAATTTAAATAAGCAGTTAAGAGATGACCAGTCCCTACTGATGGCGCCCGTTCACGCACATGGCGCATGGATCAGCACTGTTTAGCTCAACCATTTTGAAGGGAACTCAACGATCCAATTTTCTAAAGAACAGAAAAAACAGATGATGTAAAAAATAACACCTCAGACTCGGATATAAAAGGGACTTCTGACACATTGCGGGAGATCTGATCTGGAAGCGCTCAAGGAATCATCTCCTCTACAAAAGTCTTGCAATTGGACTATATTCATTTCACCTTGATAACATACTCAGTCTCGGTACCTACTATGTTCTTGCCAAGAGGACCATCCACAACCTAAGAGCTTAGAGCATTTAACCTATGGAGATGGCATAGCTAAGCAAACCCCTCGGCCAAAGTCGATTGGCCATATGACCATGCACGTTATATAAAACTAGTTCACTCGCCGACCGCCGCCATTGTGTATCGTATTGTGTCGCAAGTAAGTGGTCCCGAAAAATGGTTAATTGTGCAGTTTCCTCTTGCAAAAAGCGATCAGGTACTTCAAATTTGCGAAACCATGGTGTTTCCTACCACATGTAAGTATAAATTACACAATTACATAGTTTTATTTTATGTAAATTGTCGAAATAATCTTTATGCCGTTACGAAATAAAAATACAGTGGTACGTTGGTAGCGCGTAGGTAGGAGGTAGTTGGTAGGGCTTTGCATAGTGCTGGGACAACGTGAGTGAATGATTAATAAAATAAATATTTTTTTCAGTCAGTATGTTTTATATACAGTAACTAGTTTTTTTTTTTCTGTGTAGGTATCTGGACAAGTCAGGTTGAAACAAAAATAGATTTTTATTTTAAATGTAACTTTCTATTATTTGTGAGTTGATTACTAATAAGAAAAAATCTAACTTATTTTTTACGTGATTACTATTTTAAAGCTTAGAATAGTGTCGATTTGCTGTACTTTACACAAGTCCGTTCCACTTACTACATGGACAAAGGGTTTAATTATAATGTTGGTGTTTTAATTCCCGGTAATGTGCCCATTCATAAGGCACTAATCTATATAAACGAATGCAATTTGAAAAGAAACACAATAAATAAAATACGTAGATAAATAAGACGCCCAAATCTAATATTCCACCACGGTCCATACCAGTAAGTTTTTTTCAAGGATGTTACGAAAACGCGGTGTTTACAAAAAAGGGTATTTAAACTGATTACTTCTATTCTATATTGTTTTTCAACAGATTTCCAAAAGATCCTGTAATAAGAGAAAAATTGAGGATATTTTGCGGTAATACAGAAACTTGGGGACCCACGCGTACTAGTGCAATTTGTTCCGAACATTTTACGTCGTCTAGTTTTAAAGAACTTGCAAATAATAGAAGGAATTTAGTTGAGGGTGCAATACCCACTTTAAAAAATATTGTCGGCACGGAAGAACCGCCTGCAAAATTACTTAAGAGTGCAAGAACCATGAGGATTGCAAATACCACAACTGCCATAGCAACGGAAGTAGTTACTTTTTCTTCATCCAGTCTATACAACCCGCTGTCTCAAAACCTATCCAACCCTCAGCCATCAACTACACACAGCCAATGCGTCCCAACAACGTCAACATCTAGCAGTGAACTGCGCAAACAGTTGCAGTTTAAAAATAAAAAATATCGCAGACTGCAAGCAAAAACGCGATACTTAAAGAAAAAATTCAATACTCTACAAGAACTTCTTATCAGTTTAGAAGAAAAATCACTAATAGACAAAGAAAATAAACTAGTCTTGAGCAAAATTGGTGTTACGGAGAAGGAACTTCTTAAAAGACAGATGAAAAAAAGTGATAAGCTCTCTAGGACGAAATATTCATCAGAATTGAGATCTTTTGCACTTATTCTGCATTACTACTCGGCAAAGGCATATAAGTACGTACGCAAAGTATTTCAGACTTGTCTTCCTCATCCAAGGACATTATCTAAGTGGTATAGCAACATCGATGGACAGCCTGGTTTCACGAAAGAGAGCTTGTTTGCTTTAAAACTTAGAGCTGAACAGGAAAAAAAACCAAAATTTATTGCGCTCTTGTTTTTGACGAAATGAAAATCAAGCTATGCCCAGAGTGGGATCCTCGAACAAAAAAATATTTTGGCTATGTTAACCACGGATTTGAGTCAATTTCTGACAGCTCCGACCAAGCAACCGACGCTCTTGTTCTTTTAATTGTGGGCATAAATAAAATATTTAGAGTGCCCATTGGATATTTTTTGGTAAAAGGCACCACAGCCGCAGAAAAATCACGTCTTGTCTCAGAAGCTTTGGCACTTGTCCACGAAACTGGAGTTGAAATCAAATCACTGACATGTGACGGTGTAAAAGCTAATCTCGCCATGGCAGAAGAGTTGGGATGTTGTTTCCAAGACCCGAATAATTTGCAGACCTATTTTTTGGACCCTTCCTCAAGTCAAAAGGTTTCATTTTTCGCCGATCCCTGTCACATGCTGAAACTCATTAGAAATACATTTTCAGATTATGAATATTTTATAAATGAATCGAAGGGCCAAATCAAATTTGAATATATTAAAAGATTGCACGATCAACAAGAAAAATAATTATTCTATCTAGCAAACAAACTCCGAGCGAATCATATTTATTATAAAACTAAAATAATGAATGTTGAGCTGGCGACTCAACTATTTAGCGCAAGCGTTGCGGATTCGCTATTATATTGCAAAAACATTTAGAAAATTGCGGAATTTGTGGATGTTGAAGATACAGCGAACTTTATAAAGTTAATGAATGACGTATTTGATATCTTGGATCACGAACAAAAAGTTATGGGTACAAAAGAGCACTTGGCAAAGACAACTACCAAGCAGCTTTCGACCGACTTCAAGAGGCTCGTCAAGTGCTTTTGCAATTAGATGTTGACCTTGAACAAAAAGACAAAATATTAATGGTCCGAAAAAACGTATTAAAATCACCACGGTATACTGGCTTTCTAGGCATATTGATATGTATAGAAAGTACTCAGGTTTTGTTTCAGGACCTGGTACTAAATGATAAATTAAAGTATGTCCCTTTGCATAAAATTAGCCAGGACCACATCGAAATATTATTTTCCGTCATTCGCAGCCATGGTGAGTACAATGACAACCCCACTGCACGACAATTCAAAGCCTTATACAAGAAATTATGAATACATACAGAACTTCAAACAACATCTACCGGCACAAATAGCATTCCACTAGAAAAAAATACTATTCTGAACTGTACCTCAGCTATTGAAAAAATTAACAAGACTGTCATAATACGCGGCGATGAAGATAAGTTGCAACCGCAGATAAACATAAACTTAAGTAATGAAGACATTTTAGAGGATATTGAAAGTCAAATATTTATTTCACCCTTTGGAGAGAAAGTAATTGAATATATTGCAGGGTTCTCGGCATTTACTGCATTAAAAACTTTGAAATGTGCACTTGCATAAGAGGGCTGCTAGGGCCTGTCAATAAAAAAAGCCTCATATACCAAAAGAGCCGTGGGTATCTGATATATGCTTCACAACCGGTAATCGACTTGTGCCGAATATGCGAAAAAGAGATTCGTAAGAATTTGAACGATAAAAATCAACTCAGTTCAAAAATAACCACTCAATTTATTGTTGCAAATACACTGACACATTTTGTGGGAAAAGAACTTTTTCCTAATATTGCTCATCATGCCTATGATAACGGGTCAGTTAACCATACTTTAGAATTAGCGAATGTGATTATGGAAAAGTACACAAATTTTGAATTACGCCGGCTACCTTGACGCTATCTGACGTTCAAATTAATGCATATAATGACTTTTTCATGAAATCATGATATTTGAAAGCAATTCTAACTTATGAAATTGTATTGCTGAATCTAATGATTAGAATTCTACAAAGCCATATTTGTTACGGTCGCCAATCATATTTTGATAAACATTCAACCTGACACTGACCTGCAAATTGCAAAAAACGTAAGAAAATTTGAATTTCGCGGGCTACCTTAGCGCATCCCCCTTAATCATATTGCGTATTCTTTTTTATTTGTGGAATTCGGTAAATGTACAGACGCCAGCAGGTCAAGCTACCCGAAACTGTATAATTTTCCTAATCAACTTTGAACCTTATGCTTTAGGTATAAAGTTGAAAATCTACTGAAGAAATTTGAAAGATTGTAGTAGCTTGATGTGCTGGCGTCTGTACAAGAAAATAAAACAAATGAACATTTTGTTCAATCATTCATGCAATAAGAATGAAAAATGACTCATTGTTTGTGTCACATAACTAGCACTTCGTGTTTGTTGTCATAGGACAAATGCATAAATACGCATAAATTTGTTTACGTGTGTGTTATATCTGTGAGTGCCTCCCAGATACGTCATCACCATACATTCGGTTACTGTGAATGGATTGCGCAACCCAACTTGGTGCATCCAATAAAACTAACCAGCAGATTCGGCGCGGGGCCTTTCGTCACATACATCGGTCGTTAGGACAACCTCTTAGTACCTACTCACCTAATATTAAGAATTAATTGTAATTTTCGTTATTAAATTCATTTAGTGGAAACTTTGGGTTTTTTTTGGACTCCTCCGCTGCCTATTACATAATTGGCGCAGTCGGTAGGATTGTCGAGTCAGTGCGTGCAAATCAAAGACTATAATTTCACGATCGATCTGGACATTTGGACATTTGTGCGTGCTGTTCACGTTTCAACGTGCGTCGTCGACAATCCAGAAGAACCAGAAGCAGCCGTTGGAGATCCTGTAGACTGTATCCAGACATCGATACAACGGGAGCCGCCGATATGTACTTTATGTGAGTTGCACAAATTCCTTACAGTCGGTCGCTATTTCCCGCCTCCAAAATTTTTCACCCACGATCATCGCGATCTATTGGGGGCATCGAACCCCCGGGCAATCGGTTGTCCTCTCGCAATGCGCTACCCGAAATTCAGAGTTAGGTAGCTTAGAAATAATCATGGAAAATCAAGATGATATGATCAATAAAATTGTTAAAACATTAAGACTAGTACCAGAATTTGACGGTAATAGTAATACTCTAATTAGATTTTTATCACTATGTGACCAGCTTGTTGCAAGCTATATTGATCCAGCACCTGGTCATGAACTAACTAACTTAGCATTATTAAATGGGATTTTAAATAAAATCACCGGGAACGCCGCTAGAACACTAGTAACAAATGGTATTCCCCGGGATTGGAACGGTATTAGGAATACGTTAATTCATAATGTTTCAGACCATAGAGATGAGTCTGCGTTGTACAATGATCTATCGTTACTATCTCAAGGATCAGATACGCCTCAAGTATTCTATGAGCGCGTTTTAAACCTTTTAAGCACCATAATGACATACGTAGAAATACACGATGCTGTCGCTACCACCGTCGAAGCAAAAATAACTTTGTATAAAAAACTAGCTTTGCAGACGTATCTACGTGGCTTAGCGGAACCTCTAGGATCTAGGATTCGATGCATGAGGCCTCCTTCCCTGGAAAAAGCATTAGAATTTGCCCAAGAGGAGATGAACGTTGTTTACCTCCAACAGAAAACTATACCTTCAAGTAAGAGGTTGTTTCCAATATTCCCAAATGTGCTAGCTCAGTATCCTCAGATGAATAGAAATTTGATGCCACGAAATTTTGATCCAAATCGCTTTATTCCACAGCAGCCTAGACCATTTTATCAGGGACCCTCTAGAACCCAACAAATGTTCAAAGCTTTACCGCGATCCAATATGTCCACCGGTTTTAGAGTCAACCCTAGACCCCCAACGCCTCAGCAGGTACCGAACAACCAGCCTCGACCAATGAGCGGTGTTAGTCACCCCGTTGCACGTGTTTTGCCACCGACCAATATGCATGATTGGCGTAATTACGGTAATCCACCCCCTAGTAATTACTTTAGAACACGAGAAGCAAACGTGAACGAATTTTTTGTACAAGAACCCGACTTTGACTATTATGTCCCAGAGGACTTTTACTACTGTGACTATGACTGTTTCCCAGCTTGTGACCCGACTACTCACTTGACACTTTCACAGGACGTCTGCGTAGGTGAATCCACACCTACAGTTTCACCGGAAAATCCAAAGACGTCAAATTTTCCAAAGGAAGCCCCGAAAAATGCCCCCGATTAGAAATTAATATACAGAGGAAAAGACAATTGCCTTTTTAAAAATTAAATGTTAGGCCTGACTTTCCTCCTTTAAAATTTTTAGTTGATACGGGAGCTAACCAGTCGTTCATAAGTCCTGAAACTGTGGCAAAGTACTATCCCGACTATGAACTTGACTATGAACCATTTATAGTCGCTAACGTGCATGCATCCACCATGAATTATTACTCAATCACTATACCCTGTTTCGAAGAATTTAAAGACAATAATCCAATAAAATTGAACATATACAGATTCCACGATTACTTTGACGGACTAATAGGGTGCGATCTTCTTGAACGGTTCTTAGCGAAAATTGACTTAAGTTCTCGTGTACTTAAAACTGAATTTTCTAGCAACCCTATACATATGTATACCTCCCAAAGTGTAAATTTATATGAGAACATTATTCCGGCACAATCTTCTAAAATAGTAAATTTGCCTATTAATATTGGCCAAGGAGATATACACATAGATCAGCAAAGTATACCGAGTTGTAACATAAATGAATGTATAACTACAGCAAAAAATAATCGAGCTTTTTTAGAAATATCTAACCCTACGAATAATGATGTAATTTTATCTTTGTCAGAACCAATCGTCGCACATGTATTTAGCGAACAAACTGTACCTGCCGAGACATCGGATACATACAATAACAGCACTCGTCGAGCCGAGCAGGTGTTATCGCGATTGCGCATAGATCATTTAAATCCAGAGGAGACAATCAATTTAACTAACCTCTGCAGAGAATACTCAGACGTATTCTATATTGAAGATGAACCTCTAACGTTCACAAACCAAATTAAGCATAGCATTAACACCACAGACGAATTACCTGTCTATAGTAAAACTTATAGGTATCCATATATTCATAAGGATGAGGTAAATAAAGATGAGAGGAAAGCCACTGTAAACAACTTTTACAATATTAGCCGTTTTCCAAAAGTTATAGGTGCTATAGATTGCACACATGTCTATATAAAACCACTGGTGGCAATAATGCAGAGTATTACCGCAATAGAAAGGACTCATTTTCATTGAATGTCCAAGTTGTTGCTGATGCTAATTGCTATATCAAAAATATTGTTGCAAGATGGCCCGGAGGAAGTCACGATAGTCACATATTTGATTCAAGCAACATCAAAGGTAGAATGGAAGATGGAAAATTTGGTGATACATGGCTATTAGGTGATAGAGGATATGCCTTGAGGCCATTTCTTTTGACGCCACTAGCAAACCCTACAACAGCAGGAGAACATATTTATAATGATAGCCAAATAAGGACTAGAAATGTGGTTGAGAAGACATTTGGTTGTTGGAAACGAAGATTTCCTGCAATCGGATCCAAACTGAGAGTCAATTTGTAACATATGCAAGCAATAATAGTTGCAACAGCTGTTTTACACAACATCTGTTGTAAGATGAATGAGGAACAACCTCCAGATTTAGTAGATGTTTACGAGGAGATGGACATGGTTCATGAAACTGCTCCAAACTATCAAGATAGTACTAGAGGAGAATTAATCTCAACATATTTTGACAGATTACCTGCTACTCATACATGACAAGTGTTTTCATTATAATTATGTAAACAAAATTTGAAATAAAAAATATTTGTTTATCAGACTCTTTTATTTTGTACTATAGTTATTGAGCTTGAAAAGTCCAAAAGTTTTTTTATTACAAAATACTAAACTAAACTTATATTAATTACTTATACTTAGGACAAATTAAAATACAAAATAGTAATTGTTAACAGGGATCCGGGACGCTACATTATAAATAAATAAACCTTAAACCAATCTTTTTAACTGTGCCTCTTGAATTTTAATTTTTAAATCTAGTAGTAGCATTTTTTTTGGTGGCGTTCCTCATTGTGATTTATGAGTTGGTCATGCAGTTCTTGTGTCTGTCTTAACTTTTCACTGTGCTCGACTACTGCACGTCTATTAGATTCTTCAATGACTCTTTCCTTTTCTTTTGTGCAGTGAAGTTTCAGAGAGAAGAAACCAATAATTTAACAAATAAAGGCAGAAATATCTCTTATGTGTTCATTACTTTTTTATTAAGAGGTAAATACAATGCAAAAATCGTAAATTAGCTCTCCTGCAAAACTTAGTTTTTTTGTTTAGTAACGGTTTCGAAATGAAGGTGCGATATGAGAGAGATGTAGGGGTTCGTCATGTACTATTCAGTCATGTCAGTGAACTTGGTCATCATTCATTTATTGTATGTGATACCGTCATAAAGAAGGTAAGAGACAGAGCAAATACGAACCACGTTTTTCTAGTAATCCTTTTGGTACATCAAAGCATAGGACCGCAGCATTCAGGGGGAGCTTCAAATACGCGGCCACGCACAGTTAGAATAACATTCTTCCACCCGGTAAGAGTCCTGAGAACAAAAAAGCATTTTCTGAATATCTTAAAGAAATATTTCATGAAGATACAGCAATTTACTTTCATGAAACAAAGGAAGGATTACCAATTTTATTTAATATTAGGCTGGGTTTCTGCTTCATTTAGTTTAATAATACAATAGTTACTAATAATACCGATAGTAATACCACAGTGTAAAGAGCAACAGTGGACCGACGCCTTTGATGTTTACGTAAATGCCGACACCGCACAAGGCCACAGTACTTACCTAGGGTTATCGCAGACTTTACACAACTGCCCAAAAAAGGAGGGTAATGTGTTTAGGTTTCATGTATGTATGTACGTTTCTTTGTTCCGCCATAACTTCTAAATGCCTGCCTGTTTGGACATATCGTTACAATTTTTACATTGTCCTGAGTGACGGTGGTTATTTTTTTTTTGCATGGCTGTCTTGTATTTTATTTGGGAATAACAGCTGGATATCAATACAAATAAAATACAATTTTAATATTCAGTTTACTTTACCTATTTAATCAGTTTCCGTTTTCTCATTATTCATTCATTAATTCATATTAATGTACAGATTGGCTACTATTAACAATATACACATATTATAAATGGGCAACTGACAAATATTTTCGGTTTTTTGATATACTAGATTTTAAACTTCTGTTTTTGAACTTAGGGCCGTAAGATCAAATGCAGTTTAAACTATGGATAATCTACGTTTAAATTTCTATTCTATTCTATTTTTTAATATGGCAAGCAAAGCCGATGTCGACTATTCTGCCAATGTCAAAGTGAATTGGAAAAGCAAGTGTGTATTGCTAAAAAAATAAAGAAAATATATATATAATAAGAAATCTTCAATGATCAGCTGAACTTAATGTAGGACTTGACTAGTTGGTACTGGACTGAAACAAAAAAAATAATAAAAATTACATAAATATTATAATTGTTAGAACATATTTTAAACATAATATACCACATCCACACAGACAGAATAATTATTAGGGGGTGTTTTATAATTTTATATTATTGTGACGGATGAAAATCATCAGCGCCACAAGCAGTTCTGGAGAGGAATATGTTAAAAGGGAGGGGAAATTAATAGGAAGAGGGATCTTGAATTTAAGGAGACGGCTATACAAATCTAGAGGTGGTATGTTGTTAGGACATTCAAAAAATATGTGATCCAGGGTGCCTTCCTCCAACCCGCACTCGCAGAGAGAGGAGTCACGGACATGTATTTTGTGTAGAAAGACGGGAGTGCAACAAAAACCTAAGCGGATTCTACAAAGAACAGAAATAACAGTTTTCGATACTTTTTTGTGACCGAAAAACCACGGCTTTGGTTTTATGGTTGGTTGCACTGCATAAAAAAAACTGCCTTTCTTTTTGCTGGACGTATTCCACTGCTCCTGCCAGGCACATTGCAAATTCAGTTTTGGTAGGGACAATAGTTCGTAACCCTTTTTTTTTTTTTTTTTGGGTGGGAAATCATCAAATGACTCCTCCCGCTCTGGGTGGAGCGGGAGGGCGTGTCAGACTCTTACTGACTAAAACCCACCCGTGTTCCTTCTCTTGCCTGTGCAATGCCAGGGGGCCACGGTATCCCTTTCGGACTTTCCCGCAACCCCGGCAGGCAATGGTCTCATAGGACCCCTTCACTCGCTGACACTCTTTGAGGCGCGCGTGGAACACAACGCGCCGTCGACCCGGGCTTGGTCCTTACCGGACGGCGAGCTACCCATTGCTCACCGTCCGCAAGCCCGCGCCTACGGTATCGATTCCCGACGCCCGGGGCGTCTCCTCCTGCGGCGGCTAGGGGCGTGAGGGCGCGAAATTTGCCTTTCCCTCACGCGCTCCGCCTCCTCCTTCGCGAGCATTACTGCTTCGCAGAAGGAGGTGACGGCCTCCCATGCCCTCTCGCTCCGTACCATGGCCTGGACCAGGGCCGGACGCGAGAGATCCCCGCCATCGATCGCCTCCACGAGGACACGGCGGTGCTCTGCCCAAGCCGGGCATACCTCCACCGTATGCTCCACCGTGTCCTAGTTCGTAACCCTGATACTTATTGTGCGTGAGATCTGACGATAAAGATGAAGAAGCATCTTTAGCCAAAGCATCAACACATTCGTTACCCATAATTCCACAATGACTAGGTATCCAAACTAGCTGAACGTCTCTTTGATTATTAGCGCAGGACAATAAAGAGGTTTTAATTTTTAAAATAAGCGAACTGTGCAATTTACTTTTAAAGGGATTTTGAACTAAGGCTTGCAACAGCTAAGGGAATCCGTTAAAATAACGGCTTTCTCAATATTATGGTGTGACTCTATGAAAAGACAAGCTTCCAATATAGCCACACATCCACCAGTGAATAGAGGGCTCCTTAGGGCATTTAAACTGTAAGACAATTTTGGAGCTTTGGTAATAGACAGCAGCGCCAGTGTAATTTAGATCAGTTAATTTTGAAGCATCCGTAAAAAATAATTGAAAACCATTCCATCGCTCGCCCACCACCGCATTGAAGGCCAAATTAGCTGAGGGAGATTTTTTAGATATGCCAATATTAAAGATTTTTTTTGGAATATAACTTAAAACTTCATAAGCAAAATGAAAAAGGGGTAATCTGGGATACTGGATGATCGGGCTTGCTAAATTTAGAATTAGTCGGAAGGATTTTAGGATTAACGGGATTTCTTTATTTTTCCAGTAATTTGAACTTCTGCATATGGCATCTAACTCGTTCAGTCTGCCTATAAGAGGATGGGATGATCTACATATTAGTCTAGATGTAAAACGGGAGGCCAGATATTGCCGTCTAAGGGCTAGTGGAGGTTCAGCACATTCGACCTGCAACGCGTTAACGGGAGAGGATTTCATACAACCTGAGATGATCCGAAGGCATTTGTACTGAACTCTGTCCATTCCAGCCAAAGCACCTTTATTGCAAGGAATCAGGAGATATGTTCCATAGTCTAAAACACTACGAACTAAGGCGTTATAAACTAATTTCATGGTGTATGGGTGAGCACCCCACCAAACACCCGCAAGAACTTTTAAAATTGAAATAATTCTTTCACATTTTTGGACAAGAAAATTAATGTGATGTTTGCCAGTAAATTTATTATCTAAAATAACGCCTAAAAATTTTACTTTACTAACTATAGGAATGTTGCCTAAAATGTTTACTGAAATATGAGGAATGAGTCTTTTGCGAGAGAAAATAACTGCCGAACTTTTTATTGCAGATAATGACAGCCCATGGCTTAAAAGCCACTGGTTCAAAGAATCCAGAGAGAGGCACAAAGATGATGTTGCGTCAACTCCATAGTTGACGCAACATCATCTTTGTCATTCCTCCATAGGAATCTGTCACATAAAGAACAATGTCATCGGCGTATTGTAACATCTGACAATTGTTATTTAGGCAGGACCCAATATCAGCCGTGTATAAATTGTATAGTATGGGACTGAGGACATAGCCTTGTGGGAGTCCCTTCCATGTCCGCCTCTCATCGAATTCCTCACCCTGGACTCTCAGAACCAATGAGCGGTACAACAGTAGTTCACATATGCATTGTATCATCTTAGCCGGAAGACTCAGCTGTTGCAATTTTTGCCTGAGTAAGGGAAGAAGTACATTGTCATACGCAGAGGAGATGTCAAGGAAGGTGGCAACAACGGATTCGTTTCTAGAAAAAGCTAAGCGGATATCCGCAACTAGAATACCAACACTGTCCCTTTCCTGAATCCAAATTGGTGATTCGGCAGCAAGTCTCGCGATTCGACTATCCACTCGAGACGATTTTTAATAAGGTGCTCCAGTAATTTGGCTAGGACTGAGGATAAAGCAATTGGCCTAAGGCCATTCGGATCATCGGCATGTTTACCTGGTTTCAAAAGGGGAATAATAATTTGTAATTTCCACTGATCAGGGACCCAAGTCCCTGATCAGTGGAAATTACAAATTATTATTCCCCTTTTGAAATTTCTGCTATATTAATGGTTGGATTAATATAGCAGAAATATAAAATATTTAAAAAGTAGGATTTAGCCTTTTCGCCAGAATGGGTTATAAAGGAATATGGCACACCATCAATACCAGGAGCTGAGTCCCGGACATGTTTGAGTACCACATTTGATTCCTCCAAAGTAAATGGCGCATTGAAAGAATCCTCTGCTACATTATGTAGGGGCACGTTTTGACATTCAGATGAGAGTGGAACATAAGAAGGCGCTAATTTGTCAAAAAAAAGTTCAGCTGTTTCCCTAGTGATTGGTGAAGAGATTGATGGGGAACATCCACGTCTAAACCTATTGATATTTTTCCAGACAACTGAAACTGGCGTAGAGGGAGATAAGGAGGTGCAAAACTTAACCCAACCCGTACGTTTCTTTTTACGAAGAAAACGTTTGGCTCTGGCATTGAGCTGACAGTATGACAACAGGTTTTCAGTGATCATATCTGAGTTGTAGCAAGCCTCAGCCTCGTCCCTATCCCTGACTACCGAAGTGCATTCTGGATCCCACCACGGAGGTGAAGGGATTTTATTACGGGCGCTGTTTTTTAATGGGAAGCAGGAATCTGCGCTAGTGGTAATAGCTGTTACAAAACCCTCATAACAGCTCTTAGCATTGTAGTGACCACAAGGATCAGAAAAATTTGAAGTTAAATTTGGAAGAACATCTATTTTATCCTCCAGTAATGATACAAATTTTGACCAATCTGGTTTAGACAGGTTGTATTTCATAAGTGGAGGGGAAGTTTTTTCTAAATAAGATTTATTAAGCAAAGATATGACTATAGGGTAGTGATCACTACCATGCGTCAAAGTTGTGCATTCCCAGTGAGTCGATGCTGCTAACTCAACCGAACAAAATGTAAGGTCTACACAACTCTTTTGCTGTCCTGGAAGAGATCGTCGTGTTGAGCAACCATTGTTTAAAACGCAGAGATCCAAGTCATCCAAAACATCAACTAGAGCCACACCAAAGGCATCACAGCGTTCAGACCCCCATCTATAATGGTGGCAGTTAAAGTCGCCCATGACCAGTATTGGACCATGTACATTAGAAAAAATATCCTTTAAAATTCTTAAAAAATCATGGTGAGGATGTGCAATATAAATGGAAAACACTGTGATGCCCTCAACCCTCCCCGCGGCAATACTCATATCGCCCGCAAGTGGAGGCAAAGTAAAGGGCAAAAGTGGGACCCGGTTATTGACCAAGAGAGCTGACCCTCCATAGCCGTCTGATCTGTCACATCTGAAAATGTTAAAATGTGGGATACGAAAGCTAAGACTTGGGGTAAGTCAAGTCTCAGCTATGGAACAAGCCAATGGCTTGTACTTATTTAAAAGAAATATGAGGTCGTGCTTTTTATGCCACACGCTCCTCACATTCCACTGAAGAAATACTTGGCGAGACGCCATTTCTAATATCTAATAGAAGAGTTATCAGTTGGTCGGCAACGTTGGACGGTGATTGGGAATTAGAAGTAGAAGAAGAAATAACGATAGGTAAGAGTTTTATTAGTAGTTCAATAATAGAAGAAGTGCTATTATTGGGAGAGACATTATTATGGTTGAGAGCGCAGCCATTAGGCTGTGAAAGTTGGGGGGAACTAATTATCTGCTGATGAGCAGCTTTGTCATAAGACGGGGAAAGAGGGGCATGGGTCTTAGGCTTAAGGGTTACTGTCTTTTGATAAGACTGAGAAATCGGAGTTTTAGTGACGTTGGCATAGTTGCGGGAAGTTGTTGGAATTATTTTGCTAGCCTCAGCATAAGGAATAGATTTCTCAGCCATAACGGTTTTAATGGCTTTCTGCCTACCATGCTCGGGGCATGACCTGCTATTAGCGAAGTGATTACCCGAACATAGAATACAGAAGGCCTCGCCCTCAGAAATGTTACAACCATCACCTGGGTGATCGTGGCCACATTTACTGCAGCGTGGTTTTGACCTACATACATTTGCCACATGTCCAAATCTACAACACTTGCGACATTGAATGGTGGGATATATGTACTGCTCAACGGGAAGGGATGTGTAACAGCAGAAGATTCTCTTGGGTAAGACTTGTCCATCAAACGTAATGACACAGGTTTCTGTGGGTTTCCACTCATTATTTCCGTCTTTTTGAACTTTCCTATTAATTCTGCGTACTTTGAGGATTCGTCCACACCCTGAGGGTACAGACAAATAGGTAATTGCTTCTTCTTCCGGTAAGTCTGAAGGAACACCTGTAACTACTCCCATCCTTGTGATGTTGAATGTAGGGATAGAGGCTGTATAACTGTACTTGGTTAACAGACTGTTAACCAAGAAAGAGTTGGCATTCTGAGGGGAAGCAAACTCAACAGACACGCGATTTCTTCCAACCCTATTAACCCCACCACGAACTATGTTCGCGATGTTGTTGGTTATTAAAAAAAAAACAAAATTAACCGGGTGTAAGGTGGTACCTAAGTTGGGTTGTGCTTCAATACGTGATACATGAACGATGAAAGGAGCTTTGTCCATTGCCGAATATTTGCTACGTCCAATTTGATTTTTTATTTGTTTGTTTGAGATATTTTGTCACCTACCCCCCGGTAGGTGACAAAATATCTTCATTACCGGGACGTTTACGGGAAGATTGACTGCACTCGGATTAGGGGATTGATACATCCATCTCCGAAACACTACAAACAACATCTGCGAATTGCGATAGTGGATTTGGGGAAAGAGGTGATGAAAATACTGGAATGTCGGGTGGATCAGGATCAGGGGGTTTATTTATATCCATATTGGATAAAAAGAGATTAAAATAGGACAATTATTACGATACAAACCTGTTTACGAACACAAGGACAACACACTTATACTATCACAAGTCACAAAAATATCAACAATCACTAAAACCAGTAAAAAATTCTAAACACACGTGCTAACCAAGAACACCGTGGCGAGAATCTCCCTACGTTTAAATTTAATCGATGGTTTAACCTACTGTCATAAGATCGAATGGAAAAAATGAATAGATTAGTTAAACTTCGATTAGTCTTTTACACATGGCAATATTCTCTAGTTCTTTCGAAGTTCGTTCATCCATTCACCAAAATAATGGCAACAAATAGATCCATTTGACATTGACGTCTCTGATGTGAGTTTGTGACGTTTTAAATATTATTCATGTCTTCACGTAGATCGTGGTAATTTCTTCGAAAAGTATTGCTTTTGTGTGTCGTTTGTTAATTTTTGTTAAATTGTTGTTTTGTTAATTGTAATTACAATGAGTGATACTGTGCACAAAAGGGTTCCTAACTTTGCGTCATCCGAGATAGAACTATTAACAACATTAGTGAAAAGATACGCCAATGTCTTAGAAAATAAAAAAAACAGACGTCGTCAACAACCCGATGAAGGACGAAACTTGGTCTAAATTAGCCGAAGACTTCAACAGTACTTCTGGTATATACCAGAGGAACGCGAAGACGTTGCGGGCGAAGTATGAAAACTTAATAAAAGCATTAAAACGAAAGTACGGCGATCTACAGAAGTCTATATCGCACAGGAGGTGGACCGCCTCAAGATAGTTTAAACTTAACACAGGAAGAGGAAATAATAATGGAGCTAGCAGGGCCCAGTGTTGAGGGGTTACCCGCTCGCCATGATTCTGATAAGGTAAATATCAAGTATAAACTATTGTTATTCATATTGTACATAATTATTTTTCATCACAAATATTTTAAAGGAGATGGGAAACGGTGGGCCCAAATGTAATAAGTTAAGATATGATCTAAAAAATTAGTCATATTTTTCTATCTTAGAATATGAAAAATCACCTCAATTCTCAATCTGGAAGCGGAGAAATATGGAAAAGATAGTTTTCGTGAGATTACCGATTGAGTAATCGATTACACAGTTACGAAAATAAAACCTTTGCACTAAATAATTAACTCAAAGTAATTAAATGCACTTTATACACTTACTAGCTGCGCCCCGCGGTTTCACCCGCGTAAGTTTCGATTCCGTGGAAATATCGGGATAAAAAGTAATAGCTGTTGACCGATTGCGATGAAACTTGATGGGTAGGTATATAGATGTTACCTTTTTAGGTGACAGTTGTGGGTAAAAAGGGTAAAAAAGAAAGAAAATAAAAATTAAATGTAATTACCTATAAAGAATCATTGCAAGGCTTCTCTGTAAACTATATTAGACGTGCTATTCGTCTGAAGCAAAATATATTGATTTTCCGGAGATCCCACGCGAGACAGGCTAACGTATAGTTGCCCATGAGAGAAGCACTCTTTTCTTAAGTCGATGCCGACCAGTGAAAATGTTTGTCCCTGGGACTTATTAATTGTTATAGCAAATGATACTTTAACCGGGAACTGAAGCCTCTTAAATGATATTGGCAAATCTGTCGGTATCATTGGAATACGCGGAATGTGTGCGAGCTGTCCGGCTGCGGGCCCGGTGATGATGGTGGCTACAATGATGTTGTCTCGAAGTTCTTTAATTAAAACTCTTGTACCATTACACAGGCTTGGAGGGTTTAAATTTCTTAATATCATTACGGGAATTCCAACTTTTAACTTTAGTACGTGTGGCGGCAGACCTGATGGATTTAATGAGTTTAAAAATTCTTGAGGGTAGTGTACAGTGTCTTCGATGTTGCACACTGTGTCGATGGACTTGTAGCATTTAATGTCTCCTGGTACTTTTTGTAGTATAATATCATTAATTTCATTAACTGAATCATTTCGTGGTGACACTATTGCTCTGGAACAAAGCCAATTGTAGTTCCTTGTAGGTAGATTGTCGATTTCGGGATAAACAGCATTAATAAGATCTTCTAAGCTGTGAACAATTTGACCTAGTCCATTATCTAATACTACTTGGTGGCAGTTTACATTTGTAGAAGGAAATTGTCCTTCTCCAAGTTTAAGCAACTTTTCTGGAAAGTTACTGTCATAATTGTTCGTTAGATGTGCTCTCATATTGGTGCGCAAATTGAGCCTTTGTATTAAATTCCATATAATAGACGATTTAAGGCAAGCCTTGACGATATCGGCACGTGTTCCCTTGGCGATAACAGGAAGTGTTTGCCTGAAATCTCCAGCAAAGACAAAAGTCACCCCGCCCATCACAGCACTTGAGTTACGAAGGTCTTTTAATGTCCGGTCTACTGCTTCAACATGAGCCCTATGACTCATGGTACATTCGTCCCATATTATGAGGGACGTATTTTGTATTAGGATTCCCAGAGGTCCATTTTTACGAATTGAGCATACTGACTGTTGCTCTAAAGATACAGTCAACGGTAATTTGAATGTTGAGTGGGCAGTTTTCCCGTTATGTAAAAGAGTTGCGGCAATTCCGGAAGAAGCAACTGCTAATGCTGTTTTTCCGGATTGCCGTACTTTAGCTAATATCATATTAGCAAGGAAAGTTTTACCTGTCCCACCAGGAGCGTCCAAAAAAAAAATGTTTCCTCTATTATTTTCTACGCTATTAATTATCGCATCATAAGCAATTTTTTGGTCCGCTACCAATTTTGATATATTTGAATTGACAAATTCAGACAACTCGTTAACATCATAGCATTGTAATTGTATAGTATCTACAGCATTTTGTGAGCGATTGGGAGTAGGTAAACCAAAATCTTTGAGGTATTTATCGTTTAGTTCTAAAAGTTTGTTCTCTATTTGAATTAAGCCTTCATTATATACATCACAGTCTTCTTCTCGCTGTTGAGCTCTGTGTCTTATATCTTGGCACAAATCGTCTTTGAAAGTTTCCCATAACTTGAGAGGTTCTGAGGGAAAACAAAATAATAATAACACTACAAATAACTCTCTCAGTTTCAACGGGCATTGTGAAATTGATGCTTCTCTTAACGTGATTTCCCATTGATCATCATTTTCCAATAAACCGCGGTCTCGACATGCGGCTTGGTAAGTTTCTTTTACAACTCCATTCACAGTTTTCAAATCCTGGAATGAAGTTGGACCTCGGATATGGTGCAGCAGTATTCTTAAATAAAAGCACTCTGACTGAGAAGGATGAATACCGTACACTCTTCCCAATGCTGAATCTCTTTTTATACCAGGGTGTCCGTCCACATCTTGTCCCCGCCTTCTTCTCGAAAATTTGTTGTTCGACCATGTGTAATAGTGAGGTACTTCGTGATATAGTAAAGTTTTAGCGAATTCGTCATTATTACACAGGTCAAAAAATGCTGTTAGTGTTGTTTTTGGCGGGTTATCGACTATCCGTTGTACATTTTCAGCTGAAAAGTAGACACGTTGTCCATTTTCTAAATGAACTGTGTCTCGTCAGAGACACTGGAGCTTGGTGCTCAATAAAACGTAGGAGTTTTACTTTAAACAAGGATTTTAATTTAAGTAACTGTAGATATAAAACTTCGTTCTATTAGATATAATTTAGGTATAAAACAAAATGGTTTTTCGCAAAAGCTTGTACGGAGCGATTTCACAACGAATCACAACACTTATTAAAAAAAGTCAGGTACTTATTTTTCCTTAGCCGATTTATTTTACGAGAACTACCGCCACTTAAAAGCGCCTTATCAAAAGGAAACAGCAGCAACACACGGACACTATAAAGTCAGCAAAAGTTCAGGCGCCAACATCTTCCCCGCCGTTAAAAGTCTCCGGCTTTTAACTGTCACTCGATTAGGTGCTCCGTCGCTGGCAGAGGACAGAGTCGCTTAAAAGGCCTTCGGTAAATTCCCTGTGTTGTTTGAACATCTGCTACACGACATACTCCATCAGGACCAGGAAAGAGTTTGCTGATTCGGCCCATTCGCCAGGACAATGGCGGTAAGTTGTCTTCCTGAAGCAGCACTAGGTCGCCAACGTTCAGTGAAGTATCATTGGTTCGCCATTTTGATCTTTGCTGCAGCTCTGCCAGGTACTCCCTTTGCCATCTCCTCCAAAAGTGCTGCCGGATTTGTTCAAGTCGTTGGTAGCGCTTCAGCTGAGTAGGATTGCAGTTTTCTAGGCTCGGTGAAGGCAGCGCAGTTAGCGGCCGTCCAAGCAGGAAGTGCCCTGGGGTGAGGAAAAGGAGATCATTTGGAGACGAGGACATGGGGTAAAGTGGACGACTATTCAATATGGCTTCCACTTGTGCGAACAACGTGGATATCTCTTCAAAATTTAAGTGTGTGTTGCCCATTACACGTCTTATATGATACTTAGCGGATTTTACTCCGGCCTCCCAGATACCACCAAAGTGAGGAGCGTAAGCAGGTGAAAACAAAAATTTAATTTCTTCTTTGTTAGAAAAATCTGTAATTGCCTGGTGGTGGTGCTTCAAAAAATGGCCAATTTCTTTGGCAGCGGCCACAAAATTGCGGCCATTGTCACTAAAAATTACAGCAGGCTTACCCCGACGGGATATGAACCTACGCAAGGTAAGAATGAAAGCGTCCTTCGAAAGATCACTTACCGCCTCCAAGTGTAAACATTTGTATCTTAAGCAAACAAAAATGCATAAATAGCATTTTGTGACTCTTGATCCGCGACCCTTCCTATTTGAGACAAAAAAGGGTCCGGCAAAATCTATACCAACACTACGGAACGGGAAATCCACCGTAACGCGCTGCGAGGGCAAGTTCCCCATTAAGGGTGTTAAAGTCTTGCCCTGTACCTTTCTGCAGGTGATGCAGTTGCGCACAGTTCTCCTAGCGAGTTGCCGCCCGTTGATAGGCCACACGTATTGCCTGACACTAGCAAGGAGAAGTTGTGGGCTAGCGTGTAGTTTGTGTAGGTGTTCCCGCTCAAAGATTAATTTCGTGAAATGGTGCGAGGAATGTAGTAGAATAGGGTGTTTGCTGCTAAATGAAATAGTCGAAGCGTCCAGCCGGCCTCCTACTCGTATCAACCGATTTTCATCCATGAAAGGTGTAAGCGCTATGATGGGTGATTTTGTACTAATTGATTTTTCTTTATATAACAAATCGTACTCAACAGGAAAAGTTTCTTGTTGAGCCTTGCGGCATAAAAGATTAAATGAATTTTGTAATTCTTCTAAATTAAGGGCATCAAGACGCCTAGAATTAATATTACGCAAATTATAAAAATATCTTAGTGCATAAGCATAATCTTGCTGTATCTTATGTAATTTATTATATTTATGAAATGGAATGATCGAAGAATTATCTAGCTTAGCAACAATATTCGATTTTATTTCAGGAATTTCAGACTCGTGTTGGAGTTTGTTTGGTAAGGTAGGCCAGGTAGATTCACCTTGAAGTAAAAACCCCGGCCCTGACCACCACAGATTATGATTTTTAAGCTCTTCGGGATATACGCCGCGCGAAACGAGATCAGCAGGATTCTGAGCGGTAGGTACATAACGCCAACAAGAAACATCTGACAATTCCAGTATTTCTGCTATTCTATTAGCCACGAAGGCCTTTAACCTTCTAGCGCTAGTATGCAGCCAAGCAAGGACCACGCTGGAGTCACACCAATACTGTTTACGTGTTACTGGGAACCTCAAGGAATCGACGACGGCCTTGCAGAGTCTGGCAGCTAGTAATGCGGCACATAGCTCCAAACGTGGTATAGTACAGGCTTTGATTGGTGCCACCTTTGACTTGGAACACAAAAGGTTAACATGCACGATACCTGCTTTATCAATAGACCTTATGTAGACACAAGCGCCGTAAGCCCTTTGGGAGGCGTCACTGAACATATGTAGCTCTGTAACAGTAGGTGAGTCACATAAAACCTTTCTCGGCAGTGTAAATGTAGCTAGACAAGATAAATTATTGGAAAACTTACGCCAAGCCTTTTCTATTTCATTTGAAAGAGGTTCGTCCCAGCCAACCCTGTCAAGCCAAAGTTGCTGCATTATTAATTTAGGAATAACAATACAGGGGCTGACAAAACCGAGTGGGTCAAAGATTTTAAACGATGTTGATAAAATATAGCGCTTCGTGATTTTATCATTGATAGGGGGAATTTCGAAAGAATAATGTAGACTATCAGTTTTAGCATTCCACCCTAAACCAAGAGCATTTGAGGACTCACTAATGATAAGCGTGTCTGTAGAGTTTTCAGAGCAGACTTCAAGAACGCTAGACGAATTACATTTATATTTTCGTAGATTAAAACACGCTGCCTTAAGGGCTTCTGATACAGATTTTTGGATATGTATAAGTTCCTGCTCTGAATTACAGCCCGTAATTAAGTCATCTACGTATAGATCATGTTGTATAATCGTTCTAACGAGTGGATTCTCACACTCCTCACCCGACTGCCAAAGACACCTTGTGCTCAAATAACTTGCGCTTGTGAAGCCATAAGTCACCGTATTTAAACGCAACGTTTTAATAGGCTGACGCTCATCTTCTCTCCATAGAAGAAGCTGAAGATTTCGATCTGACTCTTCCACCAATATTTGACGAAATAATTTTTCTACGTCTGCTGCTAAAAGATATTTGTAGAAACGAGCTCGAATTAATATGGAGAAAAGAGAGTCTTGAATTTGAGGCCCAACCATTTGTATGTCGTTAACAGAGAGGCCTGAGGAAGTGCGAGCCGATGCGTCGAAAACGACACGAATTTTTGTCGATTCGCTTTTTTCTCTAAATACAGGATGATGGGGTAAGAAATAGCATAAATTAGAATTTAAGTTATTTTGTGAAATTTCAGAAAGATGACCTAATTCGGCATATTCTCTGATAAATTCAATATACTGTGACTTAACTTCTGGCTGTCTTCTAAATCGCCGTTCTAAATTGTAAAACCTTTTCTTGGCCATGTTGTAAGAGTCACCGAGACAATCCGGTGAGTCCATGAGAGGTAACTTGACTGAAAATCTGCCATTTTCTAAGCGGCAGGTGTGCTGCAAAAAATGCGTTTCACATGCCTGCTCGCTTTCACTTAAATAAGATTTAGATGGGATTTCTTCAAGCTCCCAAAATCTATTTAATTTTAATTCTATGTTTTCATCATGAGAAAAATGGGTAAGTACGTGATTGCATTTAATATCATTGTGTTGTTTATGTTGCAGGGGACCTCCAATCAACCAGCCCAACTTTGAGCTGTGTAACTTAGGATAATTGGGGCCTAATGCCCGCTGCTCACAACCTATAATGTCCCAAAATAAATCTGAGCCTATGAGAATATCTATGAAGGAAGGCTGATAGAATTTAGGGTCTGCCAAGATAATATCCTTAGGAATATTAAACGATCTAATATCAATTACCGCATTGGGAAGTAAGGCCGTTAGTTCCTTCATAACATAAAAGTTAGAGATAACGTTAAATGGTGTATTTATCGATTTTAATTGGGCAATGCAATATTCAGTTATCGTACCTGCTTCATTGTTGCCAAAACCGATTACCTTTGCAGCATTAATAGGGCAGTCCTCTAATGATAACCTTTGTTTCAGGCGTAGACTTATGAAAGAGGATTGGCTGCCACAATCAAGTAAGGCGCGCACTGTTTCACATTTATTAGTCTTGGGATTGACTATTTCAATTAAGGCAGTACAAAGAAGAGCATACTTGTTACCTTGATTGTTACAGTTAACTAACGTCTCAGAAGCACTGTCGGTGCTGTCAGCTGCACCTGTAGAAAGGTGCAGCATAGAATTGTGTCTTTTGTTGCATTCACGACAACGGCCGAAACGACATTTAAATGTAGGGTGACCCGACCTTAAACAATTAAGACACAATTTCAATTTTGTCGCCTCAGCTATACGCTCGCTTATGCTCTTTGCCTTGAACGATGGACAATCAAATATTTTATGATCAGCATTACAGCATGGGCAGAGGTATGACGAGGATGATTGTGTTTGTGGTTGGTTACTACTACTAATGTATGCACATGCTTTAGTATGACGTTGGTGGTCCGTTTTTTTTGAATGGCCTTCTGGACGCTGTTTATCATGATTAGGTTTAAATGTGTTGTCTGATTTACTGCGGTGTAAGGACTCAAGCACGGTTGCACGATCATTTAAAAATTTATAAAGTTCCTTAAGTGTGGGTGTGTCTGTTGACAACGCGTTACGGTATTCCTCCCATTTCACGAAGGTATTATTGTCCAACTTGGAGGCAACTAAGTGAATGATAAGGGCATCCCAATGCTCAGTGGCTTGTCCTAAGTTGGAGAGGGCACGTAAATTTTTAGTCACGTGGTCAACCAAGAAACGCAACGATTTTTCAGACTCCTTATATATAGAATTAATCTTAAATAATGCACTGAGATGATGACTTATCAACAAACGTTTATTGTCGTAACGTTCAAGCAATAGGTTCCAAGCCTCTCGATAATTATCCGCAGATATTTCTAAATTAGAAACGGTTTGTGCTGCTTCGCCTTCTAAATAAGAAATTAAATAATGAAACTTGTTTACTGACCTAATCCTACTATTTTCATGTATTAAAGATCGGAACGTGTCACGAAATTCCATCCATCGAAAGTATGATCCATCGAATTTAGATACCTGTATCAAAGGTAGCTTGAAACCCATTTCATTATGATCGACAGCACAATTGTGAGGACTGCTTGAGTCGTGGACGCTCTCATCCTTATCGTGCATTTGTAATAACTCTTGAGCCATTACAATATTGCTAATGAATTCCTTCTCAATATTTTCTCGTTCTTCGAGTTCATCCTTCAACCCACCAGAATTAAAAATTTCAATTTGACTTTGTAAGTCATCAAACCTTGAAGATAAGGTTTCAAATTTACTGAGTTTAAGTGTAAGTTCCGCCCTATGTGTTGTAGTAAAAGTGTCTAACCGTGATATTTTTTCTAAATAATTTCTAAATTTTGTTACTTGGCCCTTGACGGAACTACGTCTAATATTTAATTCCGCCAAGCTCTTGGCATCATCGCCTAAGCCCATTATGATTGTTTATTTCAAACAAAATTCTCACAAAAAAGAAATTAAAGTTAAGTATGTAAGGTTGAAATAAACTCAAGAAAAAGTAATGTTAAAATTAATAAAATAAAATAAAAGAATACGCTCACGCCCCTGGTTGGTGGTCTCTGCCGCACGGGAGGCCGAAGTCGCAGGCACCGGTTTGCGGACAGCCTGAGGCTGCACGGACGCTGCGCGGGCGCTGCGCGCTGCAGCAACGACGCTCAGTGATGCACGGGAAACTTGGACAAATCTGAAATGTTCGGCGGAATAATCTTTAAACGGAACTAGATAGGCGCGGCTGCCTGTGGAATGAATTTCCTAAAAGAAATATCTACACTAATAACTTTAGGTATGTAGGTACTTCGAGATATGGAATGTACTCGAATGATCCGGTTGAAATCCACCAAACCGGTAAAAATTAGAAATATACAACGAATTGTCAATAACACTAAATGGTAATAGCGGATTTATGGGAATATAAATAAAGAAATATCATTTAAGAAAGTATGTCGCAATACTGTAACCTTGACAAAGGTGACCCTATGAAAAATATGAAATCGCACAAGTGAAAAAACCATACAGAAATTGGATAAGGACGTAGGCTACGTGGTTTAAAGGGAAGTTTAGGAATTAAGGAAGGGCACTTAGCTGCAGAAATGCTGCTGCGCTGCGGTGTGACGCTGTATTTAGCGTCAAGGTCCGGCGGTGCTAAGTACTGCTCGTATTCTTCCAATAAACTTTTTTCTTCCAAAGGCTGGATGCGGCGCGGTGCTGACCGACTGATAGTTGCGGCGCGGTGCTGGCCAACTCCAGCTAGACCTTGGTAATCTGAAGATTGCACGTTCTCGTCCTGTCACGGTCGCCACTATGTCTCGTCAGAGACACTGGAGCTTGGTGCTCAATAAAACGTAGGAGTTTTACTTTAAACAAGGATTTTAATTTAAGTAACTGTAGATATAAAACTTCGTTCTATTAGATATAATTTAGGTATAAAACAAAATGGTTTTTCGCAAAAGCTTGTACGGAGCGATTTCACAACGAATCACAACACTTATTAAAAAAAGTCAGGTACTTATTTTTCCTTAGCCGATTTATTTTACGAGAACTACCGCCACTTAAAAGCGCCTTATCAAAAGGAAACAGCAGCAACACACGGACACTATAAAGTCAGCAAAAGTTCAGGCGCCAACAAACTGCTAAATGTACGACGGTAGGATTTCTATCGTGTATAGGAAATTCTAATAACCTCCACACGGCCTCAGATGTGCTGATGTAGCGGCCGTTCACGTAATTCTCAACCTCATTATGATCATTTCGAACACTGAAAGTTGCTTGATCAGAGCCTTTATTAATGTATTTGCATATATATTTTATGGCTTGTACGGAATGACAATATTCAATGTTTATATGGGCGTTGAAAGATCGACATAATATTGGAGAATAAGGAACTACCCATCTGTTGTCTATTGTAACCGCCCTACCTCGAATGTTTATGGTCGCAACTTGTCCACCGTTATTAATATCACGTCGTCGATAAACGGGATATCCATCCTCACCGGTCTGTGTTTCACTGACGAATCGCCGCGGATATTTTTTGGAACATATGCCGTTTTTCATACACGGTGACGTGACGTTTTCTTCGCCGCATGGCCCATGTATCATATTTTTAGTGACTATTTCAAACAGCGTTGGATCCTCCTCTTTATTGGGTAGTTCGGCAACTATCACGTTATCAATTTCATCGGGCTGTATTTTCCTTTCTAACCAAAACAACATATGACAGTGCGGCAAACCTCTTTTTTGCCACTCTACACTGAGCATATGACATTTAACTGTACCAAAAATCTCGTCTTTTGTAATCAATTTTACGATTTTTTTCATTTTTAAATGAAAGACTCTCGCTATTATATCATGACGGTCGAAGGACCGCTGGCTGGGAAAGAGTTCTTGCTTGATTTCTTCCCATTCCGGGTTGCAAGTAAAGGTTACAAACAAATCAGGTCTGCCATAATTCCGGACATAGGTCATTGCATCTTGCGTTTTCTCGTGAAGGTATCTCGGAGAGCCGGTAAAAGATGACGGTAATATGACATGCTGTCCGATATTTGCAGCATTCACATTTGTGTCTTGGTTTAAAGCATCTCTTAAATGGATATAGTCATCCGCTCTAAGTTTCCCTTGGTTGTGAGATATAAAATTTAACCTTTCTGAAATCATTTTTGCCATCATATCAACGCAGTACTGATTAAATAAATTTCTGTAAAAATGCAAAGAATTAAAACAGTTAGCCCTAATCATTAATCTGTAGGCATAGAATTGCATGCATGAAACGGTCTTATTTCTTGCAGAATTTTGCTGAGGGATAGTCAGATAGTAGCCATCTTCTCCTGTTATAAACATTAAAGGATATTGTAATGGATCATAGGCGCGGTGTAATTCAGATACCCTTTTTAGTTGGCCGTCTCTGCCATGCAGCACAATATCCCTGGGACCTTTTTCTTCGTCAACTAAGAGAACAGCCACCTCGTTTACAGTTGGAGCATTATATCTGCCTCGGTGTTCTGTCTGTGGTGTTCGATCTGAGTGAATAATTAATTTTAAATTCTCCGAAGAGTTGCGTTCAAAGTTATTTTTAAAACTTCGTACGTATATGTTGTGGCTATTCAAAGCGGTTTGTAATTCGTTAATTAAATCAATTTTTAGCGTTGGGGACATAGTTGACCGCAACGATAGCTGGTCTGCCTCTGAAATAAAATATATTTGCAAGAATTGCGGAGTTTGGCCTGATGGCGGTAGAAGGCTACCTATGAGATGATATACTTGTCCTTCTACTTTAAATGTGGGCATAAAATTTCCTTCTCTGATTTCTTTTGCGCCAAAAGATGTCATTTGAAAGAGGCTGTTGTATCTACGTATGTTGGTTAAGAAATGTGCAGACAATGGATGATCATTCGTCAACAGATTTTTTATTGGTTGTGGTGGTTCTTGAATATTGGGTAGAATAACTTTCCCAGAAGCACAGCACATACCATTCGGTTCATCGGTCCACTTTTTGGCAGAGCAATGAGAGCAGGTTTTACTCATTGCTCCTAATTGAATGGTGGTTTGATGAGCATAATCAATCTGTGGATCGTAATTGAAAGCCGATCTACTACTGTGAGCTAAAATTCGATTACGCACTCTAGTCGTTGACACTTGCTGTCTTTGCCTTTGTGATAGTAGTCGTTGTAGACGCTCAGTCCCCGATTGAAGAACGTGTGCCCGCGAGGTTCTAGCATTTTGTTCGATAAGTTGTTGTGAGCGTTCAGCGCTAGATTCCCTCGCGCGAGCTTGTGAGGTTCTGGCATTTTGTTCTTCACGACGCTGCAAGCGCTCGGCGCTAGATTCCCTTGCTCGAGCTTGTGCGGTTCTGGCATTTTGATCTTCAAGGCGCTGCAAGCGCTCGGTGCTAGATTCCCTCGCGCGAACTTGTGAGGATCTGGTATTTTGTTCTTCACGACGTTGCAAGCGCTCGGTGCTAGATTCCCTCGCGCGAGCTTGTGAGGTTCTGGCATTTTGCTCTTCACGACGCTGCAAGCGCTCGGTGCTAGATTCCCTTGCGCGAGTTCTTGAGGTTCTGGCATTTTGTTCAGCAAGACGTTGTGAACGTTCGGTGCTCGATTCTCTAGCTCGCGATTGCGAAGCATACTCCCTTTGACTTGCAAGGCGATCGTCATTTTCTGATGAAGACTGTGTAATACGACGTATTTTGGCTGCCCTCGCCTTGGACGTATGTTTGGAAAGTTGTGATCTTCCTCTCTTAGGCATACTTACCGTATCAAAATAAATATAAGTTTCAATGAAGTAATTTAGTTGAGAATAATTCAATGAGTTGTTTTAATTCAAATAAAGATACTTATGGTGTAAAAAGTATTCAATTTAGGTGTAGTTCTAAAGATATTTTTATGTTGTGTGTTCTATTAAAAACAATCGAGTGTAATTCTGAAAGAGCTTTTTAAATTTAAATCAGGTGTAGTTCTAAAAATAACTTTAAAAATAAATAAATAGGGTGTACACTGAAAAATATTTTTTTCAATTAGACGTAACTTAAAAAAAAATATGTTTTACAAAACATATTTTTTTTTATAACTTCAAAAAATAAAGGAATAGGGTGTAGTTTGAAAAAGAACTTTTTCAATTAGGCGTAACTTTAAAAAGAACTGGTTTGTATTTCAAATCTTATAAAATGTTAAAATTTCAAGGCAATATCGCTCGCGTCCGTTACGTAAGGAGCCGACCGAGCGACTGAGCCGCGCGGTACCTTACTCATATACGTAACCCGTCCCGCACCTCGGCAACGCCCACGCGTGGAACGGTTCGCGTATTGCATTTTTATACTTGTTATAACTTCGAAATTAAATGTCCGATTCGAATGAATTAAAAAGTATTTTACTGCTACATAAATGCCCTTGATTATAAAACTATTTATTTGAATAAGAATTAATACTACGATACGAATGTAACCAACTTTTGTTTCTACCGGCGATTTAATTAAATTTTAGAACACAAAAGCTGCTATTGTGACTTAACTATGGTAGTTAGATATATTCCATCGTGGACTTTTATGTAGGTAATAATGAGTACTTTAATCATGTAGTACATAATTTTTATGTATCATCAATAGTTTTCTCAGCGCACGCCAAATAATGAATTTCATAGGCAAAATTTTGCTGCTCTGGGATTCATTATTGCAATTTTCTTATGGTACTCTAATTTTTTTTAACATAAATTATAGCCTATGTTACTTCCTGACAATTTAGCTTTCTATTGGTGAAAAAACGGTTGAAATCGGTCCAGTAGTTTCGGAGCCTATTCGGTACAAACAAACAAACAAACAAACAAACAAAAAAATCTTTCCTCTTTATAATATTAGTATAGATGTGCAATATAGTGCATATAATTACAGTCATATTAATAAATAAGATTAAAGACTACTTTGAAGACAAGGAAGTTTGGCAATAATTCCTTCTGCACATGTGGCTTCCCTGGTACCTCAATAACGGCATTACTATGTAATTATGTCTATTAACTGCTCCCAAATTAGGATGATTATTTGATTTTAACTATTTTTCTTTTTTTTTACATTTACGTACTTTTTTGACATAATCTTTTCATTATTTGACATTATATAACTTCACGATACTATATTTTTTATAGATTTGTTACAGCTTTAGTGGCAGTCATGCCATTTAGTTTAAATAGGTTTTTAATTGGTTTTTTTTATATAGATTCTCTTTTATATTTTGTGAATGTGAGAACGTTGTAGGCATAACCGACTTTTAGATCTGTCGATCGTTTTCTATCTTGCTAAGTACCTGGTACTTGTTGATAGGCCTACAGTGTCCTCTCATACCTATAAACACTGTAACTCGAAAAGATTGTAAATACCATTTATTTTTAAAAGAGTAACCGTGGAGTTTCTTGCCGGCTCTTCTCCATAGGAAACGACCAATTGGAACCGTGCACCTAGCTTCTGACGTTTCATAAGTGCCCTTGTAGGTTTATGTGAAATAAAATATTTTGAATTGAATTGAAATAAAATATCAATTAATTACTGAAAAAACAATATTAATGATTATCGATTTCATATCGATTAAAATTAGTTTTCTATTTTTAGTCTATGTCACTGGCATGACAGCTGACTGACACGGACACTAGACAGTTGCCAACGTAGTATCCCTATGTAGTCTGTGGTTGCCAACTGCTCTAATGATCTCGTTTGCTTACTCGTTTCGTGTTTTCCGATGCGTATTAAGTGCTTTCCCGATTGTTCTTCATTTTTCACGACCTTTGCTTTGTATTTTACGGATTCCGACCCTGTCTACCTCGTACGACACACTGGACACCGAAGATCGCTCACACGTTTGACTTGGAATTGTTATTTTGGATTTTACCTCCGGATTGTGTATTGGGTATTGTTGAAACCACGGAATAGAAAAAACAGTGAAACTATGGATCGCTGTGTGAATTGTGGGACAACAACTGATCATTGCAATACACTGGGTCGACGACCCTTACCCGATGAAACAATTCTGTCAGTGATTCGGCAATGGCTCTCGTACAGGAAGGGAGGCTATAGTAATGCATTACTGTAAATTGTATTGTAGGGAGACGAACTGTAGGCTACTGCGCTCATATAATCTGCATTAAATATGGTATCTTAGCTGGGCTAGGTACCAAGATCATATAGCACCACCTGCACAATTCCTAGACATTTTAATTATAATTGAAGACTAATAAAACACTATAATACTTAAATGAATTTGTATTTTATTTTAGACATCCTTTCCGTAACTCCATACCTGTTACCTACATAGGTAGGTAGGACTGAAGTCATTGACGTTCATTCATATGATTTATCAAATATGTCCTTCTAAATATAATAACTATTAGTGCAAAAGCACATATTTTGCACTTCAGGAATCAGCTGTTAGTTAAAGATTGTAACATAACCTCACTTTTACATAATCTCTTTTATCTCTGTTCTCAGATTGACAAAATCCGCAGAATTTTCAGTGAAAGGCTGATAATATATAAGCTATTAATTGACAACACTTTCATCTTTTTACAACCAGGCCCAAGATTGTATGTAATCGTTTCAGTCTCCTTTCTTTCTTTGTTGTAGATACCTGAATGTAAATCACCACCACCAGTGATGGCCGACGCTAGCACCTCTGAGTGTAGAATACAATCGAAAAATATTCATATTATTGATGATTGCAATATTGAGGTTTAATAATTACTATTTCTACTAAAATTACTCATATTTTGTTTTTGACCGTTAAGATAGCTCAGCTAGTTGTTTGTAAATAATTGTTCTTAATAGTAATATTGTTTTTGCTTTAGATGGAGGAGAAATCAAAGCAGCATTTAAAAGGTGTTGTTACTACACCTGAGCCTGTGGTGTATGTAGGCAGTACGCTAAATCGTTTTTTATTAAAACATAGACAGTCCAAGCTTCTTACTCGTCGCAATCCAGTCATTTACCAACACAATGGGGAGTTTTATTGACTTATCAAAAAAAAAAACAAGATTTAGTTGATGCTCAAATAAGAAGTGTAGAGGAAAAGGCAAGGCAAGAAAAGATAGAGCATGAACTGAGATGTGCTCATTTACATGAGAAAATAAAACAAGAAGCAAGAGAACATGAGTTAAGGGGTGAGTTAACAATGATTGACATTTAAAAAAAAACACCAATTGAATAAAACAAATTAACTTTTTTTTAAATAGTTTTATTTATAAAATGTACATGAACCTACTCGTACAAGCAGATTAATAGCATTTAAAGAAACAATAGTTATGTATTCTTTAATTTAATGTATTAAAATAACTGTTTATTAACATTTGCCTTCTCAAATGGTTTACTATTCGTATTTACAACACTTTCGTTATTAGTATTTATAGTATAACTTGACAGATCTATCAAATCTTGAATATGAACTTCTAAATTTGGGATCTGATCTCCATTGTTTATGCATATATTATGTAAAATTGCACAAGCAACAATAATATCTTGCACCAGCTCTATTTTTACTCTCATGCCTATAGACAGCACAGGAAAGCGTCTTTCCCATATTCCGAAGCACCTTTCAATACAATTTCTTGTACGAATATGAGACTCATTGTAGAGTCTTTCTGCTGTAGTCCCCGGGTTCTGGAGCGGTGTTAATAAATAATTATTCAGTGGATATCCTGCATCACCACGAATAACATTTTGTCCCATTTGTCCCAACTCAAAAACAGAACACAAACTACTGTTCCTAAATATTGTACTGTCATGACTGACCAAACTAAACGTATCTACTTGCTTCAAAATATGACCTTGTTTTAATAAAAGAATGCCATTGACGTTATCCGTATATATCGTTATACGTCATCTACGGGGTTAAGAGTCAGGTTGGCGGTTGAGTAGAGCAGGAGGGTTCCTGTGACGAGGGTCCTGGAACAAGATGTTGTCTTCGTAAAAGTTTGAAATGAAGTTGGGGAATAGAGTTGGGGTGGCTTCCTATGATTTCGGCAACATTGTTAGGATGAAGGTGAATAATCTTATACGGACCTTTAAATACTGGTTTCGTTTTGTCACTCGTCGTAGTCTTTGCAACCTGCAGGGCTAACATGACAAGCACGAGAAAGCTCTCTATCTCGTTTTGTCGAAATTTGTCTACAATTCTGACGTCATTCTAATCCCTAACATGACCGTAAACGACGAGATATCTCGAAAAAGGCACTTTGACACTTCTATCTCGCGACGAGAAACCGATGTTGCAAGTTATTAAAAACAAATTATTTTTTTGATAGCAACATCGGCTTGAGATTCCGTTTCATTCATTCAATGTTGCCGATTTTCTTTTCACAAATGCCTCTAAACTAGACAAAAAATCACCAAAATTTTGATTATTCCTGTCAACCGACGATTTTCCATTCTGAAATAGACTAAAGTGACACTACTTAACTATATTTTAGTTTGACGGCACTGAGCTATTAATTTAGTGAAAATGGCAATTTTGCTATTCAGAATTTTACGTTCTTCACCTAAAATGTTGATTGTCTAAGTATTTAATCGCGATTAAAAAATGAACTAAAATTCACACCAACACCTCGAAGGTGCAAAAACAATATTGTCTTTTTTTCTTTTCTCTTGCTTTTATCTCGAAAACGGTGTGTCCTATCGCAAAAATAATGAAAATTTCGACCCCCTTTATGAAACCCATAAACCCCTAACGCTCAACATGTAGGTAATATTTTTTCATATTTTCCACACAAAAAACGAAAAATTCCATATAAAACACGACGTTCCAGTATAAATAGTAGTTTAAAACGAAGTATTTTCATTATTAATATATTTTAAAATAAAATGATGACTATAATAAGTACAATTAAGAAACTGCCATGTTATTTTGGAGTTTTTTTTTGTATCATAATTTTGTCTACTCTTCTCGTCGTCAAAATCGACGACGAGTAAATACGACTAAATGATAGAAAAACGGGAGATTATCTCGTGTTGAATTGTCAAAAATCGAGATAACTAAGGTGCCATGTTAGGGTTTGTCGAGAAAACATTAATTTTGACAGGAGGAGTCGACTATTTTGTATGGAAGTGCTGTCAAAAAACGAGAAAGTAACCGAAATAGACAAAAATTACTCACGCGAGAGCGAGTAATTGTCGCGTGTGTCATGTTAGGCCTGCTGCTTATATACAGTTTCACCTACCTTAAACATGATCGCCTCAGCAGCCTGATTCCGTTTTTCTATTACCTGCTCTTTATTTTTAGATACGTGGGCTGCTATGCAATCCTGTACTGCTTCTGCATTTTGCGATGGTTAAGGACGTAGTCCTGATAGAACTCTTTAGGATAGTAGAGTTCTAGTGGATTTCTGGATGTTGTATGACCAAATAAAAGCTCACGCGGTGTATAGCCTGTCGTAGAATGAATGGCATTATTATAGGCAATAATGGCGTACTTCATCAGTAATTGTATAGCGTCATCTTTGTTTGTCATTCTCTGAATTTTTATTATTTTGGCAATGGTAGAGTGAAAGCGTTCAATGGGTGAGTTTGAATTCGGATTATAAGGAGTAGTGAAGTGTATGTTAATGTCGTGAGACGCGCATATTTGTTTTATGACGTCGTTGTCGAATTTCGTGTCTGAGTCTGTGGTAATTTTCAAAGGTAATCCTAGTATGGAAAATACTTGTAGTAAAGCTTCTGAGATATGAACGCTACTTGAAGCATTTAGTGGTACAGCCTGGGCAAATTTTGAAAAATTATCTATAATTGTCAGGAACGTCGCACCTCCAGTGGAATATAGGTCCATAAACAGATGTTGAAACGGTGTCGTAGGTGTCTCTGTTAATGTTAGTGGGGGTTTCAAAGGGTTTCTTTCGTATTTGGCTCTTAAACACATGTCGCACTGATTAATGTATCTTTGAATTGACAATAACATATTAGGCCAGTGATAATTTCGATGCGATAATTTTATGCGATGATTTGCCTTCGTGATATCGCTTAATGAGTTCTTGTTGCTCAGTTTCGTTTTCAACAAGGGTAACTCGTGATGTACATCTTATAAGTTTAGGACCTTTGTCATTGAAAATTGTAGTGTAGACTCTCGAGAAAGCTAAGTACAGATTTTCATCGTAGAAATAGCAGTGGAAGATACGGTCTGCTATTGTATTTTTTTTGGGAACCTGATAATTTTGGGTTCCGTATTGTTTACGGGGATGAAAACATCTTTAATAACAGTCCTAGAATTAGTTGATCTGTTTTCTACTCTATATGTTGAGCCCGGGGTAGACCTAATATAGAATTGTTTCAGTTGTTTGTCTATTGCATCGGATAAAATCGGTATGCCGTTGTTTTCATTATCGGGTTGGGTATGATTTAATGAGACTAATTGGTCAGGGTCAACTGTAACAATGCTCATTGAGTCTGTTCCGTTGTAAGTGGGGGGTTGGTTAGCACTTCTTTCTTCTACATTGTTATTATTATCAGGGTAGTTACTATTGTCGATGGGTTCATCGGTATTATTATTGCTTAGTCCGTCATTGTTGTTGTCTCGGTCGTTATTTGTCTCTGCTTGTCTACGGGCGTTCTCAAATATTCTGTTTATAATGTCGTCGTCGTCGTTATCGTCAAGATTGACAGCTAGAGAATCTATGCTGTTGTGAAATATTTTGACTCTGGAGAATGCATCAGCATTTTTTTTTTTTACCCTTTTTATAAACTACCCTATAGTCGTACTCCGCTAGCTTTAGTTTCCAACGTGTTAACTTTGAGTTAGGGTCTTTTAAAGACATCAGCCATGTCAAAGGTCTGTATAGATGGTGAATTTCCGACCGTACAAATATGGCCTAAAATATTTGATAGCCCAAACTATCCCGAGTAATTCCTTCTCTATTGTCGAGTAACGAGGCTCGGTTTCTGATAACGTTCTTGAAGCAAAAGCTACTGGTTTATCAGCACCAACGTTGCCTTGCGATAAAACTGCGCCTAACGTAAAGTCGGATGCGTCTGTTGTCAAGATAAATGGTTTGTCAAAGTCAGGGTATTGTAATATTGGGGCATTGGTCAAAATTTGTTTACACTTGTTAACTGAGTCTAAAAATTCGTTACTATGGACAATTTTTGCGTTCTTTTTAAGACAGGCTGTTAACGGTTTTGTAAGCTTCGCAAAATCTTTAATGAATTTTCGGTAATAACCTACTAATCCTAGGAAAGACTTTATGCAGTCAGTTCTGCGCGCTATGTGCCCCGCCCACTGCCACTTCAGCTTGCTAATCCGTTGGGCTATGTCAGCGACTTTAGTTCGTTTGCGGATCTCCTCATTTCTGATTCGATCTCGCAAAGAAACACCGAGCATAGCCCTTTCCATAGCGCGCGCGCGCGCGCGCTTATTGATTACTGCGAGTGAATAGAATCAAGGTCTATTTTTGCTGTTAAGTGACCTCCCCCCTTGTACTGTTCCACTCCCCTCTCTCGCAGTTCGCCTGTACTAATCAGTGTGTAAACACGTGTGTGTTAAGTGCGCAGTGTCAAGTTCAAAGCGAAAATGAAGTGGACGGAACGACATACTTTAAAATTCGTACAAGAATACATATGTAGTATAATACAAGTATGAATGTCTATACAATGTAAAGTGCGCAGAATTTAAAAACAAACAGTTGAGAGATGCGGCCCTATTCAAACTGAGTGAAGCGATGGAAATTCCCGACTTCGGTCCCAAAGAAGAGTACCTACAACAAAATACGAAGCTTGAAATCGACCTTCTCCCAAAAGCACAAAAGAGTAAAAGATTCTATTAAATCGGGTGCAGGGCTTGATGATATATATGTGCCAAATATCAAATGGTACAAAGTGATGGATGATGCCCTAAAGGCAGTAAATGTTGGAGAATGCAGAGAAACATCGAGTAATATGGTGAGTATTCCATAGGTACTATGTTTTGTTTTCACCGCACTACGGGTAGGCAAAGAAAGCTTAGAATTTATAGTAAATTCAATAGGCAGGTTCCGACCGATAGCGAGAGAGTGAAAGAAAACACAAAATTATTTAGAATACATTTATTTATAGTATCTTATATGCTAACTTACTAGGTAGGAAATTGTACTGAAACCGATTGCTATTAATGTACCATTCTTGCCTGCCAGGGTACTGAGCCTTCACCAACAAAATAATCTGCATAGCTATCTCGTACATTGTGAGCTAGTTGTGATGATCTATTTTGCAAACTTCTTTCAATGTTTACTATACCTGTTGCTAGAAACTCTCTCCAGGAACCAGGTGTGATGTTCCCCGTTTCGATGTTTTCTGTATCAACTGTTACACTTTGAATAGTACCTTGCGTTTTTCTAAGCCAATTGTGCAAAGCAACACACGTTCTAACTATTTTATCAGCTTAAGCGGGAGCATATTGGAGGGGTTTCAGAAATATTCTAAATTTACACACTAATATTCCGAAGGCATTTTCAACTATCCGTCTGGCCCGTGATAATCTGTAGTTGAACACTTTTTGCTTAAGAGATAAATTATTTCCTCCGTATGGTTTCATAAGGTACGTTTTCAATGGGAAATCGTTATCTGCAACAATCACACGGTTTGGTGGTAGAAAATTATTCTCTAGAGCGTGGCTCAAGCTGGAGTTTCGGAAAACTCCTCCATCACTGATTCGTCCATTGCATCCAATGTCAAAATAAATAAAACAATAATCATGGTCTACTAATGCCATAAGAACGATGCTGTGCTGGTTCTTGTAATTGTAATAATAACTTCCAGAATCATCTGGTGCATTCAGTACGACGTGATTACCGTCTAATGCACCACAGCAACCGGGAAAGTTCCATTTTTGACTGAATCCTTCTTCAATACTTTTCCATTCTTCTGTACTTCTGGGAATCTGCAACAAATAATAAATATATTTATTAATGCCATGTTATGTATTTAAAGAACCTGGAGTCTCAAGATAAAATCAATGAAGATAATGTTGAGACAAGAGACACTGAAGGCGAGAAGGCTGTTGAAAATACTTCAGGAGTTGGAACCTCAAGCAATGACTCGGGCCAGTCATTCAAAGGGAAAAATCCTCGGAAAAGGACGATGCTACGAGACTATGATAACTTACTGACAAAGGCCCAAAATGTAGCCAACAGTGTCAACAGCTCTGTTGTATCAGAGAGTGAATTCGACTTATTTGGACGAATGGTTGCAGTTCAATTGAAAAATGTACCAATGGAGTCAGCAATTGAAGCACAACAGTATTTTCAAAATTATCTTTCTGGTTTGCGCTTGAAACATATCCGCCGTCAGTCTCAAACATCCAATTTCATTTATGAAATGGTAGAAAACAGAACACAACCACATTTTATGTCGTCTCCTCCAACTTCAACCATTTCTAGAAATTCTTATTATTCGAGCAACGATGATACATACAATGAAAATGCCACATTGAGTTATGGAAATCTTGAAAATACAAATACAACTGTTGTGACAAATCAGTCAAATTCTAAAAATGCATTTACTTCTGTTGTTGATAGAAATGATGTGTTAACCCAATCTTGGGAATCTGCATAAGGAATTTACAACATTCCAATACAATTTTATGTTTGTAATTTGATATCTAAAAATAAAACCGATATAAAATATTTGTTAATGTGTTTTACTAAACTTTATATAATCTTTTAAGGCGTTGTATACAGCATCGCAGACTATCGGTATCATTAAACTTATAGCTGGTTTAGATACTCTGAATAAATGTGACAAAGTACGAAGACTACAACCAGTGGCAAGAAAATACAACACTATCTGAAGTTTTATTTTTGGCGTGAGTGCACTCCTCATAAAAGTATCTGTTTTTTTATGGCGGACTCAACGTGCGTCAACAACTCTTCAAATTGCGTTTCTGTCATTCGCATTGATCTGTAAAATTCAGCAGGATCTTCCTTAGCAATTTCTTCAAAAAGTTTATTGCTGGCTCCATACTGAGAACGTCTGGTAATCCATTTTCTTTGCCATAATCTCTTAGGCCTATTGATTTCAAAATTGAGTTCATTTTCTATATCAGATACCACAACAGATATAATCTCCTTAATTATTTGTCTCAATATTAAGCGCTGTTCATCTTCCATTTCTAGAGACACTATGCACAACGGACAGTACCACTACTTTGAGCTTCTTCCTAAACACTGTGTAAACGGAGATGGAAAAGACTACTTAACACTTGAGACTTATCGCGTAAAGTTAACGCTTAACACATCACTTCACACTTCGCAAAGTGTAAACCGGCCTTTACTGGTCTTGACCAACGAACGCGAAGTAGACAGTGTAGTGGCAAATCGCTTCGGCTCACACCGTTCGCGTAACATTAGTTAAACATATTTGAGAGTTAAAGAGGAGAGCAGTGGTGGTCCAGTGGTAATGGTTGCGACTTACAAGTTGTAGGTCGGGGGGTTCGAACCTAGGCTAGCGCTTTACTTTGTGTAAATTATTTCATCACCACTGTTCTCTGTGAGAGGAGACCTTTGTGCCAGTAGTGTGAAAAAAAAAATGATAAATTGAAATCTAATAGTTAATCATATATCTTAAGCACATTACCATCTACCTAGCCTTGAGGATCTTTTCTCCGCTCATATCGTCGTAATCTTTGTTAAGCATCACTACTATGTCATGATCTTAAACACATTTTTTTGTAACAACCAGACGTTTCTTTTATAGTCTTAAGACGTGGAAAAACTTTATTTGCGCTCGATAGATGTCGTTGACGTCGAGTTAGTCTCACTATGGTTTCATTACCGCCGTTAGTATAAGTATTTTTAATATCTCATTTTTCAGTGAAAATAATTTAAAAAAAAACGAAAGGAGTATTAAAATCCAGACAGGAACAAACACTTATTTTTTCCGTGCGGGAATCGAACCCGCGACACTTGGCGCGAGTACGCTTCGCTGCCGACAGTGGTATAGAATGCCAAATAATCGATAATCGACTCGACTCTCTCCTCGATCGACGATCGAGCAAGTTCTTCTCGCTTCGGATAAACGAACGCGAAATAGATAGTAGGAACTGTTAAAGTATATAAATAATCTTGTAATAAACAGTTTTACTTATTGTTAATCAGTTTGTGAACCACAGTAATCATGAAATTTGTCAAACAACCGCAATCGCTGCACTTAAACACAGTTTGCGATGATTTTTGTAAAACTAGTTCGCGTCATGGAGAATTGTTACCCAATTCAGTACGATGTATCATTTGTGGACCATCGAATTGTGGTAAAACAAATTTTCTTATTGGACTTCTTATACATGAAAACGGTCTAAGGTTTCAAAATGTTTATGTCTATTCAAAAACCTTACACCAACCTAAGTACATTTTTTTAGAAAGAGATTTACAATGAGTACCAATTGTCTCACTCCACAAATATCAAGGGAATGAGGAAGTTATAAGCGTTCAGGATGCGAAACCCTACTCTGTGATTATATTCGACAACGTTGCGAGAATCAAACTAACATGCGTGATTATTTTGCAATGGGAAGGCACAAACACATCGACTGTTATCTAAATCAAACATATAGCAAAATCCCTAAACAGTTAGTAAGAGATAATGCTAACTTAATTATACTATTCAAACAAGATAATATTAACTTGATACATGTTTATGAAGAACATGTTAACACTGATATGACATGGCATGAATTTTGTGAAATATGTTCAAAAATATGGAGTGAGCCTTTTAATTATGTAGTAATTAATAAAGATTGCAACAAAAATAACGGATGTTATAGAAATAAATTTGATACTTTTGTAGTCTTTGATTAGAAATACAAATATTTAAGACTATGGTACTTACATGATATCATTATTCCATGACCGACTCTTAATCGACAACTATCTTATTCTACTGTAATAATGGAAAAATCACTGAAAGGCAGATACGCCGCAGAAGCCGTAAAGAAAAAAGTACGAAAGATGCGAGATTTTGAGACCGAAAATAAGCAAGCATTGGAATCAGTTTTTATACCTGTAACAGAATCTCTCAATTTTATAGCTAATACAAATAAGCAGACTGACCTCTTGCGATCTAATGAAGTTGAAGAAACAAAAATTCCGTTTAAAAACACTTTGCAGAAAGAACGTTCTAGTAATAAAGGAGACAGTGACGCGGAAGAAAATGATTGTGATACCGACAGTGACGAGTCGTACCAATCATTAGGAGAGAACAATCAAGAGCGTGACACATCCTCCTGGTCAATTTCTTCAGAAGCATTGACAGATATTCCATTTGGTGTTCGAGCGGAGCGAGGGAATTTGATGTTAGGTTCTGCTTTCATAACAATCAGCGATGATTATATTACCGTTGCTGGACAGAAATATCGAAGCACTCCCGGACTGAAACAATTGTTATTGAAAAAGGATGTAGATTTAAGCACGATTACAAAGTCTGATATGCAGTATTATAAAATGATGTTGATTGCCACAAACGCACATCGTCGAGACTTTGACTCAAACAAACCAATAAAAAGTAATAAGGGACAAAAATATTTTCAAGTTATAAAACCTCTTTTCAAACAGCTAAGTTCTATTCAAAGCTATCAATCAAAGGGGAAAGGACTACCCTTGACAAAAATGTGGGAAAAAAATGTTGATTCTGTATATTGGGATGACCCTAATGAACTTGTGGATAGGTTAAAATTACTAATTGCGTCTCGAGACGCTGGCAACACTGGATTAGACAACGAAATTATATCTATTATTGAAGAACTGCGTGAAAGTAAATTGATTAAGTAATAAATAAATGGTATAAAATTTTCACTGCTCATTTTATTATCAACCTTGAAATATAATACACCTTAAATATGAATGTAGACAAATTTGGGCACCATATTCATAAGAGAATGCGTTTCTCCGAATTATTAGAGTTCAATGAAAATGCACTGCTAAAATCCGATAATGGAGATTTTGACTTGAAAAAGTCTAGATTGAGAGGAATTAAATCTCCTGTAGAAACAGACGATGCTGTAAACTCAAAACTCAAACTCAAACTCACAGCATTTATTTCAATTAAACCATTTACAGGCACTTTTGAATTGTCAAGGGGTCGGTCAGTCAAAAATATGAAGCTAGTGTCCCATTCCAAAGCGTAGTAGGTACCTATGGAGAAGAACGGGCAAGAAACTCCACGGACACTCTTTTAAATAAAAAAATTGATACAAAATATTGGTTACATCATTCATTTTGAAATTATGCATGTGAGAAACAAGGATTATGTTGATCGATTGTGCGACAGTACAATAAAGGAACTAAATAAACTGATTGGGTTGTTGCGTACTCAAATTATAAAAGATGCACAAATAACAGTCCAAGCCACTTTAAAAGCGAAGATACCTGAAGTTTTAGTTCAGTTAGAAGATAAGTTTTATAACAAAAAACTTCGTGATGGCAAAACAACAAATTGTTAATGAACTACACAAAGCAGCCCGAAGAAACTTTGTTAGACGTTCAGTTATTTTAAAAGGCATAGATGATTTATGGCAAGCTGATTTGATAGATATGCATAATCTAAAAAAGTTTAATAAAGGTTATAATTACATTTTAGTGGTGATTGATTGTTTCTCAAAGTATACCTGGACAGAACCAATAAAATCCAAGAGTAAACTAGAATTTGTGCATTTGAACGAATACTAACTACTAACAATAGAAAACCTGATCATTTACAAACTGATTCTGGAACAGAATTCTACAACGTAACATTCCAAAAACTTATGAAGAGCTACAATATTAACCACTACTCTTCGTTTTCTACCAAGAAAGCTTCGATTGTAGAACGGGTGATTAAAACAATTAAAAATAAAATGTATAAATATTTTAGTCTCATTGGGAACTACAAATGGATAGGTTCACCATTAGAAGTTATTCTAAAAACATATAATAATACAAAACATCATACCATCAACTTTTAACCAATCGAGGTAAATAAGTTAAACGAGTCAAAGATAATAGAAAATATTCAAAAAACTCAAAAACAAACAGACCGATATCGACCTAAATTCAAAGTGGGTGAAAATGTTCGGATCAGTAAATATAAACATATTTTTGATAATGGTTACCTACACTCCTAATTGGTCGACAGAAATATTTACTGTAAAAAGGGTTAATAATACCATACCAGTAACATATCATATAGAAGATCATCGAAAGCAACCCATTAGAGGATCTTTCTAAAGAAAGAAAGAAAGAAAATACATTTATTTGGCACAACAAACAAAGGCACACTAGTAGAAAGAGAAAAAAAAAATAAGATAAAAGGAAAGAATACAAAATAAAAAGTGTAAAAACTGCGAACTACGAACAAGAACTTCAAAAAACTAGCTATCCTGGTGTTTACTTGATAGAAAAGGTTCTTAAAAGGAAAGGAAAGAAACTTTACGTGAAATAGCTGGGCTTAAGTAACGAAGAAAATAGTTGGATTGATAAAGATGAAATTGTAGGTTAGGATTATGAATACGAGTATATAACCATGTTTGTAAGAAATATTTCATTCATTACACTTTCTACTATGCAAGAGAATGGATGGACTAGTTAATAGTGTAATTAATAATCTGCCATTCGAACTTCATTTGCCTGGCTATAGCTATTGCGGACCGGGAACAAAACTCGAGAAGCGATTACTGCGAGGTGATCGAGGTGTGAATAAGCTAGACGAAGCTTGTATGCATCACGACATTGCATATGCAAACCATACAGACATACCCAATCGTCACAAAGCTGATTTATAACTACTAAATATGGCTAAACAAAGACTTAAATCGAACGACGCTGGGAAAGGTGAAAAACTTAGTTCATGGTTAGTGAGCAAAGTTATGAAAACCAAACTAAAATGTGGTTCCGGTGTTAAAACGTTTAAAAGTTTCGTGTCAAAAATAAGAGCGAAAATAAAAAAAAACTTAAACCAAGGGAAAGTAAAACTTCAATTAACGCTGCTTACTTGGCAGCAAAAAAAATATTTCCAAACATTCAGAAAATTTGAGTACCGCGAGTGATACCCTTACCAAAAACTGGAGGTATTCTACCGTTAATCCCAATTTTTGCGGATTTATCAGCTTTAGGAACTTTAGCTGGTGGTGCGGCTGGTATTGCAAAAACTGTTAACGATTACAAAGCTAGTCAGCAAAATTTGCGAGAAACACAACGACATAATAAGGCTATGGAGTCTTTAAAGTTAGGTCAAGGTTTATACATTAAGTCACATTAAAATGGTAAAGGTTTAATTATAAAATCTTCAAAAAACTGAAAAATAAGCTACCTAATCGTGCTCTAACTAATGTAGACATCCAAAGGCATGCACGCGACATCCCATACTTTCGAGGAGTCTACATGAAGGATCAGTTACCAAGGACGCTAAAACGGATTGAATGTGGTATCGTTAACTTGGACGATTATAAGAACGAAGGCACGCATTGGGTAGCTTATGTTAAAATAAACAATTATTGTGAATACTTTGATAGCTATGGAGATTTGAAACCTCCAATGGAATTAATGCAATATTTTAATAAATGTGATGTTTTTTATAACTATACAAGATATCAGAAATTTAACACCGAAAATTGTGGACACCTATGTTTAGAATATCTTTGGACTTTTTGGAATAAAAACTTATAAAATATATGCTTTCCTTTTATTTCTAACATTTACAAGATGTCACTCAACCTGTCGATAGCTGGAAACTCGTCAACTTTATCTACGTACTATCCCAATACGTTGCAACTACACTCGGCGTCACAAAAATCGCACCTCTTTAAGAATTCCCTTCAAAGTCATTTTAACCCCATTAATCAATGGTACACATATGACTCTAAGGTATCATTGGAAAGGCAATTTATTTAAATTTCAGAATAAATCAATAAATTTGGTGTTTAAAAAAACACGCTAATGCAAATTATTAAAAACTTAAATTTTATTTTATCAGTGAAAATTTTAAAAACGTCCATAAAATCAACTTAAAACCTAGTGTTACCCCCCCTAGCTCTGATGACAGCTTCCATGCGTTCTCTCATGGACCTAATTAATGTGACAACAGTCTCTTGAGGAATGTTGTCCCATTCTGCAACGACGGCATCTTGGAGGTCTTGGAGAGTGGTAGGGGTAGGATCACGTGCCCGTACTCGCCGTTTCAGTTCATCCCAAAGGTGCTCGATAGGGTTCAGGTCTGGACTTCGCACCGGCCAGCGCATAACAGGGATCCCAACTTCTTGCAGGTAGTCTCTTACAATTAATGCGGTGTGACAGCGGGCGTTATCGTGCATTAACGTGAACCCACTGCCAACAAAACCCGCATAAGGGACAACCTGCTCCTCAAAGATCTCTGTTATGTACCGAGGAGCAGTCAGCGACCCTTGCCAGCGAGCACTTCCAGTCCGAGAAACACACACAAGGTTCGTTTTGCCTTCGATTGACATGCCGCCCCAGAACATGCACGAGCCACCCCCGTATTCCACTGTCTCTTGAATACAGGCTTGTGCGAATCGTTCCCCTTGCCTCCTGTACACTCTTCTAAGCCTGTCGTTGCAGAAAAGACACACCCTCGTCTCATCCGAGAAGAGTACAGCCCTCCATTGGTCTATTGTCCAATCCACATGGTCACGGGCAAATTGCAACCGGTCTCTCCTATGCTGTGCAGTCAATTTTGGCCCTGTAGCAGCCCTGTGAGCTGCAATTTTCTTCTCCTTCATTCTTCTTCTAATCGTGGAGACGCTGACAGAAGTTCTGCGAGCTGATCGCAGTTTTTGTTGCAGCTCAACAGCATTGGAGAACCGATTACGTAAAGACGTTGAAACAATGAAGCGATCGTCTCTTTCGGATGTGCACCGTTGTCTTCCAGATCCACGTCTTCGGATATAGCCACCAGTCTCTTGGAAGCGTTGGAACACTCGTCGAACGGAAAAACGACTCAAGTTCAGTAGCCGAGCAACATCACATTGCCGCATCCCTGATTGCAGTAGTGCAATGACTTGAGCGGCTTCATCTGCAGTGGTATCCATCTTCTGGGGTATTTTTCTTGCTGCAGCTGTTCACGGTGTTCACTTCAAAGGTTGGATAGCGAATGACTCACATTTGACCCGGGTCGCCCGTTTTATACCCTTGTAGGGAGGTGCAATTAGTGGCCGTTGTAATGCGTATTTTGACAACATTTTCTTTAACGTTACGCGCTAATGAGATCTGTTGTGTTTAGGAATTCTAACTGTTGTTAATTTAAAGGTCGTTAAACATACTTTCAATTGATACCAATATTAATAGGGTTTAATGTATACGTTGATGGCGGGACTTGCTTGAAACTTATTTTCGGAGAGGTGCGATTTTTGTGACGCTGAGTGTATATGGACAATATGAGTGTGCCTTATTGCATTTCTCAACATTTAATTCTATTCCGAACATTGACAAAACGAACAATAAGTTCTACATATTATGATTCCAAAGAAGTTATTGAAATACCAGAAGGCACCTATGAATTGCAAGATATAAATGATTATTTAAAATCTGAACTGAAAAATACCACAATCAAAGTGCAGTGTAATAACAATACCTTAAAAACTACCATATACTGTACAAAAAACATAGATTTTACTAAAGAAGATACTTTAAGGAAATTGTTAGGGTTTAATAAGCAGATCTTGAAAGCAAATAAATGGCATGTGTCACAGTTTCCAGTAAACATTTTACCTACGACAGTGATCAGGATCGAATGTGATATTGTAAGCGGCTCGTACACAAACGGAGAACCGAGTCACATTATCCACGAATTTGCACTCAACGTGCCTCCTGGATACAGAATTATAGAAATCCCAAAAAACGCAATATACTTTCCAATCAACCAAAACAACATAAGCTGCATACATATTAGGCTATTAGACATAAATAATCGCTTAATAAATTTACGAGGTGAAGAAGTGCAGCTGTATTTGCATCTTAGAAGGAAAAATGATTGACTACAATAAATATGTGCATCAACAAATTGGATATGCCAGTTTTACCAAAGTGATCAAGCAAATAAGACCTCGGTCAAAGAAAAAAATAAAATTAACAAGAGACAACAAAGAATTTCTTAAAGCCATTGGTTTGCTAAAATGAATATCTTAGACGTTTAATCCGCTCCTACATACGACAACACTGTTGAAGGAATCGAATTTCATTCTTACAAGCCTTACGTAACCAGTTTTAACAGGAACGATGAAATCCGTATACCTATCAACCAACAAAACTTGTATATACTTCCTTCAGCTAGTACCTTGTATTTGGAAGGAACTGTGATCATTGGCAAAAATTATGTGAAAGAGAACGCAACCAGTGTTCATTTTACGAATAATGCTCTGCTGTACTTTTTCCAAGATACAAGGTACGAACTAAATGGAGTGGAAATTGATAGAATAAAAAATGCTGGCTTAACTACCACCATGAAATCGCTGATATCAATGAATGAGAATGAATCAAAGATATCTAATGCATGGGGCTGGAATATCGATGGCATAAAAAATATAAATGGCGGTAGATTTTCTGCTTCTATACCCCTCTGTAACATAATCGGGTTTGCAGAAGATTTCAAGAAAGTAGTGATAAATAGCAGGCATGAACTGATATTGTTACGAAGTAACACCAACCTGAATGCTGTGAAATTTCACACCGGCGAATTTGTAGACGACGTTCAGATAGATAAAATCATCTGGCGGTTACCGCATATTAAAGTGTCCGACATAGAAAAAATAAATTTGCTTAAACTGTTAGAAAAAGATCGACCGCTCCAAATGATATTCAGGAATTGGGATCTATACGAATATACCGCTTTACCTAAAACTACAAAACATACTTGGGCTATCAAAACTTCCTCACAAATAGAGAAACCAAGATTTATAATTATGGGTCTTCAGACAAATAGAAAAAACAATGCAAGTTCTGATATGTCTCAGTTCGATCACTGTCATGTCCGTGATGTTAGAGTGTATCTCAATTCCACTTACTTCCCGTATGAAAATCTAAATGTCAGTTTCGCGAATAATCGGATCGCATTATTATATGAGCAATACATCAGACTTCAACAGTCTTATTACGGACGCCGTCCGGAGCCCTTATTAAGTGAGAAACAGTTTAAAGATTTGGCACCACTATTTGTCATCGATTGCTCCAGACAAGCTGATAATGTAAAGACAGGTCCTGTTGTGGATGTAAGAGTGGAAATTGAGTGATTCAGATATACCTGATCAAACTTCTGCATACGGTCTTATATTGAATGATTGTATAATTGAGTATAAGCCGCTCAGTAATACTGTAAGAAAAAAATATCATGAATCCGAATACTATAGTAGATATTCAAGGGTTCAAAGATCTATATAATAATTTTATAATAAAGGAATTAGCTTTTGCTAGTCGCGATTATACGCAGTCATTTTTAATAAAGCCACCATATTTGTTTAAATACTTAACAAGTGACGAAAAAAGGCAGTTAAATGGTTGGAAAGGAACAGAGGCATTTATTGGAATGAAGGTTATATCGACTACAGAGAATTCCAACGAATAATCGTTCCGTATCTAGAAAATAAGGAAATTTTGGAGAAACTGAAATGGATTAAGGATCTTTGTGAGAATTGTAATGTGTCTGACCTCAGAGAAAAAAACTGTCCTAATTTCTCCGTGTTGTATAACAAGTACTGTGATGTAGATTCGAACTTAAATTGTAATAACCATTTAAAGCAATATACACTTAAAAATGTGTTGTGTATTAAAAAGTATTTAGAGTGGTAATAAAATACATACTTATGTTTTATAAATAAAAAGCTTTTATTTCTAAAATAATCTTTTATTTCGTTATACTAAATCTAACCAAATAACATAATACATACCTAAGAAAATAAAATAAAACAACACAATAAAATACTATACAAGAAATTATATTAAAAATCTCTATAGTCTATCAAAGATTTTGATATTTTCTTAACTAATGATTCAGTTTCGTCCATGACACTGTCGAAAGCGTCTTTTACAATATATTGCGCATTTATAATAACATTCTCACTATCACTTTCACTGTCACTGGTTTGAGGATTGTTAGAGAGATCTACGACTGAAATTTTTATTAGCCTTATACCTCGTTGCTGTATTCGGCTCATAACGAAAGATTTTGTTGGTTTTTGTTTATTTAACTTTTCTCTGCGCTGTTGTTTCGATTTCTTATCTTTCGTAACTAGTTTGCATTGCTCAGGTTCGATGCGAAGCATCTCGGAGAACCCTTCATAAGGGTCTTGAGCGTACTGGCTGAAGACAATCTCTGATTCAGATATCTGGAACAAAAATATTTAAAAAATGTTAACGTTGTTGTGAACACAAGTATATAATTAGTTACGTTTTAATAACAGAATAAATGTAATAGTTTACTTACCGTTGACATAATTATGATACTCTTTATTTTTAAACAAGGACTCTGAGCGAGTAATATTTGATAAATGACAACAATTAGATACAATTATCTTTAATTGTATCTAATTGTTGTTACACAATACAGAAAAATATTACACAATAAAATAACGTAAAGGTTGTCACTCACTGAATGTATAATTCAAGCATTAAATCAGTGAATACGTTCGAGCTAGTGTTACAAGGCGCGAATGCTTCCTAGTAAGTGCATCGAGCTGGTAGAATAGTTGCACATGCATCCAGTCAGTGACTACCTTTAACTATAAAATGTTCACTGTAAGCATTTTTGTCTCCAAGTTAAAGTCAATGAACTGATATGTGTTTGTTTTTAAATAATTACAATTATAGCGATACCGATGTTGTAATCATATTACATTACATGATGGTTAATTCTTAGTTTTGATGTTGCGAAACTTCAATAGTCTATATTTGATTACATATTATTTAACCGACTTCAAAAAAGAGGGGTGTTGGCTTTGAATAAGTTTCTGATAAATAAAACAAGCAGTGCATGGTTTCACATTTTATTTATATTTCTACAAATCAGTAACTTATATCTATACAATTACAGCCTTACTAATAAAAATAAGTTAAACATCTGTTTAACTATTGTATTGTTATACAATGTATAAGCTGTGAATAGGCTTTACACACTACTCTTACTAATAATCAGTATAGACACAATGCATAGTTACCCACTGCTTATGACAAAAACCACTGGCAACATTAGAAGGTGCGTTCTGAAACTGGTACTGCGTAATATCATTGTCATTTTTTCATTTGGAAAAACATTCATAACTTTAGACTTTTATGTTAAAAAAATCTAAATTTTAATAATTACGTCCATTTTATTCCCAAAATATTGATTTTGCGTTTACGAATTAAAAAAATAGATTATTGTCACTAGTGATGCATGTGTTATATAAATGTAATTATTGTGTCTAAAAATAAATAATATGATATATAAATGTAATTCTACTTGTTATACCTATAAATGTAATTATTATCTATGATTAATTTACTAAATGAATTGAATAACAAAGATATTTTTATAAGTCAAACACTGATTTGACTCAACTGTTGTTATTGTCTCCAATATCTTGGTTGAATTATGTAGTAGGGTCACACTGATTTATTTGTTGTTCCTATATTTAAATACTAAATGATTGAGGATACAAGTTTTATTAAATTATTTTGTTAAGAATATCTAAGAGATTAGTTTACGTATAAATTATATTTTTGTAAAGGTATTATTACAGTTTATAGTTTAAAAGTATTTGTTTTGTACTAATAGTTCAGTTCATTTTATCTGTGGCAATATTCATGTTAGATAGGGTAAGGTAGACAACTGTCATTTGAAATGTTTTAAAAGGTCGTGTAACTTAATTCTTGCCCTTTTTTCTGTACGTGTCACTGGACTGGTAACAATATAAAAGCTTATGTTAACATCTAAGAACAGACCCTGAGTGATGTCCATGTCCGTAATATTGAGTTGCTAAAAGCTAATATAAGGAAATAATGTTGCTTATCAGAAGTTCTGCTTTTATTGTAAAATGGATTGTAATAAGGATCATCAGATCACTTCTGGTGAAAGATCGACTAACTACAATGTTCATGTAAGTTAAATTGTCATTATATCTTGATTATTGCTGATAACTATGATGTTCTGTATGTATTAAAATATTGCTAATATTGCCACATAAGTGTTAAATAGAATTAAGGAATATTCATATTCTATTTGTCATTGATAAAGTTGTTAGCTTTAAGAAATGGTCCAAGAGATTAATGTAATAACAAAACTAAATGCTAATGTAAAAATATGTTGATAAAATACTTCAAAACAAGCTTCCGTGGAGTTTCTTATCCTTCTTCTCCACGAAGACCTAGATTTGGAACGGATAACTAGCTTTCTCATTAACAATACCTATTTATTGACAAGTCTAATTGAAATAAATGCCTAGTCTTGTCTCCATGTGCTTTCTTATAATCCTTTTCCCTACACACCATATTCATAGATATTAAAATACATAACATAACATCACGCCTTGTTTCCCCGAGGGGTCGGGCAGAGGTGCACCTGTAGTAGGTACACCCACATATTAAAATGCCTACATGATTAAATAATTAACTAATAGGTAACCTGAAAATCCTGACACTCAAAAGTTGATAGTTAAGTGGATATCAATGCCTCTAAATGTAGTATATCTAATAATCTTTTTCTCTCATCAGAAGTGGGATAGTGCCCTGTCTTACATAAGCGATTTCTAATGAATTTTATTTTGCTATTTTCATAATCAATGTTGGAGCTATTGGTGATTTTGCTGGAAGCCGTGGTGTCGCCGGATAGCTGTCAAAGCCCTCACCATGAGGATGACATCATTCTGCCAACTCCTGGAGTAGGACTCTATCGGAGATTTTGCTGGAAGCCGTGGTGTTACCGGGTAGCTGTCTAAACCCTCACCATGAGGATGACATCATGCTGCCAACTCCTAGAGTAGGACTGTAAGTGGGAGCTGCAGGGCCGGTAAGGCCTTTAGTGGCTCTGCTTTGATATTACTTTGAAATGAGAGAACATCAACTGATGGTGCATCATAGAAAAAGTTTTGTAACCTTTAAACTAGAATATTTTAAAACAGGATGGTGCCGATTCTCTTGACGCAAATGCCTTTAAACTGGGCTGGAAATCGCCAAAATTTAGTTTACTCTTGTCAAACGATGATTTCCCATTCTGAAATAGACAAAGTATATTTGACTATATTTTGAAACAACCAACAACAACTTAACTATATTTTAGTTTGACAGCACTAAGATGGTACTGAGATTTTAATTTAGTGTAAAAGACAATTTTGCTATTCTGTATTTTGCCTAACTGAGTCTGACCTTAAATTAGGTGTCATGAACTAAAATTCACACGAACACCTCGACTTCGGGTGCAATAACAGTACTGTACTGGATTTTTTTCTTTTCTTTTGCTTGTATCTCGAAAATGGTGTGTCCTATCGCAAAAATAATGAAAATTTCGACCCCCTTTATAGAACCCTTAAACCCCTAATACTCAACAAGTAGGTAATATTTTTTTTATATTTTCCATGCAAAAAGTGAAAAATTCCAAATAAAAAAGGTCGAGGCTAAAAAAAAAAAAAAAACGGAATAGGGCAAACAAGTATGTACCACGTGGAGTCGTAATTGTCAAATTCAATTTTGGTTGTTTCAAAATATTTTTTGAGTTCAGACTATTTCAGAAAAGCTTTACGATTCTCATAGCCAGGAGTGAAGTCTTGGTGATAGTTTGGTTGGTTTTGTTTTGTGTACGGGAGAATTGCCACCAGTGTTTGTCATTAAAAGCTTGCTTCAATTGGTATTTTAACAAATTTCAAAACAAAGGTCTCTGAAAACAATGGTATCTATTTGCATAAAAATATACTTATAAAAAAAAAAAAAAAATGTGCCTACTTACAATGATTAAATATGTTGAAAGATCATTAGGTAATGAACCAAAAATAGTGAACATCTAATTGAAGCTTAGCTTATAAAACCTATAATAACTAGGTACGTTGTTACTCTAGCTAGATTATAATTAATTAATTTTTGTTCTCACAAAGATGAGACTGAGAATAGGATACAAGTGTTCACTTAGATGAAACTTGGCATTACAAGAGTACTAATTTAATGTATAATAATATATAAATTAGGTAACACAGAAAAACCAAAAATGAGATTGGGTTTCTGAACAGGACATTGCAAGGAATTGTGTACTAAATTACTTAGACCATTGTTTTCAATCTTTGATCCTGCTTTAAGAACTGAGTTACATATATATTGATGCTACTGCTATACGATATGGTGCTTTTTAACCCAGAAATACGATAGTGATTTTTAAGTCATTTGTTTTAGTAAAAGAACTACACCTGCAGAGTCAAAATATAGTTCTTATGATTTAGAAACTCTAGCTATTCACAACGCCTTGAAACACTTCCGTGTCTATTTACTAGAAATTAACTTTATAATTATCACAGATTGTAACACTATGTGCAATGAACAGTCAGAGTGGCCGAACGTTCTGTGGAAAGTACAACAATTAATTAACACAACTGTACAAAATCCATGGGCTCTACCCCTTTGCTATTACTTACGACGTACTAGAAGAAAAAGATAGACAAAATCCAAATAAATTAGAGGCTGACCGAGAAATAGCTAGACAAATTGCAGAAAAATTCAATAAACGTTTAGATGTCACTCGTCGTAACAATGTAAACTTTAACGTAGCAGATGTAGTGTATGTCTCGCGGAATCATATGCGTAATGATGAATTGGCACCTAAATTAAAGGGCCTTTGAAATATATTCTATCCTTTCTAATGATCGTTTTGCTCTGCAAGGTCTAGGTAATTTACGAAACATTTCAGTAGCCAAAGAAAAATTAAGATTCTGACACTTTACCTAATTACATTTTCTTATTTTTGTGTTGATATTTTGTTCTATTAATCTGACATGTTAAGTTACTGAAAGCATATTTTAATTAATTACACACTGATGTGGATTTAATTCGGAAATAAATAGAAAGAATTATGTATAATTATGTAACTTATAATATTATATATATACTGCTGGTCGGTCACTGCCCTGATACCTTTCTGAAATTCATGCGCAGCAGGTGATAGGACTGGTATGTCAAGGCCAGAGGCTACTTATGATATTACTGCTGGTCGGTCACTGCCCTGATACCTTTCTGAAATTCATGCGCAGCAGGTGATAGGACTGGTATGTCAAGGCCAGAGGCTACTTATAACATTACTGCTGGTCGGTCACTGCCCTGATACCTTTCTGAAATTCATGCGCAGCAGGTGATAGGACTGGTATGTCAAGGCCAGAGACTTCTTGAAAACAAATATTTATTTATTAAAATATAATTAGTTGGGTACTTCGAGAGCGAAGTACAGGTCGTGATAGATATTTTTTTTAAATAATTACCATTTGTGATGGTTATTTTGGTACATTTCAGTTTAATAGAACATCCAAACAATAGATTTACATATTACTTTTAATTGATCCTAGTAAAATATGTGTTATTAGGAGCTTAAAATCATATGAGATACACTTATGATTCTTTACCTAATTGCATTTATATATAATAATTAAAATTAAAAAAAAATGTTTCCGCTGGTCGGTCATTTGCTTGGTGCAAGTATATCCCACTAGCAGCGGGTGGAGGGGACTTGACACGTCGGCAATTGGCAAAACAAAAGTAAAACAATTGTAGAAAAAGGGTCTCTAAAGTACTTCGAGAGCGAAGTACTTGTCAGCATGGCCGTGTTATATAAATGTAATTATTGTGTCTAAAAATAAATAATATGATATATAAATGTAATTCTACTTGTTATACCTATAAATGTAATTATTATCTATGATTAATTTACTAAATGAATTGAATAACAAAGATATTTTTATAAGTCAAACACTGATTTGACTCAACTTTTGTTATTGTCTCCAATATCTTGGTTGAATTATGTAGTAGGGTCACACTGATTTATTTGTTGTTCCTATATTTAAATACTAAATGATTGAGGATACAAGTTTTATTAAATTATTTTGTTAAGAATATCTAAGAGATTAGTTTACGTATAAATTATATTTTTGTAAAGGTATTATTACAGTTTATAGTTTAAAAGTATTTGTTTTGTACTAATAGTTCAGTTCATTTTATCTGTGGCAATATTCATGTTAGATAGGGTAAGGTAGACAACTGTCATTTGAAATGTTTTAAAAGGTCGTGTAACTTAATTCTTGCCCTTTTTTCTGTACGTGTCACTGGACTGGTAACAATATAAAAGCTTATGTTAACATCTAAGAACAGACCCTGAGTGATGTCCATGTCCGTAATATTGAGTTGCTAAAAGCTAATATAAGGAAATAATGTTGCTTATCAGAAGTTCTGCTTTTATTGTAATAAGGATCATCAGATCACTTCTGGTGAAAGATCGACTAACTACAATGTTCATGTAAGTTAAATTGTCATTATATCTTGATTATTGCTGATAACTATGATGTTCTGTATGTATTAAAATATTGCTAATATTGCCACATAAGTGTTAAATAGAATTAAGGAATATTCATATTCTATTTGTCATTGATAAAGTTGTTAGCTTTAAGAAATGGTCCAAGAGATTAATGTAATAACAAAACTAAATGCTAATGTAAAAATATGTTGATAAAATACTTCAAAACAAGCTTCCGTGGAGTTTCTTATCCTTCTTCTCCACGAAGACCTAGATTTGGAACGGATAACTAGCTTTCTCATTAACAATACCTATTTATTGACAAGTCTAATTGAAATAAATGCCTAGTCTTGTCTCCATGTGCTTTCTTATAATCCTTTTCCCTACACACCATATTCATAGATATTAAAATACATAACATAACATCACGCCTTGTTTCCCCGAGGGGTCGGGCAGAGGTGCACCTGTAGTAGGTACACCCACATATTAAAATGCCTACATGATTAAATAATTAACTAATAGGTAACCTGAAAATCCTGACACTCAAAAGTTGATAGTTAAGTGGATATCAATGCCTCTAAATGTAGTATATCTAATAATCTTTTTCTCTCACATGCATTAGGTTAAGAACGCAACAGTAAAAGCTGTTATAGGCCGCTTTCAGAATTAGAACATAATCGCTCACAGCGCTACCATCGATAATTGGCGTTCCGATTATGATATCACGATTATGACAGCTGAGGGCTGTCAACAATTCGGAACGCTCGTGAACGCGTTCACGGTACTCGCTCAACGTCAAAACTTGCATATCATATTTCATTGTGTAAATACCACACATTTCTTCTTCTTCTTTGTTTAGGTGGCGAAGGGTAGCCAAAAACACAATTTCGAAAATGCCACGTTAGTTCAAAGATAAGATGCGAGTCAAAACAAAACAGCACAACTGTCATTTTTGACAGCGCTCACGGTGATATTAGTAAAAGGCTTGGTCGGCGTTATCGCAAGATGGCGTATGTCATGACGTCATTTATGACGATTTAAGACACAACGTTATCATGCCCACGTTAATACGGTACGGTTGTTAGCACGCTCAAATCGATTACAGCGTAACTCGGAATGCACCCATAGTCAATCTTGAACGTCAAAATATATCAAAGCGAATTTAGCACGACTGAAATGGTAAAAATTATAAACATATTTTTTTCTATAATATTAAATGGCTGAAACTAATGACATTTAACTAATTCAACAATGTTTCTTGCATATAGTTTGCAGAACCTTTATTTAAATCGAAACTCATTTTCTTGCAAACAGCAAGGATCATATCGATGTATAAAACATTTTCTTTTATGATTGTCAATTTCATCAAAAAAATCGAAATATTGTAAATAATCCATGGTTTTCAAACTCAATATGACAAAAGCAACTAGTTATTATAGGTTATACATTCGCTGTACAAGGTCCGAGGGCTGAATAACGGTTGTACAAATTCTCTTTGATTAATGACATTTATTACACCAGATGTATACAACTGAAACGTCAAATATCGTTTATTAGTAACGTTGATGTTATAACCCCGATTTCATTTCATTTCATTTATTCAATAACAATTTACATTGTGTCTGAATGTTTTACAAGAATACTATTTCACAAATAATTAAAATAATAACAAATTAAACAGAATTAAATTAGTTCCATACAATGTCATTGCCTACCTAACTTATATTATTTACACACAAAAATTCAAAATAATCTAATATAACAATATTTTATCAAAAATTCACTACATTAATAAAATTCAAACATGTCAGAACCAGTTACTATTGTCATTATGATTAAAAATTCACACATTCCTTTATTTCCCTTATTCAATGTCACAATTAATTATTTAATGTCAGCATTTCAAATTTGTTATGTTAATATTTTTTTTTTTTTTTTTTTTTTTTTTATAATGGTCCAGCTAAAATACATCATTGAGAAACTCATCAACAGTATAATAGCATTTTTCTACGAGAAAAGATTTAACTTGCTGCTTAAACTGGTTTATATTATATAAGGACTTTAATTGCGTAGGTAGTGTATTGTACAATTTGATCGATTGAAAACTTGCCGCATGAGTAACCACTTTCATAAGTGGGTGTATGTCATACTGCAAGTCCTTACGCCTTGTAGCTTCTCGCTTATTTCTTTCTTCTGCTGTTTCGAACCTGTTCAGTTTTTTCATAAGGTCAGTGAGTACTACTAGTATATACAAACACGGCACCGTTAATATCTGTAGATATTTAAAATACTCCTTGCACGATACCCATTGTGGAATTCTCACTATAGTTCTTAAGGCCCTTTTTTGAACGACAAAAGCTGTGTTCACATTGTACGCGTAACTACCTCCCCATAGAGAAATACTGTACCTGAGCCTAGACTCTACAAGCGAATAGTACACTACTTTCAATTGTTCGATAGAGATCTCCTCTCGAAGACTTCTAAGGGCATAGCAAGCCGAACTAATTGAACTTTCTATTGCTGACAGTTCTTTTTTCCAGTTTAAACTTTCGTCAATGTAAATACCTAAAAATTTTACGCTATCCACTAATATTATATTATCATTATTCAAAGTTATGTCAATTGTATCCTTATTTCTCGACGTTGTTCTAAATAGCATTGCATTTGTTTTACTAGTGTTTAGATTAAGAGTGTTGATGGAAAACCAAGAATGGAAGAGAGCTAGAGCCATGTTTACTTTACTAGTTAGAGATTCTATGTCATTAGCGGCTATTATAGCATTCGTATCGTCAGCAAAAATAACAAGTCCAGCATCTATATGCTTTTGCATATAATTAATTAAATCATTAATGAACAATATGAAAAAGATTGGCCCTAATATTGAACCTTGAGGAACTCCCTTCTTTATTAGTTTAGTACCCGATTTGTATACTTTTTCACAATTTTCTTTAGTCACTTTAATTTCTACGTATTGCTTTCGATTTTCCAGATAAGATTTAAATAGTCTTAGAACCGGTCCTCGAACTCCATAGTGTTCCATTTTTGCTAATAGTAGCTTATGATCAACTGTGTCAAAAGCAGAACTTAAATCAAGGAATAAGCCTGCAACTTTTAGTTTCTTATTAATTTTGTCAACTGCTTCCTCCATTAAAGTAGCAATGGCGTCATTTGTACCCACGTGTTTCTGATAACCGAATTGCCTGAGATTCAGAATTTTGTTGCGATTTAAATGCTTTAGTAGCCTAATTTTAAGAATTTTCTCAAAATTTTTCGAAATTATTGGTAACAGCGAAATCGGTCTGTAATTATTGGGATCTAAATGGGAACCTTTTTTATATATAGGTAAAACTCGGGCTATTTTGAGTTGGTCAGGGAATAAACTCATATCTATACACATATTGACTAAATGTGTTAGTGGAGCTGCCAATAAGGCGATATGATCTTTTATTAATTTTATTGGTATTTCATCATGACCATATGATTTCTTGTTTGCCATTGCATTGACGATTTTTGTCATTTCAAATGATGTTACTTGCTCGCAGCTCATTTCTACACTTACTCTGTTTACATTATCTTGCAAGGTTTTTATAGCTTGTCCAAAAGTGTCAGTATCACTAACTAGCTCGGCTTTGTCAAAAATATTCGAAAAAATGTCTACAATTTCTTGGGGATTTGATATGATTTTATCATTAAATTTAAGCAGAATGGTTTTTTCACCGTCTTGCTTAGTGTCTTTATTCCTATGTCTATTTATAACTCGCCATATAGCTTTTGATGACATATTTGCTTTTTTAATTTCTGTCCTGACTGCCATCCGCCTTGCTTTTTCTAAGACTAGTCTATATAATTTAATGTATATTTTTGTATATGTTCTTATACCCTCTGTGCAAGTTTTTTTATTTATACTTTGCAGAAGGAACCGTTTCATTTTACTGGACACCTTTATTCCCTTTGTTATCCAGGATAGCTTATGACACTTTTTATAATTAACCCTTTTTTGCTTCTTTTTAAAACTAGCGCAGTATGTTTGTCCAAATTTATTTAAAAACCCGTTTATACCTTCTTCCATCCAGTTTATATTCAGTATACGTTTACTAAAAACTTCTGAATTTTTTGCACTATACTGTCTAATCTCAATGTTTAAAAAGTTTTGACTATCATTGAGTCCAATTTTCTCGGTTTTTAAGCCACAAAATAACGCTGCATGTCCGTCAGCCAAGCAATTATGATCAACGAACTGTTCATTGATGAAATTTTCAGGTAAATTCGTTAAAAAATTATCTAAACATGATTGGGCATTATTCCGTCTAAAGGTAACTTCGTTAACTATAGGCCTAAAGTTGTAGGAAGTCAGTGAAGTTAAAAAATTGATAGCTTTTTTATCGTTTTTCAATAAGTCAACGTTAAAATCTCCACAAATAATACACTTTTTACTAAAAAACTGTTCAAGTAACTGTTCCAACCTGGACAGAAATGTTTCAAAGTTCAGATCAACCGGATTCCTATAACAGCAGAAGATGTATATATTAGTATTAGCATCTTTAACACCACATATCTCAAAGCATTCAATTTTGTATATTTTTTTACAAAAAGGCACCTCTTCACAAATGATATCATTTCTTGTCATTATCAGACTACCACCCCTATTTTTATTTTTTCTAGCATTAAAAGAAACCAATTTATAATTTTCCATGTTGAAACAGCAAGCTGACTGCATTGTCAAAAAATGTTCCGTTACACATACATAAAGGTTGTTACATTTTATGTCCTGCAAGTAAACTTCCAACTCATTTTTTTTGTTACTTATACCACATAGATTCTGGAGGTAAATATTAAGGCAGGTATATTCCTTAGCCGTCGTATTGTCAGCTGCTATTTTGGGATCTGCAGTTATATCACTACTACTTATCACAGGATCGGGAACGAAAAAACTGATTCCTATGGTTTTCCCCAATACTAGTGCCGTTTTCTAATGGTTCTTCACCATTTTTATGTACCGGGACTATGTACATGTCAAAGTAGCATTTCAAATTATCAAAAATATTCTTCATGCCGTAATTATTGAGAATTCCCCTGCGCTTATAAAACATTGTGTCATCATATGTCAAATTTAAATTAGAATCAAATAACATCGCATAGTCGTGTGTGCAAATGTCATTGTATAGTAAATTACTAAAAGTTTCTATTCTAGAGTTGAACATTGAACAATATCCATCAAATTTGTAGGTCGGTGAACAGAGTATAATGTTAGTATATTGTAATGGCATTAATATGTTCCTAATCCTAGTAACTAATCTAAAATAATTGTCAGTTTTCTTAAAGTCTTTCTCTCCTATAAAAATCAAACATAAGTCATTCTTTGTATAGTTTAACAATTTTTGTTGCAGACGATCTATCAACTGTGTGATTCCAGAATTTGTGGAGATGTAATGACATATTTCATGATTTGGAAAAGTACTCTGTGCTATTGATAATACCTTATTAGTATTATTACTACTCAATAAACAAAGTCTATGCTGTTGTTGTTGCTTTAAAGGCGTTTCGATTGAGGTACTGGTACTGCCATCTATATGCAGGTATGTCTCTTCAGGTTCTTTATACGTCGAATTATTGTCATTGTTGATGTTGTTTTTATCCGGAAGTTTGCATAGTGTGGATATGTTGTTGGTAGCGCCATCTATTTTCGCTTCACTAGTTTCACTGAGCCCTAGATCTATGCAACTACTGTTAATTTCCTCAGTAAAAGATTGATCTAGATTTCTTGAGATCCTTTTCTTTCTTTTGCATTTATTCTTACTATTAAATACTGTTTTCTTCGTTTCTGAGCATATTTCTTGTAAGTTTCTAGATTTATTCTTTTCCGTAGTTAAAGCAATTTTTAGCTTCATGTTCTCTGTATTAAGATTTTCTATTTCCGTGTGAGCACTTTCCAGCTCGCCTTTAAGCTGGCTTATATTTCTTTTTAAAACTTCTATGTCGTTGTCACATACTGTGGTTGACAAATCTGGTAAGCTGAATCTTCTAGCCATTTCAGAATTCGTTGATTCGAAGGAAATGTCTAACGAGTCATTTGCAATAATTTTTTGTCGACGCACTGTTACATTATCTTCTTCCATTGTAGAATCTATTTTGTTAGACTGTTACTTAAGGAGATATAGGTAACTAATTTTCTCGGCCCGTCGAAGATATTTTATGAGAGCTCCCTCTATTTAAAATCATGTGGAAGCGATGTAACAGATCAATATCTTGAAAGTATAGTAGTTTCGCTAGTCACCGCTAGATGGAACCACTATTTCTAGAAATTCATGTTGAATCTATTCACTTAGTTCAAAATTAAGTCTCATGCAAAGTAAAACGGTTTCGGGGGATTGAACTCACGGCACCTCGTGTTCATTGTAACGAGTACTGTTGCATAGCCACTAGACCAATTGTGCAATTAAATTATTGATTGTAATAGTGTTCCACATTAGTCGTATAACTGTTTTAAAATTAAGAAGTCGTTATGATGACTCATGCAATAGATATTTTTGCACTTTTTTTTCACAATCACAAATTGTTTTGTTACGCTTGCATACGGAGTACTACCTCTTCTATTGTTAATATTTCACTATTCACTTATCTCACTTGCATAAGAGTTTATAGCAGGAAAAAGTTTTGAATTAATGTTATTGTTTATTTTGTGTTATCGTGTCACAATTTTACTTAATTTGTTAGTTTGTGACAGCTGCGTCAATACTTTTTATACGATGATTCTATATTGGTTGAATTTATGCACTTTATTAGCTTTATTTATCAACATGTTATTATGTCTCCAAGTTCACTATTTCACATTATTTCACTTTGATTTATACTTGTCCATATAGTTCGAATCATACTTTAAAAATTTAGGCAGAATTAATTATAAATTAACAGTTAGAACTAATTTTAATTACGGAAATATACGGAGCTTGTTTACATTTACGTTCACTAGATAGCAGCGATATACGTCGTGCGTAAAAGTTTATTAGTAAGGCTGTTAGTAATATTAAGTAATAACTAACCATTACACATACAGTACTGCCTAATCTAAAAACTTCATTTTTTAGAATAAACGCGTGACCTCAGGCTTTCGTTGATACTTTCCCTACAGATATCGCCCGTTTATCGTCATTGCCAGACAATGCAATTTTGTTGACACTCTGAGTAAATATTACGTGCTTAATTGATTTAAACATTATATTTTTTCTACGTATAACTCCACCTTTAAATAAAATATTTTCATAATCTGTGATGTCTAAGTCTCTTACTACGCATGATTTCACGCCCTTCGCTTTTTTAATTATTTTATCAAGAGTTTGTATGGAGTAAAGTTTTGATCTCAAACCAACAAAATCAGATATACATTTCCCTGACATTTCATCTTTGAACAGGCCTGGTACTTTTTTGTTCATTAAGGGTATCTTAAAATCATTGTTATAGTCATAGTTACTGGTATCAAAATATTTCAAAAAATTAAACTTTAAGTCATGATAAAAATCATTAGTATATATTTTATAGACAAAAGAATCTGTATCTGTATAACATAGCTGCACTCGCTCTTCATAAAAAGGTTTTACAATATTGTAATGAAAGTCATACATGTGTGATTTAGAAAGTTCTAATACTGTGAATCCAATATAAATAGGCTTATCTAAAATAATTTGATCAATTTTCATTTGTATCTCAACTAAATTTTCGGAGAGGATAGAAGCACTATGGAAATAGGGGCTGGCCACAAGTCTCTCGGCGGATATTGATTTCTTGGTTCGGTTAAATTTGTCGCACCATTGATTGACTAAATGAACAGTCACTCTATTTTCAATATTTTCTAATGTCTTACCAAACACACTGTTGTTTAACAACTTAAAAAAATCTTGTTCGATGGAACTCTCGATCTCGTCTCGATGGAATTGTCTCAATTGAGTGTTTAATTCTATATATTGTTTCAAATAAGGACTCTGTCTAAAAGTAATTACTCTATGAACTTTTCGTAATATTAAACCATATTCTAGACACTGTTTTAAATGAACGTAATGTATAACATTAAACATATACAAATTTGCAATTCGTTTTTTTGTTTTACCACCTGGAGGTAAACATTTCTCTGGACAAAAAGGTAAATCAAGAGATCAACTTCTAAAATAAAGCCCCACTCTTAACTATTTCATCTTCACTAAGAAATCTAAAACCTGAATACGGTAAATACTGACACATGCTGAAACCGTAAAGATTATTACAATCTAGATATACAATATAACTCTGAGGCTCTGATGTATTATATTCAGGCATGTATTTGTTATTGGCTTTTGAATACCTATGGGAACACATGCATAAACCTCCTCGTATTCCACTTTGGATCATTGTGATGATAAACAGGTCCGACACGAGTTCTAACTGAACGCCTGTTTTAAGCAACATTGCGTCGAAGGACAAACTAGGTGCGGTAATGTAAAACGCAGGATCTAGTTTATAATGTCGTGTCTACGACACATTCGCTCCAGTCTCATTCGATTTAACATTAATTCCTACATTTCGTTCAATCTTCATCTTGCAATAAATTCTCCGTTCATTACTATAAAAAAATATTGAAACTTGTAAAAACTTAAGTAAACCTATTTTTCATCAAGAAATCTTTGTTTAATTTATCATAAACAAAAGTGGCGACCGTGACAGGACCTACAATCATCGGATCGAAGCTAAATATCCACGCACATTGTTCCCGTACCGTATCAAGGGCACTTGAAAGACATCGTCGAAACCGGACGAAATCTACCAGTACCAACGGAAGGCCGTGTTGAGAATCCAAGATCACCGTGCTTGTGGACTGGCATCCTACTTCTTCCTGGGTCGAGCAACCTTCGTCAAGCATTCTGGGAACTGCTGGGACAACGGAACTCCGATCGATCTTACGAGTCAGAGGAATCACTAATATACCTATCTACGTGCTCCTGCCTACAAAAGGACTGCTGGGATTAGCTGCCTGCCTATTTAAAGTGAGCTCGTTCCATCTTACTAACATACCTATTGTGTTATCCTCTAATCTGTGCATTTAGCGGATTTAGTTTCTCGAAGTCAAAAGAAGTTCCTACCTTTCTATTTGTGTATATTGTGCCTAACCATAATTATTTTCTAAAGAAATCTAAATAGGATAGGCAAAGCACAAATTAGCCTAATTAACTTCACTATTTGTAGACATCATTATCACCACCTTAAATAATGCACATTTAACTAACTAAAACTTAATAGTTCTCTTCCCGTACTCAAACCTGGCAATTGTTGTAAAACTTTTCCACTATTATCGATTATTTACCCCTTCTATCACTCAATTCAACCTTTATATCACTTACATACTAAATATTTCCCGATTTAACTGTAAACTTACGAACCGTCGTCGTTTCATCATACGAGTAACTAGTTGTTATCAGTTTACTAAGACGCACGGGATTTATCTAATTCCAGTGACACGGCATCGCCTGCGCATCGCTGTTACTTGACTGCCGGCGCGTCCCCACCTGCATAGCTCACCATTGTATGCAGCCTACGTGAGCCGCGCCCATCAGCTGATCAACAAAGCGAGGATGTATATACATGTATGGATGTATGTAGTATGCTATATACCTATTTCGTTATCTATATTAACATCTGTTTGTGTTAGCTCATTACGAGTTTATTACAATGTCCGAAAATTTAAAGTTAAAGGAACTAATAAGCAAACGCGGTTCTATTAGAGGACGGGTAACGAAATTTAAATTAAGTCTCGATAGTTTAGCTTTATTAGAATCCATTTCAGAACTAGAAATAAGTAAACTCGCATTGAAGCTATCAAAAATTGAGGCATTGTTTATTGAATTCGATGAGGTGCAGAATCTGAAATTAACAACGCAGATAGTCAGAGTAGCGAGTTGGTTGCTAGAGATTTAATAGAAAACGATTTCTACCATTGTATCGCGTTAGCTCAAAATTTAATTAAGAAAAATTCAACGGTTCAAGATAATGAGAATAATTCTCAAAATAAATCGTCTTTGGCTACGTGTCATCATAACGATCACAGTTGTCATGCGTTAAGTTTTAAATTACCGGTGATTAAGATTCCTAACTTCGACGGTACATATTTCAAGTGGTTGGAGTTTAAGGAAACATTTGTTTCGCTAGTTCACAACAATGATAAGATCGAAAATATTCATAAATATCACTATTTACAATCTTATCTTAACGGAGAAGCCACTCGGGTGATCGCTAATTTGGAAGTCTCTCATAGTAATTATTCCGAAGCATGGAAACTTTTATGCAAACGTTACGACAATAAGCGTCAATTGATAAATAATCATCTTAAGTCTTTGTTCAACATGAATTCCATTCAAGAAAATGACAAGTCTTTAAGATATGTTATTGACCACGTCACTATAAACTTACGGGCCCTTAATTCACTCGGGCTGCCTACTGACAAATGGGATGTTTTACTTATATATATTATTGCAGGTAAATTAAATAGTAGTACATATTTCAAGTGGGAAGAACATAGAAATAGTTTGAGTGACATACCTTCGCTTAATGATTTCTTCAGTTTCCTTAAATGTAGCGCTGATGTATTGGAGACCGTTTATCGTCATAAACATGATAATCAAGACAGTAAACAAAAACAATTCTCTGGTAATCAAAACAAAAATAATAGTACCAAGTCTTTAGTGGCTGTACCAAACGAAGGCAACACTTCTACTTCTAAAACACCGGAATGTTTGTTCTGTAAGAATAGTCATCGCATGTATGAGTGTCCTTCTTTTAAGTCAAGCTCATTAGAGGATAGGTTAGCCTTTGTTGTTTCTAACAAATAATGTGAGAATTGTTTAAGATCTGGTCACATAGCTAAACGTTGTCGTCTGTCAGCTACATGTCGTCATTGCAAATTACGACATAATTCTCTTCTTCATAAATCAGATGAAACTGAAAATTCTAATTCAGTTAATTCGGTCACTATGCCCTCAATGTGCTCCTCTGACGTACTTTTGTGTACGGCTCGAGTAAAGGTTACCAACCCAGCCACCAACGAGACTATGATAGTGCGAGCGTTGCTCGACAGCGGGAGTCAGTCGACAATTATCACACAGGCCGTAAAGTGCCATATAAACCTGATTCCTCAGCCATCAGACACTACCATAGTAGGCATTGGTAACACTAAGTTAAATATTAACACAGAACGCTGTATTCTACGCATTCATTCTGAAACAAGTTCTTTTAATGTAACAGTTTCATGTTTAGTTTTGCCTCAAATTACCGGCAACTTACCTAAATCATATTTTGATTTACAAAAATTAAATATTCATGGATTTCACTTTAAATGAACCATCCCCAGTAAATATTTTGATCGGTGCTGACTTATTCTGGGACATCATAAGTGCCCAGCAGCATTCGTTAGGTCATGGTTATCCTAAGCTTCAGGCGTCAAAATTAGGATGGCTCATTACGGGATCATTGCCTTGTTTTGATAAAAACAAAGTTAACTCAGTCATGTGCAATTTGGTCTCAAATGATGACACTTCTAGTAACATACATGACGAGTTGTCTAGATTCTAGGACCTTGAAAATTTTCCTCAAAAAAAGCCCCCGAGTAGTGAAGAAAAATTGTGTGAGCAACATTATCTCACAAACACTACTCGCACTAGTAATGGTCAATTTTGTGTAGGGTTGCCACTTCGTGATAGCATAGATTGTTTAGGCAATTCCTATAATCTAGCCAAAAAGAGGTTTTTTTTAATTTAGAGGGTCGTTTCCGAAAACAACCAGAATTAAAACAACAATACTGTCAATTCATAAACGAATACCAAGCATTAGGTCACCTATCTGAATCCCCGGAGCCTAGACCGTTAAATGCCTACTTCTTGCCGCACCACCCCGTGATACGGGAACAAAGCGAGTCGACTAAGTTACGCGTTGTGTTTGACGCCTCGGCTCGTACTTCTTCTGGTGTTTCTGTTAACGACTTACAAATGGTGGGACCAGTAGTGCAAGAACCATTATTTAATATATTAGTTCGTTTTCGACAGCATAAGTATGTTTTAACAGGAGACATAGAGAAAATGTTTCGCTCCGTGCTTCTCAAAGAATCTGATCGCAATCTTCAACTGATACTGTGGCGTGATAGTGAAGATAAGCCTTTAAGGACACTTCGTTTAAATACTGTTACTTACGGGTTCGCTAGTGCCTCTTTTCTCACTACTCGTTCTCTTTGGCAGATAGGTGAAGAGTGTTCAGACCAGAAGATCAAAACAATAATACAAAATGATTTATATTGTGATGATCTACTTACCGGTGCAAGCAGTGATGAGGAGTTACGTCATATCCGTCTTTCAGTCTCTTCTGAGTTAGCAAAAGGATGTTTTCATCTGCGTAAATATCGTTTAAACTTACCTGAGTTACTCGCAGACTCCGTTAACCTGGAAAGTGGTAATCTCATGATTAGTAATGCGACTAGTACGCTGGGTATAGGTTGGACGCCGTCTTCGGATGAACTTCACTTTCAGCAAGATGTTTCGACTTCTGAAAATGTCACGATGAGATCTATATTCTCCTCAACATTTAAAATATTTGATCCTCTTGGTCTTCTGTCTATCTTCACAATTAAACCTAAAATTATACTACAAGAATTATGGAGTCACAAAATTGATGAACCTGTTCCTCCAGAAATAAGGTCTTCCTGGTTAAATTTTTCTAATAAATCTTCATGTTTGTCTTCGTTAAGGATACCTAGATACATTTTAATTGAAAATGCTTCCTCTGTACAAATACATTGTTTTTGTGACGCTTCGCAGCGTGCCTACGGCAGCTGTATATATTTGAGGTCTGTTTCTACTAGCGGCGCTACTCAAGTTAGCCTGGTATGTGCAAAATCACGGGTTGCACCTATTAAACCCACGACAATACCACGGCTCGAACTCTGCGCTGCCCTATTAGGAGCTCAATTAACTGCTACCGTTTTAGCCGCATTACGTTGCCCTATTGAACGTCAGGTGTATTGGACAGATGCTAAAGTAGTATTAGTTTGGCTCAACTCTAATAAAACTAAAACATTTGTTGCCCACAGAGTAGCTGCTATAAATGAGCTGTCAAATCCCACAGACTGGCGTTATGTTCCCACTTCTATCAACCCGGCTGATTTAGTCTCGCGTGGTGTCGATCCAGACCAAGTGGATCTCTCTATATGGTGGAATGGTCCATCGTTCCTTTTAGAATCCGAGGATTCCTGGCCCGCCTATACTGCAGACTCTATAGAATTGCCAGAGCTTAAGACCCACCATACTTTAGGGGGGGAGGAGGCATCTTCCATGCCAGATTTGTCTGTGGATTTAGCAAAATATTCTAATTTAACTACTCTCATTCGGGTTCTAGCTACAGTTTTAAGGTTCGCCAACAATTGTAGGTCACACAAAAGGTTGGACAGATTACGAGGTCCACTTCAAGTTTCCGAGTTAGAAAACGCTCGGAACGTTTCTATAAAGTTAGCCCAGAAAGATTCCTTTCCTATAGAATTAGGACTACTACAAAAGGGTAAATCTTTAAATTCTAAAGCCGCTCTTTCGTCTCTTAATCCATTTTTTGATGAAAATGGGATTCTTAGAGTCGGAGGGCGAGGATCGATTCATCTACTTACCATTATGACTAACGTCATCCTATCTTGTTGCATTCCAGTCATTATTTAACAAAGTTAATATTCAAACAGGAGCATCTACGCCTGTTGCACGCCGGTCCTCAGCACCTCCTAGCATCTATAAGGGAACACTATTGGCCTGTAGGAGGCAGGGCTCTAGCTAGACGTGCAGCGCGCGAGTGCGTTACCTGTCGTCGTTTCAATGCTCGTACTATGGATAATATTATGGGAAACTTACCTGCAGATCGCGTAGAAGCTGACTTTCCTTTCTCCACGATAGGTACCGACTTTGCCGGTCCATTTCTTATTACGGACCGCAAGGGACGAGGCTGTAAAATAACCAAAAGCTATCTGTGTATTTTTATTTGCTTTCGGTACAAATGCGTTCATTTAGAGTTAGTCAGTGACTTGACGATGGATGCATTTGTGCTGACACTAAAAAGATTTATAGCCCGCAGAGGTAAACCAAAGGTCATCTACTGCGACAATGGTAGAAATTTTGTTGCCGCAGCAAAAGAAATAAATTCGTTCCTTAAGTCCAATGGCGACTCTATTATTGACTCTGCATCTCGCGAAGGCATTGAATTCCGCTTCTCACCAGCATACGCTCCTCACTTTGGAGGTCTTTGGGAAGCCGGGGTCAAGTCCGCGAAATTTCACTTATACAGAGTTCTTAAAAATATTCACTTGACTTTCGAGGAGCTGAGTTCGTTGTTTGCTCAGATCGAGGCGATACTTAATAGCCGACCTTTATGTCCTTTAAGTCCTTCACCTCAAGACCTATCTCCACTCACCCCGGGTCACTTTATAATTGGTAGGCCGCTGACGTCTTTACCATCGCCGTACTTGCTGGACTATAGCACAAACCGTCTTGATCGTTTTCAGCGATTGGAACAAGCTCGCCAACACTTTTGGAAGCGGTGGTCGACAGAGTACGTCGCGGAGCTCCAGCAGCGCACAAAGTGGAAGGTGCGGTGCCAAGAATTAAAGATAGACGATCTAGTCCTAATCAAAGATGATAGGACTCCTCCACTATGCTGGCGCCTTGGAAGAGTCTCGAAGCTGTTTCCCGGCACTGATGGTGTGCCACGAGTCGCCGACGTATCTACCTCACAAGGCACCATACGGAGAGCCATCAATAGATTGTGTTTGCTACGTTCACCAGTTAACAACACGGACAACTGATCTTGAAAGCTTCATCTATAACTTTCAAGGCCCCCGAGGATGTCTACGACACATTCGCTCCAGTCTCATTCGATTTAACGTTCATTCACATATTCATTCCTACATTTCGTTCAATCTTCATCTTGCAATAAATTCTCCGTTCATTACTATAAAAAAATTATTGAAACTTGTAACTTAAGTAAACCTATTTTTCATCAAGAAATCTTTGTTTAATTTATCATAAACATGTCGTTTGCATGTTTTTCGAAACTTTTGAAATATATTTGTCAATAAAAGTACGTCCGTTTTTAGGTATAAATCCGTATACTCGCCTAAATCCTGTATTTTAAATTCGCTCCACACAGTCTTAGCATGATTATAATCTTCATCGCTAATATCTTCGTTAGTTAAAGAATTATGAAAACAAGATTTGGATGGTAAAGATTTTTGATCGTAACATTTCCAATCTGTCATATAGTCATACGGAAATATACCTTTCCGTGTTAATAAACTAAATTTTCTTTCATCAGAAAAGTTAGATAGAAGATTGACAAAACCTTCTGTCTGCATTGTTTTAGCAAGTTTGTCCAAACTAGTTCCTAAGAAGTTAAAGGAATCTAAAAACCTTATTTGTTAAAAACTCATTATCAGCAATATGAATAAACTTTGTGAAAGTAATATATTTTCCTTGTGACGCGGTATTATTTTAATTTGTCCGGGAATTTCGCCCAACTTTTTTATAAATAAATGACAGTCGTATCCAGATAAATTATGAAAAAATATTGGAACGAACTTTGGTGTTTTATGTTGTAGATTACAATATCGATGTGCTGCGCCTCGGTATCGTCCTTTAATATGACAGTGATCCCTAACTCTATCGGTTAACAGTAAATTTTCACATATATGACACTTAACAGCGAGCCTAAAATTAAGAGCGTCTTCTTCTGTGAATATCATAGGTTCGCATTTGCATAGAATTCTATAGATTGATTTAACATCTTCAGTCAAAAAATTTACAAATTTTGTAACACAGTTATTACCGCGATAACTTCTATAGCCTTTAACAGTCTCATTAAATGATGATACTATATTATAGGCAAACGCGCCTGGCACGTGTCGTTGTGTGTATTAGCGGAATCAAAATTCATCGCCGGAAATAGGTTCCAGCAGTGTTTCGAAATCTGCGTAAATAACGAATGGAATGTCTTGTTTTCTATCATAATTTTTAAATTTTAAATAAGACCCTTGTTCTGGTAAATCTGTCACAACCCCACCACATAAATGTGTTTCAATTTGACTAAGAGTTGGAAAGAAAAATAAGCAAGTTTCGCAGAAGTATAGTTTACCGTGATGTTTAGTCAACTGATTTCTGACTAGTCGAGGTAAATCTTTGATTAGGCAATAATGAGAATTAGCGGATGCTCTTAGATTTATTATTCGTTGATGTATACAAAGGTCCGATGGTTGTCTTATCATTTTTTAAACCGTACACGAAAATATTCAGAAGTGCATTATTTTTCTCAAAAACAGCTATTTTCGAAAATGTAATCGGAAATGACAAATCATCAACATTTAAAATATCACAAAAGTGAGGATAAGATGAGACTCTATCAGGATGTCACGTTGTGGGGTATAAAGCTGCCACAACACACCATAGAAAGCAATACTCGTCCTTGTTTTTAATATTCAAGCAAGTTTTTCTTTTTTTTTTTTGGTTAAGGTGTAATTTCGATCCACCGAGAGGCTGATATTTATTAATGTTTATTTCTAAATGTGAATTGCACAGAAATGTCCAACCGCTATCTCTTTCCTCAAACTCTTCAATTTTCTTTAAGAGTAACTGAACTGTTGATTTATAAATTCTCAAAATCGTAATTAAAATTAATGATATAGTTTTTTGTAGCAAATGACTTTAATTCTTGTTGATCATTTTTAAACATAAGAAAAAATGAAAAAAATTCAAAATTAATTTTCACTGAGGTATGTTTCAATACTGACTGATCTATTAGATTTTTTACTTGCCGATTAATATTACCGAGAAAAATTTCTGGAAAAATATTTATCTGTTCCTTAGTTGCAACGATTCTGTAACTTACGATTCGTCCTTTAAACGAAGTATTAATAATTTCGATGCTAGCGTGTTTACGGATCGTGTTATTTTTTTTATGATCATTGCTACGTAAATGACCTGACCATCGACGATTATCTACCAATACGTTACAAACTGAACAATGAGGCATTATTGATTACTTTAGTTTTACTCATCAATACTAACTACTTAACGTTTGATTAACAAAATAAAGTCTCTAAGTTTAACATAAAAAGATTAATTCGGACAACTAAAATTAATGATCTTAAAAAGTTTTAAAAGTATCCAGTAATAACCGAAGAAAGTATTAGGACGACTAACCAACTATTGACGTCCAAATAGAAACTGTTTGCTGTAGTTCTCTAGTTGGCGAGATTCGAACCGCTTATCAAAATATTTCTGGAAAGAGAAATGCATAATATTAATTTCCCTTCTAGTTCTAAGAAATTAAAAATTTATTACAGTTAAAAAAATAGTATATAAAATTACCTGCAATATATAGATATTTATATCAATTATCCAGATCAGAAATGATTTGCTGTAGTTCTCTAGTTGAATAATGACTTCTTCATAAACTAATCAAAACGCTTATCATAATATTTCTGAAAAGAGAAATGCACAATATTAATTTGGCGCTCGGTTCATAGAATTTAAAAATGTATTAATGACAAATAATAGTATACCTGCAACATTTAAATATTTATATCAATTATCCAGATGAGTAAATATTTATTTTCATATACGAAAATATTAAATTCCAGGTAAATACAATAACGTCTTTTGAACAGGTTTCATACTCCGTCGTTGATTTTAGATAACGTAGTTTATAAAAATTACAACTTTTAAATTTTAAAGTATTGAAAACGTTGTGCTACAAAATCATAACAGGATTTTATTACATACAATAATACGATATTTCTCCAATAAAGCAGTAAAATATTTCATCATAATACTTGTTTTTGCACAAATATTTGTTTTTAGGTCAACTAAGTTACATTTGCATCAATCATCTATTTTAGGTAAGGTTGACACGCATTCAACATTTATGTTACTCAGATAATTTGCGCAATGGGTTGAGCGATCGACTGCTGTGCAGCGTGTCGCGGGTTCGATTCCCGCACGGAACAAATATTTGTATAGCCTACAGATAGTTGTTCCGGGTCTGGCTGATTTTGTATGTGAGTTTAAATGTTTGTAAACGCACCCACGACACTGGAGAAATTCTTAGTGTGAGGCAAAGTTCTTACAAATAAAGAAAATTATGTTGTTGGGGTTCCGTTCAATCAAATGTTATCATAGAATGTCATTGCTAAGTATGTCCATCCATGTTTCTATATGGATTATCGAGCACGTTAATGTTTTGGATACTACTATACTACGAATGACAAAAACACAAAAATAAAAACGGTGTTTCAAATTAAAAAAACTCTTTGCACATAAACTTATTTGTTATGTTAGGCATTGCTTACTAATCAACTAAAGGTATAAACTAGGAACTCATACTTGGTTACTTTTTATTTGTTATTAAAGTACTGTCTCGTTTTGTCAACCCTACGTTATTTCGCTGCATCGACATTCGCTGCTATACGAATAACTCCTTAGTCTTTATTTTTCAACTTGTTTCTGGTGTTTCTGGAGTACACTATACAATCTAATTGAAGTCTTCAAGTGTGGAAGTTATCTTCAAGAAGTACTCTGCCATCGGTCATAATTAGTGTGAATCACGAGTTGCTGTCAGTAGCGGTATTGATAGCCATCAAACCAATTCAGAAAAATTCTAACTGCAGATTGAAAAAATGTAAGTATAAAATATTCTGAGTGTTTCATACTAGAGGTCCGTGATCCGCTTGTTTATTTATAGATTGATTTTAACAAAAGCTTCTCATGTCTTGTTTCAGGTCTGATACTGAGTCTGAATATTATCAACCAGCTCCATTCCCTGACCAGAAAACTAAACCAACCCGCAAGCCATCTACAAAACTCAGTGGGAAACGCAAGTCGGATTCAACATCAACTAATACAACTCGAACGAGGTAAACAATTATCTTGAATTAACTATTTTTCCTGCTTCCAGTTAAATAAAACTTGTGACATAAAGGTTTTAGGCACAAAAATACTTCAGTTTTTGACTAATTTTTGTGTCATTAATTTGTTTCTATTAATATTCTATCTATTTTGAACGTATTTCTTTTAGTGTATACCTAATCTAGTGACCCTCTCTGACTTTGCATAGGTGCAATTTAAAAATAAAATATATCCTTTGTAATTTCGGAATAATGTAGCTTCCTACTGGCAAAAGAATTTTCGATTCATTAGAAACTTACAAATAAATATTACCCAAAGAAGTAAATTATTTAGTAAGATAACATATTACACCAGTTTTATTTTTCAGTAAATTAACAAATACTGGTGTCGATATATTCGGTATCAGTCACAGCTATGAAAGTGACATGGAGCTCAACACGGGTTCATCATGTCTACCATCATTCTTCGTAAACCGCGTGGCCAACGGTTGCGAGCGTCGAACAGCAAGTATGGTCGGAGGGTACTACATCGACTGCAAGGTGTACAAGGCTAGCGACGCGCGCCTCACCGACTCCCAAGAGCTGTGGAAGAAGGCGCTCGTTCGTGTTAAGTTTCAGAGCAACGCGGATTCTCCTCAATCGAGAAAACTACAAGAGTTCGTCCGTTCGGCTGACGTGTTGTTCCCAGAACAACCAAAGTTTTACGACAAATGACTGTTTCACACACGAGCGATAATACCGATCACTAAAGTAAACTTGTAACGTTATTGTATGCAAATAAAGAGTATTGAACATTCTGTTGTTTTTTATTACTAATTAAATTTAATCCGTTACAACGAAGTGAAGTCGTACATTGCTTCTCGTGACTATGGTCATTGATTGAATAGATTGTTAACCGCGACACGTAGCGCAGCAGTCTTTCATATAATTATGTTGTTGGACATTCTACTTCACCGAGAGTGACGAGGCGAACGTCGCCCATCGATATGAAGCGTACTCGCCGAGCCACTTGCTGACATTAGTGAACTAGCCTGTTCGTTAGTCCAGTACAGTAATATACAAGACAGTTCGAGTCGATCGTATATTATTGGGCATTCAGTAACAACGGAGCGTAGGTGAACTTGTTCGACTGCGCGACAGGTGGGACAGAATGCCCAATAATATACTACTACCACATTTCAGCTGGTGTTTTAACATTTATTGTATTTGCGCTCCTGTTCAATAAATAAGCAGAAATTAAAATAGCTTCACCCCATAATTCATGTGGTAGCTGCATATCAAAAAGCAACGCTCTTGTTCGTTCCATTAATCACCAGTTTAATTGTTCAGTTCATTATTCAGTTCGTTATCACAAGGCTTAGCAGAGCGAGCAGTGCAGTTAATTAACTATAGAAATATGGTGTCAGAAGAAATTTGGTGTTATTAAGTACAAAAGTAAGCGCGGCGTCGGCGTCGGATTCCTAAAACAAAATGGGGGATCAAGACCTGAAAAAATTGTTAAAACAGCAATCAAAGATTATAGATACCATGCAAAAACAAATGCAAATGCTACAAGAGCAATTTAAAAAAACAAATATAAATGACGCGGAAGTCAAAAGTCGTGTAAATGTACCATGGCTTCAAATATTAGATATTAGTTCAGCAGAGCCCGCCAAAAGCCTCCGAGTTTTAAAAATGGCTGGACTAATTATTGTTTAACTTGTATGGACAAATGGGGTGAAGACCAGAAAGCGCGCATAGCTGGATTATTCTTCTTCTTAGCATGTCGATAGCAATCTATATAGACTCGGCCCAGAATTCGGCGACTTGTTTGGCGCCATCACCAACGTCCATCAGTTCCTGTAACGTGCAGCTGACAGGACACGCAGGACACGATATTAAGTGTCCCATCGTGGAACTGCACCACATTTACATTCCAAGGCGGAGTCATCTATGAATCTGGATTATTAATCTGTCGCGCGCGCAATTAGCAGACACAATAGAATTTTATTGTTATCTGTCTCCAATATGAGACACCAGTATTATAAAGGTTAAATTATTAATTAAGATTATTAAGTAATGAGGCAATTTTTTTTTAATGGATTTTGGTTTAACAGAGATAGAAAAGCGTTCTGAAGAAACCATCCTTGGGAAGATGGAGGGTGTAATAAGAGTATATTACACAGAGAATAAATATTACATATGCAAGATACGTTTTTAATGCACGGAATCATCTACTGAATGAAACTTTCGGTGATTACCTCTTGGCATTGCGTAAACTTATAAAAACATGCAACTACTGCGGCATGGATGAGGACATTTTGAGAGACCGGATAGTTGTTGGTATTAGGGACACAGAGGTAAAGAAAGAGTTTCTCCGAGCAGTCAATTTAAACTTGGATACGACTATAAACATCTGTAGCGGAAACTGCCGCAGAGCAGTTGACTACACTTCAGGGGACAATGTAATGTAAAGTAAATAAAATTGCCAAGCAGCCGGCCGGCCCATTAAAAAAAGAAGAGACCTACTTTGTGTAAATTCTGCGGTAGCAAACATATATTTGGTCGAGACATGTGCTGCCTATCTCTCTCCTCATCATCTATACTAGCTGAATCTCTTCTAAAAGAAAACTTCAGTAAGGACATTCCAAGTTTTGAATTCAAGCCTATTTCTATTGTCACAATTGAAAAAGCATTCAAAAGTCTTAACATAAAATACACTGAAGACTTATGGGGCATTTCCGTTAAGGTTCTTGGAGATATCATTGACACAATTGCCCCTGTTCTAACAGGCAATTTTAATCAATGTTTAGATAGCGGTACGTTTCCTGATTTAATGAAACATAGTAAAGTAGTACCAATTTTCAAATCGGGTAGTAATTGATCCCTCTAATTATAGACCTATATCTGTGTTACCAGCATTGAGTAAAATACAGGGTGTAAAAAGACACATCACAAAGCCATCAACTACGCATACTGTTCATCAAACTAAGTAGCTTTGCGCTAAAATTATTGCTGGGAACTGACTTTTATTTTTACGTATTAAAAAGAAACTATTTTTTATTGCGCCGCAATGTAACGCGAACCCAGGCAAACGGCGGCGGCTTGTTTATGTGTGAGTTAAGCCCCGCCCCTTCGCTATTCGCGGCACGCGTCGTATCGTAGATACTTGTCGAGTAATCGCGGGTATGAACGAAATGAATTAAATGTTTCCGAGATTGTACCTACAACTAAGTAGGTATCTACTGACATGCCATAGACTTTCTATCTCAATGTGACATGCACGATTTTCTTAAAAAACTCATAAAAACACTAGTTTTTAGATAGCCTGTGTAGGTACTTACCTACTGTCCATCGCTGTCATCATCTAACATCGGTGGCCTCTCGACACTTACGAGCTGTGGTTCAAACTGCCGACCCCCTCGCGAAAACAGACGCGCGCCCTAGTCAGCGTATTTTCATGAACCCGCTCCAGGATCCCTTCTCGCTCTGACCGCTGCTTGAGTTCATCAAAAACATCAATGATTTTCTGACGCATCTCCGCAGCGGTCTCGCATGGACGGTCAAACACCCTATCCTTGACATAGCCCCACAAAAAGAAATCCAAAGGGGTTAAATCTGGGGTGATCGTGCAGGCCATGCGTGGGGCCCATACCGCCCAATCCAATGGTCGCCGAACAGCTGCTTCAGCTGCTCGCGAACCGGTCTCACGATATGTGGCGGCGCGCCGTCATGCTGGTACCACACAACTCGCCGCTGGACCATTGGCATGTCTTCCAACGTGTCGGTCAGGTAACCATTAATAAGGTCGAGGTAAGTAGGTCCGGTCATTCTGGGAGGCAAGAAAACGGGCCCCAGGATCTGGTTTCGAATGGCGAATCAGAGGGCTGAAACGCGGTGGGATATTCAGTACCGTAAAGTCGTAGGGCTGCGGCAGCATTTCCACGGGCCATACCGTAGCAGTACACCATGTTAACATACTCGCGCGCAGAATAATCATGAAAGGGCATCTTAGCAACTAAAACACAACACAACACAAAACCACTAACAAAAAAACTCGGGTAAGTAGGTACCTACTCAAATCAACTCACACAACACAAGACACTTTGTGTCAGCGAGTACGCAGTCACAGTATCTACACTACACGTAATTTTTTTCGGAAAAACAATTCAAGCGCATTCGATAACGTAAGAAACCGAATTAATAAAATAAAGTAAGTAACAATAATAAAAAAAACTTGCTAAATTTCTTTGCGATTTGAAGGAGGGGGCGCGTGTCGGCTAGCTAGAAGCGGCGGCTTTCTTTGATCTATGCGAAGCGCGCGCGTACGGCGCGTTAGGTACCTATTCTAAATCATTGTGTTATGTGTTATTAGGACCTAAGGAGGACTGTCTTAGGGTTACCTAATTATTTCAATTCTGTGTAACACAGATTGGTAGGTACCTACCTACCTAAATTACGAAAACAAACTACAAGAAGTCTCCCAGACTCAACCTTCGTGCAGACTAGCGCGACGCGACACCGGCTATTCTTATACCGTGAAGTTTTCTTGGAAATTGTATTGTTCGAGTCGCTATCGCGTCGCGCTGGTCTGCACGAGCCTTTAATTGCAGTTACGTAGGTACCTAATTATTGCCGGGCATAAACGTTTATCTACAATGAAAAAATACCGCTGCCGAGCTTGCAAGCTTCGAGGCAAAGGTCGAGTTTAAATGTCTATTATTTAATAAGCCTCGAGCTTTGAGACTGCCTCGTTGGTCTAGTGGTCGCAAGCGCTACTGCTGAACATGAGGTCCTGGGTTCGATTCCCGGGTCGGGCAAAATGTTATTGGATTTTTCTATCTGAAATTTCTCAGTAGCAGCCCGGAGTCTGGATTTGTGCCCAGTTGATGGCAATAGGCTCGCCCCCTATTACATGGGACTTAAACATAACTGGCGAAGTGTGGGTGTACCTGTTACAGATACACCTCTGCCCAACCCTTCGGGGAAACAAGGCGTGATGTTATGTTATGTCATTCAATAAGTAAGGGATATTATCCTGGTATCTTTTTTGTATTATGTAAGTAGTAAATAAATAACTTAAAACAAAAGGTGGTTTTGATAGCTAGGTAGGTGTGCAGTAATAATAAAATAAATTCTTCATTATTTGCCAGTGCCTTGAATGTAGTTAGCAACTAGTAGTTCGACATTAGGTACAGACAACGGACTGCAACTCATAATCAACGACTTTGAAATCAAAAACTGCAAAAACTCAAAAACAACCGATCAGCTGTTACAAACACGGGTCGTTGTACGTTCACGCCGCGCGCCGGGCCACGTGACACTGTATCGTGCGCTTGTTGACGTAGAGGCAATCGTGACATGATAGTGTGCGCTTGATGAATATCAAGCGCACACTATCTACTACTACTACTATTGCGTTTTTGTAACTCCAAATGCGTAATTTGTTAAGAAAAATCGAAAATTCAGGTAATGTTTCTTTGGAGAAAAGTTTAGTAATAACACTTGGAATTCGTTTTAGTAAAAAAAATAATTAAAAAAATGTGACTTTGACCTTCAATATCTACAGAACCAATGGATTCCCAGGTATGGTCTAGTGGAAAAAAATTATCCAAATAATGTGTAGAATATGTGGCTTTCGGCTTCGGAAAGGGTCTTTTTACACCCGATATATGAAAAAATCATGCTGGATCAGATGCTGTCACATTTTGATTCAAATGGGATTTTACATAGTCACCAGTTTGGTTTCACGAAAGGTAGATCGACAACTGACGCTGGAGTAAAAATCATCAGTCACATTTTGGAATCCTGGGAGAATTCCCAGGATGCAATTGGCATTTTCTGTGACCTCTCAAAAGCGTTTGACTGCGTTGACCACAATACACTGATCTGTAAATTACACCACTACGGAATTCGTGGACAAGCTGCTGACCTTGTTCTTTCCTATCTATCAAACAGGCAACAAAAAGTAAACGTTAATGGGGCGACGTCCTCGGGGTCTCTAGTTAAAATGGGCGTGCCTCAAGGTTCAATTCTTGGCCCTTATTTATTTCTAGTCTATATAAATGACCTTCCTTATATGATGGCTAACTTATCGGATATAATTCTATTTGCTGACGATACTTCCCTAATTTTTAAAATAGATAGAAAAGATACAGATGTTTTACATGTCAACGATAGTCTAGCTGTTCTTTCGAAATGGTTCGCAGCTAATAATCTTTTACTGAATGCGAACAAAACTAAATGTATTAGATTCTCATTACCAAATGTACCTCAAGTTGGTCTAAATCTAAAACTTGATGGCAAACAACTAGATGCAATAACGGAAACTATATTTTTGGGAATTACTTTAGATTCAAAATTGCAATGGGGCGCCCACATTAGAACTCTCAGGTAGATTAAGTTCAGCTGCATATGCAGTAAGAAAAATAAGGCAGTTGACTGATATAGCCACAGCTATGTAGGTTAGTATACTTTGCTTATTTCCACAGTATTATGTCTTATGCCATTCTGCTGTGGGGATCGGCAGCTGACGTAGATTCAATTTTCATCTTACAAAAGAGAGCAATCCGCGCTATCTATGAGTATTAAATGGGTCCTCGCGAATCCCTTCGAAACAAATTCAAAGAAATTGATATACTGACTCTACCTTCTCTTTATATCTTAGAAAGTATTTTGTATGTTCGCAAAAACTTAGGACTTTTCAAAATATGAAGCGATTTCCATAATATAAATACACGTAGTAGACATGAAATATGATACCCAAATTTAGATTAACTAGCAAGTCATTTCTTATAAACAGTATCCGCTTTTATAACAAGTTGCCTAAGTCGGTTACAGAACTTAGCGATGGGAAGTTCAAAACCCACATTAAACGCGTTCTTATGAATGCATATTATAAAATTAAAGACTACGTTGAAGACAAGGAAGTTTGGCAATAATTCCTTCTGCACATGTGGCTTCCCTGGTAGCTCATTAACGGCAAATTGTATAAGAGTCTATTAACCGCTAGGAAACCGAGCCCCCCGCGCGCGCGGGGTCTGCTGTAGACCGCTGTCGCCGCGTGTCATAAAAAATTTACGACCGCACTCAAATAAACAAACACTACAACGTTTTTTATTACTCCTACCGTCATAACGTTTATTGATTTGGGCACAGGCTTAGACAAAGCATACTATAGAATAAATATAACAATCGTAACGAAACGCTTGTATTGTTATACAAAGTTGATACGACAGAGGGGCTTTCCTTTAAACTGCCTATACTAGGTACCATTTTCAAGCTCTGTACCAAAAATCAATTAAATAGAAGCAGTACTTTAGCCGCAAATGATTTTTTAAGTTTTTGCCCCGTTTGAACACGATGTATCTTTCCTAACAGCTGATTATGTCTATACGCATAGATCATCCACCTTAAAACGATAAATCTGAGTTTAGCCTACGATGCGTTGTTGCCGCTCTGACGCAAGTCACAAGTACAACCAAATATTTTTCGCTAAAAAAATAACCAAAGAAAACAAGAGAGAGAGAATCATAGCAAAACATCCCGCGCGTAAAAGAAATAGAAATAGGTCAGTCTGTTGCTAACGCATCCTAGATCCTTGTGCGATCGGTAAGTAAGTGGGGGCAGAGGGGCCTCAGTCAGTGCGCCGCACATAGTACTTTTTAGTGCGCCGCCCGACGCTATCCTCTCGAAACGTAGTTACGTAACACGGAAGCTCTTGCGCCGCTTACGCGCGCAGACAATTGATTTTGTTGTTATTGTGATAGGACACTAAATAAGTTTAAGACAATATTTCTTTTTATATTGTGACAGGACACTCGTAACATCGGATTATTATTATTTAGTGTTAGTTTTTTTTTGTGATTGACTGTTTTTTATTGTGATAGGACACGTAATTAAACTTTGGTTGTGTGTGTGTAATTAAAATACAATAGTAGAACTAAAAAATAGGATTATTTTAGCATTTTACAAATTAAAGTGCTTAGCAACGAACAGTGAGTTAATTATCATACGGTATAATTTTTGCATTCATGTGAATGGAGTTTTTGTTGTGATTGTTGTTGTGTGCGTACTTACTTCAAAGCCGTACCTATCATAAAAGCCGAGCGGAGGCCTAAGCCGCCTCGCGCCACCGCCCCGGTCAGCCGCCTTGACACGTGATAATACACGCCGAGTTCCGGCGCGCGCGCGACGTTGCCGCTTTGTTACCTAGGTATCTAAGGTCAGTTAAATTTATTTACACAGGATGGTTGCGTTTTACTCTGATTTGTAAGCTATTTAGTTTGAATGAAAAAACAAAAAACTCATTTTTGATGCTTTTTATTTTTATACGAGTGTACTACGTGAGCTCGACAAATGGATGTGCGATTAACGCTTGTGCGACAAAACTGTACTGCGACTCACCATAGTTCGAATGCACGCTTGTGCGACACACTGAAGATCGACATCACGCTAGTATGACAAACGATAGCTCGACAGTAGTTCGACACTACGGTAGTGCGACAGTACTGTAATTCGACAGTACGTTTGGTGCAGTATTACAGAAGTTAGACCAAAGTGCGATAAACGATTATGCGATACTGCCGTCTGTAGATATTAAATAAAAAATAAGAAAGCATTAAATTCATCTAGTAGTTGTAATAGTTGTAGTAGCAGTTGCAGTTGCAGTTTCAGTTGCAGTAGCAGTTACAATTGTACTTGTTATTAATTATAAGGCGGTACGAGGTTCGCCAAGGGATCTAGTGTATAAATAAAACAAACTACAGTGCAATATAATCAAAATTATTTTAAAACAATTTTAGGCTAAAAAACGGTATTCATCTCGTTTAAAACGTAGGTGCGAGTAATTTCCAATAAGATAACATAACAATGATGAGTCTTGCGTGATAGTAATCCATATATTAACGGCGCTGTTTTGTCAGAGGTTTCAATGTGTCCTATCACTGCGTGGATGGTATATAACCGAGCAAACATTGCTGGACATGTCATAAAACTTCCATCCATTAACCAATATGGAGAATTGTGAAGCAATTTAAAATTATTTTTAGTACTGAATGCTAAAACACACTCTACTTCATCATGTAACTATATAATGTCCAATTAAAAATTGTTCATCGTTAAACTTTGTATATTGAGAAGGCACTTTTACATCTGCAAGTCGTTTCGGCAAATCTGGGAAAGTCTTCGTCCTTGCTCGATGAATAATCATTCTCTTCGCGTTAGGTTCATGGGTATGTTGACTAATATATTTGCTCACAAGTTCGTGTTTACCTTGTTTGTTTATTCTTCATAAATACACATTACACTGCAACCGATTTTTTGCATTGCAACACCAGTAGTATAAATCACCACGTTGTTTGTTTTTATTGTTATTAATATTTTCGGAGCGGAGCGGAGTGGGGTGCACGAAATCAGTAAACTTATATCTACTTGTAGATTTATTAGTTCTCTTCTAAGGATGCTATGCTAGTCATATCCCATACACTAATCACGTTACCAATAAACGAAGTATACTTAATATGTTTATGTAGCATCAACAAATGTATTGTTTAGCAATATTATAGTTTATTGCTTTCGATGAAAGGTATATGGCCAAATAATCTTTTAACTTAATAAAAAAAAAACTGTTTTGTTTATTCAAACAGGGCAAAATATACATTTGTAATGTTTCCGTAATTAGAAGAAAATCATGAAATGTTCACAAGGTAATTTAAGAATTATATCGTTAAAAGTGCTAGCAAGTTTTATAACCCGTAATCGAATCCGGGTACATTACCAAGAGTTTGTAACTAACTAAGCCATCAATGTCATCATTATACATATAATTATGAATACAAATGTGTCTTTATGTCGTACTAGAGTGATGTCGATCTTCAGTGTGTCGCACAAGCGTGCCTTCGAACTATGGTGAGTCGCAGTACAGTTTTGTCGCATAAACGTTAATCGCACATCCATTTGTCGAGCTCACGTAGTACACTCTTTTTATACCGTATCGAATTAATACTAAATGCGTATAGTATACGTTGTGTAATTTAATGCCCCTCTGTCATATCAACTCTGTATAAACAATGTTATCGGGATTTCTTTTGATCACTGTTTTGACGATTTCTGATAAAACTACTGCACTGATTCACTTGAAATTTTGCAAGGTACATTATGAATATATAAGTTATCTAGTAACAGTGTTTTTACAAACAAAAACAGAAATAAAATTCACAAAAAATTACGACATAATGAGTAGGTACGAACCGATGGATTACGTAATATTATTTGGTTCAAAAAAATGTTTTTACTGTGTATTTTGGTTAAAATATTATCTAAAACGTTATATAATATAGCTAAAACTCAATCAAAAGTACTTACCTTCCGATTAAACGCACGAAACACACACAAAACTCTTTTATTCACAGTATTCACTTTTTTCACTAATGGTTTGTTTACATTTTTTAGGTTGGTTCAAAACTGGTATAACACGATGTTATTAAGTGCAAATATTATCTACCACGATGTAAAAACTACTTAATAATTTAAATAACACTACTTTTCGTCAATTTACACACAAAAACAATAAAAAATACCGAAATTCTTTGCCAAGCGCGCACTGACCAGCCATTATCCGTCACGGCCTGTTACACGTACGAACTGTCAGTTTCAACTTTTTTTTAAAAGTATTGGCACAAATATTTTTGTGTACGAATGATTTAGTCGATTATTCTATCCGTCAGGCCATAGAGTAAAATTATTCACAGACCAGATTAGCTTTTATTTCATAGTAGAAATAGAGTTTAATGCCGCGCGGGAGGTGGCTCCTTTTCGGGCACGCGGGTCTTGACGGCATTTGCGCACTGGGTTACATTCGGAGCGCTTGACCGGTTAACTGCTCCCAAATTACCATGTTTATATATACACTCGAGAGCAATGAATCCGGGTCACTTAAAGAATCCTAAAAATCTCGGAAACTAAAAATGCTAGGTTAATGCAATAAATTGTATTTAATAGACAATGTAATACTCCTTAAATGAAGGTATTAAAACTTCTTAGTTATTGTAAAGTTATATCATAAAAAAATCAAATTTGAAAAAGGGCCACTTTCGAAGATGGAACTACGAAATTACAGCATTTGGTTTTGCTTTTGTTTGTAATCTGTCATTTATGTGGGTACATAAACCATGTTGATAGTGCTCTATATTCATTATTCAAGCTGAAATTATGTCGCTTACGCCTGAAGAATGCACCAGAATACTTACAATGCTGGAAACCGGCCGGAGTCAGCGCGATACAGCCAGGACTGTCGGTGTGTCGCTGTCAACAGTACAAAGAGTTCTCCGACGTTACGAAGAAACTGGTTCTAACCTACGCAGACCAGGAACGGGCAGAACCAGGTGTACCACAGCACGAGAAGACCGATACTTGGTGAACACCATGCTTCGAAATCGCTTTCTTACAGGAACTGAACTCACAAATCAGTTTCGACGCCTCGGAGGAAGTAACCCAAGTGCATGGACAGTAAGACGTCGCCTTGCTGAATCTAACTTAAAACCCCTTAGACCTGCAAACGGCCCTAAACTGGAGCGTGGGCATCGTATTTCAAGACTAAGATATGCCCAGAGCCACGTAAATTGGAGTATTGAAGATTGGTCAAAAGTTATGTTCTCCGACGAATCAAAATTTATGCTCTACAAGCTCGATGGAAGACACAGAGTGTATCGAAGACCAGGGGAAAGATTCAAGCAAGCACGCATCGAAGAAAAAGTAGCCTACGGTGGTGGGTCTGTACTTGTGTGGGCCGGAATTTCTTCTGAAAGTCGCACAGAGCTGGTGATCATAGAAAACGGCTCTTTAACTAGCGAAAGATATGTGGAAGAAATCCTCAATGATCACGTTGGTCCATTTATGGTCAATTTAGGTGAGGATGCTATATTTATGCATGACAATGCCCGACCTCATACAGGTAGGATTGTGAATGACTACCTTCAAGAGATGAACATTACTCGTATGGAGTGGCCAGCGCGCAGCCCGGATATCAACCCGATCGAGCATGCTTGGGACGAGCTAGGCAGATGCGTAAAACAACGAAACCCTCCCCCAATCACGCTTCGTGAGCTCAAAATTGCTCTCACAGAGGAATGGGAGAATATTCCCCAAAATCGTATAAGGAACTTGGTGTACAGCATGCCAAACCGCGTAAACGCAGTAATGGAAGCACGAGGAGGCAATACGAAGTATTAAAATTCAAGAAAATCGTAATAAAGTTCAAAAATTTCATGTTTCCTATTTTTGTTTTAAGGAGAGATCAGCAGTTTTTTTCTTTATGTAATTTTGTGTTAATAAAATGTATGGTGACTCATATTTTTTTTACTTTCATTTAAGGAGTATTACATTGTCTATTAAATACAATTTATTGCATTAACCTATCATTTTTAGTTTCCGAGATTTTTAACATTCTTTAAGTGACCCGGATTCATTGCTCTCGAGTGTATATATATATATATTTACATTTTTATTTTTACATTCTTCCTTGACATTTAAATCACGCTATTATTTGACATTATAATATACCTACAATTTAACTTTAAATCTTTATTAGTGGCTTTTGTGATCATGATTATTATTCAGAATTGTAATATCAATCACGTCATTTCGTTTATGTTACTTTTTTGTTTTTAATAATTATTCATTTTTATATAGATTCTTTTCTATTTTGTGAATGTGAGAACGCTGTAGGCTTAGTGGACTGTATATTTGCCGACCATAATTATTTTGTTAAGTACCTGGTACTTGTTGAAAGACCTACACTGTCCTCCCATACCTAATAACACTGTTATTTGAAAATATTGTAAAAACCAATTATTTTTAAAAGAGTAACCGTGGAGTTTCTTGCCGGCTCTTCTCCATAGGAAACGACCAATTGGAACCGTGCACCTAGCTTCTGACGTTTCATAAGTGCCCATGTAGGTTTATGTGAAATAAAATATTTTGAATTTTAATTTATGGGAAGCGCTGCGAGTTCTGTAAAGGCAAAAATCATTTGAGGAAGGTTTGCAAGAGAGAGCAGGGAGCAAAATCCATTGGAGAAGTGAGAGAAGATTTAAGTTCTGAAGAAGAGGATTACTCCATAATTACGGAAATCCGGTCTAATAAGAGGTCAGGCCATACTGAAGCTCAAGTACTTTTAACATAAAAGGCAAGTGGATTCCTTTTTTCGGCACCTTAGATACTGGGGCTCAAGAGAGAGGAGTCTCAAGCTATATAAAAATCTTATCGGCTCGGACGATTTATCAGGATTAGTGCCTGCTTCACACCGGCTAAAGTGTTATAATGGGTCACAACTTGTGGAGTATGGAATGGCAGAGTTTGGTTGTATGCAAATAATAAAACCTATAAAATTCACTTTCATATTGTAGAAGCAAATCATGAACCTTTACTGTCAGAGAGAGCATGCATGACGTTAGGCCTCATAAAATATTGTAATACTGGACACATCAAAGATAGAGCCAAAGCTGTCAGTCTTTTTGAAGAATATAAAGACATTTTAGACGGATATGGACAGTTACCGGGTGAGGTGTCACTTGATATTGAAAAATCTGTTCCTGCAAGTATTCAACCTACTAAAAAAGAAAGAAAGAAAAAGTATTTATTGGGACAAACACAGGAAATCTAAATTAAACTAACAGACACTCATTAAAATAAAAAAACGACAACGAGAGCCTATGGCTGTAAGAGAGAAACTCAAACTGCATTACGCCTCTGGACTTGTGTAATGTAACCCGGCCCTTGAGTAGTTTACAGAAATTAATTGGAAACAAGCTGATGATGGTTTCTATTTGAAATATACTACTCACGACCGTGCTGAAGTAAATTTATAAGGTATAATCTGCTAGGAAAAGATTCAATTAAACAAGTACCTTCTTACACAATACAAAGTTTATTGGAATTATACAAAATTTAGGCACACCTACAAACAACGTGGCAAGCCACTAAATTAATATACCTTTCCCTGACACTACGGCATCCACCCACACAACTAGTCTCCGTTCCTAGTGGTATCGGTGAACGCGTGAATTAAGTAAACGACAGTCGGAGAGTTTATAAAAATAACTTTATTTAACTGACAGAGTGACAGTAAAGATAATAATGATCTAATCCTAAAGATACAAGGTTCTTATAGCTAAATTATGCTAAGACGACAATTGTTGCGTGACGACCATGTCCTACATTATAATTACTTATTCACTAGATTTGGAAGAAGCTGTATTGCTGACAAAGCTAATTGTAGTAGGGTTACCACACTTAACTCCTCCCTCCCTAAGAGAGAAATTATCTAAAGGCAACTGTGTAGTCTTTAGGGAATTTCTCTTACAAATTTTAAATAAGTCCCATCTATAAATAATGAAACCTATAACAGAAACTAAGATTATGACGTAAATACTTAGGGTCCATACACTGATATTGTCACTTGTTACACGAATATATGACTCGAAATCACTGACATTTTCACTGTATTTTGCTCGGTTCACTAAGTCCTTGATGTCACCTAAGTCCACCCCTCTAAGATCCATTTGCTTCGCCGGTGGGCTGACGTCACGACGGAGTTCGGGCATCTGTGCTGTTGGCAGGCTGAAGGAGACTGTGCTACTGTTCTCCGGCGTTGTAATGGAGATATCATTGATCTGCAGTGTGCAGTGCTGACTTGGTACTAAGATGTATGTACCTTGCAAGGTGTATTTCCTAGTTTCGTCGTCACAATGTTCCGTTGTCTGGATACTTTTTTCTGTATACACCAACCAGTGGCTTTCAGATATGGGTTGTATCTTGGTTTCTTCTATTTTCACCTGGTGTTGCTGGCAATCCGTGAAATTATGTTTTAGTAACATAAGTTGCTCGACGCATGTTTCCTCTGGGTACTGAAGTACGTTGTCTTCGGAGCAAAGGTATGTGAGGTCGTCTATTTCCTCGCAGCTGTCGACTACGGGCCTGTATTTCGACTTTTTCACCAGTAGGTAAGGATATTTTGGAATAATGACATAGGGTTTTTTTGTGGTAGGGTTAAAAATTGGAATAGGGATAACTTTATAATAGATATATGTGTTACTGTCTACTAGTGGGACTTCAAAAATAAAAACTATTTTACTACTATCTATATACCCCTTAATTTTTATACTACCCTCTAACTTAACTAAGTTATGAATATCTAATGGATAAACTAAAGTATGGTGCGTTTTGATGACCTTCAAAATATTAAATAGTTCCGTAGAGTTAATTATAGATTGATGTAATATGTGTATCTTGCTAAAGGCAATGGCTGTTTCTAGTTCATAAATGATGGTATAAATAGTACGAAAATTATTTAATATTTGGTGCATACTATTCATAATTGAAATCAAATTGGAGTATTTTGTTTGATTTTGAACAAGAGACTGAATTTGTTTAATTTTTAGGTTTAAATGTCTAGTATTGAAATTGATATCGTCTGAAACATTAAGCAATTTATCAAAAGCCCTTTGCATTAACGATACCCTTCGTTCAACGGAATGTTCCCTTTTTCCTAGATTACTTATCTCTAAATCATACTTCCTAGCATCCTCATTATCTAAATTACCTGTTATAACTTTAACAAGAGAACCCAATGGATTTAAAATACCTCTTTTTGTTCGTCTTGATGGTAAAATCTGCTGTAACCTATCTTTAGTTAATTCTACCAGAGAATCTATCTGTACGGTTAATCCTATAAATTCCCTATATATCTCGCTATTACTATTACAAATAATTTTTAACTTATTATATTCTTGTATATTATTCTCGAATTGAAGGGCTAGAGAGTTTAAATCTATTGTTTTTATGATGTCCCAGTGATTATTCTTCATCAGAGCCGTCCCAATCCTGATCGGAACTATCCCGGGATTCTGATCGATTTTCTGGATGTTCAAAGTTGTCCCTTGATCCACTAGGGCGAGAAGTATCGACCACCATCTGTAAAGGACGTTTTACGTTTTTTAATGCTACTCTCGTACGTCTATTTTTAAGCTTAACTGGGACTATGTTCCTGTCGACATTTCCCATGACAGTTGCTTTTTCAAAACGAGGCAACTCTTTAGCTTTTCTAGTCCTAGTATTTTTCATAAAAATTGTGTCCCCATCTACTACACTTGGTATATTATCTTCTCCTCCTTTCTTTTCCCTAACTAAACTTTTATTTCCAATCATCTGGCTGCTCAAGTGTTCGTAAAGAATTTTCAGTCTTTTACGATGGTCTTGTAAAATTTTCTGCATTAAGTTTTTATTCCTATCAATGTCAAAAATATTCCCTGACTCTGTATGTCCGAAAACTACCTCAAAAGGTGTGAAATTTGTGGCACTATGAATTGTGTTATTATATCCCATGATCGCGTATGTCATTACAGATGTAGCATCTAGGCTACTTTGCTCATACTTAGCTAATCTATATATTTCTATTATTGTAGAATGAAAACGCTCTACTATTGCCATTGAATTGGGATTATTTGGTGTTCCAATGTGCTGATCTATTTTATAAAGGTTCAACATTTCTTTGAGTAGTTCGTTATTGAATTCTGTGCCTGAATCACTACTTATCTTTTTGGGTGTTCCATACATACTAAAATATTTTATTAAGGCTCTTACTACCTCTGGTGTACTTTTGTTAGGTATGTAAATAGCTTGTCCTAACTTACTGAATGAGTCCACCACTGTCAGATATTGGTTCTTTTCAATGTATAACAGATCAATAAAAACTTCTTGTAATGGGCCGTCTGGAGTCTGTGTTAACTGTATAAATGGTTTCAGGGGTTTCCTGTCATACTTCATTTTTTTACATTCTTCACAGGCATTAATGATGGCAGTAACTGTTTCCTGCATCTTACTCCACCAGTATGATCTTTTTAATTTAATTAATGTCTCCCTAATACCCCTATGACATGTTTTACCCTGGTGATATTTTAAAACTAAATTCTTTTGCTCATCCTCATCTGTAACGTTCACCACTCTTTCAGTACATTCAACAAATTGTTGGGTTCCCTTTTTATAGAGTGAAGTAATAACGTTGACAAAAGCTTTCCTATGGGAAGGGTCCTCGAAATATATGAAATATTTATGCTTGTAGTCTATGTATTCCTTAAGAAAATCCTTTACTAAATCCTGGTTATTTGTAGGTAAATGAACTTCCAGAATTTTTTGTTTGTCGTTAGAAATGTCTTTTACAGCCAAGCTATCTTTAAACCAGGTAAAAATGTGAATTTGTCTAGGCTTGGTGTCTATCGCTTCATTGAGGATAGGTATACCTTCATGCTCTCTATTGGATATAGAGTTAGCTGTCGCAGCATCGCTTTCGGAATCTGATATTTCAATAGTCTCTATTTCTGGTTCCTTTTTACTAAGTTTTATAATCTCATTAGTCACCTTATTTAAATGCTCCTGCAAGTTTCTTTCGTTTTCATCGACATTTACAATCATCGATTCACAATCATTTGTAACATTTATTTTGATGCGTGATAAGGCATCCGCATTTGTATTTTGTTGACCCTTTTTATAATGGATATCAAAATTATAGTCCTCTAACCGTAATCTCCACCTAGTTAACTTGCTATTTGGTTCCTTTAACGAATTAAGCCAGGCTAATGGTCTATGGTCGGTATAAATAATAAACTTTCTACCGTATAAATAGGGTCTGAAGTATTTGACCGCCCATATTATGGCCAATAACTCCTTCTCTATTGTGCTATATCTAGACTCTGTATCACTTAATTTCCTGCTAGCAAACGCAATTGGTTTATCTGAGCCTATGTTGCCCTGAGACAAAACAGCGCCACTAGCGAAATTTGATGCGTCGGTTGTAAGAATAAAAGGCTTGTTGAAGTCAGGAAATTGCAGTAAAGGTGCATTTGTTAGCAATTCTTTACATGTTTCAAAACTTTTCCTATATACATCATCTATTACTATACTTTTTCCTTTCTTTAGACATGCTGTAAGAGGTCCCGTTATCTTAGAGAAATCCTTGATAAATTTCCTATAATATCCTATCAGACCCAAGAAACTTTTTATCTCCGTGACTGTTTTAGGTATTGGGTATTTTAGGATAGCTTCTATCTTATCATTATTAGGCTTAAGGCCGTCTTTTGTAATTGTATGTCCTAGGTATATAACTTCTTTTCTTAGAAACTCGGACTTATCTAGTTGAACTTTTAGATTTGTTTTTCTAAATCGATCAAAAATTGCTTTGAGCTTACCGATGTGTTCCTGTAGGCTTGTTGAAAATATGATTACGTCATCTAAATATATTAGGCAATGTAACCCTTGCAACCCTCTAAGTACACTGTCCATTGCTCGTTGGAAAGTAGCAGGCGCTGTTTTTAAACCAAAAGGCATTCTGTTAAATTCATATAGCCCAAATGGTGTTGTAAATGCAGTTTTCTGCCTATCCTCTTCTTGGATTTGTAATTGATGATAACCAGAGGCGAGGTCCAAAGTTGAAAAATACATACTCTTTCCCAACTTATCAAAAAGGTCATTGATATTTGGCAAAGGGTATTTATCATCTATAGTTATATCGTTTAATCGTCTATAATCCACTACCATTCTCCATTTCTGTTGACCTGACGCGTCTAACTTTTTGGGAACTAAGTGAACTGGTGCACTCCAAGGAGAGTTTGATTCTCGGATTACATCGTCACCTAACATCTTATCTACTTGACGCCTAATTTCTTCTGTTTGGGCTGGCGGTAACCTATACGCTTTGACGTTAATTGGATCTTCGTTCGTAGTTCTAATCCTATGCTTGACGTCATTCGTAAAAGACAACGGTATGTCCTCACAATAAAAAATATCCTTATATTCCTCACAAATATTCCATACCATGTTTCTTTCTTCCTCATTCATGTGATTTAGTCGTAATTTGCTAAGATTTTTTAATAACAAATCACCCAATCCATCCCGTTCGCTTAGGTTATTAACTGCTAAGTCGCTATCATTACACTGCTCTACCTTAAATGGACTAGTGACCTTAAGGATCATTTCTTTGTTTTTACAATTTTGAATAACCGTATATGCAAACCCATTAATGCAGTTTACTAAAGCACAGGGCATCCTTATTCCATCGGTTAATTCTTTATAATCCAAAATGGCCTCGCCATAAGTTAAATTAACTGGAAGGTTAACTTTTACTTCACAACGTGCTGGCAAAACATATGTAAATGTTGATGAATAGACGAACGGTATGTTTGTTGTTTTTGTGCACAACGTTGACATTTCGTAGTCAATTTTTGCGCCCAATTGTTTCATTAGATTACTTCCTATCAAACCATCGTAGTTACTATCCACATCGTAAAGATAAAACTTATGATTCTCAGAACATTTAAAAATGTTAGGTAATTGTGTACAAATAACTTGTGTATGTTCGCTAATACCATGTGTGCTAACGACATTAAAACGCTCATTACACATATTATTTCTAAAGTATTGATTCGCTACATTCGGTCCGATAAAAGACCGAGTGCTGCCAGAGTCTAACATAAAAACTGCATTTCCTAACTCAGGAATTATAATATATGGCAAAGAACGAAAACTAGTACAATTTAAAACTATGTGCTCTCTCTGTTCGAGGCCCTTAGATGAAAATTTTCCGCCCATACGGGTTCGTCCGAAGTACTTGGTTGTAGTTCCCTTTCAAACGCAAACTGATTATTATTATCGAATGAATCATTGTTTGTATAATTGACACGTCTAGAACTCGCAGTTCGCATAGTAACATCGGTGTTTGCACTTGTATTTGCAACCGGTGCATTATGTGCCGACGTCCATCGCCGGTCATGCTGACTCGGCGTCCTTGCGGTTGACCTAGTCTGTGGCGGAATTCGATTTTGTGCAAAATGCGAAATCCTTGATTGAAACGATGTGTTCGCTAAACCTGACTGGCTTACATTATTTTGTGAACTATGAGGTATATTCGGATTTGCCTGTCTTATTTGTGAATTATGGTTTTCCGTAAATTTCCTTGGCGGCTTATTTCTGCTATTTTTCAGATCATAAACCGTTTGGAAGTTTTGCTCTTCTAATACAACCCTTAAGGCATCCTCCAACGTCGTTACATTTCTCAATCGTACTAGCCTAACTAAATACGCTGGTAAATTGTATAAAAAAACATTCAGCGACGAATTAGTATAAATGTGCTGTTTGGCTTGACGTACATTGATATTGCTTATCGTTTCGTTGGTTTTTGCAATAAGAATACTACGTATGTTTTGTATCCTATGGCAAAAATCTACATTACTTTCATTTTGGTTAATTTTCAACGATTCCAACTCCAATACTAAACATTCTTCGGTCCTAGGATCCCCGAAATGTTGTACTAATAAATCTTTTAGTTCGTCCCAATTATTTATTTGATCCCGCTCTCCTACTAGGTTCGCGGCTTTATCCGAAAGTTTACTTGTTACGACGTGATATAAGTATTCGTTCTGAGCATCTCCTCCTCGGAACTTATTTAATATATATTCGCATTTCTTAATGAACAGTGGGAGTTGTCTAGCATCGCCACTAAATTCCGGAATAATGCTAGTCATTGCTGACGGAATTGGTACGATCTGATCCATTGTTATTGAAACACGAAACGCTATACACCCGGAAAATACCTACTTAGTGACACAGTTTAATAAGAAAATTGTATCGTAATGAACTGTAGGTACTAAACAATTATGCCTACCTAAATGCTTTTTCACGAGATTTGTATCGTAATGACAAAAATGTACAAAACTAACTATATCTACCTATTTATTCTATCACAAAAGTTCTATCGCAATAAAATATATTATGTAAGTTACCCGGTTATTGTCTGACCCCTAATAACACAAACACATATATCTAATCAAAGAGGAAATCATAAAGGAAAACAGAAAGGATAGTGAAAAAGTTCTACTCACAGTCCCGAAGTTACTCCCATCTCCTCCTTGGACTATTATCACCACACTCAGCGTCAGCCTCTCGATGAAGTTGCTCAATAAATTTATTTGTTCGGCGATCTCTGTTAAACTGTTGGAACAGACGTCACAGCAGATTGTAGAATTTTATACTATACTGAGTGACTACAGAGATCCTACCGGCTGCGCCAATTAAGTAAACGACAGTCGGAGAGTTTATAAAAATAACTTTATTTAACTGACAGAGTGACAGTAAAGATAATAATGATCTAATCCTAAAGATACAAGGTTCTTATAGCTAAATTATGCTAAGACGACAATTGTTGCGTGACGACCATGTCCTACATTATAATTACTTATTCACTAGATTTGGAAGAAGCTGTATTGCTGACAAAGCTAATTGTAGTAGGGTTACCACACTTAACTCGTGCAATGAGACAATAGCAGTTTCTCAGAGTCGCTATAGCGAGTCCGTGAGGCGAACCACTTAATAACCTCTAGCTCAACCGTACACGTATGACCTATTTGTACTGTGCTCATAAGGGGAAAATAACTAATATGCTAAGCAAACCCGAGACACCATATTCTTACAACAAAAAACACTTTGTGGTCTTAACACAAAAGGCCTAACTCTCTCATAGGTTAAATTATAATATTACACAGATAACACTCTCAGTAGACTTCGAGTTGAACTCTCATATGACTCTCTCAGTTGACGGATTCTCCGTCCTTGGCTTCGCTGACAGGAGAAACCTGTCAACACACGCGAACGTGGCCTACGGATTAGATGGTGACGCTTTCGTTACCTGGAGTGGCGAACTTCCCCCATCACCTGGATTCGGCTAGGTAAGGCCTTCCTGAACGTCGGATGACCACACCGCAAGGGATAAATTCAAAGCCGCCTGCGCTCTGATGGATTTCTAATCATCACACAACGGCGCAACACCAAGGCATCAACTTAATCGCGCATAGCACCAATCTGAAGAGAGGCTAGCATAACAGCTAGACCTGTAACGTTAATGTTTAAAACTTTTAAGACTGATTAGCAAATTAAGAACACTAATTGTTTTAATTGTAGATTGCGCCAAATATCGTTAAAAATCTAGTAAAAAATCATCGTCTTTGATAATTATTATACCCCATTAGTTTGAATAACTTAGACAAGTTCAAATAACGTAAAAAAAACAGCTATTACTTACATTTTATCGCGTTATGCGACATAAATGTAACTGAACAACACATTTTTATTCGAAGCTTCTAGGTTGGTCTCATAGCAAAAAAAAATCATATTCATGAGTAGGTACTTTTACCCCTCCAACTATGGCTAAGCAATTCAAAATAACGGGGTTTAGAATACAGGTTTAATTGGTGTGCATCACTTTTTACGTAATATTTAATAAGATTACAAAATCACACGACGATGTCGTTTAAGTCTTTTTACGTTACAAAGAAGGATGTTATGTTTCTACACGGTTGACAATGATAAATGCCGATATCAACATGAAGTCCTAAGCTGGGATATTAATTATTATTATGTGATTCCTCAAAATTACTTTCCTAAAATAATCGTACTTAATAAAGCAATATGATAAGTGAATCAAAATAATAGCTTTTTATTAACCTCCTGGATAAAATGAATGGCCTAAAGATCCATTAAATAAAACTAATATTTATTTTTATACGTATTATGTACTATTCCTTACAATTCCTATCTGTTATCTGTTCTGTTACATTAAATTTATTTTCATATCTTTTTCATATCCGTTACGTACAATTATTATGAATAACACCCTAAAATGGTGCAGTTTTGGATTAACTCCACAAGATAAATTACTTCATCTCTCGTCATAGGCTTTCTGCTCTTCTGTAAATAGGTAAAACAAATCCCACAATCATTAAAATTTCGCCATAAGTCAAAAACTTAAAAACGAACAAGATTACTTACTGATATAGTATCTATATGTTATAATATTTGTAAATACAATTTCTAGTTATTTTTGATAATGTATTTTATTATTTATTTAGTAGAAGGATTTTTATTTATATCAAAACCGAAACCACACCACACACCCAAACCGCTTTGCGTTGTCTTGAAATGTCTCGGCGACGGCGTAGACTTGGCGTCATAGATTATTTCCTTTGTTTAATTTATATACTTATACTTTACATTTTTAATTATTTTTATATAAAAAATGAAAAAAAACATTTAAAAATATAAAACATAGTAGCCCGCCGGTATCGGGAACAGGGTCCAAGCTACCGGCGGTCAGGGCTCCTGAGAGAGGAATCTCCTAACGATACGCGCCGTGTCCAGGAGTACCGCTTTCTGGATCAAGCCCTTGATCCAGCTGCCTAACGAAAGTCTCCTCAGATATTGGTCGAGGCTCTTGGTTATTATGCCATTGGCTGTCACGACTATCGGCACAATGATTGCTGTATCCACATCCCACATGTCGACAACCTGGCGAGCCAAGACAAGATACTTAATCTGCTTATCTTTTTCAGCTTTCAGGAGGTTCTCGTCATGCAGGACCGTTATGTCAATAATCATTGCGCGCCGCTCTCCTCGATCCACCACCACTATATCAGGCATATTGGCAACAATAGTCCTGTCAGTGATGATGGACTGATCTCAGTACAATGTGATATTTCTATTTTCGAGAACTGGGTCGGGCATATACCTGTAGTACGGTACTTCCGATTCCACAAGGCTGTATTTCAGAGCAAGTTGCTGATTGATAATCCTGGCTACAAGGTTGTGTCTATGCAAGTACTCTTTGTTAGCTAGACGAGAACACCCGGAGATAATGTGTCGGATTGATTCTCCCGGACGGTGGCATGCACGACAGATGTCAACCGTGCCGTCCTTCACAATGAATCTCCGGCAATTGTTCGTCATCATAACTTCGTCCATAATTGCACAGACAAAACTTTCGGTTTCCCCAAAGAGGTCACCAAAACGCAGCCAGGCTACGGACGCTAATAAATAAACATCGGGTCCATGTAGGGCCCGGAAGTAGCGTCCGTGAAGCTCCTTACTCTGCCATACCTCCTTGCGATCGTCAGTGTCAAGTACTACAGGCTTGCGCCAGTTCTCTTAAGCCAACGAGAGCGGGGTAAAGCCCTTATCCACCGCGACCACATCTCGAAGCATCCCCACGTTGGCTTCTAGGAAATATTCCCTGAGACTGCATATCTTGCGATTGTGGATGGTCTTAGATTTTAAAAGCCTCGACCTCCACACTTTCGCGGGATATACAGTCTCATTGCCGATGACCGTGGGTGATGCATTCGATATGCAGTCAGCAGCGTACGGACCCTCCTATCCAGGGCATCGAGTTCGGTCTGAGTCCATTTGAGTACGCCGAAAGAGTACATCAAAACCTGCATGACCCAACCGATGAAGGCGCGCACCTTGTTTCCGCCTGATAGAAGACTATTAAATATTTTCTTCAGGCGGCCAAATAATCGCTCCTTCAACGATTGCTTCATGTCAGTAACATTGATGCCCAACGCTTCCGACATACCCAAATACTTATAAGTTTCGGTTGCGGAGAGGGCTATGTTTATGGAATCCGAGAGTTGAGTTCCCACGGATTCCACAATCTCCCCTCGCTTTACATGCATGACCGCACATTTATCCACACCAAATTCCATCCTGAAGGCTCTACTGAAAGTTTCAGTTACTTTCAGTAGCTCCATCAGTTGGAAATTGTTGGGAGCTAAGAGTTTTAGGTCATCCATGTAGAGGAGGTGAGATATAACCTGACCACCTCTCCTCAGCCGATAGCCTAGGCCTGAATACTCCAGCAGTGTGCTAAGAGGATTCAGGGCTAAGCAGAACCAAAGTGGACTTAAACTATCGCCCTGGAATATTCCTCGCTCGATCCTTATCGGTTCGCTATTCCTCTGGATATTTAGACATCCTGGATAGCGAAGGACCGTCCTCCATTGCCCCATACACGACATCAGGAAAGTGCGCAGAGTTGCATCTACTTTTAAATACAACTCCAGCACCCTCATGAGCCATGTATGTGGCATCGAGTCATAGGCCTTCTTATAATCTATCCAACATGTCGACAGATCCTTTCGGGAACGACGAACCTGTTGGCTAATGGCCATATCAATGAGGAGGAGCTCCTTAGTACCGCGGGATCCGTTCCTACATCTATTTTGAGAGGCAAACATGATGGAGTTGGTGTCTATATGTTTGTTAATTTTAGCTCTCAAAATAGATGTAAGAACTTTATAGACCGTCGGTAAACATGTGATCGGTCTATAATTTTTGGGTTCCGCGGTGCTACCAGATTTATAGAGCAGGTGGGTAACTAAGAACTGGGGTAGCGATCCAGACTCCCATGCAGTCTGGTACTGAGCCGCCAAGCGAGCGTGCGACCTTATAAACCATTTGATCCAGAAGTTGTGCAGACCGTCCGGCCCTGGAGATTTCCAGTTAGGCAAAGGACGGACTGCACGAGCTACATCTTGGGGGCAGATGGTAATAGCCCCCATTTCTGGTATAAGATTGCAGGCTCGCTCGACTTCCCGTGTCCAATCACCTTCGGTGTGGCTGACAGGCGCCGACCAGATACTCCGCCAGAAAGAACACATGGCATCATCATCCAGAAGGCGCATGTCAGCCACACCTTGGTCCGGTCGCTCCCAAGCCCTATAAACCCACCTTTCATCATTCTAGAAAATGCGATTCTGAGTGTATCGCTCTACTCGCCGATTATACCTACGAATACGAGGTTTTCGGTCTGCCCATTCATACACTTTCTGCTTCAGGAAGTCGATGCGCTCTCTGATACGGGCCATATAGTCCTGAGGACTGATGTCAGTCCCTAAGAACGCCCGCCTTACAAAGCGCATTACTCTAGGGCGAGTGTTGCCCTCCCTGAAGCAGATAAGTTTACCGATGAGCGCTCTGGCCCCACCAATACAGCGCTCAATTCTGCACTGCCAAGCTGGTACGGCTAGTTTCGGTCGTGTAGCTCTAGAGTAATTTGCAAATTTGACGTGAGCTACACGACATGCCGCTACAGCCGCGCAGTACAGAATCGAATGAGTATTAGTGAGGTCTTTGCAGTAATCAAAATAGTTTGATAGCTGCGAATCCAGAGCCGCCACCAGCGCCCTACTTTTGTTATGCATGGGCAGACGAGGTAAGCGTGGTCTAAGTTCGGGCGACATGAACCGGTATTCCCGAATCGCACCCTCCAAAGCACTCCTTAATTCCTCATTGCATTGGGTACTTACGTTTGTAGCGCTGTCATCAATCCCCTCGTCAGCTTGACTTGTAGATACCTGTGGTGGTACTATAACACTCTACTCCACATTTCATTTCGTAGGCGATCAAGTACAGTGTCATCCAACATATGATTACGCTGGATGACCCGCACCTGATCCGATAGTCGTTGTGCCGAAACGTTGACAGCTGGCTCAAGCACCTGAAAAAGAGAGAGCTTCCGAACACGGTACGCGGTCAGGTTGTTTCCCCCCTCTGTAGCCCCATAGTATGAGCGCATGACGTTCTCGTTGATAGATTGTGTCCATCTCATGCGCTGCACACTTCCGCCGAGAGCTGGGATCCTATCAGAGGCCGGTGGGCCTCGAGGTCCTAAGCCGTCCGGCGGCCGGCGTCCTCTCCGTCGACAAGCAGGTAAGCAGGTGGTGGCGTCGTGGGCGGGAAGAAATACTCGTCTCTCGAGCTCGACAAGTCACAGCGCTGACAGTGGGGCTGGGTACTGGCGGCGGCGAGGCGGAGCTAAGCGATGAGTCCGGAGGACCACCTCCGGACTCATCGCTCAGCTCCGCCTTGCCGTGCGTGCTCTTGCAGCTGATCTCGTCAACATTTAGTTTTCAGTTTTGTTGGAGGTGACATCTGTCAGTTCATCTTCGCTATGGCATTTTTCATGAGTCTGGTTCTATATTTCTATAGTTCATTTTTATGTTTTATTTATAGGGTGTTTTCTCGTAGGCCTGTTTTCGGCTTCTGATTTATCAAAAAAACTGCGTCTAAAATGAATAAAACTATGAAAATAAAAGTAACTATTTTTTTGATGTGTTGACGCTAGTGTTACCAGCTTATTTATTATTATTATTATAGCGTTTTGTTAACAACACTTTAGTAACACTGGCAATTAAGGTTGAAATGTAGGTTATAAAGAACAAAAACATTTTCTTAGCTAAAAAACCGTAATTTATGTAAAGCTAACATTATACTCTCTCCTTGTCCGAGACGGTTTAACAGTGTAGTAGTCTACGACTTGTGTTCCGGCGTCGCCACAATATTAATAGAAAATAAAAAAATTGGCAACACTGCCCGAGTGACATGTCAAAATTTTGTTCCGTAATTTAAAATTAGTTTTAATTATTTTTAAGTGTAATTATAGTGAAATAATATAATTAAATGTAAAATAACTGCATAAATAATCAGGATTATTGTTTTCCTGCAATTATTCATAGTAAAACACAGTGTTTGGTTGCCCACCGTTACCGGTAACCTATCACGAACAGCTGATGTTCGACCTGCGGTTTTAAACGGGGAGTATTGTTACTTTTATTATTTAACTAACACACAATCGTCTCATAGACTTTGTAACAGGCCGTCATTGACCCTTAGGTCAGTGGGTCGTCTTAGGGGCGAATCTTTTCTTGGTTGTCTTGGCACTCAACAGTGGGTCTAAGTTGCTTTGTTACCTATAAGATAACGAAACTTATGTAGTGAATTTTCGAAATACTTTTAATCTATATTATATTAGAATAAACACCACAATAACGTTGTTTACCGTTATTGTATCGTCAGTTTTATCCCTGTAAAACAATTTTTTTATCTAGGCATCATATTCACATGTGGAAAAGTAAATTCATAAAAAATAGAATCAATATAACTTAGTATCTACTCAAATCAAGTTGCATTTTAATAAGATTTAGCAGCCTACCTCATTTCTCTATAAAACAATATTAACTTCTCCCTTTTTTTTTCCTATTTTAATTTCTAGCTATCTTTTTTTTTTGTTTGTGTTTCTCTGCCTAAGTTGTTCTTACCGTTCTTTTCATTCTACTTTCGGTACTAATTCCTGAAACCATGCCTGTGATGACTCGTAAGGCTTTTGCTCAGGAGTTGGAGCTTAAATGGAGAACGGCCGTTCAAGATCTTGAGGCTTCAAACAGTAAATGTCAACAGCTGTTACAGGAGATTGATGAAAGTGAGAAGGAAGTCGAAAAGGTCGATTACAAAAACACAGGCTTGAAGCGGGAGCTAGTGAACCTTCATCAGCAATACCTGGATGTTGTTGATGAACGGGACGAACTGCGGGTGGTCACAAATGGTTTCAACAACTGTAGTAACATATATGAGGAGGCTTTATGTAAGATTAGGGATATAGAGGAAGAATTAATTCATGCAAATGTACGAATTACAAATTTACAGAAGTTAAAAGAATGTACTCAGGCTAAGGAAAATAATAGCTTGTATAATGAATTATTACACAATACTTGCAACCCGAATTCCTTAATAACAATAGACCTTACTGAAGATTCTATAATGAAACATAATAATAATAGTTATAAAGTAAGTCAAAACAAAATTAAAAAATATGCAAAGTTAAATAAAATCATAATTCAAAATTCAAAATTCAAAAGTCATTTATTCAAACTAGGCTGAGAATCAGCACTTTTCGAACGTCAAAATTACATAAGACAGTCCCCCAAAACGCCCACCCTTCACCACTTCCTAGTACTTTTGCTGGGAAGAAGAAGTGGCGCAACAAACTCCCCAGCAGCACAGCTGTCTGTTCAGTTAGAAAAAAATAAAAAATGATTCTATACAACAGTATGCAAGACAATTTACAATATGCAAAAAGTAATTTAAATTAAATAAATAAATGCAATAAAGGAGATGGGAAACGGTGGGCCTAAATGTAATAAGTTAAGATATGATCTAAAAAATTAGTCATATTTTTCTATCTTAGAATATGAAAAATCACCTCAATTCTCAATCTGGAAGCGGAGAAATATGGAAAAGATAGTTTTCGTGAGATTACCGATTGAGTAATCGATTACACAGTTACGAAAATAAAACCTTTGCACTAAATAATTAACTCAAAGTAATTAAATGCACTTTATACACTTATGTGCAATATAGTGCATATAATTACAGTCATATTAATAAATAAAATATCAATTAATTACTGAAAAAACAATATTAATGATTATCGATTTCATATCGATTAAAATTAGTTTTTTATTTTTAGTCTATGTCACTGGCATGACAGCTGACTGACACGGACACTAGACAGTTGCCAACGTAGTATCCCTATGTAGTCTGTGGTTGCCAACTGCTCTAATGATCTCGTTTGCTTACTCGTTTCGTGTTTTCCGATGCGTTTTGAGTGCTTTCCCGATTGTTCTTCATTTTTCATGACCTTTGCTTTGTATTTTACGGATTCCGACCCTGTCTACCTCGTACGACACACTGGACACCGAAGATCGCTCACACGTTTGACTTGGAATTGTTATTTTGGATTTTACCTCCGGATTGTGTATTGGGTATTGTTGAAACCACGGAATAGAAAAAACAGTGAAACTATGGATCGCTGTGTGATTTGTAAGACAACAACTGATCACTGCAATACACTGGGTCGACGACCCTTACCCGATGAAACAATTCTGTCAGTGATTCGGCAATGGCTCTCGTACAGGAAGAGAGGCTATAGTAATGCATTACTGTAAATTGTATTGTAGGGAGACGAACTGTAGGCTACTGCGCTCATATAATCTGCATTATATGGTATCTTAGCTGGGCTAGGTACCAAGATCATATAGCACCACCTGCACAATTCCTAGACGACATTTTAATTATAATTAAAGACGAATAAAACACTATAATACTTAAATGAATTTGTTTTTTATTTTAGACATCCTTTCCGTAACTCCATACCTGTTACCTACATAGGTAGGTAGGACTGAAGTCATTGACGTTCATTCATATGATTTATCAAATATGTCCTACTAAATAATTATAATAACTATTAGTGCAAAAGCACATATTTTGCACTTCAGGAATCAGCTGTTAGTTAAAGATTGTAACATAACCTCACTTTTACATAATCTCTTTTATCTCTGTTCTCAGATTGACAAAATCCGCAGAATTTTCAGTGAAAGGCTGATAATATATAAGCTATTAATTGACACCACTTTCATCTTTTTACAACCAGGCCCAAGATTGTATGTAATCGTTTCAGTCTCCTTTAAGAATCAACAAAAACACAGATCCAATAATACTAAACTAAGTAAAGAACGTGGTTTTCTTATAAATAAATGAAAAAACTATCCAATTAAATTAGAAGACAATAAGCAATCCACAATTCCACGACAGTACCGAAGCGCTCGGCCGATACCCAACCAAATGCGTGTAACGAAACCATAGCGCGATCTATTTCGATCCCAACGCCATCTATCGAGCATAGTGACAACTCGGATTATTTATCTATACTCCGTTCGGGCATTTTCTTTGTACTAAAAGTTTTATTATATTGATATTATTTTTTTCATACCTTTTTACTATTTATTTACTTTTTTCCGATGAATTAAAACAATAACATGAACCGAACTCTTGTAACGATCGACACCATTGCGCGATCACCAACTCGACATTATAGTACTAATAGAATTATCTATACTCCGTTAGAGCATTTTCTTTGTACTAAAAGTTGTATTATATTATATTTTCATACCTTTTTACTATTTATTTACATTTTTCCGATGAATTTTCAGTACTGAATTGATGCCGACTCTTGACCAATAGATGGCGCTGTATGTTCGGAATAAATTTTATTTTTTGTAATAAAAACTATTCTATGTCCTTTCTCAAGTTCCAAACTATGTCTGTAACAAATTTCACACAAATCGGTTCAGTAGTTTAGGCGTGAAGCAAAGACAGACAGACAGACAGACAGACAGAGTTACTTTCACATTTATAATATTAGTTTGGATTTAAAAAGTAAATATTGTTTTTAAATAATTTCATCACTACCTTCCGTTTAGGATCATTACCTTCAGTTTCAAAGCTGAAGGTAAAAGAAGGTGATGATGCTGAGGGTAATGACATTTTAGGACATTTTAGTCTGTAACCCTATATCCGTAAATACGACAGAGTCGTATAGAAACAAAAACAGCATTGTGAAATTTCACTAATTAGTAGTAATTAAAAAAAAAACGTGTCATTCTTTAATATAATTGATAAATTTATCATTTATGATTTAATTAGGTAAATTAAGGGTTTGCCTTTTAATTAAATATTACATTGGGTAGATTGCATTTAGAAGAAATTTATATAATTTTAATTATTTTTTCAGATTGCTGTTTTTGATACTTACGTTTAAATATTGCTGGATTTGATTCTAAACAAACACCAGATTGCTGCTTTTGTTATTAGCTATGTCAAAGATTGCTGTCTTTGATTATAATAATGCAACACGTAATTTAGGGTTGTCACTCAGGCGATAAGTCCCCTCTTTGAGGAGTGGCTGGAGAGGCGCCACGGCGTCCTCACCTTCCGCCTGACGCAGGTCCTCACCGGACACGGCTGTTTCGAGAGGTACCTGTTTCGGATAAGGCGGGAGGAAACGCCCGGGTGTCATCACTGCGTGGATCGCCCGGAGGACACGGTGGAGCATACGGTGGAGGTATGCCCGGCTTGGGCAGAGCACCGCCGTGTCCTCGTGGAGGCGATCGGTGGCGGGGATCTCTCGCGTCCGGCCCTGGTCCAGGCCATGGTACGGAGCGAGAGGGCATGGGACGCCGTCACCTCCTTCTGCGAAGCAGTAATGCTCGCGAAGGAGGAGGCGGAGTGCGTGAGGGAGAGGCAATAATAGGGACGTACTAGTTCTTTCGAAAAAACATTCCGACCGTTTCCAGTCAATTATAAAGCGAGGAAAAGTGGTATTGAAACCGAAAATCGTGCTGGACTATAATAAGGTAAAACGAGCTGTCGATTTGTCCGACCAAATGGGGGCTTATTCCACGCCGTTAAGAAAATCGGTGAAATGGTACAAAAAAGTTGCCATAAACTTGCTATTAAACACTGCAGTTATCAATGCACTAGTATTATATAAAACAGTAACCGGGATAAAAATCCAAATTGTTAAATTTAGGAAACAGGTGTTGAAGGGCCAGTTAATGAGAAGTGAAGCCAATTTAATTCATCAAACTATCCCCGAAAAATTAAACCTTAACAGCTGTGTAGTTCAACTTTACCCAGATTCTAACTAGCTAAATAAATTGTAACAATATATAATATTTCACAAGACATAAATAGTAATTTCATGGAAAAATATAAAATAAGACATTATCTTATTACACTTTTTCCTTTAGAACTTTCATTAAAAAGTCTTGTCCCGACATTATTTGTCATATTTTTCTAAGTTATATTTTTTTTACTAAAAACCAAATACAATGTAACTGTCTGCAGGGCCGGGCCCAATAGAGGTGCTTAAAATCGCCTCTGACTCGCGGTCATATGGTGCCCCCCACGGCCCCAACGGAACTATTGTATGTCGACCAAATGGTGTCCCCCACGGCTCCAACAGAAAGACTGAAAAATTAAAGCGGCGTTCAACGTGTTAAATAATTACATGCATTTCTTAGTTAGTCACCATAGTGACAAGTTTATATTTTTTGATACCAACATTTTTGTTGATAAGCTAAGGTCGACTAGGGATACTGTGTATCTGCCTATTAGTTTTAGACGTCAAATAGCTAGGTTATTAGCTTTTAATATTAACCCAGACATAAGTAGTATGTCGATTCATTTATAATTAGCACCACAATTAGTAATAATACTAATGTTAAGGTGGTTAACTCAAATAGCACTTAATAACAAAAAAGTATTTTCTAGCACTGTAGTTAACTGTACAAAAGGGGCTAAGCAGAAATCCTTGAAATTATTTCATCAAAATATTCAAGGTTTTTCTTCCAAACAATTGGAAATTGAATTGTTTTTAGAAAAAACAATGTTTGACATTATTTGTTTAACTGAGCATTGGTTAAAAGATTATCAAATGTTAATTAACTATGAAAATTTGTAGTGTGGCCAGTTGCTTTTACCGAAAATCAATGCGGCATGGTGGTTCACTAATCTTAATTAAGAGTTGTATTAAATCAAAAACCCGTAATGACATAGTTGAACTATCGGTTGAACATAGCATTGAACTGTCTTGTGTTGAGCTAGATAAGCATGTCATAGTGTGCGTTTACAGACCCCCTAATTATCAAAACTACTCTATATTTGAGTCAGTAATGGAAGATGTTTTGGCAAAACTTGCAACTGGTAATAAATCAGTAATTATCTGTGGTGACTTTAACATTAATATTTTAGAAAAAAATTCAATTACCACCAGATTTCTAAATTTGTTCAAATCATTCAATTTGTCAAATGTGTTTGTAGAACCAACCCGAATAACTACGACTACTGCTACATGTATTGATAATGTGTTTTGTTGCTGCGAATATTTAGATAAAGCTATAGTTAACTATCTCCCTTCTGATCGCAGTGGTCAAACCATAACTTTTGAGTCCAACATTCCAATGCAAAAAGTGCAGATATAATACAGACCAATAACATCTGTTAAATTAAATAAATTTAATAGCACTTTAGTTTGTAAGTTAAGTAATCAGGACCTTACAATGAACAATGTTAATATTTTGTATAAAGAATTCTTTTCGTTAGTCCAAACCAAGTTCGATAATTCTTTTAAGAAGAACACTAAGATTATCAGCCCTAAGTTTTTATTTAGTGACTGGGCAACTGAAGGACTCAGGAAAAGTAATCTGCTTCGAAATTGTCTTTAGTATTAATACACTCGAGAGCAATGAATCCGGGTCACTTAAAGAATCCTAAAAATCTCGGAAACTAAAAATGCTAAGTTAATGCAATAAATTGTATTTAATAGACAATGTAATACTCCTTAAATGAAGGTATTAAAACTTCTTAGTTATTGTAAAGTTATATCATAAAAAAAAACAAATTTGAAAAAGGGCCACTTTCGAAGATGGAACTACGAAATTACAGCATTTGGTTTTGCTTTTGTTTGTAATCTGTCATTTATGTGGGTACATAAACCATGTTGATAGTGCTCTATATTCATTATTCAAGCTGAAATTATGTCGCTTACGCCTGAAGAATGCACCAGAATACTTACAATGCTGGAAACCGGCCGGAGTCAGCGCGATACAGCCAGGACTGTCGGTGTGTCGCTGTCAACAGTACAAAGAGTTCTCCGACGTTACGAAGAAACTGGTTCTAACCTACGCAGACCAGGAACGGGCAGAACCAGGTGTACCACAGCACGAGAAGACCGATACTTGGTGAACACCATGCTTCGAAATCGCTTTCTTACAGGAACTGAACTCACAAATCAGTTTCAACGCCTCGGAGGAAGTAACCCAAGTGCATGGACAGTAAGACGTCGGCTTGCTGAATCTAACTTAAAACCCCTTAGACCTGCAAACGGCCCTAAACTGGAGCGTGGGCATCGTATTTCAAGACTAAGATATGCCCAGAGCCACGTAAATTGGAGTATTGAAGATTGGTCAAAAGTTATGTTCTCCGACGAATCAAAATTTATGCTCTACAAGCACGATGGAAGACACAGAGTGTATCGAAGACCAGGGGAAAGATTCAAGCAAGCATGCATCGAAGAAAAAGTAGCCTACGGTGGTGGGTCTGTACTTGTGTGGGCCGGAATTTCTTCTGAAAGTCGCACAGGGCTGGTGATCATAGAAAACGGCTCTTTAACTAGCGAAAGATATGTGGAAGAAATCCTCAATGATCACGTTGGTCCATTTATGGTCAATTTAGGTGAGGATGCTATATTTATGCATGACAATGCCCGACCTCATACAGGTAGGATTGTGAATGACTACCTTCAAGAGATGAACATTACTCGTATGGAGTGGCCAGCGCGCAGCCCGGATATCAACCCGATCGAGCATGCTTGGGACGAGCTAGGCAGATGCGTAAAACAACGAAACCCTCCCCCAATCACGCTTCGTGAGCTCAAAATTGCTCTCACAGAGGAATGGGAGAATATTCCCCAAAATTGTATAAGGAACTTGGTGTACAGCATGCCAAACCGCGTAAACGCAGTAATGGAAGCACGAGTAGGCAATACGAAGTATTAAAATTCAAGAAAATCGTAATAAAGTTCAAAAATTTCATGTTTCCTATTTTTGTTTTAAGGAGAGATCAGCAGTTTTTTTCTTTATGTAATTTTGTGTTAATAAAATGTATGGTGACTCATATTTTTTTTACTTTCATTTAAGGAGTATTACATTGTCTATTAAATACAATTTATTGCACTAACCTATCATTTTTAGTTTCCGAGATTTTTAACATTCTTTAAGTGACCCGGATTCATTGCTCTCGAGTGTATATGATGCGAAAATCCAAATGTTTCTTTTCTCACACCATTGCCATAGCTCCCTAGTAATATCATAAATATGTTTTGTAAGGCGCTGTAGATAGCTCGAGGACCGTCATGAAGTTAACGGTTGTGAAGATAGCAACGCGCGGGCGGCGGCGCGTCCAGCTCCAATATTGCACCGAGGGTTCGCTCTCTTGGCTCGCGGACACCGACGGCTCAACATCAACTTAGCATTTTGTACTACATATTATTATAAGTGTATTTTTAATTAAACATGTTATAATCTTTACGTTGTTTTTCTGAGTTCTTACAACTCAGAAGCGGGAAGAACTATTGCAGCCCACGTAAGTGTTTTAAATAATAACTATTGGTGTACTGATCAAGTACCCTGTTTGACTATTGTTTGAATTTATTTTACACTTGCATTTCACTTGACTGTGTACCCTATATATTGCTTCACGTGATTATTTTACAATAATGGGACACCATAAAAAAAGTAAACGTAAAAATAAGGACGAGAGTGACAATGAGAAATCTTTGCGTCGCCGTTTAGTCAAAGATGTTAGTACACGTAGATTACTAGAACGCGTAGTCTTATTGGAAAATCAAGTCTTGCAAGGCAGAAATAGCGTAATACCCGCATCGGAGGGTAGTTCGGGCGACGCGTCGAATGAGGCAAATCAAGGCGCAGATGCCCCATCTGGTGGGAGTTCCACTACGCAGCCGTCACTACCCGCGGCATCGGTGATAGCCCCGTCGATAGAAGCTACCACTGCAAGTCCACCACATTGCCATCATAATATTCATACCTCGTGCTCAACTTCCTTAAGATATGTCGGTCGTAGTGATCCAATACCGGAATTTGATCCTCATATTTCTTTGATTACAATGGAACAATGGATTAGAAAAGTTGAGGGTATTTCAAACATGTACGGTTGGGACGAAAAAACTGCCATATTTAATTGTTCCTCTAAACTAAAAGGCTATGCACGGCGGTGGTATGATCAACTAAACGACGTCAATTTAAATTGGTTAGATTGGAAACAACGTCTTATGGCAGCTTTTCCGTCAAACCGAAGTAAATTAACTATGATGCGTGATCTTGTAAACGAAATACGTCGTCCTGAACGAGATTATATTCAATTTTACTATGACAAATTGGCGCTGGGTAACGCTTGTGGAATACCAGACTTCCTTATCACTGAGGCTATCATAGGTACGATCGGTAATGACTTAGTAGAAGTAGGAGCTATTTCCGCGGGATGTCGTGACCCAATTAGCTTATTAAATTTCTTGTCATCATTTAGGCGCCCGGCAGGCGTAAATACACGTCACAATAAAAAGTACAATAGTCATTATGATGACCAATTAAAGTGTAATATTTGTAAACGGCGAGGCCATACTGCAAATAAGTGTAATAATAAATCTCGGAAGCAAGACAAAACGAATTTGGTGTGTGTATTCTGTAACAAGCGCGGTCATGACGAAACTGATTGTTACATTAAAAATAAAAAATGTAGTTACTGTGGGAAAACAGGTCACATAAAAGAAGAATGTTTTAAATTTAAAAATCGTCGTACAATTACTAACAAAGAAAGTGACAAACAATGACATACTGTGCGCGTTATCACTGATGCGTCGGGTAGTTCGAAATATTACATGACCGTAAAAATTAATGATTTCTCTGTGTATGGTTTTATTGATTTTGGAAGCGCTTGTATCACAATAACAGAATCAGTAGCAAGTCAATTAAAATTAGAAGCGAGTCCTTGCGAAAATATTGTTTTGTCCGGTTTCGGTGGCTCAAAAATCAATCCAATCGGTGTGGTAGTTGTTAAGATTCAAGTTGACGAGGCTACTTGTGATTGTAAGGCTTTCATAGTACCTGACTCTGCTCAAGATATTGGTACTATAATAGGCCAGCCTTTGACAGAGCATTCTACCGTGTATGTGATTAAAACACCGACATCTTTAAAGATATTTCATTCAAATCAATTTCTAGAACTACCTGGTGCATGTAGTGACGTTGAGCGCGTCAAGTTGGTTTCGGATGACGAAGTAATTTTAAAACCCGGTGTAAATAAAATACTATTATCTTGTTTTGATTTTGTCTCTGGTTCGATTACACTGCGTGCTACTGAATATAATACGCCGAGGGCGGAGTGTATTATTCCCGAATGCAACACCGAGGTTATTGATGGCAAAGTTGTCATAAACGTAATTAATATTAGTAATGAGGTCATAAAACTACCGCGCAACCGATGCGTGGCGCGAGCGACGATTACAGACGGTAATAATAAATACAAAATAGGTGATTACCTGGAACCAAATGTCGTGACTGACCTTGAATCTTTACTGCACGACTATTCCGATTGTTTTTCAGGTAGTGAAAATAAAATTGGAAAATGTTCGGTCCAAATGCACATTGAATTAACTGATACGAAGCCTATTTATTACCGTCCGTATCGAATGTCTTTAGGAGATCGGGAAAAAGTCCGTGATATTGTGGCAGACTTATTGAGTAAAGAAATTGTGGAGGAATCAAATTCTCCATATGCCAGCCCCGTCATATTGGTCCCCAAAAGGTCGGGTGAAGTACGCATGTGCGTGGATTACCGTGCATTAAATAAAATTACAAAAAAAGAACGGTATCCTTTACCGGTAATACAAGATCAGTTAGACCGGTTATCCAGGCAACGCGTTTTCACCTGTCTTGATATTATGTCAGCCTATCATTGCATTCAAATCGCTGATGATAGTAAACAGTATACAGCGTTCATAACACCGGATGGGCACTACCAGTATACACGTATGAGCTTTGGATTGGTGAATGCACCGTCAGTGTTTCAGCGCGCAATGGACAATATTCTCGGTTCTTTACGTTTTCAATGTGCGACAGCGTATTTAGATGATATTCTCGTTTATGCTGAAAATTAATGATGATTAATGATGCATTGCGCCGTCTCAAAGCCGTATTGGAGAAAATACGGGATGCTAATGTGACGCTCAGGTTAGACAAGTGTTCTTTCTTAGTTTCAAGTATAGAGTACTTAGGGCATGAGGTGTGCGATGGCCTAGTCAGGCCATCCAAGTATAAGCTCACTGCAGTACATGATTTTGCTGTGCCGGGAAATGTACATCAGGTACGTCAGTTTATGGGTCTGGCAAATTATTTTAGGAAGTATGTGCCTAATTTCGCTAGCCTCGCTCGTCCTATCACTATCCTTACCAAAAAGGACCAACAATGGGTATGGGGTGAAGAACAGTCTCTTGCATTCCACCGCATTAAGTCGATTTTAGTAAAGCAACCTGTGTTGGCGTTGTTTAATCCGGATTACGAAACCCAAATTCATACAGACGCGTCCAAAATAGGCTTAGGCGGCATATTGCTTCAGAAGCAGTCGGACGGTGCGTGGAAACCAGTCGCATATGCGAGTAGACAGACTACGTCTGTCGAACAAAAGTATCACAGTTTCGAACTGGAGGCGTTGGCTGTTGTCATGAGCCTGAAAAAGTTTAAGGTATACGTGTCAGGTTTAAAATTTGTATTAGTGACCGATTGTAGCGCATTACGCTGGACATGGAGCAAACGAGATTTGTCTCCTCGTATCGCCCGGTGGTGGCTTGAAGTTCAAGGTTTTGACTTTATTGTTGAGTATCGTGCCGGCAAATCCATGGCTCACGTGGATGCGCTCAGTCGTAATCCTGTGGTTTCAGTAATGCGATGTGTTGATAAAGACCTAATTGAATGTGTGCAGCAGGATGACGACTCGTTGCGTGGTCTCGTGAACCAGTTGAAGGATGAGGTTTCATAGGGCATAACGAATGGCTTGGCTAGAGATTTCTTGTTTGAGAATGGTGTATTATATAAAAAAGTCGGAAATCGTCAAAATGTAGTCGTTCCACGAATGTCACGTTGGTCTCTTGTTCAAAGTTTTCATGATAATAACGGTCACGTTAATTTTAATAAAACTTACAATGCCATAAGGTCAAAGTACTGGTTTCACGGTATGCGTCGGTTTATTCAAAAGTACACTCGTGGTTGTATATCATGTCAGTATGCTAAAAAACCAACTGGTCGTCGTGTGGGCTTGTTACATCCAATTGAAAAGGTGGCCGTACCTTTTCACACTGTTCATGTAGACCATCTTGGTCCGTTCTGTAAAAGCCCATCAGGCAAAATGCACATTCTTGCAATAATAGATGCTTTCACGAGGTTTATATGGATCGAAGCTGTTCGAGACGTCAGTTGTAAATATGTATTGCAGACATTTGACCAATTAATTAAAACTTTTGGTGTTCCAAGTCGTATAATAAGTGACCGTGGCAAAGCTTTTAGTTGCAAAGATTTCAAGGAGTATTGCACTCAAAGGCAAATAAAGCATGTCATGACGGCGGTCGCCAGCCCAAGGGCGAATGGGCAGATAGAACGGTTTAATAGGACTATACTTGACGCCCTTGTAGCATACGTTGGTGATGACCAAAATGACTGGGAGAAATACTTGCCTAAAGTACAGTTAGGATTAAACTCTAACGTAAATAATAGTACGGGTAAGACTCCATTGGAACTTCTTTATGGGTTTCGACCTAGACTCGTAGGCGATATAGTTGTGGCCGATAGGTCACCTGATTTAGACGAGTTAAGGGAAATCGCTGTCACGAGATCAGCTAAATTGTCCCAGCAGGCAAAGGACAGATATGATCAAAAACGGCGTTATGAAGCACCTTTTAAGATAGGTGATCTAGTTCTTGCCGAAAGAAAGATCATTCGTAAAGGTTTACGTAGTGGTAAACTTATGCCTCGTTTTGACGGGCCATATAAAATTGTTAAGGTCCTGCCTCATGATCGGTACGTGATTAAGAGCACACGTAACCGTGGTCGACTTTATGAAAATGTCTTGGCCAGGGATAAGTTAAAACTTTTCCATTGCAATCATTCCGATGAGTCCGATAATTCTTATTCTGAGTAAATAATTACAAAGTAATGTTGTTCAGGGCGATTTATTTCATTTGATTAGTGCACAGTTAAAAATTGTTAAATGAATCCTTTTTTAGTAATTGTTGATAATTACAAATAATTTATGATCGATCTTTGTTTCAATAGCGCTAACCTTCAGAGGTATTTAATGTTAAACATAACTTTATAAAAATTAAATAATACACTTAGCCTTAAGAGGGTGTATTATTGATAATTGGTCGTGAGTAGTTCCTTAAGCGGAAGACAATGCCTTAGGAGGCTATTGTAACACGACATTTATGATGTGGACCCTGAAGGGCAGCCATCATTATAACCATAAACGGTTTTAGTTATTAAATTGGGTTATGTAAACATTAAGAAGTTACCGGTATTCATACTGACATTGAGAAGTCAGTTGAAGTTGGCATTCAGAAGCCAATCGCACTGAGATTTAGTCAGTTCAGTTAACATTTGACGTCAAATACACTGATATTTAGAGATCAGTTCAAATTGGCATTTAGAAGTCAATCACAATGACATTCAGACGTCATTTCAAATTGACATTTAGAAGTCAATCACAATGACATTCAGACGTCATTTTAAGTTGACATTAAGACGTCAATCACACTGACATTCAGACGTCAGTTCAAGTTGACATTAAGATGCCAATCCCACCGTGTCGTCACCACATCGGAAGTTCGTGAGCGAGCTGGGTCGTCATCAGCACCAAGGAGCGAGAGCTACGCGGGACGCGCAGCTGTATCAGGAAGGCCGACTGTAAGGCGCTGTAGATGGCGCTCGAGGACCGTCATGAAGTTAACGGTTGTGAAGATAGCAACGCGCGGGCGGCGGCGCGTCCAGCTCCAATATTGTTCGCTCTTTTGGCTCGCGGACACCGACGGCTCAACATCAACTTAGCATTTTGTACTGCATATTATTATAAGTGTATTTTTAATTAAACATGTTATAATCTTTACGTTGTTTTTCTGAGTTCTTACAGTTTAAACTGAACACCCCCCATCTTATTAATATTGGCTACAGCTGTTGTATTATCCACTCTGAGTAATATTTCACAATTTTGAAGATCCTTAGCAAAGCACTGAAGCCCTAGAAAAGCAGCCTTTAATTCCAAATAGTTTATGTGAAACTCCAACTCTCTGGAAGACCAAGACCCAGAAGCCTTTTTTCCTTCACAAACAGCACCCCAGCCAGTACGAGATGCATCAGTATGAATTTCCAATTGGAATTTTTGCTCTTTAATTAAGTTATTTTTGTCTATATTTTCTATCCACCATTGTAACTCAGGATAAATATTTTTTATAAGAGACATTTTTTCATCATAACTTTCATTGGAGTCTTGCAATGCTAAGTACTTTTCTCTTTCTACCAACTTTCTGTATACCCAGCCGTAAGGGACAGCAGGACATATTGAAGTTAGGGAACCTAAAAGTTGGGAAAATTCTCTGATTTTACAAACACTTTTTAATTTGAAGCTGTGCAATTTTTAAGAATGGAAATTTGTTTTTCTTTAGGTACTGAAATTGATAGATCCCTGAAATCTTGAGTAAATCCTAAAGAATCACATACTTGACTAGGATTTAAAATACTTTTTTCATAATTTACAACAAATCCTAAGTTCTGAAGTAATTTGCATGCTGAGTAAACATTTTGAACACATGCATGTTTGCAATTATTAAACAAACTGTCATCTAAATAATATGTCATTATTATATCTTTGTCTCTTAAGTATGTAAATGGGTTTCATAATTTTAGTGAATACTAATGGAGCAGTGCATAATCCAAAGGTTAATCAATTGGATTGGTATAATTTGCCTTCAAAGTAAAATCTAAGATTTTTTTTGGAATGGTCAGCAATGGGGATAGAGAAATAAGCATCTTTTAAATCAATTTTAGTCATGTAGCTATTTCTTCAAATTAGCTTGCAAGCTGTTCTATAATCCTTTAATTTAAAATGTTGGGTGTTTATGTACCTATTGAGGCCTTTTAAATTAAGTATAAACCTGTATGTCCCATTTGGTTTTGGTACAACAAAAATTGGGGATACGTATTGATTGTTTGTATATGAACATTCAGAAATTGCACCTAATGACAAAAGTTTCTTGATTTCTTCTTGAATAACTAGTCTATCATTTGCTGACCAATTTTGCACATGGGCTTCATTTGGAGGTGGAACTGAAGCAAAAGGTATTTCGTAGCCATTAATCCACTGCAAGATAATTGGATCATTTGTAATTTTTGTCCAGTTTAAATAAAAAAACCTAGTTTTGTCTGCATGTACCTCTAATTGTGACGCTGTTTGTTTGGTGGAGACCGCTTCCTCTGCTGTATCTGCCTCTTCTTGTATGGTCTCGGGTACTGCTTTGCTGGCTTTTCTTTTATCTGAGCTCCAGTTCTCTGAATTGTTTGAGCCAATTTTATTTTTTCAAAACAAGCATTTCCAAATAGCATCTCGTCTGGTTTTTAATTTTTAATGGCATCTTTGACCAGTGAACTGGTGCCTGCGAGTGCAAAATACCTTCTTGACATCAAATCTTGATGGTATATGTCAGTACTTATTTTTGCTGCATCACTGGGGTATTCTATTAATTACTTCGAGTTAATGTTACCCTTTGTGGGGTGCATCCCTAACATAAGTATTGTCAATGCAAATGTAAAATGTCAAGATAATGCAGAATGTAAAACTAAAGTTAAATGCATAAAATGTCAGTGAATGCTCAACGGGATGAATCTAAATAAAAATGCAAGTTATCCGACTCAAACCACGTCTAATTGAACATTAAAAATAATATACATAAAAATGCATAGAATAATGCAATGTGTCAGTATTAATGCACTGCCAAATGTAGGTCGCGTCCAAAGTGCAAGTACGCGAGCCTACTGGCTCACTTACTGCAATCAAATATTTTTAAAACCCATGTACGTGCACCGTACATATTGCCACAACAGAGAAAAATAATAACTAAATAAAACAACTCCAATTATGTAAAGAATAATAAAATATGAATGTAAAAAAAACAATGTAAAAAATGTAAAAATGCAGGATTCTAATGTTAATATAGTTGATCTAAGGCTATTATGAAAAACGTAACCTAAAGTCTATAAGATGTCACCGTAATAATAAATTAACACACTTCACTATGTTTTTCAGTGTCAAATTTCACTTCACTTGAGACAGTGTTACCACACGACACTTTGCTCACTTTTGAGTTCCGTTTGTCGGTCTTGCTGTTCCTGTCCTCGATATCATGGTCTTCTTCTCGTCTACTTCTGCTTCTCGCGTCTTGCGGACCCTCCCCCTGTCTTTGGGTTGCCATCCTTCGCCAAAAGTACACCGATGTTACAAACAGTGCAATGCTAATCGCAACAACCACATAGATTGCAATGTAGTGATGAACGTCGTGAGAGGATAAGGTGTCCAGCTTAGACTGTTCTTTTATAGAGCGTAGTTGTGTGTCAATTTTCTTGAACGTCTCTTCGTGCGTTTCAATATGTAACGATGAGTTACGAATCGAAGTATTGATAATGTTGTTGATTGGAGAGATCGTGGGCATGATCATAGCATATGGTTCATTGACTAAAATGTCACTTGTGTGTTCCATATATGCGTGCAATGTGAATGAGTCGCCTTGCAAGTTGCATCCTTGTTTCAGAGTTATCAGACCCGAGTGACGTAATGTCTCCGATGTCATTTGAGTGCCGCACGCTAATTGTACTTCGCACGTGTCACAACAATAATAAAACCAGGTGTTTTGTTTATGTAATTTGACCCATTTGTCGGCACATACTTTTATTTCTGTATGGCAATAAACGCTGTGTTCTTCATTGTTTCGAATCAGCTGTACATCGCAAATAGATTTGTGACGATCGCCGGTGTTGTAAACTCTACTGTGCAAACTAAATCACCCTATATAGGGTGATTTAGTTTGCACAGTAGAGTTTGGTCATGTAATTTTTGGCATTCATGAATGTCATATTGTTCTAGGGGTATAAATGAGTATTGGTTGGCGTTAAATGCTATTAATGCAGAATTGGGAATAGCGTATATTACCCGATTAATGTCAATACGTTGAGGAATGCTGATAAGTTTGTTAAGTTCGTATAGGGCATCACCCAAGATCGATACTTTAATTTCCATCAACAGGTAGTGCTGTGTTATGCGTGCATGTATTCTAAACAGCCTGTAGATGTCTCTTACGTCATTACGAACTTCAGGTAGCGCTGAATCGCGAGGTAGTAGCCGAGCAACTCTATCTAGCTCACCTTGCATTTGGGTTGGTGACAATAGATGTACGTCCATATGTCCTTGGTACATATTTGTCAGTGTGTTGATGAGAGAGTCTTGGACATCTTTTAAGTTTTGAACCATTCTTTGTGCAGCTATGGCTGATGTAATGATATAGAATGCATTTGACCTCTCAAGTTTATATTTGAGCGTCTTGTTTTCTAGGGACGTCAGGTGATCGTTGATTAAAGTGAACTGCTTCACCATTGTCGCTTCGTTACGCTGTACAATGTTGTTCTCGGTTTACAGTATACTGGTCTGGTTTTTAAGCAGTTGGAACAGGTGGTTTTCATTATGTTGAATTGTGTCGATATCCTTTTCATATTGTTCTGCAAAATGTTGATCTAACAATCCGAATAACGAGTTGGCAACATATCCTACTCCGTCGATCAACCCTCTTTTGTACCTGTGCTGAATTATCCGCTGAGACCTCAGTAATTCGTTGTAATAATTTAGTTCACTCGTGCTTTGTTCAAGTTGGTTAATTAGAACATGAAATTGCATCATCCAGTCTTCGCAACGAGCGTGCTTTATATGAGATACGAATACTTGCAGAGTGTCTACGTTGCGCCAGTAATTTGTCATATTGTAATAAAATACCAGTTTCCATTCATCTCTAATTTCTTGTAAGTCTGCAATCTTGTCAAAGTAAATTGTTTGATTCTTTGTCAGTTGAGTAAGTTTCATATCTTGCTGAACAGTAGGTGTGATTAATGTCATAACTAGCATCAGCATATAACATACCAAGCTGTTCCAGGTAAGCCTTTTACATCGGTTTCGCCGATTTTTGGGTAGTTTGTTAGTGTGTAGTGGGTTTTGTCCCTCAGCCTCAACTAGTGGTACCAGTTTTGTAATAGGTCGTTTCGTTTCATAATTTTCGGGTGCAATGTGTAAATGCTGCACGAGCTTTTCCGCTTCACCGCGAAGTCTACCCTTTAGGTGCTGCATTTTCTGAGTTTTTGCAATCGCTGAATTATTATGAATCGCTTCTACGTAGAGATCCATAAAAGTAGGCCATAAGGTATAGTTGCCACTAAAGATAGGTATGTCAATTTTAGGCAATGTTTGCTGTTGATGTACGGAGGCGTTTAATTTCGTGTTCAACGCTCGTTTAATTTTTGTTAATGCGTTTTCGTAACGACAGAACTCGTCATAATAGTCATGTGAATTCCTCTCTAATATGCCATTAATTTGTAAGTGTAATTTGTCAATCGCAGTCCACCGAAATTCTACAATTCTAAGCATATCCTCAATTTCCCATTTTTCCTTAACCTCGTCTAGGCTTCGATCTACTAACCTAGTGAATGCACGGAAGTTAGCTTGTTGCAACTGCTGTAACTGGAGTACCTTGTCGTCTGCTATTAAAGATGTCTCGAACAGGGTTTTGTCAAACTCAACGTTTAACTTACTATGGCCGGCGTTGCTGGGCCCAGCAAGAGTCTTCATCTCGTACGCTACAATCTCCTGACGCGTTCCATGGTACCAACTCTTAATGACCTCATAAATGTTACCGGTGAAATATTGATGTGCTTTCTCTTCTACTGCACTCAGCTCCTGGTTCTTCTCTTCACATTCCGCCCATTGCACTTCTAAGCGCTCTAGCCTATTACGAATGTAATCGGCGGTCTTCCTACTCGCTGAATACTTCTTAAATTTTGAATGGATTCTCTTCACTTCCTCGAGGATCTCAGCTTGACGCACGATTAAACCCTCCATTGTAAAGTCGTAAGATAAATAATGAACGATCTTACTTGAAATTCAGGAACTCTCCCTGTATGCAAATGTAATGCAGTGTGACGCTCTGGAACCTGGATCGCTGCTCCCTCCCCGAATGCTCCTGCACGGCAACACACGTGGCACGGTATGACACGACACGACCCAGATCACGCGCGACGACTTATCGACCGATGTATCGGACTGTACGGTACTTGCAATAGTTACGAAGGACCAAAAAATTATGTGGGGTGCATCCCTAACATAAGTATTGTCAATGCAAATGTAAAATGTCAAGATAATGCAGAATGTCAAACTAAAGTTAAATGCATAAAATGTCAGTGAATGCTCAACGGGATGAATCTAAATAAAAATGCAAGTTATCCGACTCAAACCACGTCTAATTGAACATTAAAAATAATATACATAAAAATGCATAGAATAATGCAATGTGTCAGTATTAATGCACTGCCAAATGTAGGTCGCGTCCAAAGTGCAAGTACGCGAGCCTACTGGCTCACTTACTGCAATCAAATATTTTTAAAACCCATGTACGTGCACCGTACACCCTTCATGACACTTGTCATAGCTTTTCCTATGGCTGTTAAAACTTTCTCAGTTTGCTTTTGCCTGACAATGAGCCTATTGCCTCTTTTATCGAGATTTCAGACATGATTGCCTTGATTTCGGGATTTAAAGAAGGTGCTGCTGTATTGAAATTTTCTGGGTCAGGATACTTTTTAGTGATTTCTTCTCTGGTTTCCTTTTTTAAACCTTCTCTCATAATATTTTTCCATCTTGATGCGTATCCGCACCTTCAGGACCCAAGGCCAGGAGAAGTTCTTCAGCCACTTCTTCATCGTCTGGAAGATTAATAAGCAGTGTAAGCCAAAAAATAAATAGACTCCAGCCAAATACATGTATTTTTGTTAAAATGTAAAGTAAAATATGCTACTATGTCTATCCTCTATGTGATAGCGCTCAATTTTGTTAGTTGGTCTATCCTCTAAGTGATAGCTCTGAAGTGTAACAATAAATAATGCAAAATAGTATGTCTATCCTCTGCGTGTGATAGCTCACTATTTGACTCTATTAATGTCTACCCTCTATAGTGGTAGCTCTTAGGCCAATATTTTTGGTGAAGTGAATAGATACTCATATTTCAGCCACCCATGCGTTTGAAGCTAAATACCTATTTGAATATTAGGTATGTTTATGTATCTGAGATCGCCAAAGGCATGTCCACATTCGATGTTGTGGGTTCCATGGAGACGGCCCTCTCTCTAGGAGGGGAATCCGTTGGTGTACCCCATCCGTCTTCATTCGTTTCTTCGTTCTTCTTCAATCGTTTCTGCCATTTCTTCAGTTTCCGTCTGATTTTTTCAGCTTCTTCTTTATTTTTCCGTTTTCCCATTGTAAATGAGTTTCGACACGCGATTTAACGTTATTTGAAACGAAGCGAGAAAAAAAAGGAGAAACTTGTCGAAACGTGTCTGTTGAGGAGAAAATTTCAAAGAAAAGTTTTCCCTTTGACACTTGACAGACAAAAACGCGCGATAGCATAATATCCGGTTCCGATTTTGAACGAAAAGAAACAGCAAAATAAACATGAACATAACTTTCGTTTCATAAACTGATTCTAGACTAGACCTTATTATCTAGTTTTTATCTTCGCATTTTTTATATACATATATAAATAACTTACCGGAATTGCCCAAATATTGTTTTTGTTGGAAATAATGATGACAACGTTCACCCACTTTTAGCGACTTTTTCGTCTTTGGAATAGTATTTTACACAGATTCAAAGTTGAATAGGCTAATTTAATCACTGTAAAAATAATTATTAATACTAAAACTTGCTTAATTACACAAAAAAAAAAATAGTTGCGGAGGCGTAGTGAAAGCGCCGTGCACATAAACCGTAATGAAAATAAAAATAGAAATACGAAGATAATTTTTTGTTTTGATGGGAGTTTTTAATAAACTCAAAATCAAGGCATTTATTTCAATTAAACCATTTACAGGCACTTTTGAATTGTCAAGAGGTCGGTCAGTCAAAAATATGAAGCTAGTTGCCCATTCCAAAGCGTAGTAGGTACCTATGGAGAAGAACGGGCAAGAAACTCCACAGACACTCTTTTAAATAAAAAATTGATACAAAATATTTGTTACATCATTCATTTTGAAATTATGCATGTGAGAACAATGTAGAAAGACGTGCACGTTCGTAAAAGCGTCCGTAATAAAAAGAAAAAAAAAATCTTTCAAAAACTTAAAATAAATTAAAATAAGCCACGGCAGCTAAGAGATGACCAGTCCCAACTGACGGCGCCTGTTCACGAACATGACGCATGGATCAGCACCATTCAGCTCAACCATTTTGAAGGGAGCTAAATGATCCAACACACGCGCCACCATCAGCGAGACATTTGAGTGAGCATGACATACTCACATCCGCCAGGGCACATTCAAGTCAATGAAATACTACATATTACCCGGTAAATGGTAGCTCTTTTGTACATAGTACTCACACCTATGCTATGCAATTATATAATACAAAGGAAATTGAGTTTATACAATACAAAGTCTTACAATCTTCAGCAGTTCCAACCATATTTTCAAAATGTTAATCAGTGTGTATGTCAATTAGTTGTGGAGCAGGACCAGCAATGAGCCAAGCATTATTATCAGTGATGTAATCCCCCAACTTATACTATGCCTTCCTACATAGTGTGCGTTTTATACAAGATTTGAATTTCGTCTCATTAAGTTGAAGTATGTGGGGAGGAATTTTATTGTAACATTTTAAACAGTACCCCATGAAAGATGAGTCTACCTTAGCCAGTCTGAAACCTGGTTGTACTAATAGGTCCCTATTTCTTGTACTATAATTATGTCTATCACCTCTTTTGCTAAAAAGATGTAATTTTTTTCTTACGTAAACTAAAAAAAATAGACTCGATGTCTGCAGCCCGTCCCCAAAGTAAAATACCGTAAGACATGATACTATGAAAATAACTGAAATAGACTAGCCTCGCGGTATCTACATCAGTAAATTGACGGATTTTTGAAAGAAAGAAAGAAAAATATTTTATTTGGGACACGCACAGGAAATACAAACAGTAATAATATTTAAAATTAAGAACAAAATTTTATAAAATAAAAAAATGAGCAGCAAAACTAACAAAAAATACAATAAAAAAAAGACCTGTGCGAGGCCAAAAAGGCCCCTATCTCAGCATAATACGGCGATATTTAAAAAATAATAATTGAATACCACCGCGCTGGTATTCTGATAGGGCCCACTGTGATGCCACGGACACCTACGGCCTTACATAGATCCCAATAAAGGGGATTACAAAAAAGATAAAAAAATAAAATAATAATTAAAAATAAAAATAAAATCCAAAACTATGTACAATAAATAATATTTTATCTAATATCACGCCCGACGTTCCAACATCACTTGTCCATGGTATAGACAAATATATAAGGTGACAAGCGAAGGGACGCGGGCGCACTGCAAATCGGCGACGCATTCGGCTGTCAAAAAGTAATTTGGTGCTGGATCAGAGATTATACTACTCTCTAACAAGAGGTATAGATACAAATTAAGCAATGTGTGAATAAATTTAAGATAAGGCTAGAAAGAGGTGCAATGAATAATGTAAAGTGTCGTTGTATTGTGACTGACTGTGTTGTGTTGTGAAAATCGGAAGAAAAGGATTCAGCCACCGAGTAAATCAAAGCGATTGAAGCAAAATCATGCTGATAAGAGTATAAGACTCTGCTAAGCTCACCAATACCAACCGCGTGCAGTCCCTGGGTGAGTTTAAAAACTGGTTTATTTATTTATTTTTATTTTATTTATTTTGGTTTACCAACAATTGTTTACACTGGTTACAGGCATAAAAAACAAGCAAAAACAGATAAACAATAGTGCACAATCACTTATAGGTAAACTCAGCATGCAAAACGAAAGTTGTACGTACAAAAGAGAAAAAAAAGAGAGAATAAAGCTACCTTAATTTATATCAACTACTATTATCTAAAATGTTAAATGTTATATTGATCCTGACACAGAGAACAAAGAGAAAAAAAAAATTAAATTAATCCTTATCTAGGTTTTTCAAAGTCTTCGCTTTTAAACTGTATAGTGAGTCAAAGTGCAAGTCGATTAGATCGCTACTTTCATTAATTATCTTGCTTAACCTCGCTACAGGGGAACTAGCGCCTAAGACCGTTCGTCGGAGCGGTGGACAGAGTGGCGTAATTGGCTTACGAGGAATCCTTGAAGGCACACGAAATTTAAAAGAATTTAGTATCTGGTTTCTTTATGTACTCGTAACAAATGTTGCTTATATTTATTACTAAAAGTTCCAACTGTTTTTATAGCACGAACAGGAGGTGGCAGATCATTCCAGCAGCGAGAGGCAGCGAATTTAAAGCTTCCACGGAATGCAGCAGTTTTGTGCGTTGGAGCCAACAGAAGGTAAGAAGATGCTCTTGTTTTAATTTTATTTATGTCGTGACCAGGTCAATTTCTTATAAAGATATTCTGGTTTTTTTGTGAGAATGGTGCCAAAGAGTTGGGTAGCCAGATGAAGCTTTCTGCGATCTGACATTCTCATCAATTTACCCTTAATTAAAAATGGAGTTACGTGAGATCGGGGAGGGATATTGAAACACAATCTTGCACAAGCATTCTGTACTCGCTGGATCAGCCTTTCACTTCTACCGAGGATGCACGCACCATACACAGTGTCAGCATAGTTCAGCTTGGATAAAACAAGTGACTCACACAGCATAACACGCATATCCACACTTATGTAGGGACGTACACGGTACAGAAGCTTCAACCGGTAAAAACAGTTGCGCACAGCCTCCATGATGTGTGTCTCAAAGTGCAGATGCTCGTCAAACACCACCCCAAGATTACGGGCTTCTTGTACCCTATCAATAGAACACCCGTCAATCCTCAAGTCCAAATTATACCCTAACATTTTATGAAGGAAATCTCTTGATCCCATGATAATGAACTTGGACTTAACTGGGTTCAGAACCAGAGAGTTTCTCACTGACCATGCTGAAATCCTATCTAAATCTTCATTCATTTTTTTTACAGCTTCTGCAGACTGCTGAGGACGGAATGAGAGATACATCTGCAGATCGTCAGCATAAAGGTGGAATTTGGTGTTGTTCAGACAGTTGATGATGTCGGCACTGTACAGAATGAAGAGAAGCGGGCCTAGGATCGATCCCTGTGGTACACCGCGGTTCACTTGTCTCGGACTGGAGGACATAACATCTCCTAAATTGTCACTTGTTACCTGGACAAACTGAGAACGGTGACTCAGGTAACTCTGAAACCATTGGACTGTTTCGGGTTGACATCCGTAGTAAGACAGCTTGGAGAGGAGAAGGGACGTATTGATTGAGTCAAATGCACGTGAAAAATCTAGCAGCACAAGCATGGTACCTGTTGGAGACAAAACGTAGCGGCTGCCCGCCACTGCGACTACGGGAGCGGGGGACGAGGTGCCGATCGCCGCTGGCCTGCACTGCCTTCACTACCAAAAAGGGTCCGAGAGGCGCGCGTCCTTATGTTCATATTATACGAACCATACCTCTAATACAGTCCGCTATTTTATTTAATAACACCTCTAAGAATCGCCAACATACCCATGCCCTGTTCTCTGGCTTCCAGGATATTGCCAACTACGTCAAGAAGAGCTGTGGCTGTGCTGTGCCCCTTACGAAATGCTGATTGAGCCAGTGGCAAAATACCGTGCTGCTCAAGATATGCCCGTAGCTGGTTAGAAACAACTTTCTCCAGAATCTTGGAGAGACATGGTAAAAGGCTAATTGGGCGAAGATCTTTCACGCTAGTGGGATTAGATACCTTGGGGATGGGCTTAACTATAGCCAATTTCCATAGATCCGGAAAAGAGGATGAGGCTATGGATCTGTTGACGATGGCCGTTATAGCTCCAAGGGAACGAGGAAGAGTCATCATCAGCATCTCCCGGGAGACATTGTCAGAACCCTGAGCATTGGACTTAAGACCATGTAAAAGTCTTAGTACCATTTCCTCCTGGACTGGCTCAAGCTGGAAATGAGTATTACTGAATCTGTGGTGTTCAAAGTTAAATCAGCATTACTGACCCTACCACTGCCAGGCACATCCAAAAAGTGGTCATTTATTTTTTCAGGGTTGTTACAAAAATGTGGTAGACTGTGCTCCTGCTTTTTTGAAACTGCTATGGATGATTTTATATGGTTCCATAATCTCTTTGGCTGTTTAATGTTTTTATTTATACAACATGTCCCAAAATTCAACGATAAGCCGGCACCAGAGGATGGACCTACTAATGATTACTCGAGAAAAAAAAAGAAAAAAAAATACCTCTACTTTTTTTTAATTTACTTAAAAAAATGGAAATTCTTCGAAAATGTATACCCCTTATGACACTTTTAACTACCATGACCACAATTTTTCAAATATTTCAGTTTTTTGTTTGTATCGGCAACCTAAGTAGTATTTCTATTCACCATAATCTTTGAAAGTTACAGAATTTTCGTAGTTTTATACAAAAAAAACAACCAAAAAAAATTATTTCCCTAAAATTTTGAAAGATTTTAACGTTCAGTACACTTTAACTCATCGTAGTGTAAAAAAAAAATATGGACACTACTATGGTAAGTTTAAAAAAAAATTAGCGCAACTAACCTAGATTTTAAAATGGTATAATACTTTAGGAAAACTAGCCACAAAAAAATAATAATGACACTTTTTCTAATCAAGAACCAAATTTCATAAGTTGTTGTTAATAGTAAGTAATCACTTCTACTATGTGCCCAAAATAGATTTTTGTTGTTGGAAAATGTTGAATGAATGAAACAAATGGTGTCAATAAATGTAAATTTATTGCATTATTAATAATATTATAATAAATGTTCGAACTGTTTACCACCGGCATTAATACAGGCACGACATCGCCTTAAAAAAGATCGTTTTATTCGTCGTGCATATCTTCTACTATTGATATGATCCGCAGCCTGAGTGATTTTTTGGCGAAGGTCGTTCAGTGTTGCAATGGGTTTCGAGTAGACTGTGTCTTTGAGACAACCCAACAATAGAAGAAGTCCAGGGGGTTAAATCGGGTGAACGGGGTGGCCATAAAATAGGACCAAGTCGCCCTATCCAACGCCCTGGATACTCTTGGTTTAGGTATTCTCGCACAGGACGGGCATAGTGAGCTGGGCAACCATCATTTTGAAACCATATGTTTTGTGGATCACTAATGGGCATGTCTTCTAATAATACTGGCAAGTCATTTTGTAAAAAGTTCAAATAACTATTGCCATCCAAGTTTCCTTGTAATTCAAAAGGCCCAATCACTTTTCCGTTTAATATGCCCGTCCAAAGGTTAACCTTGAATTGATATTGGGATTTGTCTTGTCTCATCAGGTGCGGATTTTCATTGCTCCAGCTATGTAGATTGTGAAGATTTAAATAGCCATCTCTCTTGCAGGTTGATTCATCCGACCATAGAATATTATCCAAGAATTGGGGATCTTCTCTGTGCTTTTGCAGCATCACACGGCAAAATGCGACTCGTAGTGGATAGTCCCGCGGTAATAACGTCTGCACACGCCTGTAGTGATATGGGTGAAGTCTGTGACGTTTTAGGATTCGATGTGCAGTACTTTTTGGGATTCCCGTAGCTATTTCTATGGCACGTACCGAGGTAGTTGAATCATTTTCAATTTCATTGAGAACTTCTTCGTCGCGTTCCGATCTAGGTCTTCCAGCATTTCTCCTGTCAGATGGTAAACGGCCCTCCGAAAACGCTTGATGCACATTAATAAATACTCGATAATTCGGGTATCTTTGAGCATTTGGGTACCTTTCTCGATATAATCTGCTAGCAGCGCTACCATTGCATCGGCACTCTCCATAAATGAGGTGCATATTAGCGTATTCCAACGGTGTGTATGGTAGCGGCATGATAAACGCTAAACAGTCCAAAATACGCCAAAGTCCAATTCACAAAACACAGTCCAGTTCAAAATAATGCCAGGTTAGTACAGTTTGCAGATCACTTAATCCAGTCCAAAAAGCCAAGCCAAAAGTCGTTAGTACGAGAGTCACATCAATTGAATACGAAACGGTGCACAGTAAACAAAGAAGCAGAGCGTACTGACTTTGTACTTTGTAGAGAACAGCAACATTCCTACCTGCCCTATTGTTATTTAACAACAAACATCTATCTATCTCTCTCTAACGTATAATCGCTCTCTATCTGTCTCTTTCTAACGTATACTATCTATCTCTTTCTGACTTCTGAACTTCACTGACTACGCACATGTCCCTTCCAAATTCTAAGAATTTGCGAAAGAAATCTGTTTTGGGCACAGTAGAAGTTATTACTATTAACAACAACTTATGAAATTTGGTTCTTGATTAGAAAAAGTGTAATTTTTTTTTGTGGCTAGTTTTTCTAAAGTATTATACCATTTTAAAATCTAGGTTAGTTGCGCTAATTTTTTAAAAAACTTGCCATTGTAGTGTCCATATTTTTTTTTTACACTACGATGAGTTAGTGTACTGAACGTTAAAATCTTTCAAAATTTTAGGGAAATAATTTTTTTGGTTGTTTTTTTGTATAAAACTACGAAAATTCTGTAATTTTCAAAGATTATGGTGAATAGTAGTACTACTTACATAGGTTGCCGATACAAACACAAAAACTGAAATATTTGAAAAATTGTGGTCATGGTAGTTAAAAGTGTCATAAGGGGTATACATTATCGAAGAATTTAATTTTTTTTAAGTAATTTAAAAAAAAGTAGAGGTATTTTTTTTTTCTTTTTTTTTCTCGAGTAGTCATTCGTAGGTCCATCCTCTGGTGCCGGCTTATCGTTGAATTTTGGGACATGTTGTATAAGTTTTAAAATATGCACACTTTCAAAAGCGGCCCTGACTAGGTATTTAAGCTCTTTGTATGAGTTTGCATGATGTTCAGATTTAGTAGCTTTAGACTTAACATGGCATTTGTCACGCAACTTCATCATTTCCTTGACAGTAGATGTTATCCAAGGGTATGACTTTTCTTTGATTAAAACTTTTTTAAGGGGTGCATGTAAGTCAAAGATATTCAAAATATATTAATTGAAGGTTGCTACCATCGAGTTCACATCCTCCATACCCTCAATATATTCCCAGTCCATCCTATTCAAATCATTATTAAATTTGTCTAGCAGTATATCCTTAAGTGGCCTATATGTGATGAGAAAGAAAGACCAAAGAACCGACAATGCAGAATCCCACGCCAACAAGAGCTGACAAAGGGCAAGTCAGCCCGCCAACTCTCGCACTTAATTCGGGCACCACGGAGCACGTGAAGAGCGCTTTCCTCGAGTACGTAGCAATCGTGAGAGCGACCAGAGAGGTCAATCTCATGACATGCAGGAAGATCCTGCAGACCTTCCAGAGAGAAACAGAAGGACTGCTAAGGGTACTACTCGAGGAAGCAGAGGCAGCAGTGTACGACAACGTCACATCTCAAGTCATCAAAGGGGAAATGACGGGTTCGTACGTGAAACGGTTTTGTGGCCCTAGACGAGGAGAAAACGGAACGCGTGGGAAAAATAACTTTCAAAACACCAAATGACGACCCGATAGTGGTTACCGCCAAATGTACCAAGATCATGCTGGACGATAAGATCCTTGAAATGGCACAATCCATTTCGGGGATCCCGGACAACACAGCATCGCAGGAAACTTGGACGGTACCCACAGGATATCAGGTGGGTAAACGGTGTACCAGGTTGCGGCAAGACAACCTGGGTGGTGCGGCACTTCGATGGGGAGAAAGACGTAGTAGCCACTACGACAACCGAAGCTGTCAAAGACCTCAGAGAGAAGCTTGCGCACCGCTTAGGAGACCGAGTAAAGACAAAGGTGCGAACTATGGCCTCCATCTTAGTCAACGGGTTCAAGAAAGAAGAGAAATGCTACCGCCTAACGGTAGACGGGGCTTTTATGAACCATTTTGGGGCCATAGTGATGGCAGTTAAGTTGTCAGGAGCAAGCGAGGTTGTCCTCATCGGAGACGTAAACCAGCTACCATTTCTGGACAGAGAGAACCTTTTCGAGTTAAGGTATACCCGTCCAAACCTGGTGGCTGGAATCACTCAGGAGCTGCTTTGCACACACCGCAATCCAATAGATGTGGCCTTTGCACTGAGCGAGATATACTCCGGTATATACTCCTCCAAGTCGTCGTTACGGGTCCGCTCCTTGAGGGTGGAAGGTTACACAGGAGCGCAAATACCGAGCACCGCTCAAAACACCCTGTTCTTGGTTCATACGCAAGAGGAGAAAGCTACTCTTATGAGCCAGGGGTACGGGTCCGGTGAAGGGTCGCGCGTGTTAACCATTCACGAGGCTCAGGGGTTGACCTACGACAGCGTAATTATCATCAACACCAAGACCAGGAGACTCCAAATCCACGAAAGCATCTCCCACGCGGTAGTGGCGGTGTCGAGACATACAGTCAGTTGCGTCTATTACACCGACGACGCCGATGACGCCACCGGCCGCTTTGCAAAGAGAGTGATGGATGCACCCACTAAAACGGTCGTTGAGTACAACTTGAAGACGGCCTTGCAACATCGAGACGCAGTCGTCGTGGAAGCTTTGCTGAGGCTAGCGAAGTCGAATGCAGGCTAGCGAAGCAAAGTTAAATTCAAACCCTAAAACCCAACGCCAAATGAACCCCCAATCCGGAACAACTCTCTAGCAATAACCCCTGTAAATGAATAAAATGTGTAACCCAAGTTTAGAATATTTAATATTAATTAGTGGTACAGTAAGTAACAATTATTGTAAAGCCTAAAAAAGCATTGCATTGCATGAGCATGTTATTAATATAAAACAAAAGAAAAAAATATGTATGGACTCACGTAGATTTTAAGTTACTAAATATTATTTTAAGTTTAATGTAATGTAACGTGTCCAATGTTGGAGCACGATAGTAATTCTAAGAACTAAACACAGCAAGCAATTAAATGTATCTTCAAACAAAAGCACGGACCACCAAGTCTGTGGATTTATTGTAAGGCAGGAGTGTGGTTTTAGCCGGTAAGAGTCCGGCACTGCCCAGACTGCCTCACTAGTGAGCCAGTCTGGGCAGTGCCGTCCGCCCCATGCCCGTCCGGGCATGTCCTCCGCCCTGGGGCAGGATAAGATAAGATAATATTTATTTTGTAAAACATGAGTACAGTATGAAGGTCTTATAATTAATGCGTGGTGGCTACATGTTTTGCCATTAATGGCGTACAAAATTAGTTGCACTAGACAAATAATACAAACAAAAAAAAATTATTAAAAATGACAGAATTTAACTTTCATTCGAAATTACAATATTAAAATATAAATTCAATTCAGAATCACAATGTTAAAATTTAAATTCAATTTGAGTAAGACAGAAAAAAAAAGCAAAATATCGATTAAAAATTCATCTACGCTGTAATAGCACTTCTCTAGTAATAACCCCTGAAGTGACTTTTTAAATTTGTTTAGAGGCATACATTTAATAGTATCTGGTATTTTATTATAAATATTTGGAGCAATACCAAAGAAACTCTTTTTCATTAAAGCAGTTTTACACTTGTTTTGACTTAACAAATTCTCATATTGGGCACGAATTGGGGTTCTCTTAACTGCTGAAAATTTTTGAAATACACTCGAGAGCAATGAATCCGGGTCACTTAAAGAATGTTAAAAATCTCGGAAACTAAAAATGATAGGTTAATGCAATAAATTGTATTTAATAGACAATGTAATACTCCTTAAATGAAAGTAAAAAAAATATGAGTCACCATACATTTTATTAACACAAAATTACATAAAGAAAAAAACTGCTGATCTCTCCTTAAAACAAAAATAGGAAACATGAATTTTTTGAACTTTATTACGATTTTCTTGAATTTTAATACTTCGTATTGCCTCCTCGTGCTTCCATTACTGCGTTTACTCGGTTTGGCATGCTGTACACCAAGTTCCTTATACGATTTTGGGGAATATTCTCCCATTCCTCTGTGAGAGCAATTTTGAGCTCACGAAGCGTGATTGGGGGAGGGTTTCGTTGTTTTACGCATCTGCCTAGCTCGTCCCAAGCATGCTCGATCGGGTTGATATCCGGGCTGCGCGCTGGCCACTCCATACGAGTAATGTTCATCTCTTGAAGGTAGTCATTCACAATCCTACCTGTATGAGGTCGGGCATTGTCATGCATAAATATAGCATCCTCACCTAAATTGACCATAAATGGACCAACGTGATCATTGAGGATTTCTCCCACATATCTTTCGCTAGTTAAAGAGCCGTTTTCTATGATCACCAGCTCTGAGCGACTTTCAGAAGAAATTCCGGCCCACACAAGTACAGACCCACCACCGTAGGCTACTTTTTCTTCGATGCATGCTTGCTTGAATCTTTCCCCTGGTCTTCGATACACTCTGTGTCTTCCATCGTGCTTGTAGAGCATAAATTTTGATTCGTCGGAGAACATAACTTTTGACCAATCTTCAATACTCCAATTTACGTGGCTCTGGGCATATCTTAGTCTTGAAATACGATGCCCACGCTCCAGTTTAGGGCCGTTTGCAGGTCTAAGGGGTTTTAAGTTAGATTCAGCAAGCCGACGTCTTACTGTCCATGCACTTGGGTTACTTCCTCCGAGGCGTCGAAACTGATTTGTGAGTTCAGTTCCTGTAAGAAAGCGATTTCGAAGCATGGTGTTCACCAAGTATCGGTCTTCTCGTGCTGTGGTACACCTGGTTCTGCCCGTTCCTGGTCTGCGTAGGTTAGAACCAGTTTCTTCGTAACGTCGGAGAACTCTTTGTACTGTTGACAGCGACACACCGACAGTCCTGGCTGTATCGCGCTGACTCCGGCCGGTTTCCAGCATTGTAAGTATTCTGGTGCATTCTTCAGGCGTAAGCGACATAATTTCAGCTTGAATAATGAATATAGAGCACTATCAACATGGTTTATGTACCCACATAAATGACAGATTACAAACAAAAGCAAAACCAAATGCTGTAATTTCGTAGTTCCATCTTCGAAAGTGGCCCTTTTTCAAATTTGATTTTTTTATGATATAACTTTACAATAACTAAGAAGTTTTAATACCTTCATTTAAGGAGTATTACATTGTCTATTAAATACAATTTATTGCATTAACCTAGCATTTTTAGTTTCCGAGATTTTTAGGATTCTTTAAGTGACCCGGATTCATTGCTCTCGAGTGTAGTTGTTGATTCGTTTTAACTAATAATGCAGTTTCCAATACGTACAAAGATGGAAAAGTTAGTATTTTTAATTTTTTAAAGTAAGGAACGCAACTATCCGTGGTTCTTAAACCACACATTGATCGTATACATCTTTTTGCATCCTGAATATAAGCTCTCTATTAGTTGACTGTCCCCGAAAAACAACACCATACCTTAAAATAGAAGCGACCAATCCATGATAGGCTGTTAGTAGTGTGTCAGTATTTACTTTCTTTGATAATTGGAATAATAAATATGCAGATTTACTCAGACGCTTGCCGATTTCCTCTAAGTGAGGTTTCCAGGTTAGTTTATTATCTATGGTTATACCTAAGAATTTTGCATTTGTAACTTCTTCTACTATACAGTTATTGTAGGCAATGTTAACTGATGGATACTTACGGCGCTGGTGGAAATGAATAACTTTTGTTTTATTTAAATTAATTACAAGATTATTTTTGTCAAGCCAATTTATAATGTCACTCAGAGAATCATTTATGTCATTTTGATAATTATTAGGATTAGTATATTCCACAATAGCCGTGCTGTCATCTGCAAATAGTACCATTTTATGATTTTTGGGAGATCATTTTGGGAGATCATTAATGTATATTAAGAAAAGGGGTGGCCCCAGTACGCTACCTTGAGGTACACCATATTTTATTTGCCTTGGTTTAGATATGTATTTTATCTCCAATTTAGTAATAGGACAAATTCTAGTGATTTCAGTACATTGAGTTCGGTCACTCAAATATGATTCTAGGAGTTTCAAAATGTTTCCTCTTTTACCATACCCATGTAATTTTTGCAGCAAAATCTTATGATCCACAAAATCGAACGCTTTTGTCACATCTGTTAGTATAGCACACACAGGATTACCTTTATCTACAGATGTAATTACACTAGATAGCAAGTCAAATAGAGCCATATTAATATTTGAATTCTTTCTGAAGCCTTTTTGTTCAGTGCAAAAAAGTTTGAATTTTTCGAAATAGGAATTATAAATGACCTTCTCAATAATTTTTTGAGAATACTGATATTTTGGCAATAGGTCTATAATTTTGAACATCACTTCTATCTTTTTTTTTATAAAGCGGTTTAATGATGACTTTTTTTAGGCTTTTTGAAAATAAACCATCAGAAATGCAACGATTAATTACATGCGATAGTAGAGGCACTATAATTTCCTTTACGTATTTTATTACTTTAGTTGATATGCCATCAAATCCTACCGTATTTGTATTTTTGAGGCTGCAAATTATTTTGATTATATCAGAATCCGAAACAGGTAGCATAAATAGTGATTGCGAATTTGAATGTTCAATAACGTAATTATTTGTTAAAGTTCTTTTAGTTTTAATATTATTTTCAATTACCTCTTTAACCCTTAAATTGGCAAATGAATTTATTTCTAAAATTTAATGTTTTTTTGTTATTTCCTGGTTTATTACGATCCCAGAAGACTGAAAAAAATTGTGAAAAAAATCTACGTTTTACAGTTTTCGCGAAAATCTGTGTACTCCGGGGAGTACATTACCAACTATAGTGTATAGTATGTCTTCTTATGTTTGTACTAGGTGGAGCACGGTGCCAAGATATCAATAAAATACATTTTAGTTAAATCTTAACTTTATTAATAATAATTCGTATTGAACAATATTTATTGGGTGTGAAATTGCCGGAAGCAATGTCTTTTGTTAGTTTCTCCTACTACAAAACACAAATACATATTGCACTTTACGCAAAAAACTTTGGTTCTTCCCTCTTTGCAAAACCTGCAGCGTGATTGCTTATTTGCCGATTCTGGAAAATGCCCGACAGCATCGTACCTGACACTGTCCACCGGCCGTTCAGCTGTAGGTTTCTGAATTGTTCTCCCCTTAATCTTCTCCATACTTCCACTTGACTTGGCGATTTTTCCAGCCCAACAGAGTCCTTCAAATAAATCAAGCCTAAATTCTTTTAGAGACTTTTTAAGTCTCCCATGTCGCCTGTAAAGAAGCCAGCCGTTGTTTATGCCTATATCCAACATTGCGAAAATATGCCCAAATACCAGCGTCGGCTCTTGAACGGGGTCCGATACAGAGATATAAGCATATCTGCCAAATCTACGCCCCCCATATGCTTATTGTACGTTTTTTCGGCTTGTTCTTTATGTACTGCCTCCTTTTCCCAGCTTTCGTGCCTTTATATGGGATCATCATCTCATCAATTGAGTACTGCCCTTCTTCCTCTATCTTCAAGCAATTTTGCCTGATCTTCTCCATAACAGGGCGTATTTTGTAATAGCGATCTGAGTTCTCTGGGCTATTCCATAAAGTGAATGTTGCGGCGTATTTGTTGGTAACGTTTTAGGGGCATTTCATCAGCTATTAGAGGATATCGGGTTTTTCTTGACCAGTAATCAGTATATGCTGGCATGTGAACCACACCCATTAACATTTCAATAGCAAGAAAACTTTCTAACTCTTCATTTGTCAACTGTATAGATTTGCCATGTTGTTGAACCGAATATAAGTTTGTGTTGTGAACGATATCTGAAATGATGTCCGGTGAAAAAAAACAGCGAAAGTATTCCAATACCGTTTCGTTTTGTGTTTTATGAAGCTCGTGTATTCATCCACGTAGCCCCTATGGCGTAAATAAGTTTTTTTTCCAGCTGTAGATCAATGAAACTTTAGTTTTCTTAACTTTTTTTTACAACTTCTGAAGGTTTCTTGCGTTTAGATCTAGTGATTGGCAAAGGCGAAGCTTTTGACATGCTAGGAACTGGTGACTGCAGAAGTTCTACAGATGGAGTGGGTAATGATTGAATTGAATTCAATGTTGGTATGGCATTGTAATTATTAGTTGATGGAGACGGAAAAATCTCTTGAAGCGTTGGTGTTAGTGGTACATCATCAATGTTACAGTCAAATATGTTATCAGAGTCGTTGTGGTCGTCTTCCAGAATGTTCAGTCTTTCAAAAGAGGAGTCTAATGAAGGTGGGTCCGAGCTGAGCTTAGGTGAAGATGGTGGAAGGAAGGATTGTCATCCGAACTAGAACTGTCATCGGAACATGCATTTTCTTTCGGGATCAATGCTAAAATCTTATGCGATCTTGTCAGGTTCAAGCACTGTAGAAACAGAAAAAAAACATGCTGTACGACATACAATCCACACCCGCACCAATGTTATTTTATATTAAAACAAACAACAAAAACCAATTTGCATTTCTTTGTGTAGTTGGCGATGTACTTCGTGTATACCGAAGTCTATTTTGTGTTCTTTACTACGTACTTGGCAATGGTATTCACGGAGTACACACAAAGTTTCGAACTTATAAAATTGCAATTACGTAATTTACACATAAAATTACGAACGATTCATATTATTTATAACGTCACTATGCAATGTTAAGCCTAATAACCACAAGTCTCACCCAAAAAAGTATAGAAAAACTTAAAAAGCTTACCCGTGACGCAGATACACCAGACCGCTTCGAAGACATTTTGAATTTGACGGATAATTTTTGATGTTATCACATCCTAACATTTTTCTACCAAAATATACAATTATTGCAAGCTAAAAATAATAATAAATGGTTATTTTTTAAGATTCGTACTACAATCTATTTTTGCAAAGTTAATGTCTTTGCTGGAGTACACTGTCAATTTAAGGGTTAAAGTAGTTGTTAAATTCATTTGCAATGTTCATAGGATCTGTAAGAGTTACATTATTTTTATTTATTGACAGTATAGGTTCTTGTGGTAAGTTGAATTTGGACTTTTTAATGACTTGCCAAGCAGCTTTTGATTTATTTTTTGACGTATTAATGTAGTTATTATTTTGGGCTTTTTGAGTTAATTTTATTATTTTTCTATAAATTGAAGAGTATTTTTTAAACGCAAGTCTATTTTTTGTATTAGGATTGAATCTATATGCCCCTTTTTGAAATTTTCTAAGCCGTCTACTGAGATATCCTGTTTTTTAGTTTTCCAATATTTCAGTGTACAAGTTTTTTTAATAGGAACCTGGAGTAATTGAGACGTATGATCTGAAAGAACTAAGTCCATTATTTCAGCTTTACATTTTTTTCGGTAGGTGTAAGATCCCGTAGTAGTCGGCACCTTACACTCGTAGTTTAAGTAAGAAGTGGCAAGTAAGCCAGTTCTTGGAGTTAGGTGAGTTGACGCAAACACACACAGACTTGGTAACTCTAAAAGTTTATTAGAGTATAAATACCGATCACAACAAAGTGTAGGTTGGATGCTAATCCGCGATGTTCGATGTAAGTACGTAACTTGTCAACTACGTTAAAATTATATTAAACATTGTTTTAAATACTAAAGAGAAAAGTAGGTTGCTGCGTTTGCAGCCTGACGCTATGTACGTAAACCGTACAGTAGGTGTGAGCAAAATTATCTATGCAGGAATTACTACTCAATCTAGTCGGCTTATGAAGTTCTAATCGTAGGTTATATTGCAAAAGAAAGTGTTCGAATTCTAATGTTACTTTATTCCTTTTTAACACATCTATATTAAAGTCTCCAGCTAAGATAATATTTTAATTTCTGAATGAGCTAAATTTTACGTAAAATCCAGGCGGAGGGGTCTGTCAGACTCGTACTGACTAAAAACCACCCCGGTGTTCCATCTCACACCTACGTCGGGGGTCGCGGGAACGCAGATACTTCCGCGACCCTCGGCTGGTGCCGGGCCACCTCGAGTTTGGGGGGAGTGAGGTGTTAAACTCCCCGCTTACATCATAGAGAGGCGCGCGTGGAACACTACGCGCCACCATCTCGGGTCCTAAGGAGTAGGGGGCGATGGATTTTCCCAGATCCGTCGCCCCTGGACCCATTTAGGGGAGCTGGAAAAGGGCGTTATCCGCCCTCCGCCAACGCCCGGTGCGTCTGCTGCGGATCGGGTAAGCGGAAGCAATCTCCCGCTCCCTTTCCGCAGCCTCCTTCTGCGAAATGACTGTTTCGCAGAAGGATACCACCGCGTCCCAGGACTCCTCGCTGCCGACCATCGAGTCGACAACGGCCGGCAGTGACAGGTAACTGCCGACACCTGAGATGAGGGCACGGCGCGGCTCCTCCCAAGCAAATTTTTTTTTTTTTTTGACGCTGAGAAATGCTTTATGCACTACCGCTCGTGGGGAGACGAGATCTGTCGGAAGGACAGTATACCCACTAAAACTCAGCGGTGTTCGCACATCGCACATACGAGTATTTGTACTAAAAACCTGGACAATATTATTTCGTGACATTTGTGACGTGAAAACTATAAAATAAATAAATTAAGATAGTTTTTAAACGTTTATTATAATAATATTACTAGTTAATATAAATAAACAAAAAAATTAATCATCGAAATCAGATTCATCGTTTTCATCTGATGCTGTTCTATTGTGTTCTTCGTCACTGCTTTCTATTGATGAATTTTCTGCGTCAGGGAGCAAAAGACTTATGGTTTCCGAACAAAATGGGTTACTTTTCTTTCGTGGTGGTTTTCTAGTGCTACTTAAAAACGGGTCTGACGTTAGCAACAGTCTATTTAAAATGTCCCTATTACATTTAACTCTGTCAAATTTTCGGGAGAAGTTTAGCCTGTAAAGTCTGAAGTGCTTATTTCTAGCTTCGGCAGCTTCTTCAGAGAGCTGCCCAATTGGTAATATAGATTTAGATATTACTGTTGCACCATGCATTAAAATTTTATGAACGTTAGGCGACATTGGGTGCCATTCATACATCTGCACGTACAAAGTAGCAGTTTCATAAGTGTAGGCTTCAAACTTCTTTGCATCAATCGCGTGACCACTTGATATTGCTTCTAAGATTACTTTGAATCTGTAGATCAATGTGGAATCTAGTCCAGTTATTTGAGAAGCTGTTTCGGGATCAGAAAAAAATCTTCTCGATGTATTTCCATCATTACTGTTCCCGAACCCTGCTTTCGGCATATTCACCAAAAGGCCCATTTGCTCCCGAAATGCTTTTTGTATCATTTCTTTCCTCTCTTTTACAATTCTTTTATCTTCCGTTGACCTTATTTGCCATTTTTTAACCCCAAGTATGTAAGACACATGCAATAAGGATTCAAAGAAACGTATTCTTGCGTGGAGAATCGATAGCCCGAATTTTAGACTTTCTGGGTCTACTTCCATTCTTCTGGTTAAATTATTAAAATTTTTGGAAGTTAGCCCACATATATAGCACCTCATAGTTGAAGACGTATTGGTAGCTGCATTGCATACCTTGGCATCCACCTTGGTAGTAATTTATGTGTTACGTAAATTATTCCACTGGTTGTTGGTATTTCTGTTTTTGTTAATTTTTTTGCTTGATTATCTATATATGCAAATTTTTCATTAGTTATGTCCTTGGTTTCGCTAATAAATCTTATTCTAATAGGTCTGCAGAATCTTGGAGATGAAGGCAGTGGATTTTGCCATATATTTTTTTTTCTTCCATTATCTATAGTTTCTAATCGCAATGGTACGAGAGAACTCTGAAATATGTTCGAGTCACTGTCCGCAATATTTTCAAATTTCTGCTTATATTGCGATTGTTGAGAACCATCGCAGCCCCATTTTATAATTAATAGAAATTTTTTCTTTTCTTCTTCAGTACAGCTGAATATTACATCTTCCAAATATTTACACAACCGTAAACATGTATGGTTGAGTAAATCTTGTAAGAGAACTTCCGCAGAAGTCTCTGTAACTCTCATTGACTGTTCTACTGGATAGCAATCGGTTTTTGCTTTTTTTATCAAAGAGTAGCAAGGGTATATATTTTTATTTGCGCTGTGTAAAATTTCCCACTGTCTTCTACTAAAATCTCCTTCGACGAAAATAGCTAAGGCTTCAGATGGTGAATGCTTTTTTATTTAACTTTGATTATTTGAAGAAATTACTTTTCGTAACTTTGTAGCTCTTGTTGGAGTCAAAGTGATGTCTTTTATTATTTTAGATGCATCCTTATTTCCTCCGGCACGTTGACTCATTTGAGCAGCATAAGTCAACTCATCTGTTGATAAAGTATCTCGTAGATTTTTTGTTTTTCTTCGCTTGGATCTATCACAAGATTCCCCGAATTCCTTTAAAGGACGACCCGGTTTTCCTATAGTCCAGAGAGCGAATTTGAGAGTATTTTGAAACCATTGTTCATTTTTTTTAGAAAGCGGTCATGCTTGTAGTTTGCTGCTACCCATTTTCGTTTAAATTCACATTTGAAATAACTCAACGTATGTTTTAATGTTTCCAGCTCACTTTCTGGACATTTTGTTATCTGTATAATTTTTTTTTCCAAAAATAGCATCTTAGCATCAATTTTCTTGTCAATTCTTGTACGATATCATATAATTGCTTATTTGACATGTTCTTGAAATTCCCAATGGAATCTAAAAATAAAAAGAGAATTTACTGTAAATAATCTTGTTTTAAATTAATTGTCCATTTTGTTTGAATGAGTGCTAAACAAAATGGCGGAACAAAGCGGAATATTTTCTTTCACAGTGCTCTTTAGGAATGTCTAAACTTTATTTAAAATAATAGACCAATACTCGGAAATGCTCGGAACACATACAAAACCGCTTCTGTTTTTTTTTTTTTTAATAGACCAAGAGATTATTTTGGTATCCTTGGCGAAATAAAAAAAAAAACATTTGTGAGTCTGTAACTTAAATGAAATTATATTATTTATGTTGTTACATACCTTGAACATCATACTCATCGTGTTTATACCACCAACTATTAACAAAACGACTAAAACAGCAAATTTTAGGAGCACAAAAAATAAGGTTATCGTGAAAACAATGGACCGCACTGGACGACGACTGAGTTCCGACTACCTGTGTGCCGCGCGGTGAAGGGATAAGGGCGCGGGGGTGCTTTACGTTATGCACAGGTTATTTAGCTGTGAGAAAGTGATGGTTGCATTGAGTTAAGCCACACTTTGAATATTATTGCATCGCCGTGATGGGAGGGCTATGGGAAACTGGCGTAGCCTTTACATCCACAACCCTCCCGGCGCAATGCCCGCCTAGCTGGCGAGCCCCGCAGCAGCCCCTCCCCCCCCCCCCGCTGGGGGGCTACGGGAATGGCCGGGAACACCTGGCGCATTCCCAACCGACACTGGTGGAGGTCTGTGCAATACAGACAAGGGTGCCCCCGCACCCGTTGCCTGCTGGCCTCCACCTGGTTTGGGGAGAAATGCACCCTCACCAGGGCTAATTCTCCCCGCGCGGCGGCCACGTATCCCGGTCCTCTCTCTAAAAGCGAGAGGGGAGGGGAGTCCGTGGAAGACCGCGACACCTATGCCAACGAGGCGTCCCGATCACCCAGCCAACGGCCAGGGACCGAGTACGGCTCGGCAACCACCACCACGTCCACCAACCACTCAGCCATGGTCTGCATGAGCAGATCCTGGGCTGCTCCGCGACGGTTGCTGTTCGCCTGGAGGATGCGATGTTTGACCCTATCCATCAGTCAGACATTGCACCCCCCTCCACAGCCGCCGAAGTCCCAGCCTCAGGGACAGCGGTGGCAGCGACAGGCCAGGTTGGCGCCTGCTTTTTGCCCTTCTTAGGGGGAGGATTGCACTTCCTCCCCATAATCACGTGGCCCGCCGGGCAGCCAATGGCGGCACACACCGCGCAGTGCGGCGTGGCGGCCTCGCATGAGGCGGACTTGTGTCCGTCCTTGCTACAGCGGTAGCATTTGTCCGCCCTGTCGACCTCGGACGGACAAAGGGCCCGAGTGTGTCCGATTCCAAAGCACTTGTAGCAGCGCAGAGGCTTGGCTGCAAGTGCCCGGACTAAACCCGAGCTGAACCCGACGGCAAGCCGTCCCTTGGCGAGGACGGCTATAGCTGCGGCGACTGGGCACTCAAGACGAATGGTGCCCATGCCGCCGCGGCCGGGCCTGATGGCCCGACTTTGCACCGCTGTGACGCCACAGCCCCCCATTGCTGCAACCGCCGCCACCACCTCCTCCTTGGTGACCGAGTCGTCCAGGTCGGTCACCTCCAAGGCCACAGACTTCACGGGCCTGGTGACACTGGCCGCGTCCGCGATGACCTCTTGCATTTTGGTAGCGAAGAGGTCCGCATTTGCGGCACCCTGAGCCCCCGGAAACTCGAAAATTCGAGTTCCGGCCTGGGTCCGGCGGCACGAGACTGTGCCGATTCCCAGTTGGGTAGGATCGATGTTCGTACGCGCTCGCATCATTAAGGACGCGTACGTCTCCCCCCGCTCCACAGCCTAAGCGGTGACCGTCACCACTACGGCTGCGGTCTTTGGAGGAACCAATTTCCTCTTCGGCCTGGCGGGGGCCCCATTAGCTGCAGGGGCAGCGGCGGGAGCAGCGGCGGTGGGCCTGGGGGCCGACGTCTTCCCCTTCCCCTTTCCTTTTTCGTAGCTTATTGTCAGCCGCGAGCGGCGGTCGGAGGCGCTTCTCAGGCAAGAGCCTGTCCTCGATGCCCGCAAGACAGGCTCTCGAGAAAGCCCTTTCCTCCGTGACAACCTTGCGGATTATATCCTCAAGGTTGGAGGGGGGGACTTCAGCCGCTGGTCTCGACTCGGCTTGGCTTGGCCGCACCGTGGCTTCAGCCACGACCTCTGCCTGCAGGCGATCGACTTTCGCCTGCAGTTGCCGCGTTTCATCGGTCGCCTTGCGCTGCACCAGCTCCCCGACGATGCCGCGCATGCTCGCAGCCCTGCATTTGAGGGACTTTTGAAAGGTCCCTTTCAAATTGGAGGACTTAGAGGCGACTACCATAATCTCCTCTTCGTCCTCCTCAGCCATCAGCTCCAGCTCCGCCAGGGAGTGGTCCGCATACAGAACGCACGACGCGCCGTACCCGGACTTGGCTCGGGCGACGCGCGTCTGTTGCTCCTTGGCCGCAACCCGTTCCTCCAGGTCTTGCTGGAGCTGTGCCCGCCGAGACAAGTCCAACTGGCGTTGGGCCTCTGCCAGACCCACGTCGTGGGTGTCCGACACCGGTTTCTTGGCGGCTTTCGCCTGCCGCTCCTTGGCGGCAACCGTCTCGTCCAGGTCATCCTGGAGTTGCGCCGCAGAGGCCGAAGTTGAAGTCTTTTTAGACTTCGACTTCTTCTTCGCCCTACTTCCTACCGACTCCGAGGAGCCCCCGGATCTGGTCCGGGGGCTCCTCGGATCGGCTCTCTTCCGCTTGAGGCGGTCGCTCTCGGTCGCCGACGGGTCCATAATGGAACCGTCGGAGTCGATAACTCCTCCGGCTTGCTGAACAAGCTGGCCGCAGATGGTGCGCGGTCAGCTTCCGACGCTAAAGCGCCGCCGGCGTGGCCCTGAGAAGGGCATTTTGGTTGGCCCTGACAAGGGCCTTTTGGTTGGCTCTGAGAAGAGCCTTTTGGTTGGCCCTGATAAGGGCCTTTTTTAAAACGCCCGGAGGCTTGTCGGGAGGGTTTAGGCATAGCCTCCGCAGGTGCCGTAGATTCCGACATATGAATAAAATATTATAAAATGGGTTAAAATACGCTACGACAGCACAGTGCACTGTAGCCGAACACCGGTCTGCCACTCCGTTACCGTGGTCAGAACCGGGTCGTTGCCCAGGGGACGCGACGAGGACGCAAGCACTGTGGGGTGTCCCCCTCCCAAGCAAACCTAACCCAGTGAGTACCCCCCCAGCTCTCGTGGCGGTCGGATCATTTACAAAGCAGCTCCGCGCTAAAAAATTCGGCAGTGGTTTAAAGTGCTCGGATTTCAAAAATTTAAGTGTTGGTGTGTGAAGGAAAGTTGTTATACTCCTTATAAAAAATTGCAACTGGATTGCAGTTTAGTGCAGCGTTAAACCTGAAAAACTCTCTTTTTAGAGGTTAAGTGGAAACCACAAAAGTTTCAAACGCGAACGCTGCCGAAACGAGATCGACGAACCCCTTCTTTTTCACCGGAATCCTGTGGACATCGTGGTTCCCGACCATCTGGGACACTCCAAAGGATCCTGACACAGCGCCTTCGCGAGATATTCAGGTTTTTCAAAAAACCGCGTGGACTGAAAAAGTTGACGGAGCAGAGGCAGCGGCACGAAATTTATACATAACCTGGACCCTTACAAGGCAAGGCGAGTGCACCCATTTTTAGAATTTTAAAGCAGCTGGGAGTTTTTTTACGACTATTAGAAGTTTCAAACTTCAGACCCGTATATCTCCGGATTCTATCATCGTAATCCAGATTTTCAACTGCAGCCTGCTGCGCGCTCATCAAACCTTTAGAGATCCTAAATTATAGATTTTTAGCTTAAATAGATTTTAAGATTTTTTTTTTTTCAGGAAAAGTATATTTTTAATAATTTTATACTTAAATTTTAGCTTTTTAATTTTTTTGTAATTGTTTATCGTAGCGCTCTATTTTATCTTTTTACTGATATTTTTTCTAGAATTTTCGGACCAGCGATGCCCGAGATATCGATTTTTTCATGTTTTTCGGCCCTAATTCAAAATTAAATAGGAAATAGATTATTTTAAATAAAATAAATAAATAAATAATTAGTTTATTGTACAAAGAGAAACACAATACATTCAGTCATACACTATAACAAGATAGTACATAATGGTGGTCAAAAACCAAGTTGAACAGCTGGCTCCCGAACTAAGTAAAAAGATACTTGTATCTCAGGAGCCGAAGTTCCTCATAAACATTGAATATTAATGTAATCAAGTTAAAGAGACTCAGTAATTAAGTATTTCAAGTATCCGTATTGAGAAATTCATGAGATGATCGTAAGAATATTTTCTGTAGACAAATTCTGCAACCAACTAATTAGCTTTCCTTTCAGTGCAAACTTGGTCAACGTGTATATATCAATTAACCAATGTATCCTATTATAAAGACAAGTTGAACAAGAATGGGCTTTTACTGCACTAGACTCGGTAGGTAAAGGAATAGAATGCGGCAAGGAGAAGCGTAAGAGTTTGGTCTTATCAATATTGAGAGTTAACAGATTTGCTGTAAGCCACTACATCACAAGGCGAAGAGAGTGTTCCGTTCTTTGTTTGGCCTTGTCCCAGTCAACATCGTATACAATAAGCGCTGTGTCGTCAGCGTAGGTGAATATGTAGCGGTTACACCGCCACATACGAACTACGCATAAAAGACATGACGTCACACAAATCCTGCATAGCGCAATTAGAGTTTACCGCGCGAACGACATATATAAGACTCATTGCGCAATTAGAGTTTACCGCGCGAACGACATATATAAGACTATCCGACATCAACAGTCACATTTTGGAATCCTGGGAGAGTTCCCGGGATGCAATTGGCATTTTCTGTGACCTCTCAAAAGCGTTTGACTGCGTTGACCACACTACACTGATCTGTAAATTACAACACTACGGAATTCGTGGACAAGCTGCTGACCTTGTTCTTTCTTATCTATCAAACAGGCAACAAAAAGTAAACGTTAATGGGGCGACGTCCTCGGGGTCTCTAGTTAAAATGGGCGTGCCTCAAGGTTCAATTCTTGGCCCTTTTTTATTTCTAGTCTATATAAATGACCTTCCTTATATGATGGCTAACTTATCGGATATAATTCTATTTGCTGACGATACTTCTCTAATTTTTAAAATAGATAGAAAAGATACAGATGTTTTACATGTCAACGATAGTCTAGCTGTTCTTTCGAAATGGTTCGCAGCTAATAATCTTTTACTGAATGCGAACAAAACTAAATGTATTAGATTCTCATTACCAAATGTACCTCAAGTTGGTCTAAATCTAAAACTTGATGGCAAACAACTAGATGCAATAACGGAAACTATATTTTTGGGAATTACTTTAGATTCAAAATTGCAATGGGGCGCCCACATTAGAACTCTTTCAGGTAGATTAAGTTCAGCTGCATATGCAGTAAGAAAAATAAGGCAGTTGACTGATATAGCCACAGCTAGGTTAGTAAACTTTGCTTATTTCCACAGTATTATGTCTTATGCCATTCTGCTGTGGGGATCGGCAGCTGACGTAGATTCAATTTTCATCTTACAAAAGAGAGCAATCCGCGCTATCTATAAAATGGGTTCTCGCGAATCCCTTCGAAACAAATTCAAAGAAATTGATATACTGACTCTGCCTTCTCTTTATATCTTAGAAAGTATTTTGTATGTTCGCAAAAACTTAGGACTTTTCAAAATAAGAAGCGATTTCCATAATATAAATACACGTAGTAGACATGAAATTTTGATACCCAAATTTAGATTAACTAAAACAAGCAAGTCATTTCTTATAAACAGTATCCGCTTTTATAACAAGTTGCCTAAGTCGGTTACAGAACTTAGCGATGGGAAGTTCAAAACCCACATTAAACGCGTTCTTATCAAGAATGCATATTTTAAAATTAAAGACTACGTTGAAGACAAGGAAGTTTGGCAATAATTCCTTCTGCACATGTGGCTTCCCTGGTAGCTCATTAACGGCAAATTGTATAAGAGTCTATTAACTGCTCCCAAATTACCATGTTTATATATATATATATATATATTTTTACATTTTTATTTTTACATTCTTCCTTGACATTTAAATCACGCTATTATTTGACATTATAATATACCTACAATTTAACTTTAAATCTTTATTAGTGGCTTTTGTGATCATGATAATTATTCAGAATTGTAATATCAATCACGTCATTTCGTTTATAATACTTTTTTATTTTTAATAATTTATTTATTTTTATATAGATTATTTTCTATTTTGTGAATGTGAGAACGCTGTAGGCTTAGTGGATTTGCTGACCATAATTATTTTGTTAAGTACCTGGTACCTGTTGAAAGACCTACACTGTCCTCCCATACCTAATAACACTGTTAATTGAAAATATTGTAAAAACCAATTATTTTTAAAAGAGTAACCGTGGAGTTTCTTGCCGGCTCTTCTCCATAGGAAACGACCAATTGGAACCGTGCACCTAGCTTCTGACGTTTCATAAGTGCCCATGTAGGTTTATGTGAAATAAAATATTTTGAATTTGAATTGAAAACAGTCGGGCAGTCGGCCCGCCAGACACAACACCCGTCTGGTTGTAGGATCCTCCCTTTTCTATGGTGGATGAGTGAACTTTACACCCTGTTCCTCATACCCCTAAATTGGTGACCCCGAGTATGAACATCAACGCAGCCTTCGTGCAACTACTTCAGCGTGACGTCATCATCATCATCACTCCCGCAAGCTTTCGTGAGGCGAGTCACACAGACAGCCAGCACCCTCGGCTTCAACGGGTATCCTGACCACCAGCATGCAGCGAACGCGCATTCCTGGTCATCACCCTCAGCCTCATCAGCAACCTTGGCACAGCACCTGCACCTTCGGCCGGTCTCACAAGCAGAGCCCATTCTACCCTCTCCTGGTCGACGCTAGCAGTCAGCCACAACCCGGCGTTATACCACATCCGACTCACTGGATCGTGACGCAGCGCCACCCCGACTCACTGGGGAATCACCGCAGACAGTTCCGACTCACCGCGAACTATGCGGCACCCGGTTCCGACTCACTGGAACCTTAGCTGGCTGGCACTGTGAAGCATCGCAAGATACAAGACTCAGCGGCGCGAGAGTATGTGTTATATAAAATGTTCATAAAACTTAAGAATAAAATGAATACACTTAAAAATTAAAAAGCTACGCACCAGAAATAGGGCAGCACATGCAAAAAAGGCACTATTACATAGGAAGCAACTACTAGAGAAAATAGTCATTCCTTATTTTTTAACGCAGACAAGCAGTTTTCAGATGTAATTTGGATAGATTTGTCGTCTGGCTGAATTTTCATGAGAATTTTTCCATTTACACTCCAGCAGGAGAGTTCGTGTATCTTAGCGTATTGGCGAAATTCATAAAATAGTTTCCTCATGGATGGAGTGAGATGTTCAGCGGCATAAATTGGTGATTTATCTCCAGGCAGCCCAATTTTTTTAGTGTTAAGCTTATCATTTGGCGATTGCGTTTTGCTGAATTGTCTTATATTGGACAAAAATTAATTTCTACGGGATACCGTCGTAAATTCTGCCACAATGGAACGCAATGTTTACCAGGTCTGTTTTTGTTTGGTTTACCAGGTAGTCGATAGATATCCCGGAGATTCGACTTGTTAACCCATTAATGGCCAAATCAAAACCACTGAGCGAATTTTCAAAATTTAATTGAAATGTACTAACTACAAGAGTAGATAAAAAAAACGTTTTTTTTTTTTTTCTCATGATTTTACAGGGGTGTACCCAAATTGGCACAATGGCCTCATATGGGTGAAAATTTGCGAACCACAATTTTTCATATACAGGGTTTTCTTGCACTTCTTACATCTCCAACGACCTCTGATATGACACACAACACATCGCACTCGTTTTGGGTGCTTTTCAGGGCCGTGATCCAACTGTAAAATAACAATATTGGATGATGAAGGTTGAGCAGAACATCTTTGGGGTGACAGTTTGAGGTAGTGTCTGGGACTTCGGCGGAATACTAATTGGTCCATTGGTTCTTCTTTAGCGATTACGTGCAATCGCCATGCATTTGACATGGCCATATCAACCATATAAGTAAATAAGATCTACTATGTTTTGCACAATCTCAGTCTGGACGTAGATTTTGACACAACTGCAACGCCAATATCCTCATCTAAAGAACAATATAATATTATTCGTGATAGCGCGACAGTATTAGTATCCTCAAAAAAGTGTTCAGCTCCGTAGCAGTGACACTGAAGTTGTGCCGATTATTTTTGGTAGCATACAAGTTACTAAACTGAGCAATCATTGTAAAAACTTCTTCTTCATAAAGCTTCTCAAATATTGAAATGGTTGTCAAATCTTTTAGTTCCTGCTTGACGCTATTTGTTAACGCAAATTAACATGTTTTGTATTTTTAATAAATATCAGATGTAAGTTCTAAATTCCATACCCTAATCATATTTTATCTGTATTTGTATCGAGAATTTCATTAATTACTTGCAACACTAATTCATAGATTTATTGAGTAAATTTTTGTTAGTATGGTAACACGGTAGCACTGGAAGAAAAAGCTACAAGTAAGCTCAATCAGCTCCTGTTCATAAATCTCATGTAAAATCGGAATTTCATAATATTATATTGTTCAAGTCGCGGTCAATTGTATGTGGATATATTAAATTCAAGTGATTTCATCAAACTTAATTATCATTTGCCACCCAATGTTCACAAACCCACTTCATACAAGGTACATTCCGGTTGCGATTCGAACCCGCCAGCCGGAGTGAACATTATTTGGTGGCCCATGAGGGGAAACAGCAAGAAGTCATTGTTTCAAAGTTGAACAAGCCGTTATCGCGCTGTCTGCGCGATAGTGGTCATCTCATCAATCAAGTCTCAACGGGTTTCAAGTTTCAACACAAAGCATCAAAGGACGCCATTGTTGTGTGGCGTGGGAAAAGTATTAAATTCATCATTTTCGCCAATCATCGGTTCATCGAGTATTACTACGGTTCATCAGGTATTACTAATATTCATCGGAGGTTATCACTGGTGATAACTGGTGTTATTTCATCGCGTCGAGTATCGTCAGAGGTAATTTGGCGCCAACGCCAACAGTAGGTACATCGCCAGTTACGTCAAACTGTCAGTGTCATCGAGTGTCAGTGTCATCCAAGTGTCAGTGTCATCAAACTTCTGACTTTTACGTACCGGTTCAGAAAAGTACGTAATTTATAAGTGTTATAAATAAGTTTTATTGTTGTTTTAAGTAGCCTAAATAAATCAAAACGATGCCGTCCACTGAATACAATAAGTGCAAAGCGCAGTTCATGTCGAGACAGCGAATGTTAACAGACTTTTATAATACAATCGATCAAAATAGGTCATCGATTTCGGCCCATGTAGCTAAGCGCCAATTTGATAAATATTATGGTGAGTTCATTTCAGCCTACGAGAAATTACTTCAAATGGAAGAGGTTCAGGAAGAGGAATCTGCCAAGTTTCAGGTGGATTTCTCTCAAATTAACGAGTACCTACTAAAGGTGGAGCAGGCCCAGTCAGAAGGTAATGAGACACCTAAAATCAAAGGTAATCAGTCAGACTCAAATGCTAAACTACCATTCATTGAGCTACCCAAGTTTTCAGGTAGTATCATGGACTGGATTCCATTCTTTGATTTATTTCAATCGTTAGTTCATGAACGTCAGAATTTATCAAATGCTGAAAAGCATTATTATCTTCGTGCATCACTAGTAGGCGAACCACTGTCATTGGTCAGACAGTTACCCATGGATGATGCCAATTATGAGGTAGCCCTTAATTTACTCAAAGGTAGATATCATAACACAAGGTTATTACTAGATACATATATAGATAGGATCCTCAAATTGCCTACTATTCAACCTCAGTCATCGACCCTTAGGAAGGATTTGTATGACCCACTAAGAGAGTCCATTCAAGCGCTCGATAAATTAAAGATGCCTATCAAGGAGTGGTCATATTTAATACTATTTGTAATTTTGCAGAAGTTACCTGTCAGGATCAGATCCTTGTTCGAGGAGCGGTATGGCAAAGATCAGGAGAAACTGCCAACATTAGATCAATTGATGGAGCTCCTGGATGAGCAATGCAGACTGCACTTGACCATCACTGAGACTGAAAATAGATCACTTCCATCAAGAAGGAGAGCACCTTATCAGCAGTCTGATGCCACTTCAGGACCCTCATCTCAGAGACATTCGCATCAGGTGACTTCAAATTCAACCGAATGCTCTTATTGTCAAAAACCATTACATAATTTATATAAGTGTAGAAAATTCAATGCACTTCATCCTAAGGCTAGGAAATCATGGGCATTCAAATCAGGTCATTGCTTTAAGTGTTTGAGGAAACACTATGCAAGTGAATGCCCCCATAGGAATTGGTGCAAACATTGTGGATCCAAAGATCATAATTCACTCTTATGTGTTGATGAGCGGCAGTCTTCATCAACTACTGGGACTCACGAGACCAGTGCACGATCACAGGTGCAGCCAACATCATCAATTAGTCATCACAGTGAGATTGGAGCTGTATCTCAGTCTCAATCAGGGAATCAACAGGTTGGACAACATTCACCAATCAATCAGGTACCAGAGAAACCATATCACACAATTCAAAAGCCTCCTAGGATAGGAGAACGTGCAGCTCAAGCTCAGCTTAAGTTTCAAGAGTTGCGTTTCGGATCCAGGTTCAGTCCTGATCAGTTTGAATGATGTGAGTCGACTGTTGGTAGCAACAACCATCCGTTGCCCATAACCATATGTCCTACTGCAGTGGTAAGTATAAAAGGGAGTGACGGACACTATTATAAGGCTAGAGCTTTATTAGACACCGGGGCCAGTGTCTCAGTCATCACACAATCATTGGTAAATAAATTGAAATTGCACCAACAGTCTAATAGTATAAAGATATATGGAGTAGGACATAACAGTGTTGATTTACCTGGTACTTTAGCAAAATTAGTTATCAAACCAATAGGTAAACCAGTACCTATTATCAGTACCATGGCTATAGTTATGTATTCTATTTCTGCAGAGATTCCTACATATCCAATGAATTGTAGGCATTTAATTGACAATAAAAGGATCACATTGTCAGATCAGAACTTTGATACACCCCAAGAATTGGATCTCATACTTGGTACGGATGTGCTAAATTATGTGTTTGAAGGTTCTAAGATTTCATTAAATGTTCCAGGACTATTTGCATATAAAACATGCTTTGGTCATGTCATCATGGGATCACTACTCAATACAATGAGTGACAGCTCACCGAGAGGATGTACATCAGTTCAAGATTATGGAGTAATGGCGTCCAGGCTTGAGGAAGTTCTCGAGAGGTTCTGGAAGGTGGAGGACCCACCATCACAGCCAGCTGTTCATCCAGAACACATGGAATGTGAAAGGCTGTATACTTGTTCTGTCAGTAGAATGCCTGATGGCAAATACATGGTAAGATTGCCATTGTTATCTGAGAGGCCTATATTAGGTGAATCCAAAGCATTAGCTATGCAAAGGTTTAAATCATTAGAAAGAAAAATGGATAAAAATCCTATATTTGCTTCTAAATATAGAGAATTCATGGATGAATATGAAAGACTAGGTCATATGTCTCAATCAAGGTTTCATTTTAATTCAGAGCATTTCATTATACCTCATCATGGTATATTCAAAAAAGGTACTGACAAGTTAAGAGTTGTATTTGATGGAAGCGGGAAGACTTCCACAGGGACTTCATTGAATCAATGTCTTCACAGTGGTAAGCCACTTCAAAATGATATTACAAAAATATTGTTGAATTTCAGAAGACATCAGGTTGTCTTTACTACTGACATTAAGATGATGTTTAGAATGACGTGGATCCACCCTGAGGACAGGAAGTATCAACTCATACTGTGGAGAAGAACTCCTTCAGAACCAATTAAGGTATATGAATTAAATACTAATACTTATGGACTAAGGTCAAGCCCATATATTTCAATTAGAACACTATTGCAATTAGCTGATGATTGGGAATCAGATCACCCAAATTCTCATGCAGCAGAGACTATCAGAAGTCAGATCTTTGTTGATGATATTTTAACTGGAGCAGATACAGTATCAGAAGCCAATGAATTGAAAGAAGAGCTCAAGCAATTGATGAAGAGTGCAGGCTATGAGCTTCGAAAATGGTCATCCAACAATGACAAGGTATTGGAAGATTTGCCAGGCGATCATTGTGAACAACCACGTCAATTTGATTCTGAGGATAGGAGTTTTATCAAGGTATTAGGAATTCAATGGGATCCAGTTTCAGATTCGTTTTCTTATCAACTTAATATACCTACTGGACAAGCTACTACTAAAAGAAGTATACTCAGTACCATAGCTAGGTTATATGATCCATGTGGATACTGTACTCCTATCATATTAAGATTTAAATTACTTCTCCAATCATTATTCATGGATGGACTTAACTGGGATGAACCAATCAGTGATTCAATTCTTGAATATTGGAATGATCTTATCAATGATCTCCATTATCTTTCATATTTACAATTACCAAGATGTGTTTCATTACCAGAGGCTGTGTCATACTCACTTCATGGATTTGGAGATGCTTCTGAACTAGGATATGCAGCGTGTGTTTATCTTCGAAGCTTGGATTCATCAGGAAGGGTTATGGTGCAACTGGTAATGGCTAAATCAAGGGTTGCACCTAAGAAAACTACTCAAACTATACCCAAACTTGAGTTAAGTGCAGCTCATTTAGTTTTTAAGCTATTAAATCATGTAGCTGAGGCATATGAAAATGCAATTCATATTAACAGCATAAACGCATGGTCAGACAGTTCAATTGTGTTAGCATGGCTAAATACGAAACCTCATATGCTCCAGACCTTTGAATGCAATAGAGTCCAGGAAATTCAAGGCTCTCAAAGGAATATGGTATGGAGGCATATCAATTCTGAATTCAACCCAGCTGATTGTGCATCACGGGGTATGTCAGCCCAAGATTTGTTGCATTATGATAATTGGTGGTCACCCAAGTGGCTTCTTCAACGAAAAAAGGACTGGCCTAAGTCAACTATCATCATGCCAGACAATTTACCAGGATTTAAAAAACTCAATCATGTCACAACACCAACAGAGTCATGGAGTCAGTCATTATTATCAAGAGTCAGTAAGTTCAGTAAACTTATCAATGTCACAGCATTTGTACTTAGGTTTATTAGAAATCTCAGGCTACCTAAGTCACAAAGAAATCTTAGGAAGATTTTATCTATTGAAGAAATCAGAGAAGCCAGGAAATACTGGATTATGGAAATACAGTCACAGTCATTCAGTGAAGAAATTGCATTGCTGAAGAAAGGGAAACCAATATGCAAGTCGTTGCAGAAATTAAGTATATTCACAGATCAAGATGGATTAATCAGAGTAGGTGGACGATTAAGAAGGTCAGAGATGCCATATGGGGCACGTCATCCGTACTTACTACCTAAGGATCATAGATTTGGTCTACTTTTAATAGAATATTATCATCGGTCATATTGTCATGCAGCAACCAATGCATTAATTGCTATTCTTCGAAGAGAATATTGGATTACATCAGTCAAGCGTCAGGTTTCTAGGGTCATAAGAAAATGTTTAGTATGTTTCAGATTCAATCCATCAATTCAACCACCATTCATGGCAGATTTACCTGCTGATAGAGTCACAGCAGCTCGTCCATTCTCTGGTGTGGCTACAGATTTTGCAGGACCTTTTTTGGTTAAAAGCAGTCTACTCAGGAATGCAAAGTCAGTAAAGGCTTATTTATGTGTCTTTGTATGCTTAGCAACAAAGGCTGTTCATTTAGAGGCGGTTTCATCATTATCAGTGGAAGCCTTTATTGCTACATTTACCAGATTTGTTAGCCGTAGAGGGTTACCCTCACTCATTAGATCAGATAGGGGTACAAACTATATTGGTGCTAATAATTATCTCAAGGAGGTAAATCAGTTTTTAATTAATAACGAATTATTACTTCAGGAGGAATTTAGGAACCAGAACATCAAATGGGAATTCAATCCGCCAGCTTCACCTCATATGGGGGGATTATTTGAAGCTGCTGTCAAAAGTGCAAAAAATCTATTGAAAAGAGAGGTAACCGACACTATTTTAACATTTGAGGAACTCACTACAGTATTATCAAAGGTAGAGGCCATTCTTAATTCACGCCCACTTGTACCAATGTCAGATGATCCTTGTGATCTTGAAGTATTAACTCCAGGTCATTTCCTAATAGGTCAACCACTTGTAGCATTACCAGAGGTATATTGGAAGGACACTAAGATGTCACGCTTATCACGGTTTCAGGTTATTCAAAAAATGTATCAAACCATATGGACTCGCTGGCACTTAGAGTATTTAAGTACATTACAGGCTCGTAATAAATGGTATAATCAATCAGAAAGTGTAAATATTGATGATTTGGTTTTAATTATAGATGAAAATTCACCACCACTTCAATGGAAACGAGGTAGAGTCATTGAATTGTATAAGGGTAGAGATTCAGTTGTAAGATCAGTCAAGGTTAAGACTCAGTACGGTGAACTCATAAGACCAGTGGTAAAACTGTGTAAGCTGCCAATAGATTGTAACACTAGTTAAGGTTAAGGATAAGTGTATTCATAGTTATACTATGTCAATGTTTATTGTTGTTAATATTACAATAATGTTTTCAATGTTTACAGTAGTAACATTGTTCCTTCTTCTCCCGAGGGGGCCAAGAATGTTAACGCAAATTAACATGTTTTGTATTTTTAATAAATATCAGATGTAAGTTCTAAATTCCATACCCTAATCATATTTTATCTGTATTTGTATCGAGAATTTCATTAATTACTTGCAACACTAATTCATAGATTTATTGAGTAAATTTTTGTTAGTATGGTAACACGGTAGCACTGGAAGCAAAAGCTACAAGTAAGCTCAATCAGCTCCTGTTCATAAATCTCATGTAAAATCGGAATTTCATAATATTATATTGTTCAAGTCGCGGTCAATTGTATGTGGATATATTAAATTCAAGTGATTTCATCAAACTTAATTATCATTTGCCACCCAATGTTCACAAACCCACTTCATACAAGGTACATTCCGGTTGCGATTCGAACCCGCCAGCCGGAGTGAACACTATTTTTGAGACCTAACATATCATCAGTTTCTTTGAAGATTGTTGAGTAATTTGGTGAATACTTTCACTAAAGCGGGAGACTGGATGACTGTTGGTGCGCAGATACAGGTGGCTGTTCTGGTTGGTCCGATCTAAAGAAAGGTCGTGACCTATTAGAAGCCAAAGGCTATCATCATCACTGCTATCCTCGGTTTCCGAAAGAGTACCCTCGTGGCCGAACAAATACCTGATAATACCTGAGACATCGTTTAGTAGGGTGTGACTAAGTGACACATCATTATGATCTTCTTCTTCGTCAGTCATGACACTTGGCTCTGGTGGAATGATGGCTAAATCATACTCCAGTTGTCGTCACTATTCTCTGCTATTATGCTGATAGCTTCGTCTAAGCCCCTAAAGTTATTAGTGCCTCTAAAATACTGCTTGCAATTCATATTGATTGTGTAAATAAAATGGTTATTTTTAGTCCACTTGTAGCCGTTGTTCCCAAATTGGCACACCAATATTTATGTCACTATATTTTTATATACATGTAAAATAACTGCAATAAAATAACTTTTGATGTTAGGTTAGTTTATTTTATGAAAATATAAACAATATTCACGATATTCATCATCTGTAATAAATAATAATAACAAACGTACGCTTACCTGTACTGTCCTCCAGAGAACGAAATTCAGAGAATCCAAAAATAAAGATTTTAGAACATATTAGTATAATTCGATGTTATTATATATAGATAGGGTTGCCATACGTCCCGTATATACGGGACTGTCACCGTATTGGACTTCCCCGTCCCGTATTACTACATGTCCCGTATTTGTCCCGTATTTCGACAAAATACGGAAATACAGGCGAGTGGCGCGGGCGCCCGCCTCCGGCGGTGGCGGTGTGCGGGGCGCGGGCGCTCTCCGGCGGTAGTGCCGGTGTGCGGGGGCGCGCGCGTGAGAGGCGAGGGGGCGGCGGTACGGGCCGATCGCTCACGAAACTCAGTGCGTGCTGAACGCTAATCTAAGACGACTGTGTATTTGTGTTGCCCGTGCCCCGCGCGAACTTGACGCTCTGCGAGAGTTTCGGTAAAACCATTTTTGTTTCTGTTACTTATTATCGTATCGTCATTAAAGATGCCAAAGAGAAAGTGTCACTTTAGGGATGAATATACCAAAGAATGGTCGTATATAAAAAGAGGCAGGACGGAATTTGAAGCTCTGTGCTCTATTTGTAATTCACATATTTCCGTAGAACATGGTGGTAAATCTGACATTCAGCAGCACATAGCTACAAATCTTCATAAATCACACATCAGAACCGCTTCAACTTCAAAGGATATTTCTACTTTTATGATAAAGAAAGATTCGGAAGAGGAAATTTTGGTTGCAGCTGCTGAGTTGACCACAGCATATAAAGTCGTACGTCATCACCAATCCTTTAATTCATTGGATTGTACTACCAAATTAAATGCACTGATGTATCCTGACTCAAAAATTGCTACTAAGCAAACTACTGCACGAACTAAAGCTACGGCAATAGTAAAAAGTATACTCGCTCCGCATAGTGTGCAACTTTGTGTTACAGATTTAAACAATACGTCGTTTTTTGGAATAGCTACTGATGCCAGCAATCATAATGCCGAGAAAATTTTTCCTTTGGTGGTCCAGTTCTTTAATGAAAAAGATGGACAGCAATCTAAGCTATTAAAATTGGGTTCTTTAAATAATGAGCGCTCTGAAACAATTACTGAATATTGCAAAACCTCTCTAGAAAATCTGAATATTCCTCTGGAAAAGCTTATCGCGTTTTGCGGAGATAATACAAATACGAACTTTGGCGGCTTCAACAGAGGCGGAAGTAATAATGTGTTTTCGAGACTAAACGCTGAACTGGGAAAAGATATTGAAGGCGTAGGATGTCCTGCGCATGTTCTACATAACACTCTGTCGACAGCTGCTGATGTTTTGACTGTCGACGTTGAATCGATAGTGGTAAAGGTGTTCAAGTACTTCCACATTTACACTGTAAGGACGGAAAAACTGAAGGCGTTTTGTGAACATGCTGATGTTGCCTACAAAAACTTATTGTCCTATGTAGGGACCAGATGGTTGTCATTATTACCAGCAGTTGAGCGAATGTTAAAGTTGTGGCAGCCATTAAAAGATTTTTTTAATACTGAAGAAAGGCCACCAAAAGCTATTAAAGATTTTTTTGATGATCCCATTAGTGAAGCGTATTTTTGCTTCCTACATTCGCAGCTTAATACGTTTGAATCTCAAATAAGAAAAGTTGAAAAATCTAATATCACGGTGCTTGAAGTGAAGTCCATATTACAAGAGACAAAGCAAATTATGATGGAGAGAAAAACATCTAATTATATTGGAATTGCGACGAAGCAAATTTTGAATCGCTTAAAGCTTGATTCTGAAAATAATGACAAGGTAGAAGCTTTTGAAAAACAAGCAATAGATTTCTTTAATACAGCTGTCGAATATATACAGAAATGGTCACAACCGCTTCAAAACTTCAATGCTTTTGACTGGATGACGCTAAATAGTGTTCCTGAATGGGAAGAAATAGAACGAACTGTAACATATTTACAAACTAAACAAATAGATATTGGACAGACTGAGACCCTATTTAACCAGTTTCTTTACTTAAAAGATTATTTGAATAAAAATAATGTCACAATGAAAACACTGAGCATGGAAGAAAAATGGCTGAAATTTTTTGGAGATACAGAGATTTTTGAGCAGAAGTCATACCTATTAAAGCTGTGTGAATATGTATTTGCAATTCCTGCCCACAACGCAAATGTAGAAAGAATATTTTCGTTGATGACGGCTCAATGGACGGACGAACGAAACAGGATGTCGGTAGAGACCATTGAATCCATATTGATTTGTCATTATAATTTTAAAATGACATGCGCTCAATTCTATGATTATATAAAAAATGTAAAAGAAGTTATTGCAAAAGTAAAATCAACTTCAAAATATGACTGGGCGAAAAAATAAATAAGTAATTTGATGGTAATTTAGTTTAAAAATTGTCAACATGGAACATTTCAAATAAAAAGTTTGATTCAATCATTTTGATTTTTTATTTAATTTATTTCATACTTTTGATATGGTTGAGATTACAATGTACAAATGCCTGATATGTATGGTGTAGTAGAAAAGCCGCTTGTCGGGCTTTGGGCATCGGAAACGAAAACGTCCCGTATTGATTTCTAGAAGTTATGGCAACCCTATATATAGAACACACCCTGAACATCAGAACAAAGTAACAAAATATTAGCTATTGTCAAAACTTTTTTTTCTACCCTCATTTATTAAGTGTTCCCAAATTGGTACAGTGTTCGGACCACTGTACCAATTTACCAATAAAATCTAGGTCTACAGCTTTTCCTACTCCTGACACGATCGCAACGAGGTCTTCCGTTTTTTCATTTTCTTTCAGTGGAACGTTGCGGAGTTCAATAGTGGCTGGACGGAATTGTAGGTTGAGTTCCTGTATTTGTTTTTGTAGATGACTAATGGATTTTTATTTTTCAGTGTTCTGAGTTTCCAGATCCGAAAGTTTACTTTTCATATCCTCGTAATCCTTGTTCAGATATGTCATGCTATTTTCTAGTTCTTAAGTTGTTTTTTGAATTTCCGAGCATTGGCGCTTAAGTTCGGACACATCCTTGGCCAGTGAAGACAAGATCGCATCCTGTTCAGTTTTCCAGTTGGTTAGGCGCAGGTCGTGGTCATTTTTCCAGTTGTTCAACATTTCCATAAGCTCGACCTTAAGGTCATTACATACGCAAGGCGACAGATTTTCAGGATTGGCCGGAGAGTTTTCAAGACGTTGACGCTTAGCTCGGGTGGTAATGTTATCAGTCTCATGCGCCTTATTTTTCGGTTCCGCTTGCGATTTGACTTATTTCGGAGATTTTTTTGAGGTTGACGGGGGGGTGCGACGAGTAGACATTGGGTAATTAAGGTTTACAAAGTTTGTTTAAGCTGAGTAAAAAGAGATTGCAAGTAAGCAATGGCTGCCGGCAAATATAGCAGAGGTTTCGAAGCGAGGTTGTGCCACACGTTGCAGTGAGTTAAGTCGCAGGCGTCGACTGGAGCGTAGGGCTAGATGACGTCAACCGGTCGCTGGTCCGCGCGCAACCAACGTAACCACTGATTTCACTGCTTGATGACTAATTCTCGTGACGCGGTGGGCGAGCGCTCGATCCGGGCACTCAGCGTAATTTGACACCAGGGCAGGGTGCAATATACATATTGTGACCCATATAAGCCCAAACACGGACTGTATATCTCCCGAATTGGGAACTTTGGCATTTTTGCGCCATCTTGGTTATTTAGTTTTTAATTTCAAGTTACGATATCTCGGAAACCGCTGGGCCGATTAATCTCGGATTTTTACTCCAGCGGGTAGCATACCACCACCTTTCAGTGTGGTAGGTTATCAGGCTGTTTCGGGCCACAAAGTTTTTGGTCGCTGAAATTGCTTTCAGGAGATACCTGAAGTGACGCCGAGCTGCAGGTCCAAAACCCCGTCCTTCTGAGACGAGTGGTTCCGGAGATACGGAAATTCAAAAACGAACTGACAGCTCGGCGGCCATTTTGTTCAATTTCAAATCGCCATAGCTCGTGAACCAGTGGTCGTGGGAGCTCGCGGTTTTTTGAAGTCAGTGACTTATTGTCCTGCATACCCCACGTTTTCAGGCGGTTTGGAGTTGAAAATTTTCAGGGTCCTGAAAGTAGTTTCAGCGGACAGCAGGCCGAGTGGAGGGAACCCAAACTCGAGGGATCTACGACCTTCCCGAGGGAAGGTATCCGCTGTCAAAGTCAAACTTTGACAGGACTGCGGACATTTTGGTTTTCTTCAGTCATCCATAGGTTCCCAACGGAGAGTCGTAGTTTCCCGGAGTTTTCTCTGACCGTATTGGCAGGGTATAGTTCTTGAGACAAAATAGTTTTCAGGGCTTTTCAGGAGGTCCTGAAAACTGGTCCAGCGGATTAGTCTCGCTGGGGCAAGTAAGGAAAGCCCTAACACCGGGGTTTTTGGACCGGTGGTTCCGGAGATATCCTCTTGTAACCACTTTCGGTTTTTTCCTTTGACAATAAAACCGTTTTTTCAAGTTGGGATATCTTTTACTGTTTTCAATGCTTGACCCGCTCTTTTGAGCGAAAGGCTGACAGAGACATACTTTACATAGAGATCAGACAAGTATATCGCATTATATTTTAAATCTTATTATACACTTTTACTTTATTTTATTTTGTAATCTTACACATTGACGCAAACCTCCGACATGAAGCCTACCAGAACCCCAATCAAGGCGAAGTCTGCTGAGGGTGAGAATTCACCGAAGCCGACGACGTCGCCTACGAACGTGAGACGCAGCGTCGGAGAATGGGAGGCCGTGGGGCCCTCCAGCGCAAACGTAACGCCCCCATTAGTCACTAAGACGGTGCAGGCTGGCCCTGCTAGACCTGCGATAAAGCCCCCACTCCAGAGACTAGTACAGGTGCACTCGCCGCCAAAACCCCACTATGCGGACCGATCGGCAGAAGCGAAGGCCTGTTTAACTAAGGCGAAAGTTCTGCTTAGCACCTCGAGAAACACGAAAACCGAAATTAAAACCGGCATAACCGAGGCGCTGGATCGGTTGTTCCAGCTGGTCAAGGAGGCCGAAAAGTCAGCAATCACCAAAGACTGGGTACTGAGGAGAAAACTCGGCCCAAAAACGCTGCTGCCGACCTCACCTTCACGAGCCTAGAAGACCCGAGCCAAAACAATAACAAGCTCGAGACGCAAATAAAGAGCCACTCGATGCTGCTGGAGAGCCATACTAAGAGTATGGAGGAGCTAAATGCAGCAACCGAAAATCATAAAGAGTCCATACAGAACGGCACTACAATGATGACATATGCGTGGGTAACTGCGACCCAAAGCGTAAAAGCGAACCCAATGCGAAGTTCGCTAGATTCAATTGTAGTTACCTCCAAAGACGAGAATGAGACCGGGGACGAGGTAATGGACAAAGTACGGAAGGCAGTAGATGCGAAGAAAGGCTGGGTAGAGGTGGAAAAGGTGAGGAAGGCTAAGGATAGGACAATTATTATGGGATTTCAAACCACAGAAGAAAGGGACAAACTGAAAGTGAAATTGGCAAAAGAGAGTCAGGACCTTCATGTCGAGGAGGTGAAAAACAAAGACCCGTTACTGATTCTCAGGAGCGTCCTCTCAGTAAATACTGACGGGAACGTTCTTAAGGCACTGAGAAATCAGAACCGAGATGACTTTCACAACCTCGACAAGGAGGAGGACAGAGTGGTTGTGAAGTTCCGGAGGAGGACCAGAAACCCACACACCTGTCACGTTGTAGTCGGCGTCTCGCCAACGATATGGAGACGGGCAACGGAGCTCGGATGCTTGCATGTGGACCTCCAGCGCATAAGGGTGGAAGACCAAACCCCATTGGTACAGTGTACGCGTTGCTTGGGATACGGGCACGGCAGACGCTTTTGTAGTGAACCGGCTGACTTGTGCAGCCACTGCGGCGGCCCGCACCTGATGTCGGAATGCGCCGACTTTCTAACAGGTGCGCCTCCCAAGTGCCAGAATTGTACAAGAGCCAAGCTCGGGGACGTCGGCCACAACGCTTTCAGCACAGAATGCCCGACACGCTGCAAATGGGACGATATAGCGAGATCAACGGTAGCATACTGCTAAGGGCACCCAAGGCAACCCAAACCCCTATAGAGTCATACAGGCCAACCTCCTGCGTAAGAGACTGGCGACAAACGAGCTTCTTATCGAAGCGGAAAAGTGCGGGGCGCCATTGCTCTCCTCCAGGAACCATACGTAGGCGGGGCCAAAGTAATGAGGAGTCATGGAGGCGTTCGGATCTTCCAGAGCACTGACATCGGAGAGGGTACTGTTAAGGCCGCAATTGCGGTCTTCGATCAAGACCTCATCGTCGAACAGCACCTGACACTCACGACGAACAACATTACCGTGGTGGGGATCCGAACCAGCGCCTGGAGGATCACACTAGTCTCCTTTTACTTTGAGCCAGACCAGCCAATTGAGCCATACCTCAACCACCTCAAGCGCGTCGAGGAAGTGCTTGGCTCCCAAATGTGGATTCTTGGAGGAGATGCAAACGCTAAGAGTACCTGGTGGGGAAGCTTGTCCATCGACCGCAGGGGCGAAGAAGTTTCCGGATTTCTCGGCGAGCTAGACCTGAACATACTAAACGCAGGGGAAATTCCGACCTTCGACACGACCAGAGGAGGGATAAGATACAGTAGCCACGTTGACATTACAGTTTGTTCTACTGATATCTTGGACCTGGTCGACAACTGGAAGGTAGACGAGGGCCTCACGAGCTCGGATCACAACGGCATTATTTTTAACGTAAACTTAAAAATATCGAAAGGCATAGAAATCAACAGAAGTACTAGAATTTTTAACACAAAGAAAGCAAATTGGTCCGAGTTTCGTGAGAAACTCGGCCAATTAATGCAGATAAACAATATAAACAAAATAGAAATGGAAAAACTAAATACAGCAGATAAACTTAATACAATCACCAATACATACACAAAGGAGATGGAAAACGGTGGGCCTAAATGTAATAAGTTAAGATATGATCTAAAAAATTAGTCATATTTTTCTATCTTAGAATATGAAAAATCACCTCAATTCTCAATCTGGAAGCGGAGAAATATGGAAAAGATAGTTTTCGTGAGATTACCGATTGAGTAATCGATTACACAGTTACGAAAATAAAACCTTTGCACTAAATAATTAACTTAAAGTAATTAAATGCACTTTATACACTTATGTGCAATATAGTGCATATAATTACAGTCGTATTAATAAATAAAATATCAATTAATTACTGAAAAAACAATATTAATGATTATCGATTTCATAACGATTAAAATTAGTTTTCTATTTTTAGTCTATGTCACTGGCATGACAGCTGACTGACACGGACACTAGACAGTTGCCAACGTAGTATCCCTATGTAGTCTGTGGTTGCCAACTGCTCTAATAATCTCGTTTGCTTACTCGTTTCGTGTTTTCCGATGCGTTTTGAGTGCTTTCCTAATTGTTCTTCATTTTTCACGACCTTTGCTTTGTATTTTACGGATTCCGACCCTGTCTACCTCGTGCGACCCTTGCTTTCACACTGGACACCGAAGATGGCTCACACGTTTGACTTGGAATTGTTATTTTGGATTTTACCGCCGGATTGTGTATTGGGTATTGTTGAAACCACGGAATAGAAAAAACAGTGAAACTATGGATCGCTGTGTGAATTGTGGGACAACAACTGATCACTGCAATACACTGGGTCGACGACCCTTACCCGATGAAACAATTCTGTCAGTGATTCGGCACTGGCTCTCGTACAGGAAGGGAGGCTATAGTAATGCATTACTGTAAATTGTATTGTAGGGAGACGAACTGTAGGCTACTGCGCTCATATAATCTGCATTATATGGTATCTTAGCTGGGCTAGGTACCACGATCATATAGCACCACCTGCACAATTCCTAGACGACATTTCAATTATAATTGAAGACGAATAAAACACTATAATACTTAATTTTTTTAATTATTTTAGACATCCTTTCCGTAACTCCATACCTGTTACCTACATAGGTAGGTAGGACTGAAGTCATTGACGTTCATTCATATGATTTATATCCTATTAAATATAATAACTATTAAGTAGTGCAAAAGCTCATATTTTGCACTTCAGGAATCAGCTGTTAGTTAAAGATTGTAACATAACCTCACTTTTACATAATCTCTTTTATCTCTGTTCTCAGATTGACAAAATCCGCAGAATTTTCAGTGAAAGGCTGATAGTATACAGGGTGTTTGGCAGAACGTTGAACATACGAAAATGGTGGATAGGTGGGGTCATCTGCTACTTACTCAACCCATTTTTTTTTTTTATAAATGCAAGTTGAAATTTAGTTTCAAGTATTTTTTTACATATTTCTGTAAGTTTGAGGACTTATAACTTTTTTTCTAGCTAACATCTGAATAAAGCAATAGTTTTATAAGAATCTACCAACATTAACTACTCTATACTGGATGCGAACATTGCTGCGGATACTCTAGTGAATGTCATGAATACAGCTATCTCTGAAAGTACAAGGGTCACTAAACTACCAGCACGGAAAAAAATTCTAAAACCCTGGATTACCCCTGGGCTGCTACGGTGTATGAAACACAGGGACTCACTACACAAAAAAGCAAAAAAAACGCCGGCAAATACTACCCTAGATATTAGTTACAAACGATACAGAAACTTTTGTAATAAAATTCTAAAAAAAGTAAAAAGACAATTTGATGCTGAAGAACTCATTAAGGCTGGAAATAATTCTAAAGTTCTTTGGGAAACGATTAAACGAATCACAAACACCCCCAAAACACCAAATTCATCCACACATCTACTATCACATGCCGACACACCCGCTCAGTCTTGCAACAATATAAATAATTATTTTGCTGAAATAGGTAAGAATCTCGCTGACAAAATTACACACACTCAAACCCTGTCCCAGCCAACCATCTCTCAAAGCACTAATTTGTCAACATCATTTGTTCTAGATGAGACAGACCCGATTGAGATTATATCAACTATTAATTCTCTCAGAACAAACGCAGCCACTGGATGGGATAGCATTACACCTACCATATTAAAAAGATACTCCTCCATCTTGGCGCCTGTATTAAACTACATCTTTAACCTCTGTTTCCAGACTGCTACTTTTCCAACATCATTCAAGAAGGCGATTATACATCCGATTTTTAAGAGTGGGGATAAAGAATCCATTACTAATTATCGCCCCATAGCGGTTCTAACTGCCTTGTCGAAGGTTCTTGAGCGTTTAATCAATACAAGATTGGTTAACTTCCTTGAAAAACTTAATCTAATCTCTCCTCAACAATTTGGTTTTAGAAAAAACAAATTATGACGTAAATTTATATATAAATAAATTCATGACGTAATGGGTTTTATTGTGAATAAACTTAATAATCACAAAAAAGTTCTCACCATATTCCTCGATCTCGCCAAAGCCTTCGACACAATCCCCATTTCAACACTTATAAACAAACTTGAAAAATTAGGTGTCAGAGGCTTACAACTACAGCTCTTCCGGAGCTACCTTATCAATCGGACACAAATGGTGAAAGTCGGTGACCATACAAGTAGTGAGCTTCCGATTTGTTATGGTGTGCCACAGGGCAGTATCCTTGGACCTACTTTGTTTCTCGTCTTTATTAACGACCTTTGCAATTTACAAATTACTAATGCTAAAATTGTGTCATTCGCTGATGACACTGCTATTACTTTATATGCAGACTCTTGGTCAGAACTTCAGACGTTAGCGCAAGATGGATTTAATTCGACATATAATTGGCTTCTTTCTCATACTCTCACATTAAATACATCCAAGACAAAGCTCATTACCTTTTCCTTATCATCAAAATCACAACCCGAAATTCCAATTATCATAAAAGCTCACTCATGTCACACACATTCTCAGATATCTCTACCTTGTCAGTGTCCGCTCATTACTCCTGTAGACAATATAAGATACTTAGGCATAACTATAGATAAGTTCCTTAACTTCAAAACCCATGTTAGTCTCCTTACAAGTAGGGTTAGGAAACTCATTTATATTTTTAAAAACCTACGATACGTCGCCACGTCAACTGTAATACGTACTGTCTATCATGCCTTGTGCTTATCAATTATTACATATTGTATTACATGTTGGGGTGGCGCCAACAAATCCACAATAAAACCGCTAGAAATAGCCCATAGAGCAATTTTGAAAGTAGCTACATTTAAACCCATCATCTTCCCCATAACAACTCTATACAAAAATTGGAATGTCCTTAATGTCAGACAACACTTTATTTTGCAGACCGTCCTACTACAACACCGAAATACCCCTTTCACTATAATCACGAAACGACGAAAAGACAGGATATGCACTATTCCACGGCCGTCTTACACTTTCACTAAAAGATTCTTTCATTACCTTGGTCCCTATCTGTATAACCAACTCAACGCAAGCTTACCAATCTTTGGCCTACCATATTCCAAATGCAAAATTACTGTTCGTTCGTTCCTTCTATCCAAAACTTATGATGAGACTGAGGAACTTTTGAAAACACTCTCTTAGATTTTTACTACTGCTACACCTGCAACGAAACCAATTAATTCTTCAATGGCTTAACAATAGGTACCTCCCTTCGTTTCCAAAAACACACACCCACACTCCCCCCACAAACACATCCAACACTCACATTACAATACACGATTACACCCCTTTACACATTCCATATCACAATCAGACACACACACACACATAAAATTGTCCTTGTTTGTTTTTATTTAATTTTTTCTTATTTTTAATTCTAACCTTTCATTATTAGTAATTGTATAGAAGCATAGCTAACCTAATAAGATGGTAGACAATAATGTAACTTGTAACTCAATTTTATCAACACGTAGCATATTGTGAGAATCAACTTGGGAGGCAAACTGTCACTCCTTAATACAGGTTGCTCAGCAACTTAGCTAGGAGAACAGAAGCTCACCCAAAAATTTGTATTTTACCATTATCATGAATTAATTGTAACCATTATGTACTACAAATAACCTTTTATGCAATAAAGTATTACTTACTTACTTAAAATTAACGATAAAAAAAAATGCCTGTTTTATCCATTTGTGATAAAAAATACACTCTAAAGTTAAGAAAGTGGTGAAACTAGAAGAAAGCAAAAAACATTTTTTTTTTATATCCTGGGGTCCAGGGCCAATTAAATTAGGGCTGAGTAAGTAGCAGATGACTCAATCTATCCACCATTTTCGTATGTTCAACGTTCTGCCAAACACCCTGTATAAGCTATTAATTGACACCACTTTCATCTTTTTACAACCAGGCCCAAGATTGTATGTAATCGTTTCAGTCTCCTTTAATAAAAGAGGCATGCACTTCCTCAATGCCAACGAAGAAAACGAAAGAAGTGCTTACTTTGCCGTGGTGGTCCGAGAAACTCGAGGGGATGAAGAAAGAGGTCGCCACCATGAAATGTAGAGTTAGGAACGCAGCACCAATCCGAAGACCGAAGGTCGTTGAAGAATACCTGAAACAGAAAGTTGAGTATGAGAACAAGGCAGCCAAAGACGAAATCGAGAGCTGGAAGAACTTCTGCACAAGACGGGACAGAGAAGGGGTTTGGGAAGGTATCTACCGGGTGATAGGAAGGACCAAGGGAAGAGGAGAGGACCAGCCACTAGTAAAGGACGGGGAGGTACTGGACGCAAAAGGCTCGGTTCAGCTACTGGCGGAAAATTTCTACCCAGAAGACCACTCAGGCACTGACAGCTCCTGCCACCGCCTTATCAGAGAGAAAGCCGACATCGTGAATGCTGGAAGGCAAGATGAGTCATGCGATCCATCATTCACGATGGCTGAGCTGATGGCAGCGAGCGTGTCCTTCAACGCCAAAAAAGCGCCAGGAGCAGACGGCTTCACTGCCGACATTTGTTTCCAGGCTATTAAAACTGCCCCTGAGGTAGCATTGGCTCTCCTCAATGGCTGCCTGAGAAGTCATCTCTTCCCTGAAATCTTGAAAGAAGCGACCGTAATCATTTTAAAGAAGCCGGGGAAAATTGATTACAGCACCCCAAAGGTGTACAGACCAATCGGCCTCTTACCAATTCTCGGTAAGATTTACGAGAAGATGTTGGCAGCCCGCCTCAAGTTTCATCTGATTCCCAGGATGAGTACTCGTCAGTACGGATTCATGCCCCAGAAGAGCACCAAGGACTCCCTCTATGCACTAATGCAACACATACGCGGTAAGCTGGAACTTAAGAAAATAGTAGTACTAATATCACTGGACATAGAGGGAGCCTTCGACAGCGCATGGTGGCCAGCCATAAGGGTCCGTCTGGCTGAGGAACAGTGTCCAGTCGGCTTGAGGAGGGTCATCGACAGCTATCTCGAGAACTGAAGGGTCAGGGTTAGGTACGCTGGTGAAGAGTACTGCGAGGCCACAAGCAAAGGCTGTGTACAGGGTTCTATTGGGGGACCAACACTTTGGAACCTGTTACTGGACCCGCTTTTAAGGAGCTTGGAAGTTAGGGATGACTATTGCCAGGCTTTTGCAGACGACGTCGCACAGTGGCGAAATATCGCAAAAAGTTGGCAAAAACCTGTATTACGTTTTTATGAACGGGTTTTACAATAATTATTAGTGAATGATATAGAAACTATAAAAATACCTTCCTATCATAGTGATTAACTGTACAGGATTTAAAATAAAACACAAATGATGAAAACATCAAACAATGATTTATTTGTAATTTTCATGGATTAAAGAAATTTCCAGGGGACTTAGAATTATATGCTTTTTCGGCATTAATTTCCTTAAACCAGTAATATAAGGATCTGAAGACACCATTAACCTTTGGAAAGTATCTTCCATGGCCACTTTTCTCGAAAATTTCCTTGAATAATTTTCTCTATATTTTCGGACATCTTTATTTCTGCTTTCTTGAGCATCTTCACTTAAAAGACCTATGGCAATACCAATGTTCTCCACGATGAGAGGCCCATGGACTAAAATTTTATGAACCGTAGTTGGCATATTGAACCATGGATAATTAAAAACAAAAACTGATGCAGTCCGTAGGCAAAACATGTTAAATCTTACAAAATTAATTTTGTAACCACTTGATATGATTTTCAAAATGGTTTGAAATCTATTTATAAGAGATACATTCACTCCTGTTATCTCTGCAGTCTCTTCTGCATGCTGGAAAAGTACTCTAGCCGTATTTCCATCTGTTGATGTCCCTCCTCCTTGGCGCGGCTTGTCTACGTGTAGACCTAGTTTTTGCCAAAATTCTTGTTGAATTCGTTTTTTTTCACTGCTAACAATTTGTTTATCGGTACCTCTTGCTTGCCACTTTCCTAGCTTTAACTTGTATCCCAAATGCAAGATGCACTCAGCAAATCGTATCCAGGCATGAAGAGATGAGAGTCCATATTCAAAATTTTCTTCACTCACTTGTTTCTTAATGCATTTTCTTATATGGTTAAAGTCTTTTGAAGTGAGCCCACACAGATAACACCGCATGGCTGAACTTGTATCGGTGAGTGCATTAATCATCTTACCATCAACCATTGTCAATTTTAGATCATGTTTCACATGACACTCATCAGTCGTAGTAGGTACCATATTAGATCTTTGATTTCTTACATTAGCAGCTTCCAATTTAGATAGTTCAACAGTCTCGTGAGCCATTTGAAGTCTCAAAGGTCGACAGTATCTCGGTGAGGACGGGCGAGGATTTTGCCACACAATATTTTCACCGCGATATTCCGAATCATTCATACTCACAAGGCGTAATGGTACTATTGATGTAATTAACATAAATTCGTCCGTAGAATCAACATTTTGAAATTTTTGTTTGTATTGTGAATGGCTACCGGAACCGTCACATCCCCACTTTGAAATCAAGCAAAGATTTTGACGTCTGCTTTCATTGAGACTATGAATAACTTCACTTAGTGATAGTAATAGCCTTTGAGCCGTATGATCCATGAGATTTTGAAGAGGTACTTCTGCTCGTGTTTCTGTGATAGTAACACCAAACGGGTAACACTTTTTTTTAGCTTTTGTAATTGCCTCATAATTTGGGTATAAATTACAGTTCACTTCCAATGCACTTTTTCTTAATACATTATACTGATGCTTCGTAAGCTGCCCTTCAATAACCATAGATAAGGCTTTATCGGGACAGAGAGTGGCATGGTTTTTATCCGTTTTAGGACTAACATCTTGAGAAACGTCTTTAACTAATTTGGATTTCTCTGTATCTCCACATGCTCTAAACTTCATTTGCGTAGCATAAGCCAGTTCTGCTGATGTCATTTCCTGTCGTACATTTTCAGTTCTGTGCCGTTTAGCTCGTTCAGTTAATTCTTCAAAATTCTTAGGCGGACGACCACCAGAAACTTTTCTCTTCTGAGAATGCGAGACATTAAAAGAAACGTATTGGTCAAACCATTCTTTATGCGCATCGACACATCTTTCAAAATGTCTTTGTGACTTTTCAAGTTTGGCTTTATACTGATGTATTAATTTTTGTAACACACTCTTAGCATCACTTGAAATATGAGTGATTTTTAGAGCATTTTCCACTTTTGTATAAAAGAATTGCATTTTTTCCGAATCCTTTCTTGAAGTAGATTCTCTATAATACCCAATAAGAGTTCTTCTACTTATGTAAATGTCTTCAGAGTTTGATCCTGGTAAAATAGAAAATAAATAAATAATTTATGAAATTCTACCTTAACACTAACATTGGTTAACTTTGTTCAAGGTGCGCAAAAACGCGCATCTAATTCAAAGTGTTTATAAAAGAGGAATGTGTAATGTTCATTTTAAGGCATATTTCAGGACTGGACTCCATTGGATATGGTACTTTTGCTCTACGACAAGTTTGACCATTCTTAAAATTTCGACCACCTTCATAAAAAATACGAAAAAAAATAGAAATACAATTAATAAACAATCTTTTTGTATATATAATATTAGTTCCTTACCTCCAGGAGTAGAATCCATCACTAAAGTTTGTAAATCCACCGAACAACGTTACAATATAACTATAGGAATTTGAAGTTTTAAATAAACAAAACACATCCGCTGCTTAACAAGTCAAACTTTGGACTAAGATACTACGTAAGACGGGGGTCGGGGGCATGGGGCGCTTACGCAGGTGGCTAACCCATTTTACTGAGAATTACGTCTACACAATAGAAATTAGTTATCGTGCAGGTTGTAAATTGTAGTTTTTGCCAACTTTTAGCGTTATTTCGCCTGTGTGCGTCGTGCTGATTTTCCTTGGTGACACCTCGTTGGAGATCGAGAGACGTGCCAATGCCGCCCTCGAACATGTTCGGGCGTGGGGTGAACAACAAACTTAAATTTGCCCCGCATAAAACCAACGCAATGGTAATAACGCGCAAACTAAAATACGACACCCCGCGCCTGAGCATGGGCGGGGTCGATATTGCCATGTCCAATGAGATCAAAATACTGGGTGTCACCATCGACAAACAGCTGACCTTTAACGCACACGTCGCAAATGTGTGCAGAAAGGCAATAGGCATCCACAAGCAGCTAACCAGGGCAGCAAAAACCAGCTGGGGACTTCGCCCGGAAGTCATCAGAATAATATATGTGGCCACGGACGAACCAGTCATCCTGTACGCCGCCAGCGTATGGGCCCCGGCAGTTGCAGCAGTTGTAGCAGTTGGGAGCAGTTCAGCGCGGTATAGCACAAAAGCTGTGCAAAGGATACCGGACGGTCTCCTTAAACTCCGCGCTGGTGTTGGCTGGGATATTGCCTCTCGACCTGCGAGTCCGCGAAGCGGCTTCGTTATACGAAGCCAGGAGAGGGGTGCCTCAGCTAGCACTTGGCGACAGGAGGGTCGAGCAGAGCGCCTCGGCAATGGAGGCTCCACAGCCCGCAGAGCGCGCTGAGCTAGAGCTCGTAAGCCTGGTAAACCAAGAGCAACTAGATGCCCAGAACGAACTTGAAGTTCGTATCTTCACGGACGGGAGCAAGATTGGGGGCAAGGTTGGGGCGGCGCTGTCTGTATGGAACAGTGGCGCCGAGACCAAAGCTCTCAAGCTTGCTCTCCCACACTTCTCCACCGTCTACCAGGCTGAGCTTCTGGCGATATGCGTCGCAACCAGGGAGATTCTGAAGCACAGTGTGCTATCGTTTGGAATTTTCAGCGACTCTATGGCGGCCCTCCAAGCCATACAGAACCACAACCGACATCACCCCTTGGCAGTGCAGGCAAGGGCCAACCTAAGGTCCGTGTCTATCCAAAACAAGGCTGTCACCTTGTTTTGGATCAAAGCTTACGTGGTTTTGGAAGGGAATGAGAGGGCCGATGAACTTGCCAAGAGAGCCGCTGAGGGTTCCAAACGAAAGCCTGATTACGACCTGTGCCCGGTCTCATACGTCAAGCGATGCATTCGAACGGCAACTCTTGACGTGTGGAACCGGAGATACAGCTCTGGAGAAACTGCTTCCGTGACCAAAATGTTCTTCCCTGATGCGGTGGCGGCCTACAGGATAATCAGGAAGTGCAAAATTAGCAGCGTCACAGATCATGACGGGGCACGGTGAGCTCTCAAAATATTTAAACCGCTTTAAGTGCAAGGGGAGCCCATCGTGCATCTGCAATCCTGAGATTGCTGAAACGGTGCCACATATATTATTCAACTGCCCTGTCTTTGACAGAGAGAGGCTTAAGGCCGAGCACGTACTCGACACCAAACTTCATGTCGGAAATATGTGGCATATAATAAATAGTAAAAAAAGAGAATTGTATTTAGATTATTGCATTAAAATTTGTTCAAAGGTAATCAACAGAAATAAAAGTGTATAAGAAAGAATGCTTGAATAATATTGTACATAATATTAGGGTCAAGCATTGAAAACAGTAGGTATATAAACTCGTAAAGTAACGCTAAAACAATTGACAAGGACTTAAGAGCCCGACTTAAGTACTGTAAGAAATGTTTTTAGAAATGAGTTAAACAGAATAAGGTGTCTGTATTATCTGTAATAAGAAATGTAATAGTATTAAGAAATATTATATAGAAGTAGTCATGTAACTAGTAATATAAGATGGCTGTAATAGTAATAAGAAACATAATATTAAATGTAGGTAAAAATTGTAGTTTGTTAAGGTGGTGGGTAAATGGTTAAGATTGTAAAGCGATAGGATTTAGAAAAAAGAGCATAAGCCCAAGCGGCAGAGCCCAAAAAAAATAAAAAATAATAGCCATTGGCGGTTTTTTAGCCGGTACAGTCCGGCACTGCCTGGGTCGTCCCTTCCCAGGCGTCCATGATGGATTTTTCCCCTTTGTGCTAAATAAAAAAGTAAACACAGGCTTTGACTTCAGTCAGAGGAATGAGAAAAAAAAAAGAAAAAGGGAGCTGGAGTGATGACGCGAATGGATGTTTACAACATGATCCATAATCATTCTGATGGATTTAAGACTAAAAAACTTGATGAAGTTGAAGGACAGTTAATAAATGACTCTTCTTTTGATTTCGAAAAAAAGAAAAAAGATAAAGTGAGGAGCTCAGAGATATACAAGCAAATTTTAAATTTACGCTTTCAATTCTTCATGCTAGAATCAGATTCTTCGAAAGCCTTCTTCATGTCGCATATAAGGTTCCTGTAGGGAAGTGGATAATTAGGTCGCAAGCAGAAAAAGACACCGTAAACACTAAAAAGCAAGAAGTCCAAGAAAGGTTTCGAGAAGAACTTGGTCTGTTGGTTGATATTCCAAAAGCTGATTTTGGCAATACCAATGACGGAAATACGAGTAGGAGATTTTTTTTATGTTCTGCGGAGGCTTCCGCTATAACTGGTATCAATGAGGAATTAATATAAAGGTTCGCAACAATTTTGGAAGTTATTTCGAGTGGATATGACATAAATATTGATATGTTTTCTTCATAATGTGACAGAACAGCAGAACTTTATGTTAGCTTATCCAATGACATCCACTGTACACCCACAAAGTGCTGATGCACGGGCCACTCATCGTGAAAAACGCTCTGATCCCCATCAGAACTTTGTCAGAAGAAGCTGCAGAAGATAGGAACAAATATTTTCGAGATTATAGGGAAAATTATTCGCGAAAGTTTTCCCGTGAAGATTGTAATTGCTCACATCAGACCCGTATCTTAGCTCAACCACTCAGTTGCTACATGTGACTCGAGTTACACGAAAAAATGTCGTCCACATGCTTCATATGACTCGAGCTACATTAGTAGTGGTCCAGGAAAATAAGCTCTAATATCATAATAGATGGTATATTTTGCCTTTTTTGAATGTAATTGAACGGATCATAGACAATACTAACAACCAAAAAGACTAGAAGCGAGAATGACGTAACAAAATTCGTTTTCACCTCAGCACCTCAAACAAGCAGGTTTTGCTGTCAGAAAACAGTGTGCAAAATTCGATTTTGCTGCGAGCGTGAAACAAAGTAATTTTTTAATATTTTTTTTAAATGCCGAAAGCAGTGTTGGGTCTACTCACAAAATTCTAAAGATTTGAACTTCAATTAGTTTTGTCACTTTCACGTCGATACGAAAAAAGCGAGAGATAGAAATAGAAACAAGTCGATTCGAAGTTCGATTTCAAAATTCCATCTAGTAGGCCCAAAAATGAAACAAACAATAAAACGTTCGGATTCTCATATAACCTAATTGCAAATCATCTGTTAAGGTTTTATTTAAATTCTGTTTTTTTTTTTTGAAACGAATTTCTTTAGGCGGCTTGCGGTAAGAGTGCACTGGCAGAAATCTTCTTCTAATTCAAAGAGAAAGAAAGACGGAGTGAGACAGTACGTGTGAATTTGGTCAAAATGCAAATCCAAGATGGCGAATGCGAAAATTTTCACATTTTTCATAGTAGGTGTCGTTTTCATAGTTTTCAAGGGTGCTAAAGCCGATCGTGAGGTGAAAATGTAAATCCAAGACGGCGGCTGCGAAAATTTTTAAATTTTTCTTCGTGGGTATCGTTTCTATGGTTTTCAAGGTTGCTAAAGCTAATAGTGAAGTCAAAATGTAAAACCAAGATGGCGGCTACGAAAATTTTCAAATTTTTCTTCGTGGGTATCGTTTCTATGGTTTTCAAGGTTGCTAAAGCTAATAGTGAAGTCAAAATGTAAATCCAAGATGGCGGCTGCGAAAATTTTCACATTTTCCTCATGGGTGTCGTTTTCATAGTTTTCGAGGGTACTAAAGCCGATAGTGTGGTCAAAATGTAAATCCAAGATGGTGGCTGCAAAATACGAGGTGATGAAGATTATGTAAAAAAAAACCTTGTCCGATCCGAAAAGGGCATATGGTACTACAGTAAAATTACAAAAGAGTGATTTTTTTATTATTATTTATAGTAAAAAGTTATTTATTTAAAATTCACATCTTTAGTTCCAAAATTACCCCAAATCCATAAAAAATTTGCAAAACTCATACAACGACGGCCGCCGCCCGCACCAAACGTAAAATTCGGTAAAATTCACCATTGAAAAAAATATGGGGAATCCTTTTTCCTAAAAATTTCCACATAAATATGCTCACAGTATGATACCTAACAACACCCTCACGGATCCGACAGGTTTTTTTTTTTTACATGTTGTTGGTATGTTCTCGCTGCTGAGGTGAAAAGTTGTATGTGTTACACGAGAGCAAAGTTATTTGCATCTCGTGTCTTTGAATCCCTCGCAGCGCTCAGGACTCTAACCTAGAATCACTCGCTACGCTCGTGATTCAATTATAGAATCCTTCGCTTACTCGGGATTCAAAATCAACACTCGCAGCAAAAAACAACTTTGCTCTCTTGTTGCACAAATAACTATTAAAGTGTAATTTCTTAGTGAGTGTATTTTGTGGTCAGCATAACGATTGAGTAATTAAAAAAAAAACCCTTAGTTACGAGATTTTTGATTATTTCTGTAAGTGTTTAGTATTAAAATAATCTTTTGTTAATGTTCTAATCGATTACGTATATATTTTTGTTCAAACTTAGTGATTTTGTCATAGTACTACACGAAATGGCATTGTGTTGTGAATTGACTGTTATTGCCGCCAGTTTTCTGCCTATTACATTTCGATTATCATTGTTTGATACAGAAAAAGTGTGTGATAACTGTGAACAAATTAATAATGAGTATTTTAAAAGATAGTTTACATCATAATATTGGTATTCGTAGACAGGATGGACCGCCAAAGCCGCAGAGTGAGTAAAATATTTTTCACTTCTCATGCTCTGAAAGTGCTTATTTGTGCAGGATGTATACAAAATCGAATTTTGTGCACAAGTACATTAACGTATCTACTCATAAATGTATCTAATTAAGGCAAAGAAAATGAGCCATACAGCCAAACACAATAAGAAGTTCATAGATAGAATTTGTTATTTTATAATATTTAATTTAATTTATTTGCCTTATGTGTTTTTTAAGACATAAAAGATATTAAATTTTAAATTCAAGCACGGTAGGTTATTTAATTAATTTAAGAAAATTATTTTTTTTTTCCTTTGAAAAATTATTATTACAAAATTAAAAAATATTAAAAACAAAAACAAGACTGTATAGGTCTGCAGCCCAAGCCATCAATGCCGGGAATAACAATTTCCTTCAGTATTCAAAACTGTAATAATTTTACTTTGAATTTTAATGAAAGAAATGTTATGTTATACTACTATTTTATTTCCTCGCAATCGAAGTGAAAAGCAGAGTTTATAACTCGTCCACATAACCATTTTATCCTCTACATTACTATCAGCCCTCGCCTTCGTCTCGGGCTGCTAAAAGTCTCGGATAAAAATGGTTTCTTTTGTGCAGTTGTTGTAAAATTTACTATTGTTAAATCGCCTGCATGTGACTCGAGTTACATTGAGCATTTACGTTGTTCGCCAATAGGACGGTGTATACCACACAGTAATTTTGTTTGCTTTTTCATTTGGTTTGGAGAGTCGGTTTTTTTCTTCATCTTTAAAGTACTAGTAAAAATAAAATATTATTATTTGAATTTTATTTGAAGAAAATTATTATTGTTATTATTGTTGTTATTGTTATTATTTTTTTTTTTTTTTTTTTTTCTTTTTTTTTCGTCTCTTTCAAGTTTACAGTATTAGTAAAAATCAAATAATATCATTTTAGTGGTGGCGTGTGTTTATTTTATTTGTTGCGGTGCATTTGGTGTCTTCCTTCGCAGTAAATAAAATCTCATGTTCATGTAATAAACATTTTTTTTTTGTAAACATGGAAATAAAGCAGCAGATACAACTCGCACCGGAAGAGCAGAGTCTCCGAACTTAAGGTTGTTATAATATACTTTGTGTTTTACAATTTCTAACCATGTATTTTTATATTATGTGTTTTGATGTTTAGGGGCAGAGGACGAGGCAGAGGGCGGGGTAGCAGTAGCAACAGGACAATAAGGTGCAGGTGCTGTATTACAGTAATTATCTTATATTGCGTATTTTTTTCCATGTAAGTTGTGTTAAGTTGTATATAAATTATTATTTTGTAGTGTTTACGATGAAGCACTCTCCACTACAAAAAAAAAATGAAAAAATCCAAAGATGCTATCGAAAATGCCGCCATACGTTAAAAAGGAGTACATAGAACGGAAAAAAACTAAACAGCTCGAGAGGGTACTGCTTCCATATGCACCACCACGTAAGCGGTCACGGTAAGTAATATTTTTAATCGCTGTAATTATCATAATTTGAAAAGATTTAACGTTTTTTATAGAAAAGATTTATTTTGCTATAGGAAACAGTCTCCAGAGAGAACAGAATGTTGGCTGGTAATGGGGACGCCTAGTACGCCACCACCATCAAAACCTAACCCGTGGCAAATAGAGACAGAAAGGTCTACTCTGACAAGGTGAAATTTTATATTTATCACAGTGTCAAAAGCCTCTCGCAAAATAGGAAAAGGAATAAAATATAAATATTAGCCATTGTATTTTTTTTTCTACAGTAGATGTTCGCCATTGCTAGAAAATCCTTCGCGCCCTTTTAGCCATGCAAGTTACGACAGCTACGTGGAAGTGCCAGGTTTTCGGTCACTTCATGTTGATTGGTCTACTGGAAATCTTGGTAAAAAATCAGTGTACGAGCCGCTAGCCCGTACAGTAGTACTGTAGCTTGTAGAGTTGTGGTGAAGTTGGTTGTTACAGTAGACGGGATGTAGATAGGGAATAAAATCACTCTATTGTGTCCGTGCTACCGGAGTGGGTTTATTGTTCACACACTAATCATATAAAATATTAACCTAAATAACATCGACTACGCGTGTAAGTAAAATAGCATAATCAACGAAACAATGTAATGCTCAGTAATGTAAAAAGTTAAACAACTAAAATCATGTGGCGATGCTCGTACATCCTGCCAACAACAAAAATAAACAGAAAGGAATTAAGAAATATTAAATTGTATATACATAGTAATTGTGTAAATGTAAATCTAAGAATAAAACATAATACATTAAAACAAATAAAGGAAATATTAAGACGTTCTCGGTTCAGCTCTGACTGACATAGGAGATGTTCCACAGTCCATCTTGATGTTGCTTCGGCAAGCTCGTAGGTGGTGGCTTCTTCTGTTGCCGATTCATGCGCCCTTGCAGGTCTCCTGCTCTCGTGAGGTTCCACCATTTCAATTTCTTCCTTGCGTTCTTGAGCTGGAGGTAGATAGGAGCATCGGTTTTTCACTTTGAAGAAGATCCATATGCCGAAAACCGTTCCACAGACTGTCATGAAACCATAGAGAACATAATGGTGTTGTTCCGCGTCGGTTGACTGTATTGTTTGTATGTCTTGTTGATCCTTAATTAGCTCTATTTTCTTCTTCAGGTCATTTAGTTGTTCTTCATGCGTTTCTATTGTCACGTTCGTCAAGTAGGCAATGTTGCTATTACTTGAAACTAAATGGTTTATGCTTGTCTCCGGTATGTAAATTTCATCATCATTGTCCAATTCCATTTTGCTTTGCAGATTATAGTGCGAGTGAATAAGGTGATTGTTACCACGCATCATGCATCCTATCGCTAAGGTGATCGTCCCCGTATTACGTAGTGTCTGTGACGTAACGCCAGCTGGACAGAAAATGCGCACAGTGCATTCCTCGCAACACCTAAACAACCAAGCGTCCTTGCTGTGTAGCTTAATCCAGTCATTCGTGCAACTTGATATTCTTGAGCGGCAACTGGATGCTATTCGGTTGTTTATTATGTCTGCTTCGCAAATACTTGTTGCTGTTTTTATTTCATATATACGAGGGGGCGTTTTTAAGTTCGCGGAATGGAGGGTGAGAAGTGAAAAAAAAAAACTAAATTATTTTTCTTTTTCAATATATTCACCTGCTGCCCTTATACATTTTTCAGATCTTTCAATTAGCTTATGTATACCTTCATAAAAAAAAGTTTTGTCTTTTTTTAGATTTTAAACTTCTTGGGTGGTGGTGTGCCTTTTTTGTGCCACTGCATAGAGTCCTGTTTCGACTCAGGTTCATAATGATGAACCCAAGTTTCATCTCCAGTAACAATTCGACTTGATAGTCCATCCTTATCTTCCGTTACAGAGGTCCAAAAACGTACGAGAACACTCCACGCGGTGTTGTTTTTGAGGCGGCGTGAGCATTCTTGGCACCCATCTTTCACTGACCTTTGTCATGCCAAGATGATCGTGTAGAATTTTGAAAATTGTCGTATCCGATACTCCAACCATTTCTGCAAGCTGTTTCTTCTTTAGTCTGGCATCTTCCAATATGATTTTTTCGACTTTTTTAATGGTTTCCGGAGTAGTCACCTCGATTGACCGTTCGAGCCGTGGGTCGTCTTCAAGTGAGGTCCTGCCTTGTTTAAAGAGACTGTGCCACTTGTAAACCATGGTTTTACCCGGGCAAGAGTCCCCATAAACGGATTCCATCTCTTCCAGTATATTTTGAACTGACTTTCCTTGCTTGGTAAGGAACTTTATTACGGCACGGTACTCGATTTTTTCCATAATTCACATTTTCTTCCCGATTGAGTTGTTTGCTTGACGATAGTTCAAAGACTAATGATCCAATTAAGATAAAACCTGGTATTTATACTAATATTGAGTGGCTGAAGTTGTGGCCATCCCGATAATGACCTATTGTTATCCCCTCCCCCCCATTCCGCGAACTTAAAAACGCACCCTCGTAGGTAGATCGAAATTGCATAACAGCTGATTGGTGTTGATTTGTGTGCACGATAGAAGTTGTTGTTCGTGCAACGGTATTATCATGTCCTTTCTCAAGTTCACGGCCATGTATTTAGCTGTAGGTACTATGCTGACCATGGAGCTTCCGTTTATCTTGCTAATAGGTATAACTTGCGTTAATTCATATTGCTCGTCTGTCACCAAAGGAATTGTTACTTCAAATATAAGGAAGTCTTCGATAAGTTTTCCGTGAACACTTGATAGTTTGTACATTTTTCTGATGCATTTGAGACTGCTTGTGCAGGGTAGTGATAATCCTTTCGGCACTTGTCCTGATATAATGTTCAGCTGTTTCTCAAATGCATCTGGTTTCAACAAGCGAGTGTCGATCTTGCCGTTGTGAATATCAGTGATAAGGTCGATCAATGTGTCTTGTATTCTTCGCAAGTTCTCAACCATCATATTCGCGGCTACTGCAGTGGCTATGATGAAAGTTGCCTTGTCTTGTTCTGTTTTCAATTGCTGAATACAGTCTCTTAGCTGTTTATTGATTACGATGAACTGTCGGTTCATTACTTGCTCGTTTCTCTTGAGTAAATTGTATTCTCCTTCAATGATTGACGTTTGGTTCTTGTAGAGATTTATCAAGTGATCTTCGTTGCTTTGTATCAATTTTATATCTTGACTGTATTTTTCAGCGAATTTGTCATCGAGCACTCCAAACAGGGAGTTGGCAATGTTACCTATCCCGTTTATGAGACCTCTCCTGATACGTTTTCCGTGTTCATATTTTAAGACTTCATGATAATGCCTTAGTTCGTTCAAGTTGTGCTCAAATTGTGTTGATATAGCAAAGTAGGCTGTATTTCGCTGATCGAGTTCTTGTAATTGTTTGACATATTGTTCAACAGCGGAAACACTTCTTCAGTATGTCGACATGTTGTAATAAATAACCAATCGCCATTCATCTTGAATTATCTGTATGTCTGCGGTTTTATCGAAGTATACAAGGCGCGATGGGTTGAGAGACGTGACGTTTACTAATTGTTGTATAGACGGTGCCACACACGTCATCATGAACAACAGCATTGTACTCAAGCACGTTATGAAGATTCCTTTCTTGGCAGTTGTAGGTCTCTTTCGACGGTGCGGCGGTGGTGTGGCTGAAGTCGTCTCCATTTGAATTTTGTCAGGCTCTTCAGTGGGTTTGTCCTCAGTATGGCGTCCTGTTTCAATGGGTAACCGTGACACCTTTGTTATAGGCCGCTTCATGATATTTGACTTAGTTTTCAATGTCACTACTCGTACTAAGTCATCCGCTCCCGGATGTGTTTCTGTGACGCGTCCCAGTAACCATCTAGCAGGGGGTATCTGATCTTCCTTTATAAGGACAACATCCCCTACTGCTATGTTTTGTGTAGGAGTTTGCCATTTTCCTCGCACTTGCAGTGTCTGAAGGTAATCTTGGGACCACTATTTCCAAAATTCCTTGTACATGTGCTCTGTTAGTCGCCATCGTATGGTTAATGTTGTGTTGTCAAATTCTAAAGTCATAGGCGGCGCCAGCACAGGACCACCGACTAAAAAATGCCCTGGTGTTAAGTAGTCCAAGTCGGGGTCGTTTGTAAGAGCGACAAGTGGCCGTGAGTTCAGGCAGGCTTCGATTTGTGCTAGGATGGTATTGAACTCCTCGTACGTCAATTTTTGTTCGCCAATAACACGTTTGAGATGGTGCTTCATGCTTTTGACAGCAGCTTCCCATAAACCTCCAGCTGTTGGCCATGATGGAGCATTAAAGTGCCACTCAATGCCGTGCTCCGAGATGTTTTTTATGAGGTCGTTCTTGCTTAGTAATTGCAATGCCTCTTGGCGTTCTTTTGCTAGTGCTCTTGCTGCGCCAACAAAGTTTGTTCCGTTGTCACTGTAGACATGTTTCGGTGTTCCCCTTCGTGCACAAAGTCGCTTCAATGCTGCCAAAAATGTTGCGGTGCTGAGATCTGACACTAGCTCGAGATGTGTTGCTTTCGTACATAAACAAACAAAAATAGCAATGTATGTCTTTACTGTTTTTATGCCACGGCCTTTGTTGGCTTTTATTTCAACATGACCTGTAAAATCCACACCTGTATGTGTGAATGGCCGGGACGGCGTAACTCGAGCCGGCGGTAAGTCCGCCATCAGTTTATTGCTGCGTTGCGTTTTGTAGCGATGACAAGTAATGCATTTATTTAATTGTTTCTTAATTGTTTTCATTCCACCGAGAATCCAGTACTTGTTTCGAAGGTTTCCCAAGGTGAGCCTGGCACCACCATGAAGCGTTTGCTTGTGGGCTCGCTCAATCAACAGTTCTGATAATTTGTGGTGGTTGGGTAAAATAATCGGATTTTTTTGAGAGTTAGTTAACTTGGCATGTTCAAGCCTTCCGCCCACTCGAATAATGCCTTGGTTGTCTAAAATTGGACACAAGTTCAAGAGTTTACTCGTGGCCCGTACTTTCTTGTACTTCTGCATGTTTGCAATATCGTCGCCAAACGAATTGTTTTGTACAATTTTGATGATTGTGTATTCAGCTAATTCTAAGTCTTCGGTCGTTAGCTGAGTTGTCCGTTTGGCCTTCGTTACGTCACGTGAGTTGTTTATAAATCGTAGTATCCAACATACGATTCTTGTTACACGTGACATCGAACTGTGTTTTTCCAAAAGGGACTCAATAAGTGGTGTTTGACTTGTTTGTGTTGCACAACGTTGCTCCCGGTTCCTTAGTTTCTCGTTGGTTGCGAAAATCTCTTGTTTGGGTATGTTATTGTCTTGGAGCCAGGCGGGGCCATTCCACCATAGTATGTGATTCGAAAGGTCGGCTGGCAAGACTCCTCTGCTTGCGCAATCTGCAGGATTTTCTTGCGATTTCACATGTCTCCATCCGTTAGGTGGAATTATCTGTGTTATTTTCGCTACCACGAAATAACACAGATAATTGTTGGCCACGAAGCTCTTCCAGCGCTTCACATCACCTTGTAACCACCCTAGTGCCACCATCGAATCTGTCCAACAGTAGGTTGTAACCTTGTGTTGCGTGTTGATGGAGTCCTCAACCTTTTTGATTAGTTGGGCAAGTAGGGCCGCGCCACATAACTCTAATCGAGGCAAGGAAATGGGCTTCTTCAGCGGAGCTAGTTTGGTTTTTGCTGCCACTAGTCGAATCAGCTGTTGACCTTCCTTGTCAATGGATTTGCAGTAAACGACACATCCGTAAGCTCGTTCCGATGAATCGCAAAAGCCATAGATTTCGAAAGGCAGTTCTGTGTTGCCAATCCAGCGTGGTATCGAAATATCGTGAATGTAGGCCATCTGTTGGCGAAATTGCTCCCATTCTTGTTGTATGTTCAATGGAAGACACTCATCCCAGCCTGTCGTTGTGTTCCAAGCTTGTTGAAAGATCAACTTGGCCTTTAGCGTGATTGGCGAGAGCCACCCTAATGGGTCATACAATTTGGATATATCAGAAAGCAATGTGCGCTTAGTGTTGACGTCACGCTTGTTAATAAGCGGTATTCGTTTATATGTAAATTGATCCGTGCGCGGATTCCATGTTATGCCTAATGTTTTGTTTGATTCTGTATCTTTGAAATCAAACATTCCTTGACTGACTAGGTCATTAGGCAAATTCTCAAGTAGGCATTTATTGTTGCTAGTCCACTTTCGAAGGTTGAATCCGCCGCCCTTCAACATCGTTATTAGTTCATGTTGGGCCTTCTGTGCGGTAATTATGTCGTTACAGCCTCCTAGCAAATCGTCCACGTACAGCTGACTTGAGAGCATTTTTGCTGCCAAAGGAAATTCAGCGCCGTCATCTTTGATCAATTGTTTTATTGTTCGCATGGCCAAAAATGGAGCTGATTTGGTGCCATACTTCACTGTAGTCAGTTGAAATTCTTGCAGTGGCTCTGTGGCAGAATTTCGCCAGACTATTTTCTGTAAGTGTTGGTCCGTATCCTGAATTCGAATCTGTCGGTAAAACTTCTCGATGTCAGCAGTATACACGTATTGGAACGCTCTCCATCGCAGAATCATGGCTTGAATCTCTTGTTTGGGTATGTTATTGTCTTGGAGCCAGGCGGGGCCATTCCACCATAGTATGTGATTCGAAAGGTCGGCTGGCAAGACTCCTCTGCTTGCGCAATCTGCAGGATTTTCTTGCGATTTCACATGTCTCCATCCGTTAGGTGGAATTATCTGTGTTATTTTCGCTACCACGAAATAACACAGATAATTGTTGGCCACGAAGCTCTTCCAGCGCTTCACATCACCTTGTAACCACCCTAGTGCCACCATCGAATCTGTCCAACAGTAGGTTGTAACCTTGTGTTGCGTGTTGATGGAGTCCTCAACCTTTTTGATTAGTTGGGCAAGTAGGGCCGCGCCACATAACTCTAATCGAGGCAAGGAAATGGGCTTCTTCAGCGGAGCTAGTTTGGTTTTTGCTGCCACTAGTCGAATCAGCTGTTGACCTTCCTTGTCAATGGATTTGCAGTAAACGACACATCCGTAAGCTCGTTCCGATGAATCGCAAAAGCCATAGATTTCGAAAGGCAGTTCTGTGTTGCCAATCCAGCGTGGTATCGAAATATCGTGAATGTAGGCCATCTGTTGGCGAAATTGCTCCCATTCTTGTTGTATGTTCAATGGAAGACACTCATCCCAGCCTGTCGTTGTGTTCCAAGCTTGTTGAAAGATCAACTTGGCCTTTAGCGTGATTGGCGAGAGCCACCCTAATGGGTCATACAATTTGGATATATCAGAAAGCAATGTGCGCTTAGTGTTGACGTCACGCTTGTTAATAAGCGGTATTCGTTTATATGTAAATTGATCCGTGCGCGGATTCCATGTTATGCCTAATGTTTTGTTTGATTCTGTATCTTTGAAATCAAACATTCCTTGACTGACTAGGTCATTAGGCAAATTCTCAAGTAGGCATTTATTGTTGCTAGTCCACTTTCGAAGGTTGAATCCGCCGCCCTTCAACATCGTTATTAGTTCATGTTGGGCCTTCTGTGCGGTAATTATGTCGTTACAGCCTCCTAGCAAATCGTCCACGTACAGCTGACTTGAGAGCATTTTTGCTGCCAAAGGAAATTCAGCGCCGTCATCTTTGATCAATTGTTTTATTGTTCGCATGGCCAAAAATGGAGCTGATTTGGTGCCATACTTCACTGTAGTCAGTTGAAATTCTTGCAGTGGCTCTGTGGCAGAATTTCGCCAGACTATTTTCTGTAAGTGTTGGTCCGTATCCTGAATTCGAATCTGTCGGTAAAACTTCTCGATGTCAGCAGTATACACGTATTGGAACGCTCTCCATCGCAGAATCATGGCTTGAATGTCTTGTTGCAAATTGGGTCCGCATTCCATGAGTTGATTCAGACTACTTCCTGTGGTCGTGGCCGCCGACGCGTTGAATACCACGCGTAATTTTGTCGTAGTTGACTCAGGTCGTAGTACTCCGTGGTGAGGCAAGAAGCAACTGGGTGTTGTCAGCATTGTGCATGGTCTCATGTGCTTGAGAGCTATGTACTCATCAATGAAGGCCTTGTAGCTTACTGCAAGCTGTTCGTCTCGAACAAATCGTTTTTCCAGTTGTTTGAATTGTGCGACCGCTTGTGGTTTTGATTGTCCCAGATGTTGATCAAAGTTTTGTTTCATGGGTATTCTCACTGCGTATCGCCCATCTTCAAGTCTTTTTGTAGTTTGAGTGTACAGTGACTCACAGTAGTCTTCCTCGACTGTTAAGGATTCGTCTTGAGCTGTGATCTCTTCCATCTCCCAAAAACGAGAGATGTCCTCAGTATTTATCACTACATGGCAGTTAAATGTCTTAGTGTTTCCAACTAAAACCCATCCGAGTTTTGTTTGTTGCGCAATCGGTGCGTGTGTGTTTCCTCGGAGGATATTGTTCATGATGATGTCGGCGTATACTCCAGCATCAAGTAAGATGTCGACTGGCCGAGATAAGTTGAGGATCAGCCAATTGGATCTTTTGTATGTGAGGCCAGTCTTGTTTCTCAAAGGAATAGTTAGGCAAATTGTTAAGTAATTTTGCCATAACTAATGCCTGTGTTGTGAACCGGTAGTCCCCATAAAGTGACTCGCATTCCAGCTGAACTGTTCCATTGCTGTGACTGGCAAATGTTCCGATTCGGGATACCGTAGAGTTTTGGTTGTATCTCCGAAGGCCAAGTCGTTGAACCGCAGATTCCGTAATAAGGTTTAGTTGGGATCCTTGATCAAGAAGGCATCTTAATGTTGTATAAGTTCCATCTATGGCTCTGACTTTGAGCATGACAGTTGATAGTAGAACTTCATTGAAATTGCCTGACACGTGATTGGCTGTGCCTTGTGAAGTCGGCGGCTTATTGTAGGGTCGTTGACCGTTCGATAAAGTCATTGGCACAGTGTCACGAACTATGTCATGTAATATGGTGTGATGTGTATTGTTGCACACTCTACACCTTTTATGCGAATTGCATTTATTTTCTTTGTGCGAATACATGCAATTCTTGCAAACATTCAATTGCTCAAGTGTCCTCAATTTGAGTTCCGGATTCATTTCTTGAAATGTTAAGCACTTCATTAAGACGTGATTTGTTTTGCAGATAGGACAATTTCTGTCGGAGCTTGTGTGATTCGCCTTGGGTGCACGTTTGTATTTGTGCATGTCCCTTAGGAATGATGTAGTCTCCTTGTCCTGAGATGAAGATGCTTGTTTGTTGAAGTTTGTTGGATTCCTTTTCTTCGTTATTGATTCTAGCGCTGTAAACTTGTTCTCGATAAACTGAATGAGTTCTTCAAACACAGGAAGCTCTCTAGGATGTTTCCTCGCTTTCATGTAGTCGGAGTAGGTTTGAGAGTCGAGTCGTCCCCCAAGGATGTGTACTAGAATGGGATCCCACGTAGTAGTGTCTATACCGAAGTTGCGAAGGGCGTGCACTACTTCCAGACTAGTGTCATGTAGACGCTTCAGCTCGTACGCATTTTGATGTTGAATCGTCGGCTGACTCATAAGTGTTTGCATCTGTTTCGTGAAAAGCAGCTGTCGATTGTTGTACCTGTGGTTAAGTAGTTCCCAGCAGGAGTCGTAGTTGGTTTCAGAAACAGGTAAATGTTGCACCAAGCGCTCAGCCTCTCCCCTTAGCTTCCCCTTCAAATGCTGCATCTTCTGAGCTTTGGAGAAGGTAGGGTTGTTATGGATAGCAGCGGCATATAAATCTAGGAATGTTGGCCACTGTGAGTAATTTCCTGAAAACACCGGTATTTCGATCTTCGGGGCACTGTCGCGTTGCTGTACCGCGAGATTTAGTTTGCGATTAAGATCTCGCTTTGTTGACTCGTATGTTGCCTCATACTTTGAAAACTCAAGCTCATAGTTTACGTCACTGCCGACGAGAATGTTGTCGAGTTTCCAATGTACTTCGTCGATCACCTTCCATCGGGATTCGAGAGTCTTGAGTTTGTCCTCGATGTCCCATTTTTCAGTTAACTCATCAGTAATTATGTTGCGGGTGAAGCGTGAGAAAGCTCTAAAATTGGTGGCTTGTTGTGTCTTGAGCTCGTCAGATTTCGAAGGGACTCCGACGTTCTTGGTGGTCTCGCCTTGATTTCCGAAAGTTTCAGAATCCTTGTCGCCAGCAGTATAAGAGGGCCAGGTTTGCAACTTCTGTACTATTGTTAGGTATTCACCTTTGACTCTCTCATATACTTGAGTGGCGTAGTATTCGTTTGTCTTGTTTTCAGCGCCTTGCAGAATACTATGGTTCATCTCAAACTCGTTCCAGTGAGCTTTGAGGTTATCCAATCTAACTTTGATGTATGTAGTGTTTTTGCGGTCAGGGCTATCCTTTCCGAAGTTGACACCGATTTTTCTGATGCCTTCAGCAATGATTTCCTGCCGCTTCAGAAGTTCTTGTTGTTTAGCGTCCATTGTAGTTGTGGGACACTAACTCTTGTTGACTTCAATAGCTTCCGGATAACTCGCTGTCGGTGTCGCCTGTTGTGATCGCAGGATCAGAAGGTATCTCTAATACGATATGTGCGCCTTCTCAATCTGACTGGGGCGACCCGCTTGTGGGAGACCAGCCAGACCGATTCGCTATCATAAATAGAAATACTTCGTACCTGAGACGGAGTGCAGGACTGTCGTTCCAGTTGCGAGGTAATCCGGCTCGAAGGACCAAAATGTACGAGCCGCTAGCCCGTACAGTAGTATTGTAGCTTGTAGAGTTGTGGTGAAGTTGGTTGTTACAGTAGACGGGATGTAGATAGGGAATAAAATCACTGTATTGTGTCCGTGCTACCGGAGTGGGTTTATTGTTCACACACTAATCATATAAAATATTAACCTAAATAACATCGACTACGCGTGTAAGTAAAATAGCATAATCAACGAAACAATGTAATGCTCAGTAATGTAAAAAGTTAAACAACTAAAATCATGTGGCGATGCTCGTACAATCAGTATATTATTCATTATATTAAACTATAATACGGTACTAAAATGTCTTCCGTCTTGTTTTAGTGCCCGATCAACCTTTCACGGAACCGTTCACCAGCACAGCCCAGCAGCACAAGCAAGGTAAGCAATCAGGGACATTATTGATCAGGTAAAGTTGATTGTTTATAATTCAAAATCTATTATGTCTTCATTGTTCTTTTAGTAACTGATCAAAACATTTTCGCGAAGCCGTTGTAGCGTAGGCATATTACGCATCTTTAGTCTTAGGCCATGTATGACGTAACTCGTAAGTTTACTCTAAGCTCTCAACCACTGTATTATAGTAGTCTTTGTGTCAGTCGTTCATTAAACCTTCAACTGAGAACACGCTCTTTAATTTGCCGAACCTTCTGACCGCACACACACATAAAACCACATTAACGGCAAACCGTCAACAAGCACAGCCCAGCAGCACAAGCAAGGTAAGCAATCAGGGACATTATTCATCAGGTTAAGTTGATTTTTAAGTATATTGTTCAAACTGTACAATATTTTTACTTCTTGTTTTAGTATCCAAGGAAGGAGTATTTGCAAAGTCATCCACCAGCACCTCGTTTTCCAGTAAAGGCAAAAGTATTATCAGGGGAAAAGGTGAGACAGGCATATTTATATCACAGACAATTTACTGATTTATTAGCAAAATCGTTCGATAATACTTTCCACAGGGATTTATAGATTCCTGAGAAACAGAACTTTATTTTTTTGATCCAGATCTGCACAAGCCTGAGTCGACCCAACAATTAGCTGAGTGGTTCCATCAGCTGGAAATGGAGGATAGCGATGAAGACGACGAACAGTTGTTGCGTACTGACGAGAGCGAGGCTATTCCTATTTCCATATTGGAACCTGCCTACTTGCCAGGAGAACTGACCCTTAATGCGATCGAGTGGATTACTAGTAATGACGTTGAATCTGACCGGGTTATGCGTGTTGTTACCGACTGACAATTTGACTTTTGACTGGTCTAGTAATCCAACATCTTTTCGAGGACAAAGAGAACCTACTTTTCGGGAAAACAGGACCTACTTTTGACATGGATGATTCGATCAAACCGTTAGACGTCTTTCTTAAGTTTTTTGACTAGGAACTTCTAGATTTGTTGGTTTACGAGATCAATAAGTACTCGACTTTTATTATTAATACATGTTAATTAGTGCTCCAACAACAAAATTGGCACCCTAGTAGTTTTCGAGAAAATTGACTTTGAAGGTGGTCCGGCCGTAGTCACGCTCCCTTCAGCAGGACCTCCATGAGCGCAGAAAAAGGCGGCATGCTACAGCTATTCTAAGTGTGCAAATAATTAGTACCCCTAGATGTGATTCATTTTGTAAAAAAAAAACAGACCTAAAACATTTGTATTTTCCGAGAAATCCACGATGATAACTTTCGCGCGCTCGTTCATCAGGACCAGACAGAGAACACTCGATACTTAAATATTGGACCAACACCGATCGGGGTGAAATAGCCGTTTTCCTCACAATTCTCATTTTCCAAGGCCTTTGTCCACTGTCCGAGGAAAAAAATTACTAGCGGGAAAATGGCTATCTCACCTTAAAATATTTCAAGACTTTGATGACATACAACAGGTTTGTGCTTTTAAAACGACTGCTTCACTTAACTCCCGCCATTACCACAGGTGACATGACCACGGACCAGATTAAGTTGCGAAAGATACAGCCTATGGTTAACCACCTACAGAAGTAGTTTAGTACGCTATATTTTCTGTCGCAAGATATTGTCATTGATAAGTAATTACTAAAATGGCATGGCAGGCTAAACTTCTCTCGCCACAAAAGCTGCCAAAGTTGGAATAAAAACTTATGAGCTTTGTGAATCCTCAACGGGCTATTTATGTTTTTTTTTTTTTTTATTCTGGAAAGGGACAGGTGCAACAAACAGACAGACAGACGAAGGGTCACAGATTGAAAATGACGAACAGATAGACTTGACAGATGACATAGATAACGTGACTGGACAGACAGACCAACCACCACCACCTTCGCAAGCGACTGCGCGTATAGTGTACGATCTCGCCAAGCCTTTACTTGGAAAAGGACATACTCTCATTATGGACAACTTTTATAACTCGCCATTATTGGCGAGATATTTAAAACATAATGGTACTGATTGCTTCGGGACCCTTCGCTTAAACAGAGAGTTTGTTCCTGAGGTAATGAAAAGGGTGTCCAAATCCGAGTTACGACCTGGCGACATGGTACAGAGCTACTGCAATGACGTATCGATCACAGTCTGGCGTGATTCAAACGTGGTAGCCCTTATTTCTACTTTCCATTCAGGCAAAGTTGATGGAAAGGAGAAATATGGCCATTACAAGTACAAGCCACAGATAGTACTGGATTACAACCTTTCCATGGGAGGAGTGGATAAAAAGGATCAATTTTTAGCCTCTCATCCCATGGAAAGATCAAAAAACAAAGTATGGTACAAGAAGGTATTCCGCCGCCTTCTAAATGTCACTATCCTGAACTCGTTAATTTTAATTATATTTAAAAAGAGCTCCGGTAAAAGCAATATAACACATCGTGCGTTTAGGAAGCGCCTTGCCGAAGAGTTGGTAATGAAGTTTATGCCGAGCAAAGTGGAGTACCCGATCCAAGTGACCAATGAACATCCCTCGAATTCTCGGCGACCTCTCCTTTCTGGCAACCATTTTGTCGGTATGGGAGCAACAAAAAATTGGCTTTGTGTTTTGTGTCGTAAATCCCGCTCGAGATATATCTGCAAACAGTGGTGCAATGTCACGCTCTGTTTGCAGATTTGTTTCGAGAACTACCACACGAAAACTTAGGTTGTCAGTCAAATTCTTTTTTTTAATGCTTTATTTACCTGTCATTGTTTTATTTTTAATTCTTTTTACCTTGTATTAAAGTAGTTTTATTTTAGGTGTATCGTCTTCACTTAAAATTAAGGTATACAAAATATTTTAAAACAGTAACGGTGGAGTTTCTTGCCCATTTTTCTCCATACGAAACTACGTTTTGGAACGAGCAACTAGAATCAATTCCATTTTTTTTAAATATACACGGTGACATTTGAATCACAGTTTTGTTAGAACAAAGGTTGTTCAGACCATGGTCTACTACCATTCTATTGCATCAAATATGTAATTAAAACAAACTAAACTAGGCGTTCTCAAATAAGTCTTATGTTGCTCAAACGTGTTCAAACATTAACCGTAACCTCAAAGTACTCATCGCGGTAGCAATATGGCATTCAAAAGAGTTATGAGGAGTCCACGTGGGCTACAAGGATCGCGCGTTTATTGTGAAAATGTGTTCTAACTATTGGAATGTGGAAAATTGAAATCAATGTTGTCTTGGTGCACACGGAGCTGACTCGGATTTGTGGTTTAAGTTTTGTTTTGGTCTTGTTCCTGTAATATCCCAATAAATAAATAATACCTAATAATGTCACGTTAGATACAATAGGTACCCATACCTAGTACCTACAGGAAAGAATGAAAGCCACGTCTCATAGTACCTACCGTAAGTTCGCACCTACAACGAAATGATAAAATTATTAGAGGTCAACCACCTCGCCGCGCCGTGCATAGCCAGAAAATACCCATAGCCAAAGCCATAGCAAGCCATAAAAATGTGTTTTAAAGTAGCCAATCATCAGTGATAAAATACCTACCGAAGTTAATTTTTAACTTTGGTATTTTCTAGTAAGACGTACAAAAATAAGTGCTTACTAAATTTCGTTTATGAAGGTACATTTACCTGTAGACAATACTGTCCCGTGCGGGAGCGAGCCTCACGGGATAATGTTCTCTGATCGCGATGCATTATTAGGCAGCAGCTTCGATGAGCACACACACACTAAGAAGTTCCGAAAATAACTAAAATAATGACAGAAAATCACGAAGCACACTAGCACCCATAAGACAGTAAGTTAAAAACTCTTCGGCGCTTAAATTAATGAAATAGGAGAAAGCTCAACTCAAGTAATAATAAGTAGTGCTGTCCTTCCTAATAATTATTGTCCGTACCGATGCCGATGGCGCAGTTTCTGAGCGATAGGCTGCTGCGTTACGTGTCGCGAATTCGATTCCCCTACAGAAAGATGCTGGTGAGATTTGAATTTGTAAACGCACCCACATTAGCTACAAAAGTAATTAAGTACTAGCGTGGGGAACGTTTTAAAAAAGAATGACGAAGAATGTGGATAATCTTTGGTGAATGTTCGAAACAAAAGTTCATAAAAAAAGAAGTCAAAAAAGTTTCAAATTAGGTACCTACATGACTGTGATGATTGTAATATCATTAAAAATTACTTATTTTTTCAGTAGACACATTTTATTATGTCAGTTATGTGCACTAAAGTCGGTTAAAGTGTGGAAAAAATACTATCGGTAATAATAATCTCAATTGTAATTGCTAGCAAAACTGACTTTTAAAATGCCTAATGAATGACGCGAGTGCTGTATCCTTGTATCATGCCCTGCTGGCTGACTGCTGATACGCTTTCTGTCGTAGTAACCGCACGATGGCGGAGCACGGGGCGACATAATATGACACCGGTTCATCGGTTATTCGGTTTCTTTGAGTTCGCCGCCGCGGCCGGCCGGCACGTGCGTTTAGATGTTTAGTAAAGTACTTATACTGCGATGGCCGCGCGTGAACTTTGGCGAAACAGCTGATTGGGAGGACTGAATTGAATTCACATAGCAGTTTCATGTTAAAATAAATTACTTACCTACTAGTTTTAAATTTTATTCCTTTTGAAATCATTGATTCACATTCATTTTAAATCGTAACTGGCACAATAAAATATTTTATTGAATAAATAGTAATATCAAGTAGTTAGTTTAACTCTTTTATCGTATTTATTAAATGTTGTTTAATAAAATTCGGATAAATAATTGTTGTGGGTCTGCTGTTTGTGTGTGTGTGATTTGAGTTTAAAACCTAGCTTAGAGCAACGTTTAAAATAAACATGTAGGTACCTACTTACCTACGTACTTTTACGAAGTATTCACCTCCTCTGTACACAAACATCACACGCATCTACTTTGAGACGCGAGCGCCGCGCCACGCGCCACGCCGCAGTGTCTATGTTGTAGGTAGTAACGATAATCCCGACATTTTTAACTTTGTCTTTTTTGTGTTTTTTCAAAAACCAATGAGGTTTGTTTTTTTATTGGATGCTATGGAATGGTAGTAGACCATGGTCTGAACAACGTTTGTTCTAGCAAAACTGTGATTCAAATGTCACCGTGTATATTAACATTAAAAAGTGCCATATAAGTGCTTGAAATAAAATGATTTGGACTTCGACATTTAGGTCACAATGTCAAACTTGTGAATGTCAATTTAGGTATAACTTCTATCCATATGCTATGTGGGAGTAACGACATGTTGTACAAGGTGTCCAGAAAGGGTATCGGGTATTTGTTTTCGCGCCATATTCGAAACGGGGCGTCTAAAGGGTGCGGGGAGGGGTTCGTGGCGTCCGCCATTTTGTGGAGTTTTAGTCACGATGGAACAGTACTCGGGGACGCATCGCGCATTTTGCATACGAGCGTATTATCGTAATGGTGATTCAATAGTGACTGCGCAACGTCTCTATCGTGCGGAATATCGTACACGCCACGCGCCAAGTGACGATAGCATTAGGAAATGGATCAGGATGTTCGAGAATACAGGTGCGACAAAAATTCAAAACTCTGGTCGTCCTCGTTCAGTTCGCGATGAAGAAACAATTGAAGAAGTTGAGGCGTCGGTTCGTCAAAATCCGTCTTTATCCATCCGAAAGCGAAGCCAAGCGCTGAACATAAAAAAATCGTCTTTACATTCGATTTTAAAGAAAGACTTACATCTAAAAGCCTAAATTCAATTGGTTCAAGAATTGAAGGATACGGACTATGCTAATCGACTGAATTTTGCGAACGAAATGCTGCAGCGATTTAACAACTTTAACAACATACTGTTCAGTGACGAAGCAAATTTTCACCTGAATGGTCATGTTAATAAGCAGAATTGTCGGTACTGGGCAGTGGAGAATCCGAGACGAAAGCATGAACGACCCCTGCATAGCCCAAAGGTCGTTGTTTGGGCCGCTATGTCTGCTAAAGGCATACTTGGTCCTTATTTTCATGAAGATCAACGAGGCCGAGCAATTAATGTGAATAGTGACCGTTATTGCGATATTTGCGAAATTTTTTGGTCCCAGAGTTGCAGGACTTTGCAGGTTTCAACTCAATAACGTGGTTCCAGCAAGATGGGGCCACTTGCCATACCTCAAATGACTCAATGGAAGTTGTTAACGAATTATTCCCTAATAAAGTCATTTCGCGAAGGGGTAACATCAACTGGCCTCCCAGAAGCCCCGACCTTAGCCCGCTTGACTATTTTGCATGGGGATACCTTAAAAGTAAGGTTTATCAAAACAATCCGACGAATCTAACCCAGTTAAAGCAAAACATCAGGTCAGAAATGGCAGCAATATCAATAGCTATGTGTCAACGTGTTATCGCCAATCTTCGTTTCCGTTTAGAAGAGTGCCAGCAACATAACGGTCATCATTTGGATAACATCATCTTTTCCAAATAATTCTCCAATTCATATGCTAATAATAAACAATAAACTTTTTTTATTGGATACAAATAATTTTTGTTTCATTGAACTTGCAAATACCCGATACCCTTTCTGGACACCTTGTAATATTATAAATTCTTGTATACGATCAACTTGTATACAAAAATGTCGACATCTATTAAATTTGTATTTCTATAAAAAATGTTTTACTTTACTTACATTATAAACGTTTATTAAAAAATCATCATCCACCAAAATAATAAATATAAATTTAAAATTAGTCAAGTATGTGGCCGCCAACCTAACCCCCGACACGAGCTCGACGCCCAGCTGCAACACGCGCTCGCTGTTTTTTAAAAAGGTTGAAAAATGGCTATACAAGTAGAATATTTGGGAGAACATAATAAAATATACTTCATTGTATATAGTACTAACCTTCTATATCCATGTCCGAATAGTTAATCTCCTGTTAGCCATTGTAGCACAGAAAACTGATAAACACAAACGAGAGCGCCGAGAACAAAGACACTGACGCAGACTGACGTTGTGACACATGCGCGGGAGTTGAGGGTTGGTGGGAGTCTGCCTTTTGATAAACCGGTTATCGTAGGTAAAGAAACATGTATTTTGGGTGCGGTTGGATTAACATCACTATTTTCGATTTTGTCCGGTTTTTTATGTGTAATACTCCTATGTGCGGCGCCCGAACAGGCGTAAGCAACTGGAGTGGTTAGGCCTAGACCTAAGAAAAGTTTTAAGCCTTTTACCTCTTCCGCAAAATAAATTTTACTGCCATTTTACGACAGTGGTGACTCGGACATGGAAAATAAAGATTAGGAGTATTTACCATGCCGTTTTATAGTTGTTTTTTAATGTTTAATAAAATAAAAATTTAAGAATGTGACATATTTTTTCTTTGCCTTTTTCCAAACACCTAGATTCCTTTCCAATTGATATTTTGCCATCAACTAGGTTTTGAATCATGATTTTTCAATAAATTAGGCTATATAAGCACCGAAATATTCAAAAAATAATGTTAAAAAGTTTTGGCCACGTTATAGGGTCAAATACCCGTCTGTGCGTCGGTCAGTGCCTGCGCAACGCTCTGTAAGTATCGTATTTTATCTCAATTAATAAGTTATATGTATGTAATTGTTATAATTTTACTTTCTGCAAGCTTTACGCAATTGTGTGTTTATATTATTTTTGTTATAATTGTTTTGAATATACAGTAATTCACGATTTTTGTTAGGTGTGCAAGTGTGTGGTGTGTTAAAATACGCACTGCCTGGTGCAGGGTGAATGACTCAATATTTTTTGTGTATATTTAAATGCACACTGCCTGCTTTGCTGTGATTAACACGCTATTTGTCGTGTACATATAAATACACACTGCCAACGTCATAGATTATTACTATTTGTGAATGTTGTGTCTATAAATGCACATTGCCTACTGACCTACTACATACTCGAGCCTTTGTTCAGACAGAGTTTTTTTTGATAATGACAACAATTCGAATTACACTTTCCACCAAATTCCTATTCCTTAGCTTGCAATACTTTTATTTCAAGTGACTAGAAGTCGAAAAATCTAGCTTTGGCGCCTAAATGCGGAGCTAAGTCTGATGTAGGATCTAGCAAATCTTCGGATGATGAATTCCAGATGTGTAGGCCTCATCAAGATGTCTCAGAAGACAGTTCCCCTGTCCGATCAATAGCGTCATCCGTCGAAAATGTAAACATCTCCGATAGTGATCACTGTGAGTATCGAGAAATATACGCCGTTGCTTCTGTCTATGAAGAGCCGAGATTCAGATACAACACTACCGAATCTACTCCATACTCACCTTCTATTCTTCAACATGATACCTACCAAAATGTCTCATAAATAAAAAAGAACGAAATTACAAGGATCAGCAGATATAGAAGATAATATCGTCGACGATACTGCAATAGCGCTGAACAACCATCTGCAATACCGCGAAACTGCAAATAGTAGCGAAATTCAAATTTACGCGCCGCGCTGTCCTAGTCTGTCATTGGTGCGTGTTAGTGGACACATTACTTTGAATAAGCCAATCAGAACCTCTCTGATGCTTCGCTGCAATAGCGCTATGCATTTCCTGCGGTTGTAGTTGGAAGTTAATACCGCGTAACTGATCAAAACGTAAACAAATTGTTGTGATTACTTTGCGCTCCGTGAAAATTATTATTAAAAAGTGGTTATTACTGCATGGAAAGTACCGGTAAGTGATGTAATCTATTGATTTATGTAAAGGCTTGCTATCTTCAATCATGGATTGTATATATTTATGTCATATTTTATGGATAAAATCGATTTTAATGCAGGGTTGTAATTCCGCGGTTTTGTGTTCGGCAAAAGTAAAGTATTTTTGGTACTTAAGCGGTTTTGATTACTTTTGAAATTAAACAGTTTTCTATTTTTTTTTTCAGAATTTGTTTGTGTGGAGGATGTCTGCTAACTTGCAGGATTTTGTCAAACGACGGGAGGAGTTACTCATGAGAAGGCAATTAATTATAGCCAAACAAATACAACCAGGCACAAGCTTCAGCAATGATACTGATATTTTTCCTGGAAACTCGACCGCGAGTGCCTACCAGACTGTACCACTTGAGTCCATCAGCACGATAACTTGCGAAGATACTTACGAACAAGATTTTAGCGACTTTTTATCGGTCGATTCAGTAGCTGACCCTGATTTTGTGTTACCAATTGATGAGCTTGTAGGCAACATTCGTTCTCCAACAATACAGTCTCCTGTCAGAGAATCGCCTCTTCTCCAATTAGAAGATATCGAGAATTTCCCTGATAGATCTATTGTAGAGGAGCAAACATCGTCAAGGAAACGAAAAAGAATAGCGGACAAAGATTCATGGAAAAGAGAAGGTAATAAAAGACAAAGAATGATGGGGAAGGAGTACTTGGGATTTAGAAAGATTAATGGAAAGTATGTGCAAGACATCGCTAAACCGGAAAGAAAACTTGAGATGCCATGTTTTTCTGAACACTTTACTACAAGCAAAGTTTTCTATTGCAACACTTTTACTGTAGAAATGCGGAAGAAAATATTTGATGAGTTTTGGGCGAGATCATGGAAGGAAAAAAAGCTATATGTTTTGACTCTAATTGACACCCAGGACACCCAAAGAAATACTAAGGGAGCCGGCAGTAGTAGACGTAGTGAAAGCAAGATTTACCATTTAAAAGCTACCAATAAGCAAGTACGTGTGTGCCAATCTATGTTTTTGGGCAAGCTCGGAATCAAGGAATGGACTTGCAGATATTGGTTGGGCAAAAGAGGACATAGAGTGTATTCTCAAGAAGCTTCAGTTCAGGCTGGTGGACAGGCTGAGCAACTAACAAAAAAACGCTCTGTTTTGAATTTCTTTCAAGAAATACCAAAATTTCGATCACTTTATTGCAGAAAATCAAGCCAAAAACTGTATTTAGAACCAATTATTCAATCCAAAGCCCATCTATACCGTTTGTATGTTGAACGTGATGAACCGTTCAATGTCAGAAATTTCAGTGAGGGCGGGACCTTAGACGGCAGATTTAGAACTCCCACCTAAACGCAACGCGGCAGAAAGAATATCTTTGATGAACGATTGAACGCTTACCCGTAAGCCTCGACTTTGCTAAATTAAGTGACACGAAAGCAACTGTTGTTTTAACATCAACGCACAAAAGTGCACGCACCGATCCATCAGAGTACAATATAAATTCATCCTCAGTTCGTTTTAGTGTCAGGACAGGGTGTAGATCTACTTTTGGCAGTTCCAAAACTCAGTCATGGAACTGGGGAGGCGTGTGCTTCAGCTATTTATGACACTATTCTTTCTTGGAACTTAAGCGACAAAAAAAAATGCTTTTGCTCTTCGACACCACTGCGGTCAACACTGGTTTAAGAGCAGGTGCTTGTATTCTATTAGAGCAAAAGATGGAAAAAGATGCTCTTTGGTTGGCCTGTCGTCACCATACAGGGTGTCCCGTAAATAATGGATCAAACGTAATGGGTAGGTAGCTTACCTCATTTCAAACAACTAATTTGAACAGTAAAAAAAAAACCGGTAAGGTAACCAAGATATTTTTTTTTCGATGTTTACTATTTTCTCTACCAGCATTCAGTGTTTTTAATGATGTTGCTGCAAATGATAACATATTTAGGTGTGATTTTTTTCAAACATTTCTGAATAGTTTACTAATGTTATAAGATACCATTTTTTTAAATAACATTTCATTTGCCTTAGAAAAAAAATCTTGAATTGAAAAGTTATGTATTTACGATGAAAATACCAGAATTGGAAAAATTCTCCTGTAAAAAAATTGTATGACACCGAAGTGTACCATTATTTTAAAAACTTGTACAATTACTAAGGTTTGCAAATTGGTATAAAACTTACGTGTAGTCTTTGTCGTTACAAATATATTGCTATGAACGTGATGAAGAAGACAGAACAGAAATTAAAGTGGTACAATCTAACTCGTAATGGTTCTCGTTCTTTCTCGTAATGGCTTATGCTTGTAATCTAAGCATGTGGTTAAGCGTGTAGCGTAATTCCGAGCCGATGACGTCATCTGTTCGGAATTTGGGACCCGCTACCTGCGGAGTTGCACCTCACTCAGTGTGAAAGGGATAGATAGCGCCGCTTTTGTATTTTTGGTAAATCGGTATGTCGTTGTGCAGGTATTTTTTTTCCTTCACCCTTCACTCGTACAGGGCTTCATTGTTGCATGATTTTATTTGTTTAGTTGACACGAATCTCTCTTCGAGTTGATACGTACGTCAGACAACTTTCGCTCGCGCTTTGCCTAACTGTTGTGTTCTGTAAAATTAGACTTGTGCTGTGTATTTGGACTTTGCTTTGCCTAACGATTTGGAACTCTTTGTGTTTTGGACGAATGACTTGGCGATCCTACGGACTTTGAAAACATTCGTTTGTGTGTGAACAATTAGACGTCGCGACGCCCCCGCAAGGGGGCGTGGCGACCGGGGTCGGAGCGTCGTCCCTCGCCCGCGGATGCTGTACGGCGGCCCGCCACTGCGGGTCCTGTTTATTTGTTGGTCTAGAGCGGCCTAGGCATTTGACGCAGCAAAACTGCGTCTGTGTAGAGGTTGCTATGAATATTTCTGTAGGCGCGCCACGACGCTATACTATATAGCGTCGTTTTCTTCACGACACCTCGGCGGTCAGTCCCCATCAGGTGAGACCTCCAGTTACCTGGAGGAGGCCCAATGAAGACGACCAGCGACGGAGGTGCCGGCTCGACGCACCTACAGGTAGATATGTAGTTTTCCCTCGCCCCGCTTACAGATCTAGCCGTTTACGGATTGAGGGATAAACAGTCGTGTATGTACGAGCGGTTTGTGTTGTTGTGTAACACCGCTCGGCGTCTACGTGCGTCGCGACGCACTGCGTCGCGGTCGCACGTGTTGTGTTTAGATGCATGTGTAGTTGTGGCTGTCTGTGTTTAGTTACGCGACGTGCCTATATTAACCTAGAACACGCCGCACAACAGATGTGTGTGTACATCTGTAGAGTCATATTATTTCGAGTGAGCTGCGTGTTACCTGGGTGCGGCTCACTCGAGGCGTCAATCCGGTGGATGGGGTCAGTCGTCCGCTACCAGGTCGCGGGGCAGGGGTCTCGCGTCAGGTGGGCGCGCGTGCAATGGTGCTATCTGCCTGACATGGGGCCAGGCAGAGGCGTCGGCACGCGCGAACATCACCGTCGCGAGTCGCTTCACAAACTCATCCAGGATCTCGATCCCGAGATCCCGATGGAGCACATCGTTCCTCACGAAACGAGGAGCGGCTACGATGGTCCGCAACGCATGGTTTTGCTGCGTGCGGAGCTGCTTTTTGCTCGACTCGCTCGTGAGGGCGAACCAAGCGGGCGCGGCGTACGTCAAGACTGGGCGTATGTACATCTTGTACACGCTCAGCTTGACGCGCGCCGGGATTCGGGATGAGAGCACTGGCCTGAGCAGGTGACGGGCGACCCCGCCCTGCGCGACGACCTTGCGGACGTGTGGCCCCATCGTGAGGCGGCGGTCGATGGTCACACCCAGGTACTTGGCCGCCCATTGTATATTTTGTAGTGTTTTTTTTTTTTTTTTGTTATGTTTTTTTGTGGTGTACAATAAAGTATATATAAATAAATAAATAAATAAAGAATACTTGACCCGGGGCGACCAATCGACGGCGGCTCCTTGTAGCTTCAAAGGTGGTGGGAGGTGCGCATACCCAGTGAGCAGCGCCTGCGTCTTACCTACGTTAACCGAGAGCCGCCATTTTGACAGCCACTCGGGGAGTAGGTCGAGGGCGCGCTGCATTTTGACCGCCGCGTACTTCGCATTTAGCGAGGTAGTGATGTACGCGGCGTCGTCGGCATACAGCGCGAGCGTCGCCTCGGGAGTGGTGGGGATGTCGTCGGTGTAACGTGAGTAACACGCCGCCGAGATGCAGCTGCCCTGAGGCACGCCAGCCATCACCGGGCGGGCGCCGGATAGCGCCCCTTCAACCACCACCTTGAAGGTCCTGTGGGACAGAAAAGAGGAGACCACCCTAACAACGCGACGGGGCGCGTCGGACGTGGCCAACTTGTATATGAGGCCCTCGTGCCATACACGGTCGAAGGCCTTCTCCATGTCAAGGAATACTGCCTCCGAGCACACCTTCTTTCCTAGTGCAGAAGTCAGTAGGTGCAGTACCCTTGACAACTGAAGCGTCGTGCTATGCTCCGCCCTGAACCCGAATTGCTTTGGGCGTGGCGCGATGTGAGGTTGGAGGTGTCGCAGCAGGAGTGCTTCGAACACCTTGGAGACTGTCGGCAGCAGCGTTATAGGCCGATAGCTCTCCGGCTTCGCTGTATTTTTCCCCGCCTTGGGCAGCATTATGACGCGCCCCTCCTTCCACGAGGTGGGTAAGACCCCCGTGCGCAGTATCGCCGTGTACAGGCGCGCCAGTGCCGCTACCGTACGGAACGGCAAGTGGCGCAGCGCTGCGTTGGTGATACCGTCAGCACCGGGGGCCTTCCTGGGCTTCGTCTTTAGGATGGCGCGTCTAACTGCGCCAGGCGAGAAGAATACAGAGTCCTCCTCGGGAGCTATCGGCGATGCGAAGTAGTCTCCTAGGTGTTTCTCGACTGCTGCGACATGCTCGATGTCGGCGGTCGGGTTAGGGCGGAACTGACGCTCCAGGTGTTCGGCGAAGACCTCCGCCCGGTCCTCCGCTATATACTTGAGCGCCCCGTCGCTGTTGAGCAGAGGGCGCACCGGGGCTGGGGTCTTCGATAGCTGGCGGCACAGTTTGTGTATAGACGGCCAACTATCAATAGTGGCGTCTATTCTCTCCTCCCAGCCCGCGGCGGTATGGGCCGTAAGCTCGGCCTTTACCTTCTCCGCGAGACGGTTCAGTTGGGTCCTCATGGTGGGGCATCTATGTTGTTGCCACTGCTTGCGAAGACGCCTCTTCGCGGCGATGAGTGCTGTCAGATGCTCCGGCAAGGGGGGCAATGGTCCTCCCCCCTGCGGCAGCGTCATCGTCGCCGCTTCCAAGGCGCTCTGTATGCAAGCAGTGACGTCATCCGCCGCTTGCTCTACGTCCGCGGAGGAAACAATAGGCCGAGCTGGCGTGGTGGTCTCCATCTTCTCTGTGAAGGCTTCCCAGTCAATACGTCGACGTGGCGCTACAGGTTTCAGTCGGGTCGACATGCCCGATAGGACGACGAGTACAGGTTGGTGGTCCGACTGTAACTCGTCGTCGATCACTTGCTGAGTGATCTGGCAGTGTAGCCCTCTGTGTACTGCGATGTCCAGCACATCAGGCATGTACCTCACTACATCTGGGTAGTGGGTAGGCGTCTCGGCGCCGGACACCGAGTACCCGAAGGCTTCCGCGTCCGCGAAGAGCCGTCTCCCCTCGGTGTTCGCACTCATTGAGTCCCACGCCGGGTGCTTGCAATTAAGGTCCCCGGCAAGGATGACCGCGTTGTCGCTATGCGTGCCAATTAGCGCCCGCATCTCAGCCATAACAAGGCGAGACGCGGGCGGCTTGTAGCACGCATAGATACTGATGTCCTCGCCGGCAACGTGTAGTTGCACACCCAGCGCGTAAAAACTACTGAGCGACGGCAAGGGGAGTTCTTGATGGACGACTCTCCGCCTCACAAGTACCGCCAGACCACGGTATCGGGCATCCAGAGCCGACCTCTCATCCTTTCGGTAGACATGGTAACCCGGGAACCTGGCCCTGTCTTCGGCTCCCAGGTGCGTCTCGCTGATTAGCGCCACGTCGATGTCTTGATCCCGAAGGAGATGGCGGAGGGGGGTGACCTTATCCCTAAGGCCGCGGGCATTCCAGTGTACGATCCTCAACGGCCTAGCCATCACAGAGTGACAGCAACGTGGCCAGACCGTCGAGGATGACCGCCTCGATATCTCGGCCCTGCCTTATGGCTCTGATTAGGTCCATCAAGAGCTTTATCACGCAGGTTGTGAATTCACGGTTGTGTTGCGCGCTATTTGGCGCGATAGGGGCGACACCATACGTCACCGCTGGGAAGTTCTCCTTCACGGTGATTGGCCGCTGTGCCGTCATGGCGTCGGTGGCGACGGTGGTGGTGCCACGCGGCTTTTGGGCGAACCTACTAGTTCCCGCATTCCGCCGATGCGCCGTCTTGTCGCTGTTACTAGTAGATTCGTCCACTAGTGTCGTCGTGTGCGCCGTCCGTGAGTCGACGATAGGGATGGTGGCGTCTTCGTCTTGCTGCGTCGCCGGGGGGGTGGTTTTCTTCCTCCCCTTCCCCCCCCCCTTTCTTCTTCCTCCGCTTAGAGGAGGAGGAGGCTTGGTCTCTCGGTGTGGGCTCATTTGCCGCCGCCATCAGCGTCGGCCCATAGGCCTCTACGGTATTCATTTGTTCTAGCGGCCTAGCCGCTTGCGCCCGGCTTGTGGCCGTGATGGCGACGGTCCACGCTCGCTTGTTCCGAATCTCGCGTTCGAAAACGAGGCACTTGATGTTGCTCGCGGGGTGCGGGCCACCGCAATTGACGCAGGTGGCCGGCTCTGCCCGCGGGCGCGGGCAGTCACGTGCCGCGTGCTCGCCCCCGCATCGCACGCAAGCGAGCGGTCGGTGGCACTGGTGCGAGCTGTGCCTGAAACGCTGGCACCGGTGGCACTGTGCGGGCCCACGCTTCCCACGCCAAGCCTCGATCTTGAAACCCCGCATATACATAAATACGATGGTGTCAAAGATCGTCCTGACGTCCGGGGTCTTCTTAAGGATCGCGTGGAACACGCAACCGGGTCGTCCTTGTGCGCCGTTTATGTGGCGCACATACTCCGGCTGGTATCCCATCACCCGGAGTTCCTCCTCAATCTCCTTCGGGTCCGTATCCGCCGGTAGGCCCCTGATGGCGATCTTCATGTTCCTGTCCGCTGGTAGTGAGTACGCAAACCAGGACACGCCCGCACTCTTCTCCAAGTCAAGTAGCGCTGGACCACCCGATACTCATCCTCGGTGTCCGGGGTGAATCTCACCCCGGTCCCGTACGGACGAGCACTTGGGGGCCGGCCCAGCTGCGCATGGAAGGCCCGGAAATGTGAGGCCCAGTTTGGTAGCGTCTCCACCACCAGCGGCGGGAACCTCAGCTTTTTATTATTCTTTCCCTTCTGCTGCTGCTTCGTAGACGGCGCCGAGGACGAGGCGCCGGCGGCGGCGGCAGGGGGGGAAAGTCTGTGTCAGGGGCTGGGGGCGAGTTTGTGAGTCTCGCCCCGGTGGTTACTAGTGTGGCCGGCGGTGTCGGCGAACGCGGTGGTGTGCGGCGGGCCGCGCCGGCAAAGGTAGGCGACGTCGGTGCACCCCGACCCCGCGTCGCGCTTTCGCGCTGTGGACGCGGCGGGTCGAGGCAGTAACGTTTCGCCTCCTCCGACGCGGCCTCGCCGGAGCTTCTTCTTCTTCGCTGGGGTCTGGCCTCGAGCTCGAACTCGAAGCTGAACCCCAGCGATGGTGTCGGTGACGCTGGCGACATTAGCGCGGCGGCGGCGGGTGTGCCGCCCGCGGTGGGCCGCGATCCGGGTCGTGAGGTCATGTCCGGGGACATGTCTCCACGACCGGACGCGGCCGAGCCCACGGACGCCAGCGACATGCTCGACCCAGCACGGGAGGAGCATGCCGACAGCATCGCGGGCGAGTCGCAGGCGGACAGTCGGGGTGGCGCCGGCGAAGCAGGCGCCTGCGCCGTAGTGGGTGCCGGCCTGTAGCGTTGGCCGACACTTGCTGGCCGCTCCTGCTCAGCCATCACCGGCCCCGCCAGCGAGCGGCGGGGGTCGGGAGCGGCGGTGCGCGGAGCGGGCACAGCTTGGGCTGTCTTGCGTATCGCGCCGATAGAGGGCGCGGGCGGCGGGACGAACCGCGGCGGCGGAGCAGCGGTGCGCGCTGGGGGCGCGTGGGCCCGTGTGGACGACACGGGGGTACGCGGCGTTGGGAGCGCGGGGTAGGCGGCGCGGGGCGCGACGGTGCGCGCAGCGGGCGCGGTTGTACGCGCGGATGGTGTTGTTGCGCGCGCTTGCGGTGCGCGGCTGGGGTTCGCGACCGGCCCCGGGGCCTGAATCGGCACCGGACGGAACGCGGCGGGACGGACGGCTACTGTGTGCGGCCGGCTCGACGACGGCGTTGGCGCAACGCGCGCAGGCGCCGATGTCGTCGGTGGGCCGGCGGGCACCGCGGCAGGGGTCCCCCCCCCGGTTCACCTTCCGGTCGTGACTTCTTTTTCTTCTCCTTCTTGGGAGGTCCGGCCAGTGGTGCACCGGACGCCGCATCGCCAATGTTAGGCATCGACGTCGTCCGGTTCAGCACTGGGCGGTCCTCCGTAGACCCGGCATCGCGGCCGAGCGAGCCGCGCGTGCCGGGTTTCAGCATGTTAAAAACGGGGCGTGGGCCTCCGCGACCGCTGCGGTGATTGCTCACCGAGCAGCACGGGGCGGCTCCCTCTGTGTTTGCACAGGTACCCGACGGTGTCCTGTACACACACAGAGAGAAATGTTAAAAAGGTTGCGGTCCGCACGGAATTTGACGCGATAACACTGTGGATTATCGCGCAGGGCACACGAGCTAATCCCGTTTGTGTGTGGTTGTACGTGTGTGCAGTAGTACGATGCCTCGTTACGAGTACACGCCACGGGAGTACGCCGAAATGCATTTTATCTACGGAGAAGCAAGAGGTAATGCCAGAGCGGCCGCAAGATTGTATCGTGAAAGATACCCGAACCGGGATCGACATCCCGACTATCGCGTATTCATTAGAGTGCATAACGCACTTCTTGAGGGAAGAATTCTTGGCACCGGAGTTGGGGGTGCCAGTGAAGGGCGACCGCCACAAGTCAATGACGAAATCATAATTCGAGAAATCGAGGAAGATTCGTCGGGATCAATTCGCGTCATAGCGCAACGTACACGTATTCCAAGATCGACGGTGCATCGAGTGTTAAAAAGGCACCGGTTGCACCCATATCACGTGCAACGTGTTCAAACGCTGACGTCACGTGATTACCCGCAAAGAGTAGCATTTTGCCAAAGGATGCTTAGAATGATTCGGGCGGACCCACAGTTTTTAATAAAATTTTATGGAGTGACGACTCTTCATGCCGGCGAGATGGATCTCAATTTGCATAATTTGCACAGTTGGCAGATGGTAAACCCACATTTGATGCGAGAGGACAGGAGCCAACATCAATTTAAAATAAATTTATGGGCGGGAATAATAAATGGGCAAATAATAGGGCCCTTTGAATTACCAGCAACTCTAAACGCCGAATACTATCTGCATTTTTTAAGAAATGAGTTACCAACTTTATTGCAAAACGTTCCAGAAGACATGCGGCAAGCAATGTGGTTACAAAATGATGGGTGCCCCGCTCACTATGCGACGGCAGTAAGGGCGCAACTCAATCAAACACCCTGACAGATGGATCGGCCGATTAGGACCAATTTTGTGGCCTCCGCGATCTCCGGATTTAAATCCCTTAGATTTTTTTTATTGGGGATGTCTAAAAGACAGGGTTTACAAACGAAGAATAACGTCGGAAGAAGAATTACGTCAGCGCATCCAATCTGCTGTAACAGAAATTAACGAAAGCCATTTTGTCCGTCGGATAAGAGCTTCCTTTATTAGGAGATGCAGACTTTGCATTCTCGTAGGGGGACGTCAGTTTGAACATTTATTGTAAAAACAAAATAAACGATTTATTTGTTTTTTTATATTTATTCAACCTCCTAATTCTTTTCATACGCTGAGATACCTCATTAATTCAATGAACATTGCCTCTGAAATGCAACAATTAAACATTTTTAAGAAAATAGTTGAATCGTGCACACTTTTTCAATTTTATTTTATTTCGTAATTTTGCACCTCTCTCAGATTCATAGCAATATCTTTGTAACGACAAAGACTACACGTAAGTTTTATACCAATTTGCAAACCTTAGTAATTGTACAAGTTTTTAAAATAATGGTACACTTCGGTGTCATACAATTTTTTTACAGGAGATTTTTTCCAATTCTGGTATTTTCATCGTAAATACAAAACTTTTCAATTCAAGATTTTTTTTCTAAGGCAAATGAAATGTTATTTAAAAAAATGGTATCTTATAACATTAGTAAACTATCCAGAAATGTTTGACAAAAATCACACCAAAAAATGTTATCATTTGCAGCAACAGCGTTCCAAACACTGAATGCTGGTAGAGAGAAAGGTAAAAATCTAAAAATAAATATCTTGGTTACCTTACCGGTTTTTTTTTTACTGTTCAAATTAGTTGTTGGAAATGAGGTAAGCTACCTACCCGTTACGTTTGATCCATTATTTACGGGACAGCCTGTATATTAAAATTACCTTTGCGAGTTCACTAAAGTAACACGAAAAAATGTCTAACCTATTCTGGATTTCGTTCACAGTACGAACTGCTCGCGTGAGAGGTGTTTTGGCCAGCAGGTTGGTTCTAGCAGTTGGCACAGCCAGCTTGCACCTGGCATGCCTACTATTTGGAGTCATAAAGCACAAGCAGCCGTCCTACCTGTACAATAAACTGAGCTGGATCTCTAGTAAAAGAGAATGCGCAAGTAAAGAGCATGCGATTGAGCGAAGAGTTGCTGCGAACACTGCCTGTGTTCGCAGCAACTCTTCGCTCAATCGCATAAGACAGCTGCCTTCAGGGGAAGTTTTAGATATGCCGCATTTAAATACTGGAACAATATTCCCCCGCCGATAAGGAATCTTAAATATCTTGGCATCTTCAGAATTCGACTGCGGGAGTTTCTTATCGCTTCGCAGAAAAAACTGGGTTTGACTATTTCGAACACGTCCATAATATAACTGGTTGTCGTGTTCCACCCGAGCCACTTTTAGTGCAACTCGTGGTCACAATATCTGTGAACAAAGGGAATAGTAATAATTTGTGGATCGATTGTTAGATAATGGTTATAATACATATGCATATTTACCTATAATTATTTATTGCAAACACATTTTAATCCATTCAATTCGATTATTTTATTCACACTTATGCCACTATTATCATAATAAGATTAATCATTTATACATTATACATTTATCTATTTATATAATCAAGTAATCGAATACACAATAATCATCGAACAGGAACGTTGAACAAATGTTTGTCTAAAGGTGAGGTTCCAAGAGGATGGAGGAATGTTAAAGTAGTTCCTGTACCGAAACCTGGACTCGATCCGAGCAATATTACATCTTTGAGACCTATATCGCTTAGGTATCTATTTATCTATACGTCGTTAAATATAGCTAACGCTTTGCGAGCTATTTTAACTGAATGGAACATTTTCGAAAAAATAGTTACCATTGTGACCGACAATGCCTCGAGCATGAAAAAGGCTGTAAAAGATTTTTTAAATAAAATAAATCATTTCTGTGTTGCACACACCATAAATTTAGCCGTCAAAGACTGCATTCAAAAAGAAAATGACGCATTCTCCCACATTTAAAAAATGGCGCTGTATTAGAGGTCATTTCAAAAAGTCGCGCCATAGTTACTCATTTTAAGCAGAGCATAAAATCGCCCAATACACAGAGAAATGCAAAGCCAAATGAATTTAGATGTAATAAAACTCAAACAAGACGTACAAACTACGTGGAATTCAAGTTTTTTATATGTTGCAGAGATTGTTGAGAACCAAAGTTATATCTGCAACATTAACTCTGCTTACGGCACCTTCACCAAGCTGGAATGCAGAGGACTGGTTGATAATAGAAGACTGCGTTGCTCTTTTACAGCCAGTGGAAGGAGTCACGTCCGTGTTATCTGGCGAATCCTATCCGACGCTATTGTGTATTATTCCAATAGTCCGAGGACTGAAAAATTCGGTTCACAATAAGTCTCCAAAAACCGAACCGGAAGACATGTTCAGCGGTCGCTGCTGGAAGTCATTGATAGAAGATTAAGTGTCTATAAGTCCAATAGAACAGCAGCAAAGGCTACCTTACCTTGATTCACGAATGCCGAAAATGCGGTTAAATTTGTCCTTGAGGAATTTGCTCAATACCTGGTTCAACACCGACCAGTTGAAGAAGAAAATTGGTTGCCGAATGTATCTGGGTACTTCTACCAGTTCGTGCAAATTTGTTATTTGTAGTCATAAAAAGAATAAAAATCACTTTGAGTGTGTGCTTTCTATCAGAACGAAATATAATAGTATTAAACTATAGCCATACGGTAACGTGAATTGCTATTTCCAATGGGTTTAATAAATATTTTACAAAGATATGCTAAAAATCATCTACCTACAGTGTCCGTTCGTCAGTATTGCCGAATAGGTGTTTCAATTTTAATCCTGCGTTACTACAATCAATTACTAAGTGAATAAATATTATTACATACATTACAAAGAATCTGTAGTCATGTTTTTCACAAACTTAAACTGTATAATTAAGTAGAAAAGAAAAATATTACTTTTGTCACACAAAATTGATCATTACCAGCGGCAAAATTTGAAAGTACAAAATATCTTTGTATGTTACTCTGTGGTTTTATTCCCCTCGCCCCGCATTTCACTCGCCAGCCAGTTGAGCCACAGGCACGGGAGAGGAAGGCTGCGCGTTTGGGTTGGAGAATTATAGAACATTGAATACTCGAAATTTTACTTTGTCACGAAATATTTGTCTTTACCGTCGCCTAAATTGTGGGGTAAGTAATAAGATTTTATTTATGTTTGATCTTTAAAAAGGAAGCTCACTAGGATTATTAATGTAGTTATGTTCCCAGCCTAACGCTGTGTCATGTGGTAGAGTCTAGACGCTGACCTGGCACTTTTGTGATTAGGCGTACGTGACAGGATGTGTGGCGCGACCGCGGGTGGGCCGACCACCGGTCTATGAGAAAGTTTTGCGATGTATTAGAATTAAGATAGGCTAAGTTAGTCTTACATGAACTTCTGTAAGCTCGGGTCGTAATAAACTCTTACTTCCCCAAAAACTCCGTTTCATTTGCGCTCCCGAAATCTAACTGGCGCAGCCGGTAGGATTGCCGCAAACAAGTTTTCCTCCGCGAAAAGTCAAGTGCGAAAATCTGTAAAATACATGAGAACGCGTGGACTGTGTTTCGCGAGTGGTTACTGTTATACACGTATAGTCGTCGTGCTTAAAATCAGTGAGGCGTTCTATATTGGGCAATCTTCGAACCAAATAAATAAGTTTAGATAACGCGCAAATTACGTGGGTTAGCAGAGATGGTGATAATATATCAAGCGGTTGGCATGTGAGTAACCTTCTACATCCTTCCTTATTCCCTACACTATTATTGTGATAGACGTAATTAGACTTAGTTTAATTTAGTTTTTTTTTAAGAGGAAAGTAACATTAATGTTTCTGCCTATTTTTATTAATTCTACGGTGTAATTTAACATATAAATTGAGGTTTATCTTTTAATTTTACAATTAAAATTACATTGTTAATTTTAATTTTGTCTAAAATGAATCAAGGTCAAATTCCTTTATCTGCGACGGTGGCGGCAGGGGCGACCCCTTCGGTTCGTTCTGAAACTCCGTTTCCGATGCAATTGCCAGATTCTTTGATACCTCAAGATGTTTTAAAATTAATTCCCGAATTTAATGGTGAAACTAATATACTTAGTTTATTTTTACGAAAGTGCGAATATGTTATCGGAAAATGTCAAGGGACTTCAGAGCGAAACGAATTTTTAATGCAGAATATTACAAGTTAATTAAAGGGTAAGGCAGCGGCTCTTTTAAGTGAAAGGGGTGACCTTGAAACTTATTCTGAATTTAAATCTTTAATGATCCAACATTTTGGTGATCCCAGAAGTGAGAAATGCGTGGCAATTGAGCTCGAAACCCTAAAAATTAAATCAAATGAGTCATATTTAGAATTTTGCAGCCGTATACAAGATATTCGTGCTATTTTAATATCTAAGGTTAATCAGAACGGTTCCGCTACGTTAAGAGAAGCTAAGAAAGTAATTTATAATAACACTTCGCTTAACGTTTTTATGTACAATTTACCGGAACATATGGTGCGGATTGTTCGATTGAAAAATCCTAGTACATTGGAAGAAGCCTTACAATTTGTCCTTGAAGAGGTTAATTTCCAGGAACAATATAATTTACGCAGCAAAATGTTACAACATCGGCCACAAGGTCATCAGTTATTGCCATCATCTGAAAAAGGCGTTATTTCAAGTTCAAACAATCCGAAACCTACCTTTACAGCACCTCAATTGCAACATAATTACCACAGGCCGTCTGCAAACCAAACTCAATTTAAATTCGGTATACCTAACCAAGTTTTTGTACGTCCGAATATGCCGAATCAACAAATAGGCTTTCGACAGCAATTACCGCAGCTTGGGAATAAACAACCTCAACAATTCGGTAATAGACTTCAAGCAGCACAATACGGTTATGGACCCCAAGCGGTACAATTCGGTTATGGACCCCAAGCAGCACAATTCGGTTATAGACCTCAAGTAGGACAATTCGGCTATAGAGCTCCACAACCTTCGAGCCACCGTCCCCCTAACAATTTATTGGGCGATCGTGACGTAACAATGAGAACTGCTCCAGCACCTGTTAAGCAACCACAAAGTTTTCCTCTTAACGAGCTTTATACCAGTAACGAACAGTATTATTATGACCCCAATTACAATGATTATGGTATATGTTATCTAGGAAACTGGGACTATGACTATACAAATATGTACATTAACAACGATTGCGTGGATCAGAACCCAAATACTGAAATTCCCAAAGCTATTGAAAAGGCTGATGACTCGCATTCAGCTGAAAATAAAGTAGACTCTAAAGATGTCCCAAATTTTCAAATAAATTTGATTCGTGTTCACCCGAAATGATAGAACTTAAGTTTGACGCTAATCTTAAACATCCTTATACAGGGTGTTTGGCAGAACGTTGAACATACGAAAATGGTGGATAGGTGGGGTCATCTGCTACTTACTCAATCCATTTTTTTTTTTTTTTTAATGTAAGTTGAAATTTATTTTCAAGTATTTTTTACATATTTCTGTAAGTTTGAGGACTTATAACTTTTTTTGTAGCTAACATCTGAGTAAAGCAATAGTTTTATAAGAATCTACCAATATTAACAATAAAATAAAAATGCCTGTTTAATCCATTTGTGATAAAAATTACACTCTAAAGATAAGAAAGTGGTGAAACTAGAAGAAAGCAAAAATTTTATTTTTTTTATATCCTGGGGTCCAGGGCCAAATAAATTAGGGCTGAGTAAGTAGCAGATGACCCAACCTATCCACCATTTTCGTATGTTCAACGTTCTGCCAAACACCCTGTATAACCATTCCCGACATAAACGGTAAATTTATGTTGGATACAGGAAGCACTAGATCTTTCATAAGCCCTGGAAAAGTTGATGAATATTTCCCACAGTCAAAATTCTACGAACCATTTACAGTTACCAGTACACATGCTACGAGCGAACATAATGAAGTAGCTAATATTCCCCTTTTTTCAATTTTTAAAGTAAATGGTTATCATAAGTTTTATATTTATGATGTGGATTATAGATATGATGGATTGATTGGAATGGATCTTATGTCTCAACTTAATGCTAGTATATGTTTTAAGAATAGAATTTTAAAGATAAACGATATTAATATTCCTATAATTTATAACACTGACCATGAACTTAAACTTGAACCTCGTACAGAACATAAAGTGAGGCTACCCGTAAATAAGAAAGATGGCTATGCCATATTAGATTACACGCAATTTCACGAAAGTGTTAGAATGCCAACTGCAATTGTAAAGTGTGAAAATTACCTTGCCTCCACTATAATTCAGAATGCTACTGACCTTGAAGTAAGGCTAACTATAACCGCTCCTTTCAAAGTTACCAACTTCTCTGAAGAGTGTATAGTAAATAACACAACTGGGTTAACTAACATTGACATTGACTCGTTACTGACAGCCAACTTACAGAAATTGAGACTTCATCATCTCAACCAGGAAGAAAATGAAATGATTAGTGAATTATGTTTCGAGTATAAGGACATATTTTACTGCGAAGACTTGCCTTTGACTTTTACAAACCAGGTAAAGCATCATATTCGGACTATTAATGAGGATCCAATCTATATTAAACCTTATAGGCAAGCTCCAGTACAGGCTGAAGAAATCAAACGACAGGTCGAAAAACTTCTCAAGGACAATGTAATCCGAGAATCACATTCACCCTGGAGTGCACCTGTTCATTTGGTACCAAAAAAGGCAGATGCCTCCGGTCAGGTGAAATATAGAATGGTAATAGATTACCGCAGACTCAACGACATAACGATCGATGACAAGTACCCACTTCCTAATATATACGACTTATTCGACAAACTTGGCAAAAGCAACTACTTCACCACATTAGATTTAGCGTCCGGATATCACCAAATTGAAGTTTCTGACAGTGAAAAAACAGCTTTTTCTACACAAAATGGACATTATGAGTTCCTCCGTATGCCATTTGGTCTTAAAACAGCTCCGGCAACCTTTCAGAGTGTTTACGAGTATGAGGCGCCATCCATCGGACACCACGGGCAACTACGTCACGAGCAACAGCGACGCGCAACCACGCACGGCGGAGGGCACCGGGCCCTCCCCCCTCACCTTTTCGACTATATAAACGTGTGTAACCGCGACCGGCGACTGCTACTACCAATTTTGAAAACCATTGTAATTTTTATCATCATTAAATCTCAGTTCATCGTCATCAAGTCTTTCCATCCAAACTAACATCCTCATCACAACGACTGACCACCTTCCTGCAAACATTCTGGTACTTCGAGCCCGATCTGCGAGTCTGCGAGTTCTACGAATCACGCACGAGCACCGAAGAAGCGTCGTGAGAAAATCACCATCGGCAAAGAAGAAGATTCGAGAAGATCACCATCTGCAGTTAACGGTCAGGTCAATCAATCTTTTCCTTCCTATTTCCATTCCATGCTGAGTTTGTGCTAACATTGTCTTATTCCTCGATTTCTTTGTCTTTGTAACGAGTGTGTTAAATTTTAAATACCTACTTGATTTTTGTCGCTCGCAATCACCAAAATGACGAGAAAGAGGCATTCCATCGTAGACACAGAAAGTATTGATGATGTTATTAGGGATTTAGTAAAAAAACGCGGTTCCTTGAAAGGCAAATTAACGTTATTTTCAAAATTTGTTCAAACACTAGAAGCTTCTAATCCAACAGAAATTCAAAAAACGGAATTACAGGAGCGCTTGAAAAAGATAGAAGAGTTGTTTAATCAGTTTTGTAGCACTCAAGATGAAATAGATTTGTACGTCGCGGGTAGTCAAATAGATAAAGAATTGCAAGAAAGAGAATCTTTTGAAAATCAATATTATGCTATTGTGGCCAAGTCTAAGTGTATTTTAAAAGAAAACTCGGTAGTTGAAAGCGATGACAATAATTGTAAATCACACACACACGGTATCAAATTACCCACAATTACTTTGCCGAACTTCGATGGTTCTTACGACCAATGGCTTGAGTTCAGAGATACGTTTTTATCAATCGTTCACAATAGTAATACTCTAGACAATATTCAGAAGTTTCACTATTTGCGTTCAGTTCTATCAGGTAATGCACTACAAGTCATTAAAGCGTTGGAATTTTCCGCACAAAATTATATCGTTGCTTGGGATTTGTTGGAGAATAGATACAATAACAACCGTTTGCTAGTTCATAATCATGTTAAGGCGTTATTCACTGCCCAGGCAATAAATAAAGAATCAGCTTCTCAAATACGCAAACTAATGGATGCTATTTCACGTAATCTTCGTGCATTAAAAACTTTAGACGAACCTACCGACAAATGGGATACGTTAATTATCTATATTCTCGTCACAAAGCTAGATTCGTCAACCGAGCGCGAATGGGAACTTTACAGAAGTACCCTCATAAACTCGTCATCCAATAAAAAACCTTCGTTGTCTGACCTAATGACCTTTCTTAAGGACCGCGCGGATTTTCTAGAAACGGTTAAGCCTTCTCATAGTAAATCAATAGATAGTAGTCAAAACAATCACACAAAAAATACACCGTCTGTAAAAACACATAGTCATGTTTCTACTCAGAAAGACGGAAAGAAATCTGCTAATCACACAAAGTCGCCACGTTACAAGTGCAATTTGTGCAGTTCAAATCATCCTATTTATTCGTGCGATGCTTTCCTTCTTTTATCATCCAAAGATAAATTAAAGTTCATTGACGAAAAAAAATCTTTGCCGTAACTGTTTACGTGCCGGACACGCAATAGCTGAGTGTTGGTTCGGACCGTGCAAGCACTGTAACAAAAAGCACAATACTTTAATACACAGTGAATTCGTCGACGCTAACGAATCATCCACTGTTTCACACATGGCACAGATAGTGACTCCGCCAGAGTCCACAACGGAAATCACACACGCAAATCCTACGACCACCGCATCTCACACGACTCACACGCCTTATAAAGTCGGTACTCTTGATACGCGCTATTTTTATGATCAAGTATTATTATCGACAGCATTAGTGGAGATTGCGGATGCAGAAAATAAATATCACACAACCCGCGCTCTTCTCGATAACGGGAGCCAGCATTGTTTTATATCCCAAAAGCTTTGTAAAACCCTCAACATTCCAACGATACAGTCCACTATACAAGTCATTGGAGTAGGCAACTCCGTGACGCAATCCACACAATTATGTGAAATAAAAATACGATCCAAAGCAAGCTCATACAATACACACATTAATTGCTTAGTTTTGTCTCAAATAACAGCACAATTGCCATCACTAGGCATCGATCATAACATCGAAATTCCTAAAAACATACAACTTGCGGACCCTGACTTTCATTTAAGTAATGAAATTAATTTATTAATTGGTGCCGACAAGTTTTGGGATCTGTTAAATGAAGGTCTAATACGTTTGCCTAAAGGTCCTTATTTGCAAAATACAAAGCTCGGCTGGGTTATATCAGGTTCAGTTCAAAAACAAATAAAACATAGTTTAAATAATACTCGTACACAATGTAATTTCACACAAGCATTGGACGCAGAACTTAAACGTTTCTGGGAACTCGAAGAAGTCACCTGTAATAAACCAAATTTGACGAAAGAAGAAATCGCATGCGAAAATTCATTTAAAGATACCACTTTGCGTGACAATAAAGGTCGTTTTTCGGTGCGTATTCCGCTAAGGGAATCAGCTGATGAGCTACGCGATACGTTTTCAATGGCAGAGAACCGGTTCTTGGCACTCGAGCGCAAACTAATCCGAAGCGCACCGAGTTATAGGCAAATGTATTGCAATTTTATGAAAGAATATTTAAGTTTAGGACACATGAGCCGTATCACTGAATATTCGCCGCCTTACTATTTCTTGCCTCATCACGGTGTCTTCAGGGAACATAGCACAACCACAAAGCTTAGAGTAGTATTCGACGCGAGTGCCAAGTCTACGTCAGGCAAGTCTTTAAATGACATACAATTCATTGGTCCGACTTTGCAAAATGACATATTCGCTATTCTATTAAGGTTCCGGCAATTTAAATATGTCGCATGTGCCGACATCGAAAAAATGTATCGTCAGATATTAGTTCAGCCAGATCAAAGACAATTACAATTGATTCTTTGGAGGGAGAAGCCGTCTGAACCCCTTGGTATATATCAACTTAACACCGTCACCTATGGAACGGCATCCGCACCTTATTTGAGTATTCGGTGCCTTAAGCAACTCGCGTCGGAATGCGATGATGACGTCATTGCACAAGCAATTAGTGACGACTTTTACGTAGACGATCTGATAACGGGAAATCAGGATTATCAAAAATTAATAGAGATATGTAATAGTGTTTCTAAAGTTCTAGAATCGGCTTGTTTTCCTTTGAGAAAGTGGATCCTTAATGCAAAACCTTCGCAAACCCAACTTGAATCTACGTTCAAAGAATTATCGTTAGGAGACTCGTGTCACACCAAAACGTTGGGATTGGGGTGGTTTAATTCTTCGGATGAACTGCACTTTAACACTCAACATGAGCATACTTTAACTCATGCTAGTAAGCGTAGCATTCTTTCGACCATCGCGCAAATATACGACCCTTTAGGTTTGCTCACCCCAATGATAGTTATTGCCAAGATGATACTACAAAAACTATGGTTAGCCAAGATAGGTTGGGATGACCCAGTTCCTAAGCCAATTTTAGCGGATTGGCAAAATTTTGTTGACAAACTGCAATATTTACAACATTTGCGCATACCTCGTTATGTAATAGGAGATAACGCACACACAGTCGAATTACACATCTTTTGTGATTCTTCGAAGGACGCATTCGGGGCGTGTGCGTACATACGTAGCTATACAGACAACATGATAACCGTGCGTTTGCTATGTGCGAAGAGCAAAGTGGCACCGGTGAAACCGGTCTCCATTCCGCGCTTAGAATTGTGCGGCGCGTTAGTAGGCGCGAGACTTTACAAAAAGATAATTAGTTCGTTGCGATTAACTTTTAATAATATACAATTCTGGTCAGATTCTACCGTGGTACTAGGATGGCTTAGGATGCCACCAAGTCAATTAAAACCATTCGTGCAAAACCGTGTTGTGGAAGTGAACGAACTAACGGGTGATAAGGCGTGGCTTCACGTTAGTGGTAAACAAAACCCAGCTGACTTATTATCGCGCGGCGTGCAATTGGATGTGTTAAATACTTCCGATCTGTGGTGGCGCGGACCTTCATTTTTACACGTTCGTGGAACGGAAGGTAAACATAGTAACAATCCAAATATTAATTACGATGAATTACCAGAATTAAAACCCACAGTCACATTAGTAAATCAAACGACGCCGAGTTGGTTTCCTTTCGAAAGGTTTTCCAATTTTAATCGTATGCTACGTGCGTTGGCCTACATAATTCGATTTGTGAATAATTGTCAAAATAAAATAAAATCACAGCGCCTCATCGATCACTTGTCGGTAGATGAATTAAACACGGCAACAAGAACATTAACGCGTATTGCACAGCAAGAATCTTTTCCAACTATTTGTGATAACTTAATTAGTAAACAAACTTTAAAGTGTCCTCGTAATATTTCTAACTTAAACATATTTTTAGACGAGCACAATATAATCAGAGTAGGAGGTAGGCTAGAAAATTCCGAATCATTCTCATTTGACAAAAAACATCCTATATTGTTATGCAGCCGACATAGATTCACGCGTCTTTTATTCGAATATAAACACAGAGAATTATTACATGCGGGCCCCCAATTATTACTCGCTACGATACGAGAAGCTTGGTGGCCACTCAGAGGGCGGAACTTAGCAAAACAAATAGTGCATACCTGTGTGAAATGTGTTCGTATGAAAGCCAAACCTTTTAATATTCAGATGGGTAATTTACCAAACGACAGATTGATAGCTGGGTATCCATTCATGAACTGTGGGGTCGACTATGCGGGACCATTGTTCATGTTGAATCGTTCCGGAAGGGGGGCAAAGTTAACTAAATGCTATCTATGTTTGTTCGTGTGTTTTACAACGCGTGCGGTACACTTAGAGTTGGTCACAAATCTCACGACTGAAACATACTTATTAGCATTAAAGCGCTTTATTTCCAGACGAGGTAAACCTCGGCAGATCTATTCTGATAACGGTACAACATTTGTAGGCGCCCTAAAGGAATTTGCTAAATTTCTAGTAGATAAAGATAGTGATATCCAGGATTATGCTGCAAATAACCTAATTAAATTCACTTTCATTCCGCCATATTCGCCTCATTTTGGTGGTCTGTGGGAGGCAGGCATCAAGTCCTGTAAATTCCACCTAACTCGCGTAGTAGGAAATGCACATTTGACTTACGAGGAATTAAGTACTGTGTTGGCACAAATCGAGGCTGTCCTCAACTCCCGTCCCATGTTCCCTTTGTCCTCTGATTCCTGTGACTTTCTCCCTCTGACTCCCGCTCATTTCCTGATTGGCCGACCGCTCACTGCACCCGCCAGCCAAGACTTGACCACAGCGGCTACGCAGCGTCTTCGTCGACATGACCGTGTGGAGCAGATGCGTCAGAACTTCTGGAGCCGATGGTCTAAGGAATATGTTTCTGAACTCCAGAAAAGAAACAAATGGCAGACCAACCAGGACACTCTCACTCCCGACACACTCGTGCTCGTGAAGGAAGACAACCTACCTCCCCTCAAGTGGCGCCTAGGACGAGTTCTTCAGACATTCCCGGGCAAAGATGGCATAGCTCGCGTTGCAAGCATAAGAACAGCGACGGGCACAATCAAGCGCTCGTATTCGAAGATATGCCCACTCCCGCTCCCTGATGAAGACAGCATCGCGACATCTGCTTCGTTGGAACCGGGTGCTTCCAAGGCCGGGGGCATGTTTACGAGTATGAGGCGCCATCCATCGGACACCACGGGCAACTACGTCACGAGCAACAGCGACGCGCAACCACGCACGGCGGAGGGCACCGGGCCCTCCCCCCTCACCTTTTCGACTATATAAACGTGTGTAACCGCGACCGGCGACTGCTACTACCAATTTTGAAAACCATTGTAATTTTTATCATCATTAAATCTCAGTTCATCGTCATCAAGTCTTTCCATCCAAACTAACATCCTCATCACAACGACTGACCACCTTCCTGCAAACACAGAGGACTCTCGATAATGTCTTGAGAGGCCTACAGGGTATACATTGCCTGGTTTATTTAGACGATATACTAATATATTCAAATGGCATAGTAGAGCATGTTCAAAAATTACGTTCCGTCTTCGATAGACTTCGTCAAACTAACTTGAAGGTTCAGTTAGACAAGTCCGAATTTTTACGTAAGGAAGTGCAGTATTTGGGACACACGTTGACTAAAAACGGACTACGACCAAACAACGACAAAATACAAGCAGTTCTTAAATATCCTTTACCACGGACACAGACTGAAATCAAGCGATTCTTAGGCTTTGTGGGTTATTACAGACGGTTTATTAAAGATTTCTCCAAAATCACACAGCCATTGACAGCCTGTTTAAAAAAGGGTAAAAAGGTAGTCATAGACCAAAATTATACCGAAGCTTTTGAAAAATGTAAGGAACTTCTGATAAACGCACCGATATTGCAATACCCGGACATGAATAAACCATTTTTATTAACGACAGACGCCTCTGAAGTTGCAATTGGCGCGGTTTTGTCACAGGGCCCTGTAGGTAGTGACAAACCAATAGCATATGCCAGTCGGACCTTGACAGATACGGAAAAAAGGTACAGTACTATTGAACGCGAATTATTGGCAATCATGTGGGCCACAAAACACTTTAGACCTTATTTATACGGACATAAATTTGATATTTACACTGACCATAGACCGTTAGTCTGGCTGTATCAACTCAAGGAACCTAATAACAAGCTAACGCGTTGGCGCTTGCGGTTGCAAGAATATGACTTTAATGTCATATATAAAAATGGTAAACAGAATGTAACTGCAGATGCGCTATCTCGAATTCAACTTAAAGCACTAGGAGCAGCCAACGTTTCCGACGACATTTCAATGATTGTTAATATAAACGAAAAAGAAAGTAGACTTCAAAATTATTTAGAAGACGTGGCCGCATTAAATTCTGATGACTCAAGGACTATTTCTGTTTCCGACTCTGAAAGAACCGCGACAGCTAGCCCAATAACCATAGATTTAGATTTCGATACTCGTACAGACTTAGAACAATCACCCAATAATTATCCTATACCCTCTGAACCTTCTAGTATACAAACAGTTCATTCAGCCGAAGATCTCGAATCCCATGGAATACCGATATTGAAGGAAGCAATAGACACCAAACCTAATCAAATACTAGTTTTTAGCTGGTTTCGTAATGAGCTCCACGTAAAAGACTTGTCTAGGGACAAACAAAAAGTGTTGGAAGTATTTTTGCCTCTTCATAATCAAGATCATATCAAAACATAACATTTTTAAAAGAATATATAAAACCCAAAATTAAATATTTCATTTATTTTGAGAATCCAGAACACAGAAAAGACTTTAGTAATATTATAATTTCATTATTTAAGAAAGATATGGTAAATTTTTATGAATGTACCGAGCGCGTTATTTACGTCGAAGATGAACAGGAACAGAAAGCTATTGTGATTAAGTTACATGAAGGCAAGACCTGTCATCGCGGCATTACAGAAACTGTTAAAAGAATCCGTCGTAATTATCATTGGCCACATTTATCCGAAACCGTTTCCGCCATAATTAACTCATGTGATCGTTGTAAAACCTCTAAGTATGACAGAAAACCAATTAAACCTGTACTGCAGCTCACACAAACCCAGAACGCCCCCTTTCAGGAAATATTTATAGATCTGTTCAGTATAGAATCAAAATACTATTTAACTTTAATCGATGCCTTTAGCAAATTAGGACAAGCGATAGAAATTGCATCTCGCTCCACACCCGAAGTGGTCAGAGCATTAATGAAATACTTTTCTTTTTACGGTATACCACAGAAAATAAGTTCTGATCCGGGAACCGAATTTAATAATGAATTATTAAAAGAACTGACGGACTTGCACATAGGTACACCTAATAATTAAATTAAACTACACATAGGTACACCTAATAATCCCAATTCTATGGGGCTCATAGAACGTTTTCACTCTACAATTATAGAAATATATCGATTAGCGAACTATGAAAAGAAATTTACAGACGCAGCATCAGTGATGACTTACGCCGTTATGGCTTACAATAACACTATCCACAGTACCACTGATTTAACACCGTTCGAAGCTGCGTTTGGTCATACGGAATTAAACTCTATTTTTAACTCTGAATTCGATAAAGCATACAATCAGCAACTAATCAGAGATCATAAGAAAAGAACACGGGCAATTTATAAATATCTTTCCGAAAAGGTAAAAAGTCATAAGGAAAGAATTATAACCAAGCGGGGAGGCGAATCCAGACCAGCCTTAGAAGAAGGGCAAACGATTTTCATTAAAGCCGTAAATAGAAGGCAAGCTAAAGATAAACCTAGATTTCAAAAGGCCATGGTTACAGGTCAGATAGAACGTAACATCGTACAGTTTGTTGTCAACATTATCTGACCCACCCTAAAAACAAACTAATTTGGACCCTCTGACATTAACATTAAGGTTTATTCAATTTATATGCTTATCAGGCGAGTGCTAGGACTTGATGAACAAATACAATAATAATACAGTCACGCAAATTTGATCTTTAAGACGTTAGCATTAGGTTTATGTTATAACTACTTGTTATAATATAATTAGAGTAATAGCTTATTTTAATAAATGTGTTCAAGTAAGTCTGGTCTCGTGGTCTGTGTATAAGACTGAGAAAAACAAGTTGCGATATAAAATCCTGCGTTGAAGATATTGTTTTGCTTTCAATTTAGAATTTATTCCAAAACTATTTCTTGTATTATTGTAAAGAACTATATACAGATAACCTTCAAATATAAACTTTCTAATATGGTAATATTTTCGCATAACTTGAAATAAGTGGGTAGTTGAAAAATAAATATTCGTATTCATTATAAAACCTAAGGGTATGCAGTGACTACGCGCAAACATATTATATTACCTTGCCTTACTAAATTGCAAAAACAATGTCTCTTTTCAATTTTTTATTTTCTATTTTATAGGTATTTCTTTTATTATCCTGGCTCAATGGGGTGATTATTAAAATACAAAATAATATATTTGCACGAGGAGAAGGTTGGCTGCTTGTGCTGTGCAAGAATAAACTTTATGAATGTATACTATATGGTTCAAATTCTTTAGAATATTGCGTGTAGCATTACAACTAAGATCAAATTTCAATACGATATAAAAGAGTTGAGTTGGTCTTGTGGTCACTAAGGTAGTGCGATGTTCATCGTTATCTACCTTCGAACCAAGTTTAACCTAATTATAGCTTTTTGCTCAGCTGTTTTTTTTTAAATTATTTTATTATACTTTTTTACATTTCTTTAATGGACAACGTGGAGTCTTGTTTTTTTATACGGGCAGTTTGTATATTTATTTTTTCTCACCACAATAAACATATGCAGTGTATATAAATAAAACTAAACAATTGCAGGTTTAAAATGTTTATTATTTCATTAAAACAAAGTTTGTAAGATAAAGTAAATGCTCATATATTTCAAAATTAATATACATATTATATTGGTATGCCTTATTCTATCCATTTATAAACATTAAAAAAGGCGTTCTTATGCTTAAAATTTTGCTATAGAGAAAATGAATTCATCTGTGAAATGCTTTACAGATTTAGGTGTAGTGCCTATATGTAGTGAATAAACATGTTATTTAAATAGAAAAAATCTATTTATAACAATAACATCACCACATAATCTGCAACATTCTAATGGTTTAACAATCAATCTATTGAGCATTTACTTACGTGTAAATGCTTACGTGTGTTTAATAATAAAAATAATAATAAATATAATTAAAATTTAAATATTTCCTGGGCAAAACGGACCCTTTCTTCACGATGAGCAGGTGTCAATGCAATTTTCTGTTCCGGTTTATAATTCCTTATCAAAGCAGCGTGTGCCTTCTCACTGTTTCCACTGAAATATTGTGGTTTATTGTGCAAAAATGGATTTTCAACATGGTTTGAACATCCATGAACAATAGCCCGGTGGCGTTCGAATTCAGAACTATACTTGATGGGTTTAGCTCTATATTTCCATTGTCTCCATAACGTCTTAGCCTGACCGTATTTCTCTAAAACAAAAAAAAAAACATTTTTGGAACCGTGTATGTAACTTGTAAGGAGTGAATGTAATGGTAAAACAGCTCCCTACGCGTTCATTAATCACAATCAATAAAATAAAATAGGTATTAAAAAAACACTTACTGCTATATTAAATCGACGACCAATCTCTCTAATTCCAACATTCTGCTCATGAAAAATATGATTTTATGTTTGGTATAGTCATCAAGTTGCGATATGATGCTTTTTACACCAAATTGCTTAAAAATACTTAACGAGTTATGTGGACCGGTTTACAAAATGTTTGTGCGCAGTCACTGCTATTAGGCGTAGTGTAACTATTGACACTTAGATGAATTTATTATCTACCTCACGAAGCAAATGTATGTTTTACTTCGTATCCAACCATTCTTGGTGAATATAAATTCTGTGAACTTAAAGTTTTTTAATTTACCCACCTGTTTACAAAATAAGTTATTAGGCGTAAATCATATTGGTCGTTCTTTAATAATGCAAGCAATATTGTAGAAATGACAACAAATTTAAAAAGGAACTGATAATAGGTGGACTGTTTCCGAACCCACATGTTTTTCGTTGCCAATCCAGCATCAAACCGCTAAGCCACAAGAACTTGTTGGGAATTAGCGAAATTAAAGATTTGGTTGTAATTATGTAGTGTGACTAAAAGCTTTCAACTTTAATATCAACGACATAAAATAGCTAATGATTAAAATAGCTTAACAAAATGATATATAATGCCGGTGGCTCCAACAATGTTGGGTGGGTTTACCTTAACGTTACGTGTTAAAGATCAAATTTGCGTGTCTGTATTATTATTGTATTTGTAAATCAGCACTGTCTGATAAGCTCATATAAATTGAATAAACCTTAATGTTAAATGCACAGGGTCTAAATTTGTTTGTTTTTAGGGTGGGTCAGATAATTTTGACAACAGACTGTACCAATAAAAGTAAAAAATAGAGATACTAAAGTTCCGGTTAAAAATGTAAAACGTCCTCCACAGGTGGTGTTGGATCCTGGTGATATGGACAACGACCAGTTGGAGTCTTCCAAGCCAGGCCCTTCAAGTGGTAAAGATAAATCAAAACCCTGGGATTCTTCCGGTGAAATTAGGTCAAGCATTTATGCAATATGATAAATGGTCTATTGTTAAAATAATCAACCTCCAATGCATTGGTACAGATCTTACCTTTAATATTAAAAAATATTCCGAATTTAGCCAAATGTTACACCCAAGTAAATCGTATGCGGATGAGTTCAGGAGCCTTAAAATACAGGTGGAGTACATAAAAAATGAGACTCTAGAAAAATTACAGCAATTAACTCCATCTAAAAGATTCAAACGTGGTATTGTAAACCCTCTTGGCTCTATCATCAAAATTATAACGGGTAATCATGACCATGAAGATGCAGTCAGATATGACAATATAATCAGTAGTATTCAGACCGAGGAACAAGCAATTTCTAACAAATTTACGATGATACCTAAAATGTTGGATCATTTTCTGAATTCTACCGAAATAATCAATGAAAATACAAAAATAATAGACGCACGCATTAAATTACTTGAAGGTCTCGTAACCGATCTCACTAAGAAAGATAATCACTCAATTTATATGACCTATGTCTTCGGATTACTAAACCAATTTATTGTAAACTTTAGAACACTTTATATAAAACTCAGCGAACTTGAAACGGCCATTGCATTCAGTAAATTATCAGTATTACATAAGGCCGTAATGAATCCTAGCGAACTGTTGAAAGTGTTAAAATACATAAGCCAATATGATAATCTAATGTACCCTGTAAATGAACGAAATTTAATAAACATAGAAGAATCCTTATCTGTAAAAGCTTACATTAAGAATGAAGAATTAACTTTTGTAATCGAAGTTCCACTTATTTATAATGCAACTTATAGTTACTATAAACTGTATTCCATTCCTATCTCAGATGATTCCTCAAATCTTACCTTTGCTGTTATTCCTGAATTTCCCTACCTACTAGTAGAAGGGTCAAGGTATCGTCCAACTGATCAACCGTGTCAAGAGATAACCGCTAAAGAATACCTCTGCTCTGAAGATAAACTAATTCAATATGGGGAAGAAACTTGCATTGAGCAACTAATGAAATACCACCACAATCTGTCGCGCTGTTTCCCACGTAAGATACTATCTGAGTCCCTGAAACTTCAAAGAATTGGTCCCAATAGTTGGATAGTGTATTCAAAACACAACCAAGTCATATCACAGACTTGTAATAATGATGAAACAAAAGAACGCATACGAGGAACATATCTGCTAACGGTACGAGGACAATGTGATGTCTCTATAGATAATATTCAAATACATGGACGGCGCTCTTACTCACTACAAACGGATTATATGCCTGTTCCCTTATTGAACTTACCTGACTTGATAGATCTAACTCGTGACGCAGCAAGGATCGAACCTATAAATCTGAAGGGAGTAAATTTGGATGACATACGCCAACTAAATAATATTCTGAAGAATAGTGCAAATACAGTGAAAAGTGAAACCACAAGTGAAAGTGTTAGTGTCGCCCTTTATGTCTTATACGCGGTAGTCATTTTATTGTCAGTAGCTGTAATTATATATAAGTATTTAGATGTTGTAAGAAAATTCTGTAAAGAGCGGGATAGAGTTATTGAGGATAATCCCGCACAACCTGAGGACGGTCAAGTTAATCAAAGACCTATACTATTAGTTTGATTGACTTTACAATTTTCAAGTTGTGACTTTATTATAGGAATAGTTTGATCATTTTATTTTTTTGTCATAAGTGATAATTGTAGTTTCTAATTTGTAATTATACAAAGTTCTCGGAAAACCCCTGTTTTTCCGATAACTTTGATTTAAGGGGGGAGGAGTTATGTTCCCAGCCTAACGCTGTGGTATGTGGTAGAGTCTAGACGCTGACCTGGCACTTTTGTGATTAGGCGTACGTGACAGGATGTGTGGCGCGACCGCGGGTGGGCCGACCACCGGTCTATGAGAAAGTTTTGCGATGTATTAGAATTAAGATAGGCTAAGTTAGTCTTACATGAACTTCTGTAAGCTCGGGTCGTAATAAACTCTTACTTCCCCAAAAACTCCGTTTCATTTGCGCTCCCGAAATCTAACTATGTTCTTGTTGGTTTGATAGAGTCGTATAGAAACAAAAACAGCAATCTGTCATTTTAACGAAAATCAAGTTATATATAGGGGAACACTGTTCCATTAGAATATTCTTTGCTTATCACAAGCTCACAGCAATTTACAACCGAAAATTGAACTTCAAAAACTGTGTTAGTATCAAATACAGCAATATACTCACGATAAGTTTCAAAAACAGCAATCTGTGAGTGTCAGCCAATCACAAGCGTTACTTCGGTTATGCGTCAAAATGGCGTCCGCATTGTTTTTGTTGTGAGTTTTGTGCGTGTATTTTCTTGTTTTATTATAAAAATAACGGTGAAATGTTAGTTTTAACATAAAAAAATTGGACATGGAGGTGCACCCCACGCGTGTGAATAATAAGTTTGCACGAAAGAAGAAAAAAGATCCCACAAAATGGAAAACAAATATTGCAAAATGTTTGAGGTATGTACTAACATTGTTTTAACGTAGGGCTGTCACAACACATTAAACTGGTTTACACTTATTGAATGTTGAGTTCAATTATGAAATTATCTAAATAAATTTTAATTGAATACGCATTATTATTTCAAATCATTTTTGGATTTCTTTATTTTATACACAATTTTTTAATTTAGTTTGAATAAACACATGTTAACACGCTTTGTTTTTCTTTTTAGATATTCTTCAAAAGGCATGCCAACTCGAGTATGCGAACATAATACGAAAGCATTGCAATGTGCAACATTGACAATGAAAGATTTATCAATAATACATCGGGATTTTTATAAGAACTCGACAAAGCATGACCAAAATATAATTCTTTTCAAACTGTGTTCAATAAAAGAAAATCAAAAAAGACCTAACTTTAAAGGCAAAAATAAATATTAAACTAACTATTCCGTATTCATTAACAAAAAGAGAGTGATTGCAAAAAAAAAAACCTGAGTATTTTTGGCATTAAAAAGTATAGAGTGGAGTACTTGATGAAAAAGTTTTATGAAACGGGAGAATTTCCTCGTGAAGCTCGTGGAGGTGATCGGAAGACTGAAAAGTACGCACAGAAAAAAGAATCTGTTCATCGTTTTATTGAAAGTCTCAAATGTATAGTCTCATTATTGCCGAAAAAGCAAGGAAGCTGAAAGAAAATACTTGCCATGTGAGTTGAATATTAAAAAACTTTACCTAATGTATAATACTGACCAGCGTAATGCACAACTTGGGGTAAAATTATCATACTTGGGGTAAAATTATCATACTTTCGGCATATTTTCAAGACTGAATATAATTTAGGCTTCGGCACACCACAAACGGAATGTTTGTTCAAAATGTCTAGAACTAAATAAAAAAGATCAAAATGGAAAAAGACGAAAATAAAATAATAAAATTTATGACAGAGAAGAGGGTTCATTCTTTGAAAGCGAAATCATTTTTTGAAAACTTGAGAGACACTACACCTGGCTTGAAAATAATATTGTAAAGGACGCCGAGCATGTTCGTATCTAGTTTAGAATGTCTCTATTTAAGATGAAAAGTGTTAATTTAGAATCATTGTTGAGACCCTATCTGTGCACTATGGCACAAGTAGCGGCGGGGTCTCGACGAACTTTTGTTATTTTTCATAGAAAATATTAACTTGTAACTAGGTTCTTAGTGTCTAATTAGATTCCAATTAGCGTTTGAATATTGAAAATAGTAAGTATATTCATATAAGAATCGTATAAGATTGATATAAATAGCATTTGTTCGAAATTAATATGTACCTATGGAAAAAGTTCGGTAATAATTGTATAAATGGTAAAAATGTAACTTGAAAATGCGAATTTTTGTTTGTTAAGATATCAGGTCGAAATTAGTGTCAAAGGAAAGGTCTAGACTCAAAACCATTTGTCTCGTTTAAATAATGAAAAACGGTCCACGGGTTTTTGAGATATTTAACAATTTGTGTAGTGAAAATGTGTCATAATCAGAGTGACAACAGTTTATGTTCTAGAAAGTTTTCTATTCGTCTAATTAAGGAAAATCCTTTTATGTAATTAAGGTATAAATAAACTGTATTGTGGGTAAAAACTGTGACGATCCGACCACGGGAACTGCTAAAAACGGGGTTACACGTAGCGAGACCATAGTAAAAATTGTAAATTAAATAGTCTTAAAAATCGGGGGCCTCGTTACGGTAACAACGCTTAGCGAATTAAGTATATAAGACGGACCATTGGGCCGGAACGTTACAGACGGATCCCAGCTCTCAACAAGGAAACAAGTCAAGAATAAATCAAGAATAAATCGAGAAAAATCAAGAAGTCTTTTAATTCAAGTCTTCCCAAGCAACATCATACAGTCCACTTCAAATATCTTTTGATTTCCAAAAAAAAATACCGTTACCAAAGGTGCCTGACCAATCATGCTATTATAGCCGATAATTATATTTCTACAATGTAGCCGTAGTTGAAGGCCATTCAAATTTGCCTCTAAATAAAGAGCGTGTATTCTCTTATTATTGTACAGAAGACGAGTTTAGCAAAAATGCGAATTTGGTGGCATCTGCAGTTTATGACCGGCTTTGTAAAACTGATAAAACGGGCATATCAAGAATTCGTTTGGTTGCAGACGGATGCGGCGGGCAAAACAAAAATTGTATTTTAATTGGTATGTGCTGCAAATGGCTATTAGAAAATGGAAACATTAAGAGTTTAGAAGTCATTTTTCCTGTCACCGGTCATTCCTTTATGCCTGCTGCAGGGCTAACATGACAAGCACGAGAAAATTGTCGCGCGAGATAACAAAAGTTGTCGTTGTCGATTCGTTTGTCGTTTTTCCCTAACATGACCGCCACGCACGAGAAAAGAACTCGCGCGAGACTTCGTGACTTAGATTTCTCTTCACGAGAAGCCGGAGTTGCCATATTGTTTTTTTTTTTTTTTTTTTTTATGTAGCAACCTCGTTTTAGTTACTTTTCATTCGTTCGATTCTGATACGAGTTTTTATTTATTTTTTGACTATGACACCACCTTTGACAGTGACATTGATAGGTTTATGTTCGAAATTCAAAACTTTTATTCAAGCCGTTTGAATTTTTATTTTTTTTTAAGTTTATTTAGTGCAATATCACAAAGAACATTACAAAACAAAATAGGACGTCACAGGACGCGTTCGAACTGAAATTGTTGTCTCTTTTGTTGTTGTGTTGTGCGTTCTTGATTGCATCATGTTTCCAAGGAAAAAGTAAGTACCTACATGGATTTTAACAACTTGATCTGAATTCAGAATCGAAATAAATACAAATTAAACACCCACTAAACCAACGTATTGTTTCAGTGTACGAAGTAGCGTAAAACAAATTAAATATTTGTGCCAGTACATGCATAATCATGCACAATTTGCTGCCGGTGAATACACCACCGCACATGGATATGCTCAAATGGAGCGCCAGTGGACAGAGCTGAAAAATGCTCTAGATGAACTCGGTGCACCAAAAACGGTGGAACAGTGGAAAATCGTAAGTATAAGATAAGATCAAATTTACTATTTGCCCAAAACATGAGTATACACGCACAATGGGATGGTAAAACCATTAATCCAAACTGCGCGGTTAGTAGGTAGCTATGAGCCTCTCATTTAAGTTTAATTAATTTATAATTACATAGTTGTATACCATCGTTTTTAATTCATTATTCATTCTTCATAAAACTTAATAATAGGGCATGAAGAAGCTTGAGGGAGACCTATGTCCAGCAGTTAAAGCCTTTCGGCTGGAATGATGGTGATGATGACAACCTAAGATTAGTTTTTCTGTTAAGGAAATAATAATAAAGTATGATATTTCTCAGTGCTGGCGTGACCAAAAGCGGAAGGCTAGGACAGAGGGTGGGGCTGTCAACAGGGCCAGAAATAGTACTGGCAACAATGTCCCTGTCCCGCTAATGTCTGAAAACGCAACGATTATTTTAGACACCATAGGCCAGGAGATGGCAACGGGGTGTGGCCCCACAGAGTCACCCATCGGGGTAAGTTTCATGGTTAAACTTTTACTTTTCAGAGCCATTCCCTTATTTTCAGTATACGCCTGGAACCTTGATTTGTGGCTGGCTGATTGAACAGTTGCCGTGTAAGTGTCCTAATATAGGCCTTAACAATACTGAACAAAATTTTGGTGTGGACTGTCTACCTCGGGCACTATGTTATTTATACCAATTCATACTAAGGTTTAATTTTCGCCCTCTACGCAGACGAAGCCGCAGGCAAAATAAATTGTGTTAATAAATTGTAATGTATTCATTGTTTGTTTCTCTCTGTTTTAGTTCAGCATTGATACTGCCCAACTCAGTATTACTGCTCCAGCGCCACATTCACTGCCACCACAACCAACATCTGTGCCAGCAATCGATGTGCCAGCAATCAATGTGCTGCAAGCAACTGATGTGCCAGAAACAGATCAAACAATGGCTGCTTCAAGCCCGCCAAGACCTGTAGTACGAAAGCGGATTAGAAAACTGCAACCGCCAGACCGCTTCATTAATGCTCAGTTAGAGCTTAACCTTTTAATGAAAGTAAGTCAAATCTTTTAATTTAAATAATTTTGGATAAGGTAATTGAAAGAAACATCATCAGCATCAACAGAATCTGTCTATACCAGCATTCAGCAGCCTTTTAGCCAGAAATGGCCAGATAGCCCATGACAAAATGAAATTAAGGTGGCCACACTTGTTCATAAATTATTTTAATATAACTACCTAACCAATATTGATAGTTATAGTTATATACACCGGGAAGTGCAGGACTATTCATTATAGCGATTATTTGGGGAGGCCTTTTATAACCAGCATTGGGAGTCTTCCGGCTCATCATGTGATGATGTTGTGTTCACAGTTAGCGGACCGTAGACTATTATTTTATATAAACAAAAAATATTTCTGAATGATGTCTTTTAATTAAGTAGTTTACAAAACAGCCGAGGGCCGTAAGGAGGTTATCCTAGCTTCTTTGTTACTGTCTTCCTATGTAAAGACTTCAGTTCGTAACAGTATTAATTACATCGATTAAAAGAAGAGCAGAACACGTTGCTAAAGTAAGGAACCCTTATGTTTGATATTTCAATCAATCAACTCAGCCTTTAATAGTTAATTGCATTCTACTGTTGGAAATGGGAATTAATAATGAAAGGTTTATGTATGCATAAAATAAAACATTTATTTACAATATCAACCTATATAATTAAAAAAATATCAATGAAAATAGTTCCTTATTATTTCCCTGCGCCTGGCTTGAGACTGCCGCAGCAGATGTACAGGGGTTTCAATATATGAGTCAACAGAGTCACCACCGTCATCCTGCAGATCTTCTTGTAATGGCACCCTGTGAAATTATTTTTTTTTTTCACACAAAACCAACAAATTGTCAAACAAAATAATAAACATTCAATATTACCCAAAATGCTTCATTAGGTTATATATGATGCAGCTGGCATATATAATTTCAGAAGCTTTCTCTGGGGAATAGTGGAGCACCCTATCTATGCCCAAGCACCTTAAACTGCCTTTTAAGTACCCATTGGTACGCTCTACTGCATTCCGAACTTGGCAGTGCCAGTCAGTATACCGCTGCTCAGGCGAATCAGGCTCAGCGTGCAGCACTGGCGTCATGAGCCACGGCTCCAAGGGATACCCTGAGTCACCTGCAGAGGAAGTTTCAACTTAATAAATAAAAATACTCTTCTTTTGCAGGAGGTGCCGCCACATGCGACGATAGTTATTTTATTTTTATTTGCAATTATTGTCCCACAGCACACTGCTGGGCAAAGGCCTCCCTCCTTTTATTGTGATTATGATTACTTTAAAAAATTAATCATTGTATAATTTTGATTATTAAATAATTTTTTATTAGCCATTATTGTTCCACTGCTGGGCAAAGGCCTCCCTCCTTTTATTGTGATATTTAATTATATGATCTCAAACTTAGCGAGTATGATTAGTTTAAAAAATTAATAATTGTATTATTTTGATTATTAAATTATATTTTTACTTATAAAAAGAACATTGTTTTATTTTATGACTACTGACTTACCTAAGAGGAAGTAATTGCCTATTTCAGCATCGTGAAGCCTCTTCATCTCCTGTTTTATATTGCAGTGATTCCAAATAAAAGCGTCGTGGACTCTGCCAGGATACCTGGCATTTACGCTTATTATCCTGCAATCTGAATCAGCTACCTGCAATATAAGTAATATTAAACAAAATTTAAAGCAGAGATGAAAAGCACTTGTTCTAAACTCTTACCAATTGGACATTTAGGGTGTGTGCACCCTTTCTCCTACTTTTGTATTGGGCTCCCTGCGGCCCAGGTGGAGGAAAAATTTTTACATGAGTACAGTCGATAAGCCCCAATATGCCAGGGACATTAAATTTTGCTTGGAATGCTTCAGCCACACTCCTCCGTGCAGTTAGTGAAGCCGGAAAATGAACCCATTCAGCCAAAAGTCTGAAAATTATCACCAATCTTCTATATTTATCTATCTATCTCTTACATCTAAATATATTTCTATATTAAATAAATAAGTTATTCCATTGGTTAGTAAACTGGAAACTTGTTACTGATCATCAGCTATAACACTCCCACTGTTGGGACACAGGACTTTTTTCTATGAGAGGGAATAGTCGAGGGGGTCGTGATCCACCACTTGTTTTGTTCAAGTACCAAGGAAAGTTGGTTGTTTTTCGGCATACCTTGCCTTGTTTCAGAGTAGGTGAGGTAGTCTGAAACATTTCACCGAGTACTGGTGAAACTGAGACCTTGATCTTTAATGACAGGTCTGAGCAGGCAGCATTAAGTACAAACATAGCAAATAAGTTGAATTGTTTACTAACATCTATTGGATCTAATTGACTGTAGAATAAATAAATAAATAATTAGGGAATTTACACCATATCTTTATCTCCAGCAAGAAATTTCATCATTAAAAATATAAAACTATTTAATTAGGTACCTACAGGAAGTGGACATATACCAACCTTGTGTAAATAGCTTGTAAGAACTGGTCAAGAAAACTGCTTACGGTAGTTTGTCCCTGGCATAATGTGTGGTCTTGACCAATCTGCCTCTGATACCCACCATTGGCCAAAAATTGAATTGAGCACAGTACCTAAAACCAATTATGAACAAACTTAACTACATATTTTTGCAGTGGCACATTAAAATAAAAACCTTTCAACTAATTCAGTCACAATACTTAGTAAGTACTTTGGTTATAATGTAGTACCAATGATATTACAAGTATTTTTGATTAGTTAAATTATCATTGATAAGTATGATGATTGTACTAACCTTGAAGTGGACTGGCAGACCCGTGCCGTTTTTGGGTTCTAAGTAGGAGTTTAATTTATCTATTATGTAAAAAGCCATAGGCTTTGAGATCCGCCAGAGGGACTGGAATTCTGAATCCCTCAGATCAAAGGGATCGCATACATCTCTTATCCTCTTCCGTTGAATTTTACGGGTCTCCCTTTCTTCGTACACAGTTCTCACATAATTGAAATAAGGAACTGCCATGTTTTTCTATAAATTCTTTAAAATTAAAATTTTAATTAAAGCACCAATTTTCTCAAGTTGCATTGACAACTGTAGCTTTGTCGTTTTGTCTACCCTTCTCGTCGTCAAAATTTTCGACGAGTAAAATCATGACATTACTCGTATAAAAGTGTCAAAACTCGATAAAAATATGATGTTAAGTGCTGCCATGTTAGGGTTTGAAGACTAATTTGTCACGAAGTCTCGTTTGTCTAAGTTTGACAGCACGAGACGAGTTGTTTGTGCAGTCATGTTAGCACCGGACGACAAAAAGACATATCTCGTTTTAACTCGCCGAGAAGCGCTTGTCGTGCATGTCATGTTAGCCCTGCTGATCGCTTTTTTGGAGTTATAGAAAAAAAGTTGAGTAAAATGGAGGTAGTACTTCATCCCAAAGAAATCATAGATATTGTGTCTGAAAACGCCACATTAGTAAAATTTGGTGAAGATTGCACGGTTTTTGCCTGGAAGACATCTATCAAAGACATCGAAAAACCCACCACAACTTGGAATATTCAATTCAACCAATGTAAAAGATTTATTCTGCGTCGTTCAAAAAAACCTGGTAACGAGCTTGTGAGGGGCGAAATATATTATAAGAGTGACCTAGCTACCGCTCAAAATATTTGCAGACCACGAAAACTTATGAATATGATAAATCCGATTATACTGCCCAGCATAGTTGCTGTTAATAAAAGTAAATTAAGTGATGTGAATAAATTACTGAGCAAACATTTTGGTACCGAATGGCAAGGCTTATTGGAATTAAGTTTTTATAAAGAAATATTATTAAGATATATATTGTGATGAAGAAGTTCAGGAACCTGACGAACTTCGAATTTAATTTTGTGAAAACAATAAAAATGTTTGAGAAATAAATAAAAATTCAACATCTTTGTGAATTTTAATTTGAGTGACAACCATTTTTTTTTTTTTTTTTTTTGGGTGGGAAATCATCAAATGACTCCTCCCGCTCTGGGTGGAGCGGGAGGGCGTGTCAGACTCTTACTGACTAAAACCCACCCGTGTTCCTTCTCTTGCCTGTGCAATGCCAGGGGGCCACGGTATCCCTTTCGGACTTTCCCGCAACCCCGGCAGGCAATGGTCTCATCGGACCCCTTCACTCGCTGACACTCTTTGAGGCGCGCGTGGAACACAACGCGCCGTCGACCCGGGCTTGGTCCTTACCGGACGGCGAGCTACCCATTGCTCACCGTACGCAAGCCCGCGCCTACGGTGGCCGGGAATCCGCGATCGATTCCCGATGCCCGGGGCGTCTCCTCCTGCGGCGGCTAGGGGCGTGACGGCGCGAAATTTGCCTCTCCCTCACGCGCTCCGCCTCCTCCTTCGCGAGCATTACTGCTTCGCAGAAGGAGGTGACGGCGTCCCATGCCCTCTCGCTCCGTACCATGGCCTGGACCAGGGCCGGACGCGAGAGATCCCCGCCACCGATCGCCTCCACGAGGACACGGCGGTGCTCTGCCCAAGCCGGGCATACCTCCACCGTATGCTCCACCGTGTCCTCCGGGCGATCCACGCAGTGATGACACCCGGGCGATCCACGCAGTGATGACACCCGGGCGTTTCCTCCCGCCTTATCCGAAACAGGTACCTCTCGAAACAGCCGTGTCCGGTGAGGACCTGCGTCAGGCGGAAGGTGAGGACGCCGTGGCGCCTCTCCAGCCACTCCTCAAAGAGGGGACTTATCGCCTGAGTGACAACCCTAAATTACGTGTTGCATTATTATAATCAAAGACAGCAATCTTTGACATAGCTAATAACAAAAGCAGCAATCTGGTGTTTGTTTAGAATCAAATCCAGCAATATTTAAACGTAAGTATCAAAAACAGCAATCTGAAAAAATAATTAAAATTATATAAATTTCTTCTAAATGCAATCTACCCAATGTAATATTTAATTAAAAGGCAAACCCTTAATTTACCTAATTAAATCATAAATGATAAATTTATCAATTATATTAAAGAATGACACGTTTTTTTTTTAATTACTACTAATTAGTGAAATTTCACAATGCTGTTTTTGTTTCTATACGACTCTGTCGTATTTACGGATATAGGGTTACAGACTAAAATGTCCTAAAATGTCATTACCCTCAGCATCATCACCTTCTTTTACCTTCAGCTTTGAAACTGAAGGTAATGATCCTAAACGGAAGGTAGTGATGAAATTATTTAAAAACAATATTTACTTTTTAAATCCAAACTAATATTATAAATGTGAAAGTAACTCTGTCTGTCTGTCTGTCTGTCTGTCTTTGCTTCACGCCTAAACTACTGAACCGATTTGTGTGAAATTTGTTACAGACATAGTTTGGAACTTGAGAAAGGACATAGGATAGTTTTTATTACAAAAAATAAAATTTATTCCGAACATACAGCGCCATCTATTGGTCAAGAGTCGGCATCAATTCAGTACTGAAAATTCATCGGAAAAATGTAAATAAATAGTAAAAAGGTATGAAAATATAATATAATACAACTTTTAGTACAAAGAAAATGCTCTAACGGAGTATAGATAATTCTATTAGTACTATAATGTCGAGTTGGTGATCGCGCAATGGTGTCGATCGTTACAAGAGTTCGGTTCATGTTATTGTTTTAATTCATCGGAAAAAAGTAAATAAATAGTAAAAAGGTATGAAAAAAATAATATCAATATAATAAAACTTTTAGTACAAAGAAAATGCCCGAACGGAGTATAGATAAATAATCCGAGTTGTCACTATGCTCGATAGATGGCGTTGGGATCGAAATAGATCGCGCTATGGTTTCGTTACACGCATTTGGTTGGGTATCGGCCGAGCGCTTCGGTACTGTCGTGGAATTGTGGATTGATCATTTCGTAAATTTAAAATTGGCTCCGTTGTATTAGTAGATTAAAAGGCAGTGCTGTGAAACTCCGAACAAATATTTTTTGTATGGGATTTGTGACCGTCTTTAGCCAACATTCAGAAAAACACGTCAAACTGACCTATTGACCAACATTACATTACGAAGTGCTCACAAACATGTCTGCCGTCGCGCAAGTATTATTGTGTATTATTGTTTGTGTTGTGATTTTTCCTTTTTCTGTAAGATTTCGGAATATAACATATCAGAATAATTGACGGTGACTGCAAGTTTGTGAACCATCATGGGTAAGGGTCACGGAGCTTGCGGTATCAAGGAGGCCTGGCATACTGTAAATATGTTGCATTTTTCAAGTTTTCACTGAATCCATACCGGTGAGTACTGATATTTATTACTAATGTGATCTTGTGCTCGCCTAACAATGCTATTAATTAACAATCAGGAAATTATTAGCATCATTAAAATTCTGTAATACGACTCGAGCCATCAATGAAGATTAATCATGAAATTCTTGAAAAACATTGTGCCTACAGTAATGTTAGTCTAATTTAAATTGTAATCTAATTTAGTCTAACTAGGTTGACTGCTAAATATATGGGTTAGAGAGTCTCATATTATATATTATCTACCTGTGACACCGTTATGTAAATTCGGGGAATATGAAATAAATCTAGTTTCATATTCTCATGTGAAGATGTTACAAATAGACAGAGAAAGAAATTCTCAAAATTAATTGTGCTCTATTGCTCATTTCAAATAGAAAAGATCCCTGCGTTTTATTTACAGAGAAATGTTTACAACTCATCGAAAATTTTGCTTATATTTAATTATCTTTACAGATTTAACACCAAGGGGAAATCAGTTGATGGAACAATTGCAAAAACCTGAATGCAGCCAGGCATCACTAAGAAGCAGTGCGAATCTCTTGGAAAAATTTGTGTCAGGTGTGCTAAAAGGAATTGTGACGTTGGTGCTAAAAAAACAAAAAACTAACCCATTTTGGCCTGATACCGATGTTGCTTGCTCATTTATGTAGATTAATAAATACTGAAATCATAAAAATCTGTTTTATTTTACCGATTTCTCTAAATAAATTAGTTTTGTAGCCTCACTAATATCTGCATAGAATGCATTTCATCGATATCGATAAGTTTACTGATACGATATGTTGCACATCCCTATTTATAACAGTTAGCTGCCCTTCAAGGACATGGTTGTCAAGTTTGTTAGAATTTTCATGTTGCTAGCTATGTTTTTTTAATGTGGTTGGCTAAAGACTGTCACAAATTCTCAAAAACTGAATGTTCTAAGTTCCGCCTCTTATTTATATGCTCTGTGTTAAAAGGTTTATATGTTGGGTTGTCTGGTGGTTGTTTTCAAAATTGGTTCCGTTGTATTTGTCGATTAAAAGGTTTATTTGTTGGGTTGTCTGGTTGTTGTATAATGTAAGTTTAGTTTGATCTCGATTATTAGTAGATACTAAAATTGTATGTCTAAATTCGTTTTAATTTTTAAATTAATTAGATCGTTCCTTTTAAATTATTTAGTTTTAAGCTTGGTTATTAAGAGAATAGGTTGTAATATAATTTCTTTTAAATTGTTATCAAGTTCGTAATTCGTATTTTTTTTAAATTCTTTTGTTTTCAGTTAGTTTTCAATTTAAGTTCGGAAAGATTGTAATATTTCTTTAGTTTAAGTTCTTTTTTAAACTACTTTTTTTAATGACGAGAAAACGCAAGTCCAATTTAGCACGTAGTTCCAGCGGAGCTCGAGCTAAAAGAGTTGCAAGAAGTCAAGAGTCTCAAGAACAGACTCAAGCCCGTTTAACTTTAGACGCCGAGCGTCACGCTGCTCAAAGAGCTGCTGAGACTGAAGAGGTGAGGCAGGAGCGACGGCTCTTAGACGCTGAGCGTCACGCTACTCAAAGAGCTGCTGAAACCGAAGAGGTGGCTCGGGAGCGCCGGCTCTTAGACACCGAACGTCACGCTGCTCAAAGAGCTGCTGAGACAGAGGAAACGAGGCAGGAGCGACGGCTCTTAGATGCCGGCCGTCATGCAACTCAAAGAGCTGCTGAGACCGCTGACATGACTCGGGAGCGCCGGCTGTTAGACACCGAACGTCATGCTGCTCAAAGAGCTGCTGAGACTGAGGAGGTGAGGCAGAAGCGAGGGCTCTTAGATGCTGGGCGTCATGCAACTCAAAGAGCTGCTGAGACAGAAGAGATGGCTCGGGAGCGCCGGCTCTTAGATGCTGGGCGTCGTGCAACTCAAAGAGCTGCTGAGACAGAAGAGATGGCTCGGGAGCGCCGGCTCTTAGACACCGAACGTCACGCTGCTCAAAGAGCTACTGAGACTGAGGAGGTGAGGCAGGAGCGACGGCTCTTAGACGCCAGGCGTCATGCAACTCAAAGAGCTTCCGAAACTGTAGATCAAACTCGAGTACGTCGGCTTTTGGATGCTGAACGTCATGCGTCTCTGATTTCTGCAGAGTCACATGAAGAATCTCATAGACGACGTGTTCTATTAGCTGCACGGCAAGCACAAAGACGAAATATATTTGCACGTAATACGTGGGAGGTATTTCATGATGCTGCTTTTGATTACGACCCTTTAATCGATTACATGAACCATCGATTAGTGCTCTTAGGACGGATGGCTAAAAAGTGCACATATTGTATGGCACTAAAATAGAAAGAGGAAACTCCGGGTATGTGCTGTTCTGGAGGTAAAGTTTCACTTCCATCACTCGGTATTCCAGAAGAACCCCTGAAAACATTCCTTTTATGCGATAGTAATGAGTCACGACTCTTTTTGAACAGTATAAGGAAATATAATAGCTGTTTCCAAATGATGTCATTTGGGGTAGATCATGAGGTTGTTATGCCTGGATTTTCCAGTACATTTAAAATACAAGGTCAAGTTTACCATAGGGTTGGGTCTTTACTGCCTACAAACGATCAGCCTAAATTTTTGCAAATTTATTTTATGGGAGACGAAAATAGTGAAGTTAACTGTAGATGCCAGAATATTAATGGAGTTGTAAGGGATACTGTCTTAAAAATCCAGAGAATGTTGCACGAGCATAACAACCTCATTAATACTTTCAAAACAGCATTAGAAAGAATGCCGGGAGAAGAATACAAGGGTGAATTGCGCAAGCAAAAAAAATACACGGCAAACCTGAGAACGGTAGTGCAATGTGCTGATTTTTAATTTTAAATATTTTTTCTCAACAACGTAAGTACTTCTCTACCTTGGCAAAAAAAAACAATGATTTTTACCCTCTTAATACACAAAAAAAAAAAAATTACAGTGTTATTTTATCATCACGGTGGCCTGTCCTGAACCCAATTCCGCTCATAAAATACCTTCCCCTGCAAATACATTCGTAATATGGATTTAAATCGATTTTGTTATCATTAAATTATAATATATTCCATCAAATAAAACTATTTTTGTTTGTTTATCTTCTTTCTCATGGATTTGACAGGCAGTTAACTTTTGTCTGGAAAAAAGTTATCATTTCAGAGGACAGTAAGTTTTAGTAGAATAGCCACGTCAACTTTGCTTTGTTACGCCCCTCTCACCTTTCCTCACTTCGGATCAGTCCGGCTCAAGCTCTCGGCGCGAACGCACCGGTCCCAACGCCTTGCGGTTTCCCGCCAAAAAAATCAGTTTATCATTTCAGTAATATGGGGACAAAAATAGTTTCATTTCGGTGGCTGTTATAATTCGTGCTAGATTCGTTTAATTTGTTTCAAAATTGTGGATTAAATTCGACTTAAGTACTGTTTTGTTTGAGTAGTGTTCATATTTTTTTAATAATTTTATTTCGGAGTTAAATGTAGAACAACCTCTATTTTATCATATCAGTGTTATCATTTCAGTGGATTCGGTGGACTGTTATACCCATTACAGTCCACCGAAATGAAATGTATCTCCGAAATTATAAAACCATAAAGTTTTAGAGATCCTTGTGTCAAGTACAAAGTCATAGTTTTGTAATGTACAATCGAACTAACTTCCGCATGCTCACCTTAAAGGCGATAATCGCATAGCACGACTCACGACTCGATCGCACAATGCACGAGTTTTGACCAATAGGATGCACAAAGCGTATTTTAGTGGTGTTCGTATTAGTATAATCATGTATAGAATGTGTGACACTCACACTAGGAGCGTACTATGCTCACTTGTTTCTGATAAGAGACGAGTTTTTAATGGGCACGGCCAGCGCGGCGAGAGCTCTTTGTTATTGAATTGAATTGTTATTTTATTATTGACAAGAATTAATTTTAGTACTCATATCTTCTGTTTGTTTGGTTTAGAAAATGTATTATTGGTATTGCAGTATTTACAAAAATAATTTGTAATAACTAATAACAAATATGTCAAACTACAATTTATATGTATTAATCCACTTTAATATTTTCCTCTCTCTATCGGGTCTATAGATATAGGTTATTTATGAACACTTTCACTGCCTCTCCAATTTTCACCATATCCTATGTGATGCCGCATGCCGCAGCGACCGCACCATATTCCATTCACAATAAGATGAGACATTGAAACGAACCGTTTTACTACAGTCCGTTCCACCGATTTTGACTTCTATTCCGTAGGCTTATGGATGGCATTAAAGGCAAAAAAGTGGTTACAATACCAACTGTTTACTGCAGCTGCCATTTGTCATGGCACCAACGCAATAGCATTCAAAATCGATTGAACGGACATTTATGGTTTGTTTATCTTTTATCTCATGGCTCCCTGAATACGGTAGGTATAGGTGCGTTGACCGGCACTGCATGAAGGTATCAAATGTTTATATTGAAATTTTTTGTGTATAATCGACTTTATTAAAAGTAAATAACTATCTAAATTTCTATGTGTTTGTTTATACTTGGGCAATTTGGGAATACTTGGAAATTACAGTAATATTTGAACCAATACTCTGCGCAGTTCATACAATGCTATCAGAGCTTTTTGTTTATAGCTGCCGCAAGGCCGCAAGCCGCACAACTCTTGCAACTGCAATAAAAATAATTTCAATCATTGTTATTTAGTGGGAATGTCTGGAAATTCGGTTAAACAATAGAGGACGGCTTAATACAACGGCCATACGTTTTTTTATTACCTTAGGATTCTCTCAAATGTTTTGCAGTTGTTCCTTGTATTTGGTTTAATACTTATAATTTTATGTTACTCGTTCATTACTCACACTAATGCATATTGTCTCTAATTGGGGGAAACTAGGAAGGGGTGTGGTTTGTCACTAGCTGCGCTCTCGCAGGAATATTTTCTTAAGTGAGCATGCTTATCTTTGTTTAATAGTACCTACCTGTGTAGATTAGACTTTCGGGTGTATTTGTTGTGTAATATTTGTGTTTAAGATATATAATATATACATATATCTATGTAATTAGTACATGTATATACTTTGATACCTACACATTTGTTCGGCTCAATGATAATATGATGAGTGTGGGAGTCACCACAGTGTAGATTATTATACTACTAATTGTCAACAAAATAATTATTTCGAGGGTTTAACTTCAATATACGTATATATAACCTACCTTTATTTTTATATCATTTATTATGAGTACTAAAATAATTAAAAAATTTCTATATTTTACAAGATATAACAAATAAATCTATAATTTTATTTGATATAATGATCAGTTAATATAATAAACAATTGATATAATATTATATTAACTAATTTTTAAAAGCATTCAACATACACATACTTAACCGATTTGAATAATTCTTTCACTGTTAGGAAGCTACACTATCTGCGCGGAATATGTCCTATGTTTTATCCGGGTACGAGAAGAAGTTTCTCCGGGACGCGGGTGAAACCGCGTGGAACAGCTAGTTTTATATAAAATCATTTGATATACTACTCAAAAGACATAAAATATATTTAGTATAATATGATAAAAACGCCTAGTTAAAAGCCACGGTTAAAAGTTTTATCATAGGATTTTTTATTATAATTACTAACCTGTGCAACACTGCATCTGTCGGTCGAGCTCGACGACGCCCCGATTGATGGGGCTCCTATTTCTGGGTGGTTTAAAAAAATAACCACGACAGGTTAGCCTATCACGCCTTAGCTTTTAAGGCGTGATAGGCTAACCTGTCCGAGTCGGGGTGTTAACCATATTGATGGGATCAATATATATTTTTAACGTTATAACTAATGATTTTTTCACAATATACAGGGTGTCCAAGACCCTGGTCCCTGGCGTCCAACTGGATTCCCACGATGCCCCAAGTTCTAACAGTACTCAGAAAAATATTTTAAAAAATCCACCCCATGTACTTACAGAATTATACTGATTTCAAAAAAAAAGGGGAAATGAGCACCCTGTGACATACTTTTGAATGCTGTGACTGCTAATGCTGATAATTTCGATATTTCTTGGAGGTTTTGTAATCTAGGGTATTGCTGTGTCTAAATAGAATGTAAAAATAAAGTACTTATTGTACCATTTTAAAATAAAATATTATTTTAACTAAAGGTGATATGGAAAACTATTGAATTTCGCAACTTTGACCGACTGTAGTGTAAAAAAAATGTACCAAAATAGTATGGCAAGTGACGTCAAATTTTGACGCGTTTATTCCTCTTTTTAAAAAGGTATAATACTTACACATTAATTTGAAAAAAAAAATTTTGATAATATTTTTACTCAACAACCCAATTTTTACGAAGTGCCTACCTACTAACGGTAACTGTCGGACCCTTTCTTATCTTAGAAACTGTTATGTTACTACTATTATTTACTTCGGTTCCAAGAGTGAGCAAGAAGGAAATACACACAGGTAGATGGGTTCCCAGTAGAATAAAAGCAAAGAATGTTAGTTTAAAGATATTTTATTACAATAAATGTTCAAAATGTTGACCACCCGCGGCAATACAAGCTCTCACTCTCCTTAAAAAGGACCGCTTTATGTTTCGCGAGTAACTTTTTTGACGTATCACCTGCACTGCTTGTGTTATCTTCTCACGAAGGTCAGCGATGTCATTAATGGGCTTCGCATAAACGAGCTCCTTCATAGTTCCCCAGAAAAAAAAATCCAGCGGATTTAAGTCAGGTGAGCGGGCTGGCCACGGGATTGTTCCTGATCGCCCAATCCACCTGTTCGGGTATTGCTCGTCCAAAAACTCTCTAACGGATACGCGAAAATGTGCTGGACAGCCGTCGTGTTGGAACCACATATCTGGTGGGGTCTCTTCTAGTAAGTTTGGCAAATCATTTTGAAGAAAATTTAAATATGATTCGCCAGTCAAATTCTCGGGCATCTCAAATGGACCAATAATATTCCCACAGAGAATACCGGTCCACATGTTCACTTTGAACCGGTACTGGGATCTATCTTCTCGCATCAAGTGCGGATTTTCCACATGCCACTCGTGCAAGTTGTGTAGGTTCATGTAGCCATCCTTCTTAAATGTTGATTCATCTGACCACAAAATTTTGTCGATAAAGTTTTCGTCTTCTCGATGTTTTTGCAGGATTGTTTCACAAAACGCGACTCGGCTCGGATAGTCTCGAGGTAAAAGACTTTGCACTCGCTGTACGTGGTACGGATGATATTCTTCTTTTTGGAGAATACTGTGTGCTGTGCTCTTCGGTATCCCCGTATCAGCTTCTATTCCTCGCACAGAGATGCTTGGATTTGCCGACACCGCCTCTAAAACTTCATCGCGTATGAAGTCATTTACGGGTCGTCCTTCACCAGCTACTTGATTGGGGAACCGCCCGTCACATAGTGATCTGTGCACATTAATGAAAACTCGATGGTCGGGATATCGCGTAGCCCTCGGATACCTTTCTCTGTAAAGTCTCGCTGCAGCTCGTCCATTACCTCTACATTCTCCATAAATGTAGTGCATATTTGCGTATTCTTGCGGAGTGTAGGTCGCCATGGTAGCACACACAAAACACAAACTGTCCAAACACAGGCAAAGGTCGTCGTAAAGAGTTCGTTTCAAAGTCCAGAGCACAAAGAGTAATCGAGTCCAATAAACAAAGCTTTAAATCGTAGTACGTGATCAATGGTAACAATAAGAGAGAGGTGCGTAGTAACGGCAGGAGGCAGTGACGCGTACTGACCGTACTGTTATCCTAAATAGCACGATCCCAGATAGCGTCACTATCTATCTCACTCGCACCTCTAACCTTTTTCTCCCTCACTCTTACCTGAATAATGGGGTACCATAAAGAAGAACCAGCAAATCGCAAAGATAGTTTCTGTCTTGCTCCCTCCTGTTGTAATAACGAATCACTATGGTGAGATGCATGCACATACCGTCCCTTACGGTCTAACCTGTTTTTTGAGAGGCCTGTTGTTATTTTTATGAGCATACAATAGTAATTCTTTAGAGGTTAGATTCAATTCGTCGTAAATTTTTCTTTCTAAGAATTCTGTAAGACATCGTAAAAATTGGGTTGTTGAGTAAAAATATTATCAAAAATTTTTTTTTTCAAATTAATGTGTAAGTATTATACCTTTTTAAAAAGAGGAATAAACGCGTCAAAATTTGACGTCACTTGCCATACTATTTTGGTACATTTTTTTTACACTACAGTCGGTCAAAGTTGCGAAATTCAATAGTTTACCATATCACCTTTAGTTAAAATAATATTTTATTTTAAAATGGTACAATAAGTACATTATTTTTACATTCTATTTAGACACAGCAATACCCTAGATTACAAAACCTCCAAGAAATATCGAAATTATCAGCATTAGCAGTCACAGCATTCAAAAGTATGTCACAGGGTGCTCATTTCCCCTTTTTTTTTGAAATCAGTATAATTCTGTAAGTACATGGGGTGGATTTTTTAAAATATTTTTCTGAGTACTGTTAGAACTTGGGGCATCGTGGGAATCCAGTTGGACGCCAGGTTCTTGGACACCCTGTATATTTTGAACGTTATATCCAATAAAATTATACGAAATAAGTTAAAGAGCATTTAAACGTTATATGAAAAAAGAGATATGTGATGAGAAATTGCCTGTGAGAGTGTGTGTCTGAGTCGATGCAAGGGAGCTAGTGTGTGTCTGAAGGTAATTTATAAAAATTTAGTATAGTGTGTATGAATGTATATCTGTGGATATGAGAAAGAAGAAAATTTAAAAGCGTGTATTTTGATTTTAGGATGCCGCGACCTAAGCAACAGACTAGAGAAGAAAGGTTGGAAAAAAGGAGGTTGTATGAAAGAAGAAGAAAAGAGAGAATTAAGAGCAATGAAGTCTCACGCGAAGAGTTTTTGAGAAAAGACAGAGAAAGGTATGCCAGAAAAAAAGCAGCAGGATTAATTGTTTCAAGGCATCAAATGACCCCTAAAGAATTAAGAATCCTAAGAAGAAAAAACAAAATAAGTGCTGCTGCTTATTACCAAAGAAAAATAGAGCAGCTCCAGCTCTTATAGCGGCTCATGCTAACCCTCTGGATGAGACAATTGGGGATCTCGTTGAAGATAACTTCGATCAATCTTTACCAGATCAAAGTGATAATAATAGTCCTGGACCAAGCACTTCCTGTCACAGTTCCTCGTTGCCTTCTTTACGGCGCAGCATACGATTGAACAGCAATAGTATTAGTACTACAGAAGCTAGAAGTTATCATCGGGTACACACAAGAAGTTCACGACAAACCCCGCTATCAACGCATCAAAATTTTGTAGATATTGACTATAACAATCCTGGTCCAAGCACTTCTCGTCAAGGCAATCCATCTTCGTCCCGGCGCTGTTTGCCGATGAATAGCGATAGTACAGTCTGTTGTCAATATTATCTGACCCACCCTAAAAACAAACGAATTTGGACCCTCTGACATTAACAATAAGGTTTATTCAATTTAAATGAGCTTAACAGACAAGCGACGCGACGGCTTGATGAACAAATACAATAATAATACAGACACGCAAATTTGATCTTTAAAACGTTAGCGTTAGGTTATATGTTATAACTACTTGTTATAATATAATTAGTGTAATAACTTATTTTAATAACTATCTTCAAGTAATTCTGGTCTCGTGGTCTGAATATAAGACTGGGAAAAACAAGTTGCGAGATCAAATCCTGCGACAAAATAATTGTTTTGCTTTTAATTTAGAATTTATTACAAAACCATTTCTTGTTTATTGTAAAGAACTATAGACGGATAACCTTCAAATATAAACTTTCTAAAATGGTAATATTTTCGCATAATTTGTAATAAGTGGGTAGTTGAAAAATAAATATTCGTATTCATTATAAAACCTAAGGGTATGCAGTGACTACGCGCAAACATATTTTACCTTGTCTTACTATATTGCAAAAACAACGTCTCTTTAGAATTTTTTATTTTCTGTTTTATGTAGTTTTTTTTATTATCATGTGTGTTATTATTTATTAAAAAAGGAACTGATAATAGGTGGACTGTGTTTTTGAACCGACATGTTGTTCGTCGCCAATCCAGCATCAAACCGCTAAGCCACAAGCACTTGTTAGAAACGTGCGAAATTAAAGATTGGGTTGTAATTATGTAGTGTGACTTAAAAGCTTTTCAACTTTAATGTCAACGAGATAATGATTAAAATAGCATAACAAAATGATACATAATGCCGGTGGCTCCGACAATGTTGGGTGGGTTTACCTTAACGTTACATGTTAAAGATCAAATTTGCGTGTCTGTATTATTATTTTATTTGTTCATCGACTAACTAGTCTGATATGCAAAAATAACCAATTAATAATAATAATAATAAATTGAATAAACCTTAATGTTACAAGCACAGGGTCCACATTCGTTTGTTTTTAGGGTGGGTCAGATAATGTTGACAACAGACTGTACAATCGGTTCCAATATTCAACATCATATTGATGACAATGTAGTAACTGGCACTCATTATGTACAACCAAGTGGCGTACAACAAATAACATGTCCATCAAATGTAAGTAGTATCGAGTCAACATTATGCCCCAACAGCCCTGTTTCAGAATCATCAATTACATCTGTAGAATTCAAGCGAGGACTTAAAGACAAATTTCGAAAATATCAAAGAACTAAATCTTAGCTAATAACAGAATTACAAAACAAATTATTACAGGTGTCTAAGGAAAAAGAAATGTTCAAAAAAAGGTGTAACAGACTACAAAGCAATTATATGATTTTGAAGAAAAGTACCCAAAAAGGAGAAAAATCAGCAGTAAAAGTCATAAAACCTGATAAGGAAAAAAATCGAATTCTCGGGAGGGTTGTAAAATTTTTAGAAGACGATGAAAATTCAACACTATGTCGTGGAAAAAATTACACTATATCTAGACATGGATTAAAAAAACAAAAGAGACTATTGACAGACACACTTAAAAATTTACACTTGAAATACTTGCAGTCAGGAGAACCACCGATAAGCTACTCAACATTTTCAAGAATGAAGCCTTTCTGGGTCACTCAACCAAATGTGAATGCACGAAATACATGCCTATGTGAAAAGCACGAAAATATGAAACTTTTAATTGAGTCTATGAAGAGAAACCGCATTATAAAAGAAAATACAATATCCGACGTTTTAAGTAGCCTATGTTGTAGTAAAGATAACATCGATTGTCTGCAAAGAATATGCTCAAGCTGTAAAAATAGACACATTGATTACAAAGAGTTTAATAATGGAGTGGACATAGCGTATTGGGGTTGGGAGAAGAATAAAAGCATATACGTCAAAAATTATGTGGAAAAATCTGCTATTAAAGTGGAAAAGATAAGGCGTTGGGTGAAACCACTAGATTTAATAAAAAAAATCGAAGATAGCCTGAAACCATTCCTGAAACATTGCGTCAATAATAAAAATCAAAATCAAGCTTTCAAAACGTTAAAAGAAAATATTACTACGGAAGACTGTATTATACAAATTGATTTCAGTGACACTTTGCATACTGTCGTAATATATTTCAAACTCGACTACGAAACATGCAAAACTAAGTCATTTTGTACTGTAAGTACCTCTTTAAGACATGATGCTGCTGCAGTATGGGCACACCTCGTTCCTGTTTTGCGAGAAATTGAGATAACTGCTCCTCTGGTTCGTAATCTTTACATTATTTCTGACTCACCATCTGCGCAATACAGTAATAAAAAAATATTATATATAATAACTCAGTTATCCTCCTATTGTCCGATACTAACCCACATAATTTGGAACTATTGTGAGTGTGGTCATGGAAAAAGCGCAGCAGATGGAGTGGGTGGAGTATTAAAGAGAACGCTAGATAAACAAGTCTCATATCAACATGATATTACCAATATTGAATCACTGGTACAAAACCTACAGAGTTATGTTAAAGGTGTGAAAATTGAAACAGTTGAAGATTATCAGGTGACAGAAAAAGATTGGCTTTTGCCCAAAGACTTGAAGACTTTTCCTGGAACTATGAAAGTTCACCAAGTTGTTTGGTCTAAAGAGTCAGGAAACCGTTTAGCACTTCGACATCTGTACTGTATTGAAAGAGAATGCCTAAATGAAACTATTAGGTGCCCTCACGGCAAGCATTTAGGTTTTTATGACTTCACTGAGATTCAATCAACGAATTTTGCAAATAATACAAATATAACACCTCTGCGTCCAATTCAACTGTCAGAAAAATTAGTACTACGTCCCAAGCCATGCAATGAAAAGAATCTTTCCAAAAAATCTTTACAAAGGAATAGTGTCATACATGAACCACACACACACTCAATCACAAACATTGAAATATCGATTATTAAGCCCTCAACATCCCACTCCTTTGATGGAATGAACAATCAAAAAGGAGATAATGAGCAGGAATCATCGATAATACCCAAATCATTGCTCGAAAAATATGAAAACTTCACTGAATTTACTAGTATTAGTACTCCATCGTGCACATTTTTGGAAAACTATGATACCGAATTTATTGAAAAGTATGAAAAGACAAGAAATATTGACAGCGAAGAAGAAATCATGATTACAGCCAACAAGAAAACAGTAAGAAGACTATCTTGGTCTTCGTCAACTTCTGATTTGGATATTTTTTTATTTTTATTATTGTTTACTTAGTTTTTTTTTAATATTTGCTGTCATTTAATGGCATGACTTGTTTTAGGTAGTAAGGTAAACTGACCATAATAATTATACTAAAGACGTGCTGTGGTGTGATAATTAAAGAAGACTTGCTTAGCAGGTACATACATATCTTAATTAAAAACCTATATTTATAGTCATAAAAAGAGGCTGATTAGTGAATTAGAGAAATAATTGTGTGATTTACAGTAACATGATGAAAAATTAATATTTTTAAGCTATATACTTGAACCTACTCGTAAATACGTACCCAGAAAGACTGTTTTATTGGAATAACTATAATTCGCAATTATGTATAAGTAATTAGGTAGAATAAAACTCTGTTGGTTCTTGTTATATTTAGATATGTACGTTTCTCTATTGTTGTAGTAATTTAAGAATAACGTGATCTCAATTTCAGGTTTCTGTTATGTTTCATACGTTTATGTAAAAGGATTTAAAGTACTAAGCTATTACTACTAAGATTTTCTATAATGTTTCTTATTCATTTATTATGTTTTAAAAATATAAGAGTTGATTTAATTTCAGAAGTTTTACTTATATGTATACCTGTAGAAACACTCGTCTCGTTACAAATTTAACTAAATTATACGTAGCATTTTTCTCCTAGTGCAATAGGTAGACATTATGTATTACTGTTAATTGCATAACTTACAAATGCAGCCATCATATTAATCAGAAACTTTAAGCTGTCTAATCGCGCTTCGTTCAGTCTTTTGAAAATATATCAAATAAATTAGTATTAGTTCATAAACAAACAAAAATATTTATTTATGGTTAAAAGCGTTTACGATAAAGTTTTCCAACATTTTCACACAACAACAACCAGAAGAATTACCAAAGGTTATATAAGTAAAGAAACAACTCATTCATATCATAATAAATATCATTCTTTGAGGTTATTGTAATCTCAAAGAATGAATTATATGTAATACTAACTGTAATATATGTTTGTTAATGATGATATTAAAATAACTGTGTACTGTCCTGTCTCAGTTTTTATCTAAAATTTGTGGAAATCAAACCTAACAAAGTACGGAACCCTGGCTGCCCGGCACGGTTGTTCTTAGCTGTATCATTTCGGTGGATTTATTTCATTCCGGTGCACAGTCTATCATTTCGGTGGTCATTTTTATCATTTCGGGAGACACTTTTCATTTCAGTGGACTCTTAAAAATTCATCTTTAAATATTTATGTAAGTTTTGATGATATTTGATGTCCACTCACGCACAATGTCATAAAATAGGCTAAAGTTTTATTTGTCACTAAAAATATGTAGATAGCATTGAAATAAAAAAAACCCACCGAAATGACACAAAAAAATCTCTTGTTGAATTCACCCACAAGTTGATTATGCACCCTGACCGTACACCAACTGGGGAACATGAAAGACGGTACAATGCACCGCTTATTAATGAAGTAGCAGCTGTAGTGACAGGCGAACAGTTTGCTTCCCGTGACATTATTTTGCATGCCCGTAATGACATTTTAAGTAGGGTACCAGATACACACAAATTTTACGACGCATTGCAATATCCGTTGATATTTAGCAAGGGGCAAGAGGGGTACTACTTTCAAATACCCCAAGTCAGTCCTGTAACAGGTTTGCCAGTAAACAACAAAAAAGTCTCATGCATGGATTTTTATGCCTACCATATCATGGTTCGAGAAAATGATTTTAATATAATATCACGATGTAGACAACTGGCCAATCAGGTTTATGTTGATATGTATGTAAAAGTTGAAAGCGAACGATTACGATACATATCATTAAACCAAAACAAATTGAGAGCGGAGAACTATGTCCATCTTCAAGATGCTGTGGCAAATGATGGTAATGTTAACCCTAACGATTTAGGTAAATTGGTAATTTTGCCATCATCTTTTTTTAAATAGCCCCCAATATTTACACGCTTATACACAGGATGCATTCGCTTACGTACGTACATATGGTCGCCCCGATTTGTTCGTGACTTTAACATGCAACCCAAGCTGGCCTGAAATAGTTGAAGAGTTGCCGGGACAGAGGGCAATCGATAGACATGATATTGTTGCAAGGGTTTTTCGATTAAAAGTTAAAAAGCTTATGGAAGTTGTCAATAAAGGAAATGTGTTCGTTGAAGTACTATGCTTTATATACTCGATAGTGGCAAAAACGCGGGCTTCCTCACGTGCATATTTTAATCTGGCTGAAGGACAAGCTGAGACCCGATCGAATAGATAATGTTATTAGAGCGGAAATACCGGATCCAAGTAGTGACCAGGCACTTCATGAAATTATTATTAAAAATATGATTCATGGTCCTTGCGGTTCTGACAATCCTCAAAGCCCCTGCATGAAAAATGGAAAATGCTCTAAAAAATATCCTCGCGCGCTTATTAAAGAAACTGTCCATAATGACAATGGATATCCGCTGTATCGGTGAAGAGCACCAGGAGATGGGGGACAAACGGCGTCTGTAAAAGTTCGAAATGTTTATGTTACTATTGATAATAGTTGGGTAGTTCCTTTTTCGCCCGTATTGTCAAAAATGTTTAACGCCCATATTAACGTAAAGGCTTGCAGCTCAGTGCGCGCTATCAAATATATATGTAAATACATAAACAAAGGTAGCGGCCAAGCTATTTTTAATTTTAAAAACACCGATGCTGCTAATCCCATAAATGAAGTCCAAACGTATCAGACTGGTCGTTATGTTAGCAGCAACGAAGCCGTGTGGCGGCTTTTAGCCTTCCCGTTGCACGACAGTCACACACCTGACTGTACACTTGGAAAATGGTGAACGTGTCTATTTTACTGCAAACAATTTCCAAGAGAGATTAACCTCTGCTCCAAAAACAACACTCACCGCTTTTTTTGAGCTCTGCACAAGAGATGAATTTGCAAGGACGCTCTTCTATGTTGATTTACCAAGATATTACACTTGGAACGCAACAAGGAGGGAATGGAAACGACGAATCCAAGGAGTACCGGTTCAGAATTGGCCTGGTGTCAAATCTGGAGATGCCTTAGGCCGAGTTTACACGGTCCACGTTACTAATATGGTGTGTTTTTGTCTGAGAATACTGTTACACCACGTGCGGGGGCCAACTTCTTTTGCAGATCTCAAAAAGCTAAATGATCAAGAATTCTCGACATTTAGAGAGGCATGTGAGGCAAGAGGACTATTAGAGAACGATAATCATTTTGATCTAACTCTAGAAGAGGCCGCACAATGCAAATCTGCGCCACAGGTGAGAGAGCTTTTTGCTATATTAATAGCAATGTGTGGACTCTCAAACCCTGAATATCTGTGGGGAAAATATAAAAATGATATGGCGGACGACATTTTACGCAGATTTCAAGAGGACCCAAATATTTAGTATAATGATGTAATTTACAATGACGCTCTGACCAAGGTTGAGGACCAAGTGATAACTATCACTGGTAAATATTTGTCCGATTTTGGTATGAGCAGACCACAAAGAATTGGGGAAGACAGTAATGATTTAATGCGAGAGCTAAATTATGATCCAGTTTTGTTACAGCAACAAATAACAGAGGCCCTTCCACTTTTAAATCCAGAACAAAGATTAGTCTTTGAGACAATCATCAACAAAGTTGCCAGAGGTGAAGGTGGTTTGTTCTTTTTGGATGCTCCAGGAGGTACCGGCAAAACCTTTCTTCTAAACTTATTATTAGCTGAAATCCGGAAAGATAAAGGAGTCGCTGTGGCAGTAGCTTCATCCGGAATAGCTGCTACGCTGCTTAATGGAGGACGAACGGCCCACTCAGTTCTGAAATTGCCACTAAAAGACAATGAGCAGAAGTGGTCCAAATTTCCACCACTATTGAGGCTATGTAAGCTTAAAGCCGACTAAATACCATACAATTTTGATTACTAGGTGAAAAAAATATATTCATTCAGAAAAAAGTTATGACTGTTTTAAAAATACGTATTATTAGTTATTTAACCGTTAATTTTTTTCGCACATAGCCACATTTCAAGCAGTAAAAACATGGTAGCAATGATGACGCATTCCCCCTGTTCTGTAATGCGCTCAAATCGTCTGCAAAGTATACAATGATAACCTTAGCGCACCTACCCATATAAAAATGTAATCGGAACGGTTCGCAATCGTGCTAAAAGTATTTTTTAATATTTTTGCATTTCGGAACCCGGGGATTGCTAGCGTCCACTCGTAGATGGAGATAGCATTAGTTTTGTCCCTTTCGCACTTAGGAAGCAATACGGTATACGCTGCGCCGACGACGTTGAAAGAAAACTGGTTTTTACCTAACTACCTGACCCAATCAACACATGTGTCCCACGCAGTCGTTCGTTTGCTTGCTTTCGGTGCGTTTAGGGGCATGATGAACAGGGTGTAAAGTTCACTCATCCACCATAGAAAAGGGAGGAACCTCCAACCAGACGGGTGTTGTGTCTGGCGGGCCGACTGCCCGACTGTTGATTTCGGATAGTCTTATCTATGTCGTTCGCGCGGTAAACTCTAATTGCGCGATGCAGGATTTGTGTGACGTCATGTCTTTGATGCGTAGTTAGTATGTGGCGGTGTAACCGCTACATCACTCCCCTCCGGAGACCGGAGGTCGATAGTGGGCTGAGTCTTGTATCTTGCGATGCTTCACAGTGCCAGCTAAGGTTCCAGTGAGTCGGAACCGGGTGCCGCACAGTTCGCGGTGAGTCGGAACTGTCTGCGATGATTGCGGCGGTTGTGGTGATTGAGGTGATTGCGGTGATTGAGGTGATAGCGGTGATTGCGCTGATTGCGGTGATTGAGGTGATAGCGGTGATTGCGCTGATTGAGATGATTGCGTTGATTCCCCAGTGAGTCGGGGTGATCAGGCTGAGGGTGATGACCAGGAATGCGCGTTCGCTGCATGCTGGTGGTCAGGATACCCGTTGAAGCCGAAGGTGCTGGCTGTCTGTGTGACTCGCCTCACGAAAGCTTGCGGGAGTGATGATGATGACGTCACGCTGAAGTAGTTGCACGAAGGCTGCGTTGACGTTCATACTCGGGGTCACCAATTTAGGGGTATAAGGAACAGGGTGTAAAGTTCACTCATCCACCATAGAAAAGGGAGGATCCTCCAACCAGACGGGTGTTGTGTCTGGCGGGCCGACTGCCCGACTGTTGATTTCGGATAGTCTTATCTATGTCGTTCGCGCGGTAAACTCTAATTGCGCGATGCAGGATTTGTGTGACGTCATGTCTTTGATGCGTAGTTAGTATGTGGCGGTGTAACCGCTACATGCGTACTCTGCATTTTCTGGTTATATTTTCCCTGCGACTTTTGTGTACTTGATTTCTTCTGATTCTCTACTTTCGACCACGGCTATATCTCATCGGACTTTTTTTTATTGCTTTGTGTATCTGTGACAATGGAAGCGGAAAGAAGAAACTGCATATACTGCAATTATTCATTGTTTCAAAGAAGAAACTATCAGTTGCTTCAACCGTTTCTGGATAATCACCCAGGAACTGCAGAGTATATTCAAGGACTTTTAGCACCTCGACAGGTTAGTACATGCATATGTGTATTTTATTTCAAATGCCGTGCCCCGACTCCATTTGAGATTGTCGGAAGGCGTGAACAATAAGATTACTTGTAACGAAAGATCCCTAGAAAAACCTTTTTGAAGCGAAATATTTTGGACGTTTTCAGTCTTGATCCATTTTTGTTACTATTGTTTGTCAATTAATCAATATTTTAGTATCGGTAGTAACGTCATGTTTTAATCATCATTACCGTTTTTTGTTTTGAATACATAAGTACATAACATAGATAATATATCCAGACGTGGGATGGCGTGAACAAAAAGATTACTTGTAACACTTTTGTTAAGTTAGTTAATCAATATTTTACTATCGGTAGTAACGTCATGTTTTAATCATTCTTACCGTTTCTTGTTTTGTTTTGAATACATACTTATATAGATAATATACCCAGACGCCTGTGCGTCTCAACACTAGCTTATTGCCGGAGAGCCTGTATGCGGAAGGAATCGAACCTAGGACCTCTCTTAGCGAGTAGACATGTTAAATAACACACGCAGTTAGACAGAACGTCATGAATAAAGGTGTTGTATTTGTTGCAGTTAATACTGGATGGCGAGCAATATATCTGCCGCAATTGTTGGTTGCGGGTAAGGTATGCAGTTGACCGCAATCAAAACCAAGCTGACCAGCCGCCTCCTCGTGTCGGAAGACCATCTGGAGGAATCTTCGAAACCAATGAATTCAAAAGAGCACCAAATACATCTAACACATGCATTTATCATGAATGTGGCAATGCAAGTAGATGCCGTATTCCGGCGTCTATCAAACTAGAACTGTTGGTACACTCGAATTTATACATACCTCCAAACGCAAGAGTATGTCAACAACATTTGGATGAAAATCAATGGGGTCACTTAATTGATGCTCCAAACTTATCCCACGATTTTACCGGAGAAATGTTCGTAGACATTACGAAAATCTTACAAACAGCCGTTCTTAATAGTTCCAACACAATGGAATTTGAAAATATACAAACTATGGATCCAAAAATATTGCACCATCGTGTGGGCATCACTCATAACGCATTTGAGCAAATGATACGAGAAACCCCTTCATTGCAGCAAGAAGTAACCGACCCCAATACTGCAATTGCTATTTTTTTGATGAAGCTTCGGACGGGTGAGTCGAACGAAAGACTCAGCGTACTTTTCAGAATGAGTCGCCGTACGCTCGAAAGAAAAATGAATACTGTGCGCAAATGTTTGGTACAAGATTTCGTACCAAGGCACCTGGGCCTGGATCATATTTCAAGAAATGAAGTAGTTGCGAAAAATCTGACTGTGCCAAATGGTCTTTTTGGAAACCCAGATGCACCCTTACAAGAAAGCAAAGCTATTCTGGTGATAGATGGAACCTACGTCTATACTCAGAAGTCTTCCAACTTCCTTTTCCAGCGGAAAACATACAGTTTGCACAAATACACGAACCTGTTAAAACCATTTCTCATTGTATGTTGTAATGGCTACATATTAGATGTTACTGGGCCTCACGCAGCAACAACATCGGATGCCGTTATAATGAAAGGTCTTATTAACGAAAGCATTTAATTATTTCATTAACCCACACCTCGAACTAACTATAGCAAGGGTAAGAAAACTCATATGGGTTTTCAAATCTCTGAGACATGTTATGAATGCAGAACTACTGAATAAAATCTATATCGCACTGGCCCAATCTGTAATCATATATTGTATCTCGGTATGGGGTGGAGCAGCTAAGTCGTATTTTATAGATCTAGAGAGGGCACAGAGATCCTTGATCAAGGTCATGTACTGTAAGCCTTACAGGTTCCCTACTGAAACTCTATACGCAAGCTCTAAGCTGCTCTCCGTTAGGAAGCTCCACATACTACACAAGATATCACAAAATACTACCCTTTAGCCATGCCAAACTTAAAAAAAGACGGTGTGATATAGTAGCCCCCACATACTCAGCACGTTCAATTTTTGCTAGTCGTCAAAATGTAACTCAAGCCCCACGTGTCTTTACCCTATGCAGCTGTACGAGTGTAAGAGGACATTGACTGAATGGCTCTTCACACTTAATTATGATGCCGTGGAAGACATTTTGGCGACTCTGGGTTGAGCGTCATGAATACTGACACACACACACACACATACACACTCTAACATACACACACACACACTCCAACACAACCCTATTCATACACACACACTCCAACACACGTCCACACTCATTCACACACACACTCCAACACACCTCCGCACTCATTCACACATACACACGCCCACTCACACACGCACCCACTCTTACACACACACAGATAATATACACTCTCACACTCATAAACACACATTTATACAAAACACACTCTAGTTTTTACACACTGCCATAAACACGATTTTCATTTTTCTTTTTATTGTTTTTATTTTTATTGGTTTTATAAAAAATGTGTAACTTATACCTAATTAGCACAAAGACACAAGTGTTACTTAATTGAGGAAGAGCGAGGTTTATCCCATCACAAGTATCTTCGGATTACTTTCTGGGAAGCCCCGGCAACTTAATTGTATAGATTTAAGATAATAAACACATTATTTTTTTTTTAAAGAGAAGACAATCCATTCCATTACTTTTTTGAAGCAAACGATGTTTTTATCTGCGACCGCGGCTTTAGAGACGTCATTGGTGACATGGAATCGTGTGGTTATGTGGCACGTATGCCAATTAGCAAACGGCGGCGGCGTGGCGAAGACCAGTTAACCACGTTAGAAGCCAATAAAAATAGGGAAGTGACGATATGCCGCTGGGTCGTCGAGGTCGTAAACGGACGTTTTAAGAGCGATTTTCGCCTATTCAGGCAAGAATTTTTTTATCGTGCTATGAGCCACATGATGGATGATTTCCGGGTGGCTGCTGCGCTTATTAACGCTTTTCATCTTTTAATCGAAGATAATGCGCATGCGGAAGAATATTTAAGAATCATTAGAGAGAGATTGCATGTACCAAATCAATTGGGAGCATATGTTACACATAGAAATATAAATAGAAGGCGGGCAAGTTTTCGAAATATTGAAGCCGACGCCATAGGAGCAGATGAATTTCCTGTTCTGACTCAAGAAGACTTGACATTGTTTGCACTTGGTTCATATCACATAAAACTTGCGCGTAGCTACTATAGCGAACACGTACGCAATGGCGTGTATCAGATTGAAGTAGCAAGAGATGGAGCATTTAGTGAAATAGTTGATTTTGGCATTGAACCTGAAAACGCTATGTTGCTACGCGCAAGAATACAATCCCGATACGCACGTGCAAGACAATACTACACGTATGTAATGATCCATAATCGAGAAACCATTTCGAACTACTACTGTTCTTGTCTTTCTGGAATGCGAACTGTGGGTTGCTGTGCCCACGTCATGGTAATTATTTGGTATTTTGGATGGGCGAGACACCAACCTACAATTCTACTTCCAGCTGCGAATCTGGACAATGTTATTGTGGATGAAGACATATGAGATGTATTCTTTTAAGGACAGACTCCACACTGTGAGACAGGATTAGATAAAACTTGTGGGAAATATTTTTGTGTTTACATTCTTCCCAGTATTACAAATATTTTAAAATAAATATAAGCATTGTAAAGATAGCTATAAGTCCTTTCATTTGATATTTGATACCCCACATGATAGGGTTTGATTTTTTTGACGTAGCGAGGTACCTACCGCGACCGCCATATTGTTTATATTTTGGCTCATATAGCTTATATTAACCAGAATAACGTATGAATTACAACGAAATGTCATACACCTAAATCAATCGAGTAGTTTAAAAGATATAGTGAAATAATGAAGCGTAAAAGGGTGATTCTATTCTACAGCCAAAAAATTGTGCATTGATTTTTTTTGTGTGAATAATTTTACTCTTTGATGTTATTCTTAGCTCTGGCGATAGAAATTGACTTAAAGTATAATAATGTATGTAAGGAATAAAACGCATTTTTTTAATTTTTATCAAAAATCTGACAATTTTATTAGTAATTGTCACGTTCTGTTATCTGTGTTTTACGTATGCTTTTGACTTTAGATGACGTTAAAAAATATAATTAGTTATTGTAAATAACTGTTATTTTTTAAAATTCCTTATAAATATAGTCTAATTCATGGTGCTGTAAGTAAATTAAATTCAGTGAAGCGCACGATAAACTATTCTTGATTCTACTTGTGTTACACTAAACATCGTCACTTCTGTTAGCAATGGTAATATTGATAAAAAAAACTAGTAACATTACTTTTATGCGTTCAAATTTATGAAGTTGCAACACTACGTCATCAGTGATTCGAATGTTGGCTTCAAAGCGCAAGCAATTTGTTAAGTTTTTAGTAAAAAAACAGTTTTCTTCCCTATTTTCATTGTGTTCGTGAGTCCTCTGTTTAGGCTGTGCAAAGGTAATATTTTCAAATTATAATGTAAAATCAGTTAGCATGCATTTGTTTTGATGCCAGTAGTTCGAGAAAAGTGAAATACCATGTCTAACCTTGAATTCTACAAAACATGGCCGCTAAACATAAAGTTCGTCACTTCTGTGATTGTCACATCTGTTATCAGCGTGATAACAGAAATGACGTTTGATCACAGATGTGACAAAATTTTAGTTTTGTTCTAGTTGTAATGTTAAATCTTTTAGCGTGCATGTATTTTGATGTCAGTAGTACGAAACGAGTGCAATAACAATTTTGAAAATGAATTCTACAAAAATATGATCGTTAAACTAAAATGTTGTCACTTCTGTGATCTTCATATCAGTATGATAACAGAAATGACGTCTGATCACGGAGGTGACAAAATGTTAGTTCTGTTCTAGTTATGCTAAAAGTAATGATCCGAGAGGGGTTCTAATTATTTGCTAACGGAAATAATTTGCAGTTACCCAAAACTTAGTTCCCATGTGAATATGACTTTTATTCTTTTCAGTTGCAATATGGCACCTCATACACGATCCAATAAGAAAAATGACAAAAGACTAGAGTTAAAAAACTTGTAAAACGTAAGGAACAAGTAAAACTTGCCATGAGACGACATAGACAGAGATTATCAGAAGAACAGCTAGAAGAAAGAAGAAGAAAAGACAGAGAACGATACAAAAGAAAGAAGGAGCAAGGACAGATAAAAAATATAAGTCAATTGACCCCTCTAGCTCAAAAAATCGTAAGAAAGCAGTGGAAGGAAAGATCGAAAAAATATCGAGAAAATAAAAAAGCAATAGAACAAATTCGTCAACAGACTGAAGAATTTATTGAAAATGAAACTCCTCCAGGTAGTCATGTGGCTTCCAGTTCTAGGTCAAGAGCACAGTCTGGTAGGAAGATAGCGGAAAAGAACAGAAGACACTTAAAATTGGAGAATATATTACTGAAAGAAAAACTGCGTCTTATGGAAAATAGAGTGAAAAAGTACAAAATGCGTTATGACAGAGCTATCGAAAAAGGAAAAACGTTAAGTGTCAAAACAGGCAGTAATAAAAATAAAAGCAGACTAAATAACGTTAGGGAACAGATAAAGGACTTTTTAGAAAAAGATGAGTGTAGTAGATTAACAGCTGGAACAAAAGAAACAATAACCAGAAAAAAAGTAAAAAAACAAATACGGTTGCTAAATGATTCATTACTTAATTTGTACGGAAAATTCAAAACAACAATCAATAATAAAATTTCATATTCACTCTTTTATCGCTATCGCCCTTTTTGGGTAATTTCGCCAAATGCAAAACAACGGGAGACGTGTCTTTGCATCCATCACACAAATATGGAACTAGTAATAACAGCCTTAAAATCGGCAAAAGTAATTAACGAGGGCACCCCTGTAGCCCTTGTGAAGAGCATCTGTTGCGAAGGAAAATTAAAAGAGGAATGCCTGCTGAGAAAATGTAAGGATTGCTAAAACAAAAAAGTGAACATCAATACCATTGACACTGATAATTCTATTCCCTATTTTAGATGGATTACAAAGAAATTCCCAGTGTCTATTAAAGGAACAGAAAAATTATGCCAAAAAACTATCAAAGAAAAGGTTTTGAGTTCAAAAAAAAATTTAGCCGACCATTTGCTTTCGAAATTACCGGATTTCACGAACCACTTAAATAATATTTACCACCAGTATCAGGCTATAAACTTTGTAAAGAGACATATTGATGAAGATACTGCCATGTTGCACATAGACTTTGCAGAAAATTATATTTGCAAATATGCCGAAGAGGTACAAGCCGTACATTTTGGGGCATCTAAACCTCAAATATCTCTTCACACAGCAGTGCTGTATCATTTTGGAGAGTTAGACTCTATTATAACTCCATTTTGCACAATTTCTGAAAATCTCAGGCATGACCCTGTATTCATTTGCAATCATTTAATTCCAATTATGAAAAAAAATCAAAGTTTTACATCCTAATTTAAAGACAATGCATTTTGTGAGTGACGGACCGTCTTCACAATACAGGAATAAATCAATGTTTTTCTTGATGGCTAATTTCCTCGCCGTAAATTTAGATGTCCAAAATCTGGTATGGCATTATAATGAAGCTGGACACGGCAAAGGGTCTCCTGACGGAATCGGAGCAACGATAAAACGAACAGCAGATCAATCAGTAGCAAGAGGTCATGACGTAGCAAATTTCCAACAGCTGATTCAGTGTTTGATTAAGAATTGCAAAGGTGTAGAAATTATACCTATTGATGAAGAGAACGTTGTGACTATAGAAAATACGCTGGCAAGAAGTTTGACGCCGACGTTCAAAGGTACGCTCAATATTCATCAAATAACTTAGAATAAAGACAGCATGGGACTCTTACATGCTCGAAAACTAAGTTGCATGGAATGTCGTCCACATCAAATTTGTCCTCATTATGAAATAGGTGTCATTAATGCAGAGCTTGTTCAAATCAGTTCCCATGAAAGCCAAGATCTTCCTTCTTCATCCCGTCGTAGTTTACACGTTCCAGAGATAGAAACATACGAGGAGACTGTCTCACCAAGAATTATTTCCCCTGTTGGACCGGAATCTTTAACGCACCTAGTTGATTCTGACCATGAAAATGAGTCTAATATGGTGTCGGTTCTGTCAAAACGCAGCTGCAACTTCTTTTACAAAAAATGTTATGGATCTTCGTCAGATGACGATGAAATTGAGAAGAAAAGATATATGGATCAAGTGTTCAGTAATAGTTCGGAGTTCACAAGCAAACAAAGTTGTCATAATTTGCTCAAATCAACCTCTTCAGATGATGAAAATTTAGATATTTTTTAAAACTCGTAAATTCTTGAATTCTTATTAATAAAAAAATATAAGTCTGATTAGTAATAATGTCAAATAATTATAATTAGAAGCAGTACCTGATTAATAAATTAATCTGAATCAGTGTCTACCTCAGTGTTATTAGATGACGATGTGATCACAGAAATGACGTCATAAGTATGACTTCATTTCTGTGATCACATATTTAAGTTTTTATTTTTATTTTGTCTTGTTTACTACGGAGATAATTGTAGCTGATTTCGGCTAATGAAAGGCTGTATTGTTAAGATATAGTCTATAGTGTCCTGTTTGTTGTTCTTAAATACTACTTCCTATAAAAATTGTCATCTCTGTGATACACAGCAACATTTCGGTTATCAAGATTTTTTATTAATTGTTGTTTTTTTCCAAATTAAAAAGAAAACGACCTCAGTTTCGACTAAGCTCGTTGATAGTTATTGCTAATAAATACAATAAAAGTAAAAAACCTATAAATTGCGTTTTATTTTTTTCCCCTAAAAGTAGAATCACCCAAAAAGGTTTTTAAATTGCAAGTTTTCATGGGGTCATAACATTTTACTGAGTAAATATTTTTGGTTGCGGTCTTCTTAAAATGATTCAGAACGCAGTGTTCCATCATATGTCATAGTTCTTATTGATGGTGGAAATTTGGACCAAGCTCCATATATTTTTGCCCATTCTTCTTTAGCTCATGAGGAAATGCCAGTTTGTAACATAAGTAAAAGTAGTGAGCGTGGAAGAATGTTGCAACAATGTAAACTGCTGGTTTGGGATGAATGTACGATGTCCCATAAAAGAGCAATCGAAGCACTTCATCGCACGATGAAAGACATTAAAATCAATCAAGGTATTATGGGAGGAATGGTGGTTCTATTGGCCGGTGACTTCCGGCAGACCCTGCCGGTTATAGCAAGGGGCACACCGGCAGATGAAATCAATGCCTGTTTAAAAGCATCAGTGCTATGGACACATGTGAAAAAGGTTTCACTGTCGACGAATATGCGAGTATTACTCCATAATGATTGTCAAGCCGGGCAGTATGCTGCTGCTCTTCTGAAGATCGGCGAGGATCGTATGCCTACCGACTCCGAGAGTATGATCACACTGAGCAGCGAATTATGCCAAATTGTGGATAGCACATACAATTTAAAAAATAGTGTCTATCCGGATTTACGCGCTAATATCGAAAATCGGGAATGGTTATGCGAAAGGGCGATATTGGCGCCAACAAATGAAATAGTAGGCCGGATAAATGACCAAATTATGTGTGTGTGCTTGTGTATAACTGTACTTTACTGGATTTTGGCAAAGAAAAGTGGCAAGTAACATGTTATTGCTGGAATGAAGGTGTTGGTAATAAAGGTGCTAACGAGGTTGGATCATCTTTGTTCAAATACATGACGGAAAAAACAGATGGCAAACCGATCACTTTTATATCCGATACTTGCGCGAGTCAATGCCGAAATATGTATATTTCTGCCTTGATGTTGTATTGTGTGGCTTTTTTGGATATACCGGAAATAAATCAAAAATATTTTGAGCCTGGTCACAGTCAGATGGAAGTTGACAACATTCACGCTACTATAGAGCTGGCCAAGAAAAGTGTACCAATTTTTGATCCGTCCAGTTACTACACTATTATTAGAACTGCGTCAAGAAGAAATCCTTACAAAGTACAAGAAATGGGACAGGAAGATTTTTTTGATTTGTAGAAACTGAAAACTGTTATGATTAAGAACTGTAAAACAGATACTGATGAGGAGACTGTGAATTGGTTAAAAATCAAATGGCTTCAATATCGCAAGGACGAACCAGAACATATCTATTTTAAATATGACTTGGACAGCGAAAACTTCAAAAAAATTAAGATATTCAGAAGGGGCAAAAGAACAACCTCGTCGAGAGTAATTTTGCAAAAAGCTTACAGTGGTCCAATAGCTATATCAGCGGATAAGTACAACGATTTGCAAGAGCTGTGTCGATTTGGAGTTATTCCTTCAACACATCATGATTTTTACATTTGCAGGTCGACCACGAATAATTATTTTTCATTACATTTTTAAAGTAGCCACGAGGGATTATTAATTTTAGAAGATTTTTGTTATTATTTTTAAGGCCATTTTAACGGAAATTCCGTTGCATTCCATACATTATTAAATTTATGTATGTATCAGCCAAAATGAGGTAAGTCAACCTTTTTTTGAAAAATAAACTTTATAAAAAACGTTTTCTGATTGACCAAAAAGTTACACTATTCTGTAGCCGTTAAATAAAGCTTTATTATTAGTAAAAATCTGATGTCTAACTACTATAGATTTTGCCATAAAAGAGCTATAAGATAACGGTAGGTAAATTTGAGTTGTTTTTCGGCTCTCCAGTGAAGTTGTCATTTTGCCCTTACGCTACTCTAGTTCTTAACCCACGACTTAGTATGGCCATAAATACTGGTACTATTAAAAATAAGAAAGATATTACATTCGAATTTGGAATCTGTCATTTTTATGCGATTGTTTATTGGGTTCTCTAATTTTGGCGCCAATACATTTTACAATATTTTGCGATATTCAAATGCAGTGGGGTGATAAAGAGAACCGAATCGCTGTGATTGCATTACACAAAGTTGGTATGGAGCCAAATGCAATTTTTAAAACTCTCCATACGCTTGGTATTAGTCAAATGTTTGTGTACCGGGCTATTAATAGGTACAATGAGACCTCCTCTGTTTGTGACAGAAAAAGATCTGGCCGTCCACTTAGTGTTCGTACGAAAAAAGTGGTCAAAGCAGTAAGGCAAAGAATTCGAAGAAATCCTGTCCGAAAACAAAAGATTTTATCTCGGGAGATGAAGATAGCATCCAGAACCATGTCGCGTATTTTAAAGATGACTTTGGACTTGCAGCCTATAAGAGACGCACTGGTCATTTTTTAACTGATAATTTAAAAAAGAATTGGGTGGTAAAATCGAAACAACTACTGAAGCGGTACGCAAAGGGAGTTCACAGAATTTTTTTGTTTACGGATGAGAAAATCTACAATTGAGCAACATTTTAACAAACAAAATGACCGTATTTATGCTCAAAGCTCTAAGGAAGCTTCCCAATTAGTTGACAGAGTGTAACGTGGGCATTATCCGACTTCAGTGATGGTTTGGTGGGGTATTAGCTATGAAGGAGTGACAGAGCCATATTTTTGTGAAAAAGGTATCAATACATCGGCACAAGTGTATCAAGATACCATTCTTGAGAAGGTAGTTAAGCCCCTTAACAACACCATATTCAATAACCAAGTACCAAGTATCGCAGAACTTCATATCTAAGCAGTCTGAAAACAAAATCCCGTGAACACGATGATGATTTGCGTCGACCAATGAAACAAAAAAAAAACATAGTAATAATAATAATAATATATTTATTCAAAAAAAAAAAAATATTACAAGGCATAAAAATTAGTACAGTTTTGCTTAAATGTAAGTTATATTCCTAAGACTTACGTGCCTGAACTAGGTAATCCTGTGTTTCAGGCGGGAAGAGCTTAAATAGACTTATAAATTACCGCGTTACCGAATGTTAGAAGTAGTGAATGTCACGTTGTACTGAATAAGGAGACACTAGAATTCGTCGAAAAAACGGTTTTCCTGGGAATCACGCTTGACTCTAAACTACAGTGTGGTCCTCACTTAACATCACTTGCAGGGCGGCTAAGTTCAGCCGCTTACGCTGTTTGGAAAATCCGCCAACTAACAGACGTGGATACCGCGAGACTGGTCTATTTTAGTTACTTTCATAGCATCATGTCTTACGGTATTTTGCTGTGGGGACGGGCCGCAGATATTGACTCTATATTTATTCTGCAAAAGAGGGCTGTTAGAGCCATCTACAACCTCCGCAGACGCGAATCTCTTAGGGAACTGTTTAAGAAAATTAATATCATGACGGTACCTTGTCAGTATATATATGAAAACATTATGTATGTTCGAAAAAATCTACATCTCTATAGTAAGATAAGTGACAGGCATAATTTTAACACAAGAAATAGGAACAAATTAGATCAACCACGTTTCAGATTGTCTAAAGTACACACTTCTTTTATGGGGTACTGTATAAAATGTTATAATAAAATACCACTCGATATTCTTCAACTAAATGAGAAGAAATTTAAAACTTGCATTAAACGCACACTATGTAGACAAGCATACTATAAGTTGGATGATTATATCGTAGATAAAAATGCTTGGCTAAATGCTGGTCCTGCTCCACAGCCACTTGGGCTCACTAGTTAAAAATGAAAAAATTGGTAGAGTTGCTTCCCCTTTTTTATTTTTTCTGACTACGAACTTATTGTTTATTTTGTTTTTTTTTTTTATTAAACTAAGTTTTAATTATTGAATACTCCAATAGATAATATTGATTTTCTTTCTTTTGGTGGTAAAATTCTTGCAAACTATAGTTTTGTATAACTTAGACGCATTTTTATTTTCAATTTTTGTAAATGTGAGTACCATGGAGTCGTTTTACTATGTTATTATGTTGATTTTGACTTGAAAGAGCAGGGTAGTTGAGAGTATGTCATGCTCACTTAAATGTCTCGCTGATGGTGGCGAGTGTGTTGGATCATTCGGTTCCCTACAAAATGGTTGAGCTGGATGGTGCTGATCCACGCGTCATGTTCGTGAACGGGCGCCGTCAGTTGAGACTGGTCATCTCTTATCTGCCAGGGCTTATTTTTAATCGTTTTTGATTTATATACAGGGTGTTTGGCGCATGGACCGACACAATTTTTTGGGGAGTTGAGAGGGTCATTTGCGAAGTTTCACCCAAAGATCCCATGTCCTAAGTGTCACGGTTAATAAGATATGATTTTTTTAGATTTTTTCCAAAAATTATGAACATAGTTTTATTTAAAAAAGTTCTTTATTTATTTAGAATAAGAATACATTGCAGAATACAATAAAATTTATTTCGTGCAATTAGAACAATAAACAAAAAAGTAATGACTATTTAAAGGCGAGATTTCGGGTAATTTTGTGAAAAAAACAAAAAAAAACATCTCAATAACCGTGACACTTAGGACATGGGGTCTTTGGGTGAAACCTCCCAAATGACGCTCCCAATCCCCCAAATAATTGTGTCGGTCCATGCGCCAAACACCCTGTATATATTTTTTTTACATTGTTCTCACATATAGAATCAACAAGAGTAATGTACCCAGGATTTTGTAATTTCGATATTTAAAAGAGTGTCCTTGGAGTTTCTTGCCCGTTCTTCTCCATAGAGATCTACGTTTTGGAATGGGCAACTAGCTTCAACTTTCTGACTAACTGACTCTTTGACAATTCAAAAGTGCCTGTAAAGGGTTTAATTGAAATAAATGGTTTGAGTTTGAGTTTGAGTTGGATTATTTCGAACGCAATGTAGATTCTTACTAAATAAATTGAAAATTGAATTGAATAAAATAAATAGATAATCAAAAGGTTGACAATAGATCACTAATTATAAGTTGAGTAGTATAACTCTTAGTTTCTAAAGGAGAATGCCAAGTTGTCCTTCAAGACTCGGCCAGAACCGACAAGGATGAACTATATATCATTAAAAAGGAAAATAATTATAGAAATTGATAGTATATTTAGTTTTCTTTAAGAAGTACACCAAAAAAAGTTATAGTTCTTAAAGTTGTCCACTTAATACTTCTAATTGTAACGATAACAACAAATAAACTACTAAATTATTAATTAAATAATGATTTTTGGCACATATTATCCTCGCATAATATATTTTTTCATAGTAAATATACATAATTATAACATACCTACTTACATTATTTTAGAATGTAGGTATGGAAAAAAAACATGGATACTTTTTAACAATTTATTATTCATCAGAATCTCTTCAGTCTCAGTATTTAACGAGTATCGTATGTTCGGTTGGGCGAGCTGGGTCAGCGAGTAATACAGGTTCAGGTTCAGTTTCAACAGCCAAGGTCCTCCAAATCGGAGTCCAGAAACACAGCAAAATACAACACAAAACTCAAAAACACGTAATCACTTCGACGCTCGTGAACTTTTTGACAATCATCTATGACAACTACAAAAACAAGATCAAGTGTTGCCAGCACTATAATAATTAATATTCAAAATTGTATCGAAAATCGAATTAATTTATTTAAATTGTTATAAAATATATTCAAAAATATAACTAAATACTATTTATTAAATTAAGAATTACGAGTTACGACTTATATATGTAATAAATTCACTTACGTAGTTTCATAATGATATTTTAATGCAATCGATTTGCAAGTGCAATTTCGTATCGATATTATTTTATTTTGGTATTGGCAACATTTCTAATTGAAATTGCAGATAGGAAACGTGTTGAAAAATTGAATAACTATATAAAATGACTTTTAAACGGTGTACTTCTACAGATTTTATTTATACTCTATCATTCTTACTGTTTTATACTATAAATTATCATAAATATTAAAAGTCTGTCGGACGCTACACGATTCGAGCCGATTCTTGTCATTGTCCTTTGATAAATACTTAACGTAGGTGAAATTTGTACATATATTCACTGTAGCACAGTTAGTAAATTCTCTGTATCTTCGTAAGACATACTTTGGAGAGCATCCTTGAGAATTCTCTTACAATTTGTGTAGTTCAGAAAATAAATGTTTGCTTTCGAGTTTAGTCTATTATAGAGAAGAGGACCGAGGTATAGGTAAAATTTGGATACAAAAGCATGTTTTGTTGTATTTTGTGGACAAACTATACCTTTACTTCTTTTATTAGTATATGCAGTGCTGTAGGGTAGAGCTGTGTGTGTGTGTGTAATATATTGTCGTTTTTGTTTTTTTGTTGTTTGTGTGTTTTGTAGGCTCTGTTACAATGATCACAGATGTCTGACCCTTTTTCGCCTGGGAACAGAACAAAAGAAACAAAGATAAGAAAGTTTTTAATTTTAATGTTTACTGTCTTTTTTTCATTTACAAAAACAAGGGTCACATAAAAAATCTGATGCTGCGATACTATTGGTTGATGAGATTTTTATAGCGGCCGAGCCCTGCAAGCAGAAATAGTCTTTACGATGCTTAGATCTGAAGTTCTTTGATAGTACCTATGGTCCTTCCAACAAGACTCGGCGCCAGGTCATAAAGCTCGGTCCACGCAGTCTTGATTGGAAGTGAACGTTTCGGACTTCATCAGAGCTGAAGACTGGCGGTCGCACACAGGAGTATTCGACCTCAAAATCCGGTCAAAAGCCACAAAAAAATATTTTAACAATTGTAACTGGCCGTCGTCTAGTCCCGATCTTAATCCGCTAGATTATGATTTATGGTCAGTTTTAGAGAGTACGGTTTGCTCTAAACGCCATGATAATTTGGAGTCCCTAAAACAATCCATACGATTGGCAGTGAAGAATTTTCCCATGGAAAGAGTGCGTGCTTCTATTGATAACTGGACTCAACGTTTAAAGGACTGTATTGCAGCCAATGGAGACCACTTCGAATAACCTTTTTATATTTTAAATTGTTTTATATTTATGTATGTATTAAACATACCGTAAAACATTGATGTATTAAAAGGAGGAAGATATGCTACGCGCTAACATCGCAATCAGTAAACTTGGGCTCGGCGCACGACTACATGCACCGAAACTCACACATCTGTGATCAGTGTCATCTCACAGTCGCAAAGCTACAGTTACCGATAGACGAGGATAGAGATAGGAGACGGCGCTGACGTGCGAGCGAAATCGCGTTAGCACCTCGCGCATTGTGTGCGTATCGTGTCTTTCACGCATGTTTTTAATGGGAAATTATATGTGCGGCAACAAAATTTTTCTTTAGCACCTGCAACCTAGCGTCTTTTTTTATATGTAGGCGACAAGTTAATAGAACAGCTTCAATTATATTAATTCATCATCTTTACTATTCCAACAGAATATCAAAAAACCAGCGTCAATTTACGAGCGTAAATTAATATGACTCCGAGCTACCGATAAATATATTTACTTCTGATTTGATGACTCAGCGACTAATGTTGTAAGTGAGCTACTTTATATATTTTAGAGATTCAACATCTGTCTGCTAATAAAATCAAATTCCAGCCTCAAAAATAGCAATCAAAGTTTTTCATTCAACAACTAAATTAATAAATCATATTCTTTTTTCGTGAAAGTTTGCTGTAACACGAGCGCGGGAGTGTACCTGACGCTCGTTGGGAATCAGAGGGGCGCGACCGGCCATTTGCACCAATGAGCGAGCTCTATTCGGTGCGTGCAGCAACGAGTTCACGTGTATTTGTTTACATTAATGACACGATTAAGGAGTGCTCGTATTCTTATTTGAAAAACGTTTGTGATAGTGGTTATGATACGGATTTGTATGAAAGTATTTATTAAGCATGTCGTCTAATAATGAAGTCCCTTTGTACTGTTCTGATGAAGACTCGGAAGACGTTCAGGAGGCGAAGAAAAGGCGTGGTGAATCGAGGAATTGGATGTTTGTGGAGAAATTTTTGAATGTTCATGCCGCTGAAGAAGTCGTAAAAGTAAAAATACTTGGTCAATATTACTCATATGACGCTAGATGGAAAAAAACGCTTTTATAGGTGCAATAAAGTACCACGCAAGGGAGAGCAGTGTGTTGCACAGATGTATTTGTTATTTGAGGCGAACTCGGACGCGGTGTTACTCTATCGCACTGATTGCGAGCATAACCACGATTCCATCAAAAGTAGTTACAGTTTTGGTATTTGCGACGAAACTAAATTGGAAATTAACAAGTTTTTCGACCTCTGCTTAAAGCCGAAAGCCATTTTACACAATCTGAAGAAGATAGATGGACTTAAAATACCTACAAGACAGCAGCTCTACAACTATTTGGCAGATCGCAGGCGTATAAAGTATGGGCCGTCCTCAATTCACCTAGGAGAGTTAGAAAAATGGATAAAAAACCGCACAGATGTTCCTGACGATGAGAATAAAGTTTTTGTGATAGCTTATCATATTTTAGAAAATGACCCACCAAGCTTCCGCTTCGTTTTGTCTTCTAAAAATTTATTAAAAACTGTGTCTTACTGCCGAAATTTTACATGCGGATGCTACCTACAAACTAGTCTGGCAAGGGTTTCCTGTTCTAGTAATTGGAACAACGGACAAAAACCGAAAATTTCATCCTATTTGCCTAAAAGTATCTACACATGAACGCAAAGAAGATTTTGAAACTGTGTATAAGGGATTGAAAGACAGTATTTTTTCCATTTTCTCATAATTGCATTTGACCCAAAGGTTTTGATATGCGACGCCGCAAAAAGCATTCAAAATGCTTTTATTGACGTGTTCGGAGAAGAAACTATAGTAAGAATGTGCTGGGCACACGCTAAAAAGCAAATGCACACGAAATTGGATCAAACAAGTGAGAAAAGTTCACGAAAAGCCATATTGCAAGATATAAACGCATTGCAGTGTGCTACGTCTCCTGAAGTGTTTACCGCCGCTTCAAAAGTTTTCTTGGCGAAATGGCATGAGCAAAAGGCATTTATGACATATTTTAAAAAAGAATGGCTCACTAAAAACCCTAATTGGTATTTAGGTGCAACACCTATCTCATCACCTGTGACTAACAATGCTCTCGAATCTTTTAATAGGATTATTAAAGATGAAAATACCCTCCGCGAGCGTATACCGTTGTCCCGTTTTTTAGTAGTTGCAGAGGACATGGTTACTAACTGGTCACAACAGGCACCGGAAGAACTCTTTGCGACGACACCGGTGTTAAAATTAGCTGACTGGACAGCCGGATATCTATGGGCTAAAACCGATACCAAAATTAGAACAATACTATCAACACCAACAACTAATACCTACCTGCAGTCCTAACATGACACACGCGACAATTACTCGCTCTCGCGTGAGTAATTTTTGTCTATTTCGGTCACTTTCTCGTTTTCTGACAGCACTTCCATACAAAATAGTCGACTCCTCCTGTCAAAATTGATGTTTTCTCGACAAACCCTTTTTTTTTTTTTTTTGGGTGGGAAATCATCAAATGACTCCTCCCGCTCTGGGTGGAGCGGGAGAGCGTGTCAGACTCTTACTGACTAAAACCCACCCGTGTTCCTTCTCTTGCCTGTGCAATGCCAGGGGGCCACGGTATCCCTTTCGGACTTTCCCGCAACCCCGGCAGGCAATGGTCTCATTGGACCCCTTCACTCGCTGACACTCTTTGAGGCGCGCGTGGAACACAACGCGCCGTCGACCCGGGCTTGGTCCTTACCGGACGGCGAGCTACCCATTGCTCACCGTCCGCAAGCCCGCGCCTACGATGGCCGGGAATCCGCGATCGATTCCCGACGCCCGGGGCGTCTCCTCCTGCGGCGGCTAGGGGCGTGAGGGCGCGAAATTTGCCTCTCCCTGATGCGCTCCGCCTCCTCCTTCGCGAGCATTACTGCTTCGCAGAAGGAGGTGACGGCCTCTGATGCCCTCTCGCTCCGTACCATGGCCTGGACCAGGGCCGGACGCGAGAGATCCCCGCCACCGATCGCCTCCACGAGGACACGGCGGTGCTCTGCCCAAGCCGGGCATACCTCCACCGTATGCTCCACCGTGTCCTCCGGGCGATCCACGCAGTGATGACACCCGGGCGTTTCCTCCCGCCTTATCCGAAACAGGTATCTCCCGAAACAGCCGTGTCCGGTGAGGACCTGCGTCAGGCGGAAGGTGAGGACGCCGTGGCGCCTCTCCAGCCACTCCTCAAAGAGGGGACTTATCGCCGCAATAGTGGCGTGCCCAGCACTGGGTTGCGACAATCGCACTCTCCATGCCGCCATGAGATCCCGTCGGAGCTCTGTTCGCTGTGCCGCGATTTCTGGCGGCATCGGAGTCAAGCCCCGGCGTTTCGCCTCCTCGCGCTACTCCCAAATATGCGCGAGGACTTTTGCCTCCAGATCCCATGGCGGCAATCCGGCAAGGAGGCTCGCCGCCTCACCGGAGACCGTGCGGTATCCCCGGACCAGCCGGGTGGCCATGACCCTCTGGGACGCGTTCAACCTGCGGGCAGGTCGCCGCCTCAACGAACGCGCCCACACCGGTGCCCCGTACAGGGCCATGGACCGCACGATCCCCGCGTATAGCCTCCGGCAGGAGGCGTTTGGACCCCCTAGATTGGGCAGGAGCCGCTTCAAGGCAGCCCCGGCCCGCTCCAGTCTGGGAGCCAAACGTCGGAAATGCTCCACGAAGTTCCACCGACTGTCGAGGACGAGTCCCAGGTACTTCATCGTCGACTCGACGCCGATGTGAACCCCTCCTACCGTTATTTGGGAACCCGACGGTGGCGCGTTCCGAGGGGACCATGAAAACACATGGCCTCGGACTTGTGCAAGGCCACCTCGAGTCCCAACTGCCGGATTCTGGCCACGATTGTCACAACCCCGTGTGTCGCTAGTTCGGCCGCCGCCTGGTGCGACCTCCCCTGCGCCAGGACCAACGTGTCGTCAGCGTAACAAACGACGCTGACGCCACGTCTGCGCGCAGCACCCAGTCGTATCCGATGTCCCACAGATGCGGCCCCAGGACCGATCCCTGTGGGACACCGCACGACATCTCTCGCCGGTTCCACTCTCCCTGGTGACCGGGGTAGATGATGGCCCTGTCCGTCAAATAGGCCTCGACCACACGACAGAGGTAGGTCGGCATCTGGTGATACCGGAGTGCCTCCCTGATGCAACTTCAGGGCAGGGTATTGAAGGCGTTGGCGATGTCTAGAGACACCGCCAAGACGACCCCACCCCGAGCCACCGCATCCCCCGTCGTGAGGGCTCGCACGCGCATGATGGCGCCCACCGTGGAGCGCCCCCTGCGGAAACCAAACTGGCTCTCCGCCAAATCCGGCCCCACCCGCACCAGCCGCCCGACAAGGCGGTCTGCAATTACTCTTTCAAAGAGCTTGCCCACCTCGTCGAGCAGCACGATGGGCCGGTAAGCGGACGGAGAGTCTGCAGGGCGCCCCGGCTTCTTGATTAGGACCAGTTTCCCCGTCTTCCAACGAAGTGGAAACTGGCCCCTCTCCATACATGCGCTTAAGAGCCCCCTTAGTCGAGGCCCGAGAGCCTCTGAGGCCAGGACCCAGGCTTTCCCAGGTAAGCCGTCGGGTCCTGGGGCGGTATTTCTGGCATTCAGCCTACGTACCGCCACCCTCATCTCTACCTCGGTCACCTCCGGAGCATCGTCGTCGTCGGCGGTGTGGTCCGCATCAGGCACCGCAGTAGGCGGAGCCATGGGCGGGGAGGCGTGTTCCCCTCTCGAAGGGAACAGAGCGCTCACCACGTCCCCCACAAGCTGTGGCCGGAGACTCTGCGTCAGCGGGGGACCCCATGGGCGGAGTTTCTCCCGCACCATCTTGTATGGGCGTCCCCACGGGTCTCTGTTCAGTCTCCAGCGACTCCTCGCGGGTTCTCGACAAACCCTAACATGGCACCTTAGTTATCTCGATTTTTGACAATTCAACACGAGATAATCTCCGATTTTTCTATCATTTACTCGTATTTACTCGTCGTCGATTTTGACGACGAGAAGAGTAGACAAAATTATGATACAAAAAAAAACTCCAAAATAATTTTTCCAGTTTCTTAATTGTACTTATTGTCATCATTTTATTTTAAAATATATTAATAATGAAAATACTTAGTTTTAAACTACTATTTATACTGGAACGACGTGTTTTATATGGAATTTTTCGTTTTTTGTATGGAATATATGAAAAAATATTACCTACATGTTGAGTGTTAGGGGTTTATGGGTTTCATAAAGGGGGTCGAAATTTTCATTATTTTTATAGGACACACCGTTTTCGAGATATAAGCAAGAGAAAAGAAAAAAAGACAGCATTGTTTTTGCACCTTCGAGGTGTTGGTGTGAATTTTAGTTCATTTTTTAATCGCGATTAAATACTTAGACAATCAACATTTTAGGTGAAGAACGTAAAATTCTGAATAGCAAAATTGGCATTTTTCACTAAATTAATAGCTCAGTGCCGTCAAACTAAAATATATTAAGTTGTGTCACTTTAGTCTATTTCAGAATGGAAAATCGTCGGTTGACAGGAATAATCTAAATTTTGGTGATTTTTAGTCTAGTTTAGAGGCATTTGTGAAAAAAAAATCGGCACCTTTGAATGAATGAAACGGAATCTCAAGCCGATGTTGCTATCATAAAAATTATTTGTTTTTAATAACTTGCAACATCGGTTTCTCGTCGCGAGATATAGAAGTATCAAATTGCCTTTTTCGAGATATCTCGTCGTTTACGGTCATGTTAGGGATTAGAATGACGTCAGAATTGTAGACAAATTTCGACTGTTAAATAAAAGGCGTGCGCTCGGTACAACATTTATTGTTCGAAGGGGAGAGACAACATAGCGTGGCTAGAAGAGAGTCATAGAGTTATTCTCTATGACCTTACTCTATTATGGCGAGTACACACACAACACCTCCACCCTTAATTACTAATAAAGTCAAAGAAAAACAATATCAAAGTCTTTACACCTTAAATAACATAAAATACAAATTAGCACAATCAGTAAGCTAGTACACTTAAATTACAAGTAAACTAAACAAGTGTGGTAATAAACTTATTAGTTTGGTCTTATCCTAAACCATACAATTAATATTATTAATTATCTTTAATCTATTTCATCATGCCACCCGTATCGTACTGGTGGTTTACGAACTCTTACTGACCGGCTACTTCTCGTGACAACATTAACAGCATCCTCCCTATTGGTCGACACATTGGGTTCTCTAGACGAACTACAAGCTACTTCGGCGGCGGCTTCCTGTTCCACCATGACCGGTGGTACTACTGGTTTTGGAGACAAAACTCCACCTAGACTCATTTCTCTAGAACCGCCCGCACTCTGATCTAGATCCTCGCCACTAGTCATGGGAAATGATAATGATTTACGTGAATGACTATTGATTTCCAACTTTTTAGTAACCTGATCTAGTCCTGTCTCTTTTCTGGGAATGTCTTTACCCACATTGTCCGTCACCCTTAGCCTCAGCTGATCGATATGTCTGTGTATTTCCGTCCCTACGTCAGATCTAATGGCGTAATTTGTACTACCTAAGCGTTTGAGAATCGTTCCAGGAACCCATTTATCAGAACCTCTATATTCACGATACCATACACGAGCACCCAGCTCGACTTCGCGCTGTGTCCCGCCCGCGTCTCGCTCACTACGAGCTTGGCGCGCAGCGACCTGCGATTCTCGTTCTGGTTTTAGGTTATCCAATCTCATGCGAAGACTACGACCCTGCAATATACTCGCTGGACTATCCCCGGTGGTAGCATGTTCTGTGTTTCTGTAGGCTAAAAGAAACCTAGTCAAAGCTATATCGACATTAAGATTCTGTTTAAATGCCTTCTTTATAGTACGTTTACAAATCTTTACCGCGCTTTCCGCTGCTCCATTTGAAGCTGGGTGATAAGGAGCTGTAAATGTATGTTCTATGCCATTATGTTTAAGAAAATTTTGAAATTCTATACTCGAAAAAGGTGGGCCGTTGTCACTTACAGTTTGTTTTGGCAGACCAAATTGCGACCACACACTTCGTAGTACATTGATAACTGCTTGTGCTGTAGTTCTATTCATTCGGACTGCTTCTATCCACTTTGAGCAAGAATCTACAATAATTAAATAGGTCACACCACCTATAGGCCCTAAAAAATCCAAATGAAGCCTGGACCAAGGACGTGACGGCCAAGGCCATGAGCGTGGCACGTGTGCAGGCGGTGCGTCAGCTACAGCCGCACATACTACACACGAGCGACATGCCGCCTCCAGGGCTTCGTCAATTCCTGGCCACCACACGTAACTACGAGCTAGCGACTTAGTCTTTACTATTCCCATGTGTACCTCGTGAAGTTCTGAAATTACTCTTGTTCTACAAGACAACGGTATAACTACACGATGACCCCACATAACACAACCCAATTCGCTGTATAATTCGTTTTTTCTATTAAAATATGGTTTCAGTTCTTTTATTTCCACCTCCGATGGCCAACCATCCATTATATAGCTTAAAACGCGGCCTAAAAGTGGGTCATGTTTTGTTTCTTTTTTAAGTACATTATAATCAAGCGATAGGGCTTCAGTCGCAAAGTGCAAATATGTTTGCTCTGGTAAGATCTCCTCTTCAGCTGCTGTTTCCCTTTTTTGTGAGTCAATTAAACGTGAGAGACAATCAGCAGTGTTTTTGTCCGTTTTGACATACTCTATTGAAAAATCATAAGCTGATAATTTTATTGCCCAGCGTTGTAATCGGCTTGCTGCCGCGCTAGGAATACCTACATTAGGCCCAAAAATACTAACAAGCGGTTTGTGATCAGTCCGAAGTACGAACTTCCTCCCGTAAAGGTACTGATGGAATTTCTCAATAGCGAATACAATTGCCAAGGCCTCCTTGTGAATTTGACTGTAGTGTAGCTCATGAGTCGTGAGTGAGCGCGAAGCATACGCAACGACACGCTCCTCACCTCCTGATTCGCGCTGTGCCAGCACGGCGCCTATCCCACGCGCGCTTGCGTCTACTGTTAATACCGAATCCTTACCCATATCAAAATGTACTAGCGCTTTTGTGCTGCACAAATGATTTTTAATTTGAATAAATGCTGAATTTTGTTCAGTTCCCCATTTCCAATGCCTACCCTTTTTTAAGAGTTGGTACAGAGGCGACAACTGCATACTCAAGTTTTTTATGAACTTCCCATAAAAAGTTACCATTCCTAGAAATGATTTTAATTCTGTGACACTGTTTGGATGAGGCATGGTTGCAATAGCTTTAACTTTGTCGGGGTCTACCCTTACCCCATCCTTATCAATAATAAACCCTAAGTATTTAACTTCGTCTGCGAAAAATTCACATTTACTTTTTTTTATTTTTAAGCCGTTTGCTTCTAAAGTTTGCAACACTTCCTTTACTGACTTTAAATGGTTAGCCAAATCTTTATTCTTAATTAAAATATCATCAAAAAAAACTATTACATTTGGATTATCCTTGAACATATTTACCATTAATTTTTGAAATATACCTGGGCTTGAGGATAACCCATAAACTAAACGATTATACTTAAATAGTCCCCTGTGTGTGTTGATAACTGTATAATTTCTAGACGGTTCTGCTAAAAGTACCTGGTTATAGGCTTGGGATAGATCTAATTTTGTAAAAAAGACATTCCCGCTAAGGTTACTAAATAAGTCTTCCATTTTTGGAATCGGAAATCTGTCAATTGCTAAAACTTTGTTCAGGGTTACCTTATAATCAGCACATATTCTTATGCCACCATCCGCTTTACGTACCACGACTAGTGGCGTGGCCCAGTCAGAATGGTCCACCGGTTCAATGACCCCAGTTTTCAGCATGGCATCCAGCTCGGCATCAACGCGCTCGCGTAGTGCATATGGCAGAGGCCGCGCGCGACAAAATGTGGGCACCGCTCCGTCCTGCACATGTAGCTCTGCCATACCTCCCATAAATTTCCCCAATGTGCCGTCAAATAGGGATTCATGCCTGGAAATAATTTCATTGATTATTTTTTTCTTATTAAATGTGCAATGACCTATCTTCTGATCGACTAGCAAATGGCATTTAGATATGTTAATAGGTATATTCAGCTCAGCTAACCATTGCCGTCCCAATAAGTTTGAGGAGCCTTTGTCCAAAACATACAGATCTAATGTTTTAATTACACCATTATAGCTAACACATGTTTCTATGAAACCTATTGGTTGAATAGTTGAGCCATCATAGAACTTTATGTTCAAATTACATTTATTCAAGTGCAAGTTGCTGAACAATTCATTATATACACTTTTACTGATACAGGATAGGGCTGACCCTGTATCTATCTCCATATTTAGTAAATTATTTTGTACCTGAACAGTTATACACACCGGTTTGTATTTGCTCAATGACATTTGGTGCATGGGCTCCTCATCTTCTTCCTCCTCATCCACGTTTCCTTTGCAACCGTTGCCTTCTTCATCCAATGAATACAAAGTAGCACCTTCCCGGCTACCTCGGGTGCTGCGCTGCCCGCGCCCTGCTCGCCTCCTCGTTGTGCGTCCGCTCGTACCACGGCTGCTTCCGCGCCCTCCACGGTTGGCTTTGTTGTGTTGACTATCGGCCGATCCCGCCGACTTACTCCGTCTGGTCTCATTGTACCCCGGGCACATCCTTCGCAAGTGGCCTACTTCGTGACACCCACTGCATACGAACTTTTTATATTTGCAGTCGTTCGCTTTGTGTCGATTATCACCACACTTCGGACACTCTTCAAATTTGTTCAAGTTTTCCGTTGCTTCCGTACTACGCTCCACAGAAATGGCGTCACGTTCCGCGGCCTCTAATGACAGCGCTAAGCTGACCGCTCGATTGTATGTGAGATCTTCTTCAGCGAACAGCCTTTGCCGGATTATATCGCTCTTTAAGCCACAAACCAACTGGTCACGTAAGTTTTCATCTAACGTCGTCTTAAAATTACAGTGTTTCGACAACTTTTTAAGTTGTGTGACATATTCCGCAACCGATTCTTCCGTTTGCTGTCGCCGCTGCCGGAACCTAAACCTCTCGGCTAATATTGATGGTGTTGGCTGCAGGTGGGCAGCCAATAACTCCACTGCTCTATTAAGCGTCAATTCAGCGGGTTTAAGTGGACTCGCCAATGAAGATAGGAGCTCATAGGCCTCCTCACCCATCATCGAGATTAGCGTCGGCAGTTTGAGCTCTGGCTTCACGTTGTTAACCAAAAAGTACATTTCTAGTCGCTCAACATAAGCGGACCAGTTTCCTGTTGAAACGTTGAACTCACGTACCTGACCCACCGACATTTTATTCGGTTTTGCGCTGTAATCTTATTTTTAATTTTCCTCGTCGCCACTGTTAAATAAAAGGCGTGCGCTCGGTACAACATTTATTGTTCGAAGGGGAGAGACAACATAGCGTGGCTAGAAGAGAGTCATAGAGTTATTCTCTATGACCTTACTCTATTATGGCGAGTACACACACAAAACGAGATAAAGAGCTTTCTCGTGCTTGTCATGTTAGCCCTGCTGGTCCCAGGTGACAACTCCACGAGGACTACTTTGACGGAGAAAACATTCAACGATTTTGATGAGTACAAAAAAGTGTTTTTTTCTTCTTGGAAAATTACATTACCGAAAAAAGAAGAGGAGTGGATTAATGGCTACTGTGACTGGCCAGATTTTCACCGCAAGTATTCTTGCAAGCATTTGGTGGGTCTGGCTATCGGGATGAAACATGCATTTCCGCCGCCAGAAGCAAAAACACAAAAAATTGGTGTAAAGAGGAAGCGTGGGAGACCAGGTAAAGCGCAACCTGCGCTGGTTATTCAGTGACAAATAACAATGTTATTCATTATTTGATTGCCTTACATTATTGTAACTTAGGACATAAGTACAATTATACTTAACATAAAAACCTATGCTACTGCCATTAAAATTATCTGATTTACAAATAAAATAGTTGTTTGGTTTTAATTTTCCCTAAGGTGTGTCCAAACACAAACAAACACAGAGTTGCAGATGTTTGTTTATGATAACAATATTTTTTGTATGTTCATTTGGGTAGGTATAATAGTCAATTACTTATGGTAACATTATAAATAGATAGGCGAATACATGAAATTAGAGCTTTCATTGACCATTATTTGATGACAATAATAAGGAAATTTTATGTTCAAATATAGTAGATTCACTTATCAATTACTTATGCTAAAGTATAAAAATAAAGGTGACTATGAAATTAGAGTACGTTAATATTATTTTATAGATGAAGTTGATACACTTATTAGAAGCTGGCAATGAGTAGACATATCACAAATTTAGTTGCTTAAGAATTATCACCATGTTGCGTCATATTAACAGTAGCTTGTTTTACAATATATGGTCGTTTATAAACCATTTATTAGACGCTAAAAGTTCGTCGCTGACCTATTAATTCATTAGACAACTAAATATATTTGCAGACGAGAATGACATTTTAAAGAAGCTGCCTTAATTTAGGAATGGGCGATACAAATCGTATATACACTCGAGAGCAATGAATCCGGGTCACTTAAAGAATCCTAAAAATCTCGGAAACTAAAAATGCTAGGTTAATGCAATAAATTGTATTTAATCGACAATGTAATACTCTTTAAATGAAGGTATTAAAACTTCTTAGTTATTGTAAAGTTATATCATAAAAAAATCAAATTTGAAAAAGGGCCACTTTCGAAGATGGAACTACGAAATTACAGCATTTGGTTTTGCTTTTGTTTGTAATCTGTCATTTATGTGGGTACATAAACCATGTTGATAGTGCTCTATATTCATTATTCAAGCTGAAATTATGTTGCTTACGCCTGAAGAATGCACCAGAATACTTACAATGCTGGAAACCGGCCGGAGTCAGCGCGATACAGCCAGGACTGTCGGTGTGTCGCTGTCAACAGTACAAAGAGTTCTCCGACGTTACGAAGAAACTGGTTCTAACCTACGCAGACCAGGAACGGGCAGAACCAGGTGTACCACAGCACGAGAAGACCGATACTTGGTGAACACCATGCTTCGAAATCGCTTTCTTACAGGAACTGAACTCACAAATCAGTTTCGACGCCTCGGAGGAAGTAACCCAAGTGCATGGACAGTAAGACGTCGGCTTGCTGAATCTAACTTAAAACCCCTTAGACCTGCAAACGGCCCTAAACTGGAGCGTGGGCATCGTATTTCAAGACTAAGATATGCCCAGAGCCACGTAAATTGGAGTATTGAAGATTGGTCAAAAGTTATGTTCTCCGACGAATCAATATGCTCTACAAACACGATGGAAGACACAGAGTGTATCGAAGACCAGGGGAAAGATTCAAGCAAGCATGCATCGAAGAAAAAGTAGCCTACGGTGGTGGGTCTGTACTTGTGTGGGCCGGAATTTCTTCTGAAAGTCGCACAGAGCTGGTGATCATAGAAAACGGCTCTTTAACTAGCGAAAGATATGTGGAAGAAATCCTCAATGATCACGTTGGTCCATTTATGGTCAATTTAGGTGAGGATGCTATATTTATGCATGACAATGCCCGACCTCATACAGGTAGGATTGTGAATGACTACCTTCAAGAGATGAACATTACTCGTATGGAGTGGCCAGCGCGCAGCCCGGATATCAACCCGATCGAGCATGCTTGGGACGAGCTAGGCAGATGCGTAAAACAACGAAACCCTCCCCCAATCACGCTTCGTGAACTCAAAATTGCTCTCACAGAGGAATGGGAGAATATTCCCCAAAATCGTATAAGGAACTTGGTGTACAGCATGCCAAACCGCGTAAACGCAGTAATGGAAGCACGAGGAGGCAATACGAAGTATTAAAATTCAAGAAAATCGTAATAAAGTTCAAAAATTTCATGTTTCCTATTTTTGTTTTAAGGAGAGATCAGCAGTTTTTTTCTTTATGTAATTTTGTGTTAATAAAATGTATGGTGACTCATATTTTTTTTACTTTCATTTAAGGAGTATTACATTGTCTATTAAATACAATTTATTGCATTAACCTATCATTTTTAGTTTCCGAGATTTTTAACATTCTTTAAGTAACCCGGATTCATTGCTCTCGAGTGTAGATACAATACCTATGTATCGGTACAATATCCAATACCTATATATCGGACGGCACTGAATTTATATATCAGGTATCCGCGTACCTATGCGTTGATGTTGGTATGATGAGTCACAAAACATAAACACCATACAATATCGGTATCGCACTATGATATTCGGTTCAAACTGATATTGTGATTCGGGTATTCGGGTACGCGACGATTGTTCGATGCGCGCGGGAGTGATATAGCTATAGGTGAACGAGCAAAAGAGAAAGAGAGATACGCTAATGTGTAATACTAATTTTAAACACTATTTACAGGAGCATAGAGTTTAATACCGAATACATTATTTTCTAAACACTTGTAAACAGGAAACCATAATTAGACGTCAAAGGATTTTAAATCCTAAGGTATTTTCAATAAAAAATAGTTTTGAATTAATTTTACATGACCCTTGACCTTAACCGTGATTGTGCTCTGTTGACAGTTGTATTCCTGTTCTATTTTTAGTTTCGTTTCGCGTCACGTTAGCTGCAGGTGACCGAATTTCTCTGCTTGCTTTCTTTACTTATTAAAGTTAAAGTGCGTAATTGTTTGGTTTGTGTACTTAATAGATTGAGGAATAATATTCACGTTGTGTATTAATTAAATAGTGTAAATAGTAGGTATTTGATTTTTAAAAAAACTTGTTAGTGACTAAGTTAGTGTATAAAAATAACAAATATGAATCGTCCAAATACGAGCATATTATGGGACTATTTCGACAAAAACAATATCGTCGACAAAAAAGCTAAAAGTCTAATTTGTTGCGAAATATACAGCTACAAGGGCTTAACACGAAACCTTAAGGCCCATTTAAAAAAAAAAAAACACTTAGATGCTTTTACGACAGTGGCCAGGGCACAGCAAGATTCTAGATCGATTCAGCAAAATCAAGGACAACTATTTTTTGTACAGACAGCTGATAGCGATTCTTCTGTCGGTACGTCATCGTCAGTTGTGAGTGCTTCTCCCAGTACGTCAACATCCGCATCCGTTGCTAGTCTTCCTATAACACAGACACTAAGGCAACAGACAATAGTAAGATATGGAAATACCAAAAAAAAATCGAACGAAATGAAAAAACAAATTAATCGAGATTTAATGGATTTGTTTATCGACAGCTATCAACCGTTCTCTTTGGTTGAAGAGCATTCAAAAAGTTTGCACGGTGGATTCCTGGCTACCAACTGCCAAGTAGGAAAACAATTTCCACTACCATGTTGGCATCTTTATATGACCAAACCAAAGCTGAATTAAAAATAAAATTAGGCCCGGAATGCAATTATTCCGTATGTCTCACAACCGACTTATGGACTTCGAGATCCAACGAGTCGTACATAGCCGTTACTGGTCACTATATGACAGACGATTTCGAGCTAAAATGTATACTATTAGATTGTCGTAATTTTCAAGACTCCCATACGAGTGAAAATATACAAGAAATGCTAGTTAATATTGTGGCCGAATGGGGACTAACCAATAAAATCAATTTCGCGGTGTCAGATAACGCAGCTAACATCCAAAAGGCCATCAATAATATCGGATGGAAGCATTATGGCTGTTACGGCCACTCCCTAAATTTAATAGTGCAAGATGCCGTTACTACTATTCAGCCTGTATTGGAAAAAGTTAAAAAAAATGTTAGGCATTATAAAACAAGTAGCACGGCGTTGGAGAAACTATTGAGGCCCCAAACGGACGACAAGGCGGACTGTATCCCAAAACGTCTAATACAGGAAGTACCCACGCGATGGAACTCAAGTTTCCATATGGTTAGGCGTTTCGTAGAACTGGAGCAGTATTTGAGGGCCACAATGGCGATTTAAAAAAAAGATTTACCCATCATCACAAACGAAGAGTGGTTGTTGCTATCCGAACTAACAAAAAATTTACAGCCGTTTGATCAAGCCACAGAAACAATCAGTGGTGAAAAATACATGACTGGGAGCTTAGTCATCGTAATGACACGCTGCCTTCTAACGGCCTGTGATAAATTTTTAATAGAGCCATTCTATGAAGCGACAAAAGATGTCATATATCGCCTGAGAACAGGGCTGGTGACAAGATTCGGTCTTGTTGAAAGAAGCAGAACATTCTCTACATGCACGTTCCTAGATCCCAGATACAAATTATCTGTATTTGGCGATCAGAATGAGGCTAGAAATACCAAAAGCCACGTGCAGGAAATGCTAGTTGCGATGATTGCTGAAGAAAGTGCTCAAGAACAGTCGTCGTCTCTTCCGTCAGCATCGGCCGGTAGCAGCAACACTGTTGATGGATTTCGACTATACTTCATGAAATTATAGGTCAAAGGCAACACCCAGTTGGTACTCCTTTGTCGAAGGCCATTAAAGAGATCGACACGTCCATTAATGACGATCCGCTGCCAACCTTCCACGGAGACAAATGGAGCTGTCCTCTCGAGTGGTGGCGTGTCCACAAATTTACCTACCCGCATCTCGCCAAACTTGTCCAAAATTATGCAAATACACACATCAACACGGTCTAGGGATATTTTTTAAAAAGCGAATTACTATCAATGTGTTAATTATTTATATGACATGTATATATTTAAAAGATACGTTATTTAATATTCTACCATTTTTTAATAATGGTTAAGGTACTTAGATTAAAATTTCAGGATTTTATGGAAAAAAAATGAAGCATAGACGGAAACCGTATATGAATTAACTTTTAATTTGTGAGTAAAAACTGAAAAAAATAGAAAAATCATTTAATTTGTGTTTATAAACTTGAATTTAGTAGTCTGAAAAAGCGCCCATGATGTTCATAACACATCGGCAACGATTCGGCATGCTCAGAACAAGGTTGTCAATGTCTTGCTGCGGAATATTGTCCCATGTCCTTCTGAGGTGCGCAAAAAGTTGATCTTCTGTAGCCAGATTTTCAGGAACTTCCTTCAGAGCTCTTCTTTGCAGCATATCCTACGCATGCTCAATGGGATTTAGATCTGGCGATTGAGCAGGCCAGTCTAAGGCCCTAACATTATGTGTATGTAACCAAGCTGCTACCGTTCTCGCCGTGTGTGCCCGGGCATTGTCGTGCATGAGCAGGAAATCTTGCCCCATTTGTGTTCTGTGGGGCAAGATTACGGGCCCCAGCACCTGTTGGACGTATCGTTCTGCCGTCATATTGCCCCGCACCCAAACGAGATCCGTCCGTCCTCCAAGACGAATTCCTGCCCAAACCATAATTGTTCCTCCTTGGTATGGGTGAACTTCCTGAGGGTTCTGGAGACGGCTCCATCGTCCAGGAACTCGCCAAACACGCGTCCTTCGTGAATCTGGATGGAAGCCGAACCTGGATTCATCCGTGAACAGCACATTGGACCATTGCTCACGGCCCCAGTCCACGTGGTTCCGAACCCATTCTAATCGTCATCCACGATTGCCTCTCCGTAAAGGTGGGACCCGGAGTGGTCTACGAGAGCGTAGATTGCTTTCATGCAGTCGCCTTCTTACAGTTTGGTCACTCACAAGCACTTGGTGTTCCACTCGCAGCCTTTGGACCAATTGAGTCGCCGTTGCATTTGGTTGAGCTCGCGCAGTAATTTGCAAAAATCGGTCTTGTCTGGGGGTAGTGATGCGACTTGGCCCCCGGTGCCTCTCCACTACTTCACCTGTGGCACGATAGCGTGTCCACAATCTTGAAATTACATTTTGATGGGTCCCTATGGCCTCAGCAACATTACGCTGAACAGATCCAGCTTCCAGCATTCCCACAGCTCGTAACATCTCCGCCCTCGTCAAATGTCGGCGTTGCATGGCTACAATACCTCAATTTTAACTTTATCTTTCGTTTAAAAATGAAAAAAAACTGTAACTAAACGTAATTCGTATTGTTTTCTAAATTTCGCACAAATGAAAATTCCCTCTCCTATACATCAAGACATTTTTATGCCACCGAAACAAAAGAATTTTCAAAAATTTTAATTTGGATTTAGTCTGAGATAAATTACAAACAAATCGGTGTATAAAAGATTCCAATGCGGCCAGTACTTTACGAGTGATTTAATTGAGTATGAAATATCCCTAGACCGTGTTGATGTGTGTATCATGGCCTCATCTGTTCCCTGTGAACGAATCTTTAGCAAAACGGGCCTCATCACAAAAGGTCAAGCAACTGACTTTTTTAAACGTTAACTTAGACAGAAAAAGGTTTCTAAATTATAACTAAAAACAGAAAAAAAAAGTATTTGTAAATAATTGAAAATATGTATATATTATGAATGAACTTTTAAATACGCCTGCCTTACATCATACCTTCATTTATTGACAGTTTTCATAAGATTCGCATTAGTAATGCAGTCAGTCCTAAGCCTGAGAAAAGTATGAAGGAAAGTTCATTTCACCGATTAATATTTTAAAATGATAAAAATATATCTGAAAAACCCAAAACGACTGTACTAGTTTCATTATTGAGTGCCATATTATCAACACTACAAAAATACATTCACTGATTTCGAGTATACAGTTACAAATAAAATATAATTATATACATATATCGAACAAAACCGAAACCTAAAAGTCACAGTATCTTACGTAGCAGTTTCGTTTCAGATTTCCACACAGATTCAGCCAATATATAGATATTGAAATATATAGATGCGATATCCGATATTCAAAACCGATACATAGGTTCGATTTGATACAGAGTAAAACCGATATTACCCATGCCTACCTTAATTAGCACCCGTTTTAAATATATCTATCTCGCTCTCACAAATATGGCAAAGCAAACGTCAAAATATTATTGTAATTTTCAACAAATTAACATTTCTGGCTGTACTTACGAGTGGTAGGTAATCCATGTCTTATTTTTCTTTCTTGCATTACCGTAAAACCGGCCATCATTGCCCTTGGCGGATATCTTTGCCCGAACACGAAAAATAACTAAAATCTTGAATTGTAAATAAATTTAAATAGCTGGCAACATTATTTAATCTTTAGGGTAAATTTGAATATTTTTCTGACAACACTAAATATTAGTTACTTTGCTAAGTTCACTCAGTTGTCGGCGTGACATGTTAAAAGTAGGACTAGTGTGAGGTGGTGCCAAAATCTTGTTTTACGTTTTTACACACTGACAGCGTACGACATCTCTCAGGTAAGTTATTTCAATATTCGAGTAATAATAAGTACCAAGCTTCATTTCTATGCTAGTTTGAGACCATTAAAACATAAAATCTTCTAGATAATGCAGTGGGCAATGATTCCCGAACTTGCGTGAACATAGGAGTGACAACATTGCCCACTGCAAAAATCGTGTTAGGGGTGGCACCCATTATATCTAGTATTTTTAACCGACTTCAAAAAAAGGAGGTTATCAATTCGACCCGTATCTATGTAATATTTCCAGAACTGCCCAGTTTTCGTATATGTTAGTGTATATCAGCGTCTGAACAAATGTGCCAAATTTCAACCAACAAATAGCAACCAGGTACATTTAGTCTGTTTGTTTGCAGTATGGGAAAGCCTATGAAAAGAAATCGCAGAGTCCTCGGGTCCCGTCCCTATAAAAATTATTCAGAGGAGATGTTGCATCTCGCGGTAGAAAATGTTAAAGAAAATAGGATGTCCTCGAGATCAGCAGAAAAAACGTTTGGTATACCTAGGCGCACCATCCTAAACAAAGTGAAAGAGTACCATAACAAAAATGTCGGAACTCCTACTCGGCTCTCTTTGGAAGAGGAAAAGAATATTGTTCAAGCATTGATTGCAGCCGGTGAATATGGTTGCCCACTAACGAAACTTGATTTACGTTTGACTGTTTTTGAATATTTAAAGAAAAATAATCGTGAAAATGTATTTGATGGAAAACCACCTGGCAAGGACTGGGTTACAAGTTTTCTCAACCGACATGCAGATGAACTTTCTGTTAGAAGTACGCAAAATATCAAAACAGCGCGGGCTCAAAAAAGTGCAAATGATTTTTTAACATATTTTCAGAACTTGGAAGAAACTGTTAGAGATGTTCCTCCATCTAACATTTTAAATCTAGATGAAACTAATCTAAGTGACGACCCAGGTAATTCTAAGTGTATATTTCGCAGGGGTGTGAAATATCCTGAACGGGTCCTTAATTCTTCAAAAGGCGCCATTTCGTTGATGTTTTCTGCGGCAGCAAACGGTACTAGTCTATCTCCTTATGTGGTATATAAGGCAGAGAATTTATATTCAGAATGGATTCAAGGTGGCCCTCGTGGTACAAGATACAACCGAACGTCATCTGGTTGGTTTGACTCGACAATATTTGAAGATTATTTTAAAACGGTTGTATTGACATGGGCGGAGGGTTTGACTGGAAGAAAAGTGGTCATATGTGACAACTTGTCCAGTCACTTAAGTTTAGGCGTCATTAAGCTATGTCAGGATCACAACATTTCATTTGTGTTTATCCCTTCTAATTCCACACATCTTACCCAGCCACTTGACGTGGCTTTTTTTGCGCCTCTTAAAAAAGCCTGGCGTAAGATCTTATTACAGTACAAAATGGAAAACCCGAATCAAACGGCACTCAACAAAAACCACTTCTCAAAGTTGCTTACGCAATTGATTAAAGAAATTGAAATTAACGAGGCGAAAAACATAAAAAGTGGCTTTAGAGCCACTGGGATATACCCTTATAATCCACGCGAAGTTTTAAAAAAGCTTCCAGAATATGCCGAAGAATTGGGAAATACTTATAACATTGACAACGCTTTATTAGAATATCTGAAAACCAATAGAAAACCTAAACCATTGACATCTAACAAAAATAAGAAAGTCATGGTGGAACCCGGGAAATCAGTGACGATTGATGATTTTCAAAATCAGACTAAAGACATCGAAAAACGTCCCGCAAAGAAAAAATCTGCTTTAACAACAAGTAACACTGTTACAAAAACTAAAAATCAAATGTTGAACATTACTCCTTCAACGGCAAGTGTCAGCAAAGAGGACCAGGATTTAGATAATTTTGAAAACGAATTAGACTTTTCTGACAACTTCTCCTTATCATTGTTGGCAGACAGAAATAGCGACGACCAAAATGATGAAATTGAGGATATGATGCGAAGTAATGAAGAATACGATATGAACACACAAGAAACAGAAGATGAGATTTTACCAGCTTGTATTAAAATGGACATATTAGACGAGAAAAATGGAACTTTTCTCTCAAAGATTAAAAATACATCACGTGAAATAAATGTTTCAAGTGGTACCATCATTCGTGAATCCGCTCGGACTAATATTATTTTGCATCCTAAAAGTCATAATTCATGTAAAGAAAACACTAACGCATTGAAGACAAAAAAACCAAAGATTGTATCTTGTGTTTATATACCGGCCACAAAAAGTTCTTCAAAAAATATTATATTCGACAGCAATTATAATAAAGAAAACATGTTACCTGAAACTAGACAAACGACAGAGAAACAAAATGATCACAAAATATCGACAAAAGTGGGAAAAAATAAAGAACCAAAAGCATACAATGTTAAGCAGCAAGCGAAAAATAAAAATAGCAATGATTATAAGGTTTGTAAAGAAAAAAATATGAAAGGACTTAAAATTAAAGGCAAAGGAAAGAAGAGTGTGACACGAAAATACAGTGAATCAAGCAACAGTGACGTCAACATGAGTATCCACAGTGATTCAGATATATGCGGGATTGCTTCCGATCAAGATGAGCCAGGTTTTCTTTCAGGAGCTGACGATTCTATACTATCTGCAGGTACAAAGAACAAAGAAACACTTGGAAAGGTGGAGATTATCACAAAAACAGATCCTATATTAAGTTTGAATGAACCACCAGTAGGGGATCATTGTTCAGTACCAAGGCCCTCGACTAGTTTAAAATACGAAGAAGTTTCCGTAGACTGCAAAGTGGGCGAGTATGTTTTGGTTAGGTACTTTTTTACTAAAAAAGTTGATTATTACGTAGGTATAATTTTGGAAAAGCCAAGAAATGGTAAGGTCAAAATATCTTTTTTAAGAAAAGTTGGCAAAAATGACAACTCAAAATTTGTTAAAGTAAAATCTCAAGATATTGAACTAATAGACTGTAAGAATATTGTCAAGACTGTTGAATTACTAGCAATTAATAATGCCGAAACTGATTTTGTACTTGCTGATGACGACGATTACGTTTATTTTGATTATTAATAATGATTACCTAATTATAGAAGTTATACCTATTGAAAGTTCCTACTTATTAAGTTCCTATTGTTTGTGTACCTAATAATAGATATTGTGCAGTAGTTTGTAACAATTTAAGTACGTGCCTAATAAGGGTAAACTCATTTTTAATTATTTTTTGGTATGAACAGCCAAAGGACAATGGGCAGATTGGGACCACCCTCCAATAGCAATAAGATGTATGTCATTGGATAGGTATTTTCATTAGGAACAACAATTGTTATGACAGTTTTGCTGTTATAGCTGTCCGTTCGGAGTTATGAGATTTATTAGCTCAGATAAATAAATATATATATATTTTTTATATATGTTTAGTATTTTATACCCATGTGCCTTCGTCTCGCTTACACACGCGAGCCCTCCCCTCCAAAGTAGTCACGTGGAGCGCGCGCGGCGCAGGCGCACGTTGCCACCCTTATCAGTAGTCAGTCGTTCGTTGGTTTTGTTGCACGTCAGTTATCGTTTGGTTCCGTTTTTTCACTCGCTTCTTTCTAACGACTTGACCTGGCATTCTTCTTGGACACTGATATCGCTCAACTTTTTGAATTTGGCTATCACACTGGACTTTTGAATTGCATATCGATCGGATAAGATGGAAGATCATCGAAACTGTGTTATGTGTCGGCGAGGCCTGTATCGCAGAAGATATCAGCAACACGTTCTATCTGATAATCTCCCAAGAGCGCGACCAGAGGTTGCTGCATATATACAACAACATGCAGTTTTAGAGGTAAGTGTATTGTACTTATTTATTGATATTTTTCTAGAGTCATAATCGATTAGAACAAAGGGACAACTTATTTTAAGCCATTCTTACTCATTAAAATAAAATCACGTTTTACGTGTTAAATGTGGTATTGTATGTTTTTCGTGGTTAGATATGTCAAAATAAACTAAAAGAACACTTTTAACCCGTAAAATATCGTTTTAGTTTTAAGAAAGCCGATAATAATTAACTGATACGTCGGGCCAAAAATGTCAATGGTTACAGGAATGTGCAATGCAGTGCACAAACAAATTCCTTTATCGGCAACAATAGCTGACTGCGCATATGTGTTTGATGAGTCACTGTGACCCTCATTGTTTAGCCTCCTTACAAGATAATACAGACAACGGAGACTCTGATAAGGACGAAAGAATTATGTATTTATATTATTTTATATTTAAGTAACACAGATGAGTTAACACTCATATCTCAGTTAATATCAATATATTTACCTCGTCATACTTCTATTATTCTTACGCACATCGCTATGCTGCTCCATAAGACTCGCAAGTGCGAGGGAGATAAACATAGAGAATTGATTTATAGCCCGACGACTCGGTTATTAACGCGATGAGTGGCATTTCCGGTATCAGGCTAAAACTAATATTAACCACCCTTAATAAAAGTTACAAAAATCTTTAAAATAATGTGTTATTATAATAGTTTTTTTTTTTTACATTACAAGTGGTATGCGACAACACACGAAGCGTGTGCCATAGGTGCTGGCAGATAGCAGCAAATGCCGCCAGACCACCTGTTGTAGTAGAAGTGCCAGAAGCTCCTGAAGAGAATGAACAGAATGTTCGTGTACTTCATGTTCCTGATTACGTCAGAGCGCCAAATAATCACAGGCACTGTATTTTTAACATCTGTGCTAATAACACCCGACACAGAATACCAGAGTCTATTAAAATTCACATCTTTTGTGAACACAAGCTATACATACCCGATGGCGCCAGAGTATGTAGAGAACATCTGGAAAGCAATAATTGGAATGAGCTGCCTGATTTTTGTAACACAACTCATAATTTTACTGCTATCCAGTTCAATGATGTTTGTGACATGCTACGAACAGCTCTTCAACGTGGTTCGAGGTTCGATTTTAGAATTCGTGGAGCCCTGACCAACGTAGAAATGCATTTTTGGGTTGGTCTTAATGGAGACCAGTTCGATGCCATTTTAGAGCAAACTCCATCACTGAGCGAGAGATCCAATGATCCAAGAACTGCGTTAGCTACATTGTTGGTAAAACTTCGCACGGGGGATTCAAACGAAAGGCTTGCGACATTATTTAATATGTCAAGAAGAAAACTTGAACGACATTTAGCTGTTGCTCGTGAATGCCTAACTAATGAATACGTTATACTACACTTAGGATTGGATCACATAGACAGAGAAAATATTTTGGCGAGAAACCTAATGATACCAAAAAACCTCTATGGAAATGCAGAAAATAGCAAACTCATACTCATATGTGATGGAACCTACATATATATTAACAAAAGTAGCAATTTCTTATTTCAACGACTAACATACAGCTTGCATAAGTATCAAAACTTGTTAAAGCCATTTTTAATCGTTGCCTCAGATGGCTACATTATTGATGTAGTGGGACCATTCGCCGCTACGAAAACTGACGCGCAAATCATGCAAGATATCATGAATGACGAAGAACACCCTTTACATTTTTTACTACAAGAAAATGATGTATTTATCTTGGACCGTGGATTTAGGGATGCTTTGGAGTCTATAGAAGCTTGCGGTTATGAATACTACGTGCCACCAACTAAAGATCGTCGTGAGACACAACTAACTACAGAACAAGCAAATGAAGCTCGGGCTGTAACAATGTGCCGATGGGTAGTGGAAGTGGTAAACGGCCGATTTAAACGTGATTTCAAGCTTTTGCGGCAAAAGTATTTTAATAGAGCGCTGCCTCACATGTTCATCGATTTCCGAATTGCTGCAGCCATTATAAACCACTTCCACGTACCCATCGAAGACAGCGTCCACGCAGAAGATTTTTTAAATCATATAAGACGTAAAGTTGATACACCAAACCTTCTGTATACATATGTAGATAGAAAGCGCTTGAATAACCGTAGGGCAGATTTTCAACGGCTGGAAGCTAATGTACTAGAAAACTTTCCAAGGCTCACCGAAAACCAAATAATTCTATTAGCATTGGGTACATACCAGTTAAAACTGGCTCGAAGTTATTGCAGCGAGCATCTGCAGAACGGCTTATACACTATAGAAACATATAGGGAAAATCAGTTAGATGATTTGCCTGATTACGGTATTCAGGAAAATGTGTGGCTTTTGCGTGGACGCATTCAATCACGTCATGTAAGACAAAGGACATACAATTGTTATATATTAATAAACTACAGCCAAAATGAAGGCAACGATATAGTACAACACTATTGTACATGCTTATCTGGACGGCGAACGATGGGCACATGTGCACACATTATATCCATATTATGGTATTTAGGATATGCGATTCACGAAGGATTTAATACGCCTGCAATGTTCTTAAATGATGTAATTATAGATAGCCATTAACGCCATAGAGTTATTATAGATAACAGGGGAGCCCGGTAAAAAAAAGTAAGGGAGAGAGAGATATAAGGTACCGCGATCTTTTCTCACTTTTTAACGTCTCGTCTCGTCTTTTTGTAACCGTAATAATTGTTTATAATGTACAGCAATCAATCATGGAATTCAATTGTAATAATAAATATTTAAAAGATTATTAACGGTGTTATTACTTTCCCTTTAGAACAAATATTATTCTTTTGTTTTCATTATATCAGAACTTACAAGTCTTATAACTCCGAACGGACAGCTATAACAACAAAACTGTCATAACAATTGTTGTTCTAAATGAAAAGCCCTATCCAACGACATACATCTTATTGCTATTGGAGGGTGGTCCCAAGTTCCATACATTTTTGCCCATTCTCCTTTATGTTTTTATAGTTCCTATACTAAGACTGTTGTTAAAAGTAGGTAAATATTCTATTTTTACGTAACTTTTTTTTTGTAACAATTTAAGTACCTACCTAATAAGAGTTAACTCAGTTTTACCAACCAAAATGTTTTTATTGTTCCTATGTTACGACTGTTATTAAAAGTAAATACTATATTTTTACGTTACAAGGTCTGCCTGGCATGCGTTGCAATGATTATTTTTCTTTGTAATCTTTGTAACCATTTTTTTAAGATTTCTTTGTGAGATTTGTTTTAGAACCTTTAATATTAACATTTAGTATAGTAATACGTGCAATTTATAACTAGGTATTGTACCTGACTGATTTATTATTAATAAAAGAGTTTATATATATGCAGATTATTATTTGTTACATTAGTGTGTGACAACCCTAGCCCACCGTTGTAGTTTGTATGAAAAAGCAGCTGGTGTGTAGTGTAACATTGCCCACCTCAGTAAAATTAAAAAAATAACGTTTTTGATATATTGATCACGAAGGATGGCAACTTTGCATAATTCACTAAAACATACCTTATTTTCAAAGCTTTAGAGCTGATAGTTTTAGAGAAAATAAGGTTGAGCAATGTTGGACGGTGGTGCGTATAATTTTGCCCGGCTCTTTAATTGCCTTTTTCTAGGATTCTGTTAAAGCTAGAAGCTCCAAATTTTGTGATTTAAAGCCTTTAATAGTAATTGTTACCGTGGTATACTTGATTACGAGTTCTGGTGAATGTTTTTTTCATAATCTCAAAAATAAGTAAAAATGTGGGCAATGATGGCCGGTTTTACGGTATTAAAGCACTGTTTAGCTGCACAAGAAGTCATTTTGATGCGTATTTATTACAAAAAAACTGAAATTATTGAGCTATGTGATCTACGATGTTCCGTGCGCGACTGAGTGCCAACTACGGCCAATCCCGTAGTTGAGTAGGACCAGGGGCCCAAGTCTGCTATTTTTATAAATTCGTCATTCCAACACGATCCCATTGTCATTTTGCTAAAAGTTCGTAATCTGCTAAATTCATAATGGTCGATCATTGGTCGGTCAATGGTCTCGTAATAGAATTGTGTCATAGTGGCATTGTCGTATTGCCATTATTATAAAACCCGTTAGTAGAAATGATTTTCGAAAAACTACTACTACATTTGAACATTTATTCATGCCAATTTTATTAGTGTTATAAACAATCTGAAGTAGTAGGAAGTCCGTATATAATAGCACAAAAACTCACACATAACTCAATAATATTTTGTGTTTAGCTGTCAAAGTCAAATGTGGCATTACTGCTTACTGACGTTTATCTGTTTTTATTTCTAGCGGCCGGTGTTTTGACATGTATTTATTTTCATTTAGGTGTTTTATTTAGATTTTTGTTTGTTTATTTAAATTATATTTACTAGAGAAGATTATATTTACTGATTTAATACAAAATGGTGCTTATTGAGCAAATTTCGGCTCTAATTGATTACTTAGAAAACCACCAAGACCTGGCGCTTGGCCACTGCAGCCGCACCAATGAAGGGCGAAGTTTATCAAAACGACTTTGGATGGAGTGTATCGGTGGACTGCCCCAATAAAACGCCGGCAGAGTGGCCTAAATACAGTATAATTAGGTATGCATGATAAAATGTATCTTTATTGTAATTTTTGCACTTTTTTTTAGTTCTACAATGAATATAAAAGTAAAATATTAAAGAAAATTAAATCACAGAAGAGTGAAATAAGTGCAACAGGTAAGCAATACTTTCTTTTGGCAGCCTTGCAAAATTATAGTGGGAAACTATGACTTAACTAATAATTTTATAACTTGCATTTAAGGTGGCGGTCCTGCAAAAAAAAATTCATTAACTCCACTCCAAGAGCGCTTATATACTATATTAGGGCGAGATGTAGGAGAGCCACTTCCAGGTGTCCGACATAACCCACTCACTGTAAGCATTAGAACATTGGTTTTATCTTTTATCATTCTTAACTGTTGTATTGCACATTAAACTCAAACTCAAAGCATTTATTTCAATTAAACCATTTACAGGCACTTTTGAATTGTCAAGGAGTCAGTCAGTCAGAAATATGAAGCTAGTTGCCCATTCCAAAGCGTAGGTTCCTATGGAGAAGAACGGGCAAGAAACTCCACGGACACTCTTTTAAAAAAATTATATTCTTACAAAATATTGTTTTCATCATTCATGTTGAAATTATACATGTGAGAACAAGGGAAGTACTTCTAACTTGTTAACAAAACTAATATGTCACAGTTGTATATTATGTTTGTTTTATTTGCTTGCATATCTATATCACATTTTGTTGACTTGCTAGCTTTGTTTTTTTAACTGTATGTTTTTTTTTTTTTTTGTTAAATAGCCAACTATCATGCTTCCTGAAGTGGATGCTAGTCCTACTACTAGTACTCATTTTCAATTTGAGAACAATTCCTTCTCGTAAGTGGTACTAACTTGGTACTCTGTGCTTAATTTGCTTAGCTTTCATCATGTAACCTAAGTAACTAGTTTCTGAACTCTTTTGATAATATTTTTATGTTTACAGACTATTAGACAATTATGAAGTGCCTGTTACAATTGTCATAGATGAGCATGAGGAAAATGTACCAACACAAGCAATAGGGTATACTAAAACTTTCTGCAGATGGGTTTAAATAAATAGGATATCATGTAGACTAATGTCATTGTAATTGATTATTTTTCAGCTTAGAACAGGAAAATTTAGAAGGCCGGCCATCCACAATCAAACAGCCTCCAAAGCGACGCCGTCGCCAAAGATCTGCACGGCGTTACGCAGCGGAAGGTAAAGATCTTGCAATTATTTGTTTTGACCATTAACGCCGCACTCTAGGTCAAAATATGTCGCCTGATATATAATTTTTTTTTTTTATAGATAGAGACCATGGAGCTCTCGAAGCCGCTCAATCAAGGCTGGACGCTATTGAAACTAGGAACGCCGAGGCGAATTTAAAACATGCTCAGGCCATCAACAACTTAGCTGCAGCCATTGATAGACTGAGCTCCACCACAGAAAAAATGGTGGACCTTATAGGCCACTGTGTGCCAAAAAAGGTAATTACTAATTACTGTTGATTTACAAGTTCAGATTTCCACCTTTATGAAATGGTTTCACCCAAAATCGGAACTTCTACTCATTGTGTGTGCTACAAACATACCCACTATAAATAATAAGGAGTATTGAAAACAATATAATAAAAATTATAATAATTAATATAACCCCTCCAAGCTAAGCTTAAAAGTTTGTGTTAGGTGTAGGCTCACATTAGTAGTACATTGGCCAGAATTTGACATCTTGATTCTAACTGATACTAAGCGCTAGGTTACACATACTATATACGAAGTTGCAACTTTTGTTATTAAAGTTAATTTTACTTTCACAGAAACTCCGCAGAATTATGATGTCATCAGATTCTGAGTCCGACTAGTTTTCTGAAGTATGCAAGAGGTAATTTAGTCAAATTATTAAAAGATAAATGAAATCTATTTTAGGAGGAGTCTATGTCCAGCAGTGGATTCCAGATGGCTGTAATGTTAGATGAATAAATAAAACAGTGTTTAAAAAGAGTATTAATTTATTTTGAATCATATTTTGTGCAATACTGTGGATCTGTAACAAAGAGTTAAATCATTTTAATAATAATTAGAACATTTTCGTACTTCACTAGAATATTGAGGTGGGTTTACATTACATACCTACTAATTTAATTTATGCAGTTCTCCACAGTCTGTCAACAAGAGCCTGCTGCAGTGCCCGACCTTCAAGAAGATCCCTATTCACTTTTCGATGTTCTTGATAATTAGGTGCTGCATAATTATTTTCCTCCTAAATTAAAAGACTGATTAGTGATTAATGACATGGCTGTTATTATTTTTATTATATACTTAAGGGAAATTTGTGATTTGTTATCCAAATGAAGATCTTTTTATTCTGTACTAGCTGCGCCCCGCGGTTTCACCCGCGTAAGTTTCGATTCCGTGGAAATATCGGGATAAAAAGTAATAGCTGTTGACCGATTGCGATGAAACTTGATGGGTAGGTATATAGATGTTACCTTTTTAGGTGACAGTTGTGGGTAAAAAGGGTAAAAAAGAAAGAAAATAAAAATTAAATGTAATTACCTATAAAGAATCATTGCAAGGCTTCTCTGTAAACTATATTAGACGTGCTATTCGTCTGAAGCAAAATATATTGATTTTCCGGAGATCCCACGCGAGACAGGCTAACGTATAGTTGCCCATGAGAGAAGCACTCTTTTCTTAAGTCGATGCCGACCAGTGAAAATGTTTGTCCCTGGGACTTATTAATTGTTATAGCAAATGATACTTTAACCGGGAACTGAAGCCTCTTAAATGATATTGGCAAATCTGTCGGTATCATTGGAATACGCGGAATGTGTGCGAGCTGTCCGGCTGCGGGCCCGGTGATGATGGTGGCTACAATGATGTTGTCTCGAAGTTCTTTAATTAAAACTCTTGTACCATTACACAGGCTTGGAGGGTTTAAATTTCTTAATATCATTACGGGAATTCCAACTTTTAACTTTAGTACGTGTGGCGGCAGACCTGATGGATTTAATGAGTTTAAAAATTCTTGAGGGTAGTGTACAGTGTCTTCGATGTTGCACACTGTGTCGATGGACTTGTAGCATTTAATGTCTCCTGGTACTTTTTGTAGTATAATATCATTAATTTCATTAACTGAATCATTTCGTGGTGACACTATTGCTCTGGAACAAAGCCAATTGTAGTTCCTTGTAGGTAGATTGTCGATTTCGGGATAAACAGCATTAATAAGATCTTCTAAGCTGTGAACAATTTGACCTAGTCCATTATCTAATACTACTTGGTGGCAGTTTACATTTGTAGAAGGAAATTGTCCTTCTCCAAGTTTAAGCAACTTTTCTGGAAAGTTACTGTCATAATTGTTCGTTAGATGTGCTCTCATATTGGTGCGCAAATTGAGCCTTTGTATTAAATTCCATATAATAGACGATTTAAGGCAAGCCTTGACGATATCGGCACGTGTTCCCTTGGCGATAACAGGAAGTGTTTGCCTGAAATCTCCAGCAAAGACAAAAGTCACCCCGCCCATCACAGCACTTGAGTTACGAAGGTCTTTTAATGTCCGGTCTACTGCTTCAACATGAGCCCTATGACTCATGGTACATTCGTCCCATATTATGAGGGACGTATTTTGTATTAGGATTCCCAGAGGTCCATTTTTACGAATTGAGCATACTGACTGTTGCTCTAAAGATACAGTCAACGGTAATTTGAATGTTGAGTGGGCAGTTTTCCCGTTATGTAAAAGAGTTGCGGCAATTCCGGAAGAAGCAACTGCTAATGCTGTTTTTCCGGATTGCCGTACTTTAGCTAATATCATATTAGCAAGGAAAGTTTTACCTGTCCCACCAGGAGCGTCCAAAAAAAAAATGTTTCCTCTATTATTTTCTACGCTATTAATTATCGCATCATAAGCAATTTTTTGGTCCGCTACCAATTTTGATATATTTGAATTGACAAATTCAGACAACTCGTTAACATCATAGCATTGTAATTGTATAGTATCTACAGCATTTTGTGAGCGATTGGGAGTAGGTAAACCAAAATCTTTGAGGTATTTATCGTTTAGTTCTAAAAGTTTGTTCTCTATTTGAATTAAGCCTTCATTATATACATCACAGTCTTCTTCTCGCTGTTGAGCTCTGTGTCTTATATCTTGGCACAAATCGTCTTTGAAAGTTTCCCATAACTTGAGAGGTTCTGAGGGAAAACAAAATAATAATAACACTACAAATAACTCTCTCAGTTTCAACGGGCATTGTGAAATTGATGCTTCTCTTAACGTGATTTCCCATTGATCATCATTTTCCAATAAACCGCGGTCTCGACATGCGGCTTGGTAAGTTTCTTTTACAACTCCATTCACAGTTTTCAAATCCTGGAATGAAGTTGGACCTCGGATATGGTGCAGCAGTATTCTTAAATAAAAGCACTCTGACTGAGAAGGATGAATACCGTACACTCTTCCCAATGCTGAATCTCTTTTTATACCAGGGTGTCCGTCCACATCTTGTCCCCGCCTTCTTCTCGAAAATTTGTTGTTCGACCATGTGTAATAGTGAGGTACTTCGTGATATAGTAAAGTTTTAGCGAATTCGTCATTATTACACAGGTCAAAAAATGCTGTTAGTGTTGTTTTTGGCGGGTTATCGACTATCCGTTGTACATTTTCAGCTGAAAAGTAGACACGTTGTCCATTTTCTAAATGAACTGCTAAATGTACGACGGTAGGATTTCTATCGTGTATAGGAAATTCTAATAACCTCCACACGGCCTCAGATGTGCTGATGTAGCGGCCGTTCACGTAATTCTCAACCTCATTATGATCATTTCGAACACTGAAAGTTGCTTGATCAGAGCCTTTATTAATGTATTTGCATATATATTTTATGGCTTGTACGGAATGACAATATTCAATGTTTATATGGGCGTTGAAAGATCGACATAATATTGGAGAATAAGGAACTACCCATCTGTTGTCTATTGTAACCGCCCTACCTCGAATGTTTATGGTCGCAACTTGTCCACCGTTATTAATATCACGTCGTCGATAAACGGGATATCCATCCTCACCGGTCTGTGTTTCACTGACGAATCGCCGCGGATATTTTTTGGAACATATGCCGTTTTTCATACACGGTGACGTGACGTTTTCTTCGCCGCATGGCCCATGTATCATATTTTTAGTGACTATTTCAAACAGCGTTGGATCCTCCTCTTTATTGGGTAGTTCGGCAACTATCACGTTATCAATTTCATCGGGCTGTATTTTCCTTTCTAACCAAAACAACATATGACAGTGCGGCAAACCTCTTTTTTGCCACTCTACACTGAGCATATGACATTTAACTGTACCAAAAATCTCGTCTTTTGTAATCAATTTTACGATTTTTTTCATTTTTAAATGAAAGACTCTCGCTATTATATCATGACGGTCGAAGGACCGCTGGCTGGGAAAGAGTTCTTGCTTGATTTCTTCCCATTCCGGGTTGCAAGTAAAGGTTACAAACAAATCAGGTCTGCCATAATTCCGGACATAGGTCATTGCATCTTGCGTTTTCTCGTGAAGGTATCTCGGAGAGCCGGTAAAAGATGACGGTAATATGACATGCTGTCCGATATTTGCAGCATTCACATTTGTGTCTTGGTTTAAAGCATCTCTTAAATGGATATAGTCATCCGCTCTAAGTTTCCCTTGGTTGTGAGATATAAAATTTAACCTTTCTGAAATCATTTTTGCCATCATATCAACGCAGTACTGATTAAATAAATTTCTGTAAAAATGCAAAGAATTAAAACAGTTAGCCCTAATCATTAATCTGTAGGCATAGAATTGCATGCATGAAACGGTCTTATTTCTTGCAGAATTTTGCTGAGGGATAGTCAGATAGTAGCCATCTTCTCCTGTTATAAACATTAAAGGATATTGTAATGGATCATAGGCGCGGTGTAATTCAGATACCCTTTTTAGTTGGCCGTCTCTGCCATGCAGCACAATATCCCTGGGACCTTTTTCTTCGTCAACTAAGAGAACAGCCACCTCGTTTACAGTTGGAGCATTATATCTGCCTCGGTGTTCTGTCTGTGGTGTTCGATCTGAGTGAATAATTAATTTTAAATTCTCCGAAGAGTTGCGTTCAAAGTTATTTTTAAAACTTCGTACGTATATGTTGTGGCTATTCAAAGCGGTTTGTAATTCGTTAATTAAATCAATTTTTAGCGTTGGGGACATAGTTGACCGCAACGATAGCTGGTCTGCCTCTGAAATAAAATATATTTGCAAGAATTGCGGAGTTTGGCCTGATGGCGGTAGAAGGCTACCTATGAGATGATATACTTGTCCTTCTACTTTAAATGTGGGCATAAAATTTCCTTCTCTGATTTCTTTTGCGCCAAAAGATGTCATTTGAAAGAGGCTGTTGTATCTACGTATGTTGGTTAAGAAATGTGCAGACAATGGATGATCATTCGTCAACAGATTTTTTATTGGTTGTGGTGGTTCTTGAATATTGGGTAGAATAACTTTCCCAGAAGCACAGCACATACCATTCGGTTCATCGGTCCACTTTTTGGCAGAGCAATGAGAGCAGGTTTTACTCATTGCTCCTAATTGAATGGTGGTTTGATGAGCATAATCAATCTGTGGATCGTAATTGAAAGCCGATCTACTACTGTGAGCTAAAATTCGATTACGCACTCTAGTCGTTGACACTTGCTGTCTTTGCCTTTGTGATAGTAGTCGTTGTAGACGCTCAGTCCCCGATTGAAGAACGTGTGCCCGCGAGGTTCTAGCATTTTGTTCGATAAGTCGTTGTGAGCGTTCAGCGCTAGATTCCCTCGCGCGAGCTTGTGAGGTTCTGGCATTTTGTTCTTCACGACGCTGCAAGCGCTCGGCGCTAGATTCCCTTGCTCGAGCTTGTGCGGTTCTGGCATTTTGATCTTCAAGGCGCTGCAAGCGCTCGGTGCTAGATTCCCTCGCGCGAACTTGTGAGGATCTGGTATTTTGTTCTTCACGACGTTGCAAGCGCTCGGTGCTAGATTCCCTCGCGCGAGCTTGTGAGGTTCTGGCATTTTGCTCTTCACGACGCTGCAAGCGCTCGGTGCTAGATTCCCTTGCGCGAGTTCTTGAGGTTCTGGCATTTTGTTCAGCAAGACGTTGTGAACGTTCGGTGCTCGATTCTCTAGCTCGCGATTGCGAAGCATACTCCCTTTGACTTGCAAGGCGATCGTCATTTTCTGATGAAGACTGTGTAATACGACGTATTTTGGCTGCCCTCGCCTTGGACGTATGTTTGGAAAGTTGTGATCTTCCTCTCTTAGGCATACTTACCGTATCAAAATAAATATAAGTTTCAATGAAGTAATTTAGTTGAGAATAATTCAATGAGTTGTTTTAATTCAAATAAAGATACTTATGGTGTAAAAAGTATTCAATTTAGGTGTAGTTCTAAAGATATTTTTATGTTGTGTGTTCTATTAAAAACAATCGAGTGTAATTCTGAAAGAGCTTTTTAAATTTAAATCAGGTGTAGTTCTAAAAATAACTTTAAAAATAAATAAATAGGGTGTACACTGAAAAATATTTTTTTCAATTAGACGTAACTTAAAAAAAAATATGTTTTACAAAACATATTTTTTTTTATAACTTCAAAAAATAAAGGAATAGGGTGTAGTTTGAAAAAGAACTTTTTCAATTAGGCGTAACTTTAAAAAGAACTGGTTTGTATTTCAAATCTTATAAAATGTTAAAATTTCAAGGCAATATCGCTCGCGTCCGTTACGTAAGGAGCCGACCGAGCGACTGAGCCGCGCGGTACCTTACTCATATACGTAACCCGTCCCGCACCTCGGCAACGCCCACGCGTGGAACGGTTCGCGTATTGCATTTTTATACTTGTTATAACTTCGAAATTAAATGTCCGATTCGAATGAATTAAAAAGTATTTTACTGCTACATAAATGCCCTTGATTATAAAACTATTTATTTGAATAAGAATTAATACTACGATACGAATGTAACCAACTTTTGTTTCTACCGGCGATTTAATTAAATTTTAGAACACAAAAGCTGCTATTGTGACTTAACTATGGTAGTTAGATATATTCCATCGTGGACTTTTATGTAGGTAATAATGAGTACTTTAATCATGTAGTACATAATTTTTATGTATCATCAATAGTTTTCTCAGCGCACGCCAAATAATGAATTTCATAGGCAAAATTTTGCTGCTCTGGGATTCATTATTGCAATTTTCTTATCGATCTCTAATTTTTTTTAACATAAATTATAGCCTATGTTACTTCCTGACAATTTAGCTTTCTATTGGTGAAAAAACGGTTGAAATCGGTCCAGTAGTTTCGGAGCCTATTCGGTACAAACAAACAAACAAACAAACAAACAAAAAAATCTTTCCTCTTTATAATATTAGTATAGATGAAGACTGATTCGTTATTATTGATTTGTTATTATTATTACATGTAACTTAGATTTGTTTTATTATTTAAATGACAAAATGTCTTTTTTTGTTTTATGTAACATTTCAGATTTTTCAATTGGCTTGAAAGTGAAGTAAATATTTAGTTTATGAGAAATAAAGAGTAATATAAATGTTGATTTTTTTACATAGTAGTATTATTTGAAATTCCAACTTCATTATATTCCAAAATAGTGGAATAGCAATCACACACCTGTTGCAAGCCAAGTGCTTCTGCATAAACTTCATCAGATGGCAAAGGTGCTCTTGCCATGTTTGCAATATTGTGCAATATGCAACATGCATTCACAATCTTGCCTGCAGTTGTTGGACTATAATGTAAAGCACGTGCTGCAAGCAAACACCTGCAAAAAAATAATTTACTTATATACAACCCCATTTAAATGAATGTCATAATAGATTAACTTTTTTATACTTACTGTTCTTGACTAACACAAGAACATTTGCTTCTAAATTTCTAAAATAAGAAATTCATTCAATATAAAAAAGTAGTCACTGTTATTGAGTACTTATGTAAAATAATTGCCTAGAAATGCTCTTTACCTGAAACGTGCTTTTAATACACCGATGCAACGCTCCACTGTATTGCGTGCAGTCACATGTTTCACATAATATTTATGTTGTGGTGTCCCATCTACAGTATTGAGAATTGGAGTCATCATTGTTTTCCTTAGTGGATACCCGCTGGCACCTGGAAATTATAATCATTTTTCCAACAAACACTAACACATGTTGTACATAATAAAGGTCATAGGATTAATTTAAAAAATATTGTAATACCTAATAAAAATACTTGTTCATTAGTATTTTCTGTAAGTTGTTTTAAGTGGTGACTGAGTGGATGACTCTGCCATACAGTGGCATCATGCGCGGAGCCTGGGTTGCTTGCGTCCACACATAAAATATTTAAATCGGCATCGCAAATCTGTAAATAAATTTAATATTATGTATAATTAGGTATTATTACATTACAGAAGTTATATAATTTATTATTAAAAATTTGGACAGTAGGTAGACATTTTTACGTTCTACCCAATACTTACTATCACAACATTAAGAGAATGGAAGCCCTTTCTGTTATAATACCGTTCCTCGTGTATGTGTGGCCTTAATATTGCTATATGTCTGCCATCAATACACCCCAGGACACAAGGAAATTCAAATTTCTGATAGAACCTGAAAAGTTTTTAGTAACTAAATAATTCTGCTGTACAACAGGCAATACAAACAAAACAATCATATTTAGTTTCTCACTTAGCCTTTATAATATTTCTTTCATCACATTGTGTAGGCCATTTGTTAAGCTTTATTATCGTGTTAAAGCTTTAAATTGTTTAGTTGCCGTAGATGCAGAAATAAACGTTTTAATAAATCTTTGTTTTATTATGTAGAAGGAATATTTTATAATACAAAGTGACAAGTCTGTTATATCAAACATTGCTAAGCAACCAACCATCGATACTATATAAAGGTTGTATATCTTCACACCATTTAATATATTTGTGGTATATTTTATTTAATGCCTCTGTCCTTCATTAATGGCTCTTGACACAGTTAGAGCGAGGCCCCATTAGTGCGTTGCGCTGCGTTGCGTCGTCGCTGCGTCGTTTTCCATACATTTTTTATAACATGCCCCATTAGACCGTTGCGTCGTCGCGCGCGACGTTTCAACGGATCGACGGACAAGAGACGAAGCGGGAGGGGGGGTGATGCGCTGCGTTGTCGGAGCTCCGCTGCGACGACGGACAGTGATGCACTGCTAGAGGAGGAAGCTAGACGAGCGTAACGACATTTTTTATCTTACCATGAGTGAGCAGGATATTGATATAGATTTTCTCATATCCTTGGTCCAAGAAAGACCCATTATATGGGATAAATCACACGAACATTACAGTGATAAATTTCGTAAAGCGAATGAATGGGTAGCTGTTTGTAAAAAAATATTTCAAGATTACGACGAGTTTGAGGACCAAAAAAAGAACAAGATTGGTGAGTTGGTATTTATTATATTATTTGTAAATTCAATACATAAGTTAATTTATATCTTTTTCAACTGCCATGGTAAAGCCCCTTCTGGACTCATAAAGTAATTAGCAAATTGATCTCTGATAAAATTTTCGGGTAATGATTCTTCACTGCTATGGGGTCTCAATTGTGGGAACCTACTTATTGCCATATTGTCTTGTTGTTTTAACCCATCGTGTTGTATAACAAAATCGTGTAAAACACAACATGCTTTCGCAATATTAATAGTTAAATCATATGACGTATCAATTGGCCTATGTAAAATGCGCCATTTATTTGCCATGATCCCAAATGCACATTCCACGTATCTACGAGCTCTGCTAAGGCGATAATTATAAACTCTTTGTTTCACATTGAGATTGGATCCGCCGTATGGGCGCATAACATGCTTACTTAAACCAAATGCTTCATCACCGACGAGTACATAAGGGATTGGTGGCTCGTTATTATGATCATTTCCAAGTGGTTGTGGATCAGGCAATGGTAATTCATTTCTCATTAAAAGCTTGTACAGTGTCGAATTTCTAAAAATAGTAGAATCACTTTCCTTACCATATGCACCCACGTCGACAAAAACAAACTTATAATTTGAGTCAACAACCGCCAGCAAAACAATTGAAAAATAATTTTTATAATTATAAAACAAAGAGCCACTTTTGTCTGGTTTTATTAAACGTATATGTTTCCCATCAATTGCCCCAAAGCAATGAGGAAAGTTAGCTTTGAGATCAAAATCTAATGCAATATTTTGTAGTTTTTCTACTGTGATCTCTTCTAAGTACTGTGGTCGAACATATTTCCATATAGCTTGACAAACTGACGAAATAGTTCTAGAAATTGTTGCTCTTCCACGTTTAAATTTGAAATGCAAATCGTTTATCGAATTTCCGCTGCCTAAGTACCTGAAATAGAAACACAAAAAATAAACAGGGTGGCCCATTTAGATTGGTCAGTGTAGACAAGTTAGGTACTTACACATTTTTTTCTTTCTTTGCAGGTAACGAGGTTGTGAAAAAATGGAGAAGCGTGAAGGACAACTTTTTTCGATACGTAAAAAAAATAAAAGAAAACAGTTCGTCTGGATCAGGGGCAAAACAATTGAAAAAATATCATTATTATCATCAGTTGCTGTTTTTGATGAAAGTTGCCCAAAATAAAACTGACAGTAGCCTTGAAATGGTGTCTGAAGAAACGGAACGAAATGAAAACACATTATCATCTTCTCCATTTCCTACAAAAGAAATGTCCTCGTTACCCCCAGGTCCTTCTCGCTACGTGCCTGCAAGCCGTAAGAGATCAAACCAAGCAATAGATGATTTCGAGGCGCAAACTTTAGAAGCGTTGCAAGAGAAAGAAAACCGCCACTTATCATTTTTCAAAGGAATTTTGCCTTCTTTGGACAGCTTTACGGAATTACAAACTTTGACGTTCCAAAGCAAAGTTATAAATATCATTACCGAAATTCGGTTCGGGGAACAGACTCAATCAACAACATTTCAATCACGCGGATATCAAACTGGACAACAGTATCAAGCAACACCATTGCAGTCACGCGGATATCAAACTGGACAACAGTATCAAGCAACACCATTGCAGTCACGCGGATATCAAACTGGACAACATGCCCAGTCACCATCGCCATCGTCGTATCGAACAGACGAATTCGAAGCTACCTATTCAACCAACACTACGATTAATAATTTTACTGATGATAGTCAAGAAGAAGATTATAACTTTGCTTTGTTGCCTAATAGTAACACTTAAATTAAACTGTTTTTAAAGATAATAAATTAATAACTGATTAACATTACGAGTATTATGATATTTGAATTACTTACCTCAATGTAATACCAATCATTTCAATTGGTTCTAAAGGGTTCCTGAATTTGGTATACTGCTTTTGTATATGTGGTTTTAAGGTTTCAACCAAATTATTAAAGCTGGCCACACTCATTCGAAAAAAATTGAAAAAAGTCTTTTCATCTAATAACAACTCCCTATATTCCTGCATAAAAAACTGACCATCACTATTTCTTAATGCTATCAAAGGAGATATCCAGAATCTTCTATGATTTCTACGTTTATTTCGGCGGTGCCGTAATAAAAGCAACAAAAGAACACGTTTGTATCTATCCATTGCAAAGGCTGAACTGAGACGCAGCTGCGTCGGCGTGCATGCCCTCTTGCGTTGCGTTGGCGCAGCGTCAACGCAACACAAGTGTGGCATACAATGCGTTGTTCCGTTGCGATGACGCGACGCAACGCAGCGCAACGCACTAATGGGGCCTCGCTCTTATTTGTGAAACATTATGGAGGGCATTCTGTCCAATCAAATTTTGGTAGGACCCTGATGCATAAAATGCAAGTGCTATTAGAATCTGCAATAAAAAATACTTATAACATTAATCAACCTATTTCGTGTTTTTAAAGCTATAGAATAATAAATCAATGTAAAATTCAGTTTGTTCACCTTCATTTCTGTCGATACGCTATCGTTTCGACGCGGTCTGGCCATAAGGGGAATGAGTTCTTCAATTAACCCCCTTACCGAGTCCTTTCCAAGGCGAAACGTTTTTACGAATTCCGCCTCGGGAATATCAATAAAGGGGTTCGAATTCATTCTCGTCAAGCGACGGGCTCGACGGCGGTTTCTGCATTCCGCCCATCTCCTTTCTCTAGCATCCACTGCGTTGGCTAGCTCGAGAATATTTGCTCGTAGTGAATACATTGTCTCCTCCAACACCAATAAATATCCACAAACACGATACTCGTAACGAATAAAAGCAATGACTGCACAATGACGTTCTAATCGTAGGTCACTGATCAAAGGAACTGTCAAAATTTTAGCAGATCAACGCCTAAGTCAGTCATTCATTTATAATGTACGAGATTACCAATAAATGCCATTTCTTTCAATGGAGTGTCAGTGGTTGACCATTGGAAAGTCATAATTTAAAGAAAGAAAATACACACAAATATTTTTAATTATTCTTATCAACATGAAGCAAAGTTATCACTTATATTATAAATTAAATATAATGATGTTTAAGACAATAGGTACAATATTCACAATATTTCACGTTTCATATTTCGATTTTTATTTGAAATAGAACATATTCATTGGTTTTAGAGGCATTTAAAATCAGCTTATTTTTTTTTTAAATACTTTCGAAGAAATGATAAAGTATCTAACGTTTCATCTTTTAGATTTGATCTTATCTTGTTGCATAAATAGCCAGCGGCGGAAAAAGCACGCTCGGCTTCCACACTTGTAGGCGGAATTGACTTTACGTAAGTATAAACAGCTTCCAAATACTTCCCCCAATTCCCTCCACATTCAAAAAGTGTCATCTCACGTTTCAATATCAAATCAGTTGAATTATCTCGAGTGGGTACACGCACAGCAGCTCTAGACTCTGTCTGCTATTCAGTACGGAGACTGCGCTCTAATTCTTCTTCTAGTATATGTGAAGGCAGATTCGATAAAGGCATGTCTTCTTCACTGTCATCATCTTGCTGGTTTTCAGTTTCAGGTTGCACGTCTGACATCAGTCTCTCAATTAAACACTTCATTTCAGTTCTTAGCGTAGCTTTACTTGGATAAAAGAATGGATTGTCCTCTACACTTGCAGACCTTGAATCTTTTTCTAGATATTTTTTTGGATTTTCCAAGTAAAGCAACACAGCAGTTATTGATGTGCGGCGTTCTTTTATCCGGCGAGACAGTGACACAACAAGTTCCTGGCTTAACCTGGTGTTTTGTAGATTCAGTTTATTAATCATGAAACGCAATGTGGTTTCTGCGGTAATTAATGTTGCATCCTCGCGGCATAAGACGTTTACAACGAGCTTCACTGGCTCTAAAGCTTGTTCAATATGAGTCAAAGTCATATATTCTTCGTCTGTGAATGAAAATGAAGATGATGTCAGTTTAAGGTCAATAAGTGCTTTAGATATGCAATGTTTGACTTCGTTGAACCTCGACAACATTGATGCGAGACTGCTCCAGCGCGTTCGGCAATCTAAAATAAGCTGCAATTCTTTGCCAAATTCTGCTTTGATGTATTGTTGCAGCAGATCATTTTTACAGGAGATTTTGAACTAAAAACCTTGACAATTTTTCTCACTTTTTGAATAAGTTCTCTGTATTGTGGTAGCAACTCTTCTGCTTGGATTTCTTCCTCTACCGAAAAATTACCTTGCTCGTCGTTATCATCTTCACTTTCATTATCACTCTCATTATCTGGTCTGTTTCCGAGTACTTCAGCTTGCATTTCTTCTTCTTGTTGTTCTTGTCTCTTATTGTACAGAACTTCAAGTACAGCGAGTTGCAATCCATGTGCGAAGCATAATTGGTGGTGCGCTGATAATAATCTGCCAACTTTCTTCATGACGGCTGCACCATCGGTTGTCGCTGCGATCACATCTAGATTTAGGTCAATTTTAAAATCCTGGAGTTTTTTTTCAAGCGCAGTTACACAGGCTTCTGCAGGAAAACGTCCTTCAATTCTTACTAGCCCCAGGTTCCAAATGTTCGCAGTCGCAGCTCCACCGGTAAATAAGTGAAGATTTAAATTCAAATAGCGGCGATGTCTTAAAGATGTCATCAAAAGTTAGTGTGAAACGCTTTTGCAATTTTTTCAGTGTTTCAAGTTCGCCGATAGTTTTCTTTCGAATGGATGCTCCGTAGGCCATCACCATAGTTTGTATCGTGCTGGCTGAAGAAGGCAATTTGTGGCCTTCCGATTCAAATAATTCGCGCAAATCAATTGACGTGATGAATTTTGAGAATGGGATTCCATCTTTTGCTACCATTCTGCACACTCTTTCTTCCATAGAAACTTTTTTTTCGAGTGGGAAATAATCTGTTAATTTCTTTCTTTTCGGTGGGACTGACACTGCCGAAGTTGAAGCACATTCGTCTAAACGTGAAGTAGTTGAACTAAACGAGCCAATTTGGCTTGCGCTGCTCGTTTCCATTCCCGGTGCTGGATTTTCAACGCTACTGCTGACGCTGACGCTATCAACCAAGTTCAAATTCATGTTATGCTTTGTTCGCAAGTGGGTGTGAAGGCCTTTAGTAGAGCGAGCAGAGATTTTTATAATAGCAGGACATAACTTACATTTAGCGGTTGATCCATTTTCCGCTCTTAAAAAATATTTCCATACTTCACTTTTATACTCACCGAGCTTTTATACTCTTTATAAACTAAATTGACACTCATTTTTAATAATAAATTGTATTTTTTCCACTCGTAACGTGCTCTTAGCACTTTGATAACTTGATAATAAAAAATAATAGTCCTGTCGTACGTTACGTAACCTTTTCACATCACAAGTAAGACGCAAATGACGCAATAACATTCTTTGACACTTGACCGCGCGCAAAGGTAAACCCCGTGCGCCGTAGCCCCAGTCATAGAGTACTGGAACTGACATTGATTACGTTCCGTTCCGTCCGATAATAGTTCCGATCATCGTCTGAGCCTATTTTTCTTACTTTTTTTCAATCCCGCGAACGTGCGGGATCCCGCATGAGTAATCCCGCATTTTTGATCCCGCAAAAAAGGTGCGGGATCCCGCGTTTGCGGGATTGGATTCCCTAATGGGTTGCATGTATCAAATGAGCTTTTTCCTTTTGTTTTAGCGATTGATACGCTCGCGTACGAATAGGCTAGTTGCTTTGATACCGCCTGAACATGCATGCTCCGATTCCAGTGACGCTTCGTCTACCGAAGAACTTGAAATTACCAATAAAACTTCAAACAACCACGATTCTTCGGATGAAAGCAGCTTGATATCAGTAGATTCGGCCTTAGAGGCACTGAATATTTTAGAATCTTCCGAAGATGAAATTACAGATAACAATGCAACTAATCTACCACTCACACCTATATTACAAAATGTTTTTCCGTCTCGAAATGAAACAAATTACGGTGCCATCCCTTCCATAAGTTCCTTACCATCAATTGGTTCAGTGCAAACGGTGCAAGCTGACCAACCAACCATTGACACATGTTCCACTAGAAAACGTAAAACAGCGCAGAAAAAGAAAGTAATTTCAAAAAAAGTTAAAACATCTAAAAAGTTTGTTCTGAGTTACAAGTGGAAGAAGGAATTATTTTTTCATCGGGCTGAAGTTGAAGATGAAAATACACCGCTAATGCCGAGTGAAGAGGAACAACAGCCTCTTTCGTTCTTTTATCGTTTTTTTTCACCGAATATAATAAAAGATATAGTAGATCAATCAAATCTGTACTCTGTTCAGGTAAAAGGAAGATCCATACAACTTACTCATGATAAGTTTCTAACTTTTCTTGCCATACAAATTTTAATGGGAGTTGTACATATGCCTAGCTACACTGATTATTGGAACCGCAGGCTTAGATTTACAAATATTGCCGATCTCATGCCACTAAAGCGTTACCAAACAATTAGACGTTACATACATTTTATCGATAATAATTTAGACGACGGTGATAGATACTTCAAAGTTCGGCCCGTAATGGAAAAAAATAGGCAAAACTGCCTGAAGATGTACGAGGAACAAAATTTTTGTATAGATGAGATGATGATTCCCTATAAAGGGCCCAAGGCGGGAAACAGAAGACAATACATACAAAATAAACCAAATAAATGGGGTTTCAAAAACTTCGTTCGCGCGGGAGCTTCAGACTTAATCTATGATTTTATTTTATATGGAGGAGGGGAGGATACCTTTCGAAATTATACTTTCACACAGGATGAGATTTCTATAGGTTTGGGAGGGCTAGTTGTTCTTGCTTTGTGTAAAACGATTCGCCAGAACACTGCAAATGTATATTGTGATAACTTTTTTACTTCACTTGAGCTCGTATACATGTTGCGTGAAAACTACGGAATATTTTGCACTGGTACTATAAGAGGAAACCGGCTAAGAGGCTGTGAGAGTGTACTCCCTTCTGATAAAGACCTTAAAAAGAAACAACGAGGCAGTTTCGCGCAAGGAGTTTGTAACCAAAATAAACTGGCAGTGGTAAAGTGGTTAGACAATAAATATGTTACCCTTATCAGTTCCTGTGTCGATTCTCACCCCGTGGATAAAATAAAACGTTATAGCAAAGAAAATAAAGCAAGGGTTGATGTTGACTGCCCTAAGATAGTCAAAAACTATAATAAAAATATGGGTGGGGTCGACTTGGCTGATATGCTAATATCCCTTTACAAGATTCCCCTAAAAACGCGAAGATGGTATCTTTCTATTTTTGCCCAGTTGATTGATATAAGCATCAATAATGCATGGCTTTTATATCGAAAAAATAAATATAAGGAAAAGTCATTGAAAGAGTTCAGGTTAAATATATTTGAAAGTCTTGTGAAAAAAAGAAAACCAGTCAAAGAACGGACTGATATTACGGCAGATATAAAAGAAGATAGAAAAATTAAGAAACCTGTGGTAGCAAGACCGATTGAAGATATACGCTATGATCAAGTAGGTTACTAACCACACGAAAAAGAAGAAGATCAAGTAGGTCATTTTCCCGATTCGTGTAGCTATGGGAGATGCCGTTACTGTAATGACGGTAAAACAAACGTTATATGTATAAAATGTAACCAAAGACTATGTTTTGTCGCAGGAAAAAGAAACAGTTTTTTGAATTTTCATAAAAAATAAACATAATTAATATTTTAAATACATTTTTTTGAATTTATCTTCCCCTTATTTTTATATTAGTAAACTTGGCACTGTCCAGTATATTGCACATACATTCCAGCCAGTTGATCGCTATGTATTTGGTAATGTCCAGTATACTTCACATATAATTTTCAGAAAACTGAAAGACTCAGATTTTTATTTAAATTTTTTACCATGCCTATGAAGTGCTAGAAATTGACTCATGGTGTCAAATAGTAAATTTTGTTATTTTGATTGTTCTGCCAATTAAAAGGTTAATACAGGGTGTCTGGCGGCAGATTTACATTTTATTAATCGAATATTTCAAAAAGTTATAAACGGTGCGGGGGGGAGGGTGGTGTCATTAGAACCACTGATCGTGCGGATTTCTCAGTCACGATGTCGCAGTGGTCGGGTGAGCATCGCGCATTCGCTATCGAAGCATTTTTCAAGAGCCACGATTCTTACGTACTCGCTCGCCGGCAGTTTTGTTCACATTTCAATATTCGACGGATAAGCGATGGACCGAGTGTGAATTTAATTCGTTCGTGGGTGGAGAGGTTCCGCGCAACTGCTTCGGCTATGAACACACCACGGCCAGGGCCTAGTCGATCGTCAAGGACCCCGGAAAACATCGCACTGGTGAAACGGAGTTTACGTGAAAATGCACGACTTTCAATACGGAAAAGGGCAGCTTCACTGGGACTTCCAAGAGCGATTGTTCATGAAATTTTGAAAAAGGACATGAAGTTCCATCCTTTTAAAATTCAAATCATTCAAGAATTAAAAGAAAATGACTTTGTGTCACGCAAATTTTTTTGTGAAACCATGTTGGAGCGTTTTCGCACTGCGAATTCAATTTTTTGGAGTGGCGAGGCTCATTTCCATCTAAACGGACACGTTAACAAGCAAAACTGTCGTTACTGGGCTCCAAGAACTCGCAATCCTCGATTGAAACACCAAAAACCATTACATTGCCCAAGGGTAACTGTTTGGTGCGCTTTATCCGCGAGTGGGATAATTAGGCCATTTTTTTTTGAAAATGCACGGGGCCACGCGACTAGTGTCAGTGGTGAGAATTATCGACACATGATTTCGAATTTCTTTTTGCCGAGCCTGCGAGCTCATCCATCGTTCTCATCACACACGTGGTTTCAACAGGATGGTGCGACTGCACACACGGCCAGAGCTTCAATGGATTTGTTGCGCGAAAATTTCCCTGAAAAACTGATTAGTCGCTTTGGGGACATCCCGTGGCCACCAAGGTCCCCCGACCTAACCCCAATGGATTTTTTTTTGTGGGGCTACCTCAAAGCGCGAGTCTACACCAACAATCCGCGAACTGTTGTGGACTTAAAAGAAAATATTCGGCGAGAAATCGGCGCAATTGAACCGAGTTTACTGCAGCGTGTGGCGCGGAATACGAGGCTCCGTTTTGAACAGTGTGTGCAACAAGATGGAAGACATTTGGATGACATCATATTTAAAAAATAAAATCCGCATTATGACTCTGTATTTTAACACTTTTATTAAAACTATACGCATAAAGGTATTTATTTTGAAAACCTAAATCTGCCACCAGACACCCTGTACATCAATGCCGTAAAAGTAATAAATATTATAAGAAACAAAAAAAAAAATTCTTTGTGACAATATTTATGGCAAAACTAGGTAATATTAAAAACTTTATCATCTGGTTACGATATAAAACTTGAATTTGAAAAACTTTGCGTGCAAACTAAAGCAACTTATTTAAGTCTCTATTCTTGGTACTACTTGCCTGCAACTGTGCACAAAATTCTCGTACATAGCACGGATGTGATCAAATCGTGTATTGTGCCGATTGGTCAGCTCTCGGGAGAAGCTCAAGAGGCTCGCAACAAAGACTGCCGCAGATTCCGTGAGCACCACACCAGAAAACAGTCTCATATATCCACGAATAGAGATTTATAAAAATTGCTTTTGATAACGTCCGATCCTCTAATTAACTCACTCAGAGAAGTTCCTAGAAAGCGAACCGAGTTACCCGCAGAAGTGCTGAATTTAATTGTCCCTTCAATACAGGTCCACCAAGTATCACGAAATCTTCTTTCGAATGACGAAGAAGATAACTTGTTACCTGATTCTGAATGTCAAAGTGATGATGACTCATCAGTTGATTTATTATTTATATATGTAGGTAAGTGGATAATAAATGTAATATTAATATAAGTAGACAGTAAGGTTTTCACCAATTTTTTTGATGTTTTAACTAGTTTTAATATCTTTTTGTATACATAGCTTAGGTTTAGCTTAATCATAGTTTTTTTTTAATATACGTAATAAAAATATTCTTTGTAAATAAATAATAATATATTTTTATATTGTTATTGTAATTTTCTGGTGCGAATATACTTGTTTTTTACATTTTAAATTCATTTTTTACCAACCCTTTTCTTGACAATGTATCTTGTAAGACACATCATTAAAAAAAAATATACATCTCTTCCTCTTGACTGTCAGGATTACTGATTCAGTCATCTGTCAAAACGGACCCCATCTGTCATGACATCCAGTTCAGTCATTTGGCGACTGACTTTTGTTTTGCGTTTGCGTTTGCCGGCGTCGCATTTCTCGTATTACGATTAATAGTTCTACTATTTATATCAAACTGACGATAATATGTATGGTGCCATTTATCCTATTATTGTTTTTAAGCATTTATTTTTACTTTTACCGTAAGGAATTTGCGTAGAATTTAAATGAAAAATTCGCTAACGAAAAAAGACTGTTCTTTATGTCGTGACAGACCGTTGAATTTGCGGTCGACGACACGAAATCCGCCATCTTTGTGTGTTTTTTACGGATGATCGTAATGTTTGGATAAGACTTCCGTTGATTTCAAATATATTATTTTATGGTGATTTGTTTTTACCGACTTTAAAAAAGGGCGTTATGAAATGGACATGTATGTATGGAATATTATTGGAACTGAAATTTTATAGGTAGGTATTTATGTTTGTATGTATGCATGCCTGTATGTATGTATGTTTGTCATACCTTTCGCCGAAACTATCTGATGTTTTTTATTGCAAGTTTTTTTGCGTTTTTCTTTGTTTGCGTATTTATTACTACTTTTCTAAAAACTTTGTATTTCAAAATGTTTGTATTGCATGTTTTACTAAAGTTTTTTTTTTGTTGCTTTTTTTAGTGAATCAAGACGTCCTGCACCCGCGGGCCGCGACGTAGCGGTGTGCGCGTGCGAGGTAGACGTGGAGCAGCAGTCGGTCCTCTAGGAGAGGAGGCCGGTCCTAGCGGCTCTCTCCGCGGTAGAGGGCACGGGCGCATTATCATTTTAGAAGATGTGGTGGTGGTGCCTGCTGTTATATTATAAAACTGGAACAGAGGAGGTGGTTCCACTTGCCAGGCCCATCTCGCGGCGCAGACGGCACGATGTGCTGGAGGAGGTAGTCCCGGTTGCCGGGCCCAGCTCGCATGGCAGAGGGCGCGGGCGCGGAGTGGTGGAGCAGCTCGTCGTGGTTGCCGGGCCTAGCTCTAGTGGCAGAGGGCACGGAGGCCGCGGCAATCCACGACACTAGCGGCCAGGACCTCGAACACTTGACCAGCTTTTATGCTTATGATATGCTTTTTTTCTTTTTTCAATAACCTCATTTATTTTTCACTAATCAAAATCACTGAGTATTACAATTGAATTATTTTTAATTTTAGACTAACAATTCACAAGATAGAAGACCTGCCCGAAGGCGACGACCTGCATCAGGGCCTCGAGGTCCCCCTCCACCCTAAGCGGATGCGCAAGTGGCAACCGTAAGTATTACTACTTGTGTATGTTAGTTGTAGAAACTTGTTGTGCAAGTTTTAAATTTTGTTTTAAAATGTCGATCTAGATCCAACTGGGCTCCTGCGGCTCGGGCACCAGCACCACCTCCACCATCGTAAGTCGCCTTTTCTACTTATTTTAGGACGCTATTTATATAAAGATATAGGTACTACAAGATTGCTTTTGTTCCAGGTTTGTGGATTACCCCAATTCACCGGCGCCACCATCACCGGCACCAGCATCACCACCGCAGGGATTTAATACACCTCGTCGCCCTCGTCAGAACCTGAGAGTTCATGAGCTAGAGGAAATCCTAAATTATGGTAAGTTCTTGCTTGTTTTTACGTAGTTTTTTACTCGTAATTTGGTTATATGGCCAAACTTCTTTCCACCAGATTTGAAACCAATCTATAATTTGTTACAGGTAGCGACGCAGGCTCTGACGAGAGCGGCGACGAAGACGACTTGGTGCGGTATCTGCCAATTCCAAGGGGGTTCTGGACGTCCATGCAGACACCCTTGGACTTGCGGTGCCGGTGACCCTGTGCCCGCCGGTGACATTGCGCCCGTCGGGGACCTTGCGCCCGCCGGTATCCCTGTGGCCATTGGTGAGCTTGCGCCCGCCGGTGACACTGAGGCCGTTGGTGAGCTTGCGCCCGCCGGTGACACTTCGCCTGCCGGTGACACTGCGCCCGCCGGCGATCCTGTGCTTGCCGCTGACGCTGCGCCCGCCGATGTCCCTCTAATGGCTACGGACCAGCCATGGAGGTGGACTGAATTTGACTGCTGAGAGTTTCCGAGTTCTCCGATTCGACCTGAATCAAGGAGGGAAATATTCACCGAAACTAATGTTGGTCCGACAACTCCTCGTGACGACCCGTATGACATTTTCGTTGACATATGGGATCGGCAAATTATGGAGTACATTGCCTCGCAGACCAATAGGTATGCTCAGCAGGTGGCAACCCAGATGTTCGACTGCCACAGTCTCCATCCCAATAGCCGCATCGGCAAGTGGCAGGATACCACGGCCGATGAACTGTTTGTGTATGTCGGGATGTATCCTATTGGCGATGGGGATTGTGGTGAAGTCGAGAATAGACGAGTACTGGGGGGCCACCCCTGACATATTCTATACTCCCAGTTTTAGCGGTTGTGAGACATGTGTGCGTCTCACAACCGTTTTCTCTTGTTGGGCAAGTGTTTGCACTTTAGCAACAACGAAGACATGTGTGCGCTAGAACTGGACAGCTCCGAGGCACGTCTATTTAAGGTACAGCCTATTCGCATCTAACCAAGAAATTTCAAGAGATGTATACACCAGCACAGAACATTGCGCTAGACGAGAGTCTATTGAAGGGCTGGCTGGAAATCGGCCAGCTCATTCCAAATAAAGCTGCAAACAGAGGCGTCAAAACATAAGAGATCTGTGAATCTCAAACCAGCTACCTATGGCGGTTTGAGGTTCACCCTCATAAGAAGAACCGATCACCACCGCAGCAGTACGAAGATCCACTGGAGGCATCTATGCCGTCAATAGTGTTGCGGCTGACCCAAGGTCTGGAGCACAAAGGGTACACATTGTGGATGGACAATTTCTACAATTCGCCATGTCTCGCTCGACGACTTAAGTCCTTGGGTTTTGACTGTGTAGGAACCCTGCGGACCGATCGTAAGTTTGTTCCGCAGACCCTGCACAGTCTGATCAAGCGGAACATGACCAAAGGACAGGTATGTGGTCTTACCTCGGGTGACGTCGATGTCATGATATGTAGAGACAACAATCGGGTTGCTACGAACTCGACATACCATGGCATCGGCCAATCCACATACCGAGGATCCACCAAACCCATCGTGATATCAGATTATAATATCATGATGGGTGGGGAGGATAAAAAAGACCAGATGCTGGCCATGTATCCGGTCGAGCGGAAACGAACAAAGGTCTGGTACAAAAAATTATTCCGGAGACACAACACAAGACGCTGTTACCCAGTCTCCTTTGCTGCCTTCGCCTGTGCTGCCTTCACCTCAGCCACTTCCAGCTCGACTACCGTTTTCATTGACGCAAAATGGCTCTCCTTCACTACTTTCTTTGCCACCATCTCCATTAATTGCCTCTAACTGCTAACCAAGAAGACCTACAACATCCGGAAGGACTGCAAGAATAGTCACACCCCGACGGATTTTTCAATAGCCTCAAAATTTTCAGTGGACTAAAAATAAATTCAAACATTTCGCCCAGATCTCAGATAAAAATCTTCCGGAACCTGAAATAGCCAAATCTCATTTCGAGTATTACAACCGTTGGATGTGTCAGTCTTAGCACCGTTCAAAAAGTATTGCGCTGCTGCTCAAGATGCATGGCTACGAAAAAAGCCGGGGAAAACCCTTACTATTTATGATATACCAAAAATAGTCGCTGTTTCGTTGCCGTTTGCTCAGACAAGTATAAATATTGTTAACGGTTTCCGAAAGACAGGCATCTTCCCGAATAATGCAAACATTTTTGGTGAGGATGAGTTTTCACCATAATTTGTAACCGATCGAACCGATGAACCAGAAACTATCGAACCGGAAAAAGATCATCCAGAGCAAGCTGTGATGTCCAGCACTGAACCTAATCCCACTCCTTCTGCCTCCACCAGAAAAGCTGAACCCGAACCTGGTCCAAGCAACAAAGAAAACGAGACGATCGACCTAATACAAGTATTTTCCCCGGAAATTGTACGACCATACCAAAAGGCTGGCCCTAGAAAAGCAGCTAAAACTAACAGAAGAAAGAGGAAAGCTGCAATACTAACAGACGCTCGCGAACTGAAATCTTTAGAAAAAATAAAACCACAAAAAAAGTTAAGAAGCCAAAGAAGAACATGGGTAAGAAAAGGAAGAAGGGTGTCTGTAAAAAAAATACTCCGGTCATGTGAGGAAAGTGATGATGATGATTATTCCTGTCTGATTTGTTGCGAAGGCTATGCTGAAAGTTTACCAGGAGAAAGTTGGATCCAGTGTCAAGCTTGCAGGGACAATGGGCACATACAAAATGTGTTCCAGGTGCTGGTTTACTTTCGTTTGGGTCAATTGCAGTAGTGACAACGACGATTAAGTTGCTAAGATCTTATATATTTTTTTAAGATATTTAAGACCGATTTTAAACAGAAAGACTGAATCTAATCCTGAAATTAGTCTTAAGATACATTGATGTTTTGTTTATTCTATTTTCAGTTAATTATCCAAAGAAAATTACTTTAATTTTTGTCAATTGCAACAGTGACTATACCATTAAGTTCCAAACATCTAATTTAGGTGGGGCTGCATTTAAGGTATATTTTTCGCTAATGCATTCATCCTTTATGCTTAGAAGCGCCAGTGTTTCTGTAAACTACGGTTTAAAAATTAATCAACTGGCACACTACGGCTTGTCAATTAGTTACAGTTCCCTACTAACATGTTATTCTAATTACAAAATTTCAATCTAATTTCCTCTAATTTCATTTATATTAATAGTTTTATAATTCAATAAAATCATTAATTACTTTACACTTACCATTAATGTCCTTTAGGTCACCAAGTTTGTCATCTTCACCTTCTAACACCTTCACAAACACTGTTTACAATAAACCATAGCTACACAATCACTCAATACACCCTTTGTTATTACTTAAGCATTGCATCATAACATTCAATGCGCCATGTTATAATTATTACGTAATCAGTACTTTACAAGTCAAAACATCAAACAAATCGTTTTTATGACAGCTGCGCGCACAGATTAAGTCTGCGGCGCGTGAGTCGCTGACGATACGAAATGTTGCCATTTTAAATATTATATTTTACATATTTTAGATTAACTACCGTGTTTATTTTATTTTATTTTTGTCTTATTTTACGAGTATGATTTCTGTTTATGCTGCACCGGTTCGACGTCATCACGTCAACGCCGGCTGTCATTGAAAACCAGCGCTGGGGCTCTGTCTCGCATAGGTTCCCAGCATTATGCTGAGTGATGGCCGTTTTGCGTGGATGTGACGCATATTTTCCCTCAAATTTGTTTTTAGTGTTTGTTCCTTTGCTTGCGTCATATGTACCGCAAATAAACGTATTTTCTTTCTTCTTTCTCTTTCTTTTCTTTCTAATTAATACTACTACTAATTGACTTTCTGCATTTAAACAGCTGTAGCTCTTAAATTCGACTTGTTACAAAAAAAATACTGCGGACACTTTTGCTAAGGGATAAATTACTAATCCATTAAGCCGCATAACAACTCATTGAGACTTATCATTGAGGAGCAATATCCGCTCAAGTGAAAAATTGCTCAACTAGCCCCGCCCTACGCTACTTATGCCTAAATAAGGATCGTAATTGCATCAAAGAATTTCATACTAATTATATAAATATACTGTAAATAACTATTGTTGCCAAACCCCCGTTATTCAAAAAACTAATAATACAGTGTTTGGCGCATGGACCGACACCATTTTTTGGGGGATTGGGAGGGTCATTTGGGAGGTTTCACCCAAGGCCCCATGTCCTAAGTGTAATGTCTCAAATGTCATATCATGTCCCAAAATTACCCGAAATCTCGCCTATAAATCGTCATTACTTTATTGTTTAAGGTTTTAATTGCACGAAATAACTTTTATTGTATTCTGCAATGTATTCTAAATAAATCATTATTTGATGGAATTAATCTGTAAAAAAATAATTATGTACTTCCAGTCGTTATTTTTTTTTAATGTGTGAAAAATTACAAGTTCTAAATTCAGTATTAAAAAAAACTAACAGCCATTTTGAACTTAGTTTAAAAAGTTATTTAGCTTACACCCTTTCTGGCAGTATGCTACATGATATAATACATGAGTAGGTAAAAAGTTTGTCTCTTTCTTGCGCTTGATTCATGTCTTTGTCTTACATTGGTTGTATTGTAAGTTCGGGATGTGACCAGTTTGTCCAGGAGGTCTACTCTGAAATGACACATACGAATGTTCGGGACCGACCGAAACACGACCGAACTTTGCAATGTTGTCCTACTACGAACAAAGTTCGGATTGGCTCAGGTCGGTCGGTACCATAGTCAATGTTCGGTGAGTGTCGGACCGAACAAATTTAGTGCTAGAGTTGTACGTTTTTCGGATATGTTTGTAATAGTCATTAGTATTCATTTTGATATCATTTAACTGATGAATTACACACTAAAATTATTTATTATAATACGGAAATTGAACTTTGCTTATAATTCAGTATTTATACTGTAACGTTGTTATTCCATTTGGATAGAAACGAAATCGTCAAGTCGTTCCAACCGTCCATATTGCTTATACGCCTGTACTTTGTCTCACTCGCTCTCGGTCTTAAACCGATTTTATTTCCCACTCCACCCTGCCTTATCGCGCCACGACCGGCGATCTACGGGTGAGTCGGACAGAAAGCAGTGAGGCTCGTGTTGCCGTACACTCTACTTGTGCGAGACGTTATACGTGCAGTCTAGAGATGGGCTTAAACGTTAAAAAATAATAACACTGCTAAATGATAATGCTAACAATATTTAACAGTTATTTTTAGCAACTGTTAAATTTAATCACAGACGGATTGTTAACGTAATTAATTCTCATTTCCTTCATACTTTTCACAGGCTTAGGACTGTCAACTTTTTCTGTTGGCGTATTTATAATGAGAATCAATTTATTTACAACGATTTCTTTTTTTTATGTGTAATTTTTTTATAATAATCATATTTTTTTTGTTTTGTTTTTTTTTTCTTGTATCTTGTATTTCTTTTTTAGATCTTGTTTTTTTTTCTAATAGCTACATACCAATTGGTAATATTACTTTTGTTCAAATTTAATATATTTTTTGTTTCCGTTTATTTAACATCTATCTCGGAACTTATTTAACAGGTGTTGACACAATTTTTTTTTATTAGTGTTAATTCGATTTAACAGTTAGCACTTAGCAGTTAATTAAATCAACTTGCTCAAACTTATCAATCTAACTGTGACTGAATCTGCAGGACCATTATTGCTTTGTTGTGAGTTGTGACACTGACTGCTATATTTAACAGCTATCCCAGAACTTATTTAGCAGGTGTTGACACTAAAAAAAATTAGCAGTGTTAATTTAGCAGCTTATTATTTTTAGACCCATCCCTAGTGCAGTCTCATAAAAATAATATTCTGGAAACTAATAGAATTACTTATTTTCAAAACGTTCTCATACCTAACGTTCTCTTACTTAAATTTGTTTGTTAGTTTTAAATAAGTATCAGTGTTAACCCCATATTGGGTAAGTGTTGACAATTCACGTTGTGCTTACAAATCCCTGTAAACTCCGCTTCTGAAGGTGACCTTCACACACAGTCGCCCTAAGCGCAATAGTACCTTTGCTGTCCTTACGCTTGCGCTTACGCTGCCGTGTTCACCGTCAGGAGAGGAGCTTACAGAGATCCCAGCGACTTACACCTGGACCTAAAATTCCAGGGTCCAAAGTTCGGGTTTTGTCCGGGCCAGTTGCCCGTGAGTCCCGCTGCCGCGTCACCTGGTGACGACTCCTACCGCAGACGCAGGACGCCGCTACCAACTACTGGCACGACCGCTGACTACCCTGCACAACCTACTCTTCCTTCTTGCTTCTCGTCCTCGGCTCCAGCGTCCCTGCAGCCACGCGCAGGCCAGGGCAGTACTAGACGCGCCTGCCTCCATAAACCGGAAAAGAAGTGACGGGCTTTGAACTGCGACCCATTAAATTAAATTAATTGAAAGCGCTAGAGTTTAATTTCTTTCTATACTCCTACGCATCATTGGCGCCCTTTTCGTGGTTTTTTATGGTCATTTTTTTTTTCGGTTTTAATGGAGGTAGTGGTGTTTTCGGTGTTTGTGTGTTTTGTGTTTCGTTTTCTTTGTTGTAAAACGCTTTGTTTTTTTTTTTTTTTTCGTGTGCAGCAACTGGTGTGAATAGTAAAGTTCATATTATTAGTTTCGTTAGGAGAATATAAGATTTATTACTTTTCATAATTGAGGGTGAACTTATTTTTTTGTTATACCGGGTGATCAACCACATTATTTTGTTATACCGGGTGGATAACATAAAAACATTTATTAGTTTATTTAAATTGTATTTTCCAGTTATACAGGGTGCTTAACATTTTATTTATATGTATACCGGGTGATCAACAATTTTTTTTTTTTTTTTTCTCTCTTTTTTTTGAATACCGGGTGTAATTACTGGCTAACTAAACGACAATAACATCTTTGTCTTATGTCGACACTAAGGCTCTTGTAAAGTGTCTACAATTTTTTTTGTTTTGTGTACAGGTTGACTAAAATTTTATTTTTATTTTTTATCCCTTGGTGTATTTTTATTTACTGTTAGACGCCTTAATAGGGATCGTTTCGTTTTTTCTTAATTTTTGTAAAACTACCTACACATCAGTTGCAAAACATTTATTTTTTTAACGCTTATTTTTATTTTTTGGTTACATCGTAACTAAAGTGTACGTTACAGAAATTTAGTACGTTTGCGAGTGCATATTAAGCACAGTCAACAACATTTTTTCTTTAACTTAAATTAGTTTTTAGATTAGACTAGAATTATTTTATTCTGCGTACACATTGGTTGCAATATTTTTATTTATTTATGCGTATTTTTTTTTTACATTTCATTTAGCAACAATTTTAGTAATTAGCTTTATTTTTACTTGCTTTAAGTGGAAAAAACAACAAGACGTTACTTAATTTTAACTTAAACTTGTAACAGACGGAGTATTTAGTACTTATTTGTTTTTTTTCACTATACGAAATTGATCAACACTTACCCACATTTCTTTTTTTTTTCTCTTTCTTTTCTATCATTTTAAATAATTGTTAACATGGCTTACCCCGTGAAGTTCATGTCACTTCAAGTCTGAGCTTGAGTATGAAGTTGCTATTAGAGGTGAATCACCAGCTGCCACAGTGCAGGGGTTACGTAAACAAATAGCTAAGTGTGGACCATTATTTCCTTCAGATGATATTCTAACTAGTCCTTTCGTACCAACGGACGACCTAAATGGTGTGCTAGATGTTCTTGAAAAGGTTAACGTCACTTTAGAATCTACGTCATTAGATAAGAACACATTGCTGCGAACTCAAAATTTGCTTTATCATTCATATCACCGGCTAAACCGCATTACATGTGATGATCAATTAAAGGAAGACTATGAACAATGTGTTACCCTTTTCAAGAAGGCCACATTAAGGCTTACGTCGCTTAGCGATTCAGCTTCAGATCCCCTAGCTACTACTAGTACTGATTTCTTACCACCTGCTCTTTCGACACCGGTTAATGTAACCGTTACTTGTGATGGTAACATTAACCCTTTATTTCGCAATGTATAGTATACTATACACTACACTTTAAACAATTTTAAACCTTGTGTTTTTTTTAGTTCTATCAGTACACGAACTTGTATAGAAATGGTGTGTCCATCTTGTGGCAAAGATGATCATCAACGTTCATCTAGTGCCAAATGCTCAAATAGAAAACGTCGTATTCGCGAGACTAGACTTGCCGATGATCAAGAGGTCTCAGTCTACTGTGTAAAGAAGGGTCTCATATCGGTACTGTGTCCGCTCAGTGATCGAAAAGATGCATTACTCACGACTATACGCGATGATGTTAGAGAAATGTCCAGATTAACTATAGAGTTATCATATTTAATCAACTATTTTTACAAACGGTATAGCGATCGTGATGATTTCTTAAAATTGTTTCCGAAATTGGATGCATTACAATTCACTTACGTGTTGAAAGGTGCCAAACATAAAATTCCCGATCCCGTTAATGTTATATCAGAGTATTTATCGGCTCGAGGTGGTGCCAAACTGTACGATGGACGTTTGCGAACATTTAATATTATGCAGATTGCGAATCAATATAGAACCATTTTAGAGACAAATATTACAACTCACGCGTTCAAGAGGTTAAAACGATACATGTACCATAAATTTGGTGATGAAATGGATAAATCCGATGTCCACGCTTCAACCTATGATGCATTCTACAACAATACGCGTAGACCGAATCAAATAGGTCAATGGTTCGATGAAAAATTGACCGCAGTCGAGATTAAGAAAAACTTTTGGAACCATATTCCACTGTTTATCAAGATTCAGCAAGAGCTGAATGAACATTCAAAGACATCATTCAACGTGTTCCCTTTGTATGGACACGGATTAAAGTACATTTCTTATGATTCCCGGTGTTTTCACGAACTTTTACGCAGAGTGGATCCAGTCAATACACCGACAACTTGGCCTAAATTCTCAGAAAATCCAGCATTATACTGGCGCAGACACTTTACTCTGCCGTCAAAGTTTGGTTACAATTTCTCGACTGATGGTGTGTGTATCGCGTTGTCGATGAACCGAATCGTTGCAAAGGGTGCCAAGTTTAAATCAAAACGAGTTAAAAAGGAAGAATCCTCACATGAGAATACCCTTGCCGGTACCGGTAAAAACTATTCAAAGATCATATCCGTGGATCCGGGTGCCAAAACTCCGATTGTGACATGCACGCGTACTAATGACGGCTCGTTTATGTATAAAATCTTGAAGAAGGAACGTGTAGTATACGAGTCCAAAGAGCATCATCGAGCTCGAAAACGTTTACGGTTTATCAAAGATGTAGAAGATCGCATAAGATTAGACCGAGAAGCTACCGAACTAGAGACTTGTATCGCTTTGACTCCAAAATCTTGTAACGTTAAAGCATACACTCAATTTCAATTGAAATGGTTCAATGAAAAACAGAGAGTGTACGAGCAGAGAAGATTGCAACGTTTAAAGTTTGACAAATTTATGAACGATCAAAAAATGTTGAACAAACTCGTAGATGAGTATTTCGGAAACGAACCCGACACTCTGGTGGTTTACGGTGCCGGATTCGATTTCATAAATAAAGGAACCTTCAAGGGCCACAGGAAGTTTCGACATAATGAAGTGCTCAAGATTGCAAAACAGCGGAAGAACTTGTCAGTGTTTGTTATCAACGAAGCTTTCACCACAAAAAATTGTAGTTACTGCTACGAATCTGGTGCAAAGAATACTTTACGTGTATCAAAGTCTCCACACCGTTACGTATACTGCAGTGTATGTCGTAAAGGCATTCATAGAGACAAAAATGGTGCAAAAAATATTCTCCTAAAGTATGAATATACAAAGTTGCCGGTTGGTCTTTCGTCCTCCGGTACTGATATGGATCTTGTGGACGGTGGAAGTTCATAAGGTTCATTATCGTAACTCTGAATTTGTCGTCATGGTAAACAAAGGGTTAACAAGTTCGCGAAATTAAAATTCGACGGCAAGTCCTGCGTCCGGGCGTTCATTCAACGTTGTGAGGAAGTTTGTATCGCTAGAAATACCTCACACGATAAAATCTTGACGTACGCTACCGACATATTTAGCGGTGACGCACTACATTGGTACAGGAGTATTAGGGATACGGTTTCGGGTTGGAACGACCTTGCAGTGTCTTTGAGACGTGATTTCGATCAGTCTGATTATGACTACAGATTGCTTACAGAAATTAGGTCTCGCACACAGGGAGAAACAGAAAATATTATTATTTACCTTTCCATTATGTCTGGATATTTTTCACGTCTAACGAAAAAAATATCAGAGGAAGATAAATTGGAAATCTTACTCCACAACATTCGTCCTATCTACGCTAACACCCTCTCTTCCGTATCAGACATCAAATCCATTGATGAATTGCGAACCTTGTGCCGAAACTATGAAGCTGTTCAATCACGATTTACTCAATTTAGAGAACCTCCTAAACCGTGTTCAGATACACTTGCGCCTGAATTCGCATATTCAGGACAGTCTAATGGTAAAAGTTACTCTAAATATAACAATAACTCTTATAATAAAAACTACTCTAAAGCTAATAATTACCAAAATAAACCTAATTCTAATAACAATACAGAACCTACCATGGTCCATACAGTTGATAGCTCTAAGTCTAATACAAAACAGCTTTACTGTCCCCGTTGTCGTAATAATACACATAACCTGAGGCAGTTTACTGCTAGCAAAGATGAGTTGGTTTGCTTTAAATGTGGCCACAAAGGTGTGAAAGTACCAGACTGTCCAAAATGTAATAAAAATAAACAAACCAATCCAAAAAACTAATTAAAGAGAATTGTGACAATAACAAATTTGATAGTGAAGACTGGAAAAACTGGTTACAAACTATTGAACTATTTTTTAAATCGTATAACATCAACGCAATTCTCGATGATAAAGGCGACCTCGATGATAGACCTTACGTATCTGTTAAGATTAACGACCTCACTGTCTCGGGACTACTAGATTCTGGCTCTGCCGTCACTATTTTAGGCAACGGTGCTCATTCAGTGCTAGTTGCCCATGGCTTGCCACTTGTTGAATCAGATCGTATAACAGTAACAGCTGCGGGAGGTCAGAATATTAAGAGTTTAGGTTATATAAATATTCCAATTCATTTTGAAAGTCAATTTCATATTATAAGAGCTTTCGTTATTCCAGATATTAAACGTAATCTCATTTTGGGTATAGATTTTTGGCGAAAATTCAAACTATGTCCAAAACTTATTAGCAGCATTACCATGGCCAAGTCCAATGATTGTTCTTTGGTTACTTCTCATTCAACCTTCATACAAGGTTATGATAGCCTTGATCAGTCACAAAAACTACTGGCTGATAATGTTATTGGGCAGTTCAAGGATATATCATATCAGAGCAAGGGCTTGGGCGTAACAAGTCTTATCACGCATCGTATAGACACAGGTGACTCGGAACCAATTCGCCAGCGATACTATCGTTTGTCTCCGGAGAAGCAACGTATCCTGACGGAACAAGTTGACGAGATGCTTTCACTTGACGTGATCGAGCCTTGCGAAAGTGCTTGGTCATCTCCTGTTCTGATCGTGGCAAAGAAGAATGGTCAACCTCGTTTTTGCCTGGACAGTCGTAAACTAAATTCCGTCACAAAACGAGATGCCTACAATCTTCCTTATATTTCAGAGATCCTAGACAATTTACGAGATGCTCGCTATTTAACCAGTATTGATTTGTCCAAAGCATTTTGGCAGATTCCGATTGCTTCTGAGGATCGCGATAAAACCGCGTTCTACGTTCCCGGCAGAGGCACATTTCGTTTCAAACGTACTGCTTTTGGCCTTACGAATGCACCTGCTACTCAGCAGCGATTGGTTGACTTACTTTTTTCAAAATTTGATCTCAAGGTGTTTGCTTATTTGGATGATATCATCATTACATCTGAAGACTTTAATTCTCACGTGACACTACTTTTACGTGTACTTGAAAAGTTGAAAGAAGCTAACCTAACAATTAACCTTGAAAAGTCCAATTTTTTTAGCTCACAGTTGAAATATCTAGGGTATGTCGTTGATGGCTCTGGCTTACGTACGGATCCAGCCAAGGTTGAGGTTATACTTAATTATCCGACTCCTAAATGTCATAAGGACCTCAAACGTTTTTTAGGAACTGCGACGTGGTACAGACGTTTCGTTCCCAACTTTAGCACTGTCGCTGGCCCTTTAAATAAGTTAACGTCATCAAAGAAAGGCACCCCTTCTTTTAAATGGACTCCTGAAGCTGACGCTGCGTTTCAAAACTTAAAAGAATGCTTAATTTCTGCACCAGTTCTGTCTTGTCCAGACTATACTCGGCCCTTCGAAGTGCATACGGATGCTAGCAGTTACGGTATCGGTGCAATGCTTACTCAGTCGATAGATGGCAAAGAACACCCAATTGCATACATGAGTAAGTCACTAACCGCTGCTGAGAAGAATTACAGCATAACCGAACGCGAGACCTTAGCCGTTATTACCGCTCTCGAACACTGGCGTTGCTACATTGAAAACGGTCAACAGTTTACTGTCTACACGGATCACAGCGCTCTTAAGTGGTTCTTGTCCTTAAGTAACCCTACTGGTCGACTAGCTCGATGGGGCGTACGTCTTTCAGCCTTTAACTTCGTCATTAAACACCGACGAGGCGTTGATAACGTTATTCCTGACGCGCTGTCTAGAATCGTTCCGGTTGATGCCACCAATATTTCAAACTCTTATACAGTTACTAAAGACTCCTGGTACAAAAATATATATAACGGTTGTCTAAATGATAATTCCAAATTTCAAAATTTTATCATTAAAAACGGTTTATTGTATAGGTTATCTAAAAATAAACACGAACTAACTTCTGAATTCTCGTGGAAAGAGGTCGTACCTACTGAACAACGCGAGACCATAATAATTGAAAATCATTCCGAGCCCACGGCTGGACATATGGGGATTTTCAAAACTTACCGACGCCTCGCTTTGCGGTACTACTGGCCTGGCATGTACCAAGACGTCGTAAAATTTATCGGTTCTTGTGAAAAATGTTTAGCTTACAAGTCCCAGAATCATCAAATTTTAGGAGAAATGGGTCGCCCTAAACAATGCTCGCGACCATTTCAAATGATCTCTATAGATCTCATGGGACCTCTTCCTACTTCAAAGAAGCAGAATAATTATATATTAGTCGTAAGCGTAACCTGCTGTTTCTCTAAATTTTGTTTAATATTTCCGATTAAAAAGGCTACTGCAGACGTAATAACAAAAATTTTAGAAGAATCAGTATTCTTAACTCACGGCATACCTCAAACCGTGTTAATGGATAACGGTACTCAGTTTACCGGCAAGGTAACAGAGGCATTATTTAAGAAATATAATATCCCAAATATTCATTATACACCTAAGTATACCCCTCAGGTAAACTTAGTAGAGCGTTATAACAGAACCATTATCACTTGCATTTCCACCTACGTGGATAATGATCATAGATCTTGGGACACATTCATTCCTAAGGTGCAGTTTGCTATCAATAACTCTGTAAACGAGGCTACAGGATTCTCACCTTCCCTTTTAGTTTTCGGCAGTGAGCTTGTTACATGTGGATCACATTACACTGATAATGACCTCGGTGACGAAATATTATTCTTGCCACGAGAATGTATACGCAGAAAACTTAGGATGTTTGTCTTCCATCTTTAATGACGTACAGGCAAAGTTATGGCAAGCCCATGTAAAGAATACCTCGCATTATAATTTGAGACGCAAGTTTGCCGAATTTGATATTGGAGACGTAGTCATGAAACGCGCCTACTTTCTGAGCGATAAAGAGAGCAGATTCTCCAAGAAGCTGGCTCCAAAATTTATTAAAGCCAAGATTATTGAGAAAAATCTCCTCTCGTCTATGTGTTACAAGATATGTCAGGAAAAAACCTGGGTTCTTGGCATATCAAAGATTTAAAATTGGTAGGTAAAAATAAATAGCATTAATATTTTTTCAATAATTTTGTTATATATTTTTTTTATTATTCACATTTAGTTTTTTTTTTTACCATACACGATTTGCATTTCCTCTCGCATATAAGTCCACCATCTATTGGAACGTCTATTGGTAAGGTATCCAGTTACTGAATAACAAGATACCTATATTTTTATGTTATTGTGCGTCAGTTATGTTTGTATCGGCTATATACAATAACTGCTGCTAGATTATGTAAGCGAGAAGTATGAAAGTTGATTTATAAAAGGTAAACCTATAGAGAAACTCTAGTTCTTAATGCGGATTTTATTTCATTTTAAGAGATGACAAAAATCCTTGATTGCGCGCGGGGGTATTGTAACGTTGTTATTCCATTTCGTCGTTGCGCGTGCAAAAGTCGCTATGTGTTATTTAGTTAAATTCCGTTTCTTATGCAGTTTTAATCGTTATTTCAATACACACATACTGTAAAAACAGCTATGTGATAAATGCAATATTTAAAGAGTTACGGAATGTAGCTATGTGACATTCATACATAGAAATTTCCATATAAACACGCTAAGTGTTATAATTTACATAGCTAAAATAAGTTTACTAAAGTGGAAGTAAAAATTGCGCCCGATATGTGCTTCACTGCACATAGCGAGTATTTTGGTCAAGTTCAGACTCGCTCGATCACGAAACGCACAGGTCGTGTGTCACATAGACAGTTTTGTCGATGTAATTGCTCATTGCAATTCTAGCAGTGAAGGAGAACGCATTCAAAATTATTTGCGCTATACTAAATAGTCGTAAAAAAATAAAAAGGTTGTTTACTTTGTAAGTGTGTAACGTGCTTACGTATTTATAGCAGTACCGAAACCGACCGAAATAATGTAAGTAAATTAATATAGTAAAAGTTTTGTTTTTCTAACTACCTAACAATTTTACAAAAAAAAATCATACATAACCTCTAAACTAACAGACTTATTGTATAAATTGCTGTTTCAAGTTTTACATTTTCGTTTTGTTCGTTATACGTTATTGATAAATTAATTATACCGTATAAATTGTTTGTAATTAACAATACATTAACAATGTTAATCTAATTATGTCACGAGAGTGTACTAACACTTTATATTTTGGGTTTCTTTTTTAACACTAAAGCAACATGTGTGCTAGTCTGCTAAACGTAACATAATAGTTAATTATTATGAAGTAATTGATGGCGGTTTGTTATAATATTACTATGTACGGATTTTGCTTTAGTTGCTTTTATTTTTCTGGGTATTTACGTGGTGTGTACTAACGCTTTTTATTTTGCTACCTCTTTCAGATATATTTTTAAATATGTCAAGATTTTATAGAAGCAAAAAACTAATATCTTTATGTAGAGAAGATGAACGACAGGAATCAATTAATCGGTTGGCCAGAGAGCTCGAAAGAGAATCAGGTTTACTGTTTCAACCATCTGAAATATTGCCATCCAACAGTGAGGACCAAGATACAATGGACATTACTAGTGTGCATATTGAACATCCAAATAATATTTCAACGGCTGGAGTGGAAACTACTGCAGTTTACACAGGTACTACCCAATCTATAATAACTACAACAGCAGTTGATATTAGTGAGATTGTTAACCCCTGCTTGATAACCCAAAACGATTCTGAAATACCCAGCAATGGAATCCTAAGTTCAGGAGATTCGAATGAAGTATCTTATCAGTTAAATGATCAAACTGGTTGCTTAGAGCCTATAGTTCTCGAAAAAGAGAATATTTCTAGTAATTTACCTGAAAAAGAGGGATTTACAAGTGAGACAAGAAAGAGGAAGAAAAATCAGAAGATGAGGCTTTTGGGAAAACATTATACGGGACATAAGGTCAACAAAGTTGATAACGTTACAAAATTAGAAGAAATTTCAAAAAGCGACAGGCAACTAAGAGAAAAGCCATGTACTCACGGGGCAGAAAAGAAGTCGGACAGGAGTTATTTGTGTGCTGCAATAAATGATGAAATCAGGAAAGATTGTTTCAGATACTTTTGGCAACTATCAACATGGGACGCTAAAAAATCATACATAAACGGACTGATTCAGGCAAGAAAGATATTACGACGACGAAAAATTTCTATAGATGTACAGAGAAAATCTTTTGGGTTTGATTGCTATTTACCAGGCTTTAACGGTGACAAGGTTCGTGTTTGTAAGGAATTGTTTCTGGCGACGTTTGATTTGAAAAAAGATATGTTTCAGCTTTGGATTAGATCTAATATAAATATATCAGAAAGTAGTGAAGGAACCCCTGTTCGAAGAATAGATAAGGTCCCTAACACACCAGGAACTACGACTAGGGCACTCAAATCTGATTCTGTTCATAAGTGGCTTGAATGTGTACCGAAAGTTCCAAGCCACTACTGCCGAGCAAATAGTTCCAAGATATATGTTGAAGAGTCTTTCGAATCTTTCAGCCACATGCATTCTGTGTATACTTCATGGTGCCAGACTAATAATGTGGATGCTGTGAGGAGAAAGAAGTTTCAGGAGATTTTAAAAGAGAAGAAAATTTCTATTTTTAAGCCACGCAAAGATCAGTGTGACATTTGTGTTGGCCACAAACAAGGGAATATTCCTGACGACGTTTATCAGCTTCATATTATAAAAAAAGATGAAGCTCGAGCAGCTAAAACAGAAGCAATTAACCAAATTTCAGACGATGTGATTGTAGTATCAATGGATATGCAAAGTGTTTTACTATGTCCTAAGCTACTTGTTTCAGAGCAGTACTATAAAATGAAACTAGCGCTACATAATTATACTTTTCATGTTAAAAACGACAAAAACGTATATTTATATGTGTGGCATGAAGGCGATGGAGGAGTAACCGCAAACAATGTCACTAGTTGTATAATTGATTTCATAGAAAAATATTGTTGTCAATACAAAAAAGTAATTTTGATATCCGACGGATGTGCCTACCAGAATAAAAATAAAACACTTTGCAATTCATTATCTAACCTCAGCACTGCAAAGGGCATTATGATAGAGCAAATTATCCTAGAAAAAGGGCACACGATGATGGAGGTAGACAGCGTACATTCAACTTTAGAAAAAAAGTTTAAAGGCCCCATCTACTCTCCATCTGACTATATATCGCGGATGAGAGATGCCAGACCATCACAACCTTACATTGTACATCACTTAGAGTACACATTTTTTAAATATTATGAGGATGTACCCGGTGGTTTTTCAAGCATAAGACCTGGAAGAAAAACCGGCGATGCAACGGTAACAGACATTAGAGGACTTCTTTATTTCAACGGTGATGTGAAGTACAAACTACGCCACACAGATGAGTGGAGCAATTTGCCGCAGAGGAGGACAAACACGGCACCCATAAGGGAACCTATAAGCCTTTATTATGGCCCACTAAAAATTGATTCTACCAAATTTAGTCACTTACAAAGTCTAAAGCAATACATGCACCGCGATTACCACCTATTCTACGAAAATTTGAACCATTAATAATGTTCCATATTTTGATCTCCTTATTATTGATTTTGTTTGATTCAATAAAGTGATAATGTCATTTGATTATGAAATGTATTGGTTTTTTATTTCCTTTCTTATTAATTATTTATTTCTAAAAAAATAGCTATGTGTCATCGCACAGCCAGTTTCTTTAAGATTCCATATAATTATAAAGTAGTTATGTGCGCTAAATTCACATAGCTTGTATTTACGACTCAAATAAATAACTCTATGTGTCAAATTTACCTATTATGTTTAATTTTGACATTATTAATAATTTTATCTATCCAAAAGTTATCTAAAACTACGTAAATTTGCTATATGTATTAAAGTAAAAATAAATTATTTGAATACACTGAGTATTTTTCGAGAAAATCAGTTTTTTGCGTCTCCTGTAAAGTGTGTAAAAAACACATAGTGACTTTTGCACGCGCAACGATGATTTGGATAGAAACGAAATCGTCAAGTCGTTCCAACCGTCCATATTGCTTAAGGCCTTATTAGACCACCCAATTTCAAGGGACCCTAACCCTAACTAAGAGTGGTGTAATAAGACTTAGGGAGTTAGGGGGTCCCGATTTAGGGCGATCGGGTCGGCCCGATCTGCCTAGCTCCCTAAGCGCCCTGCAGATTGGGTAGTGTAATAACGTTTAGGGCGGTTAGGGAGCTCAGTTGCCGCGCGACTGGTGCGTAGAGTGGACGTAAGTGAGTACCGCGAAGCGGCTGTTCGTTCCGTCCGTAATTTTCAAATACCTACCATGGCATGCAATAAGGAAAAGGAGGTTTTGTTGTCCGTATTAGATATGTACAAAGACATGCCGTATTTATGGCAGAAAGAACATAAAGACTACATGAATAAAGACGTACGAGCTGAAGCCTTTAAAGTTTTATTGGGTATTTATAAGAATTTTGACGAAAACGCTACCATAAAAACAATAAAAAAGAAAGTTGAAAATATGCGTACGAGTTATGCAAGAGAATTAAAAAAGGTGAGTATAAATATACGAGTTATATAATCACGTCAGGCCTTTAGGCGGTTTCTGAAAACTGACACCAGGGTTGCATACGGCTGCAGGTCTATTTGACCTAGCAAATAGACCTGCAGCCGTATACAGCAGTATGGGCTGCAGGTGTTCGGTTGAAATAAAGAAAAATTCTTCATCGTATGATCTCAGATTATAAAACAGTAGGCAGATAGACAGCGCGGAACATTTCGAGTGCGGCGAATTTCAAGACATGTGTGCGTGACTGCTGTAAGAACACGTCGTCTCTGTGTGCGTTCCGATTGCCAGGATGGTGAAAAATTACTCGTATATTTCATTCTTATCTGTCTATATTAATTAAAATCAATTTATGAATTTACTAAAAGTATGTAGGTACGGTAGGTTTGAATTAATTAATTATATTTTAATTTTTTGAATTTGATTTTTAGGGTTCCGTACCCAAAGGTTAAAACGGGACCCTATTCATGAGACTTCGCTGTCTGTCTGTCTGTCTCCAGGCTGTATCTCATAAACCGTGATAGCTAGAAAGCTGAAATTTTCACAAATGATGTATTTCCGTTGCCGCTATAACAACAAATACTAAAAATTAAATATATATATATATTAAGGGGGGTCCCCATACAACAAACGTAATTTTTAAGCAAGTTTTCAAAGATAATGGTACGGAACCCTTCGTGCGCGAGTCCGACTCGCACTTGGCCGGTTTTTTATTGTCTTTTTGGGCAGCACGTAGGTGTTCCGCGCGCTTTATCTGCCTACTGTTTTATAATCTGAGCGTATGATGAAGAAGAATTTTTATTTATTCAATAGGTATTTTTATATATCAATCTAATCTCTTATTCAATCGATTTCAGGTTCAGGCTTCTAAGCATACAGGCGCAGGAGCAGATGAGGTATACGTACCAACTCTATGGTATTTCGACGCTTTAAATTTTCTGGGTTCAAGAACGGAATCTTGTCGTACTGTAACTGACTCTTTAGAAAATGAGGTGAGTAAAATAAATAATGTAGACATTTTATTTTCAAACGTAACTATCTATAATTAAGTATTTTACAATATCATATTGGGACTACGTTTATCATTCCATCTTGAAATCCGACTCTTCCTTCAGTAGTGAAATAATTCTTGAATTTGTCTCGTACAGCTACAGCTTCAACATTCCTTTGACTATTGTTTCTGTGTTGTAATGGAGTCAAGCCAACGGTAGTAGACCTCCAATCTCCTTGTTGAAATGTCGCACTTGTTATGTTCTCACGGTCAACATTATTCGGACTTATATATACTGTTTCGTGTTTTCTCAAATAATTGTGCAAAGCACAACATGCCATAACTATAGCATCAACAGTATCTAGGTCTACATCGAGAGGTCTCCTTAGCACTCTAAAGCGGGACGCTAGTATACCAAATGCGTTTTCTACAACTCGCCTGGCTCGTGACAATCGATAGTTATAGACCCTTTGTTCATAATCAATGTTTTTAAAGGGAAATGGCTTCATAAAATTTTTATTTAATGCAAAAGCATTATCACCCAGGAATACATAGGGTACAACTGTATCAGTGCCTGGCAGTGCAGAAGGTGGTGGTAAATTTAAATCGTCGTTAATCATCTTCTGATAGAATGGAGTACAACTCAAAATCGATGCATCTGCGACGGATCCATTAGTGCCTGTGTTTACGTATATGAATTCGTAGTTTGCATTCACCACAGCAAATAGAACAATACTATAAAATCCTTTGTAGATAAAAAACAAGGAGCCACTTTCATGAGGTTTTTGAATTGCAACATGTTTCCCATCGCATGATCCAACACAGTGAGGGAAATTCCACCTTTGTTCAAATTGCTCAGCTACTTCCCTCCACTCTGTTTCTGTCGTAGGCATCTGAAAGAAAATATTATTTTTAAAAACAATGTACTAGACTTACGCCAGCGACTTCACCCGCGTGGATTTCGGTTATAGCGCTCCCTTAAAACCATTTCAAAAATTTTGGATAGAAAGTATCCTATGTGGTATTTCTGGTGATAAACTACCTAAGTTCTAAATCCATACAAATCGGTATAGTAGTTTTTGCGTGAAAAAGTAACAATCATCCATTCATGCATCCATCTATACTTAAAAACTTTCCTATTATTATTACAGAAGTCATCATCAGAAGATGAAACTGCAAGTGTTACAAACTCTAGCAGCGGGTCAAGGAAGAGAAAGAAAAAGGATACTTTATTACAAAAACAAGAAAATATTCTTTTATCGGCAGAAAGAATAATGACTCATAAAGACGAAGAATGGGAGGTATATGGGCGATCAATTGGCTTTCATGTAAAAGATTTAAACAAACGTCAAAAGATAATAGCACAAAAAATTATATCAGATGTTTTGTTTTACGCCAAACTTGATCAACTAACCGAATCCTCGTGCGTCGTTCTCAATCCATTTCACGAATCTATACCTAACAATAGTGGCTGTTACCAGCGTCAGAAACAGTTTTACTCACCTTCACCGCCATCAAATTATTCATCGCCATCACCGTCAAGCCAAACTCAATCACCTCATCATACAATTTCACACTTCACTCCATGGCCTCGTTTCCTCACACAGTCGGGCCGCCAACCAATACCATCACCACAGCACCAAACTCAACTGCCGCAGTCACCATCGCCTTATCAATTATCATCAAATCATCACACACAAACAGCCCACCAACCATTACAATCACCACAGAACCAAACTGAACTGTCGAACTCACCATTGCCTCATCAACCAATATTTGACAATGTAGTTACTGTTGATAACAATACCCAATTTTTAGAATACCTTCCCAATGTAAATACCGCAGATGAAAACTTAGGATCGTTGCCTGTAATAGAAGGTCCTGGCGAACTAATGAAAGAGTTTCTAATTGTAAAACGCAAAAAATAAAAAAATTGATTAAATATAATTACATAAATAATTGTTTTATTTACCTTGATATAATGTCTCAAACATTTGTAAACTGCTAGGCATGTTTCTGGAATAATTTGAGAAGGAAGCGGTTGCGATATTAAAGTGCTATATTTTAAGTCTTGGTAAGAGTTTCCCGTAGCTAAAAATCTTAATGTAACGACTAATCTCTGTTTAGCAGTCACGCTTTGTCTTAGAACCGTATCTTGCTTTTGTATGTAAGGTGTCACCAAACTCAACAAGTGTTCAAATTGTTCTGCACCTACTCTGAGATAATTCCTTAAATCTCCCGGTTCAAGCATGCTTAGTATTTGCATATTTGAAATCTTTTCACGTAACCGCAAATACTCTTTCACCCAGATCTTTCTCTTCTTTCTTTTTTTAATATTTGTTGTTGCGAGCACGGTTGTCACTGCTACAGCAACTTTTTGAAGTTTCGATAATGACGACGGCATAATGTAAAATGCGACAATACGTTTATCTTTCTAGACATTCGCGTACAAACTGAGTTAGGGCCCAATTCGCAGAGAAGTGTAATAAGCGCCGCACTAACTAGGGTAAGTCAAAGTCAAAGTCAAAGTCAAATAATTTATTTCATTTAGGCACAAAAAAGGCACTTATGAACGTCAATATTTACAGAAAAAAAAAATATAATAATTGATTCTAGTCGCCCATTCCAAAAGGTCGTTTTCGTATGGAGAAGAATGGGCAAGAAACTCCACCGTTACTCTTTTAAAATATTTTCACAATATTCTGTATACATTAATTATATAATTATATGTGAAGACGATGCACCTAGAATAAGATTACTATACCACGATAGGTAAAAAGAATGAAAAATGAAGGAATGACATAAATTAATTATGTGATAGATGCATGGTGCTCACATATTTACAAACATTGTAAAATTATACGATATTCTTAACATTTTAACACGTACTACTAATAATAAGTCAGTGTGTGAGTTCAAGTAATCACAGAATATAAAATTAATGTTTAAAAAAAATAATAAGTATTATACAATTAAATTGGCAACCAGTTTGATTTTGTCTAGATTCTAAATTGTCCTATGGAGCAGGACCAGCATGTTTCCAAGCATTTTTATCTTGGATATAATCCTCTAATTTGTAATATGCTTGTTTACAAAGTGTACTTTTTATATGAGTTTTAAATTTTCTTTCATTTAATTCTAATATTTTACAAGGTATTCTGTTGTAACATTTAACACAGTACCCCATAAAAGATGTATTTACTTTAGATAGTCTGAAAAATGGTTGATCTATTTTATCTTTATTTCTAGTATTAAAATTATGTCTATCACTTATTTTATTAAAAAGATGTAGATTTTTTCTCACATACATAATATTTTCATAAATGAATTGGCAAGGTACCGTCATAATATTAATCTTTTTAAATAGTTCCCTGAGAGATTCGCGACGACTTAGATTATAAATGGCTCTGACAGCTCTCTTTTGTAAAATAAAAATGGATTCAATGTCAGCAGCCCGACCCCATAGTAAAATGCCATACGACATAATACTGTGGAAGTAACTAAAATAGACCAAACGCGCGGTTTCTACATCTGTTAACTGTCTTATCTTTCTAACAGCATAAGCGGCCGAGCTTAGCCGCCCCGCGAGAGATGTTATATGGGGTCCCCATTGTAATTTCTCGTCTAGCGTGATTCCTAGGAAAACTGTTTGATTAATAAATTCCAGTTTTTCTCCATTCAATATGATGTCACATTCGCTGCTTCTAACATTTGGTAATTTAAATCTAATGCATTTTGTTTTTTTATTATTTAGTACCAAATTATTTACCGTAAACCAATCTTGGACCTGAACAATACAGCTATTCACGTCGTCGAGATTTTGTGACCGTCGGTTTATTTTAAATATCAATGATGTGTCATCTGCAAATAACACCATCTTTGGTTGATTTTGAAATAATTGGGGTAAATCATTTATATAAGCTAAAAAGAGGAATGGACCCAATATCGAACCTTGAGGAACGCCCATTACCATTTCAGACCCTAATGAGTTTGTGCCGTTGACTTGAACTTTAGCCTTTCTATCTTTCAGGTATGATCTTAGTAAATCAAGAGCTGTATTCCTAATCCCATAGTGCTCCAGTTTCAGCAGAAGTGTCTCATGGTCTACGCAATCGAAAGCCTTCGAGAGGTCGCAAAAAATTCCAATGGCATCTTGTGCTTCTTCCCAGGCGTTAAAAATGTTCTTTATTAGGGCGACACCGGCGTCAGTGGTACAACGCCCTTTGGTGAAACCGTACTGTTGATCATGAAAGATGGAATTTTTATTAAAGTGCCGTAACATTTGGTTGAGAATCAACTTTTCAAACACCTTACTGAGAACTGGCAGAATTGACACAGGCCTATAATTGTTGGGTTCCTTACTATCACCGGATTTGAACAAAGGAACTACTTTACTATGTTTCATGAGATCCGGAAAGACGCCTTGGTCTACACTAGTGTTAAATATGAAAGCTAAATAAGGCGCAATGGTTTCGATGACAGATCTACAGACTTTTACAGACATTCCCCACAGATCCTCTGTTGATTTAATTTTAAGATCTTCACACGCCCACCCTGCATGCAGGGCCCTAAATATCGGGTGGTCTAATAAGGGTTTTATACGCCTGTACTTTGTCTCACTCGCTCTCGGTCTTAAACCGATTTTATTTCCCACTCCACCCTGCCTTATCGCGCCACGACCGGCGATCTACGGGTGAGTCGGACAGAAAGCAGTGAGGCTCGCGTTCCCGTACACTCTACTTGTGCGAGACGTTATACGTGCAGTCTCATAAAAATAATATTCTGGAAACTAATAGAATTACTTATTTTCAAAACGTTCTCATACCTAACGTTCTCTTACTTAAATTTGTTTGTTAGTTTTAAATAAGTATCAGTGTTAACCCCATATTGGGTAAGTGTTGACAATTCACGTTGTGCTTACATATCCCTGTAAACTCCGCTTCTGAAGGTGACCTTCACACACAGTCGCCCTAAGCGCAATAGTACCTTTGCTGTCCTTACGCTTGCGCTTACGCTGCCGTGTTCACCGTCAGGAGAGGAGCTTACAGAGATCCCAGCGACTTACACCTGGACCTAAAATTCCAGGGTCCAAAGTTCGGGTTTTGTCCGGGCCAGTTGCCCGTGAGTCCCGCTGCCGCGTCACCTGGTGACGACTCCTACCGCAGACGCAGGACGCCGCTACCAACTACTGGCACGACCGCTGACTACCCTGCAGAACCTACGCTTCCTTCTTGCTTCTCGTCCTCGGCTCCAGCGTCCCTGCAGCCACGCGCAGGCCAGGGCAGTACTAGACGCGCCTGCCTCCATAAACCGGAAAAGAAGTGACGGGCTTTGAACTGCGACCCATTAAATTAAATTAATTGAAAGCGCTAGAGAGTTTAATTTCTTTCTATACTCCTACGCATCAATACCAACGAACATCGTTATATTTCTCAAAAAAACAATATATTTGAAGCCGACTTATAGATGCCTTTGTCGATTGTCAAAATAAAAAAGTTAAACGATGACAAGTAAACACAAGCGATGCTCGAGTTGTTTTTTTGCAAAATTCTGGAAAAGAAATTAAACTCAACCAAATCTCATCTGTCGCTATCGTTAAGTATAGCGATAACCGTATTTCGGTCGTTTGTCATCAAGTGCTTACTGAAGTGTAAAGTGTTGAAGTTAAGTTATGAGATGTCAACAAAAACCGAGCTAAATAATACTCTAAATTATTTTTATCCGTGGTTAAGTGCCCCTTGGGTTTATAGTTTTCTCATGTTTGTGTTTTGGAAGTTTGGAAGTGAAAGTTATGAACAAACACTCTGCAAGAACATGCCACAATGTCCGGACCGACAGCGGCACAAATTGATGCTCTCCTCAATTTCCTTGAGGAGCATCGAGATTTGGCTCAAGGCAACTTGAGGAGTATCGACGGCCGTACGCTGAGTCATCGACTGTGGGAAGTTTGCACCACGCTGAATGCTATGGGCGGGTGCACCAAATCGACGAAACAGTGGCAAAAAGTAAGTTAGCATTAATTGATTTATTAAGTGCTTGTACATAAGTAACATTTACCCGGATATCATACATTCTAAATTGCAATAAATTATTTTAATATTCATCGCTCAGTCACTAATATTGTGGTTGGATGAAATTTTTATCTAAATAATTTTAATTAAATTCATATTTATTGCATTACCTGTCTGTTGAGCTTAATTTTGTCAATTTAAATTACCTACAGAATTTTATGTGCATGTATGCATTTCATGTGAATTGACAAGATTAATCAATCATACCTCTGTATGTTTTTATGAACAGTCCAGTTATTTTTTTTTTTACAAATATCTGTGCCACATTATACAATGATTGATTGTGAGTAGGTATTAAAATTGAACAGGTTTTGTAATAGGACTAATTTAGATTTTATGCAATATTTTTTTGTATGAGTGTGAGTGTGCAATTACATTGTTAATTTATTTTAGGTGTGGACAGATAAAAAACATCTGGCAAAAAAGGCAGCAGCGGCTGCACGGCGGTCTGCGTCTGAAGATTAATCAATCATACCTCTGTATGTTTTTATGAACAGTCCAGTTATTTTTTTTTTTACAAATATCTGTGCCACATTATACAATGATTGATTGTGAGTAGGTATTAAAATTGAACAGGTTTTGCAATAGGACTAATTTAGATTTTATGCAATATTTTTTTGTATGAGTGTGAGTGTGCAATTACATTGTTAATTTATTTTAGGTGTGGACAGATAAAAAACATCTGGCAAAAAAGGCAGCAGCGGCTGCACGGCGGTCTGCGTCTGCCACAGGAGGTGGACCATCTACGGCTCCTTCACTCTCCCAATGGGAACTTAAGATAGTTTCCATAATGGGAGATGGATTTGGTGAACCGCAGACCACGGCAAGATCACAAGCTTTTGTTGAGCATGTATGTATTTTTTTCTGTTTGTTTTTCTGTCTATTAAAAGTAATCTATCTAATTTTTCAATACAAAAGTGTCCCTGTGGCCTGATGATTAGTGACAATTTATATAGAAAAATAAAATAATGTGGCATTATCTTAACTCACATATTTTATTTTCCAGTCATCTCAAGAGACATATACTGCTGCTGCTGCCTCTACCTGTACGCCATCCAACCAAGAAGACCTTTCTTTACTAAATGGTATGTAGTGCTACTAAATAATATTCCAGTTTCATTAAAATACACAGTATTATTAATAAAAAAAAAATTAATAATTATAATATTACCATAAAAGCAAAATTTGTTTCTTTTTGTTAAACGAAGGTAAAAGTAGTTTTGGTTTTTAAGAACTCGAAAACTTTTAGGCATTTACTTTTCTTTAGTTTACCTTCTTTATTTTATACTTATTCTTTGCACATCTTAGCCAACAGAAACACAGACACAGCAAGAAACAAACCAACAAGCTTCAGCCCCACCAGTCAGCAATGCCTCAACAACACGCAGCCAACTTACTTGTAAGTGTCAGTTTTTAATTTTAATGTAAAGCATTTAATTATACTGTTTGCGGTGCAGCATGGTGCGGGTGACAGGTAACAGAAAGGGTAAAATATATTATAATTTACGTGTTTTTACTGATTCTGTATTTTACTATGATCCGTACCTACATACAGATTGTGTACATAATACGGACTCAGTAATAACTGTAGTAAATTTAATATATTTACCCTTTCTGTCACCTGTCACCCTCACCATGCTACACCGCAAACAGTATAGTATCTTTTTCTTATTGATTTTTTCTTAAACCTTGTTTAAATTAGACTTATATTTTAATTAAATAAACTAAGATTACCATAATTATTCAGTCATCTGTATGAGTACATAACCCATTCTTATTTTTGCTGCCAAGCAGTTATGCTTATACAGTTATTGTATAAAAAGGATGTGCCAGGCAATCATACTATAGGTACTGCTAAGTTAAGCTTTAAAACATACATACAAAAATTCGTCTTTCCTCTTAAGGTCGATTTACATCAAACGAGCGAATTCTCATTCTATCCCCACTACATCAAATTCTTCTAGTGTAAACAGGCGTAGAGCATTCTTTCGTTGTTCTTAGTGCGTTCGCAAAGATTCTATAGAATATTCTAAGAATGCTCGCTCGCTTGATGTAAACGGCGCAAGAGCGCGCGAACAGTTGCTTAGAGCGTTCTAGCGTGTTCGGACGTGCTCGCGCCACTGAGCGGTCTCATCAAAGCGTTCTTGTGTTCTAGCGATTGTTTACGTATCTTATCGATTAAATTATGGATTGGTCTCAAGAAAAATGTTTATTAAAGAAGCCTACCGCAATTTCAGATGTCTGTGGGATCCGACGTATGAAAACTATAAAAATACAACTTACAAACAAGATGCTTGGCGGGAAATCGCAAAACAACTGGAATGTAATGTTGAAGAGTTAAAAAAAAAGATGGACTCGCTTCTTGCATCTTACCGCCGAGAAAGGCAAAAAACAATGAGTACGAAGTCAGGCAGCGGTGCCGATTGTATATATAATTCTAAATGGTTTGCATTTAAAAGCATGCACTTTTTGATGGACAAATATAAACCGAGGAAAACAATTGATTTCGACACTAACCAAAATAAAAACATGGTAAGTAGTTAGTTATGTTTATTTATTGGGTATTCTACCATAATTTTAGGTTGGGTTATTTACGCTTTTTATAAAGTAACATCAATATTGTTTTGCCATGGCAAAATATTAGTGAAATTAAAATAGTCTGAAAATTCTTTCCGGATATTTTCACATTGCAAAGTGTGTCTTCGTCCAGTGTTGGGTAACGGGAGAAATGATGATAAACGGTCCATATTTCTCCACTGGCCTGGAATGACGACGTCATCTTCAATTCTGTCCATCATACCCGGTGAATTATACAGCTTCCTAGAAGCTTTCCTTTTCATCAAATAATTATGTAGGTACACGCAGGTTATTACGATGAGAGATGCTTTATCAGGTTGCAGCAACATAGGTTTTCGCAATACACGAAAAACTGCTGAAAGAATGCCAAATGCATTTTCTACTATTCGTCTTGCTCTAGACAAACGGTAGTTGTAAATTCGTTTTTCGGATCCCCTAGCATGAGTACCAGGATACGGCTTCATGATGTGTCTTTGTAATGGGAATGCATCATCTGCTACAAATACGAATGGCATATTCTGTTGTCTTCCTGGAAGGCTTTGGTCATTGGGCAAATTTAATTCATTATTTTGTAGTTTCTGATAGAAAGAAGTGTTTCTGAAAACTCCGCCATCTGATATTCTGCCCTGACAACCAATATCGGCGAATATAAAATTGTAGTTAGCGTCTACTATGGCCATTAACACCACACTGAATGTGGATTTATAATTAAAAAAGTCGCTTCCGCTGTTAATAGGTGCTTGTATGACGCAGTGTTTCCCGTCTACAGCGCCAATACAGTTTGGAAAATTCCACTTCTCATTGAATTCCTGAGCGATTGATAGCCATTCTTCTTCTGTTGACGGTGTCTGAAATGAATAAAAAAAATATTTTAGGGTGTATGTTAATTAAACTGTTTTTTTATAGGCTGATGAGCAGGAGAATGAGCGAATTGAACAAGAAACTGCGGTAGTGGACCCTAATGCAGATACACAGTCAGATTCAACAACACATTCACAACCTGCAGCTTCAGTAGGGTCAAGAAACACCACACCACAATGGCAATCATCAACATCACTGCAACCTGGCCACACAATACCACCAAAAAAATCAAAACATGAAGACCCTCGAGTAGCCGAAGCCTACCGTATTTTAAAAGATACGCATGATTCAAAGATTAGGGACAAGAGTCAAGCTTTTGGAAATCATGTTGCTTCAAAACATCGCGAATACTCAAAAAGGACAAAAGCGTATGTTGAACATTACATAAATAATATACTGTTCGACGCTGATTTGGGGAAATTTGATTATGAGTCAAATTTAGCATCAACTCCGATGTCTTCATATTCAGACAGTTCACAAAATACTTGCATTGTGTATTCTGTAGCCTCAGATCAATCCCCTCCACCCAACCAAATGGAAGCCAGTTCAGAAAGTAATGTAAATTTAGGCCAACAATTACACATTCCGGATGATACCGCAACTGAAGAAACCAGCGAGTCTTTGCTGCATTTTATTAAAAAAATTAAGTAACATGCGTATCTTTTCTAGTTACTTTTTTTATTTAAGTTCTCTGAAATTCGTACTTGATTTTCGAATTTTTTCGCTGGTCAGAGATAGTAAATGATCAAAATCCTCTGGCGCCATTCTACAAAGTTTTGGAATTGTCCACTTTCTTCTTGTTTTCGCATATCCGTCATTGTTTCACCTATATTATCCAGTGTCCTTCGATGCATTAAATTTGTAACCCACCAACGTCTCTTCCTTCTTTTATTTTTGAGTTTTCGCGACAAAATAATAAATGCAGCACTTGCAATAATGATATCGCTGTCAGAGTCAGACATAACGAAGCACTACCAATACTAACCACAGAATTGACACGAATGAGCAAAGAACATTCGATCTAGCTTTTGTTTACACTAAAAGATTACGATAGAATGCTCTTGTTCTAGCTCTATGTTCGTTTGATGTAAATCGATACCTCTAGCTTTCGTTCACACTAAAAGATTACGAAAGAATGCTCTTGTTCTAGCTCTAGCTCTATGTTCGTTTGATGTAAATCGGCATTTAGAAGTAGGCACTAACTAGGCAGAAACTACAGAACGCCACCTGCTAAGATTCTTACATACCTACTTCTTTTGCCTCATCCACGTTCATACACAGGGTCATAAACGAACGCCGTTAAAATTAACTGGTCATACACGCACGTCGAGCTTACTATGTTCTGTCATTTTACAGCCACGCGACAGCGCAGACAAAACCGCCGGCATCCTGAGTCTCTTCAAGCTGGAAACTCTGTGCGGGACAGACTTTTTAGATCAGAGGAACGTCGTTTGATCCTTGAAGAACAAAGGAACGTGGAACTAGCTAACATAAGGATGGCTGTTGCAGAGTTGTGCGGGCATATGCAGCAGATCAAAGTGCAATTGCAATCAAGACTATAAAAAAAATATTTAAAAATCTGAAAACATAATCTTCCAATGTAAAAATTATGTTCAAGTTAAACATGTAAAAAAAGTAGGGTGCTTTCTATTTTAATGTTTTTAATGATTCTAAAGAAATTCAAGCCAACTGATATCAAGCACCCCACGGTTTTTTACATGTTGAACATCTTCACATTAAAAGATTATGTTAGTTCAAATAGTGTTTTTTGCTTTTATAAACTATATTTTTTATACTCTCCGCTTTGATTTTTTGTTTTATTTATAACAAATTGAGATTAGTTCTAGTTGTAATTTTTGGGATTGTTTTAATTAATGTTAGGTTAATTTGAGTATGGAAAGAAAGAGTTTAGTAATAAGTAAAAAATATATATTATAAACTATTTTCTAATAATTGTATTAGTCTCTCCCTCGCCCTTTGTCCCCTCCTCAAAGCATCTGTGGCAGATGAAGCAGCCTGATATGTTGAGACCTGTCGGGAGTTCTCCGATTCAAAATCCTCTTGCGTTAACTCCGGATCACTCAATCCGGCCCTTATGCACATGTTATGCAAAACACAGCAGGCTAGGATTATTCTGCCTGCTCTGTCTGGATCGTAGTGCAGTTCCCTCGCTGCTAAGAGACACCTCCATCGACCCTTGAGTATCCCAAATGTGCGTTCAATGGTGGAGCGCGCACGCTTGTGCACAGCATTAAACCTGCCTTCTGGACTGTCTTCTACAACATTACCTACAGGTGTCATTAGATATTCTCTTAAAGGGTATCCTGAATCACCTGTCAAAGTAAAATATTATTGGTTATTTTTTTTTTTTTTTTTGTAAGTATATATATGTATGGTGCATTTGAAAAATGTACATCTAATTTATACTTGCCTAATAGATATGTTGTCTTCGTGAGACTCTCCAGATGCCCCTTGATCTCACATTGAGACCAGGTAAAAGCATCATGCGTGGCTCCACCAAAAGTAGCATCCACATTTAGGATAACACAATCAGAATCGCATATCTGGAAAACATACTCTTATGACTCTTTGAATGTATCATGTTCTTCAAAATCTAGTAAATTTTTCACGAAATGACTTACCACTTGGGTGTTAATGGAGTGGAAATGTTTTCTATTGAAAAACCGCTCCTCATGCTCACTGGGCCTCACAATAGCAATGTGTGTGCAATCAATACACCCAATCACACCCGGTAAATTACATTTTCCATAAAATCTGAAAAGAAACAACATAATTTAAAATATCTCTGCTATAAATTCTCTCATCATAAAAATAATTTATTTTTCTTACAGTAGGTACGTTCTTTCTAAAAATTGTCCTCACTACATATAAACTGAAAGTAATTGTAGGTATTAGAATTAATGAACTTTTGAACTCACTTCCTCTTGATGACATTCCTTTCACTTGCATTTTGTGGAAATTGAATATACTTTCTGATTATATCGGGTGTATTCATTGCAAATGAGACCTCTCGTATACATCGGGAGACGGTTTGCTGGGCCATTGGAGCATCATCATTCTGCCCCACAGAGCCTTGATAACTGCCCCGAGCGTAAAAATTCAAGGCAACAAGTATCTAAAATTTAAGAATGATTAATGTGTATTATGTTGTTAATAATATGATAGTTGAGGCATATAGAATCAAAGGCAGCTAAGCGACAAACTTTCAAAAAAACAACTAAGTATGGAGCCATCTAGCGAATTTTTGGTTGTAACTATTTATTTTATTATTGTAAGAAACAAATACAGCTAAAGCCTTTTAAATTTCGTTCAAAAATTGATTTTGGGATCAAATACAGCTAAGTCACCTTAGGGCACAATCAAATGCGGGAAAGTCCGAAAGGGATACCGTGGCCCCCTGGCATTGCACAGGCAAGAGAAGGAACACGGGTGGGTTTTAGTCAGTAAGAGTCTGACACGCCCTCCCGCTCCACCCAGAGCGGGAGGAGTCATTTGATGATTTCCCAACCAAAAAAAAAAAAAAAAAAAAAAAGGGCACAATCAAAGACAGCTAGGTGACAAAACAACCAATCACAACGCTTGAATTCTCGAAAACAAAATGGCGATTTCTATACAACCGCGTTAGCCACACCTAATGTTTTTTATTGTATTTTTAGTGTTTTTAGTGAGTTTCTCGTGCAAATTTTGTTGTGAAACATATTATGGAGGTCCCTGTAGAACCGGCAAGTACTGGCAGAGGTCGAAAACGCACACGAAACCAAGAAAACTGGAAGGCAAACATTGCTAAGAGAGAAAGGTTAGTGATGTGCCTCGCGTCTACACTCCACACAATGTATAGATAAAGATAAATAATTGCAATCGAATTAAATTAATTTTTCGCAATATTTATTTTTGCCTGTATTGCTATTACATGCTATTATGTACCATAACGCTAATACATACTACCTAACTGAAACTAAAATTGTGCTAAGATAGAGAAATTTGAGTGTTAAAAATATTTATTATTGTATTTATTTTATTTTATCTCCCAATAATAATTTATACTATTATAATTTTTAATATGTATGCAAACCTACCTACAAGTACTAAGTAAAATATACCTACTAATATACCTACTAAGTAAAATAACAGATTCTGATACAAACTAGTAGTATGTTTAATAACACCCCTTTTTTTCGTCAGGAGTTAAGTCCTTTACAAGTTCCTAGTACCTAACCAAATGTTTTTTTTTTTCACAGATACTCGTCTACTGCTTTACCTCAAAGAGTGAACTGTTCACATAAAAATCCAACGCTAAAATGTGCAAGCCTGACAATGAATGAACTTCTAAAATTTCACCAATCATTTTATGCCTCAACAAAAAAAAGCGGTCAGGATGCTTTTCTTCTTAAGTGCTGTCAAATAAAACAAATTAAAAGAAGGCGTCCTAACCAAAATAAAAGGCTTAGAAGAGATTTTAATATCCAGTACAGGATTTTAAACAGTCAGAATAAATTTGTGATTGTCTGCCAAAAACTTTTTTTGAGTTCCTTGCAAATAAAAAAGTATAGAGTGGAATTTGTTATGAAGGTGTTTTACTATGCGCGACAGATTCCTAAAGAAAACAGGGGAGGAAATCATAAAATAAACAAGTATAAGGAGCAAAAAGATATAGTTCGGCAGTTTATTATGAAGTTAAAATGCATAGAATCACATTACTGTCGATCTGCAACACAAGAGCGAAAATATCTGCACAGCGATTTGAGTATAAACAAACTTTATAAAATGTTTAAAACCGAAAATCCTCAATCTGTTGTAAAGAAGTCTTATTTTCGAGCAATATTTAACCAAGACTTCAATTTAGGATTCGGTAATCCGAGAACAGACGTTTGCTCGAAATGTATTGAATTGGATGGGAAAATTAAAATGGAAAACGACAAAGAAAAAAAGAAAGACCTCATGATCGAAAAAAGAGTCCACAAGCTCAGGGCAAAAGCATTCTTTAAATTGCTTCAGGAAAAATCAGAAGATATGATCACTTTCTCGTTCGACTGTCAAAAAAATAATCCCCTACCCAAAGTACCAGACCAAAGCGCATACTACAGTCGCCAAATATATCTCTACAATTTTACGATTGTTCGGGGTTCTTCTAAAGATCACCTGAATAAAGACACAACTTATGCATATTTGTGGACAGAGAACGAATTTCCAAAAACATCCAACCAGATAGCCTCTGCAGTGTACGACCGTTTAAATAAAACTAATTTTGAAGGGATAAGCACTGTTCGTCTTGTAGCTGATGGATGTGGCGGGCAGAACAAGAATAGCATATTGCTATGTATGCTGTCAAGATGGCTTCTCGACAACACGTCTCTGAAAAAAATTGAAGTCGTTTTTCCCATTACTGGGCATTCTTTCATGCCACCAGACCGAGTTTTCGGAAACATTGAAAAAGTTCTTAAAAAACAAGAAGTAATCATTCGACCTGAAGATTACATAGACATCATTGCAACAAATGCAACCGTTACAAAAATGCGTGACATTCAAATGTTAGACTTCAGGAGTGCCGCAAAAGATGTCCTAAAACCGACTGCGAGATGGCCTTTTAAAATAAGTGAATGCAAAAGATTCATTTTGAAGAGATCCAAGACTGTTGGAAATGTGCTTATTCGTGGAGAACTGCATTTTAATTCAGATATAGGTAAAGCAGTAAATCTTTGCAAAACTGGAATGAAAACCAATATGATTCTCCCATCCACCGTGCCACTAGGAGCACCCATGAATCGTGCAAAAATAACTGATGTCGATGCACTATTAAAAAAGCATTTTGGCGCTGAATGGGAAACCAATGCAGAATGTCAGTTTTATGTAAATATTATAAGATCGCCAGTTATTCAAGAGGGGGATTCAGAAAGAGGAGAAGATGATAATGAAAACTATTGTGAATATAGGGATGATACGGTGGATTTAAGAATTTAAATTTTGTTTTTGTTGAAAACGAAGAAACAGCTGATTTAGTAATAAGAAAAGGTTTAAGTTCATAAGAATAGAATATTGTTTCTGAGAGTAAAGAAAAGTCTGATTAAAAAGAGAAAAAGGGTTGTTTTTTTGTTACGATGTTGATTATTAGATTTAAAAATTTAACTTTTGTTTTTGTTGAAAAAGAAGAAACAGCTAATTAAAAGTAATAAGAATAATTTAGTAATAAGAAAAATTTTAAGTTCCTAAAGGAAAATAAAAGTCTGATTAAAAAAAGAAAACGTGTTTTTATTTCATAACGATTTTGATTATTATTTGAAGTTTTATGAACATTTTAAATATCTACATGAAAACGTGTTTTAATTACTGGTCCATGCTATTGACACTGTTGGGAACATCACTAACATTGTGATGTCAATATGGCGACAGTCATTATCAAAGACAGCTAGGTTCACTTGAGTAAAAATCAAACACAGCTAAGTGTAGCTGTTGGTATCAAAGATAGCTAAGTCGTTTGATTTTTTATTTTTTTTCGGCTTATTATTTAGTACTCCCAGATAAAGGTAGCTAAAACCAATATTAAATCACAAACTCTAAAATCAAAACTGAGAGAAAATGAAAACCCCTGACTCATAAATTAGAAAAACGTTTTTTTCGGTTCCTGAAAATGTGACATAGAGGCACTTAGCTACCTTTGATTCTATATGCCTCAGTTATTATAGTACAAAAAAGTCTACGTTTTGTGTATCAAAAATACCTTTGTAGCAGGGTCAATTGCACAGCGATTACGCTTCCGGGGTAACAGGGGCACTATATTCTGACAGAGTTCCTCGTACAGTGATCGGCTGAGTCTATAATTAGCTACAAACTCAAGGTCGGGCACTAAAGGGCATTGTCTAAACTTGGCCATTTTTAAACACGATGCTATACAAAAATATAATTTACCAATATTTTAAATTCTATTTTAGTAAACATCTGATGCAAATAACTTTGTATCAATTGGCATTGTAAAAAAACCCATTTTTTTTAGTATCTGATTTGATGCTAGACATCCACCGGCTTCGGATTTGGTTCCAGTGTTGCAAACTCAAATCTTTATAAACCAACAAATTCAAATCGGTTTAAAATACAGTGCAATCTCTCCACTGTATTTAATATAGTTTTCGTTACATATCATAACTAAAAATGCTAATAAACTATATAATTGGTTTAACCTTTATAATACTGGTGTCTCATATTGGAGACAGATAACAATAAAATTCTATTGTGTCTGCTAATTGCGCGCGCGACAGATTAAGACTTCAAAAGTTATAAAACGGAGGTTTTATACATTATTTCTGGAGTAATTGTATCATTTTGATCGATTTCAAATGGATCGATATACAAATGTTTTTTTATGTGGTAACACGATGCTTAAAAAATGTTGTGTCTTTCAGTCAAAATGACAGTTGTCATTCGCTTTGTTTTTTTGTTTCAGGCCAAATAGGTACTACAAATAATAAATAAAAAAATGCACATAAACAATACTCTTGCAGAGTTTGTCAATCAAAACAATTTAAATAGAGGGCGAACAGATTTCCTCTCTATTAATGTAAACATAGATAATGTATCCTTTCCGAGGATGGAATATAGTGATTTAATTCTAATTGCATGTGGAACATATCAATTGAAACAATCACGTTCTTTATTATGGAGAACACATAAGAGGCGATGGTTCCTATACGATTGAGCTTTGCAGAAATACTGCCAGCAACCTACTGGAAGGTTTCCCACTCCCTACGGTCAACTGCAGTTTATTGCGTGGGAAAATACAGAGCAGACATATTAGTAGAAAAACATATTTTGTGTATATATTATGAAAATAACACTGAAGGGAGGGCAGCAATAAAACAATATTGCTGCAACGGTATGGTGGGCCGTAGAACAGTAGGTTGCTGTGCACATATTATGACCATTATTAGGTTTTTAAGTTGGGCAAGGTATCAGGAACATATTAATCCACCTGCCCAGTTCCTTGATCATGTTCTCATAACATATGAATCTGATTAATAAATATAATTTTATATAAAAAAACAAGTTTTATTTCATACATAACCTGTTTCAATTAAATGTTAAAAAATATGGAACATATACATCTTGGTACAAAACTAGCTTTATATCGTCATTCTTACTGATATGACCTAATAAATCAATCGCATACTATTAGCTGAACTGTTTGTTTATGAGTGGCCCAAGTCCCATAGAAATTGGACAATCCCCTTTGTATTGAAGGAATCACGACGCCGTCTGCGATTCCTTCTGCGCTCCAAACGCTCTTCTCTGAGAGCATCTTCCACCTAAAACATACGTAATGCCATTTCGCTACAATTTTAAATAAGGCACATTCACTTTAACACTTTAAATAAATATAAAACTCAAGATAATTGTAATAATTCATTAAATTCCGTACTTACGATACTCAAAAGGTAGCTATTTTGCTGTCGTGAATTTTGACATAAATTTCACGATCTAACTCCTGTCAAACTCAAATTATCGTTCGGCCTTTTCTCGTCCAGACTCGACTGGACCCCCAGGTTCAGTCGAACTCTGAGAATCTCAGCTATTGGAAGTGCCCGTGTATTTCACAGTTGTTGAGTTTTGTTTGTTAAATCTTGATATTGTTATTTCTTGTTGTGTTTTCCTGTTGTGTTTGTCTTCGCTGCTGATGTTAAAATGCCTAACTTCGTAAGTAACGAAGAGTATGCCGACATGTTACTTGCGTTATTGCGTATGGCAGCGCTAACTGCAATGCGCGCGAAGCAAGAAGAATTTATCAGGGGCGTTATCCTGGTCGACGTGTACCACACCACGAGACCTTCTCTACAACTTATCGACGTTTGAGAGAGACAGGAAACCTACATTAACAAGAGTGTATTCCTCGAGTGAGTGCCAGTCACATAATGTAGCCGTAGATGACATGATACTTCCGAGCTTTTGATGAGAATCCTACATCAAGCATACGAATTATTGCTGCAGAACTTAACTTAACAGTATGGAAAGTCGGGCGGTTCTTCTGGCAGATTTCATTACACCCCTGTTCAAGGTAAATAACACACTACTTACATTTTAATGTAACGAAAAACCCGTTTTAACCGGTTTCAATGTTCAATGAAGGGTTTGTACAGGTCATTTCGTCAAGTATAATACTAAAGTTCATTTTATTTTTTTTGTATTCCAAAAATTATTTATTAACTAGCTGCGCTCCGCAATCTCGCCAGCATAAGTCTCGATCCCGTATGAATATTGCGATAAAAGTCCTATGTCCTAACCTAGATCATGGTCTACTCATGCGCCAAATTTCATTCAAATCCGTTTAGCCGTTTTCGCTTTTAAGCGTAACAAACAAATTCATATTAGTTAGGATGTTTGAATGTTTCTAGCGTAGTTTTCAGAAAAAAAAACTATCTTTTGAGCTAAGTATAGTTAGAATATCATGTTTTTTTTTTTAGGTCTCGACGATGGTGATAATTCGCGTCGCGTCGTTTTCGCATCAGACATCAAACCTTGATTTTTCTGATAATAGTTTAGACGTGGACACTGAAGACATCTCAATTATAGAGTCACAAACATCTGACGTCGGGGAAAGTTCACGCTCTGATTCGGCATTATCAAATCATACTACCAGAAATAAAACACTACTTACCTCTATCGCAGAAATTATTCAGACAATATATCGAGGCCAAAGGAAAGGAAGAAGATCCATTAGATGCGTTTTTTCTATCTATGAGTAAATCAGTAAAAAAGATGCCTATACGAATTCAAGCTGAATTAAAACGGGCAATACTTGGCCTGGTTACTGACGCAGAAGTAAAACTTGCCTCCGAGGAAAGTAGCGATACTCCATCATCTATGACTAACTGCTATGGAACACAACAACAGCAAATTTATTCCTCACCATCAACTTCAACTTAAATCCCATCCACTACTTATTGTCCACCACCTACTTCAACCACGCCACCCAACCATACAAATTACGGCACTATATCCAACACAACATCATCTGCTCCACCATCGCCTTATATACCACAACCTATTTCGAGAACACAGCAACTGCGGCAATCGAAGTTTGACGATTTCGAAGAATTTACTTATAATGACTGATAATAATGATTAATGACCTTAATAACTGTGATTTCACATGGTGAATAATTATTTCTAATTTTTAAATAAAGAGTCCTGAAATACAAGCTTGTTTAATTATGCTATTCTATCTAAAGCATGAAAATATTGATATTTATGTTGAACAACCAAGAAGTGTTTAACACCTTGCGTGTAAGTTAATAAAGTGCTACAATCGTGAGAAAGCATAAAACTCACCTTAAGCAGACTGATATTCGCTCTTCAACGGAAATGGGTATCGTTAAATTTGTTTCTTGTTTCTCAATGTGTGGTCTCAAAATATTGACTAAGTTTGTAAATTGATCGTAGTCCATTTTATAATTGTCGTAAAAAAAACTCGGGTATCGATATAAATCAACGCAAAAAGTAGTAAATTCACCATACGTCTTTTCTTCCACAAGTTGTGAACACTATAATTCCCCTTTCTTTTTCTTCTTTCTTCGTTTTCTTCTTCTTCAACTTCAGATATAAGTAATATCATAGCAAAATCAATGTCAACCATTTTACACACGTTTCAGCTACGAGAGTCAACTGGCAAGTGATTCAATAGCTCTGCTGTTGATGCCCATTACTACACGTGAGTATTCTGGCGAATACGCGCGCATTCGTGCGGCTTTGCTTTAGTTGCAAAAAAATTGACGCTTCGATGCGCTTCCACTCTGCGCTAGTATAAATCGACCCTTACACTGTTGTATTTCCTTCAAATTCGAATTTCGCGCCTAACCGCACTTAGTAGCTGGTCGTTATGAATTGCTAGACGCCTGCCGCCCGCCACCTCAGTCCGGAGCGCGCTCTCGTAGTAGTAGGACGTGCGTAAAGTTCGCGCGGGTCTCACAGACCCGACCAGGCACACGACGCACATAGGAGTATTTAACCCAAAAAGTCGAATATTACAAAGTATTATTATTAAAGTAGTTTTTGCTACCTGGCAAAACGGAAGGGTCGGGGGGACAATAAACCGCTCGACTCTCTTTTGTTCTTGGTAACATTCTGTTCACAATCAGTCGTCTTTCTAACGCAAGCTTGATCGTACGAACATTAATACGCAGTGAAAGTGAGTCAACTTAATTGTTAAAAATAAGTGTAACAATTAGATTACTCGGAATAAATCATATTTTAGTTATGGACGGTGCAGAACAAGGTATGTAAAATTTAAATTACACATTTTTTTAAGTAATATATACCTTTAATAATTATTTACGCCATCTTTTGTGGGGTACATAAAAATGATGAGTCGATTTTAGCCTTTTCCAATATTTCAAAGTCTTTGTTGTATTTCCGGACTTTTCCTGGGTCAAATTCTTTTATCATCTTGTTGTTAGATATGCATATTAGAAATTTAAAAAGGAAATAGCTGCCATCACGTGCCAAAACGTTAACATTTTGAAAATTAAGTGCATGTGGTATTTACCAAAAAAAACTTTATTTTGCGGTCACTTAAGTTAATTTCAGGTTTCTCTTGTTGTAGGGTCTTCTGGTGTTAAGGTCGTGACGCGAGAATATGTTTTCCGAAAAGCGAGGGAATATTTACTGAACCAGATTTCGGAAAAAAGTTGGATTTATTGGAGTTTGAAATAATTAATGACTCTTCATTCCCAAGTGATCAGAAATCTAAGTTTATTCATACATTTTCTCGTCTCAAGTCTGAAATGAAGTCTAAGTGGCAGACAGCAAAGCGAACAGAAAGTGTGTTTTTGAAAAAATATCATGATTGGTTACAAGGCACTCTTGAAATACCGAAACAAATAATTAATACTGAAAAATCCCAGGGTGCCGGACGGCCAAGCAAAGAGTTCGCGGAACTAACAGACTGCAGTAAGCGTCGAAAGACATCACATTTACGAGACAAAAATGAAGCAGAAACACTAATTTATGCAGGTCAAATGGCGCTTCGTGATAAAGGAAATGTGGATGGTGCATACGTGATAAAAGATATTATGGCATCCCCAACGCGTGGTCGTAAATATCGTGAAGCTTTCAGAAAGAGCGCTACACCTGAAGCAAAAATTAAGCAACTATCGCCAAGTCAGGCTTTGTCTATGTTTGTGGAAGCTGCATTAACAAGAAAGCAGTACGAAATAGTTAGAGAAAGTTCTAAAAAACTATACCCGTGCTATTCGATTTTACAAAAAGCAAAACAAGATTGCTATCCAAATGCCGAGTCTTATAGGGTCACTGAAACGTGTGCAGAAATTCAATTACAAGCATTACTAGACCACACTGCTCAGCGTTTTATATTATATCTTGAAGAAGTGTTACAAACTTTACCAGAGGAAGAATTGGTGAACCTAAAGCTCACATATAAATGGGGATGTGATGGTTCGCAGCAGGCGCAATATAAACAAAAATTTGTTAACAGCAGTGAGTCTGACGCAAATATTTTTCAATCATCACTAGTGCCATTACAGTTGATAAGTAAGAGTAATAAAAAAAATATTTGGAAAAATCCATCACCGTCTTCTCCACGTTACTGTCGACCAATGCGGATCAGATTTATACACGAGAGCAAAGATGTAACAAATGATGAAATTAATTACCACAAAGACCAAATTAAACGGTTAAATGGCACGAAGATAACTTTCGGGTCCTGCGAAATAACAGTTACTCATAAATTGTTACTCACCATGGTAGATGGTAAAGTGTGCAACTCGGCAACAAACACAACCTCTACAATGAGATGCTATATTTGCAAAGCCACATCAAAGGATTTTAATAAACTCGAAAAGTTTAACGAGACCACATCAACAGAGTTACAAAATTTGGAGTTTGGCTTGTCTATTCTACATGCTCGCATCAGATTTTTTGAAACAATACTTCACCTTTCTTACAAACTTACTATAAAGAAATGGCAAGTGAGAACTCAGACCGAAAAAGATATAATAAAAGATAGAAAAGCAAAAATCCAAGAAGCATTCAAAAATTAACTCGGATTAATAGTGGATGTACCTAAAGCCAATTTCGGCAACACTAATGACGGCAACACTAGTAGAAGATTTTTTAACAATATAGAAATATCGGCAAATATCACCGGAATCGATAAAACTTTAATAGAAAGATTAGCAGTTATTTTAGAAGTGATATCAAGTGGATATAAAATTAATATTGAAAAATTTGACACCTATTGCCAAGACACAGCGAAGATGTATGTAGAATTATACTCATGGTATCCTATGACACCTACACTTCACAAAATTTTAATTCATGGGCCTACAGTTATTAGACACGCCATACTACCAATAGGGACCTTATCAGAAGAAGCTGCAGAGGCTCGTAATAAACATTTTCGGAAATTCAGGGAACAATACGCAAGAAAATTCAGTAGAACTGACTGTAATATGGATGTCTTAAATAGATTATTGTTAACTTCAGACCCATATTTGACAAGTATTAGACGAAAAGTGTCTAAAAAATCAATACCTTTTAAACTAGAAACTAGAGAAATGTTAATGTCCTACGAAGTTGATAATGATAAAGGGGATGCAGAAGATAGCGTACATGATTCAGATGAAGAAGAGTATTCAGATGAATAAGCGACTTAATTAGTTTAATAATTTTTTAGTTTATAAGTTTTTAATTAATACGTCTAAATTGTTATAAGAAAGATTGCAATAAATAGTGACAAATTTAATGATTTTTTTACACCTATTTCAAATTCCTGCTTCAAAATTATCTCAAAATATTTTTTAAACATTTTTGAGTACATTTTAATGCCAATAAATAAATTTTAGCCAATAAATAATTTTGATCGACTTTATTGATCAAATACCCCTATGTGCGACGTGACGTTTCTATGTAAGTATTTTTTGTTAGTGTTTGTTAGATGTTGTGTATCCGACCATATTTTTAGTCTGTGGTAATTTTGTAGTAGCTGTGGTGAAGGAGAGTAGATTTGTAAGCCTACGAGTAATTATGTAATAAAAGCTTAATAAAAATTATGAAAAAGTATGGTGTTGTTTCAAACCTGCAAAAGGAATAAAGGACTCAACATAAAATAAAACTATCTGAGACAATTCAAGATATATGGCGACCGTGATCGAGAAACAAAAAATGGAACAACACAAAAGATTACGTGCGGCGCTCCGAACGCAGTTCACAAAGAACGCGAATAAATTGAGCGAGCAAAATGACCAAATGGACCAAGGGGAAAATAAACAAATCTTAATGGAGAACCTTGGAAAGATTTATGGAAAATTGGAGGAAGTAAATGTGCAAGTTCAGTCAGCAATTTTGGAAAAAGATGATTTCGAAGAATCCATGATTTTGACGGATTTAGACGAATGCGAAAATTACACGCTAAAATGGCTGAAAATAAAACGCAAAATGGTGTCACTAACGGGCTCAGAAAATAAAGGAAGCACACAAATTAAATTACCTAAAATAGACATTCCAAAATTCGACGGGCAATTAAAAAGCTGGATGCCATTTTGGAGCCAATTCAGAAAAATTCATGAAGGGAATATAGCTACGGGTGACAAGTTTGTGTACTTGGTGCAAGCAATGGCCATCGATTCGGAGGCTAAATCACTAGTAGAAAGTTACCCTATTACTGCTGAAAATTATCCAAAGTGTATAGAGCACCTGAAGTCTAGATATGGGCGAGAAGATTTACAAATTCAAGTTTATGTGAGGGAGCTGTTGGCACTGGTACTACAAAAAGTAAGTGGTGATGGAATTGAATTGGCCATATTATATGACAAACTAAGTGCACATTTAAGAGCATTGGAGACACTTGGAGTCACTAAAAACCATGCTGCTTTCCTATTACCACTAGTAGAGTCGTCGCTTCCCCAAGAAATATTAAAGACATGGCAAAGAACCAAGGTTAACGTCAATATAGACGAAGAATTAAACAATCTATTGATGTTTATACAAAAAGAGGTTGAAAATGAACAAAGGATAAAAATTGCTAACACATTTTCGGAAAACCATGCAACAATCAATAAGAAAGAAACGCCAACGGCGAATTGCCTAGCTGCAATGGTGAAAGAACAACCAAAAAATATTTGTTTATGGTGTGACAAAGAAAGTCATAGCAGTATTGAGTGCTACAAATTACAAAAGTTATCGGTAGATCAGCGCAAAGAGATAGTAATGAAGAAAAAAGCTTGCACAATCTGTTTGAGGAAAGGACATTTCTGGAAAAATTGCAAAGCTTCAATAAAGTGTCTGATCTGTAATAAAAGGCATTCAACAGTGATGTGTATGACAAATAAACCAACACCAAACAATAACAGCAATGAGTCACCGGTAGCAGAAAAGAAAACAATGGCAGCATCATCTACTATACAAGGAACCACACTTCTTCAGACTCTAATAGTTGAGATACAATACAAGGGAAAAAAGCTACGTGTTCGCGCACTTTTTGACAGTGGTTCACAGAAGACTTACATTAAACAGGACATAATTGAGAAACTCCAAGTACCAGCAATAAAAGAAGAAGTACTTACCCACAACCTGTTTGGCGGAGTGCAGACAAATTCACAGCTTCATAAAGTATATAATCTAGAAATAAGAAGCTTAGATAATAGTTTCAAAATTAATCTGGAAGCGCTAGGGCGTTCATGTGTTTGTACCAATGTTCCTAGATTCAATTCTAATGACACTGTTATTTGTAATTTGTTAAAGTCACACCAAATATCTCTGACTGACAAAGGTGATAGTACTGATATTGGGTTATTAATTGGTGCAGATTTCTCAGGTCTTCTGATGACTGGCACAATAATTCAGTTACAAAATGGACTTGTAGCCATAAAAACAAAGCTGGGTTGGACACTACAGGGCAGAGAAGTAGGTACTTTAAGTAATATGACAATCTCTATGTTTTGTTCTGAATTGACAGGTTATTGGGATTTAGAGACATTGGGTATCCAGGATCCAGCAGAGACAAAATCAAAGGCCACAGTCGCAGAGGAGGTGTTTGCAGCATTCAAAGAAACAGTGAGGATTAATGAAGAAAACAGGTACGAAGTTCAACTTCCCTTTAAAGTAGGATATGAAGATTTATTATCTAACTATGAGAGAGCAAAACAAAGGCTTGATTCAACTACTCGAAAGCTAATATCAGGAGGTAAATTCAAAGAGTATCATGAAGTTTTTCAGGAGTGGCATCAGGAAGGTATTATAGAAAAGGTGCCACCATCACAAGTAGATCATGATACAGGTCATTACCTACCACATAGGGCTGTTATTAAAGAGTCAAGCCTGACCAGTTCAATCAGACCCGTATTTGATGCATCGGCCAAAGATAAAAATGGACTGTGTCTGAATTCTTGCTTGGAAAAGGGTACCAATTTAATTGATCTTATTCCCAACTTACTTATCAGCTTTAGAACGGGGGCAATTGGTATTACAGCAGATATACAGAAGGCATTCCTTCAAATTAGCATTCCTACAACTGATAGAGACTATTTAAAATTTTTATGGTGGGAAAACGAGGATTGTAACAGCTGGGTGGTATACAGACACTGTAGGGTAGTATTCGGATTGACATGTAGTCCATTTTTATTGTCTGCCACACTTATACATTACCTTAACAATGTAATGGGAGAACATCAACAGACTGCACAGCTTCTGAAAAAATCGTGGTATGTAGATAATTGTTTAACAAGTTTAACCTTTATAATACTGGTGTCTCATATTGGAGACAGATAACAATAAAATTCTATTGTGTCTGCTAATTGCGCGCGCGACAGATTAAACACTGTAAAAGAAACCACTAAATTTATAGAAGACTCCAAGCGGATTATGAGTGAGGCAAAATTCAATTTACGCATGTGGGTGACATCACCGCTGAAAATTAATGATTCAGGTAAGGATATAGTACCAGTACTAGGTATCAATTGGGATACTTCATCTGACCAGCTGTACTGTAGCACGGGAAACTTACCTGCCCCGGAAGATGTCCAACATCTTACAAAAAGAGATTTATTGTCACTTACACAAAAGATTTTTGACCCGATTGGATATACTTCAGCAATAATGTTGACACCAAAACTTATATTGCAAGAAGCTTGGAAAAAAGATCTGTCATGGGACACTCAGCTTGATGCTGATCTGATGAAAAGATTCCATGATTGGTATCAACACATTAATTGTTTAAAAGAATGTAAAATACCACGAAGATTAACTGAAAATATTATGAAAGATTGTGAGGTAAGTTTACATTTATTTTGTGATGCTAGTAAGGATGGGTATGCTGCAGGTGTGTTACTACGGGCTGCTGGAAAAGATAAAGTAACCCTACAACTAGTTTCAGCCAAATCACGTGTCACACCACCCAAAAAGATAAGTATTCCCAGATTGGAACTATTAGCTGCATTAATAGGGGCAAGACTACTCAGACAGGCCAGAGAAAATCTTAATTTAGAAAATTGTCCAGAATACTGCTGGACGGATTCTGCTGTTACTCTATGCTGGATTAAACGGGAATTACCTCTAAACACATTTGTAGGTAATAGAATAAAAGAAATTAGACAACATACTAATACAAACAATTGGCGACATGTTTCTGGTGAACACAACTGGGCCGACCTAGCGTCCAGAGGCTGCAACGCGAGAACCCTACTCGAGACCCGCTGGTGGGAGGGACCGGCGTGGCTGCGTCTGGAACCCGAACAGTGGCCGCAGTCTGACTTCACAGTGGACGAGCTGCAAGTACACCTGGAAACTAAGAAAACCGTTTGCAACGCACAAGTATGTTGTGATCAAAGTCTGCTAAATAAAATACAATATTTCTCTAAATATTCAAAAATCATTAGGATGGTAGCATGGATGTTAAGATTTACACATAATATACGACATTCACAAAATAAAAGAGAAGGAGAAATAACTTATAGGGAGTACAGTAAGGCAGAAAAAACTGTGATCAAATTGATACAAAAGGAAAACATTGAAATTTATGGAAAAAGGAGTGAACATTTAACACAGTACATAGATAAAGAGGGATTATTAAGAATCAAAACGAAACTTACAATATCAGATTTTCCAGAGACCACCAAGGCACCTTATCTTTTGTGGGCTAAGAATCCAGTGGTTACGGCTATGGTGAGACAGCGACATGAACATTTACAGCATGTAGGGGCTAATCAACTCATCATAGATATACGGGCGAGGTTCTGGATCATCGGTATACGTCGATTAGTAAAGTCAGTAATCTCTGCATGTGTTATTTGTAGACGTTATAGAGCTAAAGCTACACAGGCACCGACAGCGCCACTACCACCAGAACGCACTAACTGCTCCGCACCTTTTCAAACGACTGGTGTCGATCTAGCGGGCCCGTTATTTCTGCGTAATGGCGAGAAGTGCTGGATTGTACTATACACTTGTGCAGTGTATCGTGCAGTGCACTTAGAATTAACGAGATCACTCTCTACGGAGGCCTTTATTATGACATTGAGACGATTCGTAGCACGCAGAGGCCGTGCTGATTTAATTATGTCTGATCAAGGCACAAATTTCTGTGGTACCAAAAATTTGATTTCTTCTCTAGATTGGGAGGAGGTTCAGCGTAACTCCACCATTCGACGCATGTCGTGGAAGATGAACGCACCGACTGCAGCTTGGTGGGGCGGCTATTGGGAGCGACTAATACGGATTATGAAAGATCTTCTGCGGCGAATCTTAGGTAAAGCGTCAGTGTCATATGAGGAACTTGAAACCATATTATGTGAATGTGAAGCAATAATGAATGGCCGGCCCCTTACATATATAAATGAAGACAAGGGTGACTGTCTAGAGCCACTTACCCCGGCACATTTCATCCAGCCCGCACATAACACTGACATGACTGATTTTGATTGCATAGATGTTAACAATTTGAACAAACGGCACAAATATTTACAAGAACTTCGAGAACAATTCAAACTTCGTTTCAAAAATGAATATCTCACTTTGTTGGTCCAAAAAGGAAAAGAAACAAGAGATGTTATAAACATAGGCGACATTGTTTTGATAGAAACAGATGAGAAGAGGATAAGATGGCCATTAGGCATTGTTTTAGATTTGTTTACAGGAAAAGACGGAATCGAAAGAACAGCTCAAGTAAGGACTTCCACTGGAACCAAGGTTCGTCCAATCCAGAGGTTGTTTAAACTGGAAGTCTCTAGTCAGACTAGTGACGATGTTTCATTGGTAAATGAGGCAAGTCAAAGTCCAATTTGTTCTTTGAAAAATAATTCAGAGCAACAAAAAAATGACGAACATTCGTCGTCTGAACTGCTTGAGAAACCTCAGAAATCCACTCGTTCCGGTAGAATGGTAAAATTGCCTAGTAAATACGATATTTATACTTAATTTTGTTTTGTTTCATAAAATAATTAATTACATAGGTACATGTTTGTTCAATAATTTATCTTTGAAAGTCGATATATTTAGTAAGTGATGTGACTTAAACATTGTAAAAATAATAATGTGTGTTAATGTGTGTATGCTATTCCTAAAAACGGTAATTATATTAACTATTTGTAATTCTAATTTCTAGATGGGCCATCTAGTGTTGAGTAGAAGATTATACTTGTTTCAGATGTGTACGCTAGATGGCACAAAATATTATTATGTAAAACGCCCTCTAGTAGCAAGTAGCAATACTAAAATTGATAATGTTCATTTCGGATACATCCTGTTTTTATTAGTTCTTTTTGGCGCTGGAGGATGTTAGATGTTGTGTATCCGACCATATTTTTAGTCTGTGGTAATTTTGTAGTAGCTGTGGTGAAGGAGAGTAGATTTGTAAGCCTACGAGTAATTATGTAATAAAAGCTTAATAAAAATTATGAAAAAGTATGGTGTTGTTTCAAACCTGCAAAAGGAATAAAGGACTCAACATAAAATAAAACTATCTGAGACAATTCAAGATAGTGTTTTTGGAAATTGATGTTATTTGGTGCTTAAATATAATATTTTTTACATTATTTTAGTTTCAAAATGGGGAGCCATCTGTGCGATGATGATATTAGTAATTGATTACTCGACGCGGCTGAAGAAGATGACGTAATTTTCAACTCAAGTGGAGAAGAGTCCGATCACGTGAGTCAGGGAAGCGAGGGATCTGATTTAGAGGCACAAAACAATGATTTTGGTGGGGCTGTTGCGGAAGAAAGTTCGTCAGATTCTGAAATGGGCGTGCCGTTGTCTACGCTAGCTTCATTGCCATCAGGGAGAGCGTACAAAGGTAAGGATGCAACTTTATGGCATAAAAACCCTGGTCGATCTATTGTACGTAGGGTGAACTCATCTAATTCTGTGACTCGCCTAATTCGGTGATATTTGGTTTGAGCGCTATCATAGGGCTATACGAGTGAAATCAATGGTTTGAAATACAACCTTAAGCCTCTGTGATCAAGTTCAAATTCGTCTGTAAAGTTTGGGGATGCTCGAGTGAGCGAGATAGAAACAGCTAACGGTTTTGTCAGTTCGCGCGCGAATCTCGCCGGTTTCGGCAGTGTTTGTGAATTGGTGGCGAACTTTGCTGTATTTATGTAAGTATTTAACCGATTTTTTAGCTTCTTTCTAATAAAATGAATTGTAATTGATATTCCCTTGATGTGGCAGTAAAAAAATCGTCATAGTTCTGCGTCTTTTTCGTGTTAGAGCTTATTTTGTTCGTCAAAAATATTAGCGTTTTAGCGGTTGATTGGTTTCTGTGCTATCACAGAATTATAGTAGTTATGTACAAATATTTGTGGTTTAACTGAAATTATTGACTTATTTTGAGTGTAGTAGACAAGATTGATGTCATTTTATTACTTTTATCTGGTCTTAATTAAAATGACGACTTTGAGCCAATATTATATTTTGCTATCACGGAATTGACTGACACTTTTTTTGGACTAGTCACGTAATTGCGTGAGTAATTTACCAAATTTCGCAGCTTTTTTTTTAAATTAATATGAGCTCAAATTTGGGCAGACGCTAAAATCTAAGCAGGTAGGTACGTATTTATTATTTTAATGTGCTTGTTTACTTTCAGATATATCATGAATGACCCCAACAAAAAGAACAGAAAACACCACACACAGCGGTTTTGAGACCGATCTCAAAACCGCTGTTGAAAATGTTTTGAGTTCAACAATGACAGTTTACAGAGCTTCGAAGGAGTTTAAGATTCCATGGTCGACATTAAAAGAGAATGTGACTAAGTACAAAACTCTACGAGAGGGTAATCAAGATGCACAGATCGTAATGTCCAAGATAGGAAGGCCGTTTGCGTTACCTGTTGAAATAGAACAAAAGTTACTGGCCTATATTATTGAGATGCAAGAACGTGGTTTTGGTCTTACAGTTACCAAAATAAAGCAAATAGTAATAATCTTTAGCAAAAGCTGCGAACATTTGCTGCACATTCAATGACTAAAAGGGATCTGCAGGTTGGAATTGGTGGGTGAAGTATAAAGAACGCTACGGGTTGTCTTTGCGAACACCGGAAAATCTTTCAGCAGGTAGAGCGATTTGTTCAAACCCGGTTATTTTAGAAGATTTTTATGAAAAATTAGAAAAACAGTTAAATGAACATGACATTCCACCCGAAAGAATATGGAACTGCGATGAAACTGGTCTGATGTTTGTCAACAAACCCAACAAAATTGTGACAAGCATTGGAAAAAAATATGTTTACAACAAAACATACGCAGAAAAGGGTACGACAACCACATTATTGGCGTGCATAGATGCGACAGGATGTTACATCCCCCCATTTATTATATTCAAAGGTGTAAGAATCATACCACAACTGACAAAAGGATTTATGCCAAACACCCAAGTACGATTTTCTCGAAAGGGATGGATCACGGGTGAACTATTCCTAGATTGGTTAAAATTCTTTGTTCGATGTATCCCTCCAGCAAGACCCGTTCTATTGATAATGGACTCACACGCCAGTCACGTTACGCCACCTTTACTGGATTACGCTCGATCACAACAAATCATATTGTTTACAATACCTTCTCACACGAGTGCGATTCTTCAACCACTTGATGTCAGTGTTCATCGACCTCTGAAAGTAGCCTGGAGGACAATAATCGAAACCCACAAAATGGAAAAACCTTGCCACATCCCAAACCGCTATGATTTTCATAATTTTTTTACCCCTGCATTTGAAAAAAGCTTCACGCCATCAAACATACGAGCTGGGTTCAAAAAAGCGGGTATCTATCAGTTAAACAGAACAGCTGTGAATCCACTGGCACTTGCTCCATCAAAGTTGACAGACAAACCATTTCCAGAATCGGCAGAAGAGGTCACACTTTTAGAGGAAATCGTATATTGCAACATTGACCAAGAAAATGGGTCCCTGGAGACAGATTACCTTGTAGATCTTCATTCAGCGTGTTCTCCATTAGAATGTGAAGAAAATGGATGTCTAAGAACAGGTGACTCTCTATGTGATCCTCTTCATTCAGCGGGTTTTCAATTTGAATGTGAAGAAAATGGGTCTTTGAAGATAGATGATCCTGTGTGTTATCCTCCTCATCCAGCAGATTCTCAATTTGAATGTGCCAAGCTACCTGTCCAGCTTGAAGAAGACGTAATTATGGATGATGTTCCGGGTCAGAATTCGCCTATCATTTATCAACAAAAAATTAAAATAACTGATAGTACAGATATATTTGAGAACGACAATTCTGCAGAAAAAGAATCCAGCAGGCTCAGAAAAGTGAGAATTCCTTCAAAACGTCCTCATTGTAATGACACGATCTCAACTGCAACTGAATTGGGAATTTCAGACTCTTCCGAACACTGTCCTCAAATTACCCCCATTCAAGAAGTTTCATTTGAAAAAGTTGAACCACTTAAACTAAATAAAACATTTAAAATTCGAATTTTAAATGAAGTTATAATTCCAGCTCCGGTACCTAAACAAAACTTCACAGTTCATTTAGATAAGATTTTAAAAGTGCCCAAGTTAGAGCAGAATCAAAATAAAAAAAAGAGAAGGACCGTCCCTCATGCACGATGTTTAACTCCTATGGCTGACAAGGACCTATACGACGCTGCTGTTCCTAGCACGTCAAAATCTGAATCAAAAGTGAAACGAAGTAAGAGAGCAAATAAAAATAATACTGCACCTGCGAAGAAGAAAAATAGAACTGAAGACGACGATTGGCTATGTGAAATATATAAGAGATGGTACTCAGAAGATGCAGCTTCTAAAAATGGAGCAGACTGGATTTCTTGTTCCTTCTGCTCTAAAACGTACCACGTACATTGCCAAAGTCAAGAATTTGAGGCTATTGAGACGATTTTTAAGTGTGATATGTGTTGCGCCGAAGAATAATTCTAGAAGATGTTACTAAAATGTTTATCTTGTTTTTTTTATGTTTATGTTAATTTTATTATAATATTAATATTGTACTACTTAAATAAAGTTAACTTAATTGAATTAAAGTATTAGCTATCACGGACTTAAAGAGGTCACCACGGAATTAGGCAAGTTGACTTGGTTTAGTAAATTTGGTATAACTCTTAGGTTTCTAGAAAAAAATCTGATTATTTGTGCTAATATTCCTCATAAAAGACTGATTAAAACTCATGCTGAGACTGAATTAAATTAATTAATAATTTATTGGTATTTTATTACTCAAATGCCTTTGTCACGAAGTTAGATGAGTTCACCCTACACGAATTGAAAATATAATATCGGGTACACCAGGAGTAAAGCCTCAAGCTTGAGATGCAAGGACTCCTTTAGAATGTTTCGGACTCTTCAACAACGAGTCTATGTTGTTCGACTTAATGCTTCATACAAATGTAAGAATCCGAAGAACGAGAGACAATGTGAAATCTTCTAATGAATATTGCTACGCGGAAATTTCTATTACAGAGCTGGAGGCTACGATTGGTCTAGTTTATCTCGCCGGATTATTCAAATCTGATAGACAGAATTTACAGGATTGTTGGTGCAATGATGGAACGGGTGTTGCTATTTTTTCCATGACGATGAGCCTAAGAAGATTTTCTTTTATCTTGAACCATTTGAGGTTTGATGATGTCAGTTCGCGCGAAGAAAGACTAGCACAAGACAGGCTAGCACCATTCAGGAAGCTCTTTGATGATTTTGTCACCAACTGCTAGCTGTATTACACGCCTTTCGAGAATCTGACCATAGACGAAGAACTTGTAGCATTTCGAGGGCGTTGCAAATTTCGCCAATATTTGCCCAAAAAACCAAGTATGGAATAAAAATATTTGCACTGGTTGATGCCAGAACCTACTATTCTTTGAATTTAGAAATGTATGCAGGAGAACAGCCAGAAGGGCCATATAAAATCGGCAACAAGCCACATGACGTTGTTGATCGTCTTATCTATATATCTTATCGTAGTGAAACCTATTTCCAGATCAGGGCGAAATATTACAATGGATAACTGGATCACGAGTTATCCAACTTACGAACACTTGCTAAAACATCATAAGTTGACTGCTGTTGGTACAATGAATCCAATAAAGCTTGTATACATGCGAAATTAAAAAAAAAATGACCATAGTATCATATATTCCAAAACACCGCAAAAATGTGTTTATGCTGTCATCACTCTACCACGACATGGAAATAGATCGTGAAACAGATGAGAAGCAAAAACCCGTGATTATAACATTTTATAATAAAACAAAGGGTAGCCTAGACACCGTTGACAAGCTTATTCAATCTTACGATGTCACACGAAACTCCAGAAGGTGGCCATTGACAGTGCGGTTAGTTTGTGCAAAATAATCAATTTTTCTTTCATTCCACTCCACGAAATAGCTTTTTAGCAAAAAAAAATGTTGCGATAGCACGGAACCATTCAAAACCGTGTACGAGAATAAAGATGAACCAGAACCACTCAAAATTTTTATAAACACTCATAACGAAACCCAGACGGACACTGTCGATAATAATTAAGTAATAACACTACTGCTGGTCAGCGATTATAAATCACCAGGACCCGTATAGAGAAGTGTTGTAAAATCATATTGTTTCAGTGCAAGGAAAAAATGGAGTCGAATAGCGAACATCATCATCATCGCACTGGAATAATAAGCACTTTAACACTACCCTTTTTGGCCCCTATCCGAGTAAATACCTGAAAAGTAATAGAGTTATTGTTAACGGGGTAAATAAAAGCCGGCGAATGTTTTAAATCGTTTTATAAAACATAATAAATACAGGCTATAACGTAATGGACAACAAATAAGGTGGGTTTGCGATGAAATTGAAATTACACAGGACGGCAAGTGTCTTTGGGACCTTATGGTGACTACACAATCATTTAAAACTACCTGACCCGGCAGGTGGTTTGTCCTGTCCAAATGTCAATAATTCATATAAAAATGACGTCCAGTTTTTCCCAAATTTGATAATTTTCGGGAAAACTTTTCCAAATTTACATTCCATATTCGGACTATTACGAACATTTTAAACCAAAAAATAGCCATATCGGTCCCCCCGTTCTCAAGTGATGCGCTGCGTTTGACGTTCAACAAACGACGCTCGGCGGTGTTTTTTTTATATTTATAAGTACATAGATAAACATTTGTATGAGCCGAACCGACTTAAATCCGTCCAAAATCAAATTTATAAATTATCGAGTTATTTTAAGTCTTTACGGCTATAACTTAATTATTTACACGGCAAGATCTTCCCGCCAATTTTGTGGTGAAAATGTGCAGTCAATAATTTAGCTACGCTTTTAGGCGATTATCGCAGTCGACTCACATATATAGCTTATTGACGCAAAGCGAATTGCTAGCCTTGCATCTTTTGAGAGAATTCTCTCCGTGATTGACACGGAGAGTTCGCTCAAAAGATGCATTCATGAACTCACCATGCAATATAAGTTTACCGGAATTAGAAGTTATATTCAGGCGCAATATCGGATATTTGTGAAGTCACCAAAAGATCTTACATCGAGTTAATATATTGAGTTAATTTATACGGTTAACATTTCTGTTCACAATGTTGGTCACATTTTATCGTAAAAAAACAGGTTTTACTGTACTTTGAAACTGAAGACAGGTGTCTGTTCAACGCATCAATATGTTTCTGTACCGTTGTTAAATATAAAAGTTCATTATTTATACAACATGCTTAAAATTGTAAACATCAAACACGATAAGAAACTGGAAAAATACTTTCTTCAACCAGTTTTCCACAGTCTGTCAATGCAGAAACTTATTTTTTATGTAACAGAGTGACAAAGTACAGAAAAACACATTTACACAATCTTTTACTTAACGAACTATATATTATGAGAAAACAAGGTTTACGTCAACAACATTAACGTCATGTAAAGCGAAGCTAAAAATTAATTGCACTGACCACTAAGAATAAAATGACAATGCGTTGTTAAAAATGACTAGTACTTAGCATATAAGAACTCCATTATAAGTTGGGACTATTTGAATCTGAGCTTCTGATAGTTGCCAATAACTTTGCAGGTAAGTAATCAAGGGACTAAGCCAGCTTGTATAAAGACTCGAGTTCGCGGTGAAGACAAGTCCTACCGATCGGGCAGGTAAATTTCCGTATTAACTTATGCGCTCACACATAACGAAACAAGTAAAAGATTGTAAGCGTTTCTTTCGGTCGATCTGTAGCGGTTACACCGCGACAAACGAACTACGCATCAAAGTCATGACGTCACACAAATCCTGCATCGTTACCGCGCGAACGACATATATAAGACTATCCGACATCAACAGAGTTGGGCAGTTGCCCGCCAGACACGACACCCGTCTGGTCGAAGGATCCTCCCGTTTCTATGGTGGATGAGTGAACTTTACACCCTGTTCCTCATGCCCCTAAAGATCAATGTGCAGCAATCTGCTTTATGCAAGTACCTTAGCTAAAAATCTGTAAGGATTCCATATTTCTGATGTCCAACATAATTTTACCATACAAGCAATCACACATGTAAAAATCGGTTTTCAACCTATTATTCAAACTGTTCGCCAATTCCTCAAAATTCAAATAGTCACAATTCTATTACAGATAAAAAATAATAAACTCATATCCAAAAAATATTCAAGCGTAGAGATTCGTTAACTAGTAGACACACCCGACAAACATGGAAAATTAAAAAATATCGCGAAAAATAAAGCTCAATACACAAGGCATCTCGTTTTTTACCTTTTTATAATAATTACCAATAAAACTAATTATAACTTCTTAATAATACACTAGTTTTTCTAATTGCTGCTTTGGTTGCGACCAAACTTTTAACGTAAGTGTCATGAGAAATTATTAGTGTACTCTCAATAGGGAATCTTACTGCCCATTTCTCCCGATAGAGGCATCGTTGCACTATATAACAAAAAGGTTAAAGTTCCTAATAATTTTAATATTTAAACACATTATAAGATACCGTAGTATCGTGTCAGGTAATGACACCTATAATGAGTTATTAGGAGAATAAATAAATAATATGAGTAGAAAAACATGAAGTTTAAGCCTCTTCTGTTATCAATGGTTATAAATAATAAAAATAGATATCTATGGCTTCAGGTGACTGATAATAAGAAATCCCATATTTTTACAATCTACTGTTATAGTTATAGCCGTTTGTAAGGCATAATCTGTAAGATTGCATCGGTATACCAGTGATGTGCCACTAGGTAGTACATGCAGGAACGAGGCGTTGATTAATTCACTAAAAACGAAAAGCTAATAGGAAATTGCTACGTCAAAAGCACTTCACAGTCACAAAACATTCAAGGTTCATTCAGGTTTCAGTGATCATTTTAGAAGACTATATAGAATGATGGATTATTTACAGGTCAGAGTATAAAATTAATGTAAAAATATAAACAATATTTTTTGTGCTGTTTACTTTTAAAAGTAAATTTTAATGTAGCTCAATATCACAAAAACATACACCTTACAACTTATATGTATGTTTTTAAACTTTTGGTACTATTTATATTATATTAAAAAAGGGTCGAAAAATGTTGCGCCGCGCACAGTTTGCATTGTTTACCTGGTGTCTAGGTGGCGCCATCTTTCAGTAAGATTCCCTATTCAATCAACTCGGTGCAACCAAGTGGAGAGTATGTACTTCCCGAATAAATATTTGTACCAAAATAAGTGTTCTATCTAGTAGAGGAACGATATCAGTCACATACCGCCTTACCAGATGCAGCTGAATACCAGTATTTTACATGGAGTGCCTGCTTATCTGACCTCCACAACCCAGTTACTGGGTAATACGATACTCTCCTTGATTAGAGTGGTTGGCAGACTTTAGGGTCGACGACCCGTAATGACTATCAAAGACCTAGGACCGAAAGACATGAAACATTCACAATGAATGCAGACGGGGTCGAGACAATGAATATTATTAGGGTTCGTAATACATCGGTTTCTTACGTTTACTATCCCCGTCTTTATGTACTTCTAATCATTTAAACTTTTCTAGTCAAATTCTTAATACAAATTATCTCGTCACTACTCAAACGTAATGGCAAGTCGAATTTCACAAAATCACTTCTTCCCGCCAAATCTTGACACATGTCAGCGACGCCATTTTTATAATCATCATCGACATTGTTGACTACTTTTTTTTCAAGTTCAGGCGCGTTTCTTAGAGCCTTATGCCATTTATCTCATTTATTGCAGACTTTTTGGTTGTTTCGTCTATATCTGCTAATATTTGGCCGATCTTTGTTTTTGGCTCAAGTTTTAGCGCTTTTTTTTTAGCAAGATATATTCATCAGTCTTGCCGAGTAATTCGTAAGCTTTACCGTAAAAAGGTGCTTTACAATGTTCATTGGTGTCAATACATCTATCAATGCTGGATACGCCCATCTGTTCATGGTTTCTGCACTAAATAGAGAACTTATTTTGGCACATAATTATTTTATCTTTTTGCTTTCCACTTAAAGTGGGTCTATATTAACTTCCATAGCAGTAAAACTGTTTCTATGGTGTAAAAACTTGTTTAATAGATCAGGCATAGAATTAGCAACAGTTTTTGATTGAAAAAGACTGTGTGGGTAGTTTAAATATTAAAATCTGAATTTATTAGCTTATTTTCTAACTGACATTGTTTGACAGACCGTTTTAAAGCTCTAGAAATGTTCTAGAATTCTCCAGAACTCCTCATCTATTCTTTGTATAATTATAATCTAAATAAATATTAACATTTATGTACCACACAACTAGAAATAAATATTTTTTTTAATAATTAATACTGCCTTATCAGCCGATTTGTGTACAATTATTGTGAATATACAACAGGTATGTCGTAAAAATGTATAAATTCAATAGTTTATTTGCAAAATGGCAGTGAAGTCAGTGTGTTACCTAAGGGACTCGTACACTGTGTGGTAAAGGAAATTTTGTTGCCGTATTTTTTTAAATCATATTTCTTAGTACACCGTTGTGTGCACTACATTAAAAGTAGATCGTTGACACAAAAATATCTGTCGCAATAGGGATGATAACTAAAATTGTTTATTTCCGTCTTGTACATTATAAAAAAAACACATACACGTATTTTTTCTTTTTTTACGTTATCAAAAGATTACTGTGATACATTGAGTTAAAATGTGCAATGACGTCACGAGTATGTAGATTTTATACTTACTTATGACGTATCAACCCCCACTCCCCAACTTTAATGCGTTGTATCTAAGTATTTTTTTATTAATATGATAAAGCAAAAAATACGAGACTAATATTTTTTTTATTATCTAAATGACGGACTAAATAGAGTTTATTTTTTTTGACCCAGGCATCATCCCTATTGTTTCATAAGCAAGCTAGCGCATATTGGAGCCGCGCCAACACAACAGGCGGGCCCCACTGGGTTTTTTTTTTGTTTTACAATTTAATGCTACATTGCAATGCGGCTGCAGTAAGCGCTAGCCTTTACTTTTCATTTGTTCGGTGTATAAGAACCAAACCGTTAGCGCAACTTTGATTATAAAAGCATAATACTCGTAATTATTTCGTTTGAAAATCAACAACCACGTCTTTGTGAACGTTTAAACCTAATATTTACGAAAGTGATAATTAAAACTATAATAATAATATTATGCGTAATTTACAGATCGCCACCAGTCAACCAAAAGAAAATTAAAAATTAACGAAATGCATGATTGCTTAAACTATGAGCAATTAGGTAAAAACGCATATTATGACTGCCATTGGTCTAGTGGTCGCAAGCACTACTGCTGAGCATGAGGTCCTGGGTTCGATTCCCAAGTCGGGCAAAGTATTATTGGGTTTTTTCAACAGGAATTTCTCAGTAGTAGCCCGGAGACTGGAATTGTGCCCGGTTGATGGCAATAGGCTCGCCCCCTATTACATGGGACTTAAAAACACAACTGGCGAAATGTGGGTGTACTACAAGTACACCTCTGCCCAACCCTTTGGGTCAAACAAAGCGTGATATTTTGTTACGTGTATCATAATCACTACTATCATAATATACGTTTTTACCTTAATGCCCATAGTTTAAGTACCATATGTTGCAGGCTGTTGATTTATTCACCTAAATCAACCGTTATGAAGGAACCGCAGTGGTAGCCCGCGAAATCCAACAAATCTCTTATTGGAAACTTCTTATGGAACAAATGTAACTAAGAGAGATGTATTAACGGGCCGGCGGAGCATGCGTAGTTCATACAAACGTAATACCAAAATAATTTGTTAATCAAACATATTCTTAAGGTAGTGTGTATTTATTCCGTTTGGATTACAGAATATCTAGGCTCCCAAATATATATCTTGAATCGACACTGATTTATAGACGAGTTATAAGAAAAATAAGTTTTCTATAGAAATTTTAAATTCCTCGTATCTCGTCTTTGTATCAGTTTCCATTCAAAATACATATTTGGGAGCCTAAATATTCTGTAATCCAATCGGAATAAATACACACTACCTTATGAATATGTTTGATTTACAAATTATTTTGGTATTACGTTTGTATGAACTACGCATGCTCCGCAGGCCCCTTAATGATTCTAATTCTGTAAGTACATATTTGTTATGATCGCGAATCAAGATATAACCTGACACTGACCTGCAAATTGCAAAAGACGTATACAAATGAATTTCTCGGGCTACCACTGCGGATCTACCTTAATGTATAACAGTTCCCATCATACTGAACAGCCTCTGCTTACAAACTCGTGAAAAAAAGTAATAGTAATGTAATGTGTTCAAGTGACTAAATCAATAGCTTGTATGTACAAGCCGGAAATTTCTAATTGGCAAGGATATCAGCGAACAGCAAAACATTCGTCATGTCCAGTCTTGTTTCAAAATGGTCTTGTATAAAGCAAGAATAATGACCAAGCTTCGGCGATACAAAAAAAACTTCTATTTAGCAAGCGATAATAGTTGTACAATTGCAAGACTAAGTAATATTTCGTGAATTCGTCTTGCTTCAGTAATCAGCCGTTTCAGATTATGATGAAACCCCCCCCCCCCCCTTTATCCACATATTCCGTCAAAAAATAAACATTTTTTTTCGACCAGTCTAATTTTCTTGAGATAGTTTTCTAGAATAAAATAATGTTAGTGTCTTTATATTAAAAACAACCCCTTTAAAAAAAAAAAACATTTTTTTTGTCTTTCATAATGCTATCACATTCTTTGGTATGTAACAGAGAATCATCTTTACAGCATTCACTTTCAAGCAAACCCCATAGGTTTTGTTACACTTTTTATTTTTCAGATATAGAAAAGTGTTGTTAGGATTAATAATAAATAATATATTTATAGTGGCAACATGTATACAGGCAGCTGCGGTAATAAATAAAGTACAAATATAAATATGAAAGAGACCTGTGAAGGCCTTTGAGATGCTTTCGTCATATAACTTAACCATGATTTAACTTTCTTACACAAATATCATATCATACGTTAATTATTTAAAAAGCCCACATTACAGACCAAGCTTTGCTTTAGCGTACCACGAATATGAACCTTAACGAATAGTTTCAATTTGCTTTATCCCGAGACCTACGAATTCTCTTACACTTACAGGTTAATTATGTAAAGAAAACCATTTTATGTCACAAAATAATTAGTTTGTATTAAAGAGATAGTATACTGCGTGTTATGTTTCGAGTAAAATTTAGAATACTGAAATTCTGTTTACGATTATTGTGAAAAAACTCAAACTCAAAACATTTATTTCAATAATTAAACCATTCACAGGCACTTTTGAACTGATAAGAAGCCGGTCATTCAGAAATATGAAGCTAGTTGCCCATTCCAAAGCGTAGTAGGTACATATGGAAAAGAATGGGCAAGAAACTCCACGGACACTCTTTTAAATCAAAAAATTTCAGGTTTTTGCAAAACATGTAGCTGCTCGGATTCTTAAAAGATTTATATCTTTGGTAATTTAGCTGCCCACCATATATGTCTACGCAACCTACGTCATATTTTATACAATAACATAATTTTTAACAGATATTTGAAATGTTGTCAATGTTACATCGAGTTTGTCTAAAGCCTGGGGTTATTTAATAATAATAATAGTAAATCTAGTGTCAAAACTCACATAGCTGATAAGGTTGGTTGGCCGAAACAACTATTTGAGTCTTTCGTTGCAATTTTAACCTTATGTCAATATTCATAAGAAGAAAAATCATGCCTATGACATAATTCGACCTCATGATTTGCAAGGGCTTTAACCATTCATATTAGCTGCATTGAGTTTCGGCAACAGATTCAATTGGCTTTCATATTGACACCGGTTATAGTCACATTATAGCCATATAGGGATAAGCGTAATCATATTTTTTTAAGGCGTATAGCGTATACTATCTCTTTAACTAAGTATAACAACGGTATTAGGTGACAACATCAACCCAGAGGTTTCTGACCAATACATACTTGCTAGCGTTATCAGTCGGCGATGACGTCACATGTCCTCGAGTCGACATCCACTTCGGTTGTTTCCGCCGATCTCTCTTGTATAACGGACTCGGTCCGCTCTATACCCAGAGCGGCCGTTTCGTTCGATTTTGCACTGCAAAATTATTATTGTTCATAGTGTGTATAGGAGGAGACGTGAAATATAAAAGTTACGACAGATTTTCCATATAGGTAATTTCATGCTACAGATGATCGCTGAAGATAATACGTGTTGTTACTATAATAACTTAAGAAATGTTCGGTCAGAATGCATTGACTGCACGATTGATTTGAAAAAACTATATGGTATATGAAACATTCGTTCAAGAGCAATGCGGAATTTGTTTTATGTATTTGGATTCACGAACTCACCAAAGTGTTCGTTTCGCAAATGAATGATCGTCGCGTAACAAAAGCTCGCGTTACGTACGCTTACAAAACAAATTTGTATAGCATTCGCTATACGAATTTGTTTCGCGGTGAGTACGTACGTTCTTTTATTTAAGAGCAAGACATGTGGAAATGTCGCATGTGTATAAAGTAACAACACTATGTTCGGCGTTCTGTGTTGTCACTTACGCGTGTTCCCGGATCGTCGCGGGCGCGGGCGGCGCGGGCGGCGCGGGCGGCCCGGGCGGCTCTGCGCGCGCGCCGCCCAGCGGCAAGGACTGCGGCCGCCGCAGCCACGTGCAGCGCTCCTCCTGAACCAAACATAAACGCATCTAACTAAAAAATTCGAAACGACAATTTAAAATGTTCTCTATGCCCCATTTATTTGTGGTCGACAAAAGTAACACAACATGGTTTACATTTTAGCACACATACTTAATGCGGCAACATGGAACTTGGATTAAAGACGTACAACATAACAGATTTAAATACATCTAAGGCGTTGTACAATACATTTAGAACAAACAAATTACAAAACAAGAAACAACTAAAGATAATAATGCAGTCAAGAAAAAATACTTACAATAATTTACATATCTATCTTTCATCCATCATCTCACAAAATCTTGGATATTAAAGGCTATTTGTTGTCTGTAGGACTATGTTATTTCGCTTACCTGAGGTGTGATGATAGCTGAAATGTCAGTCTGTGTTGCGACCGGCTCCGCGTGGCTTTTAGTAGATACGGCCTTTAGAACTTCTTGCATACAGCCTTGCAGTTCCGCTACCTAGCGACAGACGAAATATGTATCAGAACTGGCAGTAAAAATCAGTATGGTGGTAGTACCGCCCCCAACAAGCATCCCCCAAAGAACTAGTATACCTGAATTCAGAATCATAGACAATTTACATACATTGTCACTTACTCAACTATCTACTGTAGAGTTGTGTAATTTAAGTTGATTTTAAATAAGCAATTGTATTAAAAGGGTACTGACAATTTAGATTACTATTTGCAATGGAATTTGAACTTTATCACGTCTGACTTTGAGTCTATATTATCAAAACTAGATATTTATTCAAGATTCTGGATATTTTTATACATTTGAGTTGGTACACACCTGTGCTTGTAGACTGAAACACGTCTCCGACAGTGTTCGCAGTGCGTCTGTGCTGTCATCTGATTCCGATAGCCTTTGCTTCTGGTTATCTAAAATTAAGGCAAAAATTTAATTTGTATTTTGATTGGTTTTGCGGATGGCTCTAAGTGATTCTTATGGAACTGCATTAAAAAAGTTGGCAAATCGACGCCGATCGTCGGCGAAGAAAAACGAAATTACGACGAACGAACTCTCAAATCAAGGGTAACTCACCAGCAGCCTGTAAAGTGGACACTTTCTTCCACAGTGCGTTGATAGCCTGCATCTGTAGTTGCTGTATCTTTCGTTCAGACTCTAAAGCGGCCTTCGTCGCCTCCATGTCGCACGTCAGCCTCCTACGAAAAAGAAAAATCAACTAAATTTAATTTTATACGTAAATATAGCGCTTGCCACGGTACCGAAATATCGGAGAATCAGAACGATAAAAAAAACATGATAAAGTCTAATAACAAAGGCCAAGTTTTAACGTCAGTGTTAACTTTTTCCTGAAGAATAACGAGCCGCGTCAGGCCGCAGCACATCGTATTTCAATCCAAAAAAGTGCGGTGCGGCCCATCTGCGGGGTAATTGCGAAACACACATATAAAATGACAATCGATGGCAATTCCTTTCATTTTGACAGTCCAGCCATGTTCACAACACGAACAGTAATTCAGTCACAAATTGATGTAAGATGATTTGTGCAATGCGGTGCGGTCCGCCTATGAACAAGAAATAATAGTACATAAAACTCACTGTATATGTTGCCTCGCCCTCGCCGCTTGTATGGCGTGCAGTATCCGTAGCGTATCCTTATTGAGGTTCCTACTTCTGTACCCCCTCCACATCTTCTGTATAGTCACGGCAGCCATAGATTCCACGCTGATTTTCTTCTGCCGCCTCTGATTCGATGCTAACTTCATAATATCGGCACCAAGATTCTCCGAATCACTCGTGATGCCGTTTAGTTTCTTCTCGTCGTTTTTCACTTCTATTTTTGATAAGCTGCCTTGCCTTTGTTCCATTCTCGTTTTTAGTTTGGGTGATGAAGTTGCGCTCTTTGGTAGTTTCGGGGAACCTTTCATGTTTTTGGCGTGTCGTGGCTTGTCTTCGTGAATGCTACTATTACTCGACTGCGATGAAGTGTTCGAGACGCTGTGTATCGAGTTATTGGTCGGCTTTGGTATCGATCTTTGGATGTCGTATATCGGGTCTTGGTAGTCAGGACTCATTAACGATTCGGGGACGGGAACCATTTTCGATGCGGCTTCTAGTGAATGATTTACTGGCTTTGGTTGCGGTATCTCTGTGAAGGTTGAAGAGTTGTAAGTTTTCATGGGTTATTAATTGGAAAGAATTAAACAAACAATATCTTAATTCGTACAGTACGCGGCCGTTAACTGTCACGCAGGTATGAGTAACAAATACGACGCTCTACAAATTTGATGTGTGATGATAACACATACCTTGAACTCTTTCCCTCTCCTTTTCTCTAGCACTGTCTCGTTTCTCCGTAGCATACATGAGTCCGGGCGAGTCGAAACTCTGGCTCATAGCAGTTGGTATACCGGGAAGGTCACCACACAGTGATGACGTCATTTGGTGGGACGGCGACGAAGTCTTGGTTAGTGCTGCGTGGTAGCTCGAAGTAAGGCGGTCGGGTGACCGGCCCATGTGGCGGGGCGTTGATATACGCGCTGCAAGTTATTATGGCGATAAAATATATGCGGGTAAGTGACCATTTCTCAGTATTGATGGCCACCAAAATCTTAAATCTTCTAATACTAAAAGCGTTGGATACAGTGAACAAGTATCGTGTTTATTACCAAAGAAATAAGTAAATCATTTATTTTTCGGTAAACAAACACGATACAAAAATCTACAATCAATCACACAATAGACGAGATGCGAGGATTGATTTGACATTTGCATAAATAATTAATACGACTATTGTAGAATAGGATAACATAGCGATCTTGAGCTATACCCTAATTATACCCTAATTATGCAAAACATTTTCGTAAGCGATTACGAGTTTACGACTAATCTGTTTCATTTCGACAGTTCAAAAACATTTTTTTTTTCGAACTTATGAAGTAATGGATTAGCAATCTGTTTCAAAACAATTCAGATGCTGATTGATCGTGTATTAAGCAATTAGGGTACCTGGTCTGCGGCTAGTTGGCCGTTGCGACCAAGTGTGCGATTCGTACCGGTTTCTATACTTTACCTGGTCGCTGCGACTACTGGTTGTGATCGTGGCCGTTTAGTGAGCGAGATCCCATAACATCATACCGGTATTCCCCCAAGGGTTAGGTTTTTCGAAATCTGGATGGTTTCGCCAGTCATGTTTAAGTTCCATGTAATCGGGGGCGATTCGAGAAACCGATTCCATTTTATACAAATCTTCTGTTAATATTATTCACCTACTGATTACTGGACATCGACACAATATTGTAAATTAATGCCTACAAAACCTTTTAGCTGTATCAGCCTAATTCCACAAATTCCAAAGATTTAATTAACTATTAAATTAAAAATTAGGTTAAACATTATTTTACGTCAGCATAAATTACATTTTCTATAAACCAAATGAGTCTCGAAGTGAAACGTTAGTAAATGCGTACCGTATTACCGACACTACTTGTGATAATAATTTTGTTAAACTCAACATCTAAACTGAAATGACATAACATATCATCACGACTTGTTTCCCCGAAGGGTTGGGTAGAGGTGTACCTATAATGCACCCACATTTCGCCAGTTACTGAAATTAAAAGGAGATGAAGTTGTTTGTAAAAGGTTATCTCAGGAATTACTGATACGATTACAAACATTCTGTCACTGATAGCAAGCTACACTGTTCCCGAAGGACAAAGTTTTTTTTATTTTTTGCCAGAAAAATGTATTATTCCTGTGGGAATCTCTATGCAAGTGAAGCCGCTGGGCATAACTAGTACTAAATAAACTGTATTAATACTTCTTAAAACACGGCAGAATGTTTCAGTACATTGTAAATACACACATCAACACGGTCTAGGGATATTTTTAAAAAAGCGAATTACTATCAATGTGTTAATTATTTATATGACATGTATATATTTAAAAGATACGTTATTTAATATTCTACCATTTTTTAATAATGGTTAAGGTACTTAGATTAAAATTTCAGGATTTTATGGAAAAAAAATGAAGCATAGATGGACACCGTATATGAATTAACTTTTAATTTGTGAGTAAAAACTGAAAAAAATAGAAAAATCATTTAATTTGTGTTTATAAACTTGAATTTAGTAGTCTGAGAAAGCGCCCATGATGTTCATAACACATCGGCAACGATTCGGCATGCTCAGAACAAGGTTGTCAATGTCTTGCTGCGGAATATTGTCCCATGTCCTTCTGAGGTGCGCAAAAAGTTGATCTTCTGTAGCCAGATTTTCAGGAACTTCCTTCAGAGCTCTTCTTTGCAGCATATCCCACGCATGCTCAATGGGATTTAGATCTGGCGATTGAGCAGGCCAGTCTAAGGCCCTAACATTATGTGTATGTAACCAAGCTGCTACCGTTCTCGCCGTGTGTGCCCGGGCATTGTCGTGCATGAGCAGGAAATCTTGCCCCATTTGTGTTCTGTGGGGCAAGATTACGGGCCCCAGCACCTGTTGGACGTATCGTTCTGCCGTCATATTGCCCCGCACCCAAACGAGATCCGTCCGTCCTCCAAGACGAATTCCTGCCCAAACCATAATTGTTCCTCCTTGGTATGGGTGAACTTCCTGAGGGTTCTGGAGACGGCTCCATCGTCCAGGAACTCGCCAAACACGCGTCCTTCGTGAATCTGGATGGAAGCCGAACCTGGATTCATCCGTGAACAGCACATTGGACCATTGCTCACGGCCCCAGTCCACGTGGTTCCGAACCCATTCTAATCGTCGTCCACGATTGCCTCTCCGTAAAGGTGGGACCCGGAGTGGTCTACGAGAGCGTAGATTGCTTTCATGCAGTCGCCTTCTTACAGTTTGGTCACTCACAAGCACTTGGTGTTCCACTCGCAGCCTTTGGACCAATTGAGTCGCCGTTGCATTTGGTTGAGCTCGCGCAGTAATTTGCAAAAATCGGTCTTGTCTGGGGGTAGTGATGCGACTTGGCCCCCGGTGCCTCTCCGCTACTTCACCTGTGGCACGATAGCGTGTCCACAATCTTGAAATTACATTTTGATGAGTCCCTATGGCCTCAGCAACATTACGCTGAACAGATCCAGCTTCCAGCATTCCCACAGCTCGTAACATCTCCGCCCTCGTCAAATGTCGGCGTTACATGGCTACAATACCTCAATTTTAACTATCTTTCGTTTAAAAATGAAAAAAAACTGTAACTAAACGTAATTCGTATTGTTTTCTAAATTTCGCACAAATGAAAATTCCCTCTCCTATACATCAAGACATTTTTATGCCACCGAAACAAAAGAATTTTCAAAAATTTTAATTTGGAATTAGTCTGAGATAAATTACAAACAAATCGGTGTATAAAAGATTCCAATGCGGCCAGTACTTTTCGAGCTATTTAATTGAGTATGAAATATCCCTAGACCGTGTTGATGTGTGTAGTAGCGTAAGTTTCCAGCTGTCGCTTAAAAACCAGCGCTGGGGCTCCGTCTCGCATAGGGTCGCAGCATAATGCTGAGCGATGGCCGTTTTGTGTGGATGTGACGCATATTTTCCCCCAAATTGTTATTTTCATGTTTTTTTACTTTGCTTGCGTCATGTGTACCGCAAATAAACGTATTTTTTTTATTTTCTTTCTAGATACCCTATTCCTTATTACTAGCTACAAAGTACTTACATTGCATTCTCGGTGACTGCAACTTGGGCTTCAATGGACTGTGGGTTTGATCTTTCAATTGCTGCTGATGATGTTGAGCCTGCATTATAATAATTTAATTTAATTAGAAGCTCAAAAGTTTTAAGAGGTTCATTAATTTAAAAAAGCATTCATAATTAGGTCAATACTTTAATTACATATTTCCCTATTTAAATACACCCTAACTATTCACTACATCACTATTCTAAACTCGACCTTACCTTACTAAGTATAAGGCGCAGTTTCCTCTGGTCCTCGGTCTCCAGCGCATCAGCTGTTAGGGGACAAGTAGACGCTAAGTACTCGCACAACTCTTGGTGCTGCCCCGCGTGGTAATGTCGCCCTTTGCCTTGACTGTACAGCCACTCTGCTTTCAAACTGAAAGTGGACATATTGTTTATAGAGGCTTATATAATAGGTATTCTTTATTGTTCAACGTTAGCAAAATAAACATGAAAAAAAGTTTAGACACTACAGACAGGTAAGGAATCGGTCAAGACTTGATTTATAATATTACTTGGATACATCTGAAGGCCATCTAAGGTCGCATATCCAGAGCGACGGCGGCAGAGCGTCCAGCGTAGTGTTTAATAGAATTTATTTTTACAATTAATACTTAGTTAAAAATGTTTAGTTATTTCCCTCCAGTACTTCTATGAACCAAATCTACGTAACGAAACGGTTCAAGTAATCATGTCTTGGTGGACAAATATTATAATAACTGACACACTGTATTCTATCAAATCGGATCTTACCTTTCTATAGCACTGACGACAAACCCGTCAATAGACTTGACGCTCATTATCCAGTTGAGTACGAACGGACGGTAATCAAATCCTCTGTTGTGATGGGTCAAGGAATAATTTTCAAATATTTACTTTACTAACACAAATCAATTTCAAATGTTGGTTATGATCTTATAGCACTATGAACATAATATGTATGTGGAATGTAATATGTTATCATTGATAAGTTGTGTTGTTGTTGTAGCATGTTGTTACTGGAAGCCGTCGGCAACATAGTTGGGAAAAGGCTAGGCAGATTGATAACATAAGTTGTATAACGTACAACGACGCTAAACTAGCGTATAGAAATGAAAAAAAAAACCACGTGCGTTAAGTGCGTAAAAAAACAATTGGGTAAGGTTCGGCTTTTGAGTTTCGCGGCATGTGTGTTCATCCTTCAACCGCATTCAAGCAACTGGCGCTGATCTAAGGGATCTCGCGCACTAGACGGCCACGACTCCGGCCAGTCGTGGCCGTCTAGTCGTATTGTATAGTGTGCGGCTAGTTGGCCGTTGCAATCAAGTGCGCCTTTCGTATCAGTTTCTATAGTTTACCTGGTCACGATCGTGGCCGTCTAGTACGCGAGATCCCTAAGATAGGAAATGCACGATCGACGTAAAACTATAGGAAGGCATTGCAATGTAACTCTTATTTTGGAAAGGTAAAGTTTTACTTTTAGAATGTTGCCGAGTTTTATCAAACTCTCGGCAATCATTCTAATTTATACTTTTAAACAATGAGTTATGAGTTACATCGGCAAAAGGTGTGAAGACTGCTTGCCGACCAGCGCTGACCTATGCTGGCAGGCTACCTGCTTTCTATCTGAATGCGGCCTTTCGAGGACTACAGTTGTGATTAAAAAGGATACAATTTGTCCTTCCCAGCCATCGCGACGCATGGGTTACCCTGTATAGAGAAGCTCTCCAGTTTGTTTAGGTGCACCAGGTGGCAGATCTCATTCAGATCTTGGATACTGTTGTGAGCTAGCCCTAAGTGTTCCAAGTGTGTTGGAAGGTAGCGGTCGCACTGCCTCAGATCTGATATCCTGTTCCTTTCTAGATTTAAGTGCTGAAAAAGAGAGATTAAGATTAATTATGCCACTTTGGGTGGATTCATTACCATACTCTGTTTTTTTCACATACACAAGCCACGTTTTAGGTTTTATCATTAAAGCGAAATGATAATAGTTAATTATTCAATAATTATATTCAAAAGGACAAGAACTTTCTATTTGTCAATTTATCTTATGCCACACAGCAGTCGAAAGCAGTCAGCAGGCTCCATATTATGCATTTAAAAAATAAATGAAGGCAACTTGTATATTTAAGTCACTTTCCTGCATCAGCTGCTTTTTAAAAGCTTTCATTTACTAACTAGCTAGACAGGAGTCAACCGAAAAAAAAAAACATGTTTCATATCCATCATAATAGAATAATCAGAGAACTGTGCATTCATTTTAATTTGACCCGTGACGTGATTGATTTGATTGACGTGAGTGATTGTTGCAGTCTGAGTTTCAATACTAAGAGTTGAAAATAGCAACTGACAGAACAGTACTACCAAACACATGACTGCAACATTCTGTGCTACCAATAGCGTCACGGGTCAAAATAAAATGAACGCACAGTAAGTATATTGCCACAAAATACTGACCTTCAAATTCTTCAAATAAGATATATCGGCTATGAAGGATATCTGGTTGTTGGACAAGTCTAGATGTTCCAAGTGTATGTTGTGATTCAAATGTTCTATTGATTTTATGTTGTTACCTGCAAAAGAGATCACAGGCTTATGGAATTTTCTAGCACAGCACACTTATACTCTCAAAATAAGGTGGAGAATGACAGTGTAAACATTAATGACTTGAACAGTGACATATACTTATAAACTGAATATCTGCTGACCGAGGCTTCGCTCACATAGACCCGAATTGCTTTTCTAAAATAAAAGTAGCCTAAGTTACTCCTTGTAACATCAGCTATTTGCCAGTGAAAGTCTCGTCAATATCGGTGCAGCCGTTTCGGAAAGTTGCCGGAACAAACCGACAATATTTTTTAAATGTTTTTTTTTTGTTATAATTACCGTTTATAAGTATTTAGTAAAAATGCTGTTATTGTGACATTACAAACAGATACTTACTTCAATTTTATTTATTTGTATAGATGAAACATTCATTAGTTTATTACGTCGTCAACGCATAAGTTACCTCGTCGCCATTAATGTTATCTATCGTAGTAACAAGACAGTTCTGAGAAGTGTTAACCCAAATCCAGACTAGTTTGCTACTGGAAATTGCCTCTTAAATATTAAATAGTAAAATAACTACACAAAAATTTCAATAACCGTTTTTTATAGTCCGCACGCGACTGCTAGTCACCGTCTGAGGTATGTGAACGGTGAGACAGCGCCATTGACAAAATTGGCAGAATCAAGTTAACTTGGCCTTTCTTTACCTCCCCATCTCATCGCTCACATACCTCAGGTGGTAACTAGCAGTCGCGCACGGGCTACAGTTTACTCAGAGACTAACTTAATTTTTATCAAACATGAAACACCTGCGGATGACATCATTATAAGGTCCTGACTATACATTAAATCTTATTTACTATGACTTAATTTGAATTCCTAAGCTGAAGTCATGGTTGACTTCACTTTATAATAAAATGCCAACTATATAATAATGAATTAATGAATTTAATGAAACTTTTATTGACATATTATTATTGTCTTCTTTGTATTCCAAAAAGGTTTGGAGAGGGTTATTAAGTACAACTATATTCTACATAATTATGTATGTGACCATTTCACCAGTTCCGTTAGACTGTTATCCCAAAGTGGGATGGATGGTGTGATAAGATAATTATAATATGATAATCTTTTCCTTCTGGAAATTCTCGCATTCAGCATTTGAGTCTGGCTAAGGTAAAAAAAAACTTATATTCTGTCAAACTGTCCAAAACATAGTGAAATTCAAAATCTTTCTTTATTATCTTATTACATAAGACTGGGATAACAGCCTAACAGAACTGGTGAAATATATTCCCAATCAAACCACTATAATATTCCCTATCAAATCGTCCCAAACATATTGACATTAATAATCTTTAGTCTAATTCAGCAAATTACTATTGATAACTAAGAATTGAATTAAATGAATGTAATTTCTAAAGCAATGGCTCAAGTATAGAGCATTCTACATTCACTTTCCATGTTGGTGAAACTAATCATACTCAATGAATGTAGCTTACATATGTCAGTGATGAGTTATTTTATGCCATTATCTTGATGCATGGCAGCTACCAGTTATAATGCAATTTATGCTCTATCATTGATTATTAAACAGAATGACTAACTACTTTGTTACTGGCGCAATAATAGTCAATGTCAGCTCAGTTACCAAAAAGGAAAAAACTAACTACTACTCACACAGCAAATGCTGAGTTGGGGAGACTATCATTATAAGTATGCTCAGTGCAATTGGAAATAATTAGAATTATTATAAAAATATGTTTTAGAGCAAAAAAAAAATATGTTTCATTTGACTCTAAGACAATGTTTGGAATTGAGCCCCTTTGTCCATAACTTATTTAAAAAAACTTAAGTGTAAAAGATCTGTTTAAAAACAAATATTCCATAACCTTCAAACTAGAACACAGCATAATAATAATATGCTGCGTAACAACAGGAAAACCTATATTCATAGTTCTTAAATCAAAAAGGCATTTACAGAGACTGCTACTTCTGTACTGTGCTGACTTACCTGCTAGTTTTAAAATTTTAAGATATATGAGTTCTTTTAGCCCTTCTATTTGTAGTATGCCATTGTTGCTCAAAGCCAGTATTCGGAGGTTCGTCAATCTGGACACACCGTGCATGCGTAGCAGGAAGTTGTTGCATATTGACAACTATTCACAAACAGAATTTGTATGGTTATCTATGATGTTACCACTATAATTTATATACTTATACAGTCATGCACTTAACTAATTTCTAGTGACATTTCACCGTATTTCCACAGTATGTTTTCTTTTGTATACATGAGTAGGTTTAATGCTTCTAGTGAAGATCTTTAATACAAATAAATTTATGGCCAAAATAAAGTTATCTGAGATAAGGAGATGCAATTAAAAAGTATGAAAAATTTCGAGTTGACTAAATATTCCAAATAAGTAGGTACGCATCTTCATGAAGTAATTATGGGATCTCACATTTTCGACGCGGTTGTATGTGTCGATGTTATCGAGCCGTTGCAGTTCATTTTGATCTAGAATTAAATTAATAATCGTTTTGGATTCCTCCGCGGGCGCTTTCTCTATTTTCTTCAACCCACGCCTCGAAAGGTCCACAGTTTCTTTTTTCGTCTCGTCTGTAAACAAACACCACTTTATTATAATTTTGTTCCACGTGTTTTTCTTTTCATCATAAAGAATCTTTCTTACCCATTCTTGAATTAACACCACATTATAATTATTTATCAAAAGTATTCATGAGTAAATTTCCCAACAAATCAACATTCGTAAATTGACGTTCAAAACCTATTTCAAGTAAATATTCTATGATGCCGGACGTTATAATTTTTTTTTATTTATCGCCTAACAAATCTTTCCTGTTTGTTTGTTTTATAAACAAATAATTATACTTTCAATTCTTAGCTATCCTTATACAATAAACGACATTAGTAATCACGCCCCGCCCTAAACAATCTGCCATTTTTTTAGGAGAAAAATGAAATTATTAGTTTTCGAACACGACTAAACATGGCGGACGGGCATAGTTGACGTAATAGTGAAGATGTGACTGTATAAAACGTTGGTTATACCGATTTATTTTAGTCGATTATGTTGATGATTGATTCCAACTTGGTAGTGGAAAGTATTTTTCACAAATAAATATACATAAATACACGAATATACTAAAAAAAAAAAGACAAACAATGGGAAAACACGTTGTAATGATACTGCCAACTTCTTTCGAATGTGCTCGCGAACTTTAACTATATAGGATAATCGGTTGGTTGCTATTCTGATTTCCTGGGGGAGCGCATGTCCACAGACAGATAGACTGAACGAAGAAGGAAGAATGAATGAAGTCTGTTGCACTGAGTGGGACATTGAAGAACGTGATTATTGGATGACCGTAGATTTTTTCTGTAGTTGTCACATGACATATGTACTGAAAGTGGGGGGTTAGGTATCTAGGGGAAGTGGCAGAGTCCAGAAATGAAAACTAGGTGGTTAGCGCCTTTTGCTTTTGCGCGGACGCTGGCGTATGAGCGACCACATTAGAAGCGACCGATGCGCAGAAACATGATCATATTTACGAAGATTGAAAATGAATCGAATGCAGTTATTGAGAAGACGGTCAAGTTCGAGGAGATCTGCATTCAGGTCATAGTAGCACACATCACCATAATCGATGATAGAGAAAATTAAGGGATGCACAAGCTTTGTCTTCGTACTTGTTGGTAGTAAATTTTTTAGTCGATACAGAGCCCGCAGCGTTCCAGTTACCTTCTGGCTGACCTTCGCGACTTGAGTACGCCAGTTTAGAGTACTATCAATGTTCAAGCCCTTCACATCAGTACTAAATGGGACGACCGTACCATTGAAGAGAACTGATGGCAAGGTTGAACCATTCACCTTACTCATACTCCGAGAACTTCCGATGATGATCGCCTGACACTTATTTGGGTTTACTGCTTCGCCAAATCTATCAGACCAGGTTTTTATGGCTAACAAATCTCTGTTTAATTTGTCTATAGCGTCAGAAATTTCTTCAACCCTCCCTTGATAGTACAGACGCCAGCACGTCTACGTACCCGAAACTGGCACATTTTACCCTAAATCATCAATTCAGATAATTTATGTAAACAAAGAAATGTCACTGTCAAAATGACAGGACAGTGGTACACAACAATTTAATATTTTTTTTCTATCTTTTAATTACAGTTAACTATTTATATGAGCTATGCAAACAAAATACCGTATCCGAACAGGACCGTAGCTGGGCGTAGGCCTCCCAAAATCGCCGTTTTCCAAATTCCAACACGTGGCAAATGTCTTGCCTGGAAGGAGCTTACTCCTTACGATATGAATCTATGAATGAGAGTTGTAATATGTGTGTTGTTGAAGATGTAAGTGGCTAAATAAAACATACAAATTTAAGAAATTGCATTTATTAGACAAAACATGAGAAAAATAGTTTTCATTATGTGTCTGAGTCTGAATAACTATCGGATTCGGAATCTGATTCGTTCACATTTATGACAAACCTATCAGTAACCTCATGTTGTGGTCGAGTTTGCACATTTCATCTTCTACTTTTACAGTATGTCTAATACAGTCTGCCCATTTCTGTGGTGTCACCTCTCTTAAACCTTCTTCTAACAATTGTTTTATCTCATTCATTTTGAACGTTTTGTTGTTTCGTGCGACATACCCCTTTACCTGAGCCCACACCAATTCAATAGGGTTTAGCTCACAATGGTAAGGGGGCAGTCGCAGGACAGTGACACCGCACTGGGCTGCCATCTCATCCACCACATACTTATTTAATTCTGATTTATTTTTGTTAACAATTTCTAATAACTGGGCTGTTATCATTGTTTGCTCGAAGGAAATATTCTTTTTGTGAAGCCATTCCTGTATATTGGCTTTTCTCCATGAGGTAGTAGGGCTCTGCTCAACTTTCCGGCTATGGTATGGAGCATTATCCATTACCAGAACAGAGTTTTGTTTTAATTTAGGTAAAATGTCCTTGAACCATTCTTCAAAACATTCCGCATTCATCTCTTGATGGTAGTCTTCAGTGTTCTTTTTTGATTCGAACAAGAGCAGACCCCCTTCAACAAAACCATCTTCACTGCCTATATGGCTTATTATTAATCGCCTGCCTTTGCCTGATGGAGCTTTCAGCCCTGTTGTCAATCCATCTAGGAATGCCTGTTTCGATGATTTTATTTGAGTGTCTACCCATATCTTTTTTACTGTATGGCCTATAACAAAGAATACTACGAGTATGTAAGTGTATAATAAACAAAATATTTTATTAACAAGTTGATGAGTATTACAGTTCAAAAACATTTTCTGGTCTGGTCAAATTCATACAGTCCCATGTATGAATTTGACAATTGTGATCAAAGAATTAGTGTATGTTAATAAATCTGCGAGGCCCAGTATCCACTCAACGCAACTGGTTAAATACTGGAAGTTGACCCGAAGAAAGTTGGGGAGAGGTATAAGCAGATATTGTACATATTATTATATTATTATTATTACTCATAAATAAGAACTATTACCGTACCTTCATTGAGCCAGGTCTCATCTTGGTAATAAATATGTTTTTTATCTCTGCAATGTTGCTTTATCAAATTCAAATACTTCTGTCGCCACAGCATTACTATGTCTTGCCGGTCAATAAGGCAACTTTGACGTTTACGGTTCACATAACTAAATTTTAAATGTTTCAGAAGTTTTCCCAGTGTATTTTGTGACATATTTGGTAAATCAGAGTCCTCATTTACAACTTGTAGAACCTGAAAATAAAAATTAAATGTTATTATGATCACTAAAAGCCGGGGATGATAGTGACACTATGTATTATCATAGGCAATCTGCTTATGATGGATAGATGATTGAACTCTGCGGTCGATAACAATGGAATTTATATTGCCTTATTAATGTTACTTGACAGATACCAAGGAGGCCCTAGTTCAGTAGAGACTGGTCTCTACTTAAGTTAGACTCTACAAGAAAACTTGGTTGTAAATAATAGGTAATGTTAGTAAGGTATAATAGTAGAAAACTGGTACCGATACCCACAGAATTTTATAGAAACCTACCCTAACCTTAACCTATAGGTAATCAAAGAAACTCTCACCTTTTTTAATGTACGTGCCTCATTTCTGCGAAAAAACTGGTGTACGATTCGTCTTATTGCAGACATGGTAAAATCGTCAATTTTTTTTGACGAAGTTGGTCTTTGGACCTTCTTTCTTGGGAGAACTCAGTGTTTCGGTTGTTTTATGTTCTTTTACAATTCTTCCCACTGTCACTGCTGATATGCCTAATAATGTAGCTGTTTTGGCAGCACATTCTCCTAAAGACCAGTATTCGTTATCAGGCCAATTCTTGTATGTCTGCTTGTAGACATTCATCACCATGAGTTTTTCAGTGGCACTCAGAGATTTTCGAGGCCGCTTTTTGACAGGCGACAAACTGTCGGTGGCGGCGGCCTTCGAGGTACCCGTCTGGGGCTCCATTTGTCAATTAACAAATAAAACTTAACAAAAACAAGGAAATATAACAACTAATAACAAGATGAAACACTTCACACGATGATAATAAAGCACAATTAACAAACACGCAGCGAATAGTATTATCAGGGAAAAGAAAACGAATGTATTGAAAAGACGCGACTTAGTAATTATGTCAAACGAAATTTTAAAATGTTGGGAACGCCTGTAGTGTTACCAGTTACATAAAATATTTTGTACCACAATATTTTCTTTTATTAATAACTTTGTTTAACACCGAAAACTTATTAAAATTAACACGGTATGATATTTTTTAAATTATTATTTCTAAAATCAGTACTTAAAAGCAAGTCTAACCTTGTTTTCCGCTATTTTATGTGAATTACCACTAAGATGATATTTTTTTGATCTGTTATCACCTTTGTTTACATAAATTATCTGAATTGATGACTTAGGGACGATCCACTGACCCAATTTTGAGCCTTATATTAAGCAATAAAGTTGAAAAACTATTAAAGAAATTTGACAGATTGTAGTAGGTTGATGTGCTGGCGTCTGTACAACTGTAAGTCATCTGCATACAGATGATACGCACACTGAAGCTTGGAAAGGGAATACTCCGGTGTATAGGGAAAAATTTACAATGTGGGTAATTGCGGGTAGGAGATGATCCAGAATAGTAATGATCAAACCACGAGTGATAATGTCACATCAAACCGCTTTTATTTAATTGATGTGACGTTTTTTTTTATCCCTCCCGGTTCAACTGGTACGAAACTGAAAGGATTGACATGGGGACGCGTTAGGCCAGAAATTAGGGTGAGTTAGTTGTTTGTTAAGATGATCCATGGTAGAAACTGGAGAAATGACAGTTGATCGATCAAGTCAATTGAATTAGGAAGGTCTGAATGTCTGCCGGGTTTGTGAGAAAGTCCGAAAGGGATACCGTGGCCCCCTGGCATTGCACAGGCAACAGAAGGTACACGGGTGGGTTTTAGTCAGTAAGAGTCTGACACGCCCTCCCACTCCACCCAGACCGGGAGAAGTCCACTGATGATTTCCCACGCAAAAAAAAAAAAAAAAGTTCTAAATGTCGTGGTTTGCCGATACCAAGTACCGGTACCAAAAAAAGTATGATTACGATCTTTCTGATGTATTGTGAACTGATTATTTGCTTTGTAACTTCTAGTAATATTCCGGAGATGTGCACGAACAAACAAACAAACAAACAGACGGAAAATAATTCGTAAAATCGCTGGTTTATCTTCTATTACTCTTCTTTAGTGACCCCCTTTCTATTTTTAAGTTTTTTTCAATTCAATAAATCTACTGTTACTAAAAGTTTAGATTATTGTTGGGGCAGTCACAGAGTACCTACTATAAACTATACTGAAAGGGGCAGTAAAGCAATAATACGAATTTAAACTCTAAATTTTATTCGTTTTGCCCTTATTTTCGTAATATTGATGTTTATTTTCTCAAATGTAAAAATAAGTTTATAGCATCAAAGTAAAATACCGTTAAGTTACTAACTAAACAACAATAATAATTAATTAATTAGCTTAGCACAGCACTACTTCGCGGTGGCGGCGGGTTTTGTTGAGGTTAGTGAAATAATTACGAAAAAAGTGTTTTTGTGTTTATTTTTAGATAAATCAATCGATTAAAATGCTTTGAATACAACCATGAAAAAGTGTTGCATAATATTATTGTGTTAAAAGCTTATTGTTCATTCAATTCTAGCGTTAATTATAAGGACGCGTTAGTTGACACTATTGTGACTAAAGTTTGTTTCGTGTGCTATAGTTATCAACACCAAGATTTCTAATTAGAACTAAGTTTTTATAACGTTAATTGTATGAAGTTATTGGTCAACCCATTTAGAATTTCAATGTTTATTGAGCACATTATAGCTTTCTATTTATAGACAATTCACATGTAACCTCTTTCGTTTTAGGCGGGAGAATGGTGTTGGCAAAGGGCCTGAGGCCTCTTCAGGTGGCTTCCGTGATATTGTTCGTGAGAATTCTGTCTGTATTCCTGGTGCAGACGTGGTATGTGCCTGATGAGTACTGGCAGACCTTGGAAGTGGCTCACAAGCAAGTGTTTGGGTATGGAGCCCTGACTTGGGAATGGCAGAAAGGCATCAGGAGCTATTTGTACCCAAGTGTAGTGGCTGCACTGTACACTCTGCTTAAGTTCACTGGTCTCGACTACCCTGAAGCTCTGGTAAGCATATAGTTCTAAATGAAGTTTAATGAACTCCGCTAGACTGAAATCTCTCACCATGACCTAGCAAAAATTAGAATTGGTTAATATCTTGTTACTAAATCCAATAAAATTGATCATTTATCAAAAGCTACTTAAATTGTAGTAGTGACTCAGCACAACAAAAAATTTGAAAAATCTCATTATACATGTATGTTTTTTGTAGTATTGGAAACACAATGATTTAAATGCTTTTTATAAGTACAATAAATATGTTCCAAGTAATAAAAATTCAATATTATCTCAAAGCATAGTTCAGACTTCATGATAAGCAGTCATTATACAGAACATTCTAATATATGTATAGTGTTATGATACTACTTTGTAACATGAGTAGCTGTTATTTAATATCTGTAATGGGAGTAGTTTCTTTGTAAAACATACATAATTATTATGTCCTATGTAGCTACAATATTATGTTTTTAAAACAAAGTTGCAGGATGGCTTGTAGACCTTGTAGTTATGTCATGGATACTAGATATAGACTAATAAGTTCGAGTACAGCTTCCTTACTGTGTATGCTACTTAAAAAAATCCCAGTCCCAGAGCTAAAATAAGTCCACAAATCATGCTATTATGGTAAATAATATGAGAATAGTGGGTGATGAAAATTAAGTTTTTATATCTTTATATTAAAAATAAATTATTTTTTATCTTAATAGATTTAATTTATTTGCTATGAAAAATGGACATAAATAATTGTAAACCACTATTTATTTATAGATTCTCCTGCCTCGCATCCTGCAAGCTATCATCAGCACTGCAGCCGACTACAGTTTCTACAAATGGACAGGCAATCGTAAATGGGCCTTATTCCTGATCCTCACGTCATGGTTCTGGTTCTACACGTCCAGTAGAACTTTGCTGCAGACCTTGGAGACTGCGCTGGTTGCAATTGCTTTGTCCTTATTCCCATTCAAGGGAGGAATACTGGGATATTATGAAAAAGGTAATATTGTTAGTTTTAAAATAATGAACAAACATTTTACTTGTAAAGTAAACATTTAATTTTTGCTGTCATGCTGTACCTAATGAAAACAGAAAAATATTGTACTGTTTAAATGTTTTGAATCACATCTAGTCCCATTTACAATATTACTTATTTATTACCTACATTTTTATGTTGGAGCATAAATAAACCTTCTATTGGTCATTGTTCATAGCGCATAACAGGAAAACAATTTTGTGGTGCCCAGCATTAAACATCAATAATTAGCCTTAGATTCATCCTAGATAGTTGTTATCCTGTTGCTGTACAAACACAGTAATATTTATCAAGTATCCTCCAATGAACTTAGCTAGGCAGTAAAGTTAAATGCAAAACTTCACTGATTACTAAATCGAATTTAATAGGTCAATCATAATTTTTCCTTAAGGTGTTAAGAATGGAGTGACAAACAAATCCCATAGATTTTTCGGGCACCTAGTAAAACTGACATTAGAAATTAGTTTTTTTTTAGGTTCATTGAATTATTTAAAGAAGTTTACTGCTCACCTCAAAATTATACCAGAGAAGGAATACTAACACTCGGGTTCTGGACCAAAAAGTACCTCACAAATTACTAAATATTACTACTGTGATTGGTTGACTGAATTATCAACATCTTAGCAGATCAATTGCCATAAATTTTGACACGGTGTTGATTTTCGTTCCAGAAACCGGCTGTAAGTAACCGGCGGCTCTGGGCACACAACTTTGCACACATTAAATAGTTTTTAAAATATAGAGGTGTTCTTGGTAAATGGATGCAAAAATGTAACTACACTTTCTGCTTCTTACAGAAAGTCCTCAGTGGATATGGCTGGCGGTGCTCTGCGTGTTCCTGCGACCTTCGTCCGCACCGCTATGGGTTGTGTTTGGGGCTTACAACTTGCTCACTACCAACCAAGGACGGCTGAAGCTTTTTGTACGGACATACGTGCCTATTGCGTAAGTTTCTCTATTTCTGGGTTCTGGTATGGATGCTGATGTAATAACAGGCACAAGAGACGTCTGTTATCAATGGGATAACCAGATAGGCGCTGCGCTATGATATTTACACTGACACACTTGTCGTCAGTGATTGCTATTATTCATACTATTTAGCTAGTACCTTGTCACCGCCGCTAAATGTATGAAGTGGCCAAATCTGACCACTAGTGTGACCATGTTTGCAAAGCGCCTTATGTCGATTGGCCTATAGCCTACTTATTTGCCATCCAATAAACAAAAAAACTCAATTCTGAAATCTATTTTCAATGCCATGGTCATTTGACATTATACAGGATGTTTGGTAGATGGGTGTTATTTTTGAACAGACTTCGTCTAAGACAAGTTTAGCTTAATAAGTTCTATATGGTCTAAGATATCACCCCCTTCAGGCTTTGCACCCATCTACCAATCACCCTGTATACCTACAATATTCTATATTTTTTTATCAAATTAGATTTGTTACAGCTATAGTGGCAATCATGTCATTTGGGTTAAATAGGTCTTTGTTTTTATTATTTTATCTTTTATATAGAGTTCTTTCTTTTAGATTTTGTGAATGTGAGAATGTTGTAGGCTTAACAGACTGTAGATCTGTCGGCCATTTTTAATCTTGCTAAGTACCTGGTACTAGTTGATAGGCCTACACTGTCCTCTCATACCTATTAACACTAGTTTGAAAACATTGTAAAAACCAGTTACTCTTAAAAGAGTAACCGTGGAGTTTCTTGCCGGCTCTTCTCCATATGAAACTACCAATTGGTATTGTGCACCTAGCTTCTGACGTTTCATAAGTCCCTTTGTAGGTCTATGTTTTTTCTAAATTTTTTTATTGAAAATTGATTTCAGTATTGAGTTTTTAGCTCTTGAATTTCTGCATTGGTGATGAACCCCATGGTTCAAACCAATGCAGAAATTCATGAGCAATTGAAAGTAAACTCAGTGAAGGACTATATACTGATGGTAGAAAATGCACACAAGGATAGACTTAAAAATCATCCAAATCAGTTGGCCGTAGACCTGGTATCTAATTACGGAACACAGTTTCGTAAACGATTACGACAATTTTGTTTCATTTTGACAGTTCAATAACATTCATTGCGTTATTTACGTTGTTAGCAGATTTTTTTTCGAACTTAAGAAGCAATGGATTATCAATTTGTTTCAAAACTATTCAAATTCTGATTGATCGTGTATTACGTAATTAGGGTACTGTTCCAACAAAATATCACCAAGCCTCTCAAAAGACACCAAATCTGCGAGCTGAATGATAGATTACCATGTGTGCGATGCTCGCTGGGGCCCTGCATAAGCCATGCCATGATCAAATCAGCACATTTGCTTCTAGCCGAAACGGCTGATTGCAGAATCATAAAAAAAAACAATATGTGTCTTGTAAGTTAAACAAATGCGTGTGGTTTCAGTCTGATCGCAGGTGGCGCCCTCGTCGCTTTAGACTCGTACTACTACGGCCGCCTCGTCGTCACGCCCTGGGAGTTCTTTAGGTTCAATGTCCTGCATGACGTCGCCTCTTTCTATGGACAACACCCATGGTATGTATAATACATAGCATTGACAATGGGAATTCATTATGTATTGAATTGATACTTCCCATTGTCAATGCATGCTTATTTAATTTCATCTGTTTTCAAGTGATTTTACTGGCTACTAGCTGCGCCCCGCGGTTTCACCCGCATAAGTCTCGATCCCGTGAGTCGGTATCGGGATAAAAAGTATCCTATGTCCCAATTCAGGTCATGATCTACTGATGTCCAAATCCGTTCAACCGTATATTAGTTAGGATTGATTACTTTTACATAAACTCACGCCCGCCACCAGCTACGATTCTTACATACTCTCTACATAACAACAAATCACAACAGCTGTCATAATCATATGGCACCTGTCACCCGCCGGCGATTACCGAGATGCGAGTAGTAAAAAAACTTTTTTACAAAAAAAAAACAACCGACTACCAAAAAAACAAAAAAAAACTACTTGTAAAAAAATACTTAAATGAGGAGACACGCTGACTTTTTATCCCGGTAGGTGGCGTATAATCACTGGTGCTGATTGTACTGTCAGAATTGTCAAATACCATACATTTTAGTCTTCAATCTCTAGGTATTTGGCAGTCCCTTCATTATTAATACGAAAGTTTTTATCGTATGATTCTAGTCGGTAATAAGATAAAATTGTAATTTTAATAATGTCAACAAAAAAATGGTGATGAAACTAAATCCAAGATTGCAGGGACGTTAATCGTTGAGGAGTTCTTCTGGTACTTCACCATCAGCTCCACTTCACCATATGCATTGTGACGAGCATAAATTGTTTGGCAATAATATTAAATTAATCGAATCGCAACCCGTGAAATACTAATTATTGAGCAGTTCCGGTGCCCATCTGTGGTCTTCATCATCAGTTCCACTTCACCAAATGGTGCTTTCCAAGAGCAACTGCATGAGGTATTATAAAAAATACCGCAATCGCTATAGTTGTGCCTATTTTATTTTGAAGAGTTCCCTCGATTTCTCCAAGATTCCATCATCAGATCCTGACTTGATGAAAATAGGACCATCTTGGAAGTATACAACGAGTTGTTTGTTTGGCTGAGTTCTCGCTTGGGTGGTGTGAACAGTCAGCGATCAACTATTAATATAATTATGTACCTCTTTTACTGACACGGGACCTTCAATCTTATGTACGTTTCTCGCTCAAGAAAGTGACTACGCTTCCTCGTCGGCTGAGACACTTGATTATAGAAACAAGTTAATATTTACAAGGTTTTATTATTACAGTTAAATTATCTTACGGTGTCAATAATAATATGTTGTGAACTGCCACATAAAGGTCGGTTTCAACCAAACGAGCGAATGCATATTCTATCCCCACTCTACCAAATTCATTTTGTAAACTGGGATCGAGCAATCTCTCGTTAGCCTATCTATACTAAAATCTCTAGAATCTCTAGAATTTCAAGAAAATAATGCTCTTGTTCTGGTAGTTCTCTGTTTATTTGGTTTAAACCCGCCTTTACAAACGATTTCTATAAATGTGGCATGAAACATACTTTTGACTTGAAATGTTTTTATGTGGGTAATTTCGAGATACAACTAAAAACAATTTTCTTTCTTTTTTCTTACAGGCACTGGTACCTGACGCAAGGCATTCCAGCGGTATTAGGCATTAACCTGCTGCCCGTACTATGGGCTATCTACAACATACTGCGACGACCGAAGGAGAACAAAATAGGAGGCCTACTGCTTACTGCCGCTACTTTACACGTCGCTTTATATAGGTATGTGACTTAGTTGTAAGGAAATAATGTTCAGAATCGAGAGTCAGAATAGACAGACTATTCTGCTTTGGATTTGGATGTTACACACAGAATAATCGATGCTGTCTCGTTGTTTAATCTATCATCACTCCAAGAGTTGTGTAACCTGATTTTTAAATCGTTAGATAACTTTTTTGTGAGGAATTAATATGGGTGTTTGACAATTTTTGTATAAACCAGTATAGGAACAGGTTTGTGGAGGTCAAATAGGTAGTCGCTCCATGTAAAATACAGGTATTCAGCTGCATCATGTGTTAGACTACAAGCTGACCCCAACATTATGTAGTTGGGTAAAGGCTAGGTAGTTGATGATGTCGAACCGCCACATTTATTCTGCAGATAAAAGTTATCTGACGATAAAAAAATCGGCCCTAAATGTGTTTCGTACGACCGTTGTACGTTGAAGTGAAATAAAAATATATATGATTGTTTCAGCTTCATTCCCCACAAGGAGTTCCGTTTCGTGTTACCTCTGTTGCCGATCTTCATGTATTTGGCACAAGACGTCATAGTACCGTGGAGCAGGAAGGCTAAAAAGTAAGTTTATAAAAAATAACTCATACTTGTAATTTCTCCTATACTTCAAGCGCACAAATGTAAAGAGGCGGACTTAATACCCATAGGCATTATCTGCCAGTCAACCTTTGGGTGATGCAGAGACAAACAGTAGTAGGTGCAATAGCGAGAATATGTGTTATAATTGCAATTCATTATTAATATTCCAGTTCGCTAGTTAGCCACATTTCATATTTCCATACATTAATATTGCCAAATTAATCAAAACAGCAACCATAGGCACTTTTACATTTTTGTTTGTGGACTAGCTGACGAAATCTGCGAAAAAATGGTTATTAAATCTTGTCCTCTCAATATGACCAAACCATCTAAGCATACTTCTTCTTTTCAGTTGAGAGGATGAATGAAATGGTACTAGCAAAAGGTATTTAGAAGGTAGATGTGAATTGTAACGCAGGGACTAGACTAGAAGGACATATAGTAACCTTGACCTTATTGGTGATGTTCTTTAGTAAGGTCGGGTGCGTAGCACTCGCGAACAGGAGATGGTATGAACGTAAACGAAGCAAAATGAGTAATGTAAGGATCAGGAATGTTAAGGAGTTCCGTAACCGTAACTGAAACTATCGGATATCCGAAATAAAAAGCTATCGTAATCGAAACGGATATAAAATTTTCGGATAATATGGGATAGGGGGGGAGACACGTTATGACAGGTTTTTCTGCCCGGTCGAGCCGACACACCAGCCTTGCGCGTCACTTTCATGTTTTTCTTGGTTATTTGTGTTATACTTTTACGATTTCTTAAAGATCTAATATCCGTAACCGAAATCCGAAACTAACGGCTAATCCGAAATAATTTCATATCCGTTACCGTATCCGAAACCGGTATAATATTATTTCTATATCCGTATTTTCAAATCCATAACACCTCTAGTAAGGATCGCAGCAGGTGGCGGTCTGTAGTTTCTGCCTACCCCACGGGAATGAACTGTTGTTTGTTCCACCAGAATGCACCTGTACCTGCTGGCCAGCGCGATCGCGCTGGGTAACGTGGTCCCGGCGGCCTACTTCGGCGCCGTGCACCAGGCGGGCGCGCTGCAGGTCATGCCGCTGCTGCGCGGCGCCGCCAACAACAGGAGCGCCATCACCTTCCTCATGCCGTGCCACTCCACGCCGCTGTATAGGTGAGTCATCAATATTTTATAACTTACAGTATAGGTTATGAAACTCTTGTATCATAGAGGTTATTAAAAAAAGAGTGAGAGTCGACAGTCGAAAAGACGTAGGCGCGGTTTTTAAGTTTCAAACAAGTATCTCATACAGTACTTTGTCTAAACTCATGCAGTAAATAAAAAACCACTGAACTAATATAATAAATAATGGCTCCCAAATTCGGCAGTCCACCGCGCATGACTTTGAGTGACAGGTGTCGCCGCCATAGACAAGGACCCTTGCTCTAGCCGTATTTTCACTTTTTTTTATTAAATCGTCAGGGAGTAATATACATCTCTGCTTCAGCGAATACAGGCGTGATTTTATGAAAAACTTGCACTTTGCCCGAGGCTTCGCTCCCGTGGTCTTTCCCTCGGGACCCGTTATTTTACCGTGATAAAAAGTTGCCTACGTTACTCCCTGAAAACCAAGCTTTCTAATAGTAAAATATTTTTTCAAATCGGTCCAGTAGTTTCGGAGCCTATTCAATAAAAATAAACAATCAAATCTTTCCTTTTTATAATATTAGTATAGGTATACCTAGTCTTGCCATAAATATTGTCATGAAGAAAAAAAAAAAAAAATTGTTGCAAATAATATTTATTACTTTTACAGTGTGTTAGTTTAATACATGAATATAAAACAATTTAAAATACAAAAAGCTTATTCGAAGTGGTCTCCATTGGCTGCAATACAGTCCTTTAAACGTTGAGGCCAGTTATCAATGGAAGCAAGCACTCTTTCCATGGGAAAATTCTTCACTGCCAATCGTATGGATTGTTTTAGCGACACCAAATTATCATGGCGTTTAGAGCAAGCCGTACTCTCTAAAACTGACCATAAATCATAATCCAGCGGATTAAGATCGGGACTAGACGACGGCCAGTCTTCAGCTCTGATGAAGTCCGAGACGTTCACTTCCAACCAAGACTGTGTGGACCGAGATGACCCGGCGCCGAGTCTTGTTGGAAGGACCATACTTGGTTATTGAATATGGTGTTGTTATGGGGCTTAACTACCTTCTCAAGAATAGTATCTTGATACACTTGTGCTGATGTTTTGATACCTTTTTCACAAAAATATGGCTCTTGTCACTCCTTCATAGCTAACACCCCACCAAACCATCACTGAAGTCGGATAATGCCCTAGTTGCACTCTGTCGACTAATTAGGAAGCTTCATTAGAGCTTTGAGCATAAATACGGTCATTTTGTTTGTTAAAATGTTGCTCAATTGTAAAGATTTTCTCATTCGTAAACAAAAAAAATCTGTAACCTCCCTTTGCGTACCGCTTCAGTAGTTGTTTCGATTTTACCACCCTATTCTTTTTTAAATTATCAGTTAAAAAATGACCAGTGCGTCTCTTAGAGGCTGCAAGTCCTCATTGTACCTATTAATAGCCCGGTACACAAACATTTGACTAATACCAAGCGTACGGAGAGTTTTAAAAATTGCATTTGGCTCCATACCAACTTTGTGTAATGCAATCACAGCGATTCGGTTCTCTTTATCACCCCACTCCATTTTAATATCGCAAAATATTGTACAATGTATTGGCGCCAAAATTAGAAAACTCAATGAACAATCTTATAAAATTGACAGATTCCAAATTCAAATGTAATATCTTTCTTATTTTTAATTGTAACAGTATATAAGGCCAGACTAAGTAGTAGTAACCTTACATTTTGCAGCCACCTCCACTTAAACATAACAACTCGTTACCTGAAATGCGACCCGCCAATGAACACGACCGGCGTTACCACCGAAGCGGAGGCGTTTTTCAACAACCCTCAACGTTGGTGGCGCACCGAACATGCCAACAGGCAGACGCCCGACCTTGTGGTACTGTTCGACAGGCTTAAAGGAAGAGTGGAGACTCTGCTTACTGGATATAAGCTGATCCATGAGATTCCACACACACAGGTAAATACCCTATGCACTGTCCACTGACTGTATTCTACTCATATGATCGGTATGCCCCATATGACACATGACGACAAAAAGCGTTCATTATGAATATCGATGGCTATAAGAAAAGGGCAGACCAAGTATTAGATGGATGAATGGGCTGAAAGATGATATGGGTAGAACAGAGGCTATCTCATCATCTTCCTGCCCTTATCCCATGTTACTTGGGTCGGCGCAACACGTTTTGTTCTTCCATTCTCCTCTGTCAACCGTCACGCAATCATCTACACCTTTTCCCTTCATATCACTCCTCACACAATCCATCCATCGTTTCTTTGGTCTTCCTCTCCCTCTCCATCCCTCAACATTTGTATTCATCACTCTTTTAGTCACATGCGATTCAAGGAGGCTATCTGACGTTGGCTAATAGGGTATAGAAAGCATTATGATGTATGAAAAAAGGAGTCATGTGTAATTTATTTCAATAAAGACAGTAATTAGCTTACGTAAAAAATTAAATCATCACAATTACTTACTATCTTTTCTTCTCAGTTCCCGGAAGGCGAGGTGAGCGAAAACGTGTTGGTATACCAAAAGGCGCAGAGTCAACCCAAGCCTGTGACTGATGACGTCGTGTAACCTCGTACGAGTATCACCACCGCGTGTTCATGTTAGTGAACCCAATTCTATCGCGACGTAGTTACAGCAAATTGCACGCAATTGTGAATCTTATTGCAAAATAATAAGAACCATAATAGTGCGTGTCCCGTTATATGCATAGACTGTTCTCGATGTGTTTGATAAACAAGACAATTAATAAGTTGTAAAAACAAAATATTGTGCAAAAGTCCTTGCATATCAGTTTTTTGATGACTTGGAGATTGTGTCCATTGTTAAGCCTTCAGAGCGATAATAGACATGTTATAATAAGGTAACTCGTGTTCTTTAACACGAGTTTTTCTGTTTCCGAATTGTGTATCATCCCCCTAAGATTAAAAATAACAAAAACCCGGGTACAGTGTAACAAAGTTCTTCCAGCTTTATGGACAAGTCTATGCTTATAAACATTAGTTACTATGTAGAACCATTTTAAACGATGCTATCGCAAAACATAAAATTCGACCCTTTGACGACATTCACGATTTCCATTCTTATTTTAATGGCTCGAATTATTATTCGGTTAAAATTAATTGGCTTTTGGTATTAAATTAAATTTTAAATTAATTAATTATTGACTCTATGGGAATGTTTCCCCATAAAAATGTGTTCGGAATAGAAAATTTACACTTTATTATGTATTTTATATGTACACTTATAATATTTATATAATATTATTATGTTATATTATACGTGGATAGTTTATACAGTAACTCATAAGACCACATAATGATATTCTTAAATACTGCAAGAAGTATGTGAAACCCTTTTTTCTAAATTAAATAAAACGCATTTTTTAATGAAATAAACTTTATAATACTATGACTAAATAATTTGACGTACGATATGTCTGCATAATACATAACGTAAACATTTTATGTTAACATTTTTCATGCACGCATTCGTCCAAGTTATGGGAACCTGAGTTGCATTTCCTGTAATTTTAAGAACGATCGCATTTTATAATCTCTGTCTCAATCTATCAAAAGTTCCTCTAAATTCTCTAAATTTGTAACAAGTTTTTGACATTCTTTGTCGCTGAAATGAGATTGCGGCTAGATTTTGAACGTTTTGAAATACGGGAATTGGCCTCTTGATATGCTGTGTTGTAGGTTACCCAAAATAAAAACAGCCAATCATAATCAGTAGATCGAAGATTATATTGAAAATGGTCTATATAAAAGCCATGGGTTCATATGAATGATAAATGAAAATGCCATTGACAGCATCACTGCATGCCTTTTTTATATATGCTCAACCCAAACGGGACGGTACTGAGAGCTCTTGAGCTTATACGCACAATAACAGCGTGTTTGTACATACACTTGGTAACAAAATAACGTGTGTGTTGTACCATTGAAGAAGAAGTTCATATCTATACACCGTAAGGACTATTTCTGCTTGCAGCGCTCGGCCACTATAGAACCAGGGCGGTAACAGATGTGGTCATCGTGTTCACGGGATTGTTTTCAAACTTCTTAGATATGAAGTTCTTCGATAGTACGTTACTCAACTGAATTATTCCATCGAATTTTAGTAAAGTATTATTTTGTGGTCATATCCGAATAATGTTCAATTATATAATAAAATAAAATATAATAGTATTTATTTAATACGATAATGTGCCGTGTGTGTGAGTAAACATAGTTATCATCAGTGCGCCCCTATCCAATATATCCATGACTGATATTTGCAGGACGCAAGTACAAATCGTAAACATATGTAGTTTATATGCTTGCCAAAGTTATTCATAAAGTGTAATGATACTAACGTTTTTTGTGCTATGCCCGGCTAGAAATATACTGGCTTTTATTATGTAGATGGTGTTAGTATACAAGGTCAGATTAAATTAACTGACGAAACTTCATAGACGTGACGGTTCATCATCTGCCTACTTTTTCCCAACTACATTGGGGTCGGCTTCCAGTCTTACGAGCTGCACCTTAATACGAAATTAATAAAAATACCAGTATTGTACATGGGGCGACTGCCTATCTGATCTCCGCAACCCAGTTACTGGGTAATATGATAGACTTTCGGGTGGTTTTTTTTTTCTAAACTTGTAGTTTCAAGTAGCTACATCTGATTATAGGGCCAACGGCCTCGGATGGTAGTAAAGTTACTTGAAATTATGAGTTTATTAAATATTTTTTTATGAAATCTGTGAAGTTTCGGCAGTTTATTTATTATAACTTTAATAAAACTGTTTTTAAGCAGTTTTATAATAATTCTCAGTGTCGCTTTGTGTGCGTGAGACCAAATTAAATATTATTCTAAAGTTTGTCCTGTTCCTAAAATTGTTTAATATATTCGTTCGTGCATCGCCGATTAACTGCCTATTTAATTTACCTCATTAATTTAAGGCCAATAGTTTTTTTATTATTATTTCACGTCGTATTTAACATTATATGTACCGCTCATTAATTAATCAGTCATTTTATATTTTTAGTCGGGCCCATATTTATTATCTTAGACAGTTTTATTTTTTCATCTGGCATTTTTGAGGAATTCACCGCATCCACCGAGAAAACATCATAATAGTTTTAAGTGCTGTGTGTCATCTTCAAGTAAGGGTTTTAATTTTTAAATCTGTGTCTTTAATTTCGGTTTAAGATAAGGTCTTAATATTTCATGAAGAAAAAAAACACCTTTTGTAATGTTCCATAATGGTTTCAATGTATTATTAAGCAGAAAAAATCTCATTATAAAATAAAAATAAACTAGCAATAACGTTATGTAATAATCTTTGCTTGAAGCTGACTAATAAAACAAACAATATTATTTTAATAATTGATCCTTTTAAAATTAATTATTGTTTAATGTCCATGAATTTTAATTGCAATACATTATTAAGATTTCTTTTTTAAATTAATTATAATATTAGATTTATATGTATTTTAGGGACGCTCAAAATGTAAAGACAGACAAGTATTTTAAGATCTCTGTGTCTTCAATAATTTTACTATGTTGTAACAGTTGTCGCTACTTTTAGTGTTGTTTTATTTATTTATTAGCAACTTCGCGATTTGGGTCTATAAATATTGTGAACTAAACACACAAAATAAATATTCTTAGTTACGGCGGAGCTAAAGCATTGTTTGGCGACAGTGCGAAATAACGCTATGACAAATCATTTAGTAGAAACAGCAATCATCACATTTGTTGCAAGTACCTCTTGCACCGCTACAATTTAATCAATCTGTGGTTACGGAAACTAACCATTGGATTAATAAATATGTCTACACTAATATTATAAAGAAAAGATTTGTATTATATGTTATGATATGTTTGTAATGAATTCAAAAAGTACTGGACCGATTTAAAAAAATCTTTCACCAGTAGAATGCTATATTATCACTGAGTAAAATAGGCTCTAATTTATAAAGATATCACGCGGGTGAAGCCGTTGACGGAAGGTAGTTTAAAATAAAGTCATCTCGCGAAGTAGTTAACTATAAAACAACGCCATAAGTACAGGAACGCAACGCAATTCAAATATTATGTGTAAACAATCTTAGTATAAAGTGCTATAGTCTTACTGAATTGGATACTGTTAACATGTATTTTCAAGACTCCTGCCTTGTTAACTGATCTTGTTTTGTGTGGAAGTACTAGAAGTAAAAATATGTAGAACAATCACCATTCTTTTTGAAATACTACTCAATTTAATTTGTCGTCTTACCTAATATCAAGTGATTCGCTGTGTTGTTAGTTCTACCAACTGATCACAACAACTAATATGAGAGTTAACGTAATATTCAGAGACTTGGTCGCCTCTCAGAAATTGACTGATTGTTTGATGAGTATTTAGTGCAAGTCCTATATATCGTAGAGGGCTTCTCTGCCGCCATTTGCGTGTCGGGAACTATGATTTTCATAACTGTTATTTAAAAAACAAAGCAAAGAAGCGATAAAAATAAAGTGCCAAAATATTCTACTTTTTAAATAATACTAAAAAGGCATAATTGTTTTGTCTATTCTACTTACATTAAATGCTTCCACACAAACCACTATGTGTACGTATGTGTAAGAAACAAATTTTGAGCAGTAGGTAGTCTAGGTGAATAGGTTGTTTTTCGTATTTAAGTCGACCAGAATGTCTTCTATACAGATGTCGAGTGTGAATTTTAAATAAAGATTTTATTTTTAATTTGTCGTTTTTATTTTATTGTGAAAAACAGAGCCAATTATAGGTTCTCATTGGTAAAAACAAAAAAAGTAGTAGAAATCTTAGGATCACTAACAAAAACACATAACATCACGCCTTGTTTCCCCGAAGGGTTGGGCATAGGTGTACCTATAGTACACCCACATTTCGCCAGTTATGTTTAAGTCCCATGTAATAGGGGGCGAGCCCCCGACCTAGGAATCGAACCCAGGACGTCATGCTCAGCAGTAGCGCTTGCGACCACTAGACCAACGAGGCAGTACTAACAAACACGATTAAGTAATATATATAACATAACGTCACGCCTGTAATACCCGAAGGGTTAGGCAACTTAGGCAGAGGCGCACCTATAGTACACCCACGACTTGACGTTGATATAAAGGTGTAAGGTGAACTTTTGTACTTACGGTATTTCGTTGTTGCCGGTTCCATTTTAAAACAATGACCTAACTAGGACCAGTAGTTAGATATAAATAAAAATTGTTTGACCTAGTATATTTGTAATTTATTCGTAATTTCCATATTAGATATGATATGACTTACTGATAAGGGAGCTTCTAACTTGGACTCAAGATTATATAATTGAGTTATTTCCCTATTTACAGTTACAAGTGTACAACTTGTGAACCGTTTACACATGTAAAGAAGAAATGCGTTTAATAACATGCAGACACTTCATAAATGTAACTATATTGATCTCCCTTGTTAACTGCGTCCTCGGTAGAAAACGATGAGGTCCTTCGAATTCTCGGATCCATGTGAGTTGGTCAGGACCTACGTCCTCTGTACGAAATTATTAACTCCTAAAGATTCTCTTATCCCCCTTAATTGTGGTAAGATCTCCCTCCAACGCCCTTCAAAATAATGGAGAAATTATTCAAATAGTGTTTATATGGAAAGTAAAGCTAATAATATCTATATCTGGTTGGTAATGTCTTGGAAAATTAAAACGGTTAAGGAAAACATTTCTCGAGGGCATGTGAAGCCAAGTCAGAGGCCCATGGGCGGCTTTAAAACTCTGACACCAGGTTAGTCACTAACCACACGAAAACAAGAAGAAGGTAATGTCTTGGGCATGAAGTATCAAAGCGAGGAGTGATTTAAAACTGCTGTGAATTTAGGAGAGACAGCGAAAGAGATGTGCATGATTGTGTATCATTCGATTATATTCGCTGGGTGTTCGATCTTAAATTCATGTGCAATCATTCTTAACATAAATACACTCAACTACATTATTTCCTTACTCCAACCCACATTGATTACTCGGTCAGAGGTTACAGATAAGTCATTTATACAGACTACACTTCAAGTAAAAAAGCATTTACGAAAATTGCACCATGTGTTAGTTTTAAACATGTTTGGGATAGTGAAGTGTTCGATCTTGTTAACTTGTGTACTTTTATTTGGAGTTGAGTGTAAGAGGTTTAACAGGAGATCGACGCAAGATAAGGATGAAGGGAAGAGTAGTTTGGCATTTGTTTTTGATACTACGGGGTCCATGTATAATGACTTGAGACAGTTGCGCGAAGGGGCTGAAATGATCCTCAATACTGCGTTGAAGGAAAGTGATGTGATTGCTGACTTTGTGTTTGTGCCATTTCATGATCCCAGTAAGTACTTCTCTGCTTCTTTTACCTCTAAAAATGTTCCATGACTACAAAAGTGAATTAATTAAGTCAAAATTGTGGTACTAATTTAATAATAGAACCGTCATACAGTTAAAGTAAATAAACAGCTTTGTATGATGAAATGTATGGTTCTTATATTTTAACCAATTTTAACTAAAACTGTTGTTATTCTTGTGCATTCAAAAAATGACCTTAAAAGCTTCTAGTTCTAGTAGTGTTTCGAATGAACACAGCTAGTCATAAGACAAGGATTTACGTTTATACTACCAACTTATAAGCTTTGACAATTCCCTTTACCTTTGCCAATTACATTTAAACATACTCAGAGTACACATAGTTAACGCTAAAGAAAACGCAAATTGATACCAAGAAACCTTACATTCACAGCCGTAGGCCCAGTGACAGTAACACGCAGGAAAGAAATATTCAAGAGAGCGCTAAGCAGGGTGCAAGTTAAGGGCGGGGGCGACTGTCCTGAAATGTCACTTACTGGCATACATCTAGCTCTGAACGTCAGTAGACCACGATCCTTTTTGTACGTGTTTACCGACGCCACGGCTGCCGACCATCGCATCGTCGGGAAAGTTCTCGACACGATACAGAGGAAACAGAGTCAGGTTAGATGGTGGTTGACTATTCTGTTTTGACAGTACCTAATAATAGTAATAATAGAGCGCTTTTTTCTTTGAACCGATGTTGGTTATTTTGAGAGCGTCAAGTTGGGACGAATAAAACGCTTTAGATAGTACTTAGGTTCTAAATACAATTCACTGACTGGCATACATCTAGCGCTGAACGGCAGTGTAGACCTTGCTGTGTTATGTACGTGTCCGCCGCGTGACGCGGCTACAGATGACACAGAATCAGGTTAGATGTTGAATATTATCAAAATTCAAAACATGCCTGTATTCCCTAGACTGAGAGTTAGGCATAGGTGTTTCATAGTACACCCACATTTCGCCAATTTGCGACCCTATTGCACAAATCCAGACTGGGCTGACACCGAAAAAAAAAATCTAAATGGAAAACCTAATAATACTTAATAAGACAAGCAGTACCGCTTGGTCAGCAATCGCGCTTGCGACCACTCGATTCTGCCTTCTCAAAACAATTCCGCGTATTGCGGGTCAGTTTCCCTCACTCGTAAGTTTATTTAATTCGCCAGTTTCGTTGAGTGTTCAGTTTTGCGGATTAGTCAGTTGCATCAACTCGACAGTTTCCAGTGTTTGCCAGTATCTTTGATTCGTCAGTTTGGTACACTCAAGGAAAAATATATATTTACCTTTAAATAAACAGAACTAAATAGCCATTTTCGTTGATTAATCAGTGGAAACTGGTGAATTAAATAAACTGTCGAGTGAGGAAAACAGACCAGTGCAGCAGTGATACGTGGACTCCTAAATACAGGTCGCTTAATCAAAACAGTCAGCATACAATAAAATGATTCATAACATAACATTAAAATGGTCTGCAGGTGGTGTTCATATTGACGGGTCACTGCAACGATTTGAAACGGCCTTCGTACAAGGTGTACCAGGAAGTCGCAGCCGCTAGCTCCGGACAAATATTCAACTTAAATAAAACCAATGTGCATATGGTGAGTAACGCGTATAGATAGTGCAATCAATACTGTACAGCTTACAGTACAGTCATCGCGGAGTGGGGCGCGTCGTCGTGGACTGCACTATCTGTATCTAATTATGATAACGTAACATCACGCTAATATTTTTTTAAATCAATTACCTAAGACTTATTATAAACGGCCGAAATATTCAGAACTCCTACTCAAATAGAATAGAAATTTCTTATGAAAAAACCCAGTTAGTAATTCTTAATCGGGAATCGTAGCCAGGATCTCAGGCTCAGTAGTAGCGCTTGAGTGAGACCGACGAGGTTGTCCGTGGCAGTTCAAAATCATAAACTTCGTATTAAATTGCACTATCGACCATGCAACGTTACAGTATTTTTATCTCACGAAGCGTCACGCGCTTTACTTCTAACCAAGTTTATAAACAGGTTGTGAGTATGTGTGAAAACGCAAGAGCTCTCGGCACCGTCGGAGACAGGGGCGAAGTCGGAAGTGTTTGTACAATTGGTTACCTCAAGTAAAGCGCGCGTCGCTTTGTTAGATAAAATAATTGTACTCTCCTAATGGGTGTAAGTACTATCGAAGAACTTCATATCTAAGCAGTTTGAATACTAAAACGCGTGAACACGATGACTACATCTGTTCCCGCCCCGGTTCTATAGCGGCCGAGCGCTGCAAGCAAAAATAGTCCTTAGGGTGTATAGATATGAACTTCTTCGATGGTACCTAAATGATGACCTTTAAAGCTTCTTCCTACCCACAGGCCAGCAATAGTGTACTTATTTTTCAGATGCTGGATTTCGTGAAGAGTTCCATAAAAGGTCGAATGGTAAACCTAGCTTCTGTTTCAAACCCGGCAGGATACAATTACACGCAAGAGGTAAAAGTATAAAATTGATTATTTCTTAATTACGAGTAAGTTATTAAATCAATACCCCTGGGTAGAACCAGTCTTACCGAGGAGTATCGAATTACCCAGTAAGTAACTGGGTTGAAGAAGGGGGTCACTCCATGAAAAAAAAATGGTATTCAGCTGCATCCGGTAGACCGGAAGCGCAACTCCTACGTAGTTGGGAAAAGACTAGGTAGATGAGGAAGTTATTAAATATATTTGAAAAAAAAACAACTTACCATTTACTTCCTATTTCTGAAAGCACAATTCCCCTTTTTTACTGTCAGTTTCTGCCTTACAATTTCTCCTAGTGGCGTGAGTTATTTTGTAACAAGTAAATGCTCCGGAGTGAAGATTATAGCTATAGATGTAAAGTTAGTTGGTAGCCTGACTACCCACATTGCATTGGTGCTGGTGGTACGTACTTGAGCGTGCAAGTACAATAAAGTACCTACAGTCAGAGAAATCACGTAATTGTTACGGAAATTGACACCCTACGTCAAATTACCGTGTTAAAGCTATTTATATAATAACATACAACTGTCATCGAATGAGTTGCGACTTGAATATACGGACAATTTAAGTTCGTAGTCAATTTGCTTAGTTATTGCCTATGCTATTAATGAATAATTCAAACATTATATTCTATTCTATCAATAATAAAATATGCTATTATTTTCCCTGCCTTTACATTATTATAATGTTGTACCTATATGATCTACCAAAGAGGTATCTATCTCTGTTCCCCAGATCCCAGTGGACAGTACTTTGGGGGAGGTGACGGTGTCTGTGTCGGGGGCCAAGCCGAAGATCACGGTTGTGGACCCCAAAGGCGAGCAGCTCACTGGACCCCCCAAATTGATCACCACGCTTGACCTCTCTGAAATTATGGTGAGACAACACTTTACACTTTAGAATATGAATACCGAAACTAACAAAATTATACTGCGTTCGCGATTTAGTTTACAAACAGGTAAACAGATGTGTGTTTTTGGATAAATACCCAAACATTAACAAAATATGACTTTTTCAATAGTAGGTACTACTTTTTCAACAGTTCTGAAATCAACCTAATTTACACTGTCATTTAAAGTCGAATACTAGGCATTTTCCTTAATTACTCACTATGAAACCTAACTTCAAAGGCTAGTGCATATTAGTTACTGCCACATCGGGTCACAGCGCAATTATTTGTATGCGATAGTTCCTACAAAATGAACGACAGCACCAACGTATTGACAGCGACCCCTCAATGTCATTCGAGCCAAAAGATCCTTGTAGGAGTGTAGTCACGATTCCATAAGGAACATTTTATAGTCTACGCTCGTAATTAATAATTTAGAACAGGCAGAGAGCAGTGGTGGCCTTGTCATAACGGCCGCCACTAGGTTTAAACCCAGATAGGTGCTTTTCTTTGTGTAAATTATTTAACCACTACTGTTCTCTAAACGGTGAAGGAAAACATCGTGAGGAAACCGGCATGTCCTAGAACCAAAATTTCGAAGACATGTGACATCTACCAACCACGTGGTGAATTACGGCCCACTCCCTCTCACAGGAGTCCCGTGTCCCAGCAGTGGGGACATTATACGCTGATGCTATTTTAGACAGACTTACGTTTGCACCTATTGAACCTATATTCTCAACTCACTCAAATACTCTTTCTAACACCAGATAGTGAAAGTAATGCAACCGGAGCCAGGCAACTGGACGATCACAGTGGGTAGCGAAGAGGAACACTCAGTGAAGGTCGTCGGTGTGTCAAATGTGACGTTTAATCACGGCTTCTCAGTTGAAAAGCCCCGCTCTATGAAGGAGACCAGCTATAGGCCTTTGAGAGGTAAGCACATAACAAGAAAAGCTTTAAAATAAATAAGTATAAAAAACGTGTGCGTTCGGGGGACCTTCGTCAGGACCGGAGTTCCTTACGCGATACCCGCACGCACACATACACACTCGTATATAATAAAGAGAGACAGAGTGTCGCATGGAGGGGGCATAACACTTTTTCCTTACGTGACGATTTCTACCAGTCAAGTCCTACCGCAAGCCGCGTTAAGGTTCCAATAAGATCTAACTGTTAGACAAAAACCTCACCCTTTGATTTACAAACTGCACGTCAATGCCAAAAATCCTAAAAACCTTTTTCTTACAAAACATATTATCACAGCTGTAGGTACATATTTGCCGAAGGCGTTGGCAGATTACTGTTACTCTATCAATAAAATATAAAAAACTAAAACTTATAATGACGTTTTGTTTCAAGGCACATACAACCACATGATGATATCTTTATCCCCGCCGAACGTGACCGCTAACATACAGTACGCAGAGGTACTTACTCTGGCGGGACGCACGCTGTTCGAGCTGCCCCTTAGGCAGACAGATACCAACGTGTATGTCGCCGACCCGTTCATACCGCCAGACGAGTTCTTTTACATTGCTGTGAGTTAATTCAATATTCATCTTTATGTCTGTACATGTAAGTCCGAATTCTGATTGCCACTTTTTGTTCGAGACCGATTTATGCCGTTGTTGACGCAAATGACATAGAGTCCATTGACGTCGAGCAGTCGATTTGTTCGTCTGAAAACATGCCTATCGATCGAAGAACGACCGATCATCGATCGTTATCGGTATCCGGAGATCAATCGACCTCAATATAGTTGTCTGAGATTAATTAAATGTCGGTTCTCTGAGTTACCCCGTAATATTCAACTCATATTATATACTTACACAATTTTCTTCGTCAATTTTCAGATAAATGGTCAGGATCAGCATAAACAAGATCTTAAAAGGATCGGAGCAACTGCTATTCAGGCACAGTTGCCAGGTAAAGAGGCAAACACACACAAACATTTAATTTTATTATTTCAGACTGAGTATTCAAGTTCCATTTTTGTGGGTGTAGCTTTAGGACTCTGTAATACATGTCTTGTTTAAGTTTTTTATTCAATAAACTTTTCTTGCAGATGTTCCTTATCTAACAGCACCCCGAAAGGTAAATAAAAACTTACTTCGTTCAGTTTAGGTTCCATTTTGACCCCTTCATTATTGTAGTGGTCATTGGAACCATGGATATAGATATTTATTTTTGATGAACAGGGTGTAAAGTTCACTCATCCTCTATAGAAAAGGGAGGTCTGTTGGGCAACTGCCCGACGATTGATGTTGGGAAGTTATACAATGTGGAGTAGGACGCTTGACATTCCTCAAAACCACATAAAGAGTGTCATGTTCTTTACCCGTATACAAAAAATCAATCAAATCCAATGAATACTTTAGCCACAGGAAATTATTTTTCATTTTCTTATTTTTCAACATGATGTAGATCTGAGTCCGTAATAATAGGTAAACATTGTAAGGTCAAGAACCTGTGAAAAACGTACGATTCTATCCTCTACGTCTCAATATGCTTGAGAGACAGAGAAAGGTGTCATACGATTCCACTCTGACGCGCCCCGCCCAGTCCCACAAAATAATACTACAATTAGAAAGAAAAAGAAATATTACTTACGCAAATTATGCATTAGTGGTGCATAGACAATTGCGAGTGTGTGTGTGAGCGGAATTTTTTCGGCAGTCTCGGGACTCGGTCACAGTCAGTGCAGCGGCGCCCTTTGCAGTGTTGCCAATGCTACCGAAAAATTGGTATTTAACCGATTTTTTTAACAATCTACCGATCTACCGATACGTCTATCAATCGAGGTTTAATCTACCGATAAACCGTAAGGGCCGGATTTACGATCGGCGATCGATCCCCGACCAAGTTTGTGTTGGTCCGGGCATCCGACAAGTCGGGGCTCAGTCGCCGTCCGTGAATACCAAGCTTTATCTTCGACATCTTCTTAGTAATGATAACGACATACAAAAGTTGGATACAGAGTGGAGAACCCTGCGTAACTTGGAAGTTATTCAACAATTTGATGACGATACAACAACTTTTTGGAATCAAGTACAAGACATGAAATGCGGTGACGGTGACTCAATGTTTCCAACGTTATTTAAATTTGAATTTCATATTATCCTTTCCACATTCCTCAGCAAATGTAGAAAGGATATTTTCTCAAGTAAATTTACTGAAAACGAAAACGCGAAATAAACTTAACACTGAATCAGTAATTGCAAATTTACATACAAAATGTCTAATAGGTAAAAATAATTGTTTTGATTTTGCGTTAGACAGTAATTTATTAACTCGAATGGACAAAAAGTGGAAAGGTGAAGAAGGTAGTACTGCCGTCATAACTAAGAATGCAGTAATCGCAAAATGGCGGTTACGAGATAAACGCAAAAAACATATTTCATATCATCTGAGCAAGATGTTCATATTTTATTGGTCATAATATATATCTAAAAATTCGGAAAAAAATCAAGCTTTTACAAGATAATTTTCCTTTATTTAATTTACTAATATATGCAATTATAATACGTATTACTGCGTTTCGGTTTAGTATCAGGTCGTTTCCGAGTCACAGGATACTAAAACTAAATGCAGCACTTGCGCGTATTACTGCATTATGTCTTAGCACAAGTCGATTACTGCATTATTTTTTAGTAATTATTGCCATTATTATATGCTCGGAACTAAGTTGAAGTGTACTGTGTCTTCTCAAGGACTTATATAGGTGTATTTTAAGGTTAAGGTTTCTTTAGTCTCTTAGCTACGACCTAAGTTTCTACACCGTGGAATGCAAATAAAGTATTGAGTAAACTATACGGATGTTAAAAACCTACTTCATGTTCTTATATATTGCAGCATTAGGGTGAAATAAAAAAACATGTTTTTGCAAATTCAGTTTTAATAAGAAAATAATTATCACGACATTATATAACTAAAAATAACAAAATTCAGCCAGACTAATTCAAATTCAAATTCAAATTTATTTATTTGTTAAAAATCTTGTACATAACAGATTGGACGGTGACCCCCAAACTAGACATATGCCTGGTGGGAATTCTTCTGAACGACACATCGAATCCCAGGTTATCATTTGTCGGAAACCAAATAAGGCCGAGTGTACGTTCTCCGTCATATAGTTGTCCATTTTTGAATATCACAGACGTCGATTTCAGGTTTTCTTTGGGTAAGTCTTTAAGTACAGACTGCATATTAGACGTCCAATTTCTAATGTCGAATCCACCCTGTCTGTGGACGAATGTGACGTCATTCACAAGTTGGTTAGCCGTTTTTTCATCGGGTAAGGAGTCTATGTAGTCGTCGGCGTAGTGTTGTGTAAGTACAGCTTGCACAGCGGCCGGCATTGTGGGCCGGAATCTTTCGGCGTTTTTGTTCTTTATAAACTGGGCAATAAATGGGGAACAGTTCGCGCCAAATATAAGGCTAAAGGTAGCAGGCTGCAGTTAGAAGACTATCATAATTAGGTATACTCACCCAAACTTCGTTGCGTCAAAAAAACAACAAGGGGCGCACCGGAGTCCTGCTCGTGGCACACGTATTACTCCACCGAATGACGTCGCCGAACTGATTTACTAAGACAAAACGCGGCAATGGATCGCACTGCTACGACTTCGCAAGCCTTTACTACACTTAAATGCAGTAATGTGGCGTACTGCGTTTTAATTTAGCTTAGTTTAGTTAGAATTTAAAACAAAATAATATAGTAGTGGATATTACTGCATTCTGTTTTAGGGTATTCTTGCAAGTACTGCATTCTTTCTTAGGCCATGTTTAATACTGCGTTTTTTCTTATCATTGAAGCAGTTTTTATGCAAGTACGGCGAAAATCATTATATAAAAAACATACTTCGAGTGATTTTTTTTAAGAAAACATAATTTTTTCATGTACATGAACCTCTTGGGATGCCATTTCTGGAAAAAAGTGAAAATCTCAAAAATGTCGATTACTGCATTCTTTGTTATCAGGGCAGAGTAGTGATGATGATGAATGAACAATATAAAAATAAAGGTTACATGCAAAACTACCGATTTTTATTTCATTATACCGATTTTTCACATTATTTCTACCGAATTCTGATTTTTATGATCGGCAAAACTGGCCCTTTGAGGAGCGCACACGGATACTTTTTTTATCACGAGACGAGCCGCGCGCGCATTGTTGTGATTTTGCGAAAACATTTAGTTGTTATTTGTGATTAAAGACGATTTAGTGTGACTTATTGTTCAGTGTTAGTTTAATATTAGTTAGTTAATTAGGTATCGATGTCGCTTGTGCATAATGAACAACGGTGGAAACCTTGAAAATTTTTAAATTTGACTATTGATGTAAATTCTGATTGTGATGTGATATTATGTGATTAATTATTCAACCAGTGATCTTTTAATTAACAACGCGCAACTTAGTGAGTTTATGCCGCTAATTTGTTGTTCTCCGACTAAACTACCTACCCACGTCCACCTACGCCCCGCACCGCAGCGCAGGCGCCGCCCCCCGCCGCGACCCGCATCGGGCCGCGCAACAGGTTAGTGACTTTTCGTAGATAAAGTGTGTTTACTTTTTATGCAGTCGTTTCTGCTATTTCTTTTGTTTGAAAATTGCAATTTTTAAATTTTCCATTAACTACTAATCTTCGTATTTTAAAATGTTTCTATGGACTAGTACTGTGCTCGTTTTAATTTAATGTCGTAAGTCCAGATCCACATTGTATATACTGATCGCGGATTTGTGTGATGACAAATCTTTGATGCCTAGTTCGCATATTATATGGCAATGTAGATGCCGCCACAGATCAATAGTTCTAATGACCACTACAATTATGCCAAAAACCGAACAGCTTGGGAGAGGATGTCACTTATTTGAGTATATTTTCAGGTGGAATCCCAATCTCATTCCCGCGTAGTATTGTCATGTAATGTGGAAAGTCTGGTGCCGGTCACTGCCATGTGGACCAAGGACGCGTCGACGATACAACAGCAGATATCTAGCTTGTAAGTTTTACATTCTTTTAAAGTCATTATTTAAACGGCTACATGCCATTGCACTAAACGCAAAGATTCGTGGCGGTCGCGGTCATAAAACGTGCAAGTGGGACGGTGAATATCTCGCCCTTGCGTTTTATGACCACAATTGTCATGAACGTTGGCGTTTACTGTCAGGCATTACACTACACTAAAATTCTGAATTAGGGAATCTATTTTTTTTAAGAAGAGAGGATAAGAGTTGGTTTGGTTAGCATGCCCATAAGCAAGTCAGGATAACTCTTGCGTTCCTGATTCGCCTAGATTCTTCAATTTTAAATTCAGAGTAATCAGTGCAGCCTTTTACACAAATAAGACGCAAGGCCATCTTTCCACTGGAGTTGCGGGAAAGTCCGAAAGGGATACCGTGGCCCCTGGCAGCGTACATGCAACTGAAGGAACACGGGTGGGTTTTAGTCAGTAAGAGTCTGACACGCCCTCCCGCTCCGCCCAGAGCGGGAGAAGTTATTTGCCACACAAAAAAAGGCCATCTTTCCAGTTTTTTTTTTTTACACATAAAACGTAACATCACGCCTGTAATCCCCGAAGGGTTAGGCAGAGGCGTACACCCACATTATGTTTAATTCACATATGTAAGATGGGGCGAGTCTATTACAATGTTGTTGTTTTTTTTTTTTTTTTTTTTTTTTTTTTCAGACAAACTACGTCGATAGATTATGTGATTGAGAACATGAATGAGGAGCACGTCGGGACGTATAGATGCGTTGCTCACAACGTGGCCGGAGTCAGTAAGACTGCCACAGAACTAACGATTATAGGTAATTAGCTTTAACCCGTGGCTTGGTCCGCGTGGAGGTCGAAAGTTATCCCACGGGATCGTCTTCTTCTTGTTTTCGTGTGGTTAGTGACTAACCTGGTGTCAGAGATTTAAAGCCGCCCATGGGCCTCTGACTTGGCTTCAAAATTTTTTTTTGCCTTTTATAAAGTATTGTAGCTGATGATACTTTATTCACATTACAATCTAGCCACGCTAGCTAATAAGTAAATTAAATATAACTTAAACTACTAAGCTAAGTAACTATAAAATTAAGAAATCGTCCAATAACGTCTCTTTTTCACACACTTAATTCACGTGTTCTATAAAATAGTCAGCACTAGCACTGCAGTTTTTAAGTGCACCCATACTGCACTAAACTAACTCAAAAGGTTTTACCCTTTTTAGTTTTCGCACTAATTCAGTGATGTCGAGGAGTTGGATCGCCTCGACATTCACATGATGATGAAGTCTGAGCTTCTGCATATTTTTTTATAACTATGTTTACGACATCCATCTTGAGGTCCCGGTGAATATCGCTGTTTCTAATGTACCAGGGTGCGTTGACTATATCCCTTAGTACTTTGTTTTGAAAACGTTGTATGATTTGACGATTGCTTTGGCTGGTGCAGCCCCACAGCTGTATACCGTAGCACCATACAGGTTTTAAAACTTGTTTGTATAACAACAATTTATTGGATATTGACAATGGCGACTGTCTACCAAGTAGCCAATACATTTTTTTGTATCGAATATAGCTTTTCATGCCGTCGAGAAATGTCTCTCAGGCATGCCGGTTTCCTCACGATGTTTTCCTTCACCGTTTTTGATGAAGGTCAGAGGTGCAGGTACGGGAACGTACTACTGGGTTAAAAAGTATCCTATGTCCTAACCTAGATCATGGTCTATCTGCATGCCAAATATCATCTAAATCCGTTTAGCGTTAAATTTAACAGACAGACAGTTACTTTGGCATTTATAAAAAATTGTATATTGGTATGGATTTTAACACTATTATAATTGTTTTTATAAAAATAAGCGTAACCTACTGTGTTTAAAGCTGACGTTAAGTGTTTTCAATTTTACAGCAAAACTTTTAGGTGATTTTTTGTAGCTTTTATCATGTAGTCATGTTTATTTTTGTTGTGGCGCCATTTTGTCGCTTTGCGCATGTTGGCATCACAGGAAAGATGTTTTGAAAACGTAAACTGCTAATACATTCTATTTTTCTGAACACTAATTTGATAGGAGTATGTAAGGATCCTATCAGGTGACGTTCTGTAGTTTCTGCCTACCTCCATGGGCACAAGGCGTGAGTTTATGAATGAATGTATTATTTTGTTATGTTTCAGTGGAACCGCCACAAGTAATAATAGAGCCTGGCAACACTGCGGGAGAGGCAGGCGACAACGTCACAATATCCTGCACTGTGTACAGTGAAGCGCTGCTGCTAGAGAATCGCCTGCTCTACAACGGCACTCAGACACATTATGGTATGTATGACTATTTTCTGTCAGATAACCCGCCTAATATTTGCCTGGCCTTTTCCGAACTATGGAAGATACTAGGGGTCGTCTTCCAGTCTAACCGGATGCAGCTGAATACCAGTATTTTACATGGAGCGACTGCCTATCTGACCTCCACAACCCAGTAACTGGGTAATACTGTACGCCATGGTAAGACTGGTTGTCAGAATTTCGGGCTTCTGACGACCCGTAACGACTGTCAAAGATCAACGAATGACAGCCGGGACCAACGGCTTAACGTGCTTTCCGAGGCACGGAGGAGTCTCGGTATGTAAAGATTGTCACCCACCCACAGACCAACCCCGGCAAGCGCAGCTTAACCTGTTGGATCGACCCGTGCGGCTGTTTTTACTTAACCACCAGCTCCTCCCAAATTACGCGCCAAATAATAATGGGTAGTAATAAAAGTTCCGAAAAAAATAATATGAGCATACTGAAAATATGTTTACTGCTTTATATACTAATGTCGCCACAGCTTATATGCGAATACAAACAAAGAAACGACCGAATATAAAAACTTTTTCACAAAAAATAAAACCGACTGCCCAAAAAAAAAACACTACAAAGTGAAAAATAACTTTGATTTCGGAAGTCGGTGTCTTTGGTTTTTTATTTTGGTTTTTTTGCCACCGACTTCCGAAATCAAAGTTATTTTTCACTTTGTAGTGTTTTTTTTTTGGGCAGTCGGTTTTATTTTTTGTGAAAAAGTTTTTATTTTTCACTTTTTAGTTGTGGTACCTACACAAAACCCCACAAAAATTTTAAGGGTGCTAATTAAGGCAGCTTCTATAAAATGTCATTCTCGTCTGCAAATATATTTAGTTGTCTTATGAATTAATAGGTCAGCGACGAACTTTTAGCGTCTAATAAATGGTTTATAAGCGACCATATATTGTAAAACAAGCTACTGCTAATATGACGCAACATGGTGATAATTCTTAAGCAACTAAATTTGTGATATGTCTACTCATTGCCAGCTTCTAATAAGTGTATCAACTTCATCTATAAAATAATATCAACGTACTCTAATTTCATAGAGTCACCTTTATTTTTATACTTTAGCATAAGTAATTGATGAGTGAATCTACTATATTTGAACATAAAATTTCCCTATTATTGTCATCAAATAATGGTCAATGAAAGCTCTAATTTCATGTATTCGCCTATCTATTTATAATGTTACCATAAGTAATTGACTATTATACCTACCCAAATGAATGATCTTCGAAGACTATAATTAGTTCACCACGGATGGATAGATAGAACCAGCAATTATTTTTGATCTTTAGTACAATATCCAAATCACATTACGTGTACTGTTTGTTTTTGAGGAGTTCCTTCGTTTATCTCCCAAAGTATACATCAAATCTTCACAAAATTAATATGGGACCACCTCAGGAGTATACCCTTACGAATAAAAAAAGAATTTTCAAAATCGGTTGATAATTGGCGGAGAAATCGGTGAACATACATAAAAAAAAAAAAAAAAAAAAAAATACATACAGTCGAACATATAACCTCCTCCTTTTTTTGAAGTCGGTTAAAAATACTGTAAATTCCGAAAAATCACAATACAGCATTTGCTGTATTGATTCTCTCTCTGACGTATTTGTTCTCTCATTCGGTCGCTCTTGCATCCCATGTCGACGTGGCTACTATTTCTGTCAGGAACCCAACCAAACCGAAACTCGGAGTGTCCCTGATGTTAAGAAAACGATTATTATAGCAGAACATGTTTTCGCAAAACTTTTTTTTTTTTGGGAAGGTCATTTTAACACAGCTTAGTTTACAGTCAACCACAGATCGTTGGAAGTTAATTTGTTTTTCGGAAGCTTTATTATTTTCCAATAATAATAATTAATAGCCGCTAAGTGAAATCGACTATCAACTTGCTGGCTGGCTTATACAGGGTGCCAGGGACATCGACGCGAACCATGGATTCGGTACATGATTCTGAAACCCCTGCATTGAAATTTTCGTCGGTAATTTAAAAAAATCTGTAGAAAACTGATTTTTTTGTATGTTTTTTTTACCTCCTAATGAACTTCCCATTTGGTTTTTGGCGGTACCTACAAGGAAAGGCCTGTTTAACCGACCTGGGGCCAAATTTCAAGTGTTGAAGTCATCATTGTTTCGTTGCGAAAAAGAGACGCTGCTATTTGTCCTGTATAGCTTCATCCCTCTCTTGCTTTGGAACAATGGTGCATCTAATGGCCTGCGCTGCGCAGACTGCCGGACGGGACGGCAGTAAATTTATCAATTGAATTTAATACTTATCCATTCGAAATAAGGTATTTATTTCAATGCTCGGTGATCGACGGAAAACTGCGCTGCGATGCTCTAAGCTCGCGCAATTGATAAATTTTAATCCTCTGCCATCCCGTCCGCATGTCTGCGCAGGCCCTTACTCGCCATAATATTGCTATAATTCTTTTATCATAAGCACAACGAGTATTGGATTTTGCTTTACTATACCTTGTTGTTTCATCTGTTTATAGCTATTGATATAAATAAGGAGCCCAACATAGAAGGAGTGTACACGTTCAATAAAACTATACAAATCGGTGATAAAGATGTTGGAGTTTATTCCTGTGTCGCTGCTAATAGAGGTATGTACGATATCTGTACTATACAGGGTGAGTTTTAGATCTGAAACTGAAAAGTAGAGCAACCTTTGGACACGAAAGGAGACATGAATTAGATTTTAAAAACAATCTGAAACAGTATTTTTTATGCGCCTGATTCAAACAAGAGTCGAAAACCAAATTGAGTTTTAGATCTGAAACTGAAAAGTACAGCGAAGTGTCCAAAGGAGACATGAATTAGTTTTTAAAGGAATCCGAAACAGTTTTTTTTATGCGCCTGGTTCTAACAGGAATCGAAAACGAAGTTGGGTTTTAGATATGAAATTGAAAACTAGAGCAACGTGTCCAAATGTGACATGAATTCTATTTTAAACGAATCGGAAACAGTATCATAAGCACCTGATTCAAACAAGCACCTGATTCAAACGAGAATCGAAAACTAAATGATTGCAAAAATTAAGCCTTTAGTATTATTGCATAAACATATAGTGTTGCATATAAAAGATATTACCATATTACCTTACTGAAAGTCGAAAGCCCTTATTGTCACTCTTGCTATACCCACGCCATATAACTTAAAATTTCATAAAATAAATATGTACAGACGCCAGCACATCGACCTACTAGACTTTCTTTAATAGATTTCAACTTTATCACTAAAGCATAAGGTTCAAAATTGATTGGGAAAAATTTACAATTTCGGGTAGGTCGACCTGCTGGCGTCTGTGCTTTAAAAAAAATCATACTTCTTTCTTTCGTTCTAGGAGGAAAGGCAAACCAATCCACACACATACAAGCAAAACCAAACCCAACAGCCCAAATATTAGGCCCCCACATACTATCGAAGCAGATAAACTCAGACTTCCAGCTCGTGTGTAGCGTGGAGAACGCGGCGTCAGTCGTGTGGACCGCGCCTAGCGGGGCCGTGCTGACATCACGTGACGTCATCGAGACATCTGACGACGTGTTAGATGTGAAGAATGTTACTGAAGATGGTGATTGGACGTGTTCGGCGATTAGGGGGGAACGTAAAGGTATGAACAGTACAGTCCGACTGTCGACAGAATGCATTCTTGACTCCTATCAGTTTGATACTAACGAATATGCGTTTTGCGAATTTGGTTCTTATTACTACTAGAAATTCTCCAACTGAGAGGAGCGCACTCTCGACGGCCAGACTGTGAATGAGACACATCAGGCGTTAAAAACAAACTGTCACAAAACAGTTGTTTCGTAGAGCGCCGCTCTATCACTCATACCTCGTCACCCTCCCCGCTAACTGTCCTATCTAGCTATCTTTTTCCAGGGCAACAGTTTTTCAGTCAGGCGCTACAATCATGTTACTGTCGTTGCGTTAGCTGTGACTTTATTAATGAATTAATAACTTTATTTTTATTTTTCCCTAAGGTCATAAAACTTTTTTTTCGAAAAGTTATGAACACGAAGGTAATGTCTGTGTAGATACGTCAGTTTGTGAGATACAACAGTTAGCGGGGGGGGTGACGACCTGTGTGATTGTTTGTCAAATAACTTAATTAAATACGTTCGAAAAGTGCTGATTCTCAGCCTAGTTTGAATAAATTACTTGAATTTTGAATTCAAAACTCATTTATTCAAACTAGGCTGAGAATCAGCACTTTTCGAATGTCAAAGTTACATAAGACAGTCCCCCAAAACGCCCACCCTTCACCAATTCCTAGTGCTTTAGCTGGGAAGAAGAACTGGCGCAACAAACTCCCCAGCTGCACAGCTGTCTGAATACTTAGAAAAACTTGATTCTATACAATAGTACTTATGCAAATAATTTACATTACGCAACACAAAACATTAAATTAAATGATTGTCTATATGTCACCTAGCACACGGCAATATACCAACAAAAAAGTATAAAGAACTTAATACAATGGTGGATTTACCTCGAGACGTACATCAAAATAATTTATTTCAGGTTCAGATGCCGTTACAGTGTCAGTACTAATAAAACCCGAAGTGAGTATAGTCGGGTCTAGGAACATCAGCATACTAGAGGGCTCTGTGATCGAGGTGACGTGTCAGGTTCGCGCCAGGCCGCCGCCCAGGATCCTGTGGCACCGAGAGACTGACGCCTTCTTGACTAATACTGTGAGTAGACACCATTGTTGAACCAGTAACTTGTTTTCCTATTCTTAACCGACTTCAAAAAAGGAGGACGTTATGAATTCAATACGTTTTGGTCATGTATGTTTGGCACTGATTTCCCCGTAATTTTTACGCGATGCTTCTTTAATTTTAGGAAACCACATACATATTATCTTTGGTTTAGTAGTTTTACGACCGGCATCGCCAATAACTAATAGAAAATGTATTTAGTTTATTGCTTTATTTTCGCTCTGTGAAAAACGGACCGCTGCAGGCGTAGTTTATCCTTCGATTGTTTCATGCAGCTGTAAGTTAGGCACGATCCTTAAAATACGTGAGAAAATACAGCCCTTCCATACAGACGGGTAAAAAATATTTAAATTCTTAGCTCTTAACCAAATTTGTTTTTTCGCCACTTCCAGATACGTGAAGTCAAACCAAACGTGTACCGAAGTGTTCTAAGACTGAACTCTAGCGCGGAAGCCGTCAACGCTACGTACTTCTGTTTCGGGGAGAACTCAGAAGGAATTCATCAGGACAGTCTCGTTGTCAACGTTAGGAGGAAAATGACGCTGCGACAAGGGTTTACAGGTAACATGTTATGGGTCAATATCTCACATACTTAATCCGATTGCACCACAAATCGCTATATAAGTTACCCCTAAACGTATTTTAAACATCGCATTGTTTCTGTTAATCGTTTGAAGATGATGGAGACGAATGAGCGCGCGGTTTTGAAAGTGATGTTGCACAAACCAGTTCGTTTTTCGACCGATGAACTGTATGCTCAAATTCAGATCCCTAGGGTGAGGCACAGTTTTCTCCTCAACACAATCTTACGAAAACATTCGGAACTTAGTTTCGACCAGTGTTTTTGCATTCAGAGCAGCCAGAAACGCAGACCTGTTGAAGTCTGCCCTGTACTATCGGCTAACATCGGGTTAGTTAGGAATCAATACTACTTTATAAGCCCAATACTCTACAACAAAACAAATGGGTTTCTGAACATTTACCCCCTTACTTCAAGCGAGTGTAAATCAATTACTCATAAGTGGCTCAGTTCCTTGTCTTATGAAGAGCTTGAACATTTTATAAAAACCTAAATATGTCCTTTCAGTCCCACTGCCTTCCGAATCACATAAACAGTCAAACATACATATAACTACACATTCACTCACGCGCATACACATACATACACGACACTTACATACATTTAGACAAATAATATAATTAGTGCTTAAGATTTATTTAGTTCTTTTTTATCTTTTATATTCTTTATAATATTCCCTTGATTGCATACAAGTACCTGGAACGCTGTCGTCTCTCCTCTTGGAGGTGGGTGCTAATGGCCGCGACACAGTATTCTATACTAATGCGGTTGTTAGCGATCACAAACTTTCTGTAAAATTTTATTTGTTCCAATATTTTTTTTTTTTTTTTGATGATTTAAATAATTATGTTCAGAGCTAAACAAATTTATGATTTGTGGCGCAAGCTGGCGAGTATGCAGTAAATGACATATCAGTGACGTTATGTGGTGTAAAATAAGCTATTTATAATGAGGATTGAACAACCGGTCCTAAAGTCAAAAATAAATATACAGGCTGGCGATGTAAAGACGCCAGCACATCTACCTACTACAATCTGTCAAATTTCTTTACTAGATTTTCAACTTTATCACTAAAGTGTAAGGTTCAAAGTTGATTGGGAAAATTTGACAGTTTCGCGTAGGTTGACCTGCTGGCGTCTGTACTCACCTGGGGCCTGTAAAATATGCGAAAAATAAATAAAGCTATACGGAACATATAACGCCATCTCTTTTTCACACTAGGATAGTTGGTGTATGGTCTCTTGCTAGACTATACATTACTTTTAGATGAGGGATGAATGGAATGAAAGAAGGTAAATTATCAAAACACTACTGTATTGTATCAAAGGTACTTTAAAGTAAAATGAGCTTAATGGACTGATGGTGTGGAAATGAAGTGAGTGACGCGGCCCTTGTTGGCTGTAACGAGAACGCCTGGCTGCCTTGATAGCCCAACGCGAACTGAACTAATTATTATGAGTTGAAATGAATGAGTTGCGTAAACTGCTGAATTGCAGAATGTGCGGTTGCACCGTACATGCTCCCGAGCGGGAAGATGAATATGGGATGAACATGAAAATATGAATAACAAGGTGATCCCAATTGGTCCTTATACTAGATGATTGACAAGGTGATTCCAATTGGTCCTTATTCTATGTTTAGAGTCTCTACTTGAATTCCGTTTTACGAGACATAGGCACTGTACACTTGTCTAACTTATGCACCTTTGGAATTTCACTGTAATCTGATACACACGGAATCTCACACTGATTACGCGCACTAACACTATATTGAACCGTGGAGATAGAGGCCCCAGCCTCTGCCCGTGCCCGTGCCGGTGTCGCGTGTTGCACGGTCTGTAGACTCGCCAATGCGGCCCTTGCCACCTCGAGAGATGCGGTTCGCCTGTTACGCAGCCTTCGTACCATGAAGACTGCTCCAACCACCAACACAACTCCGATCACTACATAAAATGCTGTATAGTGATGGATATCGTGATAAGAAACATGATTTGGTAAATATTCACTTGCTTTAAGAATGCGGAGTTGCTTCTTGATTTCGTCAAGCTCCTTGTTGCTAGATAGGAGTGTATAGTTTTGTATCAGTGGAGTTGGGATGCCAACGTCTATGATATGATTGATTGGTTCTATCTCAGGTAGGTTGAAAGATGGTTTTGTGTCTAGAGTGCTAAAACCTTCATTGCGTGAGTAAACCGTAAAACTTTCAGTTTTAATTAGGCAGTCGTGTTCGACTCCCAATATGCCTGCTTTTATTAACTGTCCCGGCGACACATTATCGTTGCATAAAACTCTTATTTGACACTGACTACAGCAGAAAAATGCATATTTGTTTATGTTGCTAAGAGCTGTCCATTGATTCGAACAAGTCGTAATGCTGATCTTGCATTTGCTGGAATCAGGTTCTAATTCACATAATTTTTCATCATTCTTGAGATGATAAATCGGCTTCTCTATATGACATAGATAATTATCGACATTGTCACGTAGACATATCTGGACGTCGTATATAGACATTGGTAAATACGAGTCCTTCTTCAAATTGATTGCAACATGTTCAGCAATCGGAGTTAAAGTAGCCATGCTTGATTTACCTACAAGTTGAGGAATTGGAATAATTTTCATGATTGAAAATGTATCTCTAGACACCAGAGGCAATTTCAATTCGAAGATTAAAAATTCGTCAGTCATTCTTGCTTTGACTGTCAATAAATGATAAATGTTTCTAAAGTTACTTTGTAAGTTATTGATCGGTAACGTAAGATCCTTTGAAAGACCACTCGATATTGTATTCAGAGTGTCCTTCAGTTGTTCTGGTGACAATAAATGAAAATTGAGTCTCCCGTGATAAACATCTGTTATGGTATCTAATAAACTTGTTTGGATTGTTTTTAGTTGTCTTAAAACATTGCTCGTAATAATTGCTCCCGTACTGAAATCGTTCATGACTCGATTTCTATTTGATTCGTTCAATAATACGTTCTCCATCTTATCTAACTTGATTGATAGTGAATTAAGCATCTTGTGTTGCTTATTAATTGCTTGCCCGTTCCTTTTCAAAACGTTGTATTCTGCTTCAATGACCGTTGTTTGTTGTTTCAAGAGCGAAAGCAAATGATTTTCATTGTCATGTATTGATTTAATATCTTGTTTATATTGCTCTGCGAATCTTTCATCAAGTACACCGAATAAGCTGTTTGCTAGATACCCTATCCCGTTGATAAGGCCTCGCTTGCGGCGGCGCAGATCTCGTGCGCGGCGCGTGCTGGAATGCTGACTCAGCAACAGGTGGTTATAGTACTCGAGTTCTGAGAATTCTTGCTGCAATTGAACTTGTATGACGTCACAATGTGACGTTTCTTTAAACTTATTGCATAACTGATCCAAGTAGCTTAGGTATTTACTGCATGCTTTTGTACCTTGCCAAAATGAATTCATGTCATAGTATGTGACTATCTTCCATTCGTCTCTGATTAATTGCATGTTTGCAATTTTGTCAAAATAAAGACCTTGATTGTCTTTTAATTGTGTAACATTGTATGCACAGTGAGCTGTGGTCAAAATGCTCATGAAAGACAAAAGTAACATTACCAGCGATGAGAAGCTGTAGTTTACTTTTTTGTTTGGATATGGCTTGCCATCTTTCACTTCCTTGGAACGCAACTCTTGTTTGTCGGTTCTATCATTCACGGGGAGAATAGACAGCTTGAGAATAGGCCTCTTGATCAGCCCATTCTTTGTTTTCAATGTCACCACCCTGATGTGGCCATCGGCACCGGGATGCAGTTGGACAACGCGGCCAACTGCCCACTTCCCAGGAGGTAAGTTTGCATCGTTAATTGTAACAATGTCTGGTTGCGAATGTCTCCACTTGCTTCTTGCTGACAGCTGAGTGAGATATTCTGTGTGCCAACGTTTCCAAATATCTTGTACAATTTTTTGAGTTAAATGCCATCTCGTCCGCATATCTGTTTCTGTTTCTAATATAGTCATGTCTTGATTTAGATTGATAAAGCTTGACGGAGAGAGGAAATCCAAGTCGTTGGGATCTTCAGTCAGAGGACACAGTGGCCTCGAGTTAAGTACTGCTTCTAACTGGGCCAGAACTGTGCTGAACTCTTCAAATGTGAGCCTTTGCTCTCCAACTACTCTTCTTAAATGATATTTTAAACTTTTGACCGCAGCCTCCCATAGCCCTCCTGCTGTAGGCCATGAGGGCGCATTAAAATGCCATTCGATCTTCATGCTAGTAATTTCTTTGATGAAATCTTGATCAAATGTTTCTTGTATCTGCTCCAATTGTTCTTGTAAAATTTTGTTTGCGCCGACAAAGTTTGTACCGTTGTCGCTGTATAAGTGTTTCGGCGAGCCCTTTCTGCCAGCCATTCTTCGCAACGCAGCTATGAATGCTGATGATGTGAGGTCGGAGACCAAATCTATATGAACAAGCTTGGTCACCATACAGACAAATACCGCCACGTAGCCCTTTGTGGTCTTAACACCACGGCCCTTGTTGGTCTTTATGAGCACGTGCCCGGTAAAATCAACACCTGTATGTTCAAAAGGCTTTGCAATATTACATCTCTGCGTAGGTAAATCACCCATCAACTGTGTCATCTTGCTTGGATTGTGTTTACGACAGGTAACGCAGGTACGTATACGCTTTTTGATCGCTCGATTACCGCCTATGATCCAGTAATTCTTGCGAATGAATGCTGATGTCACCCGTGCTCCTCCATGGAAGGTAAGTTCATGTGCTTGATCTATAATTAAGTTTGTTAAGTGTCCTTCGTGAGCTATGATAATCGGATGCATCATATCTTGATTAATGTTGGCCTTGCTTAGTCTTCCTCTGACTCTGAGAAGTCCCTCGTTGTCAAGGAATGGATTTAATTGCAATAACTTGTTTTTTGCTGATAGCGGCTTATTTTCTTGTAAGTTATGTACTTCCTGCGCAAATTCTCTCTGCTGTACATATAAAATTATTTTATGCTTTGCATTTATTAATTCTTGTAGTATAAAATAACTTTGCATGCGGTTTTTCTTGTATCTCGCTTGCTTGATAAATCTTAATATCCATGCTAAAACTCTTGTTAGTTTGGCAAGTGAACTATATCTTGCTAATAATTCACCTAAAATGTTATCGCTTTCTTGCTGCGATATGTGATTAATATGCTTGGCTTTTCTTGCTTCTTCGTCTGTGGTAAACACTGCTTGTCCAGTTTCTTGGTCAGGGTCGCAGTTCCGAAGCCATGACGGTCCTTCCCACCACAGCGAATGTTTTTTCAATTGATCGATACCCAATCCGCGGCTTGCGCAGTCCGCTGGATTTTCTGCTGACTTGACGTAACGCCAGCTGTTTGTTGGTATGATGCTGGATATTTGTCGCACCCTGTTGGCGACAAAAGGCTTCCATCGTCCTGGCTCTCCTTGTAACCAGGCTAGGACTACCATTGAATCTGTCCAACTATATATCTTGATATTATGACTGCTAAGGCATGGTTGAATTTTTGACAACAATTTTGCCAGTAGTAGAGCACCGCTTAGCTCTAATCTGGGTAATGAAATTGATTTGTTCACTGGAGTTAATCTTGCTTTTCCTGCTACTAACGAGATCTTTGTTTTGCCGTTGTTTTCAGTCTTGCAATAAACAACGCATGCGTAGGCTTTATTAGAAGAATCGCAGAATCCGTGTAATTCTAACGTGTTGTTTGCTCCTGTACCCAACCAACGCTCCAACTTGAATTGATTGATTTTGTGCATGTCACCTTTAATGTTTAGCCATTCCTTGCTAATTTGATCGGGTAACTTGTCATCCCATTGAATACTTGACATCCAAATTTGCTGAAATAGCAGTTTTAGCTTGGTTGATATCGGTGACAACCAACCAAGAGGGTCAAACAACTTTGATATGTCTGACAACATGGATCTCTTAGTTGGTGTTTTGTTAGATGGTTCCATTTTTGATTGAAATGTAAATAAGTCTGCTTTTGAATTCCAACGTAATCCCAAGGTTTTTAATGTCTCCATTTCCTTGAAATCGAAATTTTCTTGCTTGCTACTCGCCCCGATTGGATCGTCTTGTAAGGCTGATGCGTTGGAAGACCACTTTCTTAAATTGAACCCTCCTGATTTTAACAACGTGATTAAATCTTGCTTTAGTTTTACTGCTAACTCGACAGAATGAGACCCGTGTAAAACATCATCCATGTAGAATGACTGCTCCAATGTCTTGATTGCAACACTGTCGAAGTTGTGTCGCTCATCTTCAGCCAATTGTTTTAAAGTCATCATGGCTAAAAATGGTGCAGCCTTGGTGCCGTATGTAACAGTGCATAGCTGGTATACCTGATGACGCATGTCAATGGTATCCCTCCAAATGACCTTTTGAAATCTTTGATCCTGTTCATTTAACCAAATGAAACGAAACATTTTTTCAATATCTGCCGTAAAAGCTATGCGATATTGTCTCCATCTTAATAGTAAAGATTGGAGATCTTGCTGTAGATTTGGGCCTTTTAACATGACGTCATTCAAGCTTATTCCTGTTGTTGTTTTTGTAGAAGCGTTGAAAACTACGCGAAGTGCTGTCGTAGTGGATTCGTTTCGCAATACACAATGGTGCGGTAAATAACAATCCGGTTGCCTGTTACCGGACGCTGGTGTCATATGTCCTAAAGTTTTATATTCTTGAATAAATAATTTATATTGTTTTGCTATTTCTACATTATTGTGAAATTTCCTTTCCAACTGTTGAAATTGCGCCATAGCTTTGTTTTTAGACAATCCCAACTGTGTCTCAAAGCTTTCTTGAAAGGGCAATCTTACTTCATACATGCCATTTGCATGTCTTGTTGTGGTTTTCTTGTAATACTCCATGCATTGTATATCTTCTGTGGATAAATTGGATGATTCTGTGATGTCTTCGATCTCCCAAAATCTTTGTACTTCGTCCACTTGATTCAGGACTACGTTACAGTGAAAATTCTTGAAATTGCCGCATAAGATCCACCCCAGTCGTGTCTGTTGCGCGACCGGTAATGATAGATCAGCTCTGCTAATACCTTCTAAAATGATATGGGAATACACATCGGCTCCCAATAAGATATCGATAGGACGGCTGACATTGTATTCTGGATCGGCTAGTTGCATGCCGGCCAGGTGTGCCCATGTTGGCTTGGTAAATGTACATCTTGGTAATTGATTAATCAGCGTGTCCATGATTACCACATCGGTATTAAATGTAAAATCATTAAAATGCGAACAACATGTTATGTTCGTAACGCCCTTGCTACTGCTCTCCTTCTCTCCTATCCCGCAGATGACGGCCCTGCAATACTTTCTTGATAAAGCTAGCTGTTGTATCGCCCTGGATGAGATAAGGGAGGCTTGAGAGCCTTGATCTATTAGCGCACGCATTTTGTGGTATGATCCGTCACTTGCTTGAACTTTGATCATTGCAGTTGCTAATAATGTTTCGATCACGTTGTTGCCTTGTTGCAAAACGTGATTTTCTTGTGATTCTTGTTTTTGCGTTCTAGTTGCAAGAACTGCTGTGGTGTCATTCTCCGTAATTGGGTTACATGAAGGCTTATTGTTAAACGCTTTATGTAAAAGTGTATTATGTTTGCCACGACATTCGCGGCAGCGTCTTTCTGACGTGCATTCTTTATCCCCATGCGAATAAAGACAATTTTTGCACAAATGCAATCGTGTTATAGCTTGTCGTTTTGCAGTTGGTGTCATATTTAAAAACTTACTGCAATAGTATATTCCGTGTGACTCTTTACACAACGGACATGTTAATTCGATATTATTTACCGAAGTCTTACTTGCTGAATATTTATTCTTGAAACTTGATGATGATGATTTATTCTGCTTGCTTGTTGATGGCTTGGAATTTTCGTTTTTCTTGCGCGAAGATTCCAAAGCAGTGAATTTGCTCTCTAGGAAGCTTAGAAACTCCGTCAATTTTGGCAGTTCTCTGGGTTTCTTCAGAGATTCCAAATAATGATCATGCGTGTCCGAATCTAATTTCAGCAATAAAATACGCACGATGAATGGATCCCAGCTGTCTATATTAACGCCTAGGTTCCTTATTGAGTTTAAACACTCTAGTGTAGTATCGTGAATTTCCTTGATCTGAGGGACGTTTGCTTGTTGAACTACTGGAAGATTTAGCAGGAGATCTATGTGAGATGTAAAAATCAACCATGTGTTGTTGTACCTGTTGTTCAATATCTCCCAGCAAACAGTGTAGTTGTCGGAACTGATTTGTAAATGATGTATCAAACGTTCAGCTTCTCCTCGCACTTTATTTTTAAGAAACTGCATCTTGTGAGCGTTTGATAAGGAAACGTTACTGTGAATAGCTTCAACAAACAAGTCCTTAAAAGACACCCAATTTTGATAATTGCCATTGAAGAACGGGATGTCAATTTTTGGTGTCTAATTCTCCTTGTGAACTACGGACCCTAGTTTTCTATTAATTGCATTTTTTAATTCATTGTAAATAGTTTCTTGTTTCGTATAAGACACCTCATATTCTTGATTCGTACCCTCTAATTCGCTGTCTAATTCCCAATGTAAGGAATCTATGATAGACCATCGAGACTGTAGAGTACGTAAGGCATCTTTCAACTCCCACTTTTCGGACATACAATCCAAATTTATCCCTGCCACAGTGCGCTGCAGCGCCCTGAAGTTGCTTGCTTGTTTCTTCAACTGTTCATCAAGCTTGCTAGATGAACCTCTCGAGCATACCTCGACGGGCGGTGATTGACGTCCCACCGGATCTTGTTGCTCAGACCGTGCAGGACCTTGTTTTTCCTGTGTAGAACCTCCCCGTTGAGCTTCTTTCATCTTTATCAACAAAGCTTGATATTGTTGATTAATGAGTGCCTTGGTCGATAAGTATAGCTCTTCTGTTCGTTCGTATGCACGGCCACTAAAATACGGATGAGACTTGCTTTCTTCCGTAAGAAGACGGTCGTGATTGTACTGGTAATCGGACCAATACTGATTTAAGGTTTCTAAACGTCGCTTGAAATAATCGGCAGTCTTACGATCCGCTGAGTCCTTTTTGATATTTGTAGCCAACTTTAGGATGGCTGTGTAAAGTTCGTCCTGATTTGCATGTATGGCCTCCATGACGAGGACTTATTTGAAGTAAGAAATAAATGGAAAGATCTTACTTGATTGTCCTTGATGACTGCTTATGGATCCTTGGTGATCCCCTGAGGCACCTGCTTGCCTCAGCTCTTGATAATGAAACGCTCCTCGAGACACCTGGTAGTCCCAAAGTCTGAAATCCCTGTACTGAACTCCTGATAGTTTACGGATCCCTGACGATCCCTGAGACACTTGTTAGTCCCACAGTTTTATAGTCACTCAACACAGCACACACTTGAGAGTCACTGGATAGTTTCCCGCTACACTGTCCACGCGCGCGAAATGGACTATATAGCGTGCGATGTTCACTGTCGAAGGACCAAAAAGAATGTATGGTCTCTTGCTAGACTATACATTACTTTTAGATGAGGGATGAATGGAATGAAAGAAGGTAAATTATCAAAACACTACTGTATTGTATCAAAGGTACTTTAAAGTAAAATGAGCTTAATGGACTGATGGTGTGGAAATGAAGTGAGTGACGCGGCCCTTGTTGGCTGTAACGAGAACGCCTGGCTGCCTTGATAGCCCAACGCGAACTGAACTAATTATTATGAGTTGAAATGAATGAGTTGCGTAAACTGCTGAATTGCAGAATGTGCGGTTGCACCGTACAGTTGGCATCTGCAATAGTTAAGAGGGTGATTCAACCTGCCGCCGCGCGCCGACTTGACTCAAGTACAGTGTACAAACTCCGACCTCGCCGCCGAGGTCCTCCGCGATTGCGTCCCTCCCGAATAAAATATAATACTCCCCCCGACCCTTGCTCCTTGATGCGCCAGCCCGCGTCGATGCTGAGCCAGTAGCTTTAAATTCCCCGACTAATAATAATGAACTATCTTTCATCCAGCCTATCCCATATTGCTGTCCTCCCCCCAGCGACCCCCTAAGCCGAGGTTCGTACCCTACAGGGGGTGCCCTTAGCGAGCACTCGCCTAGTTTTAATTAGAATAGTTTTTGCCCCTGCCTGGAGGCTTTGAGTGTAGTAGCTTAAGGCAGCCACAGGAAAGCCCGGCTAAGTAGTCATGACCTCAGAGGCCAGCTACGCGATGCCCAAGACAAAAAAAATAAACATCGGGCAGTTGCCCGCCAGACACGACACCCGTCTGGTCGGAGGATTCTCCCTTTTCTAATGAGGATGAGTGAAATTTACACCCTGTTCCTCACACCTCAAAAAACCCAACCCGCGCTAAGTATAACTCATGATTCTCCTGCCCTTATCTCAATTTATTTGCGGTCGGCGCAACATGTCCCTTTCTTCCATACTTCTCTATTGGTCGTCATCTCGGTAGTCACTCCCTTTCTAGGCATATGATCTTTCACACATGCCATCCATCCTTTCTTTGGTCTTCCCCTACTTTTATAGCCAAATTATAAATAAGTAACAGTATGATGTCTTCATAGAAAACGGCCGACACGCGCTTCGAAATCTCAGTATAAATCAGTACGCAACAGTATCGACTGCGCGGCAGTTACGCACAGACGCGAAAGGTTTATCTTCCGAGTGACCGTAGGTAATTACTTCAAGGTCACTGCCGAGACATAATACTGTTACTTTATTATACTGTGACTCTAGGGTAAAACGTAACCCGCTTAGGACTTACACTTAATATACCAAACATTTTCCAGACCAATCCGTCCAGCTGTACTACCAAGTGGAACTACATTGTGTCGTCGACTCCTACCCCCCGCCGCGCACTATTTGGTACCACAACGGTACTGAACTAGCCACTGGTACCAACGTACATACATCTGAAGACAACTCTACGGTGTACTTTAAGAGAATCGACTTTACTGACTTAGGACCTTATGTGTGCGTAGCATATAATGGATACGAGAATTTGACTGTGGAAGGGATTGTAAGCGTCACTGGATTGGGTAAGTTATTGTTTCTATTTATTTACTAGCTTTTGCTAGCAGCTTCGCCCGCGTGCATTTCGGAAATTATTTCATGGGAACGTACTACCGGCATAAAAAGTATCCTATGTCCTAGGTCAGGAAATTACATCCAAATCCGGTCAGCCGTTTTAGCGTGAAAGCGCAACAAACAAACTCACTTTCGCATTTACAATGTTAGTTAGGATGTTTAACATTATTAAAGATTTGTTCACATAAACAAACGGGCTCACTTCGCTTAATTAAGAAAGAATAAAAATAATGCAAAATGAAAAAAATAATGCGTTTGATAGCCCAATTCTTGAGGAAGATGTAGGATGTAGGTAGAATGCTATTTAACATCACGCTACGTCCCATAAAACCAGAGTAAAAAGTCAGACAGAACGCTAAGCAAAAACGAATTAATAGCGCGGGCGGCCGATGCGATGCGATGCGACGCGGTGGGTCGGGGGCCGAAAGGTGGGTCGGGGGCCGAAATTTCAAGAGAACGAAGTCACGAGGAGAAGTTGGTTGAAAATAAAATGGAACCACGTCTTGTGGTTTTACTCTCTTTTTTAATTCGACTGGTAATTCAAGAGATACTCTCTTCAGCTTTATTATATTCGTAAAGACCTTCGATCAATATATTATTGATCGAAGGTAAAGACTCGTAATTTATATATGAAGTCGATATTTTACATGAATAAACATATTTAGTCATCTAAGAAAATAACAGGGTTTCGATGTTGCTCTATTTTCATTAGTCTGGTATAGTCAACTCCACATCAGTGGGTTGTAATTTTCGTAAATCGCCTTTACAGCTACGACATAAATGCGCTGTCAATGTCAAATTGTTACTCTTGATTTGCGTGTGACTGTACAATAATGCGTAAATAAGTATTTTAATTTGTTGCAGCGTCCCCAGTATTGTCTAAGGAGCCAGCTAAATTAACTGCGCGCGCAGGTCGTCCTACTAAAATCACATGTAGGTGAGACTATGTATCGTTGTCTCTTATTTTTGTATTATAATATTATTCGCCCCTTATTATTCCCGTATTAAATGGGACTTCAAAATAACTGGTGTAATGTGGGTGTACTATAGGTATTCAATTCAATTTATTTCAGGAACAATTCACATTGTATTTGAAAACATATATATAAATAACTAAAAACACGTTCATTAAAACAATAAAAATAACACATTCATATCATACAATAAATTATTGAAATTAACACAATCAAAATAAAATTAAAATAAATTCAATATTATGGTATGTAAAATTACACATTCAATGATTTCACCATTGTCTAATTAACGTGTTATTGCGTTGACAAAGCGCACTGTTGGATTCCGCAGATAAAACGTCGCGTTAAAAAAGCGCCCGTGCTTATGTTGGCTTAGTGCTCATACACACGAGCGAAACGCGTCAACGGCAGAGCAACTTCTGCCGTCGACACTCGTCGACTGCCGCCGCCGACACGTCTACGGCTGCCGTCGACGACTGAAGTTGCCTCTGCCGTTGACGCGTGCCGCTCGTGTATGTGTATGTGCACTTAATGAAACAAGGCGCTAAAATTCCTTATTAGGTATCAATACATAAAATATTATTTCTTCCAGTGTCCTTCAAGGCAAGCCAGAGCCGACAATATCGTGGCAGTACAGACCCGGCTCTGCTAAAGACTTCACTTCTCTCCCTAAAGATGTGATTCCGAATGATAAGGAGCTGAGTATATCTGATACCACAGAAGACCATGTCGGTGTCTACCGCTGTGTAGCTGTAAATGTGATCGGGAAAGACCAGAATGATGTCAGTTTGGTGGTTCAATGTAAGTACAGTCGAGTATATTATGCCTTCATCAATTTCCAATGCCTTTATCAAGGCAGGGCACATATTACCTTTTGAAGCTACGGCACAGTATTGAGTAATTAAGTTCTCTATGCAATAGCATAGAGAACTTAATTACTTGATAACAAAGATCGAAATAGCATGCACTTTTGACCACATTACATTTTTAGGTACAGACGCCAGCACGTTAACCTACCCGAAACTGTCAAATTTTCCCAATCAACTTTGAACCTTATGATTTAGTGATACAGTTGAAAATCGATTAAAGAAATTTGACAGATTGTAGTAGGTTGACGTGCTGGCGTCTGTACATTGTTTACGCACGCACGATGATTCCTGCGAAAACTATAACGCGCCCTCTGTCGGAACGAGAACGCATTTGGCTCCGCCGAACAAAATGAACGCGACGGTCGCGTGTTTTCGCGACCATAGTTTTGGTTAGGACGCGGCCGTAACCTTAAGAGTCGCTTGAGAATTCCTGGAAAATTATTACCTACATTATTTTCAGATCCACCACGCTTCGACAAACCTGTAGAAGGGGATGAGAAACTTCGACTAATAAAACTAGGGGAGACAGTAACGTTCTCCTGCGAAGCGGTTGGTTTGCCGCCGCCCATCACAGTATGGACTAAAGATACCCACCCACTCGTATTCACTGATAATTTGTAAGTTAACTACTGTTCTCTATCGGCTATTCTCAATAGCATAACCAGCCTATAATGTCCCCACAGCTGGGACACAGGCCTCCTCGCTGAGAGGGAGTGGGCCGTAATCGACCATGCGGGCCCAGTGCGGGTTGGTGGATGTAACATAACTTCGAATTTTCGTTACATTCCGGTTCTTCACGATGTTTTGCTTCACCGTTCTGAGAGCAGTGGTGATGTAATAATTTACAGTAAGTAAGTGTCTGTCTAGGGTCGAACCTACGACTTTACAACTCGTAAGTCGCCGTAGCCGGGCCACCAACGCTCTTTCTTCTCAATAACCTATTTGTAACAGGCATCTATCCTTGGTGTCAATCTATCTGTGAGTGGGGAAGTCACGCTAAAAACAGTTTTGTTATTCGGAAATCAGTAACAAAGGGGTGTAAATCTAATAGTATAAATCTCTTTTCTCGAAATCAACTTTTATCACTTCCTTACCTATTTTGCTCTTTCTTAATCTGTGCTCGTTTTATTTCATTTCGTCTCAAAAAAGATTTTTGGGAAAATTGCGTACATACTAGTAAGTAGTTAGTACACATATCATCACACAACAGTACGTAAAATCAGGATGGCAACCAACCGATTATCCTTTAAAGTTAAAGTTCGCGAGCACATTCGCAAGAAACTGGCAGTATCATCACAACGTTAATGTTTTCCCATTGTTTGTCTTATTTGTATATTTATTTGTGCTTATATTTATATGTATCAAGCATTTATATTATATTTATAGTTTGTCATAGGTATATGTGTATCTTTATAACTACTTTAAAAAATATTCCTCAATTTCTCGTAATTGCACCTACCACTGTTTGTCTCTGCATCACCCAAAGGGTGACTGGTAGAAAATGCCTATAGCATCAAGTCCGCCTCTATACATTTCTGTGCTTAAAGTATTAAATAAATAATTTTTCACAGAATTCTGACGAATAGCGGCGAGTTAGTAATAAAGAAGGCGACGGCATACGACTCCGGGACTTACACATGCAACGCAACAAGCACGATGGGTTCCACACACAAAAACTTTACACTGATCGTATACGGTAAATAAACCCTTAGAACTATATTATACTGGAACACCGCTGCCAAAAAATGGATACTGTTTTATGGTGGGTATCTATCTCACCAGGCGTCCGAATGGTTGCGCAACCAACCATACATTTTTGGTAGCGTGACCATGGTCGCGCTCTACACAGGGTCATATTAGATTAGTTAGTAAAACTCAACAAACGACATGGGATTCGATATCTAAACATAATATAACAAAAAAAAATATGTTGACATGATATTTTTTGGGGTCAACGACCGCTGGTATTCTATATTCCATAGGTTTTGGTAATTATATATAGTAAAAAAAAAAACGTAAATAGGGTTTTTATTGTGACACTTTCTTGTTTAAAAATGCGATAAAACCAAATTAATTTTATTTTAGATTTTTACAAGTTTCCTTTTTTATTAAAGTTTGTTAAACTTTATCATTTATTCTTAAACTACTCTTCGTAGATGTAACTGCTTGAGTACAATTTTTTAATTAAATTAATAATAATAATAAAATATTTTGTAATCTGTCTATTGTAAAGAGCCCATAATCTAAACGTCAATGAATTATAACATTGCTAAATTGAAAAGTACAACTGTGACGTAGCATGACAACTGAAGTGATAGCTCTCGGAACAATAACGTGATAGCTATTACGTTTAGTCAATTACTTGACAGCTCATCACGTGGTTTTTTTATTTACTTTTACTAGGTACCTAACCTGTGAAGTATGAGTTCAGTAAATCTGTTTTTTTTTAGATATCGATACCATCGCGACTGCGCAGTTTCGCTAGCTTGTTTAATTTGACCCTGTATTATGTCAGTATAATAACTATAGCTCTTTTTATCGTATTAATTGTACAGATGCCAGCACGTCAACCTGCTACAATCTGTCAAATTTCTTTAATAGATTTTCAACTTTATAACTTAAGCATAAGGTTCAAAGTTGTTTGGGAAAATTTTACAGTTTCGGGTAGGTTGATGTGCTGGCGTCTGTACAATAGGATATTTTGGACCAGGTTCATAAAGAGATTCCTATAAAATCTCTGAAGTCCAGCCAGTCTATTCCTCCATGAAACCTAAAGCCCCAGTACCCGTTGGGCGAGCCCTTTGGCCGAGCGCGCTCGGCTGACGGGGCAATACACGTAAATCAAACGGCAAATACACGCAAAAAGTCCCAGTATACGTTGGCCGAGCGCGCTCGGTCAACGGGCTCGCCCGATGTGAACTGGGGCTTAAGGTGAAGTTAACTGTTAATAGTGTCAATCCCCAGCAGCAGGTGGAATGTCAGCTCGTCACCAAAATCTTCACGGTCAGATTTGTAACAAATAGATCGACAGATTTCATAAAGGTGCTGATAGACAACATTCTCTAGAATGCTAATTACAAGTGAATGCTCAATCACTTGTAATTAGCATTCTAGAGAATGTTACATTACAGAAAAACAAACGGGAGCGTTTTAGCGACGGTAAATGTGCTTCGAGCTTTTTGCCGAGCCGACACATCTTCGTGAAGAATATTTTTTTGACGAGCATTGGCTAGAGCGTTCGCTAGAATGATCGTGAAAATGTTCGTAGCGATGTGTGGCTCTATGCTCGGCTCTGTTCGTTGTTTAGTTCGACAAATTTAAAAACGGCGAATACTCGATGTTCTGTTACAAGTGAAAGCTCAAGTCCTTAAACCTACAGGCCACCACGACTGCATAAAGAATAATTATATATTTTTTTATTCAGACACGGCTTTATACATGGATAAGTTAAATACACGGGCATCCTCTTAAGGGTTCACTCATCATTATGAACAACTATCACTATGGAACCAAAACGAAAATCGCGAAAAAAAACCGCTGTTCCCTACATTTTTTTTTACTTTTCCCATAGCTTGCCAAAATGTAGGGAGTAACCGATTTCTGGGTTGGGCCCGTAGTGAAAGTTGTTTATAATGATGAGTACAATGACCCCCTTAAGAGTATGCCCATTAATTAAATTTCATCCTGTATACATAAACTCACCAATAACTTTCAGACCCGCCCAAAATATCACCCATCACCTCTGAGCCTATAGAAGTGTTAGAAGGACAGAGAGTAGAACTGCCGTGTTCCGCCCAAGGAGTACCGTTGCCTCTAGTGGAGTGGACACAGAATGGAGAACCTATCAGCGGCCATAGGAAGTATGTTGACGAAGGTGGATTGAGGTAAGATCTTTAAAAAATATTTATAACTTACTGCGCCCCGCGGTTTCACGCGTATGATCCACAGGAACTGTGCATTTTTCTTGCATAAAACTAATCCTGTGTAACTCAGGAATGGTGTAGCTTTCTGCCTGTTAAAGGTTTTTGTAATCGGAGCTGTTTCTAGAGATTACTTATTACAAACATACAGACAACTTTATATTTATAGACTTACGAACGGAACGGAATTAAGCAAGATGGCGACGGTGCGAGTCGAAATTGATTTTAGATAAGTGAAATGGAGTTTCAATTTTCTTTGAAGATTTTTTTTAAATGTTCTGTTCGATTCTTCATTCTTATAATTATTATCATACACACGTGAATTATGCATAAAAATGTCAAATAAACAGTTATATTATTTCAGATTTGTTGCAAACCTGACTGATTTTGGAGAATACGTGTGCACAGCTAAAAACATATACGGAAACACATCTGTTACCTACGTGTTACATGTTTGGGGTAAATAGTTTATTATACTCTGTTCATGAATTATATTATGTGATATATATATAAATAAAAGAGATAAATGGATTTTTGAATTTAAATAAAACTAGAAAGGAAGTGAATTCTGAGATGACGACTGATAGAGATGTAAGAAATTAATAGACTTGCTGGGCCGACCCTAAATAAATTGGGATGTGACAAGGAGGGTAATGATGAAGCCGTGTATTTATTGGGACAAAAAGATGCGCAACATTGTATCAGCTACATGATTTTGTGTTGCGAGAAAAATTTAACTTGCAACATGGAATGTTGCAGTGTTGCTGACAACATCCTAATGTTCCATATTCATAGTTAACAAGAGACGCTCAAGGTTGTTGTAAATTTGATATTGCGAGAAACATTGTTGCTCATAATTATGCTGCTCAACATTGTTTCCAACTTGATGATCATCTATTGTTTTGAGGCGATCATTATCGATTGTCTACCTCAATCTGATATTAACTTAACTACTCGTAACTACCCGTATTATTTTCAGTACCACCATACATAGCACCTCCGTTACAGAACTTGAAGGAGGTTCTACTCGGTTCTAACGTTTCGTTACAATGTGACGTCATCGGGTTCCCGATACCGAGCATACAGTGGCAGTTCGAAGACGATCTACTGGCGGAAAATATTACGAATTTGAGGTAAATAAAAATACCCGTAAAATCAATCTATCTGCCCGGCCTTTTCCTAACTATGTTGGGTTTGGCTTCCAGTCTAACCATGCAGCTGAATACCAGTATTTTACATCAAAGTCAAAGTCAAATAATTTATTTCAATTAGGCACAAAAAAGGCACTTTTGAACGTCAAACTTTACAAAAAATAATAAAACTGATTCTAGTCGCCCATTCCAAAAGGTAGTTTTCGTATGGAGAAGAATGGGCAAGAAACTCCACCGTTACTCTTTTTTAAAAAAATCATTATATCTTGTATACACTTATTATATAATTATATGTGAAGACAATGCACCTAGAATAAGATTACTATACCACGATAGGTAAAAAGAATGAAAAATGAAGGAATGACATAATTATGTGATAGATGCATGGTGCTCACATACTTACAAACATTGTAAAATTATACTATATTTCTAACATTATAATAAGTAATACTAATAATAATAAGTCAGTGTGTGAGTTCAAATAATCACAAAAATAAAATAAAATAAATGTTTAAAAAAATAAAAAATAATAATTATACAATTAAATTAGCAACCAGTTCGATTTTGTCTAGATTCTGAATTGTCCTATGGAGCAGGACCAGCATGTTTCCAAGCATTTTTATCTTGGATATAATCCTCTAATTTGTAATATGCTTGTTTACAAAGTGTACTTTTTATATGATTTTTAAATTTTCTTTCATTTAATTCTAATATATCACAAGGTATTCTGTTGTAACATTTAACACAGTACCCCATAAAAGATGTATTTACTTTAGATAGTCTGAAAAATGGTTGATCTATTTTATCTTTATTTCTAGTATTAAAATTATGTCTATCACTTATTTTATTAAAAAGATGTAGATTTTTTCTCACATACATAATATTTGAATAAATGAATTGGCAAGGTACCGTCATAATATTAATCTTTTTAAATAGTTCCCTGAGAGATTCGCGACGACGTAGATTATAAATGGCTCTGACAGCTCTTTTTTGTAAAACAAAGATGGATTCAATGTCAGCAGCCCGACCCCACAGTAAAATGCCATACGACATAATACTGTGGAAGTAGCTAAAATAGACCAAACGCGCGGTTTCTACATCTGTTAACTGTCTTATCTTTCTAACAGCATAAGCGGCCGAGCTTAGCCGCCCCGCGAGAGATGTTATATGGGGTCCCCATTGTAATTTCTCGTCTAGCGTGATTCCAAGGAAAACTGTTTGATTAATAAATTCCAGTTTTTCTCCATTCAATACGATGTCACATTCGCTACTTCTAACATTTGGTAATTTAAATCTAATGCATTTGGTTTTTTTATTATTTAGTACCAAATTATTTACCGTAAACCAATCTTGGACCTGAACAATAGAGCTATTCACGTCGTCAAGATTTGGTGACCGTCGGTTTATTTTAAAGATCAATGATGTGTCATCTGCAAATAACACCATCTTTGGCTGATTTAGAAATATTTGGGGTAAATCATTAATATAAACTAAAAAGAGGAATGGACCCAATATCGAACCTTGAGGAACGCCCATTACCATTTCAGACCCTAATGAGTTTGTGCCGTTGACTTGAACTTTAACCTTTCTATCTTTCAGGTATGATCTTAACAAATCATGAGCTGTGTTCCTAATCCCATAGTGGTCCAGTTTCAGCAGAAGTGTCTCATGGTGTACGCAATCGAACGCCTTCGAGAGGTCGCAGAAGATTCCAATGGCATCTTGTGCTTCTTCCCAAGCGTTAAAAATGTTCTTTATTAGGGTGACACCGGCGTCAGTGGTACAGCGCCCTTTGGTGAAACCGTACTGTTGGTCATGAAAGATGGAATTTTTATTAAAGTGACGTAACATTTGATTGAGTATCAACTTTTCAAACACCTTACTGAGAACTGGCAGAATTGACACAGGCCTATAATTGTTGGGTTCCTTACTATCACCGGATTTGAACAAAGGAACTACTTTACTGTGTTTCATGAGATCCGGAAAGACGCCTTGGTCTACACTAGTGTTAAATATGAAAGCTAGATAAGGCGCAATGGTTTCGATTACTGATCTACATACTTTTACAGACATTCCCCACAGATCTTCTGTTGATTTAATTTTAAGATCTTTAAAAGCTTTTATAACAGCCTGGGGGTCTGTATGCTGAAACCTAAACTCCAAAGGGCATGCCTTTACATTCTTTCTAAGTAAGGCAGCAGAAAGCACGGGTGAGGAATTTAAAGCTTCAGTGGTTTTATGGGGAATATTAGCAAAAAAGTTTTCTAATTCCTGAGCTATTTCTACATCTGAGTTGATGGGACCATGTGCAGTCTCTAAATTAAATTCAGTATTACGCTGTTTTTTCCTACCGGTTTCATTATTAATTATTTGCCAGGTAGTTTTTATTTTATCATCAGCTGATTTTATTTTATTGCTAATGTGAAGAGCTTTAGCCATTTTGCACACACTTTTAAAAGTTTTAGAATATTTTGCAACATACTGATGAAAGCTTGTATTATTCATATGTTGCTTTAGGCCATAAAGTTCAAAAAGTTTTTCCCTGCTTTTACGAATACCTGGAGTCGCCCAATCACTAAATAAGAATTTTGTGTAAATAGTTTTAGTCTTTAGTGGAAAACATGAATGCAGCGGAGATGACAATGTTGAGATGGATAAAGTAAGAAATGAGTATATAAGGGAAATTTAAAGTGGTGCCAGTGACAGAAAAGTTGAAAGGAAATCGTTTGGCTTGGTATGGGCATGTGATGAGGAGGGAGGAAACGCATGTGACTAAAAGAGTGATGAATATAAATATTAATTGATGGAGCGGAAGAGGAAGGCCAAAGAAAAGATGGATGGATTGTGTGAGGAATGATATGAATGAAGGGAGTGAATTATAGCGTGACGGTTGATAGGGTAGAATGGAAGAAGAAAACGTGTTGCGCCAACCCCACGTAACATGGGAAGATGATGAGATATCGATTCTTATCACTTTTGTGGAGTTTCGCTAGCTATTTTAAAAGAGTTTGTATGTCCAGTTACAATCCGTAAGTATTTCAATGATGCTAAATGTGTGTCCGATTATTACAAGTTCCATATTATGTGCACATCATGTTTTGGAGGGTTTAACACATCTTGTTTTTTAAGTGAAAACTTATTAAGGCGCGTTGAGCTCTTTTTAGTTGAACAAAAAGCGTGAAACTTGCGTCATCGTCACCGCACGCCAGTTTTCACTTCTATCGGCAGTCCCCAAAGTATGTTTTTTTTTGTTTTTTTTTACCACACTGGGGAAGTTCTTGGACTGCATCTCACCTGTTGGTAAAAGATGATCAGGCCGAAGGTGGAAACGAGCTACACCCGGAATCCGCAACCACAGAGGAACTGGCTATCTTACCTCTAACTGTGTGCCTGATGCAGTAATTGAGAGTGGTTAATTTTTGAGCTGTGCATTTTTTTCTTTTTGGATTAAACACGGTCCTCTCTACTCTTTTCTGAATTATACTCTCTGCTATTCTCTGAATGTTGTAATAAATCCGGATTTTTTCCTGAACGAGCTCACTGTAATTGTTCTAGTTTCAACGATATCGGGAATATCTATATATCGAACGTGAGTTCAAAGCACGAAGGATTATATATCTGTATCGCTGAGAACAATGGAGGAGTGGCCAAACAAACTACTTACATCAAAGTTTATGGTAATGTAGTAATTATAACATAACATCACGCCTATATTTCCGAAGGGTTAGGCAGAGGTGCACCTGTAGCACATTTAGCCAGTTATTTTTAAGTCCTATGTAATATTTGGCGAGCCTATTGATATCAACAGGCCACAAATCCAGACTCCGGGCTACTACTGAGAAGTTCTGAGATGGCAAAATCCAATAACACTGCCCGACCAGGGAACCGAAAATTACCTCCCTGAAAGTGCCAATTTAACTGGCATAGAAATAGTAATAATAATTCGTTATGGGGAGAAACTTCAGCTCCAAACGCGATTGCAATATTAGCTTACGGTTTCGGTTCTTATTATAATTATTCTGTTTCGCTTCTTATTATAATTATTCTCTTTCGCTTCTTATTATAATTATTCTGTTTCGCTTCTGTACAAAGTTTATTTATTTTTCTGTTACTTGGTTTCATACTAAAAAGTGATCTTATAAAGGTTCCGTTTTATATTTTAAGGGTGGAACCCTAGTAAAATAAATCGCACTGGGCCCGCGTGGTGGATTATGGCTAACTCCCTCTCCCAGAGAGGCCCTGTGTCCCAACAGTCCCACATTATAGTCTGATTATACTAAGATTGATGTTCCCCATCCTCTGCCCTATATCTTGAGAAAATAATAGAATAAAATACTCTTTATTATGTACTGTACACCATATGAAATACAGGTATAAGTATAGAAATAAAAAAAACTAAACAAATAATTCAAAAATGTTTTTTTTTGTTTCGTTGAAAAGCCCCTTTTAAATGAAAAATCAAGCACATCACTTTTTCACATTATACTGCATTGTTGAAATATTTATCTTTTTCAGAGCCTCCAAAGATCTTATTAGAGAACTATATTGGGCCGTACTTGGCCACTAATATGGATACAGTGCTCACAATCGCCTGCCGAGCTACAGGCAAACCTACACCTTATGTCGTATGGTCTAAGGACGAGTTTTATCTGAATAATGGTATGAACACTAACTTTTTAATACTGTATCTAAATTATGAAATAATAAACGAATCATTTTACTGAGATGTTATTTTCTGAACATCACTTCGAAAATATGGTGCCAAGGAATGCATCTGCGATATTTTTCTTTCAATTCAATTCAAAATATTTTATTTCACATAAACCTACAAGGGCACTTGTAGGTTTATGTGTGCTTTAAAAACAAAATTGACCCTCGTCTAAAAGAAATTTACAGAATACTGATAGCACTAAACTACGCTACAATGCTACAATTTATAATGTGCAAAACGTTTGTTTACTCCCATTTCCCTAAATGAATAATGGCGAAATATTTACATTTTCATTTTTGTAAACCCGAATTCGAAAGTCTTGCATTGCCCGATATCGGGTAAAGCCTAAGTAATTTGGATATAGTTTGACCGAAACCGCTGTACCGCGGTTTATGTATGTGCACGGCGAGGCGCTCATTCATTAACGCCCACGGCGTTCCGCCGCTCATTCGCCAAAGCTCATGGCGGGCGTATCCCCCCCCCCCCCACTTCGCCGCGCATTCCTAAGGCGCGGTACAGCGGTCTCGGTCTAACTATACCCGAATTGAGACAAACAGTTAATTAAGATGATTAAGTTAAGGCTTCCAACATGAAGAGAATAAATATAACAAGTATAACATTTCAGATCCTCGCTACGCCATTGCAGTGGACGGTACATTGAGTATAAAGTCTCCTTCTGAGGACATGAGCGGCAACTATACATGTACCGCAGAGAACTCAGTGGGGGCAGTCAATAAGACGGTGCCTGTCGAAATATACTGTGAGTAGATCTGTATTAAGTAATTGTTAGATGAAGGAAGTTATTCCGACACTTCAGCTTGCTAACTGCTATTTTTGCATTCAATTTTTTTTTGGTTCGTGTATGGTTGACCATCTTTACATACCAAGACCCTTCCGTGCCTCGGAAAGCACGTAAAGCCGTTGGTCCCAGCTGCCATTTGTAGATCTTTGACAGTTGTTACGGGTCATCAGAAGCCTGCAATCTGACAACCAGTCTTACCAAGGGGTATCGTATTACCTAGTAACTGGGTTGTGGAGGTCAGATAGGCAGTCGCTCCATCTAAAATACTAGTATTCAGCTGTATCCGGTTAGACTGGAAGCCTTCCCCAACAGATAGCTGACAGTTGAACGGCGGTCGTACAGAACCGCGCCGATCGCGCACGAGACGAAACCGATGCGGCCTTACGGCTAGGAAGATCCGCGGAAGGCCGGAACGCGGGTCCGGAGTCCGGTGCGACAGTGGGCGTTATCATGCATTAACATGAACCCACTGCCAACAAAACTCGCATAAGGGACCACGTGCTCCTCTAAGATCTCGGTTATGTACCGAGGAGCAGTCAGCGACCCTTGTCCACGAGCACCTCCAGTCCGAGAAACACACACAAGGTTTGTTTTGCCGTCGATTGACATGCCGCCCCAGAACATGCACGAGCCACCCCCGTATTCAACTGTCTCTTGAATACAGGCTTGTGCGAATCGTTCCCTTTGCCTCCTATACACTCTTTAACGCCTGATTGCAGTAAAGACAAACCCTCGTCTCATCCGAAAAGAGCACAGCCCTCCATTGATCGATTGTCCAATCAACATGTTCTCGGGAAAATACCAGCCGGTCTCGCTTATGCTGTGCAGTCAATTTTAGCGCTGATCGGAGTTGTTGCTGCAGCTCAACAGCGTTGGAGAACCGATTAAGTAAAGACTTCAAAACAATGAAGCGATCATCTCTTTCGGATGTGCAGCGTTGTCTTCCAGATGCACGTCTTCGAATGTACCCACCAGTCTCTTGGAAGCGTTGGAACACTCGTCGAACGGAAAAAACGAATCAAGTTCAGTTGCCGAGCAACATCACATTGCCGCATCTCTGATTCCAGTAGTGCAATGACTCGAGCGGCTTCATCTGCAGTAGTATCCATCTTCAGGGGTATTTTTCTTGCTGTAGCTGTTCATGTGTGTTAACTTTGAAGGTTGGATAGCGAATGACACCCATTTTCCCCGGGTCATCCGTTTTTTGTAATGCGTTTTTAAACACCTTTTTTTTAACGTTACGAGCTAATGAGATGTGCAGTGTTTAGGAATTCTAACTACTGTTAATTTAAATGTCATTAAACATACTTTTTTACTAATTGATACCAATTTTAATTGTGTTTAATGTATTCCTTAATGGCAGGACATGCTTGAAACTTATTTTCGGAGAGGTGCGATTTTTGTGACGCCGAGTGTAGTTGAGAAAAGGCTAGGAAGATTTTGAGGGGAAGAACAAAGAAACGGTGGATGATCTTTGTGAACTTTATGATATGGCAAGAGAGAGAGTGAGAGTGACTACCGAGATGACTAACAGAGATGTATGGAAGAAGAAGGCATGATGACATGAAATGACACATGTGACATGTGTCATGGTCATGTCATTCGTAACAAATATCATATTTCGTTTCCCAGCCATCCCAACTCATACGCAATCGGAAGAGAGTTTGACCTCAGTGACGCTGCTTGAAGGAACGGACGCGATCGTCGAGTGTCCCGTACGCGGCGCGCAAACACTCAAATGGTATAAGGTTCGATGTTACACTATGAAATTACAAAACATTTAAAAAAAAACAAGTATTAACTGTGTTAAATTAAATTCTTAATATTACTATGTAATATAACAACGGGCATTTCGTACTGCCTCGTTGATCTAATAGACACAAGCGCGGGTTTTGAGCGTGAGGTCTGGGTTCGACCCCCGAGCAGCTGCCGAGCTAGCATAAAAAATTGTCTATAGCAGCCCGTAGTTACATGAATGTAAGCTAGTGGGAATAGGCTTCCTTTTTCATTAAATTTCTAACATAAATCAGCCCTTTTTGCCCTACATCGCAATGTTACCTCATAAAATTAAGACGAAAGAATATCACTACGGGTAACGCACACGAACCAATGAAGCGTTTCATAAAGTCTTATTTGCTTTTTACAGAACGCCAAACTAATATCATCAGGACCCCTTCAGCTATCAAACGTATCTCGAGCCAATGCATCTATATACGCTTGCGTAGTGACCAACGCCGTCGGCTCCGCGTACTCGAAAGTACAAGTCGTAGTAGAATGGCCGCCATCTTTTGTAAACAATGAGTCTACACTGGTGGAGGTCGTGAAGGGAGACGATTGGTACTTCGACTGTACTGTGGACGCGAAACCTAGAGGAAAGGTTGGTATACTCTAACTCATTGTCTGCCTAGGCTATTCCCAACTATGTTGGGGTCTGTCTCAGCTGAATACCAGTATTTTACATGAAGCGACTGCCTATCTGTCCTGCACAACCCAGTTACTAGGTAACCTCTTGGCTTAGTAGACTCTAACTAAAGTACAAATAATGGGTACTTTTGCCCGCGGCTTCGCTTCCGTCAGAGGCGGCTTACCTATGGTGCAGGGTGTGCGGCACCTACAAAGAACATGCGTCAAGACCCTGCGCCCGCGTCATTAAGCAAGGTGTGCCACGAGCGGATCCTTTACAGAATAACTTTTGTTTCAACGTGAAATCACCCTTAAAACAAATAATTAAATATTATATTGGCGTAGTGTCGCATCACTACCAAAGGCGCGTGCGGCACCTGTCTTGATTCATTTGAAAACACGCCGAAAATCAAATAAAAATCATTTAAAACTGTACCATTTGCACCCGAATTTCCGTTCACCGACTGTAAGTATTTCATTTTGACCGAACGCCTACTAGAGGGTGCCGGGGTTTTGATATCATACGGGCGCTACATGGGCTAGAGCCGCCTCTGGCTCCCGTGTGGGTGATTTCTCCAGGATAGTAGCTAGAAGCAGAAGTGATTCTCCGGCCTGTAAACTGTCTTTGTGCAAAAAATTAAGCCTATCCGATGCTCCCTCGCTGCTTGAAAGAACGAACACACTCGCATTTAGAATAGTAGGATGGCCGTCATCTTTTGTGAGAAATCAGTCCCCACTGGTGGAGATCGTGAGGAAAGACGATCGGTTCTTCGACTGTGCTGTGGTCGCGAAACTTAGGGGAAGGTTAGTATTTTAGTAAGTTTCTATTCGTTTAAAAGTCCGAGGTGTTGGTTTAGAAGTCGCAAGCACGGCTATGAGTTTATTGGGTTTAATTTTCACGAATTTTTCAGCAGTAGCTTGGAGTCTTAATTGATTAAATTAACTTCGTGGAATACAGGCTGTTATGTATTTAACAAAAATCCGATTATTGACATCTTGATTTTAACCAAAACATGTTTCAGTAGGTATATTTATTCAATCAATAATTATGTACTTTTCAGACGAAATGGGTGTTCAACTCCAAGCCCTTAGTATTTGAAGATGCAGACCGTTTGAAGCTCATCAACATTCAGCCGCACAACGCGGGCTCATACAAATGTATCGTCAGCAATAAACATGGGACTGTCGTGAAGCAGTTTACATTGAACGTCTTAGGTAAGTTCTTCTTTATATATCGGCACAAACTAAATAATGTTCATGCATAGCTTTATAGTACAACTAGCTTTTGCCCGTGGCTTGGGCCGGGTATACATCGGAAATCATCCCAGAGGAACGAACTAAGGGGAAACCCTCATCAGGTCATGGTCTACCCATGTGCAAAATTTTATTCAATTCCGTTCAGACGTTTTAGCGTGAAAGCGTAACAAACAAATTCACTTTCGCATTTATAATATTACTAGCTGCGCCTGCGTGCTTGTTGAGCTGGTCAGCAAACTCATTAGTCAATAGAGCCAAATACATATCAATATATTAACGACTAAGATTTGTTATGAGAGCCGATACTTTCTGTGTGTCCAAACTGTCTCAATACACTTTTCTTAATTCTTAAAACTCCCATCCTATTTCACTCCACAAGACTTTGAACCAGCGAAGCAGGATGCCTTCATCATTATCATCATATCGGCTGATAATAATATGATGAAGGCATCTTACTTATAAACAATAACCTTGGAAAACTTTGAAAGGAACAGTAAATGATTTCTGTTAATTAAATCATATAAATAATGAAATATAGTTTGAATTTTGAGTAAAACTTGATATCTTGCTTATATGACCGACAACCCGACCCCCGCTCGTATCTACGCTCGCACTCATCGACATACAGACAGAGCCGCACTCTACGGCCAAAGAGCCGCAGTCGGTTCGCGAGCCGTTGGTTGCCGACCACTGAGCTAGGCAAACCCATATCCACACCCATACCCATATCTGGACACTAGATCTCGATGCTTGAATAAGTCCTTGCTACAAATCCATTCTCATTAGAAAAAACTTTCCTGAAAACTCTCTAAACAGTCTCATAAAGTAGATGTTAGGTTCTTTTGGTGCGGCCAATAGGACATGGATAAAGGTGTAACTTCTATGAAAAAAAAAAAAAACCTTATAGTGTTATTGGTTAAGTTCAGAATCGAATGTGAAAATTTGACGGTTTGTAGTAGCTTGACCTGCTGATGTGTATACGTAAGGTGGTTCATTGTTTTGTGAAAGAGCGCCTCTCGCTATCAAACGTAAAAGTTTGGCGAGTTTAGAATTAAATAACACCTCTGTATTATAATATCATTAAATAAATATATTTAAAAAAAAAACAAAAAAAAAAGATACATATTAGCTTGTATATTTTGAAAGGTATTCTTTCCTATTATTTTGTTCAGTGCCTCCATTCATTTCCGAGTTCGATATGCTGGACGTTCAACTAAAGGAAGGTGTGAACGCAACATTAGAATGTAACGCCAAAGGAACCCCTGCGCCAAATCTTAGATGGACTTACAAGTATGGAAACTTTTACTTACTTATCTATTTTATTAAAGGTTTTAAACGGCCGGCCTCTGGATATATCAATAAAATCCCGTAGTTTTATAGTCAAAACCTGCTTCGTTAGTCTAGCTAAAAACTGATTTTCTCAACTCTTACTTCAAAACTAAACTACCAGCGGTCAATAAGCCCAATATAATATCATCAATTTTTTTTTGTTTTATCTTGGTCAGATGTCGATCACGTTTGCGGCGTTTCACTAGCTAAAATTTGTCCCTGTACTTATATTAAACATAGATCAAAAACATTCTTCTTTTCAGTAACACAAACTGGCATCAACAGAATTCCAGCCTATCAAGTACCAACATAACCCGCCAATCAGAAGGCTTGTACCGCTGTGACGCCGTCAACAAAGCAGGGGCAACGCATATAGTGTATAGAGTGAACATAGTCGCAGGTCCCAAGGTCAAGGACATTGTGGCCTTTAGCAATGGAGAGGGAGTCACTGTCGATGGGAGTGTGGAAATTGTGGTGAGTAAAACTACCGCGCTGCCGAGGGTCGTTTCCAAGGTCGATTCTTTCAAGTTACATTGTCATGAAAAGCTAATATTGTGATGTGTATGTGTTATGAGCAAAACCCAAGGTTGAGGTCATTCTTCTCTTTATCAACACACAGAGAGAGAGAGAGAGAGAGTTACAGACAGTCAGAGATCGTGGTTATTGTGATTAGCAAACTACGTTGATCACGTAGCAGTTTCAATACTACCACCTGTCTTTATTTACTTATTCTCTCTTATTACAATTGACGAAATAAAGTACCATATACCTTCGCCTACTCCTTTCTCAAGAAGTAATGTTATTTTATCTTCTAGCAAGGATCCCAGACCCGTATAGCCTGCAAAGCAACAGGGAACCCTATCCCCGACATACAGTGGATAAAGCAAGGGCGGGTTGTTAGTGAGAACTCATACGATATTGACTATGCAGACCTCGTGTTGAACAATGTTCAGGTGGGACAGGGGGGTTTGTATACCTGCGTGGCGGCTAATGAAGGGGGGATGAGCGAGAGGAACGTAAAGATTGATGTCCTCGGTGAGTTCGTAGTTGAATAAAAACTTTTTTGTCTAAGGATATGTAGAAGGCAGATTTTGCTTAGTACATTTAGAGGGGAGGCGTTTTCTCATAAGTGGGACACAACTTAGGCTACGAAAAAAAACAATTCGCATATTTTTTTTCAAGAATACCTAAAAGATTTATATTGGTGGACGTAAGTTTCTGGATTCAATTACTACTTTAGTCAGAAATTCAACAATATTTGACCGCTTCTTAATAAAATAATCACCATTTTTTTTTAATACTGTACCATACAGTTGGATCTCACCAATATTAACTTTCCCTTGCAGAACCGCCAAAAATCTTCCAAACGCTATTCCAAAATTCAAACACAAGTACAAACGAGGATCACATAGAAGTTCTATCAGGTCAAGCATTCTACTTACACTGTCATCCATACGGGAACCCGCTGCCCTCAGTCTACTGGTTTAAAGACGACGTGCCTTTAAAACTCTTTGATGAGTCTATGGTTTCTACAAATTTTGGAGAAATCATTGTGGTGAAGAAAGCGGTGGAAGGACAGGCTGGCAACTATACTTGTGTCGCGACGAATAAAGTTGGCAATACCAGCGTTGTTTATTTGATTGATGTGCTGGGTAAGTACTTATTGGGTATTCCTCAATTTAGTTCGTGAACGGGCGCCGTCAGTAGCGACTGGTCATCTCTTTAGCTGCCACGGCTTATTTTAATTTGATTGAATGTTTGAACTGTTTTTTTTTAATATTTTTACTAGGCACGCTTTTAACATTTAGTATCTTTCTCACATGTATAATTTCAACATGAATGATGTAACCAATATTTTGCAGCCATATTTTGATTTAAAAGAGTGTCCGTAGAGTTTCTTGCCCGTTCTTCTCCATGGGTACCTACTACGTTTTGGAATGGGCAACTAGCTTCATCTTTCTGACTGACAATTCAAAAGTGCCTGTAAATGTTTAATTTGAAATAAATGCTTTAAGTTTGAGTACAAAATATTATATTTTCTTATAAACCTAGGCACTGACACCACTGGTCATTTCCTATTTCTCTTCCTAAAAACGCACACACTGTTCGAACAAAGGGTCTCTTTTTTAAATCTGTTAAATAAACATAATGCTATTTGTGCGATACATTTTTTTATGTGAGCTGGCCTTTCTCAGGTATGATTAAAAAAAAATGGCGCTTTACTCCAACATGCCAAACTCATCCACACATACATTATTCTATTCTAATGGAAGGCGGTTCTTACTTTCGGTACAGCAGATTTAATGAAAAAGTGTAAAAAGTCGCGCTATGCTTTCAATCCTCATTTACCCTCGATTTGTTCCAGTACCTCCACCAACACCCAAAGAAACTTCTAAAAAGGTGACAGCAGGTTTTGGAAAGACATTGGTGTTGACTTGCCCAGCAGTGGGCAGTCCGTTGCCCAGCGTCATGTGGATTAAGCACCCCTACACTGAAATAAGTGGTGACAAGAGACTGCTTGTTTCTGATGATAATTTTACCTTGGTAAGATTACCTCTTTAAATTGTTGATACCTTGGATTACATTATTGCAATTTTCGTAGGGATCTCCAGTTTTTTTTAGAGTATAATAGCCCATGTTACTCGCTGATAATGTAGCTTTCTATACGTGAAAGAATGTTTAAAATCGGTTAAGTATTTTTTGAGTTTATTACAAACAAAATACAAAAAATCAAATCTTTTCTCTTTATAATTTAAGTTTAGATTTAGAGTAAAGTCCACTTTCTGTATGTTGATAATGTAAAGTTTTTTACATAGCAATTACAGTAGTTGTAGTTGTATACGAATTTGTATGAGGTGGGTACCACAACTGAAAAGAGAAAAATTAAAAACGTGTTACAGAAAAAAAACACCGACGCGGCGACGTTCAAACAAATTCTAAAATTTCGGAAGTCGGTGACAAAAAACGAAAATACAAAAGCAAGGACACCGATTGCCGAAAACAATTTTTTTTTTACTTCGTAGTATTTAAAAAATCCGGCCAAGTGCGAGTTGGACTTGCGCACGAAGGGTTCCATACCATTATCTATAAAAACGGCAAAAGAGTCATGTCTGTTGTATGGGAGCCCCCCTTAAATATTTATTTTATTCTGTTTTTAGTATTCAAAGTCAAATAAATTATTTCAATTAGGCACAAAAAAGGCACTTTTGAACGTCAAACTTTACAAAAAATAATAAAAACTGATTCTAGTCGCCCATTCCAAAAGGTAGTTTTCGTATGGAGAAGAATGGGCAAGAAACTCCACCGTTACTCTTTTAAAAAAAACATTATATCTTGTATACACTAATTATTTAATTATATGTGAAGACAATGCACCTAGAATAAGATTACTATACCACGATAGGTAAAAATAATGAAAAATGAAGGAATTACATAAATTAATTATGTGATAGATGCATGGTGCTCCCATACTTACAAACATTGTAAAATTATAGTATATTTCTAACATTATAATAAGTAATACTAATAATAATAAGTCAGTGTGTGAATTCAAGTAATCACAAAACATAAAATAAATGTAAAAAAAAAAAAAAACAATTAAATTAGCAACCAGTTCGATTTTGTCTAGATTCTGAATTGTCCTATGGAGCAGGACCAGCATGTTTCCAAGCATTTTTATCTTGGATATAATCCTCTAATTTGTAATATGCTTGTTTACAAAGTGTACTTTATATATGATTTTTAAATTTTCTTTCATTTAATTCTAATATATCACAAGGTATTCTGTTGTAACATTTAACACAGTACCCCATAAAAGATGTATTTACTTTAGATGTCTGAAAAATGGTTGATCTATTTTATCTTTATTTCTAGTGTTAAAATTATGTCTATCACTTATTTTATTAAAAAGATGTAGATTTTTTCTCACATTTTGTTTGTTGTTATAGCGGCAACAGAAATACATCATTCGTGAAAATTTCAACTGTCTAACTATCACGGTTCATGAGATACAGCCTGGTGACAGACGGACGGACAGACAGATAAACGGGCAGCGTAGTCTTAGTAATAGGGTCCCGTTTAACCCTTTGGGTACGGAACCCTACAAAAAATCTTATCTTTCAGATTATCAACAAAACAGAGGTAACCGACGGTGGAAAATACTCCTGCATTATGACGAACAAAGTGGGCACCACGGAGGTTATATTCGACGTCACTATACAAAAGCCACCATCCATTGCTGCTAACGTTGGCACTAATATGGTGGAAGGACACGTAGTCGCGTTGAAAAGAAGCATTGTATTGAAATGTGAGGCTGACGGTCATCCGATGCCTAAGATTTCATGGTTGAAGGTACAACGTTTAATGAAATGAAAAATTAATTATTATTATTTATTTAACAGTTTATGTACACACATATAAAAAGACAATAAGATAGGAACAGAAAAATACGTACAAAAGTGTTGCGGATTTTAATTATACTGGGTTTAATTAAATTTACTGGGAAAGTTCCGTGAAGTTACGCTATACAGAGTGAATTTTCGAGATGGGGCAGTAAGGGCAGCTGTCTTAACCGTTGTAGCTATAGGAAAACGGTCTTAGGAGACTGTCCTTAACTTTTTGAGACATGCATTCACAGATTTTGAAAAAAAATACAGTCGACAAGAAGATTTTCACAAAAACTTTTTTTGATGCCAATCGATCCTTTTTCTTTTAAAGAACAAAAAACTTTTCTGGACCAACTGACTTTTAAGTACTAGAAAAGTCAGAAAACGCAAATAACTTTTCCTGTACATTTCGTAAGAAATGACTCCAACCTACTTGGTGGATTATTAGGCCGAAAATAAAAGAAAAATTAGAATATAAAATCCTAAGACCGTTTTCCTCTAGTTATAACGGTTCAGGTAGCTGCCCTTACTACCCCATCTCAAATATTCACCCAGTATATTATTCTTCAGTTTAAACATATATCTTTTCTTTCAGGACACACAAGCACTAAGTGAGAGTTTATCTAACATACAAAGAGTGCTCGGCAATAGTTTACTGGCAATATGGAGCGCTGACGTCACAGACGCGGGGCAGTATATCTGTGTAGTAGAGAACGAAGCTGGCACTGCGCATCGGAGGTACAACATCGCCATTCAAGGTAAGATATCCGTTGCTAGGCAACGGCTTGTTAGCTATGACGTCGGGCAGTACTTGCTTACATCTCTGTAGTTGAGAACAGAGAATAAAGCTGCCACTGCGATTAAATATTACCATTGTCTAAAATGTCTATGGTCATTTCATTTAGATATTTTCTGTTTTAGTGCCTGCTAAATGGAGTCCATTTACAGAATGGTCGTTATGTAATGTTACCTGTGGATTGGGGTACCAGCAGAGATCCAGGTCCTGCTATTACATCGACAATAAAAACAATACTATTGGTAAGCATTATATCTATCTGACAAAATAATCTTATTTCTGTGTGATTTGTTTAGTTATTTTATATTTTTGACTTACTTCACCAGAAATTATGTTTTGCTTGCGAGTTTAAAAGCCTTTCGATAAAGGTAATCATATAAAATGTAAGGAACGTTTTCTTTTTATATGCCAAAGTGCATTTTCTTCTTCCTAACGACATAGTACGATTGTTATTTAACTAGTTTACCTAGTTTGTAGACCTTAAAAGACAGCATTCTGCCTATCGATCACTTTTTACTGGGGTGTACCAAAAGGGTCGGTTCTCTGACCATGATGGGTTTTCTTTTTTCAAAAGCTATATTTCAACATTTTTGTTTTTATAAATAGGTACACTGTGTATAACACTATTACAGATAGTTCTTCAAAGTCAGAGAAGATAATTTTAGACGAGTCTGCGTGTAAGGGCCCCGCGGTCGATAGAAGGAAATGCCACATGCCTCCTTGTGATGTAAGTATCTTACGTACCTACTTATTAAACTTTATTTTTTATCACTTCTTAGTGTTATTTTATATTTTAAAAAACTAATTGTAATTCAACCCCCTAACATATTAACGTTGCTTAAATTCATGAGACTTTAAAGATACGATATAGTGTATTCTGTTTTTTTAACACCATATAATATTTGTAACTCTCTGTTCTGATTCCAGTAGGAATTTCATCATTTCATTCGTATGGCATAACTAAAGCCTACACGTAAATATACCCCAATGTTTTTCTAATAACACACATTCTGAATGTATGGGTTCCTCCATTATTTTATATACCGAATCTATCTATAAAAATGAAATGCTGTTCATTGGTAAGCGCATGACTTGAGAACGGCTGGACTGTTTTGTATCTTTGTTTTTAACGTTCTTCGTTACCGTCCGAATAAGGTAAATTGGCAAATTCGGGAAAAATTTAAATTGGTTTTCTATGGAATTTATGTATTCATAATTGAAATTTAGACAGGACGTCTGTCGGGTCAGCTAGTTTCTAATATTCAATGTTTATACACTAACGTTTTAGGTGGACGAATCCAAGCCCCGGTGGTCAATGTGGTCGCGATGGTCGGAGTGTTCGGCGACGTGCGGCGTCGGCACACAGGCGCGGACCAGGCGCTGCAAGACTAAGGCCAAGTGCGATGGAGATAACGTACAGGTAAATTACGATTCGTCGAATGATTGATCGCTACAATTATTAAGCTACTATAAAAAATATACATTAATAATTCTTAATTTAAAGATGTTAATCAAAAAGATATCTGAAAAAAAAATTGTTGGTGGAAAAATAGAGAAGTTATACGCTTTTGAAATTATTCTAATATTCTTGTCACGCAAAACGGTCATTGTACTGCATAGCGCGAAGTTACTATGACGTTCGCGTTCCTATGGTGTGACGTTCGATGCTAGTTAGTAGTGCTGTCTCTGTGTAGTATAGACTTTAAAACGCATACAAGTTCGTTTTTTTTTTGCTTCTAGGTTTCGGCAAATCACATAATTAAATCCAGTCAAATGTCTTATTAAAATGCTTACCAAAGTAACTTTTTCACTCACTTATTTGGACCCCTGAAAAATTATTTTTATTAATTGTGACGTAGAGAGCCCCCACTCCCCAACTTTAATGCGTTCTAACTGAGTCATTTTTTTTAATATGATAAAGAAAAAAAGACATGTCTAATATTTTATTATCATCTGACTGACGGACTAAATATAATTTCTTTTTTTTACCCAACCATCATCCCTATTTCAGATCCTTAGAGTTGGACTCATATCATCCAATAAATCCATTTTCTTTTTAGATCAAGAAATGTGCCGATCTTCCCGTTTGTAATCCCACCTCAAGTACAACTGACAACGACGTTTTTGACAGCAAAGAAGATACCGGCGATGATGTTAGTATATCAATTTTTTTATACAATCACTCTACGTTTTGAATAAACTATGTACAGTACAACTATTTTCTTAATGTCCCTCGGGAATCATCGCATTTTCGAATGTATACAAATTAATGCTAATTTCCATGTCAATAAATTATTAAATTTATCGTGTATAATAATTAGAATTCAGAACTAAGTATATACTTTATTGTTGTTTTGTTTACAGCTCTATATAGTTCAGGCCAATCGTAGAACGTATAAAACAACAATAAAGTAGGTACTTAGTTCTGAATTCAAATGATTATGCATGATAAATCTAATAATTGATTGATATGGAAATTAGCATTCGTTTGTATTCGGAAATGCGATAATTCCCGAGGGGCATTAAGGAAATTGTTGTACTGTGTGTATATGTGTGTGTGTGTGTGTATTAAAGGCCGTAGGATACATCTCATCTTGGAAGTTTTAAAAAATACAAAAGCTATCTTGTGAGTTCTTCTCGTCTCGATACTTTTATGAATGGTCAAAACATTTTTAGTACAGTCAGCGTAAAAAAAGGTATAAAAACAGCGCATGATTTTTGCAGGATTCTTACTTACCGGACGCAACATTCGAGATGCAGCCAGAGATGATTGAGTCACATTTCTCGCCAGATGTTGAAGAATTCTACGATACATCAGGTAAATATATCCGACTTCACAAATATTTTGTCAAAACAGCCTACTCCTACTAGATGATTCACAAGATACCTCGCCCAGTACCGGAGTATTAGTTTGTTATTGAACCCGGAGTTTTAGTTTGTTATCGGTTAGTGTACATAGTTCAAGTTGGTAACCATAGCCAATATTCGTTTAGTGTAGTTTTTTTCGTCTAGTTTCATAAACTGGCAACATTATTTGAGACTCCCTGTATCTTTGGTACCTACTAAGAAAATTTGTCTGAGTCATGGCGCACGTTGTGCCCTGTTATAATAAGAAAATATAAAGATTTTATCTTTAAAGTTAACGCATTTCATTTCGAACAGTGAGGAACCCTATAAAATGGGACTTAAATCATCATCTCCCTTGCCCTTTCCTGACTGTTTTGGGGTCGGCTTCCAGTCTAACCGGATGCAGCTGAATATCTGTATAATTGTCCATGGAGCGACAAAATAGGCCCAGATAGGCACCTGAGCATATTTTGTATGACAAATGTGACAGAATCGACAGACTAATAAAACGTTTGCAAATTAGTGGAATCAAGCCCTAACCTCCTCAACCTAGAAAAAAGTAACATAAAATATTTACTCTGCCTACAGTGCCTACCTCTTCAGGGGCAACAGATGTAATGTGGTCCACAAACCGCTTCTGTGGTCTAATGGTTTACTAGTAGTAGTGGTTAGTGGGGGTGAATTTTTCTGCTCATTTTGGTTGATTTTAGGGCTGGTTCTAAGTCCGCCTGGGTAGCTACCACCATATCACCACCATTATATAAGTCTGTCGCCATAACAACAATGTTAACAGGATTGTTGTGTTGCGGCAGTTAGAGTTCCTCTGTGGTTGAGGATTCCAGGTGAAGCTCGCTTTCACCTTCACCCTGATCATCACTTACCATCAGGTGGGATGCAGGATGCAGGCTAAGGGCTCCCCGTTGTGGTAAAAATAAAAAATCTAGTATGATCTGAATATTCAATTCTCCCCCATGAATTTGCAGGATGAGTGTGACTCTTACACCACTGACATAAGGTTTTATTTTCAGGATCACAATCTACAACTGTGTTTTACGACGTGAGTGTGACGGAGAACCTCGACCACAGTGACAGAGGGCCGTGTGACCCCGGTTATAGGCACAACAAGACTGCTAAGACTTGCGATGGTAAGTTCTAAGAAAATGTATGTTTTATTGGGTGATGTTCGGTTCTGCTATGTCCAAAGATCGCTTGCTACATCTTTCTGACCGACACGCCTTATCAGTGCCCTTCCACATTTAACCCATCTGCCTTCAAAGCAAGAGTGAACAGGCATCTTCTGGGCACGCTCGTTCCAACATAGACCTTATCCATCGCTTTCCATCAGGCGAGGTTGAGGTCAAGAGCAGGCCCCATCAACAATAAAAATAAAAATAAATCGTGCCTGTAATTATGGTTTAAGAACTTTATTCTCAAAAAGAGAAATGTTAATTAGAATTTGATACCGCGTGATACAAGGCGAGCCTGATGTATTTATATAAATCGAAACTATGTGTAATAGTTTCGATTTATATTTATTTTTTATTACTATTATTATTGTTTTATTTATTTTATAATCCCTTTGTGGGATTTATGTAAGTCCGTAGGTGTATCCGTGGTATCACAGTGGGCCCTATCCGAATACCAGCGCCGCGGTTTTTTTTTTTAATGTCTGCTTTATGCTGAGATAGAAGCCTTTTTAGCCTCGCACAGATTGTTATTATTTCGTTACTTTTTAAATGCTCTTTTTTATTACTGTTTGTATTTCCTGTCCGTGTCCCAAATAAAATATTTTTCTTTCTTTCTTTTTCTTTATGAAAGTCTAAGGAATCCCTTCGATATGTGGGCGTTCTGGGCGTTTTAAAAAACCTTGGGGGAGGCCTATGTCCAGCACTGGATGTCCTTCGACTGAAATGATGACGATGATAACGATGAATAATTTGGAGAAGTAACGACAATCTTACTATATTTTACTTTTTCGTAAACTTTTTACTTTGCATTAGAGAAAAGTCAAAGACTTAGGTAATTTTTAGAAAAGAACCCCACTGTTTTAGGTATCATAATTTTGAGACACAATATTTCATATGTATTTTCTCTTTTACAGATGTAGACGAGTGCTTAATAGAGACGAATCGCTGTCACTCGACGCAGCTGTGCGTGAACACACAGGGCGCGTACCGCTGCCAGTGCTCGCCCGGGTACCTGTCGCTAGCGGCCGGCCAGAGGTGTCTGGGTGAGTAGTAGACACGAGTCAGTGTATCGTGCCCCTTATTTATTTATTTAAGTATTTATAGCCTTATTACAGAGTATAACTGCCTCGTTGGTCCAGTGGTCGCAAGCGCTACTGCTGAGCATAAGGTCCTGGGTAAGATTTCCGGGTCGGGCAAAGTTTTATTGGGTTATTCCTTCTGGAATTTCTCAGTAACAGCCCGGAGTCTGGATTTGTACCCGGTTGTTGGCAATAGCCTCGCCTCGTATTACATGAGACTAAACATAACTGACGAAATGTGGGTGTACTATAGGTACGCCCCTGCCTAACCCTTCGGGGATTACAGGCGTGATATTATGTTATGTTACAGAGTAACAGTGAATAACTTCAAAACATGATAATCAACACTTTTCAATGTTAATTCTCCGTGTGCCCTTTTGCAAAGGCCTCCTCCATCCTTTTCCAATTTTCCCTTTCCCTTCAGACTAATACAAGTTTTGACAGCCGTCTCCACTATGTCATCTTCCCATCTTTTAAACGCCACTTACCACACTTACACACTTACCACAGATTAATACAGATATATGGTCCACTCCGCAAAATAATTTAAATAAAAAGCGACTCTTCTTACGGCACAAATTAAGTGCAATTCAGGTCGCACAGCGCTAATTACTTACAGTTATATTCACCTAGAAGTTGCCTCTTTAGGAGTATGAGGAACAGGGTGTAAAGTTCACTCAACCAACATAGAAAAGGGAGGATCCTCCGACCAGACGGGTGTTGGAATGGGAATAATAGGAATGCGCGTTCGCTGCATGCTGGTGGTCAGGATACCCGTTGAAGCCGAGGGTGCTGGCTGTCTGTGTGACTCGCCTCACGAAAGCTTGCGGGAGTGACGATGATGATGACGTCACGCTGAAGTAGTTGCACGAAGGCTGCGTTGACGTTCATACTCGGGGTAACCAATTTAGGAGTATGAGGAACAGGGTGTAAATTTCACTCAACCAACATAGAAAAGGGAGGATCCTCCGACCAGACGGGTGTTGTGTCTGGCGGGCCGACTCCCCAACTGTTTTTTTTTTTTTTTTTTTTTTTTTTAACTATGGCATCTCGCAGGTATACCACTAAGGTATTTACTGCTCAACCGAACAATCCTGTGGCTGCCTTAAGCACTACACTCAAAGCCTCCAGCCAGGAGCAACTATTCTAAATTAAAATTAGGCGAACGCTCGCTAAGGGCACCCCCTGTGGGGTACGAACCTCGGCTTAGGGCGTCGCTGAGGGGGGGACAGCAAGATGGGACAGGCTGGATCACGGATATATTATTATTAGACGGGGAATTTAAAGCTACGCGCTCAGCTGCGGCGCGGGCTGGCGCTTCATCGGACAAGGGTCGGGGGGGAGTATTATTTACTCGTGAGGGTCGCGCTCGCGGAGGACCTCGGCGGCGAGGTCGGTACGACGGGTGTCGGGTGTATTTGTGCACTGTACTGGTGGCCCTATTGCTCTCCTGGAGGAGAGTGGTTGGATCATCTGGATCGGAGAGGACATGCCTGGGATGGCGAAATCGACTAATACGGGAGGGGGTAGTATAATTGGCCGCTTCAACAACCAGAGGGTTGCGGTGATTGGCGGCGGAATCAAAATGACGCTTTGAAATGCGTTTTAGGAACTGATGGATTGTGAGGATTTTAAGATCTAGGTGGAGGTTAATATTCCTGACATACCAGGGAGCGCCCGTGGCTCTTCTAAGAAATCTGTTTTGGATCACCTGCATCCTATGGATATTTCTGGGGGATGTGTGTGCAAAGACGACACCCGCATAGGTCATGATGGGGCGGATGCACGCTGTGTAGATGCGCAATTTGCACTTGAGTGACAATTTGCTGCGTGCATTAACGATGTAGTAAAGTCTACTGAGAGCGAAGGCGGCCCGCGAGCGAACCGACCTTATGTGCTCTGTGAAGTTGAGGTAATGATCGAGGATGACTCCCAAGTACTTGGCTCGCTTCTCCCAGGGGATAGGCTTGCCTAACAAGGTGAGTGGTCGGGGAATGTGAGGGGGTCTAGATCGCGGCTTTATGAATAAAACCGCCTTACTTTTGTCGGGGTTCACCTCAATTCTCCATTTCTTAAACCAGGCGCCAAGGTTATTGACAGCCCGTTGTAAGAGAAGGTGGATCTGAGTCTGCGACCGGCCCCTGCAATATATGGCCGTGTCATCTGCGAACAGAGCCAACTGCGCCGTATTGCTTTTGGGGATGTCGCTTGTGAAGAGCGAGAACATGAGCGGGGCGAGCACGGAGCCTTGAGGGACTCCGGCGCGGATTTGGCGGGGAGAGGATAGGGCTCCCTCGATGCGATAGCGGAAAGTGCGATTCGACAAGTAGTCCCGTAAGATGAGCACGAGACGATCGGGCACTCCGAGTTTGTAGAGCTTAAAGATTAAGCCGTTGTGCCAGACCTTGTCGAATGCTTTCGCTATGTCGAAGAAGACCGCACCTGTCGACATGCCACGGTAGAAGCCGCCGCCGATGAATTCGACGATGCGGTGGACCTGATGCACGCTAGAGTGCTGGGCTCTAAAGCCGAACTGTTCGTTGGGGATGAGGCCTTTGGTTTCAGCGTAGTCCCTGAGACGCTTATAAATAAGCCTCTCATAGATTTTGCCTAATACCTTGAGCAGACTGATGGGGCGGTAGCTGGAGGGTTCGGTTTTGGGCTTGCCAGGCTTTGGGATACCTATCACTATGGCTTCTTTCCACGCTTGGGGGAAGATATTGTTGCTTAGAGCACCATTGAAGATGGTGGTCAGTAGCATAATAAGGTGGGCGGGGAAGAGTTGGATCACCCTATTGGTGATTCCATCTGAGCCGGGGGCTTTACGGATGTGGAGACCTTTGATGATGTCATGCACTTCGTCTGGAGTGACGGGAGGCAGAGGACTTTCGGGGTCTTCGACGGGGGGCAGAGAAGCTTTACGTTCGACTTCAGCGTCTACCTCTGAGAGGTGAGCTTGGTCTACTGGTAGGGAGCTGGGAGAGCCTCGAGACTGTCGGCTAGGCATTCCGCTTTGTCGATATCGTCGAAGGCTATGGTTTTGTCGGGGCGTACTAGGGGGGGCATGGCAGCTATCTGCTTGGATTTGAGTTTTCTCTGGAGTTCCCAGAAGGCCTGATGGGTGGGCTGTAACTCGCTCAACATCTTATCCCAGCTCGCGTCACGCAGCTCCGCCATGCGTGTCCTTACAGATCTCTGCAAGTAGCGCATGTGGGCTTTGTTGGCGGGACAGGGAAAGTTGCTGTATGCACGGGTGGCCGCGTTCCTCTCGGTCAACAGAGCACGCGCATCGTCCGGGAGTTTCAAGTAGCGGTTATCCGCTTCAGGGACCTCCCTTGAACAGTCGTTCAGGACGGTTTGCACATGGTCAGTGAGCGAGTCGATCGCAGCCGTCGTGTCCGCGATTGAATCGAAAACGTTTGGGATGGAGTCCAATTGGGGGGACGTGTTGGTTTTCAGCTTATCGCCTACTTGCCTCCAGTCCGTCACCCTTTTGGTGGCTGGGGGTTGGTTGGGGTCAGAGGGACCTATGCGGGGAGCCAGTCGTATGACTACTGGTCGGTGGTCCGAGGTAAGCTCGTGGACCGTTTCTATTGAGTCTAATCTTAGGTTGACGTTCTTAAGGAGCGCCACGTCAAGAATGTCGGGGGCATGATTAACTTGGTGGGGATAGTGGGTTGGAGTCATCGGAGCGATGACGTCAAAGTTTTGAGCGAAGGAGAGATTGTACAATTGATGCCCTCTGGAGTTGGTAAGGGAGCTATTCCAGGAGGGATGTTTTGCGTTGAGATCGCCTGCTATGATAACAGAGTCACTCATGCCAAATAGGATTTTTAGGTCGTCCGCGATGGGTTGGAATCCCCCTGCGGGGTTGGGAGGGATGTAGTCCGATAGTACGGTGACCGGCTGATGGCCAGTCATAGCTAGTCGGCAGATGGAGACTTCTAATTGTGCTAGCGGGGGAGGGTCAATAGGGATGCAGTATAGATCCTTTTTATAATAAATTAGTGTGCCGCCCAAGTGGGCACGCGACCTATCGTTACGAATTAGACGGTAATTAGCGATGGCTGGATTACGGTGGCTGGGTTTTAGGAAGGATTCCTGTATGAGGAATAAGTCAATTTGATGATCACGGAGGAACTCCGATATTTCATCTCGTTGACCTTGGATGCCGTTTGCGTTGAAGACGCCGAGGTTGAGGGATCTGGGTTTAAATCTACTTAAGGCCGTGTTATTCATGATGAGATAACAGAGAGGGCTTGGGTGATGTCCTGGTTCGCGACTAATACGGCCAGGAGAGATTGGATGTCGCCGCTTTGCTTAGCGGCGACGATATCGCTTGCCATTTGAGCCGCACGGGGCGTGCTGAATATGGCGAAGGCGCTGGCAATGATGTTAATATTTTGCGCAGCGATATTATAGTTGATCGCGGGGTGCGGTGCTTGAGGAGCACGGGTTTCGAGGCGGGCGCTATGGGTGCGGGGGGCGCGTAAGGCGTGGTAGGCGCGGAGGGCGCGGGGGGCGCGGCGGGCGCGGTGGGCGCGGCGGGCGCGGTGGGAGGGGTGGCCGCTGATATACGGTTACGCGGATCCATGAGTGAGTACATGGGGGTTTGAGGGAGCGGGGGCCTCGCGGTGGCCATGGCTGGAAAAGCCTGCTGGTGGTGGAGTTGAGTCCAGGGGCTAGGTCTTTGAGGACTTAGCCGCTGGGGGATTTGGGAGGAGGGAATGAGGAATTCCCTCTGTTTAGACTGCCGAAGCGTCGAGACGCTGGGTCAGTTTGCCTGGGTTCGATTTTGGTGCCTTTGGGCATCCGCGATAATTGGCAGTATGCCCTACATTCCCGCATAGCACGCAGCTAGGTGGGCTATCGCAAAGGTTGCGATCCTTTGGCCGTGAGCAGTCTGAAGTGCCGTGGTCGCCCAGGCACTTGACGCACCTGGGTTTGGCATGGCAGTTCTTCTGCGCATGACCGTACAACTGGCAATTATGGCATTGCCCTATAGCGCTGTTTTTCCAGGGCTTCTCTATGGTGAAGCCCATAAGGTTACAAATTGTCTTGACGTTAAATATGGGGTGATGCCCCTCGGTCGGGGAGCACACGACTAAAATCATGTCGTATGCCTCTCTACCGCGCGAACGGTGCATGCGGTGCACTTCATCTACTGGTATCCTTTGCGACTGAAGGTCTGCTAGGATGTCGGATGGGGAGATTTCCTTGGGGATCTTCTTGATCACCACACGGATCTGTCTGTCTTCTGGGAGGGAGTAGGTGTGGAATGACACACCTCTCGCTTGCAGAAGGGTATTGAAGTCCCTATAATCACGGGACGTCGCGAGTGTAACTTTAATACCCTGTTGGGTCGACCTGGCGTTGGTGTAGCTGATCCTCTGATCGACACACCATTTGGAGATGGCCGTCCACTTCTCCTTGTCTTGGATGAAAACAGGGGGAGGAGGCGCGACCTTCTTGGGACCGGGGGGGTTTTTTGCGGGGGCATCCTGCGCGGAGGATGGCGTACTCGCGATCGGGCGGGGGGTGGGGGGGGATACTACGGGGGAACCTACGGGGAGGGGGGTGGGTGAGGGTGGGGGAGCATCCCTATCTACATAGTGGGTAGACGGGCTATCGTCGATGGCGACTACCTTGGACGCCTGAGAGGAGCTCTGCTTCTTCATCTTCCTCTTACCGGAGGTGACAGCTGTGAAGCCGTCATCGTCCGACTGCGAGCTTGAAGAAGAGGCATGCTCTTCGTTATCGGAGGGGAAGGGAGTGGGGGCGCGCTTTGAGGAAGCGGGCTCGCTAGTATCCATCATGGTAGATGGAACTGATTGCGATGCTGCAAGTGCATCACTAAAGGTTTCTATTTGATCTGAAGGATCGGGGGGAAGCTGATTTCCAGCGATCTCTTCGATCACTGGGCCGAATTTTTTAATTAGGGTCGGATCGATCTTAAGGATCTGACTCAGAGTGCTTAGGAGGACCTGATTGTCTCTCCTTAGAGCTTCTAATTGGTCACTAAAGGACCTGAGTTTGGCCTCCATCTTAAGGAGGCTCATTTTAACAAAGAATTAAAAAAGAGATTTTTAAAGCTCCTAACGGCCCTAATCCTATCTCCCCGGGCGGACTACCGGGGATGTGTGAAACCCTCCCTGCCGGGTATAGGCAGGGAGGTTGAGTACTTAATGTGAGCCCTAAGCTTGCTTTTGCCCGTTGCCTGTCTTATTGTGCAACGGGGTCCTGACCAGTCTAGTGTGAAGGGTGTAGACACACCCAACCACTCTAGGTGTGCTGTGGAAGCAAAACTGTCACCAATGCCGACTAGGAGACCCCCCAAGGCCGAACACTGGGACCCGTCCAATTGATTGCCTAGCCCTGAAGGGGTTCGGCGGGTGTAATTGGGTCAACACCCCCTCGGTTTCGTTGGCACCGTATGGTATCCACCGAGGACCACGAAACTGTGGTTTTGCCCTGAAGGGGCCTGTGACGCGCTACGTTTTGACTGTTAATCTGCTAACAGAAATACTTTATTAATTGTGTCTTGAAAAAGACAGCAATTAATAGCTGAAGAACTGGAGAGTCGCGAAGAACAGGAACCACCGGCTTGATACAGGAATCACAAGCTTGAGTGATCAGGAACACGAAGAGCAGCACGACCGTCCGCAACCGATGCCAGTTGCACGCCCGAATGCTCCCCAACTGTTGATGTCGGATAGTCTTATATATGTCGTTCGCGTGGTAAACTCTAATTGCGCGATGCAGGATTTGTGTGACGTCATGTCTTTGATGCGTAGTTCGTATGTGGCGGTGTAACCGCTACACCTCTCTTTCTATTGCGTAACTCTTATCTCTTCCGCCGCCGCGTACTTGTAGCTTCATACCTAAAATGCGGTGTGCGCATTCTGTACTATTCTGTGCTGTAACATAAAATATTATTGTTTACAGATATAAACGAGTGCGAGTTGGAGACGGACGGGTGTTCGCACTCGTGCGTCAACACGGCCGGCGGGTACGTGTGCGCGTGTCCGCGACATCTGAGACTGCACGTCGACAAACACCACTGTGTTACACGTAAGCACTAAGCGAACAGTTCCCCGCAATAGAATTTGATCCCAACTTCAGTCTATGATACACTATCCCGCTTGTGCCACAATTCAATTATATACTGTTATACCAGAAAAGGTATTCACTTCGGTTATCTTCATGTTTCCGAATTAGTACGAACGTCACGCCACAGAATTACCTCCCACAGAGAGCTTCTAAGTTTTGTACTGCCGCGCGTTTTAGTTGTGCACCTATTATTGCGCGTTTGATTGACGTTTTCTCTCTGTCGGATTACTTACTCCGGTCGCAGATCGTCATCATGTACTCAACAACTTTAAAAGTAATTTGGCATTGTATAAAATTGTTAATCTATAATTTTGTAAACATGGTAATTCAAAATAGGCAAATTCTTTCCTGGTTGTAAGTAGTCGTAACAGATTTATATTAGATTTATCATCGCGCGTTTGTATTTCCGAAGATAGACGACGATTCAAACTCAAAGCATTTATTTCAATTTAACCATTTACAGGCACTTTTGAATTGTCAAGGGTTCAGTCAGTCAGAAATATGAAGATAGTTGCCCATTCCTAAGCGTAGGTTCCTATGGAGAAGAACGGGCAAGAAACTCCACCCCCGAATTCCCGAAGCGCATACTTTTCTCGGGGAAACTGTAATAGATTTTAGCGCTAAATATTTTTTTTAAACATTCAAACTATCTTTGCCAATCAACAGTAGCTGGCAAGGACAGTAATTATCGGTTTAGGTATCCTAACTATCCTAACTAATATTATAAATGCGAAAGTGAGTATGTTTGTTTATTTGTTTGATTGTTACGCTTTCACGCTAAAACCCCTGAACGGATATGGATGAATTTTGACCTTGGTTAGACTTTTATCCCGATTTTACCACGGGATCGAGACGTATGCCGGTGAAAGCGCGCGGGCGCAGCTAGTTTAGAAATATATGGCCCATAATTGTTTCATCACAAAATGAAACTAATTTCGAAGAATAATAAAATTTTACGTACAGACGCCAGCACATCAACCTACTACAATCTGTCAAAATTCTTTAATAGATTTGCAACTTTATTTTTAAAGCATAAGGTTCAAAGTTGATTGGGAAAATTTGACAGTTTCGGGTAGGTTGACCTGCTGGCGTCTGTACATACATACTTTTTTTTTCAGCCGCGTTGTACCGGAGACCGCTCGGAGAGTTGGAAGCTGAATACTTGAGCACCACCATAGACTTCCCGACCAGGTACAAGAAACCCATCAGAAATACTTAGCAGTTAGTATCATTATTTCAAAATAACGCTGTTGTAGATAAAACTAATTCTGGCCATGCTTACCTCAACAAATATGTTCAAAGTGCCATTGTGTTCCAAATGTTTTAAACAATTTAGTAAATATCTAATAAATTAAATTATTTTGTGAAAATCTTCGGAAGGAAATAAAACACTATTGTAATTTTGTTTCATTTATTTTTATTCTACGTGTTCCTTACAATTAATATGTGAATATTTTTCTCTTCATATTTTATAGATATTTGTAAAATAGGGATATAATTCATTAATTTGCAGTCAATACTATACATTTTACTACGTACATTAATCTAAGTCACATGCTTTACTAGAATCCTAATGTATAATAAGTACATTAATTTTCTTTCTTGCAATTAAAGCCACAGAGTAGTGAGTAAATGAAGTGGTCATATAATTTAAAAAACCGGCCCAGTGCGTGTCGGACCACGCACAATGTAGGGTTCCGTAGTTGGGATGAATTTATCCCAAGAACAAACTTACCATTGTAGTTGAACAACATGTTGTCTCATACGTCGATATAAGCCACGGTCAATTCTCCAACTGCAAATGTAAGTTTGTAATCGCAAAAAAAATGTGGTTAAACTACAAATTATCGATTTTCGGACTTTTTCCTTTACTTGTGCTATGAGACCTTGCTTCTTGCCAAATTTCATAAAGAAAGAAAGAAAATATATTTATTTAGCACGGACTAAATGATTCATCTTCATGATTCTCGGTCAACGGGAAGTACCCTATAACTTTTGATTTATATATATTTGCGAGTATCAAATTATGCCGCATAAATGGCCGTATATTTTTATTGCGTCGACTTAAAAGCTTCATTTTTTTAGAGCTCTAAGGGACCGTACCTATACGTATTTAAATTAATTTCAAATTGATACCTCCACGTGTTCCTGAGAAAAAGGGTCTTGACACACTGACGGACGGACAACGAAGTGATCCTATAAGGGTTCCGTACCTTAAAAGGAAAAAACCACTCAATATTGTGCGTACAAACTTACATTTGCAGTTGGAATGTATGGGGGTACATGTTTGTCAACTACAATGTTAAGTTTGTTCTTGGGATAAATTCATCCCATCTACGGTGCCCTACATTGTGCGTGATCCGACACGCACTTGGCCGGTATTTTTCCTTTTGAGGTACGGAACCCTAAACATACGGTACCCGCGTAAATATGAAAGAAAAAAAGAAAAGAAAGAAAGGAAAGAAAAGAAAAGTTGAAAGTTCATACTTGTGTGCCCGGGAACTATACTAACTTATTCATTATAATTTTCTGGAGCATTTGGGGAGCTGGCAATTGCGACCTATATTGCTACGTAAATTACAAACATCTACCTACACAAAATAACTGATGTGTTTGACACCTAAATGGCTCTATTTTTATGCGTTTCTAAGACACCATGTTATTTTTTTATGACCATGGAAGAGTAAGCTAGGCCTAGTGTAAATGGTTTCTTTATCCGTCGATGCTAATAATTATTTATGAAGGTTCACAGTTCACTAATCTAAAATGTACCTATAACATTGAGTATTGTTACCTCATTGACCTATAATATGTTTTCTATTTCGGTCTGTGTAAGAAAATAAACTCTACGGGTGTATGCAGTAGGTAATCTTTGCTTTAAGTAGCAATAGGTGCGAGCCGCTCATTGCCTACAATCTTCTTTATATGTCCTCGCTTTGGGTCCAGCACTCGCTCGTCCTGCTTTCTGGCAACATTCCTGGAACGTAATACCAGTAGTACGAATCAAACCTGAACTATAGTCCCATTTTATCAAAAAATTATACTAATAATAAGAGGTTTAATCAATGAGTCCTTTATAATACCTATAAGATAGCTTGATCTCTGCGACATAATATGTCAAACTGACATTCCTAGGGTAGGATTCATTCATTAGGTCGGCATGCCAGACAGTAACTGTCAATGCCATACTATAGAAGTATGGCATTGACAGTTACTGTCTGTACTATTATGAAATTCAGGACTTCATATGCGGTGATTTTACTGACAGCTGTCGCAGAGATCAAGCTATCTTTTATGAAGTATAGTGCTACGCAACAAATTTTTACCTACGTTTCGTGAAACGCATAGGTGAAAAACATAGTTTTGCCGAGATATAACTTCGTGTAATTAATAATCTGTGATGTTAATTAATACAAGAAAGTGCCTGTAAGAAAGGGCAACATTTTGTAATGTTTGTCAAGCAGGGGACTACGGGGTTATTGCTGCCAAAAGACCTATACCTTCCCCTAGGGAGAGATTGTATTCTCCAAAATCAGAAAGAAAATCAGAAGCTTGGCGGTAGAAATAGACAAGTAGGGTGGTTGCACCATAGGTAAGTATTATATATGCTATTTAATAGACAGCCAAGGCTGTGAACTGACCAAAAAAGAAAAGTCCAGCTGTTAGGCGCTAAATGCACGCACACTAGAAAAACACAATGACATGGCGCGAGTGTAAGATGTAGCTGTCACGCACACAGCATAACAATGTTGCCGTTTGTTTAGTTCTTTTGCATTGCGACACTTGCTCTATCTAGACATTATAATTATAATCAAAGGGGTTTACATACTTCGCTAGGATAAAATTCCCTACTTTGGTTTGGTTATTATTTGCCTTAATACTTACTGCCAGTACGTGCTATTCTTCTGCAGTCTCATGATATTGTTCTGGCATATCATCAGCTCGTTTTGCAAGTAGGTTCTTTGGTCGTTCACTCTCACGAACAACTGAAATACGAGAAGTAATCAGTTTGAAAGTTAGCAAAGTATAGGTAATCAAATCGACACCTATGAATATTGGTACATGCTCAAACTGCTGGTACCGTTTTAGCAGCCAATCGAGTTTACGCAGGCATGATGGACGCTAAGCAATGAGGCGTTAACCTAAACATCAATCAATCAGCATGCACCTCGAGCGGGTTCAGGTACCTTAGATTCCGAGTCCAAGCGCCACTCTTTGCTTCGCAGAGTGCTTATCAAGTCGGTTTTAAGACGCTCAAATCTCTTCACCGTCCGCAACAGTTCAGCCTGTGAATGGTTAAACATAAAATAACCGAGTTCCAAAAAACACTACAAAGTGAAAAATAACTTCGATTTCGGAACTCGGAGTCTTTGGTTTTGAATTTTCGTTTTTGTCACCGAATTACGAAACTAGTTTTTTTTTTTTAAGTCTTTTTTGTTTTTAGTATAAAGTTTTTATTTTACACTTTTTGTTTTGGTATCTACCCCACTCAAATTCGAATACCACTACCTGCTATGAAAATAACAGTGACATGAACTTATCATCCACAAAGTCTAAGTGTAAAAAAAAAACTTGGAGTAATCCGAATTATTGAAGCTAACTCAAAAACTATCCAAGCAAAGTTAAAAAAATTAATATGGGACCACCTTGAGAGCATACCCTTTCAAACAGAAAAATAATTATCAAAATCGGTCTTCAATTGACAAAAATCGGTGAACATACCTACATTAAAAAAAAAACATAAACGCTTAGAAAAGTCTAAAATGGAAAAAGTATGAGACGCATCGCTATGAGTGGGCACTTACCGGTGTAAGAATATCCAGATTTATATTGAGGTCATCGTGTTTCAATTTGCAATCTGCAATATGAATAACAATGCTGTGATTTCACCTAGTTTTATTTTATCATTATGAGGGAACAGGGCCTGCGATTCTCCATAAAAACGTGTTCCTCTTTTTTCTTCCTGAATAATGCCTCTAGACCAATCATTTTTTTTTTCATAGAATCAAGGTCTGCTGTAGACCCGTCCTTGTTATTTCCTTTTTTTCAGAAACTTATTGGTAAAGAAAATATGACCCTCCAAAAATTACAAAAATGCCCCATTTTTTCCACCGTGATTAGAGGACTACCAGACAAATCCGAAAAGTTTTTAACATAAAAGAAAATGATAGGAACCTATTATACATAGGAACATACTCTTTCTTAAAATTTTAATGTAAAAAATAATTGAATGGCTCAGTTTTCGAGGAGAAAAAAGAGAATAGGTACGAATCGTCAATCTCATTTTTTTTTTTTTGTGATTTATAAATTCGGTCTGAGCTGTAGCTGTCTTTAACGCACTCTGCGGGGGCAGACTTGAGGTAATACGACGGCAATAGTTTCTTCAAATACCTATGTTTTAAATTCCTCGCAGGCCCTGTTCCCTCTTAAGTATTCAGTCTAATTATAACTTAGATGAGTCATAAATGATTAGGACTTTACTAGGTTGAATATTTATTTTCGATCTGCCGGCCCGGCTAGTAACGAACTCGAACGGAGGCATTACCTGCTCATGCGGCGTAGTCGCAAATCGATCCCGAAACTAGTTGGAGACGCGAGCGGATCCAGCCCTCAAAAAAGGTTAGGAGTCCCTCGCGATCGATACATTAACTTGCTATAAGTCAATAGACCAAGTGGTCTATTGCGTATAGCAAGTTAATGTCGTCTCCTTTGGTAAAGTTATATGCTCGCACACAATGTGTGTGAACATCAGCCTATTAACCTCAATTAGGGTTGTGGGCATGCCCACCGTGCCCACAACGGTGGATCCGCGCTCAGAGACAAGCAGAAAGATCACGATTGGCGGAAAAGTACCATCTCACTTACCCAACCCGCAAATCTTAGCGTTTTTAACCTTGTCCTTCAAGGCTGGGAGTTGTTCCCTCAACGTTTCTATGGTGTCCTGGTACACCTTGTGTCTTGCGCTCTCCTTCATCAGGTCATCGTCATGGTCCCAAGTGTAGTCAGTCTGGCGCAGTTCATCCTGGACCAACACTATCTGTTTCTCCAGTTCCCCGTTCTGCCAGGCTGCTGTTTCTCTGTGTGGACAAAAGGTTTGAACATATTTTATTTAGGGAGTTAAGTAATACCTACTCCGATGTGATAACGAAAATGGGAGTAGGTAGTCTACTGCTACTTCCCCGGCTATCTTTATCTCTATCTTTCACAACGGGGCTATACTAAGACTGTGGCAGATAATCAGTCCATATCCGTCCTACTGAGTTAAGATTAAGTAGCCTACCCCGTTGAACTAATACAATAATGTACTGCTTGGGACCATTCCGTCCACTAGCGACATCTATAATGTAAGCGATACTATAAATAATATGATCGTTGTTGAAGAGTTAAACAGATAAAGAGGTGGTCGAGAACGTATTAATTTAAACAACAGAGTATTACTTGACGAGATTTAAGTAAACGAAAGGGGGTCGAAGTTATAAACCTTATTGTTTTGTGAAAATCAACAAGAAAAAAATACTCAAACATAGGTATTTAGATCCCGTAATTTGAGCTTAGGAACCAGTTACTCGAGTCTGAGATAGTAGCTAATCATTTATAGATCACAACAAGTAAGTTGGTGAACTGAATGTTCATAGCCTTGACCTATTAGAATAAGGCCAAAATGTAGGTTGATAATGGGTCGCATACACAAGTAGTTAAGAGGTATGTAGGTATAACTTCTATATTTAGATAATTTATTCTTCAGCATTATCTACAATATATGAAGCTATTCGACATAAATAATTTATTACTACACTATTTCCAACGGAATCACAAAAATTAAGTTAAAATTACAAAATAGTTCTGTGTGAACTCTATGCAAGCAATTTTATAACTAAAGTACCACTTCTAATAAGGGTCTACAATTTACTGACCTACAAGTTTTCTCATGTTCCAATTCATTTTTCAAACATTCAATTTCACATTCGTTCATTGTGGCAATTTTTTGGCTACTTTTTGGATCACTTATTGTCGACTGCTGTGCTGTAGTGAACACAGTAATGCCCTTGAGCCATCAATTGATTAAACAAGCGATGGCAACCAACCAGTTAAGGATACAGTCCTCCAAGCAAACTGCACAGTCCTCAAAGCAAAAAGTAAAGCGAATTAGCTAAATGAGCGCCAATTTGCTAAATGTTATTCACTCGAATGAATTGAATCGTTTTTGAGAGAAAATACTCCCAAGTGAAATAATTGAATCTTATGATTATAAATTACCATAAGCTATTTTTAATAAAAAAGCTTTTGTATGCTCCATCATCTCAAAGACACAGTGTTATAATCAGCATCATCATTTTTTACTTCAACGCTAATTAAAGTGTTGAAACGCAAAGTTGTCATCACAAGTCTATGACTTAGAGATGCGAAACGCAAGTGACAAAGTCAATGCATAAATGTCAAAACGTTTAATGTCAAACAAAGTTCTGTTTTTGAATTTGAACCGCACCAAACTTTAACCGAAAACAAAAGCTAATTTTAATAACGCAGTAATTAAATGAACTAAAATGAGTTTATTAAGTACTGTTCTGCAAGAGGCCGACAAAGTGAGTACCCAGGAGTTGAAGAAAAGTCGTGATCAAGTATTGCCCATTTTAAAAGACCTAACTGAACGAGTGCAACTACTAACATGGGCTTTACAACAAAATGTTATCGATACTTACGTTAATTTTATTATAACAAAGAGCTTAGAACAACTAAACTATAACAATCGAAAGGCGAATATAATCTCTGATCATTCAAAATGCATTGAAGACATAAAAGCTTTGCATGAAAGATTCGAAGTGAGTGATGAAGAATTCAGAAGTCATTGTGTAAAATTAAACAATTCGTTTGATATTCTCAAGAATGTATGCATCGTTGTTGAGGGTAAACGTATTTTAGAGAAAGCTAATCATGAATTCTGTAGATATAACTATAGTGATGCTATGCTAGCAGTAAAAAAATTGAAAAACGAACTGAAGAATTTGAGATTCGAAGGAAATATGGCGAAGGCTTTAACGACCATCAATGCACAGGCAGAGAACCAACTGGCCTTGTACATTGCCCAGTTGAGTGTTGAATGGGAAGACATCTTCACATGGTCAGAGAAAAAAGGACTTAAATTCTTAACCTACTCACTGTCTGTTCAACAAAGTGACCCAATCCTCCTTCAGAAAATATTAAAAACTTTATATGCTACTGAGAGAATGCATGCAGAACTTGGTCTGTTCTCAAATTTCTTTATAAATAACCTTCTTCACAATGTTATTAGGCATAACTGTGATATATTCACAGAAGATCACACTGGAGCTATTGTTTTCAACATCAAAATTAATCTGAATGACCCCAAGAAACCTAATTACCAAACAATTGTTAATAATTTGACAGCTATCTTTGAATTTCTTCACTCAACATTGGGCTCGCAATTTGAAAGTGATAACACTTTCATAGAAGTCTTTGCTGAAACAATCCGCCAGAAATTCTTTAACAAAATTATTGAAGACTGCATTAGGATGAACTTACCATCTTGTGACAGCAGCTACCAGAATTATAAGAACATAGTTATTGAATTAGATTCATTCAACAAGTTTCTAATTGACTTAAAATTCGTAAAAGCTGATGAATCACCTTTGAATAAATACATAGATGACACTGAATGCGTTTTGTATAACAAGAAATGTGATAAGTTACTTTCTGATGTCCGTATTCTGCTTAAAGAAAGTCTATCTCAGGGTATTATTACTGTTGGCTCTGAAGCAAATAACGAAAATGATTCCATATTAGATGTTACGGACAACAATGTTGTTTGGGATATAACTAAGCCTCTGTTCCTTCCAAAATGTGTGATATCACAAAACGTGAAAGCTATCATGTCATTGATTGTGGAACATTTGGAGGAGAGTGCAAAATTACCGGAGAAGTACAGTAGACAACTGGTTGGTTACATAAAAGATATAGCTGTTATGTATCAGAGTTTGGTTCCAAAGAAGTTTAAAGTTAATTTGGAGTGTTGTCCTGCTGAAATTGGTAAGGATACTCATTTTTTTATTATTTATTCTTATTTCTCAGTACCAACCTGTGGAGTTTTTTTTTTTATGTGCCTTGTTAGCAGTAGTCTCGCCCATATTCAACTTAGCATCAGCTCTGCCTGCCTCTTTTGGCAATACAGGTGTGCTATTATACAGTATTTAATGTTATACAGGATAGTCTGGTTGGCAATGACAACCTTAAATTTTCTGAAAGTTATCTCTGCTAATCTATTATCATGCCTCCCCCTTAAGACCTAGGCCAAATATTTTTTGTTATTCGAATAGCTCATGACCTAAGGAGGATAAAGAATATGAATTAAACATATAAAAAGAAAAATACCGCGAAAATTCGCGGGTTGAAGGTAGAAAAACATAGGTAAATGACAATCACTAATGTTGATAGTCACTTTTTATAGCTTGTTACATGTCTTGCAAGTTGCAATACTGCCAATAATTTAAATTCCCTAACTCAAATTATAGCAGAAACAGAAGAATACTTTATCATCTGTAAATAATTATATTTCCAGCTCTATTCTTCAACAACTGCTTCTACTTAGCCCATGGTCTACTCGGCCCTCCATGGTGCAACAGTTTACCCAGGTCCCTGGCTGACCAGCTCAGTGTGGTGCTGCTGGAGTGCATCCAAGACCTGAGGGTGTTGGGACTTGAGAAGATATCCCTGTATTTACAGAACCAGAAGAGTAGCATTATGCAGAGTATTGAGGCTAATGGTAAATATTATGCTGTACTTTTGACATTATCTGTAATACGAGTATATAACAGGGTAGGGCTAATTCCACATTGGAGATAAAAATTTGAGTTTCATTGCTAAGTATTCGAATTTAGTTGATTGAGAATCCACAAGTAATTTGATGCATCCAAGTCTGTCACAGCACTGTCTGCTTAACTTGTGACGATATCAGCGAATTGTGAGTGCTAAGTGTATTAAAATAAGTTTCAAAATAATAAATAAATACATTCCGATCCATCCTGTTAGTTAGCGCCGGACGATCTCCTTTAAGACACCTTCGAGAGTTTGAGATAGTGTCCTACCAATTCAAACTTAACAAGAGCAATTATAAATTACAGGAACTGCATGGACCCACGATTCTTACGAGCAATTCGACTGCGCGATCAACAACGCTATTGCCCTAATGAAGGACCTAAAATCCTGCTGGCTCAATGTACTGCCCGCGCGCATGTATGAGATGTCAGTATGTACGTTGGTGCAGACATTGTGCCAGTCAGTGCTGGAGCGAGTACTGGCGGACAGTAAGCCGGTCAGTGAAGAACTGGTGTACATGTTGGCGATGAGAGTGGAAAGTACTGTGGCTGATGTTTTTACACTTTTTGAGGTGAGTTTTTTTCTGAGGTGAAGCTCTGGCCACACTGAGACGAAACCCGCGCGAGATGCTCGATTGTTTGAAATGAAACGACTATACGCGCCACCTTGAACACAACCGATAGAAGTTAGTTGACGCAATCGGTGCGAGCGGATTTCGTCCTGGGGCGGCAGTCTCGACATAGATAGCGATCGGTAAACGACCGAATTCGGTAACTGTTTTTTTTTTTTCTTTTTATTGGGACATAATACAGTTACACGTTACAATTTTAGTGAATAACAAACTAGGGTAGTAGAGGTAAACATGTAACCCACACCAATGTCCGCGGAATAATATTAAGGAGAAATGAAAAATAAAACAAATCCACGCATCTACTGGAGGCGAAATAGGTTAGGAAGAATTCATAAATTATTGTGCAAGCAATTGAATAGCCATTCTTTTAAATTTAGTTTGAGATAGTGAAAATATATCAAGATCGAAAAAGTGTGTGTTATACAATTTCTAAGAGACGACGGAGGGGCGCCCTTGCGCCTGCATTGGTTCTGCACTGTACAGTGTGGAACAGCCGGGGCACGCGCGCCTCTCGCCGTAATACAGTTCTGGGTACAATATAACAAAGTTTATTGGTGATATCAAAGCAGTCAAAGTTGTTATTACATATGCCATGCAGCACCACAGCTATAAGTAGGGAGCGCCTGGATTCCAAGCCCAGGAGTTTATATTGTTTTAGTAGTTGTGCGTACGATAGTTTTAAACGGCGTTTAAATGGCGTCCCTAGACGGTCAAAATTACTTGGCCAGCACGAATAAATCCCGTGCTTCACAAGAAGCACGTCGTGCGTCTACGCCGCCCGGCGGCGGCGCCCCTGCATCCCGCGCGGCCAGCGCGTCCGTTGGTTAGATTACGGTCAATCGTTACATGGCAGCCAAATTATGTTCATCGACAACGATTATGTTTTGAACTTTGCGGTTCAATATCGACTGGTTGACGAATCGACGACCGACATCTAGTTGCACCTAAGCTACCTACTAAATATCGATAATTGCCGTGTGATTGTGGGATTTTATTTAGAATTAAGTAATTAGACGACAATAATTTAAAATAGATAGATAAATAACATAATATAATAGCTGCTTTATTGTACACCCTAATTACACTTACACACACAATTACATAATTATTGTTATTACGTGTTTATTATAAAATTAATTAATTTTAATGCCTATTAATGAACTTCGAGGAGACTGAAGCGAAACGGAATTTTATTCGTTTATTTCATTCAAGTTTAAATGTTTTGATCATTGCTGTTGTATTTAATTAATTTGCCTCGTTCGTTGGTCTAGTCTTCTCGGTAACAGATACCTAACTGCCTCGTTGGTCTGGTGATCGCAAGCACTACTGCTAACCATGAGTTCCTGGGTTCGATTTCCGGGTCGGGCAGTATTATTGGATTTTCCATCTGGAATTACTCAATAGCAGCCCCGAGTCTGCATTTGTGCCCGGTTGATGGCAAAAGGCTTGCCACCTATTACATGGGACTCAATAACTGACGAAATGTGGGTGTGCGATATGTAAACCCTCTGCTGAACTCTTCGGGGAATACAGGCGTGATGTTATAGAAAAAAAAAAGAAAATACGTTCATTTGCGATAGACATGACGCAAAAAATAGAACACAATATAAAAAAAGAAACAAGTTTAGGGAAAATATGCGTCACATCCACGCAAAACGGCCATCGCTCAGCATAATGCTGCGACCCTATGCGAGACAGAGCCCCAGCGCTGGTTTTCAGCGACAGCCGGCGTTGACGTGATGACGTCGACCGGTGCAGCATACACTGAAATATAATTATGATATACAGGGTTACAGAGAAAGTCTTACTGAATATTAAAGGATGTTATTATTCAGGTCATTTCCGATGAATTTCATTCTGAAATAAAATGTCCGAAACTTAACCGTTAAGGAGATATTAAATTTTAAAGATTATTTTTAAAAATCCTTTATTTTTTGGCTTTTAGTCGTTTTCTTTGGGATTAGAGCTCCTAGAGTCGTTTTTTTATGTATCTAGTTAGAGGACATGTCCATTAATAAAAATGATAAACAGAAACTGAACCTACTACTAACAGCTTAAAAAACTGCTCGATAACGGTTAGCATTATGAATTTTCTAATAGTGTTCTTAACTTTAACAGGCTTTTAATAAAAAAAATTGTATGGAACTTATTCTGCAAATAATTTTATAAAGTTCTACGTCTCTAGCTATTCAAAAAGGTATAAAACTTGCTATTAAATAGGCAAAACATTGCCCAAATAACAGTTAAGTTAGGAGAGAGTACATTTTTAGTTTGAGGTAGAAGTAGCTAAAATACGTAAAAAAAAGACAAAAATTTTAGCAATATTTTTATAATTCATGTTCTACATGGCCGCCGCTATTTCTTACACAAAGTCTCATTTTTTTTCTTAAATTACTTTTCACGACAGAAGTTCGTAGGTTCCGCCTCATTTCCTCAGCCGCATCAATAATTTTTTGTCTTAGAATATCGACATTTGCGATCGGTGTCATTTGGTCGTATACTAGGCTTTTCATATGACCCCACACATAAAAATCCATCGGCGTTAAATCGGGGCTCCTCGCCGGCCATGCTATGGGTCCGCCTCTTCCAATCCATTGGTTTGGGTAATTCTCGTCCAACCATGCTCGAACACTTCTTCTGTAGTGCGCAGGGCAGCCATCATGTTGAAAGAACATGTCTCGTCTCAATGCAATAGGCAAGTCTTGCATTAAAGAGGGTAACTCCTCCCTCAAAAAGTTTTCATATGTCTCGCCATTCAAGTAATCGGGCAGGAAGTATGGCCCTATCAAGTTATTTGATATTATACCCATCCACACATTAAGACTGAATCTCCTTTGTGATCCTTTAGGTCTTTTTTTCTTGGGGTTACCTTGCGCTTTGGGAGCCCAATAATGGGTGTTATGATAGTTTGTGATGCCGTCTTTGTCAAATTTCGACTCATCTGTCCACATGATTTTCTTTAAAAAATCCGGATCTTCATTATCGGCATTGAGCATAAATCTGCAGAAGTCTAGTCGTCTCAATGGATCCCCTTCTTCAATTACTTGCACTGGCGTGTAATGGTAAGGGTATTGCCCAGAACTGTGCATTACGAACCAGACTTTCCACTGGGAAATACCAAGCCGTCGAGCGACAACGTTTGTTGACGTGGTTGGGTCGGCTTCAAAGAGACGTCGTATTTCATTATCTTCGTCGTCGTCTTCAAGAACACGAGGTCGTCCCATGTCAGTCCGACGTACTAGCACAGAACCAGTTTCTCGTAGTCTTCGATAAACTCTGTCAAATACGCCAATATTAGGTACTCGGCGAGTAGGATACCTTAGCATGTATTCATTGCGTGCACGCAACGACACTCCTTCGCAAAATCCATAACACATTAGGATGTCAGCATATTCCTCGTTGGTAAATGTTGCCATGTTCACAACACAAATCAAAGTCCAGTTACAAGCCACGTCACACAGTTAGAAGAAGAAACAGTCCAAAAATCCAAGCCAAGTCGCGTTTTTACAAAAAAAAATCGGAGGGCACGGATAACACATCTACCATGGAAGAATCGCATGAGCAGACTAAACAAACACCACGATCCACGATTTGACAATTCAGACATTTAAAATGACATAAATACCTGTCACCGCACGTCTCCCGGGCACAAACAATGTCTACCCAAACCTTTTTTCATTGTTTAAAAGTGCCAGGTAGTAAGCCGGATTCTTTTGTATCGAAATTCTGTTATGTTGTACTACCAGATGGGCCTATTCTAATAACATTATTTTAAGATTTTATGAACAAACCTAGTAGATGATATACCTTTTTGAATAGCTAAAGAGACGTAGAACTTTGTAAAGTTATTCGCAGAATAAGTTCCATTTTTTTTTTTTTTTAAAGCCCATCAAAGTTAAGAACACTCTATTAGAAAATTCATAATGCTAACCGTTGTCGAGCAGTTTTTTAAGCTGTTAGTAGTAGGTTCAGTTTCTATTGATCATTTTTATTAATGGACATGTCTTCTAACTAGATACATCAAAAAAACCGACTCTAGGAGCTCTAATCCCAAAGAAAACGACTAAAAGCCAAAAAATAAAGGATTTTTAAAAATAATCTTTGAAATTTAATATCTCCTTATCGGTTAAGTTTCGGACATTTTATTTCAGAATCTAAATCATCAGAAATGACCTGAATAATAACCTCCTTTGATATTCAGTACGACTTTCCCTGTAACCCTGTATAAACAAAATAAATATACAATAATTTATTAATTCTACATGTAGGTATAAATAAAATATAATATTTAAAAGTGGCAACATTCCGGTCAGTCGGCAATCTACTCGTTATGTTATGTAACTTCTCAGTTGTAGCCACAGGTTGTAGCCTGGATTTATTTCAATCAGCACCCTATTTGCGTAACACACGATCAATCATAATCTGTACCCTAATTACGTAACACATTTTCGACTAATCCGTTTCATTTTGACAGTTCAACAACATTCATTGCGTTATTTACGTTGTTGAGCAGATTTTTTTTCGAACTTATGAAGCAATGGATTAGCAATCTGTTTCACAACAATTCAGATTCTGATTGATCGTGTATTACGCAATTAGGGTACTGAATCATTTTGAAGGATATTGCTAATCAATTGCTTCGTATGTTTGAAAAATTTGTCAGCTCAACAACGTAAATATGAATGTTGTTGATTGATCGTGTGATGGGTGCAGATCAGACTGTAAAGCTTTGGTTTCCAAAGAAAGCGGTGAACAGTCACACAATATCGGAAGTCCAAATTCAGAGCGTTGGTGAAAATTACAGATTTTCACGAAGGCCGTTATCGTTATAACGGAACGATTTTCCTAGGAAACCAAAACTTGACCAGTTACACCTATACAAGATGTATCAGAAAGGTGTCGTCAAATTTAAGGGTGTAGTACAGACGATCAACCTGAACAACTTTCTCCATAGCGAAAAAATTATCTACTGTCCCATACAATAGGCTCGCCTCCTATTACATGGGAGTTTTAACATAACTGGCGAAATGTGGGTGTACTATATGTACACGACTGCCTAACCCTTCGAGGATTACAGGCGTGATGTTATGTTTATGTGGTGAACATCAGAATGACTGGCCAAAGTGACCGATCAGCTTTAAAATATTATTAAAATCTAATACCTATTTGCTACTATTTGATACCTTTGTTTAAATAATTGGTACCTAATCAACAACTGAGAAAATGATTTTACAAAATGGGCAGTCATTCTGATGTCAGGATGACTGCCCACATTTAGAATCTCCACGTAAGGGCTAAAAAAATTAAATTCGCCTTTACAAAAATTTAGTACCTATTTGATACCTAAACATATTTGTTCTAGATTTTTAGGGCAAATAATAAAAGATTTTTTTATAGAATGACTGGCCAAAATGACCTATCCGCTTTAAAATATTACTAAAATCTAATACCTATTTGCTACTATTTGATACCTTTGTTTAAATAATTGGTACCTAATTAACAACTGAGAAAATGAATTTACAAAATGGGCAGTCATTCTGATGTCAGGATGACTGCCCACATCTAGAATCTCCACGTAAGGGCTCCAAAATTTAAATTCGCCTTTACAAAAATTTAGTACCTATTTAATACCTAAACATATATTTTTTCTAGATTTTTAGGACAAATAATAAAGATTTTTTTTAAATATGACTAAAATCTAATACCTATTTGCTACTATTTTATAGAATTGTATAATATTTTATTTAATAAAATTGGAAAAAAATCACTTGACTTTCTGTATTATTTAACATAGTAAAAAAAAAAACGAATAAACTCTTTATTCTTTACCCTAAAAATCTCGAAAAAATATATTATGTTTAGGTATCAAATATGTACAAAATTTTTGTAAAAGCGAATTTAAATTTTGGAGCCCATACGTGGAGATTCTAAATGTGGGCAGTCACCCTGACATCAGAATGACTGCCCATTTTGTAAATTCATTTTCTCAGTTGTTGATTAGGTACCAATTATTTAAACAAAGGTATCAAATAGTAGCAAATAGGTATTAGATTTTAGTAATATTTTAAAGCTGATCGGTCATTTTGGCCAGTCATTCTGATGTTCACGTTTATGTGATGTTACCTATTCGACCCAAATGTATCGGACGGCTGATAATTTTTTCTCCATTACTATGTTGGTCCCATGGAGAAAGTGTTCAGTTACCTGTAAATGGTTTAATTGAAATAAATGCTTTGAGTTTGAATGCCAGCCACAAAGACGCGCCCCACTCCGCGATTACTGAACTGTAAGCTGTACTTTAGTACGGAGTGGAGTGGGGCGCGTGTTTGTGGATGGCACTATCTATACCTACTTAATCCTAAATCTACCATTATTTTCAGGAGCCCATACCATTTGAAACAAAGATCAATATTTGGTCGAAGTTCACGAAACTGCCGCAGTTACTAAAAGCTCAACTGCTAGAGATATCGGACTTATGGAATAAAGACCGGGATCAGTTTAAGAGCTACAGCTGCGAAGAAGTGAGACAGATTGTGAAAATGAGATTCCCTGATGATAAATATAGGCTTAAGACATTAAAGGAAATACAGTGATATATTTTTATTTTAAACATTTTTTTTATTTTGTATCAACATTTTAGCAGCATAAAAACATCTAGTAAAGCTCCGTGCAGAGCAAAATACTTTTTGATGACATTCAATAATACACTTTTATTTGAACGACATACAGTGAAAAGTTGTGCGAACGTCGACATAGATATTTAATTATGCACAATTAAAAATATACTATACAAAGGTGGAATTAATGTTTGAGGCATTTTCTACCAGAGACAACATGGCAGGTGCAGCGTAAGGGATAGATAGCTCGAATAATTACTATAAAATACAAGATTAAATACAATCCATACATAAACAGATAACGCAGAACAAAGATATCAAATAGCTCCTTGGGCGCTAAGACACTTATAACCTGTCGACTGTCTCTTGTTCTATCCTAATTTTGTCAGTGAAAACTTGTAATCGGCCTTCTTTCACTATTAAGTATTCACGTATTATGCATAAACCTAGCTGTAAATTTACTTAAAAAAAAAAAAAGGTTTATTTTCGGTGCCATAAAAAAGTCCTTTGCTCTGAGCCCTTTCGTCAAGATTGGAGAAATTTCTTGTGTTATCTGCTGGCAAATAAGAAGGTGGCCCAACTGATGGTAAGTGGCCAGCGCCACCTACGGCCATTAGCAATACCAATGCTATCGCTAGTGTTGCCATTACTTGCGATTATCGAGACAAAGTTCAAATCTCATGACCGGCGCGGCGTGGCCATACCCTTCTAGAACGCACCAATGCTGCATGGCAGCAAAAAACCAAAATATTTTTTAACATACCTAACTTCGCGTGATATATAGCAGACCCCAAAGTCGTCTTGAAGGTTTCATAACACCAAAAAGTACATTTTATTCCTCTACTTTACCGCATATTACCTACTGAGTACTTACGATTAAGACCAGGCACTCCAAAGACAATTTCCACGCAAACTCCGCCCGCATGCACCCAATTACTCCACTATGTGCTAAACGCTAATACATCAGTAATAAAGTTGAATATCGCGTGCGCTCTTTGGTCGTGTTCGAGTCGAGCACGGAACTAAATTTCGCAAGTCTCAATTCTTATTTCGTTTATAATAAGTAAGATTAAGTAATAATTAATCTAGAAAAAAAAAACTTATATCTGGATAGTAAACTATATTTTCTTACTGTCAATAATTATTTTAGACATAAAAGTCGAGTTATCTTGTTTTTGTTTCAAATAATCTTAAAAAAAAAACATGATTTTCGAATAAAAAATTAATCGGGTGAAAATGATCCAATTATGTAACTTTCTTACATACGGAAAGAAAAAGATCCAATAAATCACAAAACTAAAGTTCAATTTGGATTGTATGCGTAACTTTTTCAGAATATTAAAATTAACATACAATTTATGGAGCCTCTTCTACTAACTTTAATTTATATGGCTATAGGCTCGCTGCCTATTTATTACATGGGGCTTAATAAACATAACTGGCGAAATGTGGGTGTACCTATTAATTCAAAAGTCATTTATTCAAATTAGGCTGAGAATCAGCGCTTTTCGAACGTCAAAATTACAATAGTCCCCAAAAAACGCCCGCACCTTCACCACTGCCTAGTGCTTTAGCTGGGAAGAAGTGGCGCAACAAACTCCCAAGCAGCACAGCTGTCTGTTTAGTGAGAAAAAAAAACTTGATTCTATACAACAGTATGCAAAATAATTTACATAAAATATTAAATAAAATTATTTGCCATAATGACAGCTAAAACACGCCAACATACCAACAAAAACATCGAAATCTATACTCAAGCGAAAATAAAAACTAAAAACGTAAACAGATTGATTATTTTTATAGGTGCACCTCTGTCTAACCCTTCGGGGAATACAGGCGTGATGTTACGTTATGTTATGTTAGTGAAATTAAATTTCATTTATTTTTAATTATTAGTACACAACAGTTATATTGTATGTATTAAAAGGTAGGAATTGTGTTAACCCTGTATTACGTAGGTATCTACTTGTATTTATTACAGACAACGTGTGAACATAGATCATAAATTCATAAAGCATGATTAATACCGCTTATGTTCTAGTGATTACCTGGACTTTGTTTACGAAATGCGTCATTAATTCAGCTCGTAAACCACTACTGAATATTAAGACCAATGGCCGGTAGCGGTCACTAAATAACAATTAATCACCACGTTTGATAGACGGATTGGTGATCGCAGGATATAAGAACAGGAAGAACACGAACCCTTTCGAGGCATACCGGACTGTTTATTTGTTATCTACTTATATTCACATTATGTTTACCTAGGCTACATAAGTACCGGTAAACCGGGGTTACTTTGAATCGCGGGGTAACTTTGATAGAAACTTCCATTTCATATAAAATCGTGAATTACTTAAAACGAAACGCAATTAGGTAGTTTTTTTTCTGAGTTATGAACACTGAACAACTGTTTAATCCTTTCCTGAGGACACGCTGGGAATCCACCAATCATTTTAATTGAAAAAGGTAATATATTGTCATTCAAACAATCAAATCAATTGTTAGATCAAAGTTACCCCATGCGACAATATTTATTTTTCTAGTTGATAGATTTTTATTTTTTAAATTGTATTGGCATTATAATTGGGTAATTATATTTAAATTGTATTGGCATTGTAATTGGGTTTATTTAATTGCGTAATCACTTTGCAATTACGCAATAATTACTTTGTAATTACGCAATAAAATAAGGGGTATCAAAGTAACCCCATCCTACGTATAACTTTGATCAGGCAGTTTAATTTTTTTTTCTCAAAATCAAGCCAATTTTGTTCACTTATTATTACAGGAATCGAGAGTACCGTAAAACGCTGTAACATTGCCTCGCATACCCAACTTTGCCAATTATATGAATTTACCAATATCTTTTTAAATATTGGTTGTAGCAACTTCAAATTGTTGGTAGTTATTTAAATCATTACCTGGCAACACGAAAAACCCGCCGCCATGTTTGTTTCCTTTAAAACCACATGACAGCGAGTTGTCAAACGCAACGAGTGATAGCCGGCTTCGAAGCTACGCGACAAACTTTTTCGGTAAGTCCATAAATATTTACAATTTCGACAAAGTTTCGATATGTATATGTTACTTGTAAGTTATCCTATAATTCTGAATTAATTTTGAACGTTTATTGTGACAAATAAAAAAGTTATAAATATTTCGGCAAAGTTGTCACAATCATTTTAGGTCGTTTTACTCCATAGTGTATGCGACAACCCTAAGCAATATCAAATAAAGTATGAAACTAACAGCAAAGTCGAACACAACATTGCCTAGCATTGTCTCTAGTGGTATAAGCAAAAAGTGACTGTTTTGCAATTCTTATCCCTATGTCCCATTAATAAGGGTTAACTTCAAGTGCAGGAATGATGTACTTAAGTTGTTTAGAGTGTCAAAATTGAAGCAGGCAATATTACAGTTTTGTGGCCCAACTTTGCCTGGTAATTAAGACTGTTATATTTCGAAAATGAAACAGAGTAATCATAGTTCTAAGTACACTGCCAATGACCATTAATATAAGCTTTATCCCCAACCTGACAAGGGTGAAAATTGATTGTAATTTTTCGAAATATGTCAATGTTTCTATAAAACTACGGCAAAGTTGCAGCAGTTTACGGTAATAAAAAAACCGATCACTAGATTTATTTAGTATTTTTTTACACCCACAAGATATGAACCTTCAAAGTTTAATATTGATCAAAGTAACCCCGGTCTACGGTACTGTTATTTTTAAAATTTCCTGATCCAGATTTCCATGATGAATATCTTTGAGCTGTCAAAGAAGACCTATGAGCTGTCAAAGAAGACAAAAGCAGAAGTGGAAACCGCTTTCTTAGACGCGATTTAAACGGAAGGGATGGAGTAGCCTATTCTAGTAGAGGTATGTACGAAATGCGTGTCTGAAATAAATTAATAACCTACGTGGAAAATACGAGAAACGGTAGAAACACCACCTGAACCAATAATTGCGTGTTTTATTTACATGGTTGCATAAAGTCTTACAGTTTTACTTTTGGTGCGTGAGTGAGGCAGAACGGAAGCAGGAAAGTGCATATAACAGATATTTCAGCTCGCAACTATTCACTGTTGGATAACGGATTTGGCGCGAAAACATCATAATTTTAAATCTTGGACACGCTACTACTTCACAGCTAAAGGTGTAGGAACTCAGACGCATGCGCAATTAATAGACGCAAATATGACAGTATAGTAATTTAGATAATTACTAAGAAATTCTTGACCGTTTTGGTTATACCCGTAATTCAGCTACTTACCTATTTAAGATTTGATTTATTGGTGTATTACGTGTGAATGTGATTTTATTAAGGATCAATTGAAAACGTAGATAGTACTTAATTGATTTTTAAATTAATGACTGTTGACTTAGGTATTGTGTAAAAATAATTGGGATGTCCCTAGGCCCCATTTGCAGACTAGGAAAAGCCCTACCTATCCTTCTCCGCATAGGATACTTTGATAAAAGTGGACGAAGCGACCTCTTAGGCACTATAAAATTCAAAACAATTTTATTATTACATTCGAAAAGATTTTAAACGAATGCTCGCCTGTAATGATATAATTAAGGCGTTTAAATAAAATATTTTTATTGTTAAAGGTTGGAACTTATCTTAAACCTCATGCCTTTAACCTCAACTTTTTTTTTTGGGTTGGAAATCATCAAATGACTCCTCCCGCTCTGGGTGGAGCGGGAGGGCGTGTCAGACTTAGGTACTGACTAAAACCCACCCGTGTCCCTTCTGTTGCCTGTGCAATGCCAGGGGGCCACGGTATCCCTTTCGGACTTTCGCGCAACTCATGCATCTACCTAAGGTACGACAAATTCAGTTGTTTAACGCACTAAAAGACACTGAACGAGACACAATAGAAGTTTTTTTATAACACCTAAGGGTGTTTACTGTCCCTCAAAGTGTTAACAATCATCATAATTCATCATAAACCTGCTACTAAAATAAAAACTTCAGTTTTCTGTGACTATCATTCTATCTATCAAGGATTACAAAGCGTTAGCAAAAAATGGAAGGTGTGCCATTATCTGCGGAGATCTTAATCCTAGTAGGTTACTTGTTTCGCTTGTTTGAATAAGCACTTATGCTGCTACGAATCATTGCGCACTGGCACATCTAAAATATTTTTCCTATTATGGTTCTGCACTTAAGGGACACCAATGGTATTGGCTTTGGCAGAGAAAGTAATCGTCCTGGAGCTCAGCCACCCATTACGCGAATGCTATATAAGTGAGTGGCGCTTCCTCAGACCTATCATTACGTTCATGTCTGCATCGGCCGCAGGCACCGCAATATGCAACACTTATCGGTAGGTGGAAATCAATTAAAAAATAACGTTATTTATAGTAACGCAAGAATTATAAACGTAAAAAATTTGCTAAACGTTTTCTAGAAAATAAACGCGGGGTTTTTACGTAATTTCGGCAGCAGTAACAAAACGTTTCAAATATGGCGCGACGCATTTTGGCGGGAAAACAGTGATGTGTTGTGATGGTTGTGAAGAAAATGTTTCGTTTCGCAAAAGAGCAAGTGAAGTGTTATTTGTAATTAGTGTAAATTGTGTTTATTGTGATTGAATGTGTCTTGGAGTGTGGTAAAGTAGGTACTGACATTTAGTAAAATTGTTTAAAAAATACTTACTAAGTGTGAACAAGGAATAAGGTGTAAAAGAAATATCTCTGATTATTTATTTGTAAATTAGCAATTATTTTGCAAAAAAAAAAGTTTTGTTTCAATGTCCACTGAATGATTGGTGGTGAACGGTGTCCTAAATTTTTTGAGAAATAATTTATACCTATTGAAATGCTTTAAAAATTCAAGATTGAAAAATTAAATGAGTATTTACAATAAACGAGTTTAGAATTTAATTTTAAGATGCGTCTAATTTCAGCATTGATTCAACCAACTATCACTATTAACCCCAATTTAGGTATAGCACTTTATACCTTTGGCTTGACTTTACTTTATCTATCTATATAAAAATTAATTGCCGTGCATTAGTCTCCCAAAACTCGAAAATGGCTCGACCGATTTGATTTTTAATTTTTTGTTTTGTTAGCTTCATTAGATACTGGGGTGGTTAAATTTTTTTTTGGAAAAACAAAAATTAGGAAAAACCCAAAGAAAAAACCTCGAAAAAAATCTTAATTTTGTCTCACGTGGTACGAAGTTCACTGGGCTATCTAGTATTTTAATATATCCAACCGAAAAAATATAGAAGACACAGTTTGTCATCGTCGTATCACAATATTTTTGTCATGGCTTTATACATTTTGTAAGGAAATCTACGTTTATGTAAGTATGATGATCTAAGAACATTCCATTATCTGTAAACAAAAAACACTTTTTCGTTCCCCATCAGGAAGAGTATCTAGGCCATTAATTACAGCCGCGTTCAATAGAACAACATAAGAAAACATCTAATGAATGCGGCATGCGAAGCCAAGTCAAGAGGCCCATGGGCGGTATAAAAACTCTGACACCAGGTTAGTAACCAACTAACCATACGAAAAAGAAAACATAATGACTAGTAAATATGTTTTCTTATTTGTTCGTAAACATATACCTAATATGGTACCTATCGTCACCTAAAATGGTAGAATACGGAAAGATGAATCGCGTGTCAACTAAGCGCACGCACCGGCGACGTCGATTGTAAAAACTGATTAAAAAGTATACAAAGCAGGGAGATATTTGCAGTAAACATGCCTTATTGAATTTTCTTTTTGCACTTGTCAATTTCTTATCATCGACATGAGCTGAATTTAAAAGACGTTGATGGATTAGCTTTGCTTGACTCTATTATTCTCGAATTGTAAACATGCAAGGAATAAGTAAGCGCCAAACTATTGTTTTTAATGTAAGTACCTAAATAAATTCATGACACGCGGACTGTACCTCATTTTTCAATACAGTGCCATTTTTCCAACCTTAGATTCCCATAACTAAGAAAAGGGCACATATCAACAAGAGAAAGCTGAAATTTTGACTGATAAGTAGTATTTTCTTTTCAGACGGCATTCCTGATCATTTCGTTAGTGATCGTCGTCAATCAAGGAAGTGGCGTGACGGCACAAGATGACAACATAGACGAGCCACTCGCTATAGAGTCGAAGAACAGAGCTGTTACTATAATACATGACCCAAAGTACGTAGCGCAACCAAAACCTAACAACCAATCACTGACGAGACCCGACTTGCCTACTCACAAACCTGAACAAAGACCGCCAAGTAAACCGCCCAACATTCCTGATAAACTATTGAAACAAAATTACAAAGTCGATGTTCCTCGACCTCACCGCGGGCTGATACAAAAACTACCGCCGCCACGCCTCTATCCTAAACAACCTGCGAAGCTGCATCATTCACCAAACTCTATTTACAAGTTTCCTAGAGTGATCCCGCTACCTCCGCACCATAGGACATATTACTACAAGACTAGCCGACCATTAGTGTATGCCGCGTCAACTGGCAGACCACTAGTTGCAAAGAGCCCTAAGTTCAGCTTGCCCGTCCAAGTGATCAATGGCATCCGATCCGACTTTGTCAGACCGCCGAAAATTAATACGACGAATAATAATACGACGTCAACAACGACCACGTCCAGTACTACCACCGAAGCTACCACCACGACTACCCAAAAAGTCCTGCGGACGAAAAGAATATGGCCCAAACGTGAACTTAACAAAGCGAACCCGATTTTATTTATACACAACACGACATTGACAAAAGGCAACACGACATTGACTAAAGACAACTCAACAAAAACTAACACCACTGACGAACCTGATCGTGACACCTCAGAGACCATCACCCACCGAACTAGATTCGCGTACAGAAACACAACGACTGTGAGGACTACTACGCCACTCACGCCATCAACGCCGCGCGTCTACCGCCCGGTCACCAGAAAGCTTAAAGTCAAAACTACTACGCATCTACCACCAATCAATTTCACTCAAATCGAACCTAACGACTGGGTGCCGATTTTGCCCTCACATTATCCTAAATTCAAGAAGCCCCCGCCGACACCAATCACTAAACGATCGGACTTATTCACTGCCGATCCCGCCGCGCCTCAAAGTAAGCAAATGATGTACTTACAATCTTTTGGGCTTGTCCCAGTGCCGAGTTCTCAAAATCCATTACATATTATGGGCAGAAAAAAAATGGTTTTCTTTAAACGAAAACGACAATTGAACCCGTATTATTCTGGTTACAGTGGGAAGCGGGGACGCTCGCCGATGCACTACATGTACGGGGACCTAGAGAGTGACGGCAGCCACAGTCACCCACGAGTCGTCACCAAAATCAAACACCACCATCACCACCACCACCACAGATACATTAAAACTGTTGAGAAACCTGTCAAGGTACCATACAAAGTCGAGGTTCCTAAGCCATACCCGGTCCAAGTGGAGAAGAGAGTTCCAGTACCAGTGGAGAAGATCAAAGTGGTGGAGAAACCGGTACCGTACCCGGTTACCGTTGAGAAAAAGGTTCCTTATCCAATAGGGATCAAAATACCACACCCTGTGCCTGTAAAAGTGGTCGAAAAGCAGTACGTACCAAAACCGTATCCTGTAATTCACCAGGTTCCAGTAGTGAAACACGTGCAAGTGAAAGTGCCTTATCCAGTGGAGAAGAAGGTGCCGTATCCAGTGGAAGTGAAAGTGCCGGTACCAGTGGACAGACCCGTCCCGGTGCCCGTCCACGTGGAGAAGAGAGTACCTTACCCAGTGCCTGTAAAAGTGCTCGTTCCACAACCGTACCCAGTCGAAACGAAAGTGCCTTATCCAGTCCAAGTTAAAGTGAAAGAGCCAGTCGAAGTAATAAAACACGTTCCGATAAGGGTGCCGTATCCCCAACCGTATGCCGTTAAAGTACCGCATCCGGTTCCGGTACCCTACGAGAAAAGAGTGCCTTATCCAGTCGAAGTGGAGAAAAAAGTGCCGGTGCCAGTCGAAGTGCTTGTTCCACAGAGAGTAGAAGTGGAAAAACGAGTGCCCGTTTACGTTCCGAAACCGTACCCGGTTGAAAAGAAGGTTCCCTATCCGGTCAGGGTTCCGTACCCTGTTAAAGTCAAGGTGCCTGTTAGAGTACCGGTAAAGGTGCCTGTAGAAGTGCCGGTGTACTTTCATCACCCGTTCCAAGTCTATACTGATGATCAGTATAGCTCTCAGTACAGGGGAGATTCTGTGACTCAGGGCACACCTGTAATTTCGAGTACACCGCATCACACGGTTACAGTGCACGGGAACACGGGCTTCAATGGCTTCCAGTCTCGTTCTGACAAAGAGGAAACAACGACATCGACCATACCAGCTAGTTAATTAACGAACTTTTATAGAATATTCAACGATCTCGCGCACTAGACGCCCACGACTCCGGCCAGTCGTGGTCCGTGGCCCGGTCTGCGGCGAGTTGGTTGCTACGACTTGCGATTAAGTGCGCGATTCGTATCGGTTTTTAAAGTTTACTTGGTCGCTGCGACCACTGGTCGTGGCCGTCTAGTGCGCGAGATCCCTTAAAGCACAGTGGAAAGTACTCGACCCACTAGATTATTGTACTTACCTTGTTATTGATAAGTTATTGTGGTGTGTGTGAAATGATAATATAAGTTGGTTATGAGTAAATGAATGGTGCTGTGATATTTAACGTGTTGTCATTTTATAAGTAGGACACTTTAAATTTGATTTACTGGGCAGACTAGCTAGAGTTAACTCAAATTCCTTTCGGAAATGAGTGTGACAATGGACTAATTATTTTGGCTAAACGGCCGCTGGCTGGGGAAGCTAATATCAGTGCAGAAGAAAACAAAATTTTGTTTTCAGTAGCGTTCTTTGATTTTTGCTATTAACAGTAGATCGATCAAGTTCAATGGTAACGCTGGGCGGTGCACTGCAGAGCTAGCGCAAAATTACATGCTGCTATATGTCACTCACCTTCGCAACGAACCGTTTATGACTTCATTAATGCACGCACGTGAATGTGATGCGATTTCACGATAAATTGAAAAATGTAAGTACAAGAATTTCGTAGAAAATCATCGGATTTACTGACTGATTTACTCGAGTAGGTATTTCACCCAAGCAGTTGTGGTCAGACAAAATGAGCTTACACTTGAAAACATCAATATCAGATCAAACGATCCGTTTTGGAAAAGAAAACCGGCCATTTAACAAATCATGCATTTGAACGTAGGTACTAGACTAACAGATTTCGACCACATTTATTCGTCCACCCTGTTTCCTCCTCGGTCATCACTCCGAACTGCAAATTAATTCAAAAAAGTTGGTGAAAGATTGGTCGTAGGTATATGACCATTACAAAAGCCGGCTAGGTCCACAACACGACACGACAGTCTTCCACCAAACGGTATAAACTCCTTACTAAAACAGCGATTTCATTAACAAAGCCTTACAAATCAAACAATTAAAACACCGCTAATAGACGAAGATTACGTGCGGAATAGGAAGTTTTGATCGAAAGTGAAGTCACAGTTGAGCTGGCGCGCGAAAACATAAGCGTCACACTCATATGGTTCATTCATTCCGACGTAATACGTTTTAACCACTTGAAGCAAAAAACCAACGTCAATCTTAGTTACCTATATAGACAGCTTACTTACGAGTAATCCGCGTAGACTAGACTGGAGTTTAAATAGGTAATGGTAAAGTTCATGTTTGTTAACTAATGTCCAATTTCCTTGACGATCTAATGCAGTTGTTATGACTTTATGAGTGCGTTATAGAGCTTTTTCACTTTAGGCAGGGGATTGGGCCCCCTGGCATTGCACAGGCAACAGAAGGAACACGGGTGGGTTTTAGTCAGTAAGAGTCTGACACGCTCTTCCGCTCCACCCAGAGCGGGAGACATCATTTGATAATTTCCAATCCAAAAAAAAAAAAAAAGGCAGGGGATTGGGCACTATCAATCACTACAGGCAGGCGCTATACCGAAATTATCGGTCGGCAAGGAGATAATTAGCGGGACTGAATGCCCAGCTAGAACCAAACTTAACTTTCGGAAATCATAGGCGAAAAGCAATGTTAGTTGCTAATCTGACTTATGCTCCAAATATTTCTGCTACCTACAGGGGCTAGTGTGTAGCTTACATACAGGGATGTTGCTACCGCCGTTTCAGCCGTATCAATGATACGGGGCCCCCACCTGTGTAAACAAAAATTCGTAAAATATTATCCAAAGCCTCAAATTCTTATTGATAAGAAGTCCGTAATTAATTAATAGGTACCTAGTGAAAATATGAAAATTACTTACTTTGTTTATGACTTACAAAGGCGCGGTCCAATTCTCTTGTTTTCATTTAGTACCTAAAATCACACAGAAAATCCTATCTGAGTCAGGATACTCCAATTTTGTAGCTCTCTTCGCTCGGTCTTGCATTATCTTGGCCACAATAATTGCTTAAAACCTCCAGACTCGGGAGGCTTTAGAGCTACGCCGCAGTCGTGTAAAAACAACGTATGTGATACATACAGGTGTTTAGGATTACCTACCTACGCTACTGCTTACATAGATGGAAACCGTAGTTACGAGCAGCTAAGTCTCACCATATTCATGTACAGACGCCAGCACATCAACCTACTACAATCTGTCAAATTTCTTTAATAGATTTTCAACTTTATCACTAAAGTATAAGGTTCAAAGTTGATTGGGAAATTTGACAGTTTCGGGTAGGTTGACCTGCTGGCGTCTGTAAATATACATAATCAGTATTTTAATGTTCCCACTGCCGGGACACAGGCCTCCTCTCTTCGAGAGGGAGTGGGCCGTAATCTACCACGCAGGCCCGGTGCGGGTTGGTAGATGTCACAGAACAGATAAAAGAGGTAAGAGAGACCTCTTTTATCTGTTCTGTGGTAGATGTCACATGTTTTCGAATTGTTTGTTTCCTCACGATTATATAGATATTAAAAAGTACTCTGTGCTCACGATGTTTTCCTTCGCCGTTTTGAGAGCAGTGGTGAATGTGGTGATGAAATTATTTACACAAAGTATAACGCCTGCCTGGGTTCGAACCCACGTCCTACAACTCGTAATTCGGGGCCGTTAACATTGCTCATATTCATGTACCAAGTGCAAAATAAAAACTCGGCACCATTTTTATTACAAAGTAAATCCAATGGAAACGTTGCTCGCCGTGACTTTGTCGCTTCCTGATACGTATTGTATCTTTAATGTATGCCACGGCATACATCGCGTGTAGGTGAACGTCTTTCGGAAGTATCGAACTAAGTAAAATGGAACAACAGAAGTAGCAATTACATTTGCGTAGAATTAATAATTTTTAGTTAAAACATGCAGATGGCGTGTTTACATAAGGTTCGTGTTTGGCTGACCGATTGGTTCTTCTTTTCGCGGGTCGATTCCCGCCCGGAACATAAATTTGCGTGGCCGACTTATTGGATAGATGTTCCGGGTCTAGCTGTTTGTGTATTGTAAGATTTTTCGTAGACGCAAGACGCATGCAAAAATTTCATTGTGAGAGCTGTGAAATGTAACGTTTAAAAAAAAAAAGTGTAATGTTCACTCATCCTCTATAAAAAAAAGGGAGGATCCTCCGACCAGACAGGTGTCGTGTCTGGCGGGCAACTGCCAAATCATTTTTTTTTTTTTGACTAGGGCATCTCGCAGTTGACCTTTGAATGTGGTCGTAGCTGCTTAACCGGACATTCCTGTGGCTGCCTTAAGCTACTAAACTCATGGAGGCTTTGAGCCAGCCAGGGATATAAACTAATATAATTAATATTAGGCGAACGCTCACTATAAGGGCACCCCCTGTGGGGTACGAACCTCGGCTTAGGGCGTCGCTGGGGGGAGGACATCAAGATGGGACAGGCTGGATCAAAGTTATATTATTATTATTAACAATCGGGGAATTTAAAGCTACAGGCTCAGCATCGACGCGGGCTGGAGCATCAACGAGCAAGGGTCGGGGGGAGTATTATTTACTAGGGAGGATCGCAATCGCGGAGGACCTCGGCGGCGAAGCCGGAATGCGGGTCGTCGTTTTTGTTTGTAAACTGTACTGGTGGCCCTACTGCTCTCCTGGAGGAGGGTTATTGGGTCATCTGGGTCGGTGAGAACATGCCTCGGACGGCGGACTGTATTGATACTAGAGGGGACATATCTGGCTGCCTCGACAACCAGAGGGTTGCGATGAACGGTGGCTTTATCGAAGAAACGCTTTGAATTGCGTTTGAGAAATTGGGTTATTAGTGGGGATTTTTGGGTCGAGATGGAGGCTCTCGTTCCTAACATATCAGGGGGCTCCCGTTGCCATTCGAAGGAAACTGTTTTGGAGGGTCTGTGATGCGTAGTTCGCGTGTGGCGATGTAGATGCCGCCACAGGTACAATACGCGCCACGAAAGATGAGACTTGACTGCTCTTTCCGCCGCCCCTATGGCGCTCAGACCTCATAACTCTAAAGAGACCTATAAAACGTCTACTACGCAAGTCAAACCACGTGGTGTGTCAATTCTCATCTTTAGGGGCACGTATTCTAATTGGCTGAATGATTAAGCAGTTTATGCGCGCTTGACAATTTGTTGTCACATTGATTTTGCGATCATTTTCGTTCGAGAAATAGGCCCCTAATGATTCAAAAAGAGAATTTTCAAAACAAAAAAAATAAAAAAAAATAATATTATTAACATTTTATTAATTAAAAAAAAATTAAAATAATATTATTAACATTTTATTTAAAAATGTATACATTATGTAAACATATTGCATTGTAACTTTTATATAGATAGGGCAATAAATGCATTTTGCAATTTTGTAGACGCATCTAAAGTTCCAATCTGATTTTCTTATTGTTTAACTAAACATTATTACTTACATATATTATTTGACTTTAATAAATTTCCATTCTAATTCATAAACTCCAACGGAGGTTTGGTTTTTCTCATCATAATCCACCCATTCTTTTTCAGTCAAGTCTACATCTTCAAATGTTTTTCCTGTAACATAAAAATTATTTATTTTAATATTATGTTTCTTTTGTAAACAGTAACTGTGCGTTTGCATTGGCGATACATCACAACAAAACTATTCCTATCAAATATTGTATGGAACTTTGACAGAAACTAAAGATTTCAATATGTTTTGTTGTGAATATTTGGCAGTGCAAATGCACAGTACGAACTTCAAATTATCCAGATAATAACAATCTACTTAACAGATAAATTAAATAGAACAGAATTTGTATGAAAGTATCTGCCAGAATAGTTTATAAGGTCTTGTCCACAGGATTCCAGGCTTGATGATCCTAGTGGCCTTTTGTGATTTTTTGTTTGAATAAGAGTAATTCATCTTAATAGTTTACCATTGTCTTCAGCGACTGCTATCCATCCAGATTTAGGTTCAAAATCAACCGGCTCCACTCCCCGACAATCAAATATGACTAATGTTTTGAACTTGCCCTCGTCATCACTGGTAAACTGACCTGGAATATTGAGTAAAATAAAATGGAATAATTACAAATAATTATTTTAAATAAACTCTAGTATTGATTGGATGGGAAAATAGACATAATTACCACCATCATTGGTCTTCGCTTGCAGATTATTGATAGCAGTATGTGTTCTGATGTGAACTAGCCTATTATAAATAGAACACCACTAACGCTGTGGTTGGCGAGGCCACCAACTGTGCCCAACTCATATAACATAATAAAATATTTTCATTTTGTCCTCAACTCGAAAATAAGAATAAATAGAACTATTATAAAAATACTATACATAATTATTTACCATGGTATTTAAGCTAACCCAACTCCATAATTATTAATGATTAATCAGCCAATTTGTTTCGGATTTTTGACAAAATTTAAATCTTGTTAATTTGGCAAAGAATGCAAAATTCGGTTTCAAAAATTATTACAGGGTTTGTCTATCCATCCTTCTGAGTAACGTCGTAACTTAACACTGGGCAAAAGTAATAACTTTTATTATGAAAGTGTGATTGCAGACAGCACAGTGCCTCCTGAAAAGGCTATGCTAAATGGCAAATTGCTTGAACCTACCATTGCTGCCTTCAATAATATCCATGCTGTTCTCTCTGGAACACAGTTTGCATTTTATCAGCAAGTTGGTTTCCGACCTATTGTGTTTCTGCGGTATTTTCTCTGCTTCAGTAAGGTCGTGAAACTTCTCAGTCACTTCGCCGCAACTTCCACACTTCAGTTTTAAGAACCATTGATAGTATGGATGGTTTGTATATAATTTTTCGATGCATTCTAAGGTTGCTTTGATCTGGAGAGCGATTTTAACCATCTTGCAATGTTATTTATTATTTGTATTTTTATGAATAAAATTAAGATTATCAACAACGGAACCTACAATAATAAAATCGACGTCAAAATCAAACGTCAATGTCAACGTCAAAATGTCATTCATCCAAAGTTGGAGATTGGCGTGTTGCAATCTGAAATAGGGATATAGGTAGGAGTCTTTTTGCTAGAATTAAAATATTGTTAAAAGTTCGCGAATGAACATCGTTGCAGTACGGGTGTGTTATCATTGGCGGATACACGACGTTTCGGGAAAGGGATATTCTGGGAAAAGGACGTTTCGGGAAAGGGACATACTGGAACAAAGACGTCTCGGGAAAGGGACATTCTGAGCCTGAACGAACTTTTCGATTCAATTCAGGTGCACTTTTACACAGCATACTCATAGTTAGGTATCAGGAAACAAATATATTCTTTACAACAGGTAAATTTGTACTTCTCAGTTAATATACATAGATCTATCAAGCATGCACAAACATAGGATCACTAGCAAGCAACCCACGTCGTAACCACGTAAACTTAGATTTTTACACTCTTGGGTTGAATTTCTAAAAACGCTGAACACGCAGTTTTATAAATTCATGCTAAAATCTTTATTTTTTGTTTACTTGTGATTTTAACCCTAGCTCTGAAACTTGTCAAAATGAAGGATTTCATTTGGTGGGGGCGCCCACAAAATAAAATCCTGGATCGGCCCCTGTGTATTATGTAGATGTTAGCGAGGCCGAGGGCATCAAGGCTTTGACCCTTATTTCCGTATTCTGGTCTCATGATTGCGGCACCTGTGACTCCAACCCATTTGCTTCTGCGAAACACTAAGTATAGGTTGTCCACTCTGAAATGAAGCGCCCCACTACCGCATTCATAAACCGTAATGCTTATTTCTACGGGTAATGCGGTAGAGCGGCGCGTCATTTCAGTGAAGATAAAAAAAAAAACAACTGTATGTATTCATAATTTATTTCTCACGTAAGAATAGAATCTTGGATACTATAATAATATTATATATTTGCGTAATACAGCACGAATGGCTTAACATGCCAAGCTACAGATTAGCTAAACCACCCTCAATCATTCTATACAAAATCTATTACAATCACATTCCGGAGCACTATTGCCACTTGATAAAAGACTGGACCAAGTTAGCGCCAATGATATACGGTTTCTATCTTACCTCGATAGTAGGTATCAAACATTTGATCCAACCACCAAACGCATTTTCACGAATCTTTGCTTCCGACAAACGCGCAATTACCAATATTGGCACATCGAACTTCAGAAAGAGATTCACACACATATGAGTGTGACAGAGACGACAAAAAGAACTGCTTTGTAGAACACAACGCATTTTTTTTTCTTTAACCCGATGTGCCATTATTCCGCCGGGAACGTAAGTATATATGTGATGACCATATTCAGTCCATCAGCGGGACATCGGCACGATTTTAATGCCGTTTCCTTGATTGTCGGTGTGAAGGGTCAGACCCATTTCTTGTAGAACCTCGTTGTCCACCGGCGCTTGCAGCGACATCTTTGATATTACCTCCTGCAGAACAAGTTGAGGGTTAACTATTGAAATTGGTTAAATTTAGCTTAGGTTTTGGTAAGGGATCGTTCATTAATCACGTGAGGCTCTAAAAGGAGGGGTTTTTTGTTGGGTTTTTTTTTGGGTTCACTTGAAATATTACAAAAAACTGTTTTCTTTGTGTAAACTTGACATACGTGATGGGTAGGTTATCTATATCTAAACACGATAACACAAAAAGAAACAGATTTCCTCAACTAATACTTCAAGTAACAACACAGCCAGCGGACGTCGACCCAAAAAAATAAATCTTATGAACAAAAAAAAACCGACCAATTGGAGTCGGACTCGCGCACGAAGGGTTCCGTACCATTATCTATAAAAATGGCAAAAAAAATATGTCTGTTGTAGTGGGAGCCCCCCTTAAATATTCATTTTATTCTGTTTTTATTTGTTGTTATATTAGCGGCAACAGAAATACATCATCTGTGAAAATTTCAACTGTCTAACTATCACGGTTCATGAGATAGAGCCTGGTGACAGACGGACGGACGAACAGCGAAGTCTTAGTAATAGGGTTCCGTTTTTACCCTTTGGGTACGGAACCCTAAAAATATATTTTTACGCCAGTAGCATACCAAATTGCGGAATGCGGAATATGACGCGAGTCTATTGAATAGAACTACTGTGGTTTCGCTGCTATGGTTTCGCGGCGGAGGTGTGCTACCGGGGTTAGATATCGATACAGTTCGCGTCAAATAACTTTGTCACTCTGAAGTAGACTACAAATGACTGCGCAGTGTAGTCAATCTTAGTTATAAAACAGTAGTGCGCATGCCAGCACGCATGCGCAACCTAACTTCAGAGCGGCAAAGTTATTTGACGCGAACTGTACCATCGAAGAAGTATATCTGTACACCGTAAGGACTATTTCTGCTTGCAGTGCTCGGCCGCTATAGAACCGGGACGGTAACAGATGTGGTCATCGTGTTCACGGGATTTTGTTTTCAAACTGCTTAGATATGAAGTTCTTCGATAGTACCCATGACATGTGCGGATTCAAATTTGATTTGGCCCTGTATAACTGTAACGGTAGCAAAATGATGGCCGCCATGAAAACTACCTACGGCTTTCAACTTCACAGTGTCAAAAAACGCTCTATAAATGGCCGTCATTTTGCAATCATTATATGACGGCACTGGTTTATTAGAAAACACCAATTTGAGGTCGTATTCTCGGCGGCAGCGGGCAGCGGGGCGGCGGCGGCAGCGGCGCGTTTAAATGCAGTTTTAAATGCAGTTCCATAAAATACTGCATTTAAACGCGCCGCTTTCGCAGTCGCCACGCTGCTTTCGAAAAAACGACCTTAATGATTACTATCAGGTTTGCACTATTAAAAATACCGAAACTATCCATTACTTACATCATAATACTCTAATATCAATGTTTACCTGATTCTCCGGGCAGTTCTCGCACAAGTTGCGAACAGCGAAGATGACCCACTGCATTATTACTGTTCACTACATAAGGAATATCATTTATTATGGCAAAATAAATAAATATTAGACTTGTTGTAAGCCAGGACTTTGTTCACATAGGTACAGAACTGGTCAGCTTGTCAGCCAGTCTGTCAGATCGTGGTCTATTTTAATTACATGACCAAGATTTACTGAAATCACGCAAACGGAGCTGCAAGAAATTATATTTGTAAAAGGATACAAGGATTACGAGCATCGATGTTACAGCAATCTAGAAGTACTGGGATCACTTCTAGTTCACGGATCTGTAAAAAATATAATATGTAGATTGTAGGTTTAGAAATTGTTCACAACAATAATGTTTGTTTTGTTTGTTTATTCATGATCAATAAATTAATAAATAAATCAATACAATAAATGTTACAGACAGTTCAACATTGAAAGTGTGTAGGTACTGACCATTCACTCTAACTTGTCCCTTGCCATCATGTGGGCACCATTGCTTTGTCAAGCTTAGGCTGCATTCCGTATTAGAACATAATCGCTCACAGCGCTGACATCGATAATTGGCGTTCCGAGTAAGATATCACGATAATGACAGCTGAGGGCTGTCAACAATTCGGAACGCTCGTAATCGCACTCACAGTACTCGCTCAACGTCAAAACTTGCTTATCATATTTATTAGTGTTTATACCACAAATTTCTTATTCTTCTTTGTTTAGGTAGCGAACGGTAGCCAGAAGCACAATTTCGAAAATTCCACGTTAGTTTATAGGTAGGATGCGAGTCAAAACAAAACAGCACAACTGTCATTTTTGACATCGCCCACGGTGATATTAATAAAAGGCATGGTCGGCGTTATCGCAAGAATCAAGATGGCGCACGTCATGACGTCATCTATGACGATTCAAGACGCAACGTTATCGCGTCCACGTTAATACGGTACGACTGTTAGCACGCTCAAATCGATTACATCGTAACTCGGAATGCAGGGTTAGTTTCAATACAAATATAGTTCAAAATGGTTTGACAAGCAATGGTGCCAACATGACGGCAAGGGACAAGTATAGTGAATGGTCTGTAGTTTGTGCTGACATCAATCTAGCCAATGCCAGGTTGATTGTAAACACAACAACAGACATCCACCACACAACAACTGCAACTGCAGATCCACCTTAAACATAATTGGCGAAATGTGGGTGTGCCTATAGTACACCCACATTTCGTACACCTCTGCCTAACCCTTCGGGGAATAGAGGCGTGATATTACGTAAGAAACCTCACCAGCTTCTTATTCTCCTGATTCTTCCAGCAGAGGTTTGCAAGTGTCCTTACAAGCGCGGCTTTGAAGCCGAACGCGACGTGCCGCTCCACTGTCTCAACACTAGTGATGGCTTTCTTTGGAGTCGTCATGTCGATCGCGCCTAACCTGCAAGGAATCGATAAAATATTTACGAATGTTTTAGTTACGGAATTTACTTCGTGAGGAAAGATTTAAATTAAAAATTCAAAAGTAATTTATTCAAACTATGCTCAGAATCAGCACTTTACGAGCGTCAAAATTACTTAAGACAGTCCCCCAAAACGCCCAGCCTTCACCACTTCCCAGTGCTTTCGCTGGGAAGAAGTGGCGCAACAAACTCCCCAGCAGCACAGCTGTCTGTTCAGTTAAAAAATGATTCTATGTAGTATGCAAGATAATTTATTTACCTTACGCAAAACATAATTTAAATTATAAATAAATAGCCATATGACAGCTAGCACACGCCAATATACCAACCAAATACATCGAGAACTATTATACTCAGGCAGAAATAAAAATAACTAAACGTAAGCAATATCTAAAAAAGAAAAAAAAAACCTCTAGGGATAAAGGGCGTGCCCGCATACATATACCTGCAACTAGAAGTTATAATTAAACTAGGACCATCGAGGTAAAATAAATAATTATCGAGGTCGCTAGCTAACCACATATTGCAATACAAAAAAAAACAATGTAATGAGTAGATTATGTCAACAACATTGTAATGAGTAGATTATGTCAACAACATTGTAATGAGTAGATTATGTCAACAGACACATACGATTGAGGCTGCGAATACGAAACCAGAGCGGCGAGGAGCGGTAGCCAAACGTGGCGGTGGCAACGGAACAACTTTGTACCATTGCCGGCGCCCCGCACATCCACTGATCATGGCCACTGTTTTCGTGCCCGCAGCAAAAAAGAAACTATGAATGAATTTGATGAAAGATGATACGTATGCATAGAAAGGGGAAGGGGAAATACTGAGTTGATCCCAAATAAATTGGGATCCACGGGCAGGGATGTGATGATAAAATAGTAGAGAATACTTTAAATAATATTATTTTTGATTACATTTTTAATAAAAAATCCGAAATGATCATAGATTTTTAAGTAGAATATATCTATAAACATTCTACTTGTAATATTGTTTGTTTATACTTCTTCTTCTTTCTTTTCTTTTTCGTGTCGTTAGTGACTAACCCGGTGTCAGAGTTTTTATGCTTCTGACTATTTATTTAAATCTCCCTTACAGCTATCATTACAGGTGTCCCTAATGCGATAACTTGGCTTCACATGCCGTCGAGAAATATCCAATCGGTAACGTCGGTATTAATATCGGGTTTATGCTAGAAACCAGGTTCAAATATACTAATACAATACTAAAGAGAAAAATAATGTGAATGGAGCGGAGCTTACCTGGCCTTCGCCCCTTCAGGAGAGTCAATCTTCACCGAGGGCACCTTATTAGTGGCATCATCTGCAATCTTGACTTCTTTAGCAGGTTCACTTTTCTTCTCCGCATTAGCTGTATCCCCGCGAGTTTTCTCAGATGAGATCCCAAGAATTTTCTGCAGTTGCTCACTGAGATCGAAATCCGTCGACAAATTCTGACTTTTCTTTACTTCCTTTGGAGTATCTGGTGAATGTTTTTGCGACTCTGTTTCTGGTACGTTCTCAGCTAATGGCGGTGAAATTTCGCTTGGGGAAGCTTTGATTTCGCTTTTTAATTCATCTTTCGAAATGTGTATTTCTGTCGGGGGATCGTTTGGAGAACTGTCTTGAGATTCAGTTCTGCTTGTTGGCTGTAAGTCCAGTCTTGGTTGCAAGGCTACAGGGATCATTTCAGCTATTGTGTTCATACTGCCGTTTGGCGACGCGGAATCAATGATCAAAGGAGGTTCATTGTCATCCCCTATATCAATTTTATGTTCTAAACTTATCCGCCTCGTAGGCAAAGGCACGCGATCATCATTTTTCGGGACAGAACTGCTTCTTTTATACGCGACTTTCGACATATCTGTGTCGATTTTAGCGTTGGAGTTCGAGTTGCTTCTATTGTTTTTTACGTCTGATGTGTCACGAAATGTATCGGCGAATTTGAGCGGTTGCAAGTTATCTACAGCGTCGAATTTGTCCATGTATGAAGGGTTCTCGTTACACTCGAAGTATTGTTCGCTGCTTTCGGATTCCGTGCATTCCGATGTCGTTTCGTTACACGATAGCATGTTGTCGGCTGAATCGTTTTTAGTTAGGGGATCTGTAATGGGTAACAGATTAGTTAGTAAATGGAGTGTTAATAAGTTGTAGACGTCGATGGAGGTGGGCTTCCAAATTGTACGATGATAAATGCTTTAATTATTCAGTATTCCTATAATTCAATTGCGATTGACGCTTGGTGTGGACTAAAAGTTGTAATAAACATATTAATAAATAGATAAAATTAAAAAGTGGCGTTTAGAGGGGTTCTCAATGTATATCTATCATACTCAAGCGACACGAAACTCTATGAAATACGAGACTTGGTACCATGGGCATTCAGTGAGAAGCCTTTCTGTTGCGCTTTTCTTATCCAATTCGAAGAATGGGAATTTATACAAAAATACATATATGTGAGCATTCCATTTCCCAACTACTCCATCTTTGTAACGCTCATCAATTAGTTTCAATAGTTTGTTAAATGCGGTGTTTGTAGAGCCATGATTTTCGATTACACGGTCAGTCGGTTACCCGTTTCATCATTAAAACCGTGAAGCTATAGAATTTAAGTGTTATTTCACACATTTCAGTGATAATACGATTAAAATGTATTAGATTTCTTTATTCCTTTAGTTCACATAGCTGACGCGGAAAAAGAAGAAACAGTACCCGTTCGGAAATATGACGCATACAAAAAGGCTCTCGCAGAAAGGCGCAACGCGACACTACTAGAATTCTATGAATTTCTATGAAAACTTCATGGAAATTGTTCTACCAGAATCACGTCGCGCCATCGTGTCGCGCCTGTCTGCGGGAGCCTTAAAGCTCGATCGTACCGCCATAATTTACTGGATACGGAGAGCAAATTTCTGCCTCAAGTTGTGCACGCAAGTAATGACTGACGTTAAGGCATTCACGGTCAGTAAACTGTTCAGTTGAACTGACGTAGGTACATCCAAAAGCTGACCGTGAGTGTGAAATCTTAAGTTAAAATTTTTAATGACGGCAACTCACGGATTTTCCGGGCGCACCGAAATCCGCTAGCTTCAGCTCGTCTGCATCACGCCAAACTGACCGTAAGTTCGCGTGCTTACATCCGTTTGCCGTCGGTCGGAGCTTCACCGCGATGGCGTCTGGCATTGATATATAGGTTTCTTAGTATATCAATGGCGTCTGGTCAGAAATTGGCTAGCCAGATACTGCGCACGGCCCCATCGATCGAGAAATTAAGGCCGGTTTGAAGCCTCACAAGAAGGTCGCAAATGGACGCCTGTTTGGAGCCTAGTATAGTGTACATTTGACTCAAAACATAACTGCATACCCAAATTTGCCTACAACTATTGGGAATACAGATGCGCAAAATTATAACAGAATAGGTAACTCACTCTCACACGGACTGCCGACTGGTATTTCAGATATATTGTCATTCTCATCGTCTATAAACGCCCTGCCGGTAGCCTCATACAGCTTGTTTAGCGAGGAAAAGAAGTTGCTGCTCTCTTTGCCTAACTTGTGAATCGCTTGAAGAAGAACTGAAATGAAATGCAGTATGGTCAGTATTTGGAGGAGCTCGTGGCTAAGTAATAACTGCCGCACGGTTCGATCCATCAGGTTAAGCTACGTTTGCCGGGGTTGGTCTGTGGATGGGTGACCATCTCTACATACCGAGACTCCGCCGTGCCTCGGAAAGCACGTTAAGCCGTTGGTCCCGGCTGTCATTTGTGGATCTTCGATAGTCGTTACGGGTCGTCAGAAGCCCGAAAGTCTGACAACCGGTCTTACTAAGAGGTATCGTTTTACCCAGTTACTGGGTTGTGGACGTCAGAGAGGCTGTCGCTCCATGTAAAATACTGGTTTTCAGCTGCATCCAGTTAGACTGGAAGCCGACCCCAATATAGTTGGGAAAAGGCTAGGCAGATTGATTGGTCATTGGTAATTCAATGAAATATTATATAGATAATGTATAACTTGAAAAACTCCATAGTATTATTCTATAAATGTCTATGGATGGAGCGGGAGAGGAAGGCCAAAGAAAAGATGGATGGTTTGTGTGAGGAATGTTATGAGAAAGACGGAAGTGTATCATTCACTCCCGTCTTTCTAATCTGGGTAACAGTTGACAGGGGAGAAAATAACATGAAAACATGGGATAAGGGCAGGAAGATGATGAAATAGACAATATACTTACATGCACAGTTAATAAATAATGAGCTATCCGTCTGCAAACAATCCATATAAGCATCCATACTAGACGCAGTGGCTATGATCTCCAATAGAAACACCACCTCCTGAGGCTCAATAGAATTAACATACTTATCAACCGTCTTTAATATACAATCGGATTTACTCTTGAACTCAAGGGCCATAAACTTAACAAAGTTTACAGACACATTAATATCTTGAGATTCCGTTGACATCAATATATTGTACGCTAAGTTCAACACGAGCATTCGACTGTCAGGTTCCAACTTTGAATATAACTTCTCTATATAAGTATTCTCAACACCAATTAAATATTCTATAATTAAATGTGGATATTCAGTGTTGCCATTACTGTACATGTATGCTAACGAGTTCAATAACATGACATCATCAGGCAACACATTAGGCTGGCCTAATAATATGTTGTAAACAATCATAGCCGCTGCGGTAGCAATCTTATCATTTGATCCAACAAAGCTGTTAAGGATATTGGCATCGAATTTGTTCCAAATCATTATTTGGTTGAACGGATTGTTTACGACCAAGTTTCCTAGGGTTTGCATGAGTACAGTCATGCACGATTCAAATTTTTTCTGCAGCTCTTCATTTACAAAGTCAACACTTGGATGTTGGTATTCTGTTGCTAGGATGAGCATAGAGTCTAGTATGGAAAGTTCTTTAGATATGTATGTCTGCATCTTTGTGCCAGCTGCTGCACAGGAACGGACCAAGCGCAGACATTGTTCTGCAACTGCTAGAGTACTTCTGTTGTATGAGGCTTGTTCAACGTCAAGACGCATTATATGTAAAACTTCTGCTATAAGTCGTAATGTATATTCTGATGCTTTTTTCCTGAAATATAAATGTTAAATATTTAATATTTTTCTGATGTCTGTAGCAACCAAAATGCAAACATTGTGGAAAAAGGATATTAGGGTGATGATAAAATAATTCTTTTTATTGTAGTAACACCTAACATTAAGTGTTGATTAGCTAAAATGTATTTTTTTTAAATTAATAAACTAAAAAATAATGTAATATTACATTTTATTAAATAATATTCGGATAATAACTGTAACTTTGTAATAATAGGAGCTTTACAATCTACAATTTATTGTACCAAAGATATCAAAATAAATAGCCATAGGAGATGAGGCGAGAGCAGAATCGAGCACTTTTTAATAAAATGGTTATGAAGATCCTTCAGTAAGAGAGACTTGGTCCGCATAATGCAATTTATAACTTGAATTTATTGCATGCCCGTGCAAACAGACGATTATACAGTATAACTCCACATGTTTGTATTACTTACGGGCGCAATCGTCCGGTCTCGGTATCTCTGGAAAGTTGAGCCTCGGCTCGTAACATTTCTTCCACTGCGTCCCATTCTCCCGTTTCCAATTGAAAATTAATTAATTTGGCATCCAGCAATATCTCTTCTGCAAACCACACGCTTTTATCGCGTGACATTTTTGAGAAATTCAAGAAAATAAAAATCTACGCAAAAAAGGCTGACATATTTTGACAGCCCAGCATTTAAACTGACAGTGACAGTTAACTGAACCGACGTCTACGAGTACGTTTAGAAATTTATAAAATCAAAAGCCTGTGCTGAGGGTTTCTTTCCCAAAACATTCCTAAGCTTTTAGTCAAGAAGTTCAGGAATTCAGACTTTATCAGAAAAATCTTTCTTTCTCCCGGTTCCTACAAAAAGGATAGAAATAGTTAATAATGTTCAACCTACTACAATCTGTCAAAAATCTATAACACTAAATTATAAGGTTCAAAGTTGATTGAGAAAATTTGTCATTTTCGGACATTGACTTATATATGTTTTATAAGTCAATGTTTTCGGGTAACCTGCAGCTGGCGTCTACACATCAAAAGCTTCAAGCAACTCGATTTTCAGAAAAAACTGGTGGACCAAACTCAAGGCCCAAATTATAAATTCATTGCGTTATCAAATCAGTTAATCTGATAATATTTTTCTGTCATCCTTTCAGGGTACCAAATGAAATGAGGCGCATTTAAATACTTAGTAAAAGGCCAATGAATGATATTTATCAATATTTTTTTAATGCATTCAATTTAGGTAAATAAAATATAAAAAATGTTTATTTTTCCTTCCACAAATAACACTTATTAACTAGACTTAATAATAATTATAATGATAACATAGGAAATATGACCGAAAAGCTTTCATTTTTACGAAATTATCAGTATTTTTGAGAGAGAGTTGCCATCTAAAACCTTACGACAGTTTTATACTCATTGGAAATTGTTTTTCATCGGACATTTCATTTTCTTATTACCTCAAATACTTTTGTGTCATCAAAAGTATTAATTTTGACGTCTACTCCTCAAATAATCTAATAGAATAGGGTAATAATGATTATATATATGCTATGATTGGTAGAATCCATAATAATAGGATGTGTAAACCCCAAGAGGTGATAGTCGCTTGCTCCCGCCCCCGCTTCACCGTCCGGTCGAACGAAGAAACGGCGAGAATGGCATTTGTGCGTGAAATTGTATCAGTTTTTATGTGAACAACTGCATATTTCTCACAGTAGCAACTTCACCCTCCGACCTATAGTCCCCCGGTGTAATTATCCCTTCACAGTGTTGAACTATGTGCCGTTTTAGATAGTTTTGTGTCGGAAGAATTTTTGTGTGACTGGTTCGGGGTGGTATCCCGTGGATATTGTTTCATTGTGCTTTAGCAATAATGGTCAGACTTCCCGCTAACATCGTTGGAATTTAAAACATTCGGTGAGTCATCAAGATTTTGAGTTTTATCGTTAGATTGTAATCATGTAAATCTCACAAGATCGTGCATGTCGATCTAAAAATACCAAGAAAACTTGCATTGTAGCGATGTTCTATTCGGTATCGTGTTAGTCGGGCTATTTATACTCAAATATATTTGTTTTATTGACACTTCCGTGTATTCTGAGGAATGCAAATCTGAATTTGAAACGCTCACTTTTATATTTATAAAAATCTTACCACTTTTCATCGTGAATTTCGTCCCACAATAGTCCTTTAGCTTGACTGCTTAAATACCTTCACATTCCTCAGTCTTTCAACATGTGGATAATATGTAAATCTGATAGCAATTGCAGTAACATATTAGTGGTTTATGCTTATTATTTTGACAATAAAAATGTAACTGTAATTTTAGCTATGTACTTCTTTAGAAATAGCCATGCGAGAAAAACATGAACCTGTAACAGTCAAACAACCTGAACCATATTTTTATAAACACACTTATCACAAACACACACTATCACACTTTTATCAATTTATCATACAACACTCAAGATAATATTTCAATGCTAATTTGCAAATCTAAAGCAAATTATTTTTTAACTGCATCATTGTTTTGGCAACAGTATTCACAAAATAGTCCCTTTTTCAATGTCAAGTATAAGGAAATTGATGACCAAAAAGTTTGCTAACAGCTGAGAAATAAAGTAAACAAATGTTGTCTAAAAATAGGTTTAACTAATCTATCAGCTGAGTGAGTAATTTATTAATCCGCACTCAGTAGCTTCTAGAAAAAATGTTTTTGTTCATGTTTTATCTTAATTTATCAAAGAAAAGTTACTTTTGCTGGGTACAAGCTTAGACAACCTAATTCATTTTCAGAAACAGCAAAACCTCATTTGTATGAATTGTGAATACACTAATGCTTAAAAATTCATACCTAATATTTGTTTTGTGTTTTTGCATATTTAGTAATTTTATTGTTCTCTAACCTGTTGTCCATCCTAATGTTGATACAAAGATTAAATATCACTTCCTGTGTAAATATAAAAAAGATTGTTTGTTTTAGCATTCCAGCATAAATCACACCCAGTACTGCTTGTTTAATTTTATGAATGTCTAGTCATTTGCACTATTTCAGTTGGTTGTAATACATAATTATTGTTTTATGTCTAGAGGATGGGCTGCTATAATACTAACCTCTTTGCTACAGCTTTTATACTTAATGACAGTCATTGCATACTGTAACACCATAGACATCTTGGTGAATAGCCCTTTATCCACTCCACCATGAACACAGCTACATGTACTGGACACCAGTGCATTCTTGTAATCATAAGTGCTAGTAGTGTTAGGAAATATACTACTCTGATTAGATTTTTTTTTTTCTTGTAATCCTTACTAATATTATTATGCAAAAGTGAGTTTGTTTGTTACATGTTCACCATAAAACGGCTGAATGGATTTGGATGAAATTTGGCACGTGATGGAAAGACCTTGACCTGAAGAAGGACATAGGCTACTTTTCATCCTGGATAAGTCGTGGGGAACAGCTAGTGATTTATAAATAAGAGAATTCAGCTGTAAAATTATTTTAGTCAGTCTATTACAGAATTAATGAAAAACCCATACGAAAAATACGCGTTTTGTTGTGGAGTGGTGGAAACCAGCCCGTATTACCTATTACCTACAGAACAATAGTACTACATAGTAATAGTAATACAAATTATCCACATCTAATTATGTTGTATGTTTGTATTTATTGTTGAAATAATGCTGTTATTTCCTGTCACCTTTTGCTGAAAATTATCCTTGCTTGGAATTGAAAAGAGCATTTTTTTTTAAATATTTTATCTCAGATACCAAATTGAGAATGAAAAGGTCAGTCCATTAGCATAAAGTACAAACAGAAGCAAAACAAACTGTGTTCTCTCAAATCCATTCAGTGTTGCGAAAAAATCAACAGGTGTAGATTTCTAAGGAAATACACCATTGTTATGAAAATTACAAAAGAAGTTGTTAAGCTGCACTTTGCATTTACACTGGTCTTAAGTAAAGATGTCTTAATAAGCCAATGAAAATGATTGCATACCTAATTAGCTCTTATCAACGGACTAGTTAGTAGGTATTTGCCAAATTGCTTATGTGCAATTTGCTGTCTGGTAAGTCTCAATGTTTACCATTGTATCTAGAGTTGTGTTTGGCTAAGAAAAAGTATAGGTTTTTTTGGACTTTACTGTCTGATATAGTACAGTATGAAATGTGTAGGTACATTATGTATTTTAAGATAAGCTTTGATTTATTTGATTATGTATGAATGCTGTAGATAACAGGATGAAGCTGTCATTTAATAAAACCGTAGTGAATGTGCTCAATAAAAAAACAAATGATCTGTAACCAGAATAACCAAATATGAAAAACATTCTTTTCATAACATAACATCACACCTATATTTTCTCTGAAGGGTTTGGCAGAGGGGTACCTATAGTACACCCACATTTCGCCAGTTATGTTTTAAGTCCCATGTAGGGCGGAGCCTATTGCCTCCCAGCTGTTACTGAAAAATTCCAGATGAAAAACCCAATAACAGTTCCCCACCCGGTATCGAACCCGGGACCTCATGTTCAGCAGCAGCACTTTCTTTTTTTTACCAAACTCTGACAAAAGACGCCTTATTTTATAGGTATAATTAAAGAAACAGAAAGACACAAGATGGCTGTATGCAATACAACCACCATTTATTTAAAAAGCGTATTTTTCAAATCCAAATAAATTGGAAATATTAGATGTTGGGACCTTTTTTCCAATTTCGAAATGATAACCCTAATGGCTAATACTGATGTTATGATGTGTCCCTATAATGTTCTTTCCCTCAGAGTAACAATAAAAAGAATAGACATTCATTTCATCAATTATGATAAAAATTAATGACTGTCGTTTTTTGTTTCCAGTGCCCCGACCGGCATGGATGAGGGTTTACTCAACGACCTTCTCGAGTGCTCCGTTTGTCTGGAGCGACTCGACACCTCGTCGCGTGTCCTGCCCTGTCAGCATACATTCTGCCTGAAATGCTTGAAGGTGAGTTATTATATTAAGGCACATAAAACCAGTGATAGACGAGCGTCTGTTAACGGCCTTAGCCAGAGAGCCGGAGCGTCAAACTACGCCCAGGGTTCGTATAGGGTAATGTAAAAGTTATTATTGTTCCAGTGCGACAAAGGAGCTATACAAGACGTTTCCCTTATCAACAAAAACAATAATGACTTTCACACGTAACTTTACCGACCCAGACACGATACTCAAACACTAGGCACCCAGCAGGCCCAGTGCGGGTCGGATGTCTTGGAATTTTTGGTTCTAGTTTTTACATGCCGGTTTCCTCACAATCCTCACGAAGCTATTCTTCACCGTTTTGAGAGCAGTGGTGATGAAATGCTTGAATGCTTATCTGGGTTCGAAACTTGGAACCCGCAAAATACAACTAGGTCGGTACCACTGGGCAACTGCTATTAAACATGCATGGGATACAAATATAGTTTACAATGATTTGGCTAAGGTTAAAAATAATAGCCCAATGATGATTCTTGTTTGCTATTATCAATTGCCTGGGGTCCTGAATTTCCCCCCTGTAAGTTATCAGGTTTGAAGCGGTTTTGTGTAGACTTTTATGTTGTTTAAAATTCAAATGGGAGAAAAAATCAATTAGATGTACCTAAACATGTTCATTAACCTATGCGTAAGCATTTTTTAAATCTTTTTTATAACACTGACTCGTGCGAGCCGCGAACTACCTCCTACTATACCGATGAAATATTCATAAGAAAACAAAACGTTACTAGAATCAAAACAAGTACTATGTCATAATAAGTATAATAAATAATTATATATCATAACTTCTTGTCTCCGGTCTCCAACATCCTTCCTAGGAACACTTAGAATCCATTGTTTTTCATAATTGATAACCTTTTGACAGCGCTCTGTCGCAAGACCTTTAGGCCTCGTCTACATTTCCGACTTTCAGATTTCTAAGTACAATCGTCGGAGCCAACCATACTGGATCGGAGGGCTATCGCTCATTTTGAATAGGCAAAAAATAAAGAACCCTGGGCCCAGGGGTGTCTTAAAGATGAGTGATGTAACACGTCAAGGGAATGAGCATCATCTGTTAATCATCATCATAATCATAATCATAATATCTTTATTGTGGGCATAGGTTTGTTACAGGTCTTAACAAAAAAATTAAGTTCCAATATGTCCTGCCTAATAGGCATACAATAATTATGTATTAGAATTAAATTGAAAATTATTTTACATGTCAAATTTAGTTATTATATGTCAAAATGTCAAAATACAGTTAAATTAAATGTTTAAACAAATCAATCAATAATTTAAGAAATCTTGGATCGTATAGAATGCATTATCAATTAAAAAAATCAACAAAAAAAAAAATCAATCAAATCATAAAAAAAAAATAAAAAAAAATACCGTAAAGGCGGGTTACTTTAGCTATTTTTTTCAAATAATTTTCGAATTTGTTGTGTGGTTTGTATTGATATTATCTTTTTAGTGTTCTTATACGTTATAAGGAAGTTCAAGGATGTAATCAACAAGATGCGAAGTGAATTTTGAAAATATGAAAAGGGTTTTTTTTTTTTTTTTTTATTAAAGTTTGGGCCAAAGTTGTTCTTAGGAAAGGGTTACTTTAACCCCATGAACTTGATCGGTGAAAAATCGCACTTGCAGCTATCAGTGGCCAAAGAAACCGTCAAGGGCGGTAAGATTGAATATCCAGGAGAGGTTTAATGTAAGAAAAAACTTCGAAATAAATTAAAATACGATGTAAAATCAACATGTTATATTTCAAAAAGATTTACAGTAAGAAAATATCTCAAAAAATGTTAGGAAGGCAACAAACTTTCAAAAATTACAATAATATTATCATATACGGGTTTAACGTAACGATCTTAGATTTAATATGTAACCTTCGTAAACATATTTTACTTTTCAGTCTAATAAAATTATAATTTCAGTCTTAAGTAGGTATGAGAATCAACGTTTACAACAGGTACTAAGTAGCATAATCTAATCTAATACTTCACTCACTCATTCATTTCTGGAACAGAGAAAGAACCCTTTTTTTCAAATTTAGGAGGTCCAATCTTACACACTATAAGGTTCCAACTATAAAGCTGTTCATCTTTAATCGCGGGCCACCGCCAGTATGTCTTACCTCTTTTCATACATGTTATAAAGGCTCCTTCCTCGGATACTGATAAGACTTGACCTGGGTATTTCCGTGAATTCCAAGTTACTAGAACATGGTCGCCTACAACAAGGTCTAGATCAAGTTGAGGACGTGAAGCTCCACGAAAAGCTGGTGGCTCTAACGTATCCTGCTTTAACTTTTCGATTTGACGTACGGGCGAGACCCGCAAGTCTTTGTCTCGACAACCTTCTACATCCACCTGCATTGTCTCTCCCAGATGAAGAGCAGAATGGTCTCTATTATTCTTTCCAACGGCATCTTCAACTTGCAGTTTCGATTTAGGTTCAAAGACCGGTAAATCTAGAATTTTCTCTTCTCGAAATGCAGGTGCATCAGCATCACTAATCTGACTCACATAGTTGGCCAGAAGAACATCATCCTCTGAGTCATAAGGCATTATGTGGTCTTCAGTGGAAGAAGCTAGACTGATGGTCCTGTCACTGCAGCTTGAAGATAAAGAAACGTTGCGTTGTCTTCGTTTTGTTGCCCTTTTCTTTTCTTTTATAGTTTTTGCCTGCTGTAAACCCGATGGACCTGCTTCTGCAAGATCAGTAGCACAGATTGATTTTCCAGGTGGTACATTAAGTTTCTTTTTTCTAATTGTTTTCTGTTCTGGGCACGCCTCAGCTCGGCTCTGTACTAATGTTTGCATAAAAGAGTTTCCGATAAGAGCTGCGTTTATAATTCGATCTTGTTTGGGCAATCTAGCTAATGGTTCCTCTTTATCTACGGGGTGTATGCCTGTCTTTCTGAAACCAGCAATCAAATTCGCCTTGGTCTCGGTCAAAGAATCCAAAGCGGTTTTTAATAGTCGTGGAAACTGATCCTTAGGTGTAGTCGACAGTTTCCTACCCAGTTGACTGTTCTTCCATTGAAGTAATACTTGCCGCCACTTGCACTTCAAAGGTCGAAAATATGCCACGTCTAGGGGCTGAAGTATATGTGTTGCGTTGGGTGGCAAGCAAATAAAACTAACATTATGCTTCTCACACTCCTTCAAAACTGTTTTGTTAATATGTGAAGCAAGGTTGTCTCCAATCACCACTTTTCTTCCATTTTTCTTCTTAAGAACTGGCATAAGATGATTGAGAAACCAGTCTTCAAATGTTGCACTGTCCATCCATCCGCTCTTTGTTCTATTGTATCGAGCGCCTTCGGGACCATTTTCAGTCCAAGTTGACCAGAGATGATCCGACTTATAAACGACGAACGGTGGAACTACTTCCCCAGCGGCGTTGCCACAGAACATGACAGTAAAATTAACTTTTGTAGCGTTTATTATTGTTTCAGGATATTTTGTTCCTCTTCTGCATAATATAGTCTTTTTTCCTGGGTCATCACAAAGGTTGCTTTCATCGTAGTTGAATATGTTTTCGGGTGGAACGCTTTCTAGTTCTTTGTCGATGTTTTCTATAAAATTGGAAATAACTTCTTCCGACACTTGAGCTCGAACTCTTTTAATATTGTTAGCAAGTCGCCGTGAAAGAGATTGATGTCGTGAAAGAAAAGAAGCCAACCAGTCTTTACCAGGAATGTTGTCCTTAAAAAATTTCACAACTCTTCCCTGGGATGCAAGGTAATTTTTTATTATAATTTTTAGGTCGAATGCTGTCAGAGGAAACCCATATTCCGAAAGCGCTGTTATGTGAGCTTCAAACGCCTTTTCTTCCTCTTCAGTAAATATAGTAGGTTTACCTGGTTTGTTAGGGTGCTTCCGGGTTAATTTGTTTTTCAAAGTGCTGCGAGGAATGTTAAACAACTCTGCAGCCGCTCTTTGTGTGAGCACTTTTGATTGGATTGCATCCAGACATTTTTTTAAATCTGCCTGGGTGTAGTCGACATATCGACGACTGCCAGGCTTTCGTCTGTACACGGATGGCATCAGGAATGTAGCTCTTTAATTTAGTTCTGTAACGAATTGATCAAAAATGTAAAGTTCTTCGCTAATAAACTTCGCAGGGCTACTTTGGCCCGCAGGTCCAAAGTTACCCGAAAAGGCGGTCAATGTATACCGATTTTCTAGATCTGTAATTTAAGTCTCAAAACATAACTAAATGGTATTTAAAAAACAATTGCCATACTCCTACATACATGCCTAAGAAAATAAATAACAATCCAATTGGAAAACTTACCAAAATACAGCATTACACATCAAAGTTTGCAGCAGAAAAAAACGCCGGTGTTAGTGTCAAAACTTCAAATGGCGCGAACATGTAGCGACGTGCACATGAGTCGGTAAAACAGTTACACAAGAATGCGTCTCCTATCGCCATCTATTAGTTACCGAAGGAACTACGACGTTTAGTTGTGTGGTCGCGACACGGTGGGCAGTTCAAACATTTTCTCAATTTGGGCCAAAGTTATGCCCTAGGGTCAAAGTAACCCGCCTCTACGGTAATAATAATAATAAAAATAATATCAATTAAATTATTATTGTCTTGTTTCTAAAGCCTATCGTCCGCGACGCTACTCAAAAGCAACGTGTTACAAACACAAATCACTAATGAGGAGCTAGAATGTTAGGACCTACCTACTATTATTTAATTCTGTGCCAGAACACTATTGCCTATTTCAATGGCGGTCCATACACGACGCGAATTAAAGCGTAAGCCCAAGTACGCATATATTTTCGAGCACTGTATTCTCAACGCACTGCTTAGCGCCGAGAGTTGAAAATTCATTCAACAGTGCCTTTTTTCGACGCGCTTGGATGCATTCTGTTGGATTCTCAATGCTCGGTTCAACACCGAGTGTTGAAAATCCAGTGCGCGATAAAATCCCGCCGCGATATTTTAACGTCCGTGCGAATGTGGGCTTATTAACTAGTTTATGATTGATTGCGTCCTGTACGGTACGGACCTAATAATCACCAATCCGTTTGCCTCGCTTGGTGATTATGGGAATGTAAAGATAGTAATAATTATAATAATTGCTCATCTATGATTCCCGGGTATTTTATTTTATAAAAAAAAAAACCTTTATTTTCAGGCGTCGAAGGCCCATAGCGTGTTAGTATTACCAAACAAACTTAAAACTATGTTAGTAGTAACACAGAATGCACACATGAGTACAAAACACAGCATCCACTCACTTATAGGAAGATTCATCAAGTCCCATGTCTGACATGTAACTTGATAAACCTATCCATTGTAGGCCCCTCTAACCTGTCAGCAAAAACCATCAGAATGCTATTGCTGCTTCCCCTCACCCTGCGCACCACTGATGCCACTTTTTTGCGCATGATCGCGAAATAATCATCAGTGTGCGCGTCAGCTAACATCCCTGACGCACTACAGTAAGGCGGAAGCCTCAACAGGAACCTGAAGGCAATGTTGTATTGAATGCGCAGTGCGCTTTCTGCTTTTTGGGTATGATTAGCCCACAAACTGCTGGTGTAAAATATTTGACAAAATGCCTTAAGAAGTGTTATTTTAACCTCAAAGGAAAAAAGTATGGAATAGATGAATAAAATATTTGCGGTCTGTAATTCATACTTCAGGAGTATTTTCTCACATATTCTGCAAAATGTACGTTTGCGGTGGCCGATCGGATTTAGTTTTAGCTTGAATTATACATAAGCGTAGGTCCATATTTTTGTAATTATGGTTACACTTTACAGTAACAAGTAAACATTTATTTAAACTAAACAACACATAGAAGCGAGCAATCGTCCAACGCTAAAAATAAAACTCCACGTAGACCTCACCCCAGCAATAAACATCTTTAGGGAATTATGCTGAATTCACTACGGATGATGTCAAAAGAGAACGTTGTTATAAATCATCTTGTGAACTTTTGTCCTTCCTCCTTCTGCGAGTGTTATGCTCCAGAAAGATGGCGCAGAGCCGGATTGTGAAAGGGCCGATCGTGGTTGGAGACAAAGACACCGGGAAGGCAACCTTCTTTCTTATATCTATGTGCCCAAGTGTTAAAAACACCGGAACCCAAACCCGTAGAACTTCAGGGTCGCAACTCGCAGGCTTTGAAAGCGGTACTGAGGAGGAAGATAGGACATAGAAGTCACATGCTACCGTACACCGCGAGGATGTTGGGGAAACCTCGGTTTGCCTGGAGAAGCGCCATAGGTATTAGCACAGAATGCTCACAAAAGATAACCTGCCGCCTCCTGTCACCTCACTCATTACGCACTGATCTATAAATCCACAATGCTTTCTGCCAAACATACCAGTAGCTTATTTCCAATAAACATTGCGCCATTAAAACATCATAGTAAATGTAGTAACGTTTTTGTAACAAAGTCATATGTTCGGGCTCTGGAATTGGGGCAGCGTAATATAAACAAGCACTACCGTGAACAGGCGGATGAGAACAGTACAGGCGTTTTTTTTTCCAAAAGTATATGGCCCAGAACTTTTTTGTGAAGACCTTTTACGCCGACTTTTTAAGATTTATGAATGAGGCAAATATTTCTGCTTCCGTTTAAAGGATTTTATTCTCTTCTCGTTTCTGAACGAACTATACGACGAGAATATAACATAACGGCGTAGAAAACAGATGATGTGCGCTCAGGGTGCGCCGGTCGAGCTCTCAGTACTGATCCTCAGGGTCCGGCAGGATTAACACTTTTTGTATCCGGGGCAAAGCGTGGATGATGGAGAATGGATGCAATGAATGAGACAAGAAGCTATTATCACAAGAAACCTTAACAAGCCTAGTCCTATTATTAACAGCAGAAGGTTGTTGTTGACTGTTATAAGCTGTTGTGGCTATTGACTGTCGCTTGTTTGCTTTATTGTTTGGTATATGCGTATTCGATGCTATGTCTAGTGTCGCCTTTATCCAAACAGACACAAATCTTCGTTACCCCTCAAATCGTATTACCGCTCACGTGCCCCTCACCGCATCCTGACTTATCCGTGGCATCATAAATAAGCAGTAGTTATTGTAGTTAACTCGCCCTATCTAAACGCCGGTTTGACTCACGCCTTAATCATGTAGTCATCCAAGTTATATATGCTGTTCCAGACTGTATTTAATTGGTAGGTTTATGTCACATTATTTATGATGCACTTTACGTTACTGTGCGGTTTTGACTATTATTTTGTATAGGTATTTAGGTATCAAAATTAGCAAAGGAACCTCTCTAGTCTGTTAAAAATATGTTGGTGTTGGTAACGAAACAGATGAATTGTTCTAGGGTCCGCGTTTCCAAACAGCAAAAATACATTTGAATACATTTCGAATACACATATTTTTGTCTAATACTATATTATATTTAGTCTAATAATCGCTTTGCCCCGATAGATCCTTGCTGATAATACGTGCGAATATTATACCGGATCGGAAGCGTATCCAAAAACAGTAGAATATTTTCATACCTACAGTACTCGGTAGTTTGTTTTAAGTGAAAACTTCTTTAGCGGCGTTTTGCACTTTATATGTGATGGATAAAAAATGTTAAACTCGGGTCAGGACACGTGACCTGATCGAAAATTCGTAAGATAAATTGAAGTGAAAACTTATTTAGCGGCGTTGTGCACTTTTTTTTGTGATGGGTAAAAAATGTTAAACTCGCGTCAGGACACGTGACCTGATCGAAAATTCGTAAGACGGAGGGAGAGTAGACCGGTGCAAAATTATTCCCTAACCATTCCAAAATATCAAAAATGCACAATGTTAATATTCAAGTTTTCACTGCTGTAGGCACTCCCGGAGTGCAAGTTTTTATTTTTTTGTATTTCCTTTATGTACGTGCATTATATTTCTAAATCGTCTTTCGATTTTCTAAGCTATCTTAAAAAATGTAGCTAACCAATCGCAGATCACGCTTTTAAAACAAACGGCAGTAGACAGTACAATTTAAAAGTATTTTACCGTTACACACATAATGGTCAAGGAGGGACATTATCCTATTTATAATGCCTTTTCACCTGACATTTTTAATACATCCAGCCTCATATGTCAGTAAACCATCTTTATACATAACACCTACTTCGTATTTATACTTGCGTTGGTACGCACTCACGCAGCATTCCAATTACAAATCATTCATGGTCAGTATTTTAGAATAATTTATTTTAATTTTCAACTTAAATCACTTGTGACAGAAATTGTACGGTAGCTATATGTTTATAGGACAGATTTGTACTCTGTTTCGGTGTTTTATAACTTAATAGCCGTATAATAATAGAGAATCAGCGTGCTTTTTAAAATGAAAACTTTCAGAAAAACAATCAATAAATCGTGAAAAACAAAAAAGTGCACTGTAATCTACTACTCTAAACGCGAAGACTTGTAATTGGCTTTCTGTTGACTATTGTTTCCTTTTTTTGTTGTTTCTTTTTAGCTGTAAGTCTTCCATGCTGTGATAAATAAATAAATAATAGGTATTATGTTCCTTAACCTGAGTCAAATTAATTAATTTTCTTTCTTTCTTTCCTTGCAAACACTGTTACCACTCTCAATTTGGTGTGAATTTGAGATTGACGCATCTTGTCAGAATATTTGAGTGAAAATACATCAATCCAGATCATACACTTATAAATCCACGCGTTACGCAATTTATCGCAAATCTGCTACAATCCTCCGTCTGAGACAAAATGCACCATCATATCGTTTATCGTTTTAACCCCCTCCGGCCTAAAAGTGCATACTTGCATTCGAACTACGTTTACCACGATAAGTAAGGACGGGTTCAACTCATGACCTTTCGATCGCCATTCTCCAGCCAACGCCTTAGGCAATGGCTAAATTGTAACTAGGCTCTATTAATAATATGGGGAGCCATTGTATGCAAGCGGTTCAGTATAGTTCGATAGAAATGCTTGGGGAGGCATCCCATCTACCTACCAGGGAAGAGTGGATATCTTTAAAAAAAAACATATTTTAGCCCCCCCCCCCTTGCCCCCTTACCCCCTTATTATTATTAATAAGAGGGTATAACTCTGTTTATTCCAGTACAAATTCACTTCTAGTCTTCTAGCAATGTAATCGCGTGACAGTCGGAATCAAAATCCTTTATAAGTTGAAAAGCCAACAATATTCATTTCGTTACAAACTTAAGAGACGCGTAAAATTATGTTTTATTGTAAAAATTAAAGGAATAGGGATGATGCCTCGGTCAAAAAAATATCTATTTAGTCCGTCAGTCAGATAATAAAAAAATATTAGATCCGTATTTTCTGCTTTATCATATTAATAAAAAATGACTTAGATACAACGCATTAAAGATGGGGAGTGGGGGTGGATACGTCACAAGTATGTAAATCTACATACAAGTGACGTCATGGCACATTATAACTCAATGTATCGCCGCAATGTTTTGATAACGTAAAAAAAGAAAGAATACGTGTACGTTATTTTTTCAAAATCTACATTACGGACAAAAAACATTTTTTTAGTCATCATCACTATTATCATTCTGAGTATGTCACGCAAATTAAAGTGCAATTATACTTCATTAAGTAACTATATTGATGCATGCTAAAATAGTGCGACTATATCGACATGACATCTATAAACCAGTCGTTCTTCGGTTCCTTCAACGTTAAAATACCGTTACTTCGTAGAAGCCTCACCCATTTATAAATATTAGTCACAAAATTCAAGGAAAGCGATAAAAGAATAAATAAGTTGATCAAAAAGCATCAAATAACAGTTGAGTCTTATTAAAAGAGTCTCTGCTTCAAGATTAAATAAAACGACCCTGCTGTAATTAAGTGTGGCGCCTGGGAGTGGATTTTGTATGTCTTCTACTCTATTATGTGATTATATTGTATAGGCGTCGTTACTCAGAAGCAGACATGGTTGATGTCATCTATGACATGGTCGCGGGTAGTCTGAAAACTCAGAGTCAGGATTCTATACATACCCTTATCAGTAAGGCCTACTGCAGGCCTACTGACGGAGCCTCTCCGTGTGGAATACTGAAATTAACCCGCATCTGAGTAATTCTCACAATCGAAAACGCTTTCAAAACATAAACAAGAGCTTCAAGGGTAGATACATAGCGTTGTAACATTATTGATCCTACATCTGTTTGCTCCTACCAAACCTTGTTCTCTTAAAAAATACTATACATATACTTTAGTATATGAACACTAACAACAATAACTATTCTAACATTTTACTGAAAGAATAGTTATTGTTGTTAGTGAGGAGGTCGCGGCTAAGTAATAACAGCCGCGCGTGTCGAGGTCATCGGGTTAAGCTACGCTTGCCGGGGTTGGTCCGTGGATGGGTGACCATCTCGAGAGTCCTCCGTGCCTCGGAAAGCACGTTAAGCCGTTGGTCCCGGCTGTCATTATTCGAGTCGTCAGAAGCCCGAAAGTCTGACAACCAGTCTTACCAAAGGAGTATCGTATTACCCAGTTACTAGGTTGTGAATGTGAGATAGGCAGTCGCTCCATGTAAAATACTGGTATTCAGCTGCATCCGGTGAGACTGGAAGCCGACCCTAACATATTTGGGAAAGGGCTAGGCAGATTGTTTTTTTTAAGAATAGTTATTAGTTAATATTATATCAAGGTGATGCACTAATAAACGCACCGGTGTGATAGTCAAACTTGCCAAATGTGACAGCTGTGGCAAGTCTCCCAGGAATGTTTGTCGTGGCGACTAAAGGAAGGCTGATCTTCAGAAGTAGGAAGTTATCCTGTATTTCCGGAGTTTGTTCATTCTGCTTTGGATTGTATGTAAGCCTTGTATGACAGGTACCCTATTCTTTTTGTTGTGTGGTCTAAAATAGTTTGATGTCAAGCCACTAATTTATTGAACGACTAAAATTGACAGTTACACATAAAAATGCCGTTCTATTCAAAGCCATTCCTCAGATTCCGTGTCCGCGTAATAAAACCGCCGTACAGAAATCCTCTGCATACGGTCGCTTTTAGACTTAATCGATCGCCTGTTGCGTGTCTGTAATAGTTCACTTTCACTGGCTGATTCTGTAATCTCACTGCTTGTGATGTCATTGTGGCTTTGTGTATGATAACCGCTGAAATCTTGAATACAATACTGAATGTTATCAATTTATCATTTGGCCCATTTTTTTCATTTGTCCTCTTGTCTGTGTCGGTGTATGTAATTGTATCCGGTATTATCTCGTCTAGCCAATACCTACAGTGAGATTTTTTTGTAACATAATTATGATTGTTTGGTGTCAACTTGCTGTGTAATATTAGAATCTCTTTTTCCATTATTTTGCTGTTTAATAATCGTAGTCTTACATTCCGGCTGCCGAGAGAATACGTTCTTGACAACTGTCATTTCATACATACTAACGAATATATTTTACGTATTTGCCTACTAGAAACTTGTCGGCCAGACTATACGAGTAGGTTGGGTAAAGCTCTTTTGGCAAAATGCACTTGGTCGTCTCGAAACGCTGATTTCTGAAGTCTTCATTTGTCTAGTTACAGTCCGACATTGTCACACTTTATTAGCTTCGATAGCTACTGAAACGTCAACCAATATCATATCACCCTTCTTTCACAAAGAGGCTAAAGATAAAATAACCTTAAATCGTTAAAATATGTTCGTTGGAAATAGTCTAGAAATGGTATTGATCACTAATTGTCCTAGTTACGGATGTGCGCCACTGGGTTGTCTATCCACGTACATTTGACGGGGCCGTCGTCGTATAAATAGATGGCGGCCGTTTCTGGCGTGTATTAACGTCTAGGGCCGTATTAGTTTATTTATATTTACTGTCAAACCAAAAGCACCGTATTTATTTGTGGATCCTTAGGTTTGAGAGTGATGGAGAGGCGACGAGATAAACTGTCTTCATTAACTATTTGAAGATTCTTTTTGTGAAAGGAGATTTATTTTGAAGTAGGGAATTTGGGCCCAGTAGGTGATGAAGTAATAAACGAGTACAGTCAGTCACGTCAGTCAGTCAGTCACAGTTCATTTCTGGACCACGCCAATGTTTGAAATCACTAACTTCAATTAGGAAAGTCATTGCTTGCTTGCTAAACCTTGCCGATCGCTTTTTATAAAAACGTTTGAGTTTAAAACTATTATTTGTAACTAACAATAGTTTTTTGATCAAGAACCGGAAAAACGTAATCGCTAATTAACTGTATGGTGTATCAAACCCATTTGTTTTGCTAGAACTCAACGAAAATCGCAAAGATATATCCATCTTAACTTTTTTTGCTATTAACAATATTACGACATGACATGTGCACTGTGCCAAAGAGGCCATATTCTCTGGCACATGGGACTTGCTACTGCAGTTAGGGAATGTATATTGTAACTTACAATTACAGTGTACTGTAATTGTGAGTTTAGGTTTCAAGATCTTCAACTAGAGAGCAGTTTAGTTACAGATAGACTTGTGGCATATAGTTTGAATTGTAGGGATATACTACTCTTCCGACAGTTGTTAAAATTTTGTTGGCCCAGAACTTCGCCACTTCCACGGCACGGCGGCGTTATCGGTGGCAGCGCAGAGGTCACTGGCTGCATTTTTGGAGCACAGGGGGCAGGATAGTAAGGTAGCTCCCCCCTTTAGTTGGGACATACATTGTAGCCAGATAATGTGGGTGTATCGCACAGTGGATTATCAAGTTAACCCCTTGAATTTGTCGAGGAAATCCCTATAAATAAAGCATATACGATGGAAGCAATTGGCGAACGTAATTTTTTTTTCGCGAATTAATTCCTAGAATGATTACATATCTTTGTAATACTTACTAACCAATACCCACCACTATTATTATTATCAAATAAATTGGAGTAACGGCAAGAGAATTATATTACAATTGGTTTTTATTGCCTTTCAATAAGTTATAATTATTTTAAAATTGAGAAGAGATTTCGAAGTTCCATTCAGGACCGAAGCGGAACTAAACAAAGTTATCTTTAACTTATCATGCCTATTAAACACAAATACATACATTCGTCAAATTGTTCCACCTTGACTTACTAAACTTCCTGATAATTGATAGATTAGACAAATTCGTAGCCTTCTGGTTATAAAATACACGTTTTGTTTTTATTCAAATGCTAATCTAAATATAGGTTTATTGTAAGAAAATTAAGCCGTCAAATGATAAGATTTGCTGGCTTTCAAACGCACTGGTTTAGTTATGCCTCCTGGCTAGCAAATGACTTTCATCGAAGTAGTAGTTTTGTAGGCGGTTCCTAAGAAAATAGTTCTCGTCTAAAGTATTCAGATACAACCTTCGATTTTCTCGATATCATCCGAAAATTATCTTGAAACAGCTCTACCTCTGTGTCATTCAAATTATCCTGCATTCAAATTATTGCTGAATCAACTGTTGTACTAGTGACTTTTTACCATAAAAGCTCCCGCAGACAGGCGCTACACGACACCGGTAGAACAATTTCCGTGAAATTTTCATAGAAATGATTATACCAGAGTCGCGTCACGCCTGTTTGCGGGAGAGTTAATACATTATTTAATACTTACCGAATAAAAACTGTGTTAGTATTAGTAGCAATTGCCAGAAAAAAAATCCCGTCTGCCGTAGATTGAGGAAAATTTGCTGAACAGTAATGATATAAACAGACATTTTCAAAAATAGACATGAGCATAAAGTTTCATGCACTATACAAGGACTAATTTCAGTCCGTCCATTCGATCGAACAGTTTACGTAGGATTGTAAGTGCCTGTATGCCTTTCGGTTAAAACGATTTGTACAATTACATTGCTGCATTCCTATTAAAGCTACATAGATCTTGACCGTTTTGGCAGCAACACCTACGTTAATTGATGGACATGCGATCTGGTCGCAAACACGAGCACATTAGCTAATTGTTTTGGTGACTCACTGGCGTCTGCGAAGAGTTTTATGAACTTTATGTTTTTTTTAAAGGGGAGTTGGTTATCCTCAGTTATAAATTTCAATGTGGGGGTCTCTCGCCTGTTCATAACTTTATATTGGGTCAAATTCAACAACCTAATAAATTTTAAAATAATTTCATAGAAATACGGATTAGTTCTTGTGTTCTTGTCCGAAATGTGGCTTGCTGGTAAAGTTTTCTTATTTTTCTCTATCTAGTCTGTATCAGCTCAGGTTAAGCTATGTTTTCCGCGGTCGGTCCGTGGATGGGTGAGCATCTTTACATAATGACACCCCTCCGTGCCTCGGAAAGCACGTTAAGCTGTTGGTCCCGGCTGCCATTTGTAGATCTTTGACAGTCGTTACAGGTCGTCAGAAGCCGGAAAGTTTGACAACCAGTCTTACCAGGGATATAGTATTACCCAGTAACTCGGTTGTGGAGGTCAGATAGGCAGTCGCTCCATGTAAAATACTGGTACTCAGCTGCATCCGGTTAGACTGGAAGCCGACCCCAACATAGTTGGGTACAGCTTAGTTATACAGGGTGTCCAGTAAATAGCACGACATACTGCAGGGGGTGATAACTTGGGTCACTACCTATCAATACAAAAAATATATGTTCAGCAAAATCTTACTTTTTTTTTTCACCACTGTAGGTTAAACTTAAGTGATAAGAAAATAGTTCTGTGAAAATTTAAACAAAAAATAGTATTTCTTGAAAACATTCTTGTCTTTGATAGAAAAAAGACTTATCAATGAGTAAAGTAACTATTCACGAATAATTTGATGTAAAAAAAAGTACTAGAAAAGGATTTTTTCATTACGAGATGCTGAAAAATCTGTTTCAAGGTAGAGATTTTTCGGTATTTCGGAAAATTTTGTAAAACTAAATCCGTAAGATTTTGCTGAACATATATTGTGTTGTATTGATAGGTAGTGACCCTAGCTATCATCCCCTGCAGTATGTCGTGCTATTTACTGGACACCCTGTATAGGCCAATCCCAAGTTGAGCCATAGTTTTTTGCTTTTCCGCTTTAAGTCTTCATTAACGAACTCCTTTATTATAGAGTTCTATCATTATCCAATTATTTCACAAGTTTTATTCAATTAAGTCGTTCATATCGCAATGAAAAGAAAATAACAAGCAGATTTCACAAAACGTGAAGTTCTAATACGTTGTAAAATAAAGAAATATTTTATTTTCTTAGAGAGACAGTTTCCATACATTCTGAATTGGAAATATTGTGTGCATATATTTCAGCTGCTGGTTTATATTTCCTTTAAAATGTTTTGCTGAGCAATTCCCGTATAATGTCAACGACGTCTATTTAAAAGAATTATTTATAATAGCGTTTTCTTTCTCAACACTTTCGGAGTTTTTTGAGAGTAGGTACATGCCTGTCCTGAAGGTTTTCAATGTTCTAAAATTAGAAGAGAAAAACCAATTTCATACGTTGTGACATTTTTTTGTTGACTGGCTCAAGTAAACTAGAATCAGCCCATCGCCTACGAGCATTAGGATAATTCGTTTCTCTCAATTTATTACTCCCACCTAGAATGGGATGATAAACGCCCTTCATTTCGTTTGAGTCAAAAGCCGGTCGCTACCAATTGTTTTCTAGCAATGAATCCAATTCAAACTTACATCCAATCCTTTAAGGCGCAGGGTTCCGAAAACGGTGTTTTTTAAAGCAGTGTATCTCATAAAGCGTAAATAAATTTGACCAAAAAAAAAAAGAAGATATTTTCAAGTCTTATTTTATTAATACAGTGATGGAACTCAAATCATAATTAAACATACATTAATGCTTCAAACACACCTCTTAATTGTCTTTAAAAGCAGTTTATACCTTCACTAACAATTATAATTATAATAAAAAATATACCAAAATGTCTAATGTCAACCTGCATTCAGTGATGGATTATGATGAGTAATATGAGCAATATGATGAAAAAAACAACGAAAAACATTGAAAAAGTACAAAAGTGTGGTTATTTTCTTTACTCTTTACACGTAAAGAAAAAGACAGAAACAAAGGCAAATATTAGACTGTAACAATGGGGCTCGTAGCTAAATGATAACACCGCACAGGTCGATCGAAGGTTAAGCTACACTTGCCGCCGTCGGTTCGTAGATGGGTGTCCATCCTTTACAAATCGAGCAAGGCCCCCCTCCGTGCCTCGGAAACCCCGTTGATTCCGGCTGTCATTTGTGGATCTTAGAAAGTCGTTACGGGTATTCAGAAGCTCAAAAGTATGACAACCAGATTTACCAGGGGTATCCGTGTTTCCCAGTTACTGGGTTGTGGAGGTCAGGTAGGTAGTCGCTCCATGTAAAATACTGATATTCAGCTGCATCTGGTTAGATTGGAAGCCAGTTGGGATAAGGCTAGACAGATTTTAGTCTTGAAGAATGATTGTTGGTTTCGAGTTGAAAACGTCCTTATTGTTCAGTTAAAGTTTACCTTACCTATTTTTGCCACCAAGAAGCGATGCTGTGTTCTGGCTTGAATGGTTATCTAGGTACTTTACTTATTACAGGGACAGGAGACATTTCATCTTTGTGTCTGGAATGGCAACGAACTTGCGATGCCTGTAATGTTGTAGATGTCTGTCAAGCGGTGGTGACAACCGACTATTGATCATTCGGTGGGCAGCCTGCTTGTTTTTGCCACTTTGCCAACCAATATCGTATGAAAAAGACAGCGGACCTGTTGCCAGGGATTACTTTTTAATTAAGTCTGTACTACATCGCCTCATCGCCTTCTGCGTCCTCGGAGGTCTGATTATAAATAATTTATTTGCTCTTATCAAAGTTCACGAGGTTGCACGTACTCAGACACTATCATGCAAGGTGTCGCATAGGATACAGACAAAATCATAATTATTTTGTTTGCGCAATTCTGTCATACTCTTTCTTTTTGGTAAAACTTCCCTTTAAACGTCATGTTTCGCTAATTTTAGAATCGTTGAAGGAAAACCGTACTAGAACGTCCTAGAACCAAAAATATAATGATTTGTTAGTTTTACCAAATGGTACTAGGCCCTTGTAGTGGAGGACCCCTACTCCCTCTCATATAATGGAGGCCTGACTTCCACAACTAATATTATTACTGTAAAAGTTTGTATGTTTGGATGTTTGTTACTCAATCACGCAATAACGGCTGAACGGATTTGGATTAAAATTGGCACACAGATAGTTTATAACCTGGATTAACATATAGGATACTTTTTATTGCGGTATTACGTTCCCGTGTGATAACTTTTGGACATCAACGCGGGCGAAAGCTAGTATTATTATTATATTATAATATTTGATTTTTTGTATGTATGTTTGTTATGCTTTCACGCTAAAACGACTGAACAGATTGAATGAAATTTGATACATGGGTAGACCATGACCTGGGTTGGGACATAGGATAATTTTTATCCCGATATTCCCACGGGTCGAGACTTATGCGGGTGAAACTGCGAGCTAATAAAGTTATTTCACTATCAAAGTTTTTAACTTGTAATATTAAATCGTGGAATGATGATGATAACATCATTCCACGATTTTTTGATTCATTAAACGTAAGTTGTGCCAGAAAGCGTTTTATACCGTTAAAGATTTCATTGAGGACAAAAAGGCTTGGGATTGAGCTGCTCCAATTTATTATATTTTTTTTTCATTTTGAATTTTGTTTGTTTTTCTGCTAACTTTAAATTATATACAAAATGACATGAATATTTACTTTGTGAAGTATAATTTTATTATTATGATGTGAGGACTATGTGGGTCATATATTTAGCTATATTTTACTTTTTGTTATGTTAATCTGGCAGTTTGAGTACTTTATGCGGCCTACCCAAATGTCCTTTCTTTGGTATTGTTCGTCGATTCGTTGAGCTCTTTTTAAGTTCTGAGTTGAGCTACACGATTGCTGACAAATGCGTGCACTGACTGGCCAGGTCCACTCAAATCTGTATGGTTCTTTCCTCAAAAGACCATTTCAGACACAAATCTACATGGTCCTCAAATTGAAATGCTCTGACCAAGATTATTTCCGGGTTATTATATACACATTGACATTAATGAATGTTATATATTCATTGACATGAATATTTACTTTAAAGTATTATATTATTTTAATTATTGTGAATGTGAAGACTATGCAGATATTCCCTTTTGTTTTGTTTTTTTTTTTTTTTTTTTTTTGTCAATTAGTTTTATCATGGTCTGGCAGTTTGAGTAATTTATGTGGCCTACCCAAACGTCCTTTCTTTGGTATTGTTCGTCGAATCGTTGAGCTCCTTAAATTCTGAGTTGAGCTGCACGATAACTGACAAATGCGTGCACTGACTGGACAGGTCTTCTCAATCTGAATGGTTATTTCCTCAAAAGACCATTTCAGACATCAATCTACATCGTCTTCACATGATCTGACCAAGATTATGTCTGGACTTTAAAAGAGACTGTGACCTCTGAGTTTGTTTCGGCCTTTCTTCTCAGAATAGTCAGATAGGAAACGCCGACCTCATCTAGTTTTTAAAATATGATTGACGTGTAAAAGTGTTTGTACAAACCTACTTGCAGAAATAAATCATTTATCATTTATAACATTATCCAGTTTTTATTGAAATAAAACCATTTTCTTCATTTCAGGTGATAATAGAATCCCACAAGGAGCTACGATGTCCAGAATGCCGAGTCTTAGTGGAAGTGAAGGTGGAGGAGTTGCCTCCGAACGTCCTTCTCATGAGGATTCTCGAAGGTATGAAGAACTCGGCTCCAAGGAAGCTATTAGTCACTGGACAACGAACTTCACGGAGCGGACATTCCCAGGTAAGAATTATCAAAAATATTTGAGAGCATCTTCTACTAAATAAAAATCTTAAACAATAAACATTCATTCACTGGCAGACACCGCACAGTCTAAACTGATGGGTCTAGTGCTACTGACCCATCGACGTGAGCACTAAGGGAGGATTTTATAAAAAATCAACCCCTAAAGGGGTTAAATATGGGATGAAAGTTTGTATGGAAGTTCGTTTTAATTTTTTGCCGATGTGAAATCCCATAGTAACTTAGTCTTGCTTGAAGAGATTGTGGTTGTTACAACAATTTGAGATTTGTCGTTCGGCGGCCAGTCGTCAACTCCAATCAGCGTTTTTTTGATGAATGCATCACAACAACCTTGAGAGTTCAAGTTTCAAGACCTAAGGCCCTGTGGCAGTACGAATGACCTACCGACTCTAAGCCAGTGAACAAATGATGGTCACAAGACCAAGACAAGACAAGACTAACTGACTTCACTTAAAATAACTTTCCACATTCTCACCAAGAAGGGTCGGTTATCGGATCATCATAATTATTATAAACGAAAAAGAAAGATTGAAGATCAAATTGAGTAACTGATGTTGCGATGCCTTGAAATCTTCATATTAGATGTAATTACTTACCCTTTGCCTTTACAGTACTCCTAAGATTTTAATTATCATAAAGAACAAGTTTTTTAAGACCAACAAATTCGTGCGTTAAAAACATAAGTTCGTTTTAAGTAGTTCTAATAATTTAACTAATAACGTTTTCGTAAATTGTTCAAGGCGTTACAAGGTGTTCAGGGAGGCGGTAAGCAGTTACCTCCGCACGCAAGGGCCCTGCACGACTTTATATCCAAGGAACCGGGGTGAGTTGACCTCATTTTGTTTATTATACTTTTTACATTACATAACATCAGGCCTGTAATCCGCTACGGGTTTGTAAATCTTACAAGTGTCTGTGTAGTGTGTCTGTCATCTCTAAGCCACATAATTGTAACGTAAAAAGTAGTGACAATTCTACAATTTACATGTAAGTATGTAATTTGTTTTTTTTTTCGCAATTTTTGTACAATTTAACAATTTTGTAGAATTGTTAAATTGTAAACTTTTGTGGTATAGGGCCCGAACCTACGAAAACCATCCTAACTGCTACAACATAAAGACGCTGTTAATGTCAATCTGTCGTGTCGCGTCGCGATGGTCTGCACGAGCATTAAATTAGGTAACATGCTTCTTCTTAGTTACATAGCGGTTACCTTAGTCGTAGAAGTAACCAAAATTGTTTGATACCTGTACCGTAGTTTATACAGGTTTTCAGTCCCTGCCAATGACGTATTGAAACTGACGGCTTTGGCGTCTGTGATAGAAGTGCGCTCAACGCATTTTCGACGCCACGAATTTCATTAGAACTTCCGCCTCTAAGCTCTAGTAGCTGCTGGCGAATCGATTCCTTGCTCTGTGATACTCATAGTTATAGGTACTAATATTTCAATTTATATTTACTTTTTACAAAATTGTTGAACAAATCACCTGCAAATTAATCTTATTCCTAACAAGGGACTTGAAAACGAAATGAATTTCGTTCCGTTACACTAAATATTATCTTATAAAGTTTGTAACCACACTAGAAAAAAAAAAACAATAACGTTACAAAAAAAAAAAAAACTATATTTAATATCATTTTTGTAGAAAAATATTTTAAGTTACGTTAAAGGTATCAATAACATTATGCATATCCGCTTGTAATAACGTTATAGATTTATTTTGTAACGTTATTTTTAAGAACTTTTTCCGCTGAGCACCGCTCCTTCGTTACGATCCTGATAGAACGGTACATATTAGTATCGTTATTTTGAGTAACGATTCAAGTCCCTATACCCTAACTATTATTATAAATGCGAAAGTGAGATTGATTGTTTGCTACGCTTTTACGCTAAAACGGCTGAACAGATTTTGATGAAATTTGGCACATGGGTAGACTATGATCTGGATTAGGACATAGGATACTTTTTATCTCGATATTCCAATGTGTTCAAGACATAAGCGGGTGAAACCGCGTGGCGCAGCTAGTTCATAATAAGCGTGACAGTATGCGTGTGAAAATACAGTTGTGCTAATAACAAACATTTTCCATTTCGTTTAGCTTGCATTAATTTATTGTTGCTGTAGAAAATTAATGAGTACTTACTGCACCGATCTGCCTAGGAGAATTTCCCTTACTCGTAATTTGATGACGATAGCTCTTGTTACATAACTGTGGGAAAATATGAATAATGTGATAAGTGATAAGGATAACTGAAGTAAACATTGTATACATAACATTATATAAAATTGAATCATTTTTTTTTTCTAACTGAACAGACAGCTGTGCTGCTGGGGAGTTTGTTGCGCCACTTCTTCTTCCCAGCAAAAGCACTAGGAAGTGGTGAAGGGTGGGCGTTTTGGGGGACTGTCTTATGTAATTTTGATGTTCGAAAAGTGCTGATTCTCAGCCTAGTTTGAATAAATGACTTTTGAATTTGAATACGACAATTATTAATTATATTGTTACCTATTCATAATCTCACGACCTAAATATAGAACTGTTTGGTCAATGACTGACTGATAAAGTTTATATAGGAATCATAGGACATCGCTGCCATCGTGAGGTAACCTGAACTAATAATTCATTTAAGACTGATATCGCCAACGCGTCTTGAGCAAGCGTGGTGATCAATGCTCGAGCATTCTCTGAATGAGAAGAGGCCTTTGTCCTGCGCTGAGATAGTAATAGGCTGGTTTTATTTATTATATACTAGCTGTCCGCCTAGGCTTTGCACGGATAGCACTAAGTACTTATCTACGGCGCACCTACCTACCCTACCCTACCTACCTACCCTACCCTACCTACATACCTACCCTACCTGGATAAAAAGTATCCTATGTCCGTATCCTGGTTCTAAGCTACCTCCCCACCACTTTTCAGCCTAATCAGTTCAGTCGTTCTTGAGTTATAAATAGTGTAACTAACACGACTTTCTTTTATATATATAGATATGTCGCAGTAAGATAGTTGAAGCCGTGTTATAGTTATATCCCTAGGGATAGAGCTATATACCGTAATATGGTTATATAAAACATAACTGTCGGAGTGCCCTAATTTTATTACTGCGACCAATTTTGACTTAGCGCTCTCCGGCCGCTGCCGCGTCACCGCTCGCTTCGCGCGCTCTTCTCGCGCATAGTTGGTCACAGTTCTAAATTAACCTATTTGGTCGGAGTGCCCTAATAGTTATACTACTAGTATGAACCGCTTTCATATAACTATATTACGGTATAAGCTAAGTAGGTATATCCCTAGATATCCCTAAGGATAAAACTATATCAGCTTCAACCATCTTACTGCGACATATATACGTATATCTACCAAGAAGTTCGTAAGTTCTATAGACATTACGGTACCAAGGGGAAGATAGACGGTAAGAGGATTATTTGGGCTCGTTTATCCAGGCCATATGGATCAGATCAAGACCCTTATGAGTCTGCCTTACCTCTAAATCATTTTTTCATCTCCAGCCCTTTTCCACCTATTGCATTTTTTTTGTGCCTCTCTTCCTTGTTTTCGTAATTACTTTATTCAGGATTAGCTGACAATTTTAATAATATGCCATCGACCTTCCTCGCCTAACGCAAAAGTGCGAGATATAGAAGTCATACAAAGAGACTCGTAAATAAGTCAATCTTTCTAGCCTTTTCCCAACTATATTGGGGTCGGCTTCCAGTCTAACCGGATGCAGCTGAATACCAGTATTTTACATGAAGCGACTGCCTATCTGACCTCCACAACCCAGTAACTGGGTAATACGATACCCCTTGGTAAGACTGGGTGTCAGACTTTCGGGATTCTGACGACCCGTAACGACTGTCAAAGATCCACGAATGACAGCCGGGACCAACGGCTTAACGTGCTTTCCGAGGCACGGAGGAGTCTCGGTATGTAAAGATGGTCACCCATCCACAGACCAACCCCGGCAAGCGTAGCTTAACCTGATGGATCGACCCGTGCGGCAGTTATTACTTAGCCACGAGCTCCTCCGACTCGTAAATAAGTATTCTAGCAAATTTATTAATTAGCACTAATGAGTAATTTTGTTGATTGTAGCAGTAAATAATTATTGATTTATTAGTTCAGATAAATAGGTAGTCATTTACCGGTGTTCATAGATCACGTATGACGTAATAAGGCGCTGTGATAAAAAGGTCATCGCCTTTTATCGATTACTTTTCATCCCCCTTTAATAACAAGGACACTACGCGAACACAAACATTATTGTTTAATACCATGTCGCCAATGTGAAACTCGAAAACGAATGGGTTTTCGAGATTATTCTGTGCAATAATTTATTTCTAAAACCCTAAAGTAAAGTTAGAACCAGTATCTATAAACTTCACATTTTTCGGGATTTAAGTTTACTCCGTGGTTATTTATAGGAAAGGTTTTGTCTATTCCGGATTTATAATTTCATCAAAATCGCTGTTAATTACAAGCAATAGCAGCACAAAAATACAATTATAATTTCCATTCAGACAATAAAATACCCATATTGCTTATTTATGAGTAAAAGACGAAAGTTGAAGTACTAATCTAATTTATCTTCTTGAGTGACATCAGTGGACTCTTGAACGACTTTCGAGAAGACAAACGAGTAAACAACTGTCGAACGTGAAGTAGCTACTAGAATATTAAGTACCTACTTGCCAACTACCCGAATTGTATGAGTCAGTGGGAAAAAATACTTTGATAAGAATAGGTATAAACTTTAAAGTTGATGTGATCGCGGCGGGCTGTGAACCACTTATTTTCAATTAATAATCATTGAACTTGGTGCATTATTGTTGGTGTGAGTCATGGGCTATCCGTCAGTATGCGTATGCGCTTAGTAATGTGCTAAGCGGCAAGTCAACATGTGCACTGTGTTATGAAATAGGTACCTACATACTATGTTGTAGGTATATATAAACAGATGTTTGTATCGTGTATACTGAAGGGAATTGATGAGAGAAATGTTTATGGACGATGTGACCTGCCAAGCTGGAAGTGATAAATAAAATGTAACGAAAATTGTGGAATAAATATTTATTTAAATATAAGTATATACATATTATACCTATTAAAAACTATGAATATTATATCTATATACCTAATTATGTGCTCGTGGACTAAAGTCCAAAGGAAATCACAAGGATAATCGGTTGGTTGCCATCCTGATTTCCAGGGGGAGCGCATTCCACAGAGGTACCGGTAAACCGGGGTTACTTTGAATCGCGGGGTAACTTTGATAGAAACTTCCATTTCATATAAAATCGTGAATTACTTAAAACGAAACGAAATTAGGTAGTTTTCTTTCTGAGTTATGAACACTGAACAACTGTTTAATCCTTTCCTGAGGACACGCTGGGAATCCACCAATCATTTTAATTGAAAAAGGTAAATATATTGTCATTCAAACAATCAAATCAATTGTTAGATCAAAGTTACCCCATGCGACAATATTTATTTTTCTCGTTGATAGATTTTTATTTTTTAAATTTTTTAAATTGTATTGGCATTTTAATTGGGTAATTATATTTAAATTGTATTGGCATTGTAATTGGATTTATTTAATTGCGTAATTACTTTGCAATTACGCAATAATTACTTTGTAATTACGCAATAAAATAAGGGGTATCAAAGTAACCCCATCCTACGTATAACTTTGATCAGGCAGTTTAATTTTTTTTTCTCAAAATCAAGCCAATTTTTTTCACTTATTATTACAGGAATAGAGAGTAATAAAAAAACCGATCACTAGATTTATTTAGTATTTTTTTACACCCACAAATTTAAAAGATATGAACCTTCAAAGTTTAATATTGATCGAAGTAACCCCGGTCTACGGTACTAGGTATTTGTCTTCTAATATTAAACCTCCGCAACCCAGTTACTGGGTAACACGATATTCACTTTGCCAACATTCTATGGATAATTAGTAAAAACTTCGGTACCTATAAATTGTAAAAAATACCGAGTATCATGAGAACAGATCGGAGGGGTAATTCTCGTATTTTTAACCGTTCGAATAAGAAAAGAAAAAAAAAAAAAAAAAAACGTTTATTTGCGGTAATCATGGCGCAAAAAAATAACTCAAAATAAAGTCAAAGTCAAATAATTTATTTCAATTAGGCACAAAAATATGTACAAAATGTACAAAAAAAAAAGAAGATAAGTCGCCCCTTCCAAAAGGTAGATTTCGGATGGAGAAGAAAAAAAGAAACAAGTTTAGGGAAAATATGCGTCACATCCACGCAAAACGGCCATTGCTCAGCATAATGCTGCGACTCTATGCGAGACGGAGCCCCAGCGCTGGTTTTCAGCGACAACCGGCGTTGACGTTATGACGTCGACCTGTGCAGCATACACTGAAATATAATTATGATAATAAATTATTTTATTAAACAAAATAAATATACAATAATTAATTCTACAAGTATAAATAAAATATAATCTTCTTCTTAGCGTGTCGAAAATTCGGGTGACGTGTTTGGCGCCATCACTAGCTCCATCAGTTCCTGTAACGTGCAGCTGAAAGAACTCGCAGGACACGACATCAACCCTCTTATTCATAAATGCTGTTTGAAGTTAAGAAACGTTTAAACGTCAAAAATGTACAGGCGCTAATCATTACTTAACTTTATGCAGCGTTTATAAATAAGGGGTATGTGTCCCATCGTTTGTGGAATAGCACCAAAATGGCAATCCAAAATCCACCGTTCGAATTATAATCTCGGTCTCAATGTGTCTAAAATTCCTCTAATTTACCTACACTTTTGACATTGATTGTCGTTAAGATAAGATTGCGAATAGACTTTGAACGTTTGTAACTACGGGAACTGGCCTTCATCAGGCCAATTCTCGTACATAAACAGTCAAGTCACAATCTGTAAAACTTGTCAAAAATTTTGGTAAATATATTGTATTTTTGTCAGATTTCGAATGAGATGCGAATGCGAACGTTTTTAAAAATTATGGGAATAGCCCCTCAGATCTCAACCTTTCGGATTTCTGTATTCATATCTACTTGACTACTATACATTTCGTATCCCTTATTTCCATTGTTTACAGGGACCTGTCGTTCAAGAAAGGCGAAACGGTGTTAATACAAAAGAAATTGGACCCGTTTTGGTATCAAGGAGAATGTTCTGGAAGAACTGGCATGTTCCCTATCACATATGTTCAGGTTTGTTAATCTTTATAATAAAAACTCTACCCTCCTTCAGGGGAAGTCAGGTAAAAATGAAATACTGTTCGTTGGTAATCGCATCATTTGGGAACGGTTGGACCGATTTAGCTAATTTTTGTTTAAAAAAGTTCGTAATAGTCAGAATTATTACATGTTATTACGTTTTTTTTTTAAGTTACCGGCAATTTGGAATATTCGGGGAAAACTGAAAGTGCATTTTCTATGGCAATCAATCACGGAATTTTGTATAAATTATTGAAATTTGGACGAGGCAACGTGTGTCGGGTCAGCTAGTTTTTTTTTATCAAATACTACGATCCAACCCTGCTTCGGTTGTGATATACTGATGTGGCGGCATCTCAAAGTAATGAGATTTCTGTACAATACAATAATCGTTTATTAAGCTTTAAGTTAAATATTAATGTATTATACACATCAATTTTCCGGAATGAAGTCTCTACATGATAACGAAAACCGCATCAAAGTCCAATGTGCAATTTAAAAGAACTATGCGCACGCGCAGACAGACACAAAAGCGACTATTTATACATTACTTTGCTTCCTTTGGCTGTACATTTGCTTTAAAGCATAAGTGACCCAGGCTGAATATGATGCCGTTGGGTTTTTCAGTTACAATAAAATAGGTATTCCCAATATCCTAGTAGTCTATTTTTAGCCTTTTGCTACATTGCAAAAGGCAATGAATTAATTGAAATGACATGTACAATAAAACCAATGTGCGCAAGTGCACATGAATGTTGTCTTCGTTAGTATTTTATGAAAGTACAACACCACATGTATGGAATTAAAAGAAAAACAAATAAATTAGATCAACATGTGAATGTTGATCTTTAATATATTTTTCATTTTAGATTAATTCTTTTATTAATTGTTATAATGATGGTTCTTGTTATGCATGTTAATGGGTGCCGTCTGTCTTAAAAACAATATGGTTTATTTTCATAATGGTCTAAAGAGCTCATGTCAAAACAATTCATGTTACTTTAAGAGATAAAATAACATGAATTGTTTTCTCGGAAGTATGAAAATACCAAAAATTCAATCCCAAATTATAGCCTTGGGGTTGAGGTAGTTGAAAAGAGATTTCTAGAAGTTTTTCCGTAATGCAGTATTTCTTTTTTGTTTTAGCCTTGCATTCAATATTTGGTTACAAAATGTCAGACGCCCGAATGATCGCCTTTATATTTATTGTAATTTATCGGTTATCATTGTTATTTGCAGGTGGTGGTACCACTCCCGGTCGCCACTGCGCTGTGTAAAGCATTGTACGACTTCCGGATGTCCGCACCTGACGAAGAAGGCTGTCTGGCGTTCGACAAAGGTAAACTTCAGATTTTACTCTTAGCTCCTTGTTCTGTGGCCTTTGAGTCTAAATTCTGTATAGAGCTTTCATGAAGCATTTATAGGAAGTGTGTGCTTGGTATTGATCTGACTTTTATTCTCCTTTCACTTATTGAGAAGACGTGTGTCGTCTACCAACTCGCAGTGAGCCCTCGTGGTAGATTACAGCCCACTCCCTCTCACCGAGCGAGGCCTGTTTCCCAGAAGTGGGAATATTATAGGCTGATTATGATATACTTATACTTATTCAGAATAACAGATAACTTGTCACCACACAACAAATAAATAAAAAGATTTAAAAAATTAAAGAGGTTTTTCCTGAACGGCGAAAATGTGTGATGGTGTATCTGTGGTTCCAGGTGCTATAATAACGGTGCATCGTCGCGTGGACGACAACTGGGCGGAAGGTCGGTTGGACCAGCGTGTGGGCATCTTCCCCATTGCCTTCGTGGAACTCAACCAGGCCGCGCGACAGCTTATGAACAGGTGAGAGATTATTTGTAGTTTTAAGTTTACAGGATCACATTAAATTATGGAAACTCCGCAGAGATGATCGCTATCGATATCTAAATAACATAAAACGAAAAAAGTTTTTTTGTTTTTTTTTGGGCTCAAAGACCGCTGATAGTGTAGTAACTTTTTACTTTTTATTCTCGCGATGACAAAACAAAAAAATTGCGGTTTTTTTTTTGGGTTTATGACCTTAGGTAGTGTAGTTACTTGAAATATCAGTTTTAAAAACAGTTTTTTTTTGTGAACTTCACAGACATGATTCGTGAAACCCTATAAAACATAAACAACTGATTTTATAAACTCATACTTCAAGTAACTTTTTGAAGAGTCAACGAGACGCCCCCAAAAAAAATCAAATCATATTTTTTTGTTTAATTTCGTTTAGATACACAGGAGCTCGTGGCTCAGTAATAACAGCCGCACGGGTCGGTCCATCAGGTTAAGCTACGCTTGCCGGGGTTGGTCCGTGGATGGCTATACATATCGAGACTCCTCCGTGCATCAGAGAGCACGTTAAGCCGTTGGTCCCGACTGTCATTCGTGGATCGTTGACAGTCGTTAAGGGTCGTCAGAAGTCCGAAAGTCTTACAACCAGTCTTACCAAGGGGTATCGTATTACCTAGTTACTGGGTTCTGGAGGTCAGATAGGCAGTTGCTCCATGTAAAATACTGGTATTCCGCTGCATCCGGTAAGAAAGGAAGCCGACCCCAACATAGTTGAGAAATAGCTAGGCAGACATAATTATGTTTTGATATCAAACACATTACGTCAGTTGAGTTTCGCTAAATAATTTAATATGAACCTGAATAAAATATAGTTTAGGCTATGTATTATGACTATTTATGACAATAGAGTTATTCATGCTCACTAACGTTTTGGCACGACAAAGGCTTTTGAGGCAACCATAGATATCCAGAGATATGCCTTCATTGCCCGCATTGCATTGCATTCAGTCGCTACATATGGCTGACCGAATGCCGTCCCGCAGGAGGGATGAAAAGGGAGAGAGGAGTCTCCAAGACATCATAAAAGTGTTGAAAGAGACCGACCCGGACGACGTGCCAACTTTCGTGGCGAAGGATTTGCGCAAGCTGCCCCCAGTCACATTTGACCACGTTGACGTCACCAGGCTGCTACGGGATATCACAACCCTAAGATCTAGCCTGGTCGAGATGCAGTTGAAGTTGGAAGCATCACAATCCACCATCAGTGATCTGCGTACTGAGGTAGCGGATTTACGCAAGACAGTATGTAGGTCACACGAGCCAGCTACCAGCGTCAACACACGTCACGGCGCATTCAATGCATCGCAGCTGAGTTTCGAGTCAGCAAAATTTGACTCGTCGCCGGCCGCCGTCACTACAAGCGATGCACAACCACGCCCCGCCCTCCCCGCGTCCCCCATTGTTAGGACGCCGACCAATATTAACACGTCAACACCGGGACGTGCTTACTCGGCTGCCGTTGTTAAAGCTCCCGCAAATCATCAGCGGCAACCTAATAATACGAGGGGTGCCCAGCGGCCCTCCGAAGCAGTTCGGAGCTCGTTGCCGCCGGTAACAAGCCAAAGACAGGCCGATGAAGAAGGTTTTATTCGCGTGGAGAAGAAGAAGAAGCCTGCTTGTCGCAATCAGTGCGGTACCGCAATTACTGGTCCCGACATTTTGCTGCGTCCCGCTATTCCAACGACGCAGCTGTACGTGTCACTCTACATCACACCACGAAGGTAGAGGAGGTCGTGGAGTATGTCAGGATGAAGACAAAGTTCACCTTGAGAGTCGAGAAGCTGGAGTCGCGCCATAAGATTAACTTCAAATCTTTTGTGGTGCGAGTTACGACTCATCACATGGAGACTTTCATGAAGCAGGAATTTTGGCCGACGGGTGTCGTGTATCGGCGTTTTCGCGGAAGGCTACATGACACCACGACTCAGCGCAATACGTCGCCGACCCAACGTAGTAACTAGTTTTTGTAGTGATGTTTTTTATTATGTATTAGTTTATTATTATATAAGATTATTTTGTGTATTTTGTCTATGGGCCTTAGTCGCCTGAAAATAAAGCAATTATTATTATTATTATTGCGGAATAGTAAGGAATCCTAGTGCGACCGCTTATCTCCCACCAAAATAATTACAACATTAACAAATAGTGTACTTACGACACACACTTAAAATTTGAACTCGCACACTAAGAAGAAAGCAGCTACACTAAATCAATTTCTAATAGCACACATACATAGAATGGGCGGGGCATTCACTTGTAAACACTTGCTATTTGCGAACATTTAATGCACACGCATGCAATTAGGGAGTAGAAAGCGATGGTCGATAATTTTTATCGATATTTATTTTAGCACATTCTTGTATTATTATAACTTCGTTTAATTTTCTTTATATAAATTATTTTGTTTTTATATACCTATCCGAAAATATGGGTTATTTTTACTAAAATAAAATGTTTATTTTTTTTAATATTGTATTACCGGGTAAAGGGAACCCTCTCTGTTAAATATTATGCTATACACGAGTAACTGTATTGAAATAACAATGTCTTTATTTGCTTCAAACAAAATTAAATTAATAACAAATTTAACTCTTATACTATACATGTAATACGAGAATATCCATTGACTTCTGTAAAAAAAGATTCGACTGCAATAATACGCATGTCGATAAAATCAGCGGTACGCACTCGATTGCACTTCTCTAAATCCAAAACGTTCGTTCCGTTCGGAAAGATTCGGGCTAGTTCGTATCGCTCCGGACGTAAGTTAGTAAATGATTTAAAAATTGATTTAAAACATTAAACAGTCACTTAAATGTTTACTTACCGGTCGTAGAACAGGAAATTTGTCTTCAGGTTGATGGTACTAGACCTATTTTTACAAATTATTACTGCACAGCTCGGCATTTTGGTTTTTTACGCATCAATAGTACACTGTACGCAGTTGCAAAGCGACTGAATGAAGCGTACAGCCGCCGTTCGAACATAAGCCCAATTTAGCAATGTCGAGGCGCCACGTGCCACGCCTCCAAGGCATTTTCGCATTCCCTCGATATCCGTGGAGGCAACGAATATGTATAAATGTCGGAAATAAGTTACTGAGTTGAATAATCGAGACGCCAGCGCTGCCTATTGGCGCTCGACATAACGCGCGGACCGGCCGGAGCTAAGCAGAGTTCGTCGGTGGCGGTCAAGCAGTGAACACGTTTAGAAACTGTCAGGCGTTCCGAATAGTTGTGTCGTGTACCTACAGTGTGTGAATTGCTAGTGTGATTCATTTGATCATGAATTATAATTTGATCTGAACTGCAAACGGTTTTTCTATTACGTATTAACCAACACTACCCACACTATGCCCACAGTAGTTAAAATATGCCTGATAATAAGGAAAGAGACACATTCCTTCTCCGTCTTTTAAGATACAGATAGTGCCATCCACGATGACGCGCCCCACTCCGCGATTACTGTACTGTATCCCATACTTTAGTACGGAGCGGAGTGGAGTGGGGCGCGTCGTAGTGGATGGCACTATCTATACCTAATACTATAAGTTTCTAGTTAAAATTTCAAAAGTAAAATTCATAGTTACAAACTACTGCTAGTACCTACTTATTTTTTTTGTTTTTCTGCTCACACCATAAATTATTATTATAAGGCTATACGTGAGGATTTGTAATTGGTCTGTGGTGACTGTGGTCTCCTTTTTTGTCTGTTCTTATTAGCTGTAAGTCCTCCATGTACTATTATAAATAAATAAATAATACTAATAGGAGTTTATTGTGTTTTACAGCGTGCCGCTGAACCGCCCCGTGCCGCCCATACCGGAACACTCGAGACCATCGCACTCTGACCACAGACATCATGCACAGGTAATATAAAAAATGTGTTATGAGTTTATGACATATAGTGACCTTCTTGATTGTGTGTGTTCTCCTTCTTGGTGATGTTCTTCAGAAAGGACAGGTGCGTAGAACTCGCAACCGGTGTGCGTGTATGACCAGATGTATGAACGTATACGAGGCAAAAGGAGTATGTCAGGATCGTAGCTGGTGGCGTTCTGTAGTTACTGCCTACCCCCATGGCAAGAAGGCGTGTGTTTATGTCTATGTGTGTATGTATGTAAAATGTATTATGATCAATAAATTCCAATGTCTTGTATTTTATGAACAAACAGCTCCATTATTCAAAATTAACAAATATAAATAACTTAAGTAATAATACAGGGTGGTAGGGACATCGATGGATGAATTCTGAATCCCCTGCGTTGAAATAAAATAAATCAGCTGTTCCATACATTTTGACCGCGTAGGTACTGCGCGTTTCTATGAAAGAGCAGATTTTTTTGGTTTAGAACCATGTACTGAATCCATGGTACAAGCTTTCGCGTCGATGTCAGCTCACAGCGCTGTTCACGGATTGCCATTAATAAATAAAACTTGAAAGTCGCTAGGAGGTAAACTGTTGAAGCATTTAAAACAACTAGATTTTTTTCTATTATTTCTGCTTAAAATAAACTTTATCTTAGTAAAATTAGGGTATATTTTGTATTGTGTCAAGAACGCGAATATTTGAACAAATACACCAAGCAAAGTTTCAGTACAGGGTGCAAAACCAACGATTGAAATGTTGCGTAGGTAAAATCGACAACTCAGTTAGTGAAATTTAAAATTACCGATTTGAAACAAATATTTTTGTTATTACAGCAGCACACTCACCGTTACCAACAGATGTCCATGTCCACCCCCTCCACAGTGCAGAGCAACTACCAAAACATGGCGACCATGAGCCAATCCCACCCCAACTACCACGCCGCGCAAACAATGTTGGCCCAACAAGCGCAAATATTGGTGCCTCAGCCCATCAACCAACACGTCACAGCGATCTCTCACGGCGGCCTGGTCACTACCACAGCTGTGCCGAGGAATATAATGGAGCCAACACAAACGAAACACTCTTTAGACCTCATCCAATTCACCAACATGCATAACAAGTCCCACCAAGGCACTATGGGCATACAAAGCGTATCCCGAATCGGAGAAAATTACGACAGACTTCGGACAGTGAAATATGACAGTTATAATTCCACCCCAGTTCACAAGGTTGAAACTACGTACCAAAATGTAAGGACACACGAACATTTTCCCGTGTCCATTGCTAATTTTAATACTAACAATGTCAGTTCCGATTCTAGTTCGAGTATGAATACTCCGTCGGTCGGTGTTAGCTCCACCACTACTCCTAATACCAGTTCGAACACCAGTACTTGTGAAAGCGCTGAACCAAGCCTTCCAAGCTCACCCGATAACAATACCGAACGAAACGCGACCGTAATCGCTTGTAATACGACTCAAAATCAAAATCAAAACCTAATAAATCAGAATGTGCCAGAAGAAGAAACGAACAACGAAGAATCTCTTAACACTTCAATGGGAGTGCTGAGTTTGAACGAAAGCTCTACTGCAACGAATACGTCTCTGAATGTTAGTTTACCGCCGTCAGAGAGTCCAAAATTGAATGCATCTAGTGCGAGTAACGCGTCTCAAAATCAAGAAGAGAATCCGGAAGGTGCATCCAATAATGAGTCTTCGCGGCTTGACACGCCTTCGTCTAGTAAAAACGTGGTGCGTTCGAGTGGGCCGGATTCTTTGCTGAACTTTGGGTTAGGCCTTCAAGCCGCGCTGTCGCCCTCTCACGGCAAAGATGGGAACTATATGGTGAATAGAGCGCATAGAGACCATAACCATAGAGAAAGAGAGAAGAGACATAGCTTGACACCTTCGTCGCATTTACAAGGAAATCATAATACGCAAAATAGGTGAGTTGGTATATTATTGTTTTGATTTTAAAAGTTTCTTGATTTGACTGAATTTAGGCAAGGCTTATGTCGAGCAGTGAACATTTTTACTTTCATATTACTCCTAGAGGTAATTTTTTTCTTTTTTTATCAAATTATTGTTTCCTCTTCAGACATTCGGCAGAGATCTTGCAAACGAGCCTACTAGACGCGGGCACAGAGGTTCGCTCGGAGCGCTCAGACCGCTCAGACCGAACAGAGCGGTCCGAGCGGCGCCGGCGTCGCTCGCGCAGCAACGAGCGCCCCCTGCCGGCCGCCTACGTCGCCATCTATCCCTACAAGCCGCAGAAACCTGACGAGCTCGAGCTTAAGAAAGGAGGTCAGATTGTCTCCTTTTACACCATTTCTTTTTTGTGATTTTGGCCCACTTGCACTACAAATCACTAAATTCATTTAACGCTAAACATATTTAATAACATAATTCTATCTCAAACTTGACAGGCAAACTATATACCGCTTGGCCGTGGAGTTACGGACAACAGCCCGTTAAACTATACTTTTTTTGAAGTGAAAACTCCTTTAGGCGCGTTGAGCACTTTTTGGGTGAACAAAAATCATGGAACTCGCGTCATCGTCACCGAACGCTTTCTATGTGCTATATGAATGACTGCAATCCACGCCGACGCGCCCCACTCCGCTCCGCTCCGTACTAAAGTACAGCTTACAGTACAGTCATCGCGGAGTGGGGCGCGTCGTCAAACTCAAACTCAAAGCATTTATTTCAATTAAACCATTTACAGGCACTTTTGAATTCTCAAAGAGTCAGTCAGTTAGTCAGAAAGTTGAAGCTAGCTGCCCATTCCAAAACGTAGATCTCTACGGAGAAGAACGGGCAAGAAACTCCAAGGACAGTTTTAAATATAGAAATTACAAAATCCTGGGTACATTACTTACTCTTGTTGATTCTATATGTGAGAACAATGTAAAAAAAATATAAAAATCAAAAACGATTAAAAATAAGCCCTGGCAGATTAGAGATGATTGTACTATCTATATATTATGTGTGTACTTTTTGGGTGAACAAAAAGCGTGAAACTCGCGTCATCGTCACCGCACGCTTCCCATGAGCTATCTGTATACTGTTTTCACTTCTATCGGCAGTTCCCAAAGACTGCCCCGCATTTTTTTACAAATGCATTAATTTCATGATTCGTGGTGCACGTGGGACTTAATCCCTAATCAGCTACATGCTAGAATAGTTTTGTTTTATGTTAAGTGCTTCTAACGTGGTCAGGTATTTTAGTAAGCGTTAGTGGTAAACTGCCTTGTTGCTTAATTTAGTGAAATGAAATGAAATTGTTTATTCTAAATAGGATCTTAGAATCACTTTTACACCTCATCTTAAAAAAAAAATAGCTTGATGAGTTCGGCGTTTCCTATCTGACTACTCTGAGAAGAAAGGCCGAAACAAACTCAGAGGTCACAGTCTCTTTTAAAGTCCAGACATAATTTTGGTCAGGCCATATGAGGACCATATAGATTAGTCTGAAATGGTCTTTTGCGAAAAGAACCACACAGATTTGAGTGGACCTGTTCTGTCAGTGCAAGCATTTGTGTGTGATCACAAATGCGACTGCTAAATATAGGATCCTGGGTTCGATTACCAAGAGCAAAGTTTTCATTCATACTATTTATAGTGCTACCGGCGATGTTCATAACACTCATGTTTCCGAAAATTGTAATTAATAATATCATTAATGTAAATATATTTAAACTCCTACTGTTTTTTATCATAACGCTTTTATCCCTAAACATAATTACCACTATGAATAAAATACTTAGAAAAATTTCGCGACCAATTTCGAGGTTTCGTAGTTGGTCACAGTTCTAACCTAACCTAACCAATGGATCCCTTCCACATCGTTTTGACGACAAACGGTTAGTCGGAGACAAAAAACACCAAGACACTTTTAGCCTTATATTTAGGTGTTTTAAAAAATAAACGATTTGCAAAAATAACACTCTTTTGACTATTTTTTCTGAGTCCTCGCGCCGTAGCGCCCCCAAGGCTACACTCCAACCTAAATTCATAAAACACGACTCATTTACGGCCTGGTTATGTTTATGGCCTGGGATTTTATACCGCAGTTTTAACCGTACCTAAACCAATAACTATAGGACCGATTCGGTTCTGGCACTTCGCCGGCCGCTACCGCGGCACGCTCGCTTCTCTCGCTCGGCTCGTGCGTTGTGGTCACAGTTCTAACCTAACCTAAACCAATAATTATGAATAAGACCGATTCGTTTCTGGAACTTGACTGAATGACTGGAGCGGGACTCTGGCTTCGCTCGCTCGGCTCGTGCGTTATGGTCGCAGTTCTAACTTATTTTAAACCAATGACTATACATAGTACCGTGATAAACAAAAAAGATATGACTTTGAATAATAGTGTAAAAGATGGTTATGTTGAGAAAATATAGAAAAACAAATAAAAGTATAATAGATGTTTATTGCTACTGACATTATGAAGTTGAATGCTTCGGAATTATGAACATTAGAGACAGAGTAGTTAGGAATTGTGATTGTTAGGATGAAAAATGTTAGGAAGAACATTTTCGGATTTCCAATTATCGGAGTTGAAAATTTAGGTGAACTTTGGCGCACCCGTTATTTTTCCATTAGAAATTTCTCAGTTGAGTAAACACAAAAAAGTGCGTGTTCTGTGCGTACATCCCTGTCTACCCCTTCGAGGAATACAGGCATGATTAGGGAATGCAATCTCGAGTTGAGATTGGCAGCTCGACATCTCACGTGCTCAATTTGGTGCCGACATTGGCCAGATCTCAACTACGAGCTCTCGTTAACGAAATTGAAATTTCGCCTACTTTTTGAAATAATGTTTTTTTCTTTCAAATATTCTTAGGCTAATCGTGTTATATTTAGTATTAAATAATAAAAAAAACAAAAATCGAATCTCGAATAAAAAAATTCAACGTATATTTAAGTCTTTATCATCTGCACTACGCAAACAGCGGAACAACTAGAAACATCACGCACAATATGACTCCATTAATTATTATATTGAAAATGGCTTCTCAAGAATCTAAAGCCCGTATTACAGAACCTCACACAAAAATAAAGCATTACTTTAAACTCGTTTCAACCAATCAAAAGGCTTTAAACGAGTTTTAAGTAATGCTTGAGTTTTGAGTGACGTTCTGTAATACGGGCCTTAGTGTGCTAAGATGCGCGCGCTCATTTTCGAAATCTCGAACAAGATGATCTTCCCACGAGATTGAATCTCAAAAAAGGTACGAGATCTCATTTGACAAACCGAGATTGCATCCCCTACGCGTGACGTCAATGCTTTTCAACCGACTTCAAAAAGGAGGAGGTTCTCAATTCGGTTGTATGTTTTATTTTTTTGTATGTTTGTTACGCGATTACTCCGCCAATTATGAATTGATTTTGATGATTCTTTTTTTGTTTGGTAGGGCATACTTCAGAAGTGGTCCCATATAAATTTGGTCAAGATCTGATGAGGGGTTTTTGAGTTAACTTCAATAATACGTATTTTTCCCACCTAATATATGTGGACGATGTTCTAATAGTTCCTGTCACTGTAATTTACATAGCAGGTAATGGGTATTCAAATTTTTGTGGGGGTTTTGTGTAGGTACCACAACTAAAAAGTGAAACATAAAAACTTTTTCACAAAAAATAAAACCGACTTCCAAAAAAAACACTACAAAATGAAAAATAACTGATTTTGGAAGTAAGTGGCAAAAAAAAACGAAAATAAAAACCAAAGACACCGACTTCCGAAATCAGTTATTTTTCACTTTGTAGTGTTTTTTTTTTGGAAGTCTGTTTTATTTTTTGTGAAAAAGTTTTTTTAAATGAAATTTCTTAGGCGGCAAATCGATAATTGGACGAGAATTGAGAGTGAAGTTTCAAGGACGCATCACGTTTAGGCACATGAGAGAGAAGAAAGATATAACTCTCCGTCTCTCACACAAAATCACTCTTATTCTTTATTTTTTAACAAGTTTCACTTCTATCACGTGTACGCGCAATTTTTCATAAGTTTTGTGTTGTGTATGCAGGTATCTACACAGTAACCGAGCGCTGTCGCGACGGCTGGTACAAAGGCTGTTCAGAGCGATCGCAGCGCTGTGGTGTCTTCCCCGGGAACTACGTCGCGCCTGCTGCGAACATCCGGCCCAAGCACGATAAGGTACACTTCACTGATTTATCTTCTTAAGAGCGTGGGGAGCGCAGCTCGCAACTACAAGTCGAGACTCGAGATGTGTGCAAAATTGATTTGGAATATTGCTATCTCTGTTTGACAAAACAAGGCGCCGGCGAACGCGGTGTGTAGCCGTGTGTGTGTGAATGGATAGGTATGTTCATTATTTGCTTTATTTTTGTTGACTGCTTTAGGGAATCGTTAGTGAATGTACAGATTAGTAATGCGTTTTTTGGAAATTTCTTTACCATGCCGATATCTCAACGTATTAGGATATCTCGACTAATCTCCAGATCTAGGCCTTGTAGAGAAAATCTAGCTAGTAGATACGTCATACAAATAAGGTACCTAACTATACATCGTTATCGAGCGTGGACTTGGGGGCAAATCGGCCAACGTACGGCCCGTATATATAAATTATTGGGATATTTATAAGTATTGTCTTTATTTATTTTAAGCCCAGGTTCGCATAGCCAATTTTTTCCTGGGCGATTTTTTATCGTGCACTGGTTTTCAACGCTTTGCTTAGCGCCGCGAGTTGAAAATCCAACAGTGTGATTTTTCAATGCGCTGGTACGAGAGTGCGTTCCAGCGCGTTGGATTCTCAATGCTCGGCTCTACACCAACAGTTGAAAATCCAGGGCGCGATAAAATCACGCCGCGATATTTTTACTTCCGTGCGTACGTGCGCTAAGCCTATTTATATTTATATATTTCCTTTAGGGTGGTCTCATAATTTAAAAAAAAATAAGACTTTTTCTGTCTTATTACAGTAGTAGGTACTATTGAAGAACTTCATATCTAAGCAGTTTGAAAACAAAATCCCTAGAACACGATGACCACATTGTTACCGCCCCGGTTCTATAGCGGCCGAGCGCTGCAAGCCGAAATAGTCCTTACGGTATATAGATATAAACTTTTTCGATGGTACCTATTCCTTTTACTAAACTTCAAATAATGTTACTACAAAACAATTAATACAATTCAAATAATAAAAATGTAATGCAGAGTACCTATTAGTAAAATACAAATATCACAATAATTTATATTTACGTAGCTACGCGATGTCCGTAAATTCAGATAAATAACAGCGTTCCGAGCTAGGAATAATAAAAAACAAGGATTTTGAATAACCACTTATTTATTTATGTTTTTACTTTAGAGACATTGATATATTCATCATTTAAAAAAATAAGAGTCGAAACGACCTCGTTAAAATTACAAAAAATACAACTATGGTAATCCAAACTAAACACGCTGATTTATAAAATTTGACTTGTTACTATAGGTTATCTGCAGTACCATACAAACAACGATAATCAACCGTACTTTTTATTAAGTACATAAATAATATTAAAATCCCATCAAGCAAAGGAAATGCGACACAATACGAAATGTATTAGTACTGAGTACTGGGTACTGACCTAACAATTTTGTTAAGAGATTTTGTATTAAATCGGGAACATATGTTTCTTCCCAAGAAAAGTCAACATGTATTGGCTACTTTGTTAGCTTACACGCAGTTATTGATAATTTAACTGAGACTAGGTTAAGTGACGAAACAGTATTATCTAGTTCTAGTATTTCTAATAATACTGTAATAGATTCTTTAAACTTTTAGACTCGACAATATAGAAGCATAATAAGAATATTTTACTGTATCACCAAAATATTAATCGCTTCTCTGGCAAAATCCTAGACGTGGAATTGTTAATAGATAAATATCATAAGGATATCTTATGTTTTTGTGAAACCTGGTTAAGACCGGATAGGATGCTGTTTAATGTAAGTAATTTTTCAGTTACCAGTGCGTATAACAGGTCCTCAATAGGGGGTGGTACCTTGATATTATGTAATAGTTGCTTCAGACATAAGGAAAGGAAGGATATCATTGCTTGCTCGGTTGATCGCTTATGTGAGGTAGCATGTGCAGAGGTTGAGGGCCTTTCTTATGTCTTTATAGACCACCAGCCTCAAACTTGTCAACTTTTTAAATAATTATCAGTCTCCGCGCGGACGCGTAAGCGAACGGGTGCAGAATAAAAATGTCTACCGAAGTTGTGAAGTGTTCACAGTGTAACATAGTTATAAATGAGTTATTATGTTTTACACAAAATAAAATATGTGTTATGGATGAAGTGAGTCTAATAAGACTTATTATAAGCGATTTCTCCGCATTAGAAATCAGTGTCGCGAAGGAACTCCTTTTTACGTCTTTTTCATCTACCGTCAGAAAAGTAGCGCGACGTAAAAATAAAGAACAAAAGGATGTGGAAGATATCATAAGTGCCTTTAAAACTGTTGATCCGGATAAAATTCCAATCTTCGTGGCAAAAGAACTACATAAATTGCCACCAGTAACCTTTGATCACATAGATGCAACAAGGTTGTTAAAAGATATTGTGTTACTACAGTCAGATCTAAAACTAATTAAGGAAACGTATGTAACGAGTGAGTACTTAAAGACTGAGTTGAATAACATGAAATATGCATCATTATTAAATGAAGAATCCAATGTAAACAATAGACGAGGTGCCTATTTATTAGATAGCGGGCCGCCCGGTTTTTTGAATATTGATGACGCGTCTGCATCAATAAAGAATGTACCGGAGGTAGAAGCAAGAAGTGCGAAACAGCAAATGCATAATTTGCCGTGTTCGACATTTACACAATCAACGGGTTTGCTGCATGAGTGTAGTCATACTGCCGCCGGCGCCGTCGCACTCAAAGCAGCTGATAACGTGCGCTCGCATAATATAGCTTGTACGCACACAGGCGCCACAATTGCAACGACGGAACAGCTGACGGGACCGGCCGCTTATCACACCGTACTGAACACGGCTAGTGGTACGAACGTAACAAATAATGATAAGTCACTGGCGGAAATAATTATTTCGAAACGTGAATTGAAACCAGAAGGTTCTACATTAAGTAATGAGTGGTCGTTGGTACAGAAAAGAAGATATAGAAATAGGACGGAGGGCGTCAGAGGGAAAGCTTCAATTAAACCTGAAGATAGATTCAGACCAGCACATCTTGAAATCCCATTATTCGTGTCTAATGTGCACAGAAATACCTCTGAAAAGGACATAATCGAGTATATTTTCTTAAAAACCAACGAAAATGTTACTCTTCAGAAAATAAAAATGAAAACAGAAAGAACTTACAGTGCCTACAAAATGACAGTTACAAAGCATAAATTAGATGTTTTCCTAAACGATGAGATCTGGCCAGACGGTGTGACTTGTCGTCGCTTTATGCCGTACAAACAGGTTTATGATGAAAAGAAAAGAAATACTTCGACTGATAATGTATAATGCTACTATGGTAACATTTAACTGCAAAAATATAAAACGGTCTGTGGACGGTATAAAACAGATATGCGGTTTTGCAGACATCATAGCCTTACAGGAGACGTGGCTGCTGCCCTGTGAACTGTCTTACCTGGCGGACATTCACGAAGACTTTGGCAGCACTGGGACCTCTGCGGTGGACACCAGTGTGGGAATCCTCAAGGGTAGACCCTTTGGAGGGGTGGCGCTCTTATGGCGTAAATCTGTATTCCAGTTTGTGTCAGTGGTACAGTGTGCAAACCCACGCATAACGGCTATTCGTATTTCTACAAACAATCGGCCCGTGCTGGTTGTCAGTGTTTACATGCCTACGGACTGTGCTGAGAACGTGCCTGAGTTCACAGACTGCCTAAGTGCGATTAGTGCTATTATTGAGGAAAGTAGTGTTGAATCTGTTTTCATTCTCGGAGATATAAATGCACATCCAGGTGAGCGTTTTTACACTGAACTTTTGGAATTCTCTGCGGAACAGGACTGGATATGTGCGGACACTAAGAAACTATGTTTATCGTCCGATACTTTCACTTTCATTAGTGAGGCACACGGTTGTCGTAGATGGCTAGACCATTGTATTGTCACAAGGGCCTCGTGGCCGTGTGTTGTAGATATATATGTAAAGTATGATGTGTATTGGTCAGACCACTATCCGTTAGTTGTTACATGTAATTTTAATGTTATTACACAAAAAATCTCATTGAAGAGCACACCATGTAATAAAGTTAAATGGGGTGATAGGAGCCCGGTGCAGATAGACAAGTACACAAACATATGTAATACACATTTAAAAACTATAGATTTCCCATATGAATTTCAGAGTTGTTGTGGAAGAATCTGTCACAATGATTCCCATAAGTTTATTGTCAATAAATTATATGACGATCTGATTAATGTGTTACGAAAGGCTGCGACTACTACCTGTATGATGAAGACAGGCAAACATGGAAAGTTATTAGCAGGGTGGAATAAGCACGTGAGCGAGTCTTACTCGGGTGCCAGGCGGTCATTTAATACATGGGTAAGCTACGGTAAACCAGCTAGTGGGCCATTGTTCAGAGACATGATTGAGGCGCGTAAAATTTTTAAAGGTAAGCTAAAGTGGTGTCAAAACCATCAAGAACAGATAAAAATGAACTTGATGGCGACACACTACACGAATAAGGATTTTAAAAATTTCTGGAAGTGTACAAATAAATTGAATACTAGACCTGGCATCCCAGTGAGTGTCGACGGTGTTTCTAGCCCTGAAGACATTGCTAATGTTTTTAAGGAACAATTTGTAGTAAAGTCACCCTTAGGACCAGCAGGCGGACGGTTCGATGCTGAGACTCAGGGGATGAATGTTTCAATTGTAATACTTGCTAAGGATATTGATTGTGCTATTAGGGGTATGAAGGGAGGAAAATCACCAGGGTATGACACTCTCAGCGTGGATCACCTCAAGTATGCTGGTTTCCACCTTCCTAGAGTACTTGCAATGTTATTTAATTTGTGCATAAATCACTCACACCTACCCCCTGCCCTGATGAAGACTCTGGTGGTACCGATTGCCAAGAGTAAAACGGGGGATGTGTCTGAAAAAGCTAACTATAGACCCATTTCGTTAGCCACGATTGTAGCGAAGGTATTTGACAGTGTGCTTAACTCATATTTGAACAAGCATGTTAAGTTACATGACGCTCAGTTCGGCTTTCGTCCTGGCTTGTCGGCTGAGACGGCTATTCTTAGCCTTAAGCACACTGTGAAATATTACACTGACAGACAAACCCCGGTTTATGCTTGCTTTCTAGACCTCTCGAAAGCATTTGACCTAGTGTCTTATGATATGTTATGGCAGAAGCTAAAGGAAACGGGCCTACCGCCAGAGTTGACATCACATTTTAGGTATTGGTACCTTAATCAGGAAAATAATGTGAAATGGGCGGGTCAATTGTCGAGTGAATACAGACTGGAATGCGGAGTGAGGCAAGGGGGGTTGAGCTCGCCCTTGCTTTTTAATTTGTACTTAAATGCGCTGATCGAGGAACTCAGTCAAATGCCCGTAGGGTGCTACGTAGATGGTGTTAGTGTAAACAACCTTAGCTATGCCGATGATATGGTGCTGCTGGCTCCCTCGATTTGTGCATTGCGGAAGTTACTTGCCGTATGTGAAAAATATGCGGCCACACATGGTCTGAGTTATAATGTAACAAAATCAGAGTGCATGATCTTCAAGGCGGGTACAAAGTGCCCAACTGTTGTTCCACCAGTGTTACTCAATGGTATTCCTCTTAGACGAGTATACCAATTCAAATATCTTGGGCATGTGGTGACGGAAAATCTTGGAGATGATGTAGACATGGAGAGGGAGCGCAGGGCATTGTCAGTCCGGGCGAACATGCTGGCCCGCAGGTTCGCTCGATGTACAGACGCGGTGAAAATAACTTTATTCAAAGCGTATTGCACATCTCTGTACTCAGCGAGCCTGTGGTTCAGATATACCCAAAGGGCTTACAATTCTCTGCGCATCCAGTTTAACAATGCCTTCAGGGCGCTGTTACGGCTGCCACGCTTCTGCAGTGCGTCAACAATGTTTGCTGAGTCACATACAGACGGCTTTGATGCCACCTGGCGCAAAAAGACAGCATCACTGCTAAGTAGATTGCGTGGGAGCAGTAACAGCATCCTGGAGGTAATAGCTAATAAGTTGGACAGCCCATTGGTGTGGAGCCTCACCCAGAGGACTAAGTCTCCTTTAGTTATTAGGTACTAACATAGTTTTTAAGTTCATACTAACAATATAAATGTAATTGTAATGGATCTTTGTAGTTGTCTGAATAAATAAATATATTATTATTGAGTAAAATATATGAAAAAATCATGCTAGACCAGATGTTGTGACATTTTAATTCAAATGGGATTTTACATAGTCACCAGTTTGGTTTCATGAAAAGTAGGTCGACGACTGACGCTGGAGTAAAACTCATCAGTCACATTTTGGAATCCTGGGTGATGTCCCAGCATGTAATTGGCATTTTTTATGACCTCTCAAAAGCGTTTGACTGCGTTGACCACAAAACGCTGATCTGTAAATTACACCACTACGGAATTCGTGGTCAAGCTGCTGATCTTGTTCTTTCCTATCTATCAAACAGGCAGCAAAAAGTAAACGTTAACGGGGCGACGTCCTTGGGGTCTCTAGTTAAGATGGGCGTGCCTCAAGGATCAATTCTTGGCCCTTTCCTATTCCTAGTTTATATTAATGACCTTCCTTACATGATGGCTAACTTATCAGATATAATTCAATTCGCTGATGACATTTCTCTTATTTTTAAAATTTGTAGAAAAGATACGGATGTCATACATGTCAACGATAGTCTGGCAGTTCTTTCGAAATGGTTCACAGCTAGAGTCTGGCTAACGAAAGTTGGCCCCAGAATATTGGCGGCAAATTTAAAAAATACATGCATGACAACACTAAAATTATACTATGAAAATTGGAATAACCTACTTTGATACTTGGTAATTCATTATTAAAAATATCATATATATAGTTTTTCAATAAGGACGCTCGAACTTTAGCAGCGCATAGCGGCCATTTCGGTAATGCGATTGCTACCAAATTTGGCATGAATATATATTTTGTCGTGACATTTCACCATGGAACGCTACACGCTTCAACAACGCGTAGAAATTGTGTAAAATTTATTATCAAAACCAGTTGTCTATTCGCCTACGTTCTGTGCGTTGTGTTCAATTTATGGCGTTCATCGTGTGAGTTAACACCGCTCGATTACTTTCTGTGGGGTTACATGAAATCTTTAGTGTACGCAGATAAACCACAGTCAATTGTTGCCCTAAAGGCCAACATAACTCGCGTTCTTCGTGAAATTGACCATTTATGCGAAGACGTCCTCCAAGATTAGTCCACCAGAATACGCCATCTACAGCAGAGTCGCAGTGGCCATTTGGCTGATATTATTTTCCACACATAATGTCATTGAATATTCTTTAAAATGTTATAAAAATTGTAGTAATATCACTTAAACAGGTTGTTTTATTTCATTTCAAAGTTCGAGCGCTCTTAATGAAAAACCCTATATATAGACAGTATAAGAACATTATGTTAGGGAAATAAAGAAACAGAATTTATCTACACATGTATTAATTTTTGATATGTATCAGGTTTGTAACGGGATTTTAAGGATTTATTGATCTGGTATAGGTGTTAGTATATGAGGTAAATATGAGCGGAATCCGAAAATAAATAGACAAATAAAATACGATAATATTCCATACATAATAACTTAGTTTTATTCATCGTAATCAAAATCAGATTCTAACACTTCAATGCCAAAAGATTCATCACTGTCACTAGTATCGCTGTCTCCAACATTTATAATAAAACTTTCTAAATTTTCTTCTGTTATTTTATCACGTTCTTTATATTTATTTTCAACATGTATTACATGATCAGTAATTTTCTTCCAATCCTGTGAACTTACGTTTTCAAATGAATCTTTAATTATTTCTTCTAATGCAGCTGTAGTAACTGCAATATTTTTGCTAGCCACTTTACGTTTTGCCAAACTCCACACAAGCTCGATCGCATTTAAATCACAATGTTAGGGTGGAAGTCTCAACACCTCATGACCACATTGATTTAAAATTTCATCAGCTTCATATATTGGATTAGGCGTATTTCGTTTTACAATACACAACAGCTCTGCTTTCGTGTGGTAGTCCTCATATTGAATTCCATTATCACGAAGCCACTCTCTTATATTACTTTTACGTGTTTGTGTGTTCGGAACCTTATTTATAATTACCGAATGGTAACTAGCATTATCCATTATTATTACACTTGGTTCTTCCAAATTTGGTATAAGTTTTTCTTTAAGCCATTTATTAAAATTTTCAGCATTCATGTCATGGTGATAATCAGCATTTTTTGATTTAGTACTAAACACTAACAAAGAGTTTGGTACGGGGCCTTTCTCTGATCCAGCATGAACTATAATGTACCTTTTCCCGGTCGAAACATTTTCAATTGCACCACTAGTTGAAGGACCTTGCCATGACTTCTTAGGCTTGTAGTTTCTATGGACATAAGTCTCATCTAAATAAATGATTGGCTTGCCTTCTGCACGTTTTCCTGCTATAGTTCTTAAAAATCTATGTCTCCAAGCAGATATGTCATAGCGTTCTATTAATACAGAACGCTCATTTTTATTATTTTTAAATTCATAGCCATTGGCTAATAACAAGCGGCGCAGAGTTTCTCTGCATCCGTTAAAATCAATACTTTCTTTTAACTCCACCAACAGTGTCCTCAGTGTAGGAACTTGTTTTTTAACAATATAAAATTCGTTTATCTTGTTACGCATAGCATCTATGTCAAAGTTATCTAGGTTAGACACAGTAGGTTTCCGTGGGCGTTTCTTCCCCGGGGTACTCCAGACACCTTCATTTACTGCACCTTCCCTTTTTACTCTCTTTAGTGTTCTGACACTCACTTCTGCAAAGAAGATATACAAAATATGTAATTAATTCTTGGTTTACGTAAATGCAAAGGTTTTTTTCGGCATAATTTCAAAACACTAGTGTATAGTAAAAACTTACCAGTCATTGAAGTTATTTCTTCTAAGTACTGATTCTGGGTTATTATCCTATCTTTCTGCTCTAATTCAGTGAGATTTTCAATAGTTCTTACTATTTCATCAACTCCTTCGACATCTTGCAGATTCTCTGTTAAAGAAAGTTAATCGTTTTAAAATTACCATTGTATGTATTTTAATTGTTTTTTTTTCCTCTGTTATATATCGTTTTGTATGTACAATAAAGCATATAATAAATAATAAATTACCAACAAAAATACAGCAAAAATTCATTATGAGTATATACGTAAAACATAGGTGATGTTATTAAAATGAATACGTTGACTGATGCGATGTACGAATGAATATAATTAGTTTTATTCAATACGAAAAAGCGAAAGTAACTTATTTGTAAGGATACGTAAATTATAAATCAAAATTTTATTAAGACGACTGGATTGGTAGGTGTTCAAAGTATCAAAATAATATTGTCTACTAACCTATGAAATTCAACACCACACGTAGACAATCTTGTTTTTGTTTAAACGCGGCATCACGCTGTTGTTGTTTTTCGTTGAACTTGCCAATCATGCAAAACAACATCTTTCGTACACCACTTTTGATAGATTTGTTCATTTTAAACCGTAATTAGAATCACAATTTACACAAACGCATACAATTTGACACCAGAGATACCGAACGACAACCTTGTCAAATTGACGTTGACGTTCATACAGAGTTGCTATATAAAAAGTTCGCAAATAATTCCAAGGCCTACTTTCGTTAGCCAGACTCTAATAATCTTTTACTTAATGCGAACAAAACTAAATGTCTTAAGTTTTCATTACGAAATGTACTTCAAGTAGGTCTAAATTTAAAACTTGATTGTAAGAAACTAGATGCTATTACGGAAACCGTATTTCTAGGAATTATTTTAGATTCGAGATTGCAATGGGGCGCCCACATTAGAGCTCTTTCAGGTAGATTAAGTGCAGCTGCATATGCAGTAAGAAAAATAAGGCAGATGACTGATGTAGCCACAGCTAGGTTAGTATACTTTGCTTATTTCCACAGTATTATGTCATATGCCATTCTGCTGTGGGGATCGGCAAGAGGGCAATTAGCGCTATCTATAAAATGGGTCCTCGCGAGTCCCTTAGAAATAAATTCAAAGAAATTGATATACTCACTCAGTCTTCTCTTTTTATATCTTAGAAAGTATTTTGTATGTTATGTTATGGAAAAACTTAGGACTTTTCAAAATAAGAAGCGATTTCCATAATATAAATACACATAGTAAACATGAAATTGTGATACCCAAATTTAGGTTAGCTAAAACTAGTAAGTCATTTGTTATAAACAGTATTCGATTTTATAACAAGTTGCCAAAGTCGGTTACAGAACTTAGCGATGGAAAGTTCAAAACCCACATCAAACGTGTCCTTATCAAAAAAGCATAAGAAGACAAGGAAGTTCGGCAATAATTCCTTTCGCAGCCGCAATCTTAGATTTACAGTTTGTCCTCACTATCGGCTTTAGCATCCTCGAAAACTATGAAAACGACATCCATGACGAAAAATTTGAAAATGCTCGCATCCGCCATCTTGGATTTACATTTTGACCTCACTATCGGCTTTAGCACCCCCGAAAACTATACAAACGACACCCATGACGAAACGTTTGAAAATGTTCGTAGTTGGTTCAAAAATGTGGTAGTTCCATTTTGGAATTTCATTTTGACTTCACTATCGATTTCAGCACCTTCGAAAACCAAGAAAATGATATAGATAGTGCAATCCACTGAGACGCGCCCCACTCCGCTCCGCTCCGTACTAAAGTACAGCTCACAGTACAGTCATCGCGGAGTGGGGCGCGTCGTCGTGGATTGCACTATCTGTACCCATGATTGAAAATTGGAAAAGTTTCGCAGCCGCCATCTTCGATTTTCATTTTCACCAAATTCACACTTTCTCATAGAGAATGTCGCATGGAGGGGCACGAGGGCGACGATTTCTACCGGCTTACTCCCGTTCCAATAAAAATAAAATAGGTCAATAGTTGACACTATTGACCTATTTTATTTTAATTTATATATATTACATTTCAATTTAGCCAACAAAATAATAAATACGCACGTACAGCACAGTAAAGTACTTAATCGTCTATAGTGACAAAAAAATACACCGAACGAATAACAACCAAGCACGTTGCCCTAATGTGAGTGCCTGTCGGAGCGAAATACACCTACAGTGAGCAGTACGACCACGCACACATTGACAATAATTACTGTTTGACACGATAGCATTACACGCTATCGAAAATGTATGATAAATTTGGAGGTGTTCCGTATTACCAAAAATGATGAATGAAAACTAAATGTTTTTCCATTTCTTTTTCCGTTAATTTGTAACTTGATAATATAAGCTATGCTTCTGCTGAAACAATATTACAAATATTGTTGTTTATAATACAGAAAAAACAATATGAAAAGTCATTAACGCTGTAAAAATGTGCAAAATTCTGTAAAAATGTGCGAGGCAATTTCTAGCTGAATATAACCGTAGGAAATTAGCGCTACGCGACCTGAATTGCACTTTAGTGTCGTAGCAAGAATCGCCTTTTTATTTAAATGATTTTGCGGAGTGTTCCCATCCGTACTAATCTATGACCTAATGGAATTTTTGGACCGTCTAGGATTCGAATAGGCGATAATATTCATGTTAAACTCGTAGGCGAGCGAGATTCGTAATCATGATATGGATTTACACAGTTTCACATTCATCGTTAACAAAAAACATGAATACGACTGGTTTCATTCCAGAATTCATGTTATTTTTTCGAATGACTACAGGATTTTTGAATTTTCCTTTCGATAATCGCCCTATTTGAGATGAGACAGTCTCCCCCGTATAACCATCATCCATAATTCAAGTATGAAGTAAGATAATGATTTACATTAATTGCAATTGAGGAAAAATTAATTCTAGAAAAAAAGAAAACAAAAAAAATAGAAAAGGAGGGGGGTTGATTGATTGATTGGGTAAAAAACAAAATCACGTTGCAGAGTTCAACGGCAGCGGTAGCGGCCGTGGCGGCCGTGGCAGCCGTCGCCGCCGCCACCAGCGCGGCCGCGCACGCCGCGCCCGACGCGCCGCCGCGCGCGAGGGACGCCGCGCTCAGCATGGGTCAGTATCTAACAGGCGGCCGCGCATGGGTCAGTATCTAACAGGCGGCCGCGCATGGGTCAGTATCTAACAGCCGTGGCCGCCACCAGCGCGGCCGCGCACGCCGCGCCCGACGCGCCGCCGCGCGCGAGGGACGCCGCGCTCAGCATGGGTCAGTATCTAACAGGCGGCCGCGCATGGGTCAGTATCTAACAGGCGGCCGCGCATGGGTCAGTATCTAACAGCCGTGGCCGCCACCAGCGCGGCCGCGCACGCCGCGCCCGACGCGCTGCCGCGCGCGAGGGACGCCGCGCTCAGCATGGGTCAGTATCTAACAGGCGGCCGCGCATGGGTCAGTATCTAACAGGCGGCCGCGCATGGGTCAGTATCTAACAGCCGTGGCCGCCACCAGCGCGGCCGCGCACGCCGCGCCCGACGCGCCGCCGCGCGCGAGGGACGCCGCGCTCAGCATGGGTCAGTATCTAACAGGCGGCCGCGCATGGGTCAGTATCTAACAGGCGGCCGCGCATGGGTCAGTATCTAACAGCCGTGGCCGCCACCAGCGCGGCCGCGCACGCCGCGCCCGACGCGCCGCCGCGCGCGAGGGACGCCGCGCTCAGCATGGGTCAGTATCTAACAGGCGGCCGCGCATGGGTCAGTATCTAACAGGCGGCCGCGCATGGGTCAGTATCTAACAGCCGTGGCCGCCACCAGCGCGGCCGCGCACGCCGCGCCCGACGCGCCGCCGCGCGCTAGGGACGCCGCGCTCAGCATGGGTCAGTATCTAACAGGCGGCCGCGCATGGGTCAGTATCTAACAGGCGGCCGCGCATGGGTCAGTATCTAACAGCCGTGGCCGCCACCAGCGCGGCCGCGCACGCCGCGCCCGACGCGCCGCCGCGCGCGAGGGACGCCGCGCTCAGCATGGGTCAGTATCTAACAGGCGGCCGCGCATGGGTCAGTATCTAACAGGCGGCCGCGCATGGGTCAGTATCTAACAGGCGGCCGCGCATGGGTCAGTATCTAACAGGCGGCCGCGCATGGGTCAGTATCTAACAGGCGGCCGCGCATGGGTCAGTATCTAACAGGCGGCCGCGCATGGGTCAGTATCTACCCCACTGCAACCTAACTAGCGATGGATGGACTGGGTGAAAGATGACACGACTAGAAAGGCCGTCTACCGAGTTGACGACTAAGGTCGCTTACTATTTTAAAGCAATCGTCGCGTGAATTTTGAATTGAAATGATAATTAATCTTTTGTAATTATTTACAGCCCAACCACTGACTTATCCGTGGTGTTCGCCGGCGCAGACCCAGCAAAACACGCCTAGATCTGAAAAGGTATGTTAAAAGGACTAACCTATCCGTTTATATTTGAAACTTGCTGACCCCGCAGACGTTGACCTGTCCAAATTTCAGAAACGTTTAGTATTTCACAAATTTCGAAACCTCCAATTTTTCTTTCCATAAAAACCTGGTTCGGCCTATTATTTATTTATTTAAACTTTTCACACAAAAAAGTACAAAGGCGGACTTAATGTCTTAAGCATTCTCTACCAGTCAACCAAGGGTGGTGAAGAGATTAGATGGCAGGTAATGGTGATGGTATTACGAACATTTTAAAACAAAAACCACACGAAAACAAGAAGACTGCATTTCATTTTTATTTGTATAGATTCTGAGCTTTACAAAATCTGCTTTTCCATCATCACGAAGAGAATCTGGAGTCTGACTGAGTCGGTCTGTGGTGTCTTATCACACAAGTGCTATAGTAATTTTAATGTTAAGAAATACTCAATTCCGTCACCACATTTTTTTAATTTCTAATAAACAGTCAAAAGATAAACCGAAAGCGGAAAAATCCTCGATTTCAACCGGCGTGAGTTTGATGAAACGGCTAGCGGCCATGAAGAAGTGCAAGTCGCCGCCGCCGGCCGGATACAGTATGGACAACCCGGTGTTCGAAGACGGGCCCGGCACGTCCCTGATGCTCACCTTCAACACGCAACAACATCATCCTGTACATGTCAGGTCAGTTACAACAACATTACAATAACATAAATAAAATACAATTGAAGTTACAACTCCAGAACCAGAATCAGTGATTTAGAAAAAAAAAACAAATTCACGTTCACACACAGTCTAATATTATAACAAGTGCGTGTCGGACTCGCGCACGAAGGGTTCCGTACCATTATCTATGATAAAAAAAACATGTCTTTTGTATGGGAGCCCCCCTTAAATATTTATTTTATTCTGTTTTTAGTATTTGTTGTTATAGCGGCAACAGAAATACATCATCTGTGAAAATTTCAACTGTCTATCACGGTTAATGAGATGCAGCCTAGTGACAGACAGACAGCGGAGTCTTCTTAAAAATATAATTTACACTAATCCATATTCAAATCTTTGTTTCCAATTATACAAATCAAACTTTATGATTGTATGAATTTACTTGATTTTAGAATGACTATTGAAATATCATAAAGAATTTTAAAGTTTTAGCGCAAATTGGAACTTTTTGTGGAATTAAAGTTATTTATACAAAAACACATTTGTTTGGAAACTAAATAGTGAACGTAAGATAGGTCCATCTCATCGACGTTTGTTTTTATTTCAAGTTCATCTGTGCAATGATGCTTAAAATTATGTTAACGTCTACACATGTTCTGAATTCGGACTTCATTGGTCAAATTTAGTCACTTATTGTAGTCTGAAATCGGACCGTCAGTAGCCATCTTTATGTTTGTGCATCGTTTTGTATATTATTGTGTGATCCTAACATGTTGATTTTTACCAACCTACAGTACTTGGTTCTGAATATGGCACATCAATTAACAGAATTACTTATTTCGTATTTTTGAAGTGAATTTCTTAGGCGGCTATTCGATAATTAGACGAGAATTGAGTGATGTTTGAAGGAGGCGTTATGCGTCACGCTTAGACAAATGAGAGAGAAGAAAGATATAAATCTCTCTGTCTTTCACACTAAATCTCTCTTATTCTTTATATATTAAGAAGTTTCTTATTTTGTTATTGTATTTTTAAATAAATCAAGTTATTGAGAGCGTCATCTCAGACATACAGTATGCTAACTAACGAAGTGCATTCGTCATAACCCGCAATAGTGTATTGTCCATACATGCACTTATTATTAACAAAACAAAAAAAAAAAAACATATTCGAGCACTTGACGCACTAGTCTTTCCACGTTTAAAGACAAGTGCGCGTGTACAGTGTTTCTATTACGTACCTATTCATTTGATATTTATGTGAATATTTTATTATAAAAATAAACTTTTTTTAATATTTTTTTTTGCATGTATGGACGCTATACTACTGTGTTAGTTAACATACTGGATATGTATACAATACCATTGAGACCGTTTTATTCTTTCTAGAAACGCGATGTGTCATGTTATCTACCAGCTACTGTTTATATTGTGTGCTTGAATGTTATTTGTTCTAACAGCACTCATTGTCCCTGCATTTGTGTTTCACTTGTGTATCTTGCCACAAGCCAATATCGAGTATTTTATTATTTATTCATCTTTATTTTTATTTTATATAAATACAGTTAATAATAGTAATGGCCGGACATGTCATTTACAAATTCTTTATCATTATCATTTATCGTAAATACAAGTACAGTAAATCTTATAGAATAAAACACTACATCCGTCTTTCTAAAAACACTAGACCAATCCTTAACCTTCAAGCTGGTTATTGTATTTTGAACTTTATTCAGAGCACGCTAAAGTTCTTAATACAAAATTGACGACTTAAACTCGGATTTGACGTCAGTTTTTGTAATTAAAACTTTAACTTTGTTTAAATAGAGTTCTAAATTATTGCTTACAAAGTAACCTAAATACATGTCAAAGATAAAGCTTGTTTTATAGTTAAGACCGTATAAATCCTACATTTTTATTCAGGTTCCTTGATTTTAATTGAATAAATAAAATAAAAGTAGATTGTTCACGATAGTAAAGTTAATTCACTAACTGTATAAAATTATAAATGTTGATATTATATTTTGATGTTGGCTCGTGGCATACTAACGGTGTGGGTACAGGTCGGGCTCATGTCCCTCGCAACTGCTGCGAGCACTGCCGCCGGCGACACGTACGAACACGCACAAGGAGAGACCCGCACCGGCGGCCCTGCACGAACACCATCATCTGCACAGGTTGTATGCACAGACACAGACATTCATACACCCGCACGGACACGCACAAGGAGAGCCGTGCACGAACACCATTATCTATAGAGGTTGTAAGCTTATACACACAAACTGTCATAAAACCGGACACACCAGAAGCAGTTTTACTTACGACATACTTGCACTTACTGTGAGCTTGGATATCGTTTTTAACTCTTCACACATTATATTATGTCCAATATTTAATATCAAAGCGTTACTGCTGAGCATGAGGTCCTGGGTTCGATTCCCGGGTCGGGCAAAGTATTATTGGGTTTTTCTATCTGGAATCTCTCAGTAGTAGCCCGGAGTCTGGATTTGTGCCCGGTTGATGGCAATAGGCTCGCCCCCTATTACATGGGACTTAAAACGTAACTGCCGAAATATGGGTGTACCTACTACAGGTACACCTCTGCCCAACCCTTCGGGGAAACAAGGCGTGATGTTATGTTATGTTATTTAATATCAAAATAAAATCTAAAAAAAATGTGCAAAAATATTTTTTAAATATCAGATAAATATAGATATTTGAATAGATTTCGATAGTGATAGCTCTATCACACACACTCGTACACTTCAAACAATACTGCACGCAGCACTCCTAAATGTGACAAATGAATAAGCTTTATGTTTTCACGATCCTTTGAGCATGGTGTTATACGTTTGCCGTGTCGCTTTATTTCACATTCACACTCATTACCATCCTTGACAAGCAAAACTTATGAATTAATATATTAATTATCTGATTCGCGGCTTTGTAATATTGTTCCAATAATAATTACACCAAACTAACTTCCTAGTTGGTTAAATGGTCGCAAGAGTAACTGCAGTCGATTCTCTGGGTTCAATTCACAGGTTATACTCAATAACCAGAAAAGGTATGCGCTTCGGTAATCTTCGTTTTTCCGAATTAACGCCGCGTACCGATTCGGTATCGCTACCATGCGCGACAGCTATATCGCTTATATCTGAACAGTCCTTTAAGATGAACGTCGCGCCACTGAGTAACCCCCTACAGAGGCAAAGCTTTTAATCTCTTTACTGCTGCCTTTTTTGGTAGTGCACCTCATTGCGTTTGTTCATACAAATCTTTCTCTCAGTTGGGTTACGTACGCCGGTCGCAGATCGTCAACTATAACTCAAAAGTTTTTTGGAATTGCATAGGTGTTAATCTCTAATTTTGTACGCCTTTTAAGACCTAGGATAAATATTTTTTTGATAATCATGACCAAAAGAGGTGCCATAAAGAATATGAATTAAAATCACGACTAATTAAAAAGTTATGCAACAACTCGAGATCTCGCGGGTATTATGGTTGTAATACAAAATAAATAAGAACTTCGATAGCTCTAACAGCTCTATATAAGATTCATCATCGCGCGTCGTTCGTATTTCCGATGATTGCCGAAGATCTGTGCATTATAAGTATTGGATTCACCAATATGAACTTCGGTAGCAAAACATGAAATCATTATGCACCCTAGTGGAGCATAGCAAATTAGGTAGAAGTATAATTTAATCTAGATTTTCCTGAAAAAAAAAAATCTCTGTAACCCTTATCTACACTTCGAAAATATAGGGATTTTTACCGCAACTACTCTAAAAATTTATATATTTTTTTAAATATTTTCAACTTCTATATAAATTTCATCTCCTTAAACTGTTAACCATTAAGAACTATTTAGAATAACGTGTTGATCAATTTACAGAACGGGCACAGAAAACCCGTGGCAGTCTCAACATCGAAAATCACAGTCGCTAGACGTGACCGCTTCGAGGCGAGATCGGCACCACTTGCAACCAAATAAAGAAAGGTATGTTGGAACAGGAGATCGGCTGGAGCTGGAATTTTCACCATTGAACATTTTACTGGGCGTTGAGAAGAAAAATTCCGAAATTGGTTTTTAATTTAGGTTATAGCACAGGTTAATACAGATAGTTAACTCCGCAAAATCTTTTAAATAAAAAGCGACTCTTGCTACGAGACAAAAAACTTGCTAAAGTGCAATTCAGGTCGCACAGCACTAATTACTTAGTTATATTCACCTAGAAGTTCTCTTTCCACCGCGTTACTCTTTTATCTTCTGACTACGCTACGCTCACAGGATTGACCCCACAAGACGCGCCCCTAATACCTATACCTAAAATTCTGTACTCAAACTCACTTTAGACCTTGATAAAATTAACAAAATGTAACGTTAGACAGTTTCTAGGCACTTGTTGTCTGCTTTGAATCAAGAGTTTTATAAATTATTAAATAAAATATCGACGGTCCACTATCGCGAATGATCGGCGTTACTAAAAGCAACCTTTACAGTACTAATTTTTGTTTCCAGATTCCGCTGCATAGTCCCGTATCCGCCTAACTCGGAATACGAGTTAGAACTAAAAGTGGATGACATAGTGATAGTGTCGAAAAAGAGAGGCGACGGCTGGTATAAAGGTACCTTACAGCGAACAGGCCGGACCGGCCTATTTCCAGCCTCTTTCGTTCAAAGCTGCCCGCCAGAATGACAGAGGCCTACCCCCTCGAGGTTTGGGACTTTATTCTAGTACATAAATTGTGATGGGAACAGGTGTTAAAATATATGGCCCAATATTTATAGCTCTTCTGTTTATTCCTAAGAAAAAAACGGCAGTTTGCAAATAACTTAGCAAAATCTATGTTGTGTATCTCTTTAAAGGGTCCTTATTATGAAGTATTAATGTCATCATTATTCCACTGCGAAAAAAGGATGGTGCTAGCGGCCTTGTATAGCTCCGTCTCTCGCTCGCACTGGAATAATGGTGGCATTAATACGTCATAATACGGCCCCAGGCAACTGATATATATGTTGTGTTTTTTATACTTGCATTAGCTTGACAGTTAACAAGTAATTCTCGCGAAAAAAGGTTTTTTCTTTACGGTACGGCGTACAAACCGCACCGTAGAAAAAACGTGTCATTCATACCACACGGTTTTTCACGGCAAGGAAAACGTGAGTGTACAAAGGGCCTTATGGTTGAGGTTTAAATTTAGCAAAAAGAAGGCTACTGTGTTTTCTTTCAAGCTCAAGTAATGGTCATCTTCTCTATGCCTGGTCGTTTACTCAATCTTTGGTCATAAATTATATTTTTATTAACAATAACCTGTGCGTCAGTAATAACAATTCTCTACAAACTAAGGTTGATATATGCTTATCCAAAATACGAACATTAACAAAAAAAGGTTTGGCCTTATTTTTATTTTTTTTACAAATCAATTATTCCTTTTTTATTTGAGAAGATGTTTTATTTGGTGAGCAAATAACAACCCTAATCAATACTATAATAGGGAATATAATATACAGAAACGTAGCATTGAACTGATTGGCGCTTTAGATGTCACAATATAATATTTATAAGTGTGAATGCTCACAGGACGGCAGTTTTTACACATTACGCAATTTTTTAATATTTTTAGAAACAATAGTGAAATGTTAAATTATGTATTTGTTATACCTACTTCTAAATTCTTGTTAGATCAAATATTTGTCTCATAAAATTAACGATTATACGTTTCAATACTCATAGTATTCGATACGAACTGTTTTTACAATACGTATTTGGATTATTTTTTTAATTTTACAATATACTTACTTTTTTCTCTAGTTCTAGTTTTCTTAAAATTTTATAGTGACTGAACCGTACTGCCGACTTCTGTAAATATTCTTCCTTTTTTATTTGGAAAAAGTTATTTTTTAATCAAACAATGTGGGCCAAAAATAAGAGTCCATGATAAAATGAAGTATTTTTGTAGTATTAAAATTAAATCGATGATAATGGCCGCTCAGTGTGGCTTGTATATTTTGATCTTAATTTAGTTGTACCTATAGCTGTTATTAAGTAAATATGTGTTTGACAATTAGAGACATGTCGAATAATTTTTTTTGTTGTTGTGAAAAACAAAGTTATTACCTTTTTATTTTATGAGAACTTGTTAAAGTAATTGTTGATGTCATTTCGGCCTAATGCGGGCTGTCTCCCAAGTCTTTATCTCAATCGAGAGAGAGAGAAAAAATGCTTAAAAATGAATTTGAATCTAGCCTGAGCCCAAGAGCAGTCTATGTTGAATGAATCCTGAAAATCTGCATTTTCATTCTAGTTTTTAAATATCTTCAATTTGTTTTCTTGAAAACTGACCACACTGCCGAGCTTCGAACGTAGGAGCTCTACAAGCCCTTAGTTGTGTCCATTTCATTCCCCAGAAACTTTATGTTCAGTTAGTCAGTCTTGTCAGTGACATTTGTTTTCTACTGTCTCTAATTATTAAACACTGTTAGCTTTAAATACACTCGCGTGCATGAGAACTGCATCGAATAGTTTTACTAAAATATTTCAATTAGCCATAATAATTTTGAACGAAATGCTAAAATATTAGATACCAGTATGATTGCAAACAAATAGACGATTTATTTGTAATATTTTGAGTATAAAACCTAACTTACCCTTAAATGAACTAAATAAAATTATTTTACATTATTTTAACTATAATTTTACAATTAAAAGTTAGGATTCAATATACGCTTACTATTTTTTAACAACATTATATTATTTTTGTTTTAGGACACTGCCATATTATCGTTTTCTATACCTTTGATTTTCTTCTAATGATATTAGTTATAAGTACTATACATGACTTCAAGGAATAGGGTAGTTATATATTTTAGCTAAGAAAAATGGTTGATTAAACTGTTTATATAGTGAATAGTAATTTATATAAAAAGATTTAACATACAATTTGGGTTTTTAATACATTTTGATGAAATTAAGACTGTATGATACCTTAGTTTTTAGAATGTAATGTTAATAGGTATCATCTGGTAATAATGTAAGTGTATTTAACCATTTTCATATGGATTATACTTGTGTTTTGTAATAAGTTTTAAGATAAATATTTGAAAACGTTTGTTGTTCTACCCATTTTTGTGGTCTGATGTGTGTTAACTTATTAATATGAATTTTTCACTGAATTTATATTTGTTTGAGATGTTTGTGATATTTGGTGTTATCAAAGAAAACGATATATTTATCCTCTCTACAAGTTTTACTACAATTTACTCGTAGCTAGATAAATTTTTGAGCCAGCAAACGATGTTTTTAGTCCATCTGACTTTATGTAGACAGAAAATACTCAAAACGACAAAAACAAAAAAAAAACAAAATTAAAATAGTGTTTCATTAATTAGCACACTTCCAAATTAAAATAAACATTGTAGTGATTTAAAAAAAAATGTTATTTGAAAACATCAGTCCACGTCAAAAATGGTGTATAAAAAAATGGTCTTATTTTTATCTACGGAACAACAGCTCAAGAGCCCGCTGGGTCTAGTTTTAGTACTAGTTAATATAGGAACAATTGTACATTCGATGTCTTCTATCTATTTGTATAAAGAGAAGTGCATGAAACAGGTATTTAGCCCTTTAGTTTAGACAAACCAGTTTGTTTGATATTTGAATGTGACTAGGAAAATCGCACTTGTAGCGAGTTTCTTCGTGGATTTAGATGACGACACTAGGAACTTCTATGCGGGGCCTACCATCACCTCTTATGGCGGTATTGTTTTATTCTCACCTCAGAGGGGGAAAGCGATGGAGCTATACGTCCTGTAGAGCTTCATCTCTTTCCCACAGTGAAGTAATATGAAAATAATACTGCTACAACAGCTGGTGGTATAGATAGTGCAATCCACGACGACGCGCCCCACTCCGCTCCGCTCCGTACTAAAGTACAGCTTACAGTACAGTCATCGCGGAGTGGGGCGCGTCGTCGTGGATTATCTGTAGGCTCCTATTGTTTATTTTACAATGTTTTTGGAACCCCTTATTGTGGAATCTATGGTTAACAATTTTTCAGTTATAAAATACTTGAACATAAATGTGATAAACTAATCTTATTTATCTATATAATGTGGTGTCCACAGATAAATACAGATGGTTCACTCCGCAAAATTATTTAAATAAAAAGCGAGTCTTGCGACACAATGAAGTGCAATTCAAGTCGCACAGCGTTAATTACCTACAGCTATATTCACCTAGAAGTTGTCTCTCTTTCTATCGCGTAACTCATAGATCTTCAGACTACGTTAAACTTACTGAATTGGCCCGACAAGACGGGCCTGCCGCGTACTTGTAGTTTCATACTTAAAATACTGAGTGAACCATCTGTATTCATCTGTGGTGATACTCATTTCCGTTTACAGGAAACACCGATGTCTAGTGTCGTATAAATCCTACTTTAGCGGGACTGTGTAAATACACTCTTCCTTAAAAATAGTGAACATTGATTGTTCACGAAACTGTTGTTGTGAACTGATTTTTTAACGTATTTATTTTATTTGATAACTTGTACTTTTAGATGATAAATTTGATAAGTACCTTTGTAACAACGAAGTTTGTTCAATGCTCTTCTCTGGAACTGGGACACAAATGTTGTTTCTCTAATCAAAAATTTAACAACTTTTCGAAAATGTTTTAAGAAATGTCGGTTACATTTTCAATCTATTGATAATTTAATGCAATATTTTGTAATTTTGTAACATGACAATTGGTTTGTATGATGCCGACGTCTTTCCTTGATATTTCTGTAATATCAACCTCAGCGAGCTAAAGGTCCCTTGTACCGAATATAATTTGCTAGAACAGTTGAATAATATGTTAACATAACTGTAGACTTTTAAGCCGACATGCCCCTAAAAATATGCGATGTACCCACCAAGTGACTATTTGACAAAAGCGGAGCAAGTTTGTGTCCAATTTGTTTTGTAATGTGCGCTTCTATTGTAAATTTTAAGTGAATCATATCGAAGTTATAATTAGGTGATTTCGAAAAGAATTAAAATTTCTTCGTAACAACTTTTGTTTTATTTATTCACACAAACATACGCAATGTTAAAAATTATTTAGACATGAAACACAGTTTGAAATGCGTATTAAGGCTAACGCAGATTGGGGCGGGCCGCGCCGCATCGCAACGCATTGCTAAAATCGTCCTTCGTCACTTTCGTTCATTTTGTATGAACTAACCCTAACACCGCACTGATATTTGTATGAAAGTCGTTGCGCTGCGGCCTGTTGCGGCTGTAAGGCCTCTGCCTCGAATTTTGCGGGCAGCGGCGGCGGGGCGGCGGCGGCGGCGGCGGCGCGGGCGGTCACCGCTTGACTGGAGTGCACCGCTCGTTGCCCGCCCCCGCGCCGCTGTTTTCGAGAACCGGTCCATTTGATTTTACGCATAAGATCTTGCCGCTTCCGCGCCGCCGCCGCCGCCCCGCTGCCCGCAAAATTCGAGGCAGAGGCCTAATGGTTCATTTTCATTAGTTGATAACTCGGTCGATATACAGCATGCGGGGACTTCCCGCAGGCGGTGTAATTACTAATGAAAGTCATAAGTCGATAACGTGGTCGGTACACCGTTTGCGGGGAATTCCCGTAGCGGGAGTAGAGCGTGCGGAGACTCCCAGCCAAACCACCAATGAAAATGCATTCAAAGCAACCGCCAAACGTGCTGTGCAACTTCTCCGTATATCGCAATCGTTACTAATGGAAATGGTTCCCTACACCAACCTATGACATTTACAGAAATCTCCCGCACCCTGCATACGAGCCCTATTGGCTGGTTTCAGAGCTGAACGGATTGGTCCGTACGCGACCCACTCCGGGTAGAGCCCGCACAACGTATCGTACTCCTCGTTTCAGAGCACTGCGGGCGCTACCCGTACGGGTCTCCAGGACAGCTGCGAAATCAGCCTATTACGAATGAAATTGAGCCATAATGCGCGTTTGGTTTTACTTAAAACTAAAGAAGAACAGAGGTTGTAGGACTGTTAAAAGGTGAAATCACATTTTACACAGTTCAGCATTTATAGTTCTTTCTGTTTTAGAGTTATGTGAAGGGTGGAGTTTCTCTGACATGAGACGCACAAAAATGCTGCCGTGCGTGTAAGCGTGATTTCACCCTTATTTTTGTAAACCAGAAAACATAAATATCTTACAAACTAAAGTTCATCCTTCACCAACTTCATGATCTCATCTTCTGCATCGCCCCATTGGTCAGTATTCGTTGTGATCTGCCCAATCGCTTCCATACGCCGCTCCATCATCACCTGATCTAAAATATGCTCCATTTTGATATGCATACAATCGTTGAACACTGACGCGTACTCACAAACTTCGAAGATACCGTCGATTGCTTTCGTACATTCCCCTATGGCGGTCTTCAAACGAGCCATCACCTCACTATCTTCGCCGTAGACAGCTCTGTTAGCATCCAACAAATTATCTTTACTAATTTTATTATCCTTTATTATTGCGTTTCGTTTTAGTATGCAGGCAACAAAACATTTTCCTTGCAAATTCGCCTGCGGGATTCGTTTTAAAAAGTTTTCGACGTCCACCATTGATGCTTTTACTTGGCGCGCGCATTCTGTTAAGTTCTTCCTAAATGGTTCCACGTCCTCAGTCATTTTATTGTATCTCTTCATCTGCTCTTCTTTTGAAAGTGGTTCGAAGGAGATGGTAAGGTAGAACGCAAAGGCGAATAATAAAAAAAGGACGCTTGTAATAAGATTTTGCATTTTTGCGGGCGCCTGCTTTCGCGTGCGTTTAGTTTTAGTCTTCATTGTAACTGGATGTTTTTAATTGGTCGTTAGCGCTAGTCAGGTAATTGTGTTAAACGGACCTAACTGTAGTTAATGACTGTTTGTATGTTGAATAAAATAATTGCAAGTAAGTACCTAAACTGAGCGGCAAAACTAGCATAAAAATAAGAATGACGTGTTCTGAGCTGTAGGTATTGCATCATTTTTTGAAAGGCAGTTAGTAAATCTGCTGTTATGGATTGTAATCCACACGAATTCGCGATAACTTAGGTATAGCTAGTTATTATTTAATAGTGTAGTGTAACTAACAATGATTTCTTAATTGCTAGTTACACTTAATCTGTGGTTACCTACACTATTTTTGTTATGAGACATGACTTTCCGATTCAATGAGGCTGCGCTATTTCTAGCTATTTGGATTAGGACCTACCTTAAACCTCTCCAATAAAGCTAGATTTTCTTGCGAGAGTTTCTCACGTTAACATTGCGCGACGGATGAGATTCGAACTCTACTTACATCTCGGTACCTCGTTATTTTACGTTACAACTTACTGAGCTATGATTGCAGACTGGAGAGGAGCAGAGAAGGGCAGACTTGTGAACTTGTAGACTTGTGAAGACATCAACAATAGAGTTGCACAAAATTCACGTCATTCACGCTTCATTTCACAGAAACAAGTTCCGCTCAAGCACAAATGAAAAGGCAGACTTAGGTAATGTAATGCTTTACCTACCTGTTTGTTCAAAATGTATCTGGTGAAAATGTAAACAAATGGATCAGAAAACATACCCGATTGATTTTGTTTTTTTTTACCTATTTGAATACTTAAACCGAAATTCTATCTAATAAGAAATCAGTTTGACAATGTATTGAGGTTAATTCTATAAACTCAATTTTCGTCGATGATTCTTCAATTATCTATGGCGAAAACTTTGTATTGATGACTTGTATGATTATAATTCTATATTTAAATAAACATTTGATACGGCCGCGAATCATATTTAGATCAACATACTCGTACAACCTGATACTGACCTGCTATCTAACTACGCAACAGAAAAAAAAACGGGCGGGAAACCTCAAACTTGGCGGACGCGTCCCTTTATAGATAAATTTTTAAAACTTAAAACGTTGTAATATAAGATCAGTAGCCGTAGTTTTTAGTGTTCTATTCTCTTTTACTTGTAATCTAATTTTAGTTTTGTATATTTTCTTCGGTAGTGGTAAGTTTTTTTATTATTTATTAGAGCCGGGATAATGAAGGACCCGCCTGACCCGGGGGACTTCGTTCCCCCGGCAGGCAATTTCGTCACAGTTATATCGAACGAATCAGGCATGGATACCGATGGGTCGTCTTCGGCTCGTAGCTTAAAAAGAAGCCGTGTACATATCTGTAAGCACTGCAATAAGCGTCGCCGTACCCGTAAAAGCCACGGTACCGTGTCTTCGGGTTGTGGTTGCACGGATTTTACACCAGAAGTTACCGTTTTAGAAACTAACTGCTCAACTTCTACAACGACTAACGAACCTACTAACAAAGTGCCCGATGTTCCTGTTCCATCTTCAGTTGTTCCTACTCAGATAGGTCGAAAGACTTATGACAAAACGGACAGCGCGCCTTTTGTCATTCATGTACAAAGAAACATAACTTCACCAGACGATAGCACGACACTGCACCCAATCACATTTGGCAAGTTTCTTAAACATAACGCCTTCCAAAACATAATTAATGGTAGCGTCAAAAAAATTGGGCGCAATAAAATTTCACTTTCCTTCTCGAATTTCCTGGACGCAAATTCTTTTATTACCCATAATAGTCTACAATCTTATAATTACAAAGCTTTTATACCTACTTTTAATGTTACTAGAATGGGTTTAGTACGTGGTGTACCTGCAGAATGGTCTCCGGAGGAAGTTATTGATAACATATCAGTACCAATTGGTTGCGGTCCAATTTTAAAAGCTAGACGTCTTAATTTTAAAACCATTGTGGATGGTTCTACCACTTGGAAGCCATCCCAATCCATAGTGGTTACATTTGATGGTCAGGTTCTACCTAAAAGAATTTTTATGTGCTATAATGCATTACCTGTAGATTTATATATTTTCCCTACTGTACAGTGTTTCAATTGCTGTCGTTTCGGTCACACTAAAATGCAGTGCAGGTCCAAACCCCGTTGTTATAAATGTGGCCAAGGTCACACTGGGGACAGCTGTGAAAGAGAACAAGAAAGTGCATCTTGCTGCCTTTGCTCTGGATATCACTATGCTACTAATAAGTCTTGCCCAGAATTTTCTAGACAAAAATTAATTAAAACATACATGGCACAAAGTTCAGTATCTTATGCTGAAGCGGCAAAAGTATATCCTGTAGTAACTAAATCTTATGCTGATACACTTTTATCTTCTCCTTCCAAAAACTTTACAGATACTCCATCCATCTCTTCAACTAATAGAATGCCTGCTTCAAGTAGCTATAAAAAGACTGTCTTTCTCAAACCACGATCCCCTCGCAAATCTGTACAAGGATATAATAAAGAGGCTCACAATGCCATTATTAAAGATTTTAATATCCCCCAACCATCAAATGGTTGTGCTTTTTCTAATGATCATAATAATGACAAAAGTGACACTAATTTTTCTATAAACGATTTTCTTTCCGCATTACATAATCTTCTTTCTCAGTTCAACATTTCACCGTCCAACGTTGCCCCTTCTTTCAATGTATCTCAATCCATTCATAATGGACAACACATCCAAAATAATCCAGTGGAACTGCCGCAGTCTAGTAAACAAAAAGAGTGATGTTATATATCTTTTAAACAAATATGAGCCATTTGCCTTTGCCTTAGCAGAGACTTGGCTCAAATCTAATCATATTTTTAAAATTAATGGTTATTTAACCATTAGAGAGGATAGATCTGATGGGTATGGTGGAGTAGCTATACTTATCAAGAATACTATACCTTTCTCTATCATTAGATTACCTCCTCATAGTGAGGAAATTTCAATTGTAGCTATTAAAGTACATCATACTTGTATTGTTTCTATTTACATTCCTCACCCTTCTTCTTCTGTTCTTCAAGAGATTAATAATCTCTTTTCATTTCTTCCAAAGCCATTCTTAATATTAGGGGACTTTAATTGCCATCATCAATCATGGGGTTGTTCAACTTCTAATTGTTATGGTGATGAATTACTGGATATATTAGACTTACATAACTTATGCATCTTGAACACAGGAGCTGTCACACGTCGTTCAGATCCCAGTCAGAACCAAAGTGCAATTGACCTTTCTATCTGTTCTCCAAACTTGGCCTCTTCATTAACTTGGCATACTCTAACCTCGACTCATGGTAGTGATCATTTTCCAATCGTTATTTCTTATCCTCTTTCCAAACCAAATGCACCATTAAGGAGATCAACATTAAAACATAAACTACCTAATAGAAATAATAATGACTGGGACAAATTCAGAAACATTGTTGACAGCAAGCTTTGCTCCTTGCCTGTTATTTCTGATGGCAATGAAAATAGTTGTGCGGAAGCTTTAGCGCTCATATTAATTGCAGCAGCAGATGAAGTTTTTCCTGTAAAAAATAACAATATTAATACAATTCCCTCGCCACCGTGGTGGGACTCTGAATGCACAGAAATGATTCACAAACGTAAAGAGGCTGAATACAATTATAATCTCGATATGTCGGATAGTAATTTTGAAATCGTTACTAACGTAATTAACGAAACTTATAAACTTTTTAAGAAGAAAAAATTTGAATCTTGGCGTAACTTTTGCACATCAATTTCACCGAATACTCACCCTACGATTGTCTGGCGCAATATTCGTAGATTTAGGTCCATTTATAAAAACCCTTCTCCTATTCCGGATTCTTTAGCCAATGATTTTTTAGATAAATTAGCGCCACCTTGGGTTCCTGAGGCTATTGACCTTAACCTGTCTCTTGCATCCAGTAACCAAGACACCCCTAAGACGCTAGATCTTCCATTTACTCTCACTGAATTAAAGGGTGTTATCCATAAAACTAATGATTCTGCACCTGGCATTGATGGCATCCCGTATTCCTTTTTTGCTAATTTAAATGATGTCGTCCTCAGCTACTATTTAGAGCTTATTAATTCTATTATGTATACAGGAAACATCCCTGATGAATGGAAACGTCAAATGGTGTTGCCATTCCTTAAACCAAATAAAATTCCGTCGGATGCTTCTTCATACCGTCCCATAGTTTTGTCTTCAATTCTGATGAAATTAGCTGAACACCTAATTAAAAATCGTCTCGAATGGTATGTTGAAAGTAAGGGTCTTTTGGCAGATTCACAATATGGCTTTAGAAAAGGTAAAAGTACAACTGACTGTTTAAGTATTTTAACTTCTGATATTCGGCTGTCCTTCTCTAATAACCATTCAACCATTGCAGTTTTCCTTGATATTAATGCAGCCTATGATAATGTTGTAATATCAGTTTTACAAAATAAATTAAAAGCCTTACAAGTCCCATTGAATTTGTCGAATTTCATTATTAAAATCCTGACTGAACGCTCTGTTATTATGATAATAGGAGATAATGAGGTATCTCATCTTGTATGGAGAGGTCTCCCACAAGGTTCTGTGCTCAGTCCCCTCCTGTATAATATTTACACTTTTGATTTAGACTCATCCTTAGCCATCCATGTTAAGGTTCTTCAATATGCCGATGATTTAGTATTATATTCTTCAAGCCAATCTGTCGAACAAGCTAGCTACGCTATCAATTCTGCTTTATCTACTTTGGAGTCATGGTTACATCTGAATGGTTTGGATGTATCCACGTCTAAAAGCGCTGCTGTTTTGTTCACCCGGAAGAGAAACATTCCCTTAGTAAACATCTCCTATAAGGAAATACCTATTCCAGTTAAAGATAATTTCAGATATCTAGGTATAATACTGGATTGTAAATTAAGTAGTGTTCCTCATTGTGATTATGTTGTTAACAAATGTGAAAATCACCTAAACATGCTTAGATGCCTCTCTGGTGTGTGGTGGGGTGCACATCCATTTTCTTTGAAACTTATTTACAATGCAATCATCAGAAGCACTCTGGATTATGGATTGTTCGTTTTAGAACCTGGTAGTGTTATGGCTTTTAAAAAGTTGGATCGCATCCAGTCCAAAGCATTACGCATTATTTCTGGAGCCATGAAGTCTAGTCCTATTAATGCACTCCAAGTTGAATGCGGGGAAGCTCCTTTATATCTTAGAAGACAATTCCTATCTGACAAATATTTGTTCCGGATTCTTCAGTTCTCGACTCATCCTCTCATTCCTAAACTGGACTCTTTAGTGTTACAGATTGAATCTTCAGATTACTGGTCCCATAAACGTGTTCCTTGTCTAGTTGTAAGCTATAAAAAGTTCCTTTCACTTTCATCTCCTATTCACCGCTCCAATAAACTTCCCCTATTTAGCAGTAGTTACGAGAGTTTACAATTCAGTCCCACCATCAAATACTGTGTAAGTAAACCAGGTCCCGATTGCAATTCAAGTTTTAACCATTTTTTAGCAGAACACCTAGAGTACCACCACATATTTACGGATGCTGCCAAGCGTTCTCCGACGGGTTGTGTTGGGATAGGCACTTACCACTCTCAATACAACATCGTACAAAAAATTAAATTGCCTCCGGAGACTTCTGTTTTTACGGGGGAATGTTTTGGCATTTTAAAAGCTGTTGAATATATTCGTGTTCTAAAGCTCAAGAAAACTATAATTTTCACAGATTCTCAAAGTGCTCTTCTAGCCATCAATAAATCCCCTTTCGAACACAAATCGCAGTGTCCTATAATTTTTTTAGTAAGGGAATTTGCGTTCAGAATCATTTCAGAAGGTAATACACTTCAATTTGTTTGGATCCCGGCCCATGCTGGAATCCATGGCAACGAAGTGGCAGATACAATAGCCGGTGATGCGGTGCAGTGTGGTGACTTAGTTCCATATCAGAATTTTAGCAAAGACCTTGTGACATTACCAAAGACTTTTCTCCAGGACACCTGGAGGGTGGCCTGGGACATCGGTAGTAAAAGAAAGGGCCGTTATTATTCAGCTATTCAGCCCGACGTCCCGGAAAAACCGTGGTTTGGCAGGGCAAAGTTTGGCAAGACGGAGACCTCCATCCTTATACGGATGAGACTGGGTCATGTTTGCTCTCCAGCTCATCTTGCCAAACTTCATATCATCAGCGACCCCATTTGCTCGTGTGGCTCAGATGTAGGCGACTTAAATCATATTTTTTTCTCCTGTCCCCTATACGACCGTTCTTCTTTTCTTAGTAATCTCTTGTCCCTTCGTACTCCTTTTCCTACATCAATACTATCCTTACTTTGTACAAATAGCTTTCTTGTATATAAATGTATAGTCTCATTCATTACCCTAAATAATATTAAGTTGTAAATTTTCGTCATTGTAATTTGCTCATTATTCACTGCTTTGATTCATCCTTTTCCTTTTTATACTGATCCTATATCCGTCCTATCCTAAATTCCGATGTAATTAATTCATATTCTTAATAATAATATTTTTGTTTCCCCAACGTTTTCTCTTCGAAGTCCTAATAAAAAACTCGACACTGGCTAATGCACAAACCGTGCGAAGCCAAAACTAAAAAAAAAAAAAAAAAAAAACTACGCAACACATTTTCGTAAACGATTAGATACGACAAATTTGTTTAATTTTGACAGTTCAACAACAGCCATTGCGTTATTTACGTTGTAGAACAGATATTTGTTCGATCTTGTGAAGCAATGAATTAGCAATTTAACGTAAGAAAATTCGAATTTCGCGGGCTACTCTGGCGCATCCCCCATATAAATCAAACAATAATTGTTGGAAAAAGTGGTGAGATATAAAGCTTAAACCTTCTAAATACACTTACATGTGTTACTAATTCCCATTAGTGAGTGTCAACGTAAGAATTTAACCTGAACAGGGTTTGTTTATACTTTCATCATAGACTTTTGGAACAGACATTAAGTGCAATAATAGTTATGTACAGACTATAGTGACTATGTAGGTACTCACAGTGACTTGCTAGTTTGTGTAGCGTGAAAAACAATTTGTTCGCGCCATGGCGCTGACACAAAAATATGAATCTGTGTTCGGCTTTTCTATAGGTATTTGGACCTGTCCCCGAAATAGAATCGATTTTGCTAGCGTTTTAATTATACCCTAGTTTTAAGCGTATGAATTTGCATAGGTACATAGTAATAGTTTTTAGGGTTCCGTACCTCAATAGGAAAAAACGGAACCCCTATAGGATCACTCGCGTGTCTGTCACAGCCAACTTGCTCCATATCTACATAATGGACTGATTTAGTTGAAATTTGGTGGGCAGTATATTATATTTCTGTGACCTAAACACGGAAGTGTATCTAACGTAAATAAATTAATTTTGAATATGGGGGTCACTTTAGGGGCAAATAAGAAAATTAAAGAAAAAAGTTTTGCAAACTGTACCGTGTGACATACCAAATGAAAGGGAATAATGCGATTTTTTTATGGGATAAATTCATCCCAACTACGGAAACTTTCATTATGATAGATAATTTCTAATTTCAGGTCGTACCTATCTACTTCATACATAATGTAGGTTTTCGCCCTGTTAATCGTTTAGGGGCATTTACCGTTCAAACGTAAGAATCCAATACGTCTGGGAACAGCTATCTAATTACGCAACATATTTTCGTAAACGATTACGACAAATTTGTTTTAATTTTACAGTTCTACAACATTCATTGCGTTATTTACGTTGTTGAGAAGACTTTTTTTCGAACTTACGAAGCAATGGATTAGTAATTTGTTTCAAAACGATTAAAATTCCGATTGATCGTTTATTAAGTACCTAATTAGGGTACTGATCACAAGAGCTTCAAGGAATTTGTGGTAGATGCCAATCCTATTAACATCTACTTAGATAAGTTCCATACAAATTGGTGATTCCTAGTCGTTCTGCCAAGTTGTGAAAACCGAGTAAGAGTATCTAATAGGTAAGTGATAGCTCACTTCTTTTCGTTTTGAGAAATAAAGTCTGATTTCATATTGTACCCTGAAATTTAAAATTAAGTAAGTACTTACTTAAGAGGGAACAGGGCAGACAAGGAATTTGAAAAATAGGTATTTGAAGAAAAAACTATTGAAACTATTGATCGAGTGAAACTATTGCCGTCGTCTTACTTCAAGTCTGCCTCCGTGAGTGCGATAGGGACAGCTGCATCTCTCACCGATTATATCACAAAAAAAATAGACGAGATCGACGTTTCGTATTCCCTTTTTTTCTCCTCGAAAACTGAGCCGATTAAATTATATTTTACATTAAAATTTTAAGAAAGAGTGTATGTCTAGGTTCCTATCATTTTCTTTTATGTTAAAAACTTTTAATTTGTCTGGTAGTCCTCTAGGCTTCGGCCCGTACTACCCCACAAACCCTACAAATCCGGCGCAACGCCGAGATACGTAAAAGTATAAAAAAAGAATAATAATAAAAAAGTAATAATAAAAATCTTTTCATCCCACCATCTCGGAAAGAGTATTTTTAATCTTCAGTATCTGAGTGGAAAAGCCGTTTTTATTCTCTAGAGGATAAAGTAAATTGAATTTAGAACATCGTGTGCACTAAGTTTGTGAATTAAAAAAAACATTAAACCTATTTACTGCTACCTCTATGGTGCCGAATATATCATACAACTTTTTTTTAATTTGTTAAAAACTCAGACTCGGAACCTTCTTGGTGTTCTTTTTTCAATTTGCTTTGTACGCGGTTCTTTACGCGGCATTTTTTCACGTCATTGTTAAACCTTAGGTATATTAAAAACAAGAAACTTGAAAACAAGTGAAAAAACTAAAATGAGTGATTCTAGCGACGAGGAAGTTTGCTTGACGCCAACAGAATTGACTGAAACTGTTAATAATGCGCAAATGAGCTTTCTCCCTCAACAATCACGCGAGAAGTATTTAAAACAGTACGATATGTTCAACACGTGGCGACTAGCAAAAGGAGCCAAAACTTTCTCAGAAAACGTTTTGCTGGCATATTTTATAGAATTATCCGAGAACAAGAAAGCAAGCACTCTATGGAGTACGTATTCGATGCTAAAAGCAACAATAAAGATGAAAAAAGACAAACATATCGATACCTATCCTAAATTAGTGGCATTTTTAAAAAGAGCCTCATCTGGTCATCAACCAAAAAAATCGAAGGTTTTCACAGTATCTGATATTGAAAAGTTTCTTAACGAAGCACCCGATTCCGTATATTTGGCGGCAAAAGTAAGTCAGTTGCACATTCAGTATCTACTTAAGTATATTAATCTCAATTAAATAGTATACTTAGTAGATGTTGATAGGCATAATTATGCGTTCATATCAATTTTATTCATTTATCTACTACAATACTCTTTACGTTACAGGTTGTTCTTATTATTGGAATAAACGGAGCATGTCGAACTAATGAACTAACACAACTTAATGTCAAAAACATTGAGAAACATTCAGATGACTTACTATTAATTAATTTACCTAATACAAAGACAAAAAGAGACCGCAACTTCGTCATTCGCAAGGAATACGTAACGATTGTTGAGAAATATCAAGCCTTACGCCCGCCTAACACTCCAATCAATCGATTTTTTCTACAGTATCGCAATGGAAAGTGTGTTAGACAGCCTATGGGTACTAATAAAATTGGCAGTATCCCACGAGAAATAGCAACATTTCTTGAACTTCCAGAACCCCTGTTGTACACGGGTCATTGTTTCCGACGAACTTCAGCCACACTTTTGGCTGATTCCGGAGCTGATCTGCTGTCCCTTAAGCGCCACGGAGGCTGGAAGTCCAATGCAGTTGTAGAGGGATACATAGAGGATTCCATCCAAAATAAGTCTAAAATATGTGAAGGCATCGTAGGAGCCATTACACTGAAAGAGCCTCAATCGGATCCTTGTACTGGCCCTTCTACATCAAAAATAAGCCGTTATGAAACACCTAACCATCTCCCTCTCTCTCCAACATTCACGCCAAGGGAATCCGATGAATCGGTACAACTATTAAGTATGACAGATAGTTTACCGAAAAACAGTACACAAGTGACTAACACCAATATTACAGTACCAAACAAAAATATTACACTCAATTTAAATAACTGTAGCAACGTTACTTTAAAATTTTCTTAATTATACCTTAGTATTATTTTGTTATAATTTAAAGATTATTCTGTAATACTTACCTGTCATAATGTAGTAATTAATACCTAAACTGAAATAAAAGTGTACCTATCTTGTGATTGTAAACGTTTTTTTTTTTGCATTTAGTCATTTCCTCGCTGAGGTGGAATGAAAAGTTACGTGTTGCACTCGAGTGCAAAGATTTTTCACCTCGTGCTCTTTTGATTCCCTCGCTAACGCTCAGGATTCTAATTTTGAATCACTCGCTGCGCTCGTGATTCAATTTTAGAATCCTTCGCTTGCTCGGTCATCAAAATTGAACACGCGGTTAAAAAGCAACTTTGCACTCTTGTATAACAAATAACTATTATTGCAGACCACATGATCCATAAAAAAAAACTAATGGCGCGGCGGTAAAAATGGGGCATTTTTTGTGATTTTTGGAGGGTCATATTTTCATTACCAATAAGTTGCTGAAAAAAATGAAATACTTAACAAGGACGTGTCTCCAGCAGACCTTGACTTTATGAGAAAAAAAAATTATTGCTTTAGAGGCATTATTCAGGAAGAAAAAGGGAATACATTTGTATGGAGAATCGCATGCCCTGTTCCCTCTTAAGCGTCGTGCAGACCGGGCGCGGCGCGACACGACCGACAGCGCGACGCGATTTACAAAACAATTGTGTTTTCTGTTTTTTGGTGTTGTGTTTTAATTTTTTTTTATCCCACATGTTATTTAGACATTTTAAATCTTAGTTGGTTGTTTTTCAATTTGGAGTTTGACATTCTGGGATTAAAAAACGAACGTTACGTTTAACGTGTACGTACTCGTTACAATCAACTTTTCCAAGGTTTAACTTTAACCCTAATGATTGACTAAAAGGCGAGAGTCCAGTGTATTGTTATTTATTACTTTCTACTATACCTGCCTACTCGCCAATTAGACGGGACTGTAAAGGTGAAAGTATCAAAATCTTATGAAATAATGCCGAATAGTTAGGGAGGTACATTCTATATCTATGTTCTATACGCTATTCTAGCTTTCAGTAACTTGACTCCACGCTAAAAGTAATCGGGCTTGCAAATATTTGTACGGGCACTGTACCTACAGACATATAGCGTGACATCTACATATCTACACACTGTAGGTAGGGATAACGTTACGAGTCGACAGACTTTGGCTCAATTATTTACATTGCCGCGGAACGGAATGGAAGCGATTTTTTTTGTACAAATACATTTATAGTCTTTATTTCATTACTGTACCTAACGCACAAACAAGATACGAGCCAAATAATCGTTCTTATAGAAAGTCAGTTATTTTGAAGAGATAGAACTTGAACAAGCTAGATACAACTTTCTCTGGGAATAGATCAACAAGAAAAACCGATGTTATTGTTTCTGTTCTCAGAAGTGCTAGTTTTATGAAGTAGGTATGTAATGTCTCAATGTAATTAACATTTGACCGAAATGTGGGTCGCGCACTGCGTTACGAACTATCCTGTTATCCAAACCTTACTTTAATCTCTTCGGTCTTACTCGGCTCGCCGTCGGTGACACAAGTGAAGCTTGCTCACACTATATTGCGATGTTGTCGAATTTTCTGAACCACACTAAACAAGCATTACACAAATGACGAAACAAAATGGCAGCTCGCGACCTTCGGCGATGACAGACGACGACCTACGAGCAACAATTCAAACCTGTTGGATCGCCGATGAACACAGCGGTTTTAAGCATAAGTACGCGTACTTGCTCGCACTTCTGTCACCCACCCCTAGGTAGGTATAAAATTAATAAGTTAGTAAGTAACCTAATTAGGGGTTGATAAAATGATAAAAACACATTGTGCTTCTCGTGACCTCGCGAACACTTTCATTAAGTTTTCACAGTGTTTTTAATTTAAGTACAGATTAAACCTTCACAAAAGATCTCGTTTTCCAGGTTAAAGTCCTATAAATATTTCATGAATGTCCAACGGCATTCCCGTCGGGTTACTCCCGTCTGGCAACGCTCCCGTTTGGCAAATCTACAATTACATTGGTTATGTTTGTAGATATTATCTACTTACGTACCTACGTTAAAGTACAGTTAGAGGTGTGCCGAATTTATTTAATATTTGCGAATATGTTCCCTTTAGATACATTTGGAATGAATAAACAAAGTTTACCTATATTATAGTTTACCGTATGTTGTTGATTTTGCTTTGTTTCTTTCAAATAATTACTAGTCATAGTCATAATTATATAATATTTTTATACGATACATATACAGGGTGGAAGGGACATCGACGCGATAACTGATACCACTGATTCAGTACATCATTCTGAACCTTCCCTCCATTGAAGTTTTTCGTCGGTTATAAAAAAAAAAAAACTGTTTCATAGAAAAGGGCAAAATCTACGCAGTCAACATGTATGGAACAGCAGATTTTTTTGGTGGGTTAGATAGGTGGGTTAGGTGACACAATGGGCGGTCTTATCGCATAAAGCGATCTTTTACAGACAACCTATGGATGGATTAAAGGTGTTGGATCATCCATCGACATCCCCCTTGTATGTAACGATGATGTTTAAGGAGAGAGGAAGTGTTTTTTTACAAATAAATTTTACTATGTAATATAAACATAATCTTAAATATTCGTAAAATAAGTTATTAAGAAAGTGTTCTAATTTAACATACATTTTTTCCAAATCATTAACACTTCTCGTTTAGACGTGATCTTCTATAAAATCATTAAGAGTCGGCTAACGTGGCCTTAACTTATATTTTTTCAGCATGAGCAATAGCATAGTTCCGGCTCGACGATACGGGAACTGGCGCTGTGTAAGTAACGGCTAAACTGCAGTTTTATTTTATTTTATTTTTTTCTTTTACGATGAGTTTGCTCTTGATTCTAGTCTAGGTCAGAGGTGACAGAGACATAGTCGACGATGGAGTGAGCTTACCCAGAAGAAGCCTGTTCACTCTTACTTTGAATATATTAGGGTTAAATATAAAACTAATTATAACTCTTGCAAAAACGTCATACGAGATAAAAATAATATAATGAAGTATATTCTAGCGTGTTTCATAAAAACCAGGCCGTTCCGCACGAGTCCCGCGCGCGCTTTGCAATTTTAAAACAAAATTACAAAATATAAGTGTTTCGCGGTGTTAATGTTTTAGCATTATTACAGTTTATGAACTATGGAGGATTTTGCATGAAATAATCGATTAGCATAAGCATATTAACCGTAATCAGCCCACATATAATGTTCCTGCAGGGACACACATAATCGGCGCGGGTTGGTTGATGTCACATGCAGGGCTTGCTTGAAATACCAGTATTTTTGGGAATATACCGGTACTAGACGGGAATGTACCTGTAGGTACCGGTACAGGTACATTACCCCCGGATTCCGTTAGAAAGAGTGACTATATTGGATAGCTAATAGGTATAATAGGCATTAGAAAAATTACATCAAGGTTGCCAACCATATGAAGCAATGGATTCGCTATATCCTTCAAAGTCATTCAGATTGTGATTGTGTTACGCAATTAGAATGCTAGTCACATGTCTTCGAATTGTTGGTTCTAGGAATTTTTGGATTCATACTGGTCATTTAATTATCTTGTGGACTTTTGAAACGAACATCACGATGGACGGCTAGATACATCTGTAACTCTTAGGTACCTATTGCCGGGGTCGGCAACTGAAGGAACACGGGTTGGTTTTAGTCAGTAAGAGTCTGACACGCCCTCCCGCTCCGCCCAGAGCAGGTTATTTAAAAAAAAAAAGTCTAAGGTAGGTAGGTAGGTACCTATAGGTTTCTACCTACCTCCTAGTTTGCCTGACTACAAATAAGGTTATTAAACCAAGCCTTTACTGTTTTTTGCATATAGCAGATAGCTCGTAGGTCTGTAGGGTATGAGTTCCACAGAAATCCAGGAACGTTTTTTTTTTGTGGTTTTTTCTCTCGAGTTGCTGGTCATGGTTTTTAGTTTTATTGCTAAATAAATGTGTTCCTTTAGACTTAAAACATTGGCACAGACTAATGTACCTGCCTAACTACTTAAATTAAATATGGCTACCTCTAGGTACTTATTAAAGAGTTTAAAGAGCTCATGGTTACTTTACTTTCAAACTTTCAGTAAAAATTACTGCAATGCACGGGCAGGCGCCACACACATTTGCTAAAAGTTCTTTGAACTTTAGGAAAATAAAAAGAAAAATCTTGAATTTTATACCTTAAGAGTCCTATTACATTTTTGACGCAAATTCATGATTTTTGACGTTGTAATTTTCAGCAGCAGTAAGATATTTGAATTATTTGAATAACGATAGTGCCATTCTCTTTATTGTAAGTTGGAGTTGCACATTTTAACTTTTCTTGTCGTGTAATTTACTATGAATATTTTACGAACTCAGTTTACAAGGAAAAACGTCGGCAATGGAACTTTGACGCTCAAATTCACATTGTTTCATTCAGTTCTAATAAAAGCGAAAGTTACTAAACGATAACTTGAATGTTTTACTTGTTTATTGGAGTTCTAGAATTTCTTTAAATTCCTTGAGTTTTCAGGGAAAAGTCGTAAAGAAAACCAATAAATGTCTTGATTTTCATGTCCATTATATTCCAAATAAACACAATTAAATCAAATAAACTAATATGATATAAAACTTCGATCTACAGTGAATACGTTTCATTAGTTTTTGTTTCTCAATATAATAAGACAAAATTACAATAAATTAAATTAAAGTACTATATATTCCGCGTCAATTCAGCAAATTACATTAAATAATGTGTAACTCCAACTTACAAGAAATAGAATGGCACTATAGTTATTATAATCAAATAATTAAAATATCTTACTGCTGCTGAAAATTACATGGTCTAAAATCACGAATTTCCGTAAAAAAATGTAATAGGACTCTTAATGCTATAGGGAGAAACGCTTTAAATGAAAAGTGTCCAACAAATCTACGGTGAGAAACGAGAATAAAAGAACAATTTCGTAGTAAATGGTTTTATTTAATTAAATTATCGTTCCGGAGACTATTACAGATAGCTTTTCCTAGTAGATAGGAAAGTATTTAACCTCATTCCCGAGATGCCGTTAAAATAAAGGCTCCTGCAGACAGGTGCGACGCGACTGGTGGAACAATTCCTATGAAAACTTCACGGAAAATGTTCTACCGCGTCGCGCCTGCCCGCGGGAGCCTTCACTTGCTTGTTAAATTATATTTATTTGATCGTCTGCGTTTTTGAAACTCCATGTTTCCATGATTTGTAACGAAAATTTATTGATTCTTACAATACTTTACCCCCGGTTTCTGGAACGTAAATCAACACTAAAATTGTTAAGTGGGTGTCAACTGCTGAGATTCAATCAATCAACTATGTTGGGGTCGGCTTTTGTCAACTACAGAGATTGGTTGGTCGAATTATCGACGGCCAATCGGATCACTTGACATGAGTTTTGGCACGACGTTGATTTTCGTTCCACAAACCGGGTGTTAGTGAAGTTCTCAAAATACCTACTTACTTAACCAACAAGGTTATTTTCATACCTATCAGCAATGATATTAGAAGTAAAAAGACGTAGATAGGTTACCTACCTAACATTCTATCTTCAAAAACGGCACTATGTCACACTATTATATGACACGTGGAAGTAGGATGGCATGTCGTAATTATCGGGAGCGAAAAAGAGACAAAACGAAGAAAATGTGGCTAATTAGCCAACTTTTGACGTGCCACTTGCGGAACGTTTATAACCTATCTACCTCTTTTTACATATAATATCATTGCCTATCAGTCATTAAATACCTCTAAATATTTAATTTGGCAATACAATACTGGTACTTAGGTTTGCCGTGTCTAATAAACGACCAAATACAATAAAATAATAATCCAATAATACTGGTTGATCGCGAGAGCTGTTACCATGGATTCAGTACATGATTCTGGACACCCCTTGGTACACACACACACACACAGTCTAAAGTGGCAAACCACTTATGACGGTGTTCATTTCACACTGTATTTTTTTTTTGTAGTACGAGTACCTAGACATATTGATGTCGTTTACTCCATTATAATAATAACATAGAACAAAACAATTATTTCAACCTTATAATTTTGTTTCCAGTTGCTAATATTATACCTTTTTTTTTCTGGAATCTAAATGATAAATAGTTAGTCACAAATTGTCGCATTGGCAATGCTACGGTACATTATCGATGGCATAATCTATTATTGGGACCTTTATACAATAGCTATATTCTACCATTATCTACATATTAATTGTAGGTATATAATTTACAAATAGAGACAAAATCAGTTCAACAACCTCCAATATTTGGTTACACATAAGCTCATTTAATATCATTTTAAGATGCTTCAGAGGGTCTTGTGTGAGTTTTGATACATTATTCATCACTTACGTGAATTTGTATGGAATTCACCATATTAGTGTCACCAGGCAGCGCTTAAACAGTTTCAGAGGCCCCCACAGACGGGCGCGACGCGACTGGTAGAACAATTTCTATGAAAACTTCTCGGAAATTTCTCTATTGGTGTCGCGTCGCGTTTGCTGCTGGGGGCCTTAAATTGACGATCGAATAGTTATAAAAACTCGCACTAAGGTCACCCTTAGTTGTTCTTATCCATCTATCTTACTTCCGAGACACGGTAACTTATATGGGTACCTATGTGGTTTTCGTTTCTACATTCAATCCATGATTGATGTCTTAAAATCAAAAGGAAGGTGACTTAACACCTTTGAGCGCGAAAGTCAACCGTAGGTAAAGCTAGGGTTTCTAAGATTGCGAGGCTGCTATTATAAGTACATAACGTTCGCGTCGCGCCCGTCTGCACGACGCTTTACGGTTGACTAACTCACAAAAAATATGAAACAATGTGTTGTAAGATTAGCCAATCCCAAGCAGTACAAGTATAGTATCCCAAGCAGTCATAGGTAGGTACATATCCATAGTTGCTTACTGGGTGATATTGTTACGAGTAAATGTAAAAAAATGCCTATGTTAAGTCCTACATGTTTAAGGCTCCGTGCACGAAAAATACCCTTTTTCGTCAATAACTTATCTAATTGTAAGAAAAAATAATTGAAACATTAAGTCTGTGTAAGTGTAAAATTACAGTTTTCGTGGTGCTAAACCATTCGTGACAGTCACAGCACCTGTTAATAGTTGCATCACTTTTGCGCTCTCGAAAATATGGTTCATTTCGCCTTTGATTTACTTAATGAAGATATTGTATAGGTACTTAATTATAAAATCAAATTTTGGTTTTATTTCGTGGATAGCTGAAGACTGATGTGTGATTTTTGAATTTCTTGATATAGTTTGTTAATAGGAAAAAAATACATTACTGACAGGGTTTAAAAAAAAGGTTTTTTCAACATTTTTTTTTTTTGCAAATTGAAAAAGCTACATGCAAGTAGACCATAGAACGATGTTGATGATATTTTTTATATGTTCAAAATCAAGAGAAGTTTCTTGTAAAAAAAACGATCAAACGTCATTTTTCGGAAAACTTGTTGCAAATATTTGTGTTTTCCACGAATGTTTAACTTATTTAAAAAATCACATGCAAAACAAAGAACTCGATTTTTCAAATCACATATACCTAGTTTCAATTCTTTTTGCTTTACTCATAACTAATTAATAAAATTGATCAAAATCATTCTATTTCGTGCACGGCCTCTTAAGCCCATTTTCTAGAATTATACGCTATCAGTTATTACACTAAGTCGTGATGAATTAAAATTAGAACATCCCTCCAGAAAGAAGAAAATGCATCTTCATTCAGGTATACCTACATAGTAGGAAGGTTAATAAAATAAGTAAATAAAAACCTACGCAAGTCGGAAACGTGACTGAACAAAAAATTGGGATTGACACTTCGGTTGTGCTTCGGTCGGAGTTCTTTAGAAAGTTAAATTGCTTTGCAATGACTCTAAGATAAGTGTGGGAGTGACGGCCCAACTTCCGTCCCGGCAACGGAAAATATAAGTAAACAAGCTTCCATTGCAAACGAGTTTACGGTAAAAATTATATTACCTAAGTACTCATATAGTGTGGGTGTGGAAATAAATCGAAGAATTTCCCAGCGCAGTGCAATGAAATAAGAATAAAAATCAGATCTGATCAGTTTGATGCCGACTGCGACTGCATTCAACGTTTTGCTTTTGACCCTGCTTATGTTGCTATTTAACTTATTGATGTACCTACCTAGACTGGGATTCTGGGAAGAGCATAATGATATGCAATTTGGAAAGGATGTTGCATTGCAAGTACACCAGAATTGCTTGGAGATAAGGACCTGAAGTGCAGTGTTTGTTAAAAAAGATAAAATATAATTTATTTGTAAAAAACATGAGTTTAAGTACCTATAAGTACAGTATAAATTGGAGTTTGCAAGGTAATGTATTAAGTTTTACATAATGGCCTACATGTTGTGTCATAGATGGTGTAGGTACAAAGTAAAAATTGCATAGATCGTAGGTACTAGTTATACCTAGTACCTAACCTATAGGTAACCGGTTAGTTACTGATACACAATATCGACAACTAACTCGAAGTCTAGTATCATCAACCCCAGTATTCTACACGAGAAGGAACTGATTTGCTACTGTTTAGAAAGTAATGTAACTATTAGGCATATACACAAAACCACAAACAACTTTGGATTGCGGTTTAAAAGGAAACTGATACAGATTTCAAGTCCATCTAAGTAGGTACTTGTATTTTTCTTGTTTGAATACCTACGACTTAAGTGCTTAATTAAGTTTTAAAATCATAATAATTGATCGTATCTGATCTGTATAAGATTAGGTAAATTTCCGTAATTTTCGTCAACACGACTAAGCTAATGCAAAAACTTAGAAAACACTTTAACTTAAATGTTTGTTTGTATATTATTTTGGAGCTTTTCCGTTTCATACAGCAGATCAGATTCATCAGATGCACCGTGTATCGGAACTACAACAAACGTGCAAGGTGAACAACCTCGCAAAATATTCTTTCCTTATCCAACGTAACTGTTCCAACACAATCGCGTTTCTCATTTGCAAAGCAAAATACCGCGGCTTCTAAGACCCAGACAATAACATGGTGTAACCTAGATGAGTCACGACGAACACTGTAGGTAGCACTTGTTTTTATTAAGCTCCGTAGCCGAGACACTTTCGAGCGTTTGCAAAAAACACGACTTTCACTTTCGCATCCCATTGCAAAACAAACATAACCTCGTTTTGACGTGGCGCGTCAAAATTAGGAAGATAACCCAGACCTTTTAGCGGCTAGATAATCTTATTGCTTAGCTCTCCTCAGTCTCTTCCAGAACCGGGAGACTGGTGTGCATGCAGTGCGGCGAAGATCTCGACGTGAACGCAGACATCCAAGATTCAACTTCGCGCTCGGAGCACACAAACTTCGCAGAGATTGTGGTGTCGTAGCCTTTCTGTCGCACAATGAATCCGCTGTTTGATACGGCTTGTTCGACAACTGTGTTCCTCAAGTTCACCACTCCAATGGGCTTCGTAACCCTTTTCCTGGGATAGATCACCGCGAAATGCTCCAAAGAGGTCTTGTACACAACGACTCTCACGTCCTGCCGCATCCCGCCGGGTCCCAAAAGCACCAAGAAGCCAGACTTTACTTCACTTTCAATACTTTTTTTTCCGAAACTTTTGCCGAAATTTTCACCACGACATGTGCTCGACATTATGTCTGCAGGCATTTTACTGTTTAGATAACAATACGTCATTCACATAACAATGTGCATTATGTGCAATGTTTATTGTTGGCGGGCGAACCGTACGCGCGGAAAGAGTCCTCCCTTACCGCACACACAATAATACTGAAGAGTCATTTTCCAAGCAGGGTCTATTTATAACCTTTGAGGCCCGAAGTGGTTCGGGGGATTTCGGTGGTGATCGTTACATTGCATTCACTTTGGAGGCAGTGGAGGCTCGACAGACAGTTGTAAGCCGACTAAACTTGGCAGGCTGTCTGGTCCAAATGAGGTTCTATTTCGACAGATGTTTTTGGTATGGTCGGGTTATTGGAGAGGTCGAATGTTATCGGTCTCGGACGAGATGTGAACATGGACCTTTATGACTGCATTGTTCTATGCATAAGTACGTTTTTGTTATTCTCGTATTTGTTATTATAACGGCAGCAAATATTTTTCTGAACTACTTGCCTTGTATGTAATAATTTAATGAAATACCTAATGCAGAACATTTCAGTTCTACGGTTTAATTGTGATCATTGAAATGCTCATACTTCACAGACGGGTAGGTATACTTATTATATTGAATCAAGTTGTGGCATTTTATTAATTTGTAGAGTTCAAAACTTCAAATGACTTTGCTCTTTAGAAGGTTTAAGTCATATTAGCTTGTCTCAAAATACAGTGTGCAAGATATAACGAGAGAGTGTAGTAGTCATGAAAAATAAATGAAAAACCTTTACTAAGACAAAGGAATTAAATTTAAAAATAAAAACTGCTCCCTCTACCTACAGGATAGCATACATCGTCGCGAAAACTTTTAGCATGGATTCAGTACATGATTCTGAATATCCCAGCGTTAAATTTTTCGTCAGATTTTAAAAAAAATCGGCTGTTTCATAGAAAAGTGCAATCCCTACGCGGTTAAAATGTATGGAACAGCTGATTTTTGTTTAAAACCGAAGAAAATAATCGGTCATAAAAGTATGTCGTTTGACCAAACATAATACATGCCCAATGTTATACATAAAACACACAAAAAAAAAAATTGTAAGTAGTGGTAACCAGTTCCACTGCTAACTATCGAATTTTAAATACACACCTACTTACTTACTTTTTGCTGGGTTTTTTTTTGATCACCTATCACCCAGGTAAGAGTGGCGGTGCGATTGTTCTAATATTCATATGAAGATGGGACGCCGCATTTTCTTTATAAAACTATTTTTCCTATTCAATGACAAAAAAATGCCTGTGTCCAGTAGTGGACGTCTTGACTGAAAATAATGATGATGATGACTGAAAAACAAACGCCAATTTCAACGGGAACGTTAATTCTCATCAGATTTTTTTTACACGTTCATCCTCTTGGATTCTCGGTTGTCTGTCTTATTTTGTGACTCCGAAGGGTACCTACTTGCAATTTCTTAGTCCAGTGAAAGGTTTCATTTGCGGGAAAGTTCGAAAGGGATACCGTAAAAGCAACTGAAGGAAAACGGGTGGGTTTTAGTCAGTAAGAGTCTGACACGCCCTCCTTCCCGCCCAGAGCGAGAGAAGTTATTTGATGATTTCCCACAAAAAAAAAGTGAATGGTTTTATGATGAAGTTGTCAAAATCTCAAATTTCCAAAATGTTTTCCTTCTACTTAAAAATATCAGGAAAGAAGGCTAAACGAAAGATGTCACAGCGATAATAATATTTAACCAGTTTGAACAATGTGAGCGTTCCACCTTGAGAATAACGCGAGCCTAAGGCTAAGGGCAGGCGACCTTGCACAACTCACTGTAGGTATAGTGGACTAACTTTATACACAAAGAGCCTTTTTTTCATTCATACCTATATATGTGATAGTTTGGCTGTTGGCTGTTGCCAACAGACAAACTAGCTGCCAAATCCAAACTCACCAACAGCCTGTTGGTGAGTTTGGATTTGGCAGCCAATCACCCTATTTTAGCTAAACAGTACCTTAATTACGCAATACATTTTCGTAAACGATTATGACTAATTTGTAACATTTTGACAGTTCAACAACATTCATTGCGTTATTTACGGTGTTGAGCAGTTTTTTTTTCGAACTTATGAAGTAATGGATTAGCAATCTGTTTCAAAACGATTCAGATTCTGATTTATCGTGTATTACGCAATTAAGGTACAGGTTTGGATGACATTTAGGCACATAGTTTCAGCATATTATGAGCACCTGGTTTATCAGATAAGAAACATTTTTGTACGATACATAATTGTACATTATGGAGATTCTTTAGGAAACGAGTGAAACTGCGGGGAACGGCTGGTAGAGAAATAAAGGTAAAGTTCATACAATAATAATAATAGCAATTTTTGCTTGGAATTAAAAAGTTGTAGTGTTCACAAAATAGTAGGTACAATACAACCTACTGTAAGTATATGAATCTATTCGAGTTTAGCTACAGAAGATATCCAATGCGAAAGGGAGGCGCCTGGCGTCCTATTTCGTCAGTTAGGATTTAATTACATGTCAATAGCGTTTAGCTCTGGGGGCCAACCACGACCTCTTTATGCAGTATTATTTTGATGTTACTTCAGTGCGAGAAAATAGTGGAGCTATACAGGACGTCTAGCTCCATCTCTTTCCCACGCGCAAGTAAGATTAAAATAATACTGCTTAAAAAGGTGGTAGTAGGGCCCCAGGGGCCAGTTAACCCGTAAATAAGATTTTACCCGAGTAGGCAAAGCCAAAGACGGGTTGTGATTTTAACAGTCTATGTATGTATGTTCATCTGTTCCCTCATAACTCTTTTTCGACAAACGAAGCATCGATTGAAGCGCCATGTTGTTCCGCGGGTTATACTAGGCGATATGACGGGCTATGACGTCACATAAAATCCAACATGGCGGCTTATAGCGGCTGTAAAATGTAACCGAAAAAAAAAGATATTGTGTTTGGTGCCCAATGAAAGGTCTTGAGGATTAGTTTCTGAAACTTTATAGGTTATCTATTATACATACATACATAAACCCCAAATTAAACATTTAAAATTATTGTTGTTGTTTAAATACAATTATTGTAAGACATCGATGTCGATTATTTTCGGTTTTCATATAACCGGAGTTTCACGTAATCTGTACGATTCATGATCGTTATTATAATAAAATAATTAAAATATCTTACTGCTGCTGAAAATTACAGCCTCAAAAATCAGGAATTTGCGTAAAAAAATATAAAGATTATAGTTAAGACTTGCTCAAATCAACAAACGGTTTGTTATTTTCTAGCCCGTAACGAAAATTATGACTATACTAACCAAACCAATAACCTGTTGTATTGTACCCACAGACAAAAGATTTCAGGTTATTGGTTAGTCCCCCCCCGCAGGGGAAGCAAGTATAAATTCAATAAAAATCGTAACCGCATACACGGACGTCCATAGTATTTTTTTAAAATTGTTTTTTTCTTATTATACGCAAAAAAAAAATGTTTTGATAATTGTTTGTTATTGTAGTTGTACTAATATTAAAGTATATGTCCGATATGCATATTTAAGAGGCAATTAAAGTTCGAGATAGTACTTGTTTTTGACAAGTTGAGAGTGATGCACTACCTACCTCAAACGCTTTGCGTTAAAAAATAAAATAATAAAATTCATTTAATTCAGACTATTTTTGTCCATGTTTTGTTAGTACCTATTTATTACATTATCTTAAAACTATGTTAGTACTGACGAGATCAATTAATACATTTAGGTAACATAACACAATACACGAAATATATAATTGAAAATAAATTGATATAAGTATATATTTCAAAATAAATTAAAATAAAATTGAACAAAAATTTAATAATTGAGAATACAAAAATTCATCAGGCAACATGCACCCTGATGAGCTTTCCCACAGCTGGCGATACTGGTCTGTCTGCAATCATCCTTAAGTCCTAAAGATTCCGTTGCTACTCCCTCGAATTCGACGAATTAGTGAGGCTAACTTTTTGCGCAATATAGTGTAAAAGTCATCCACCCTTGCGTCGCCAAACATACCCGAGGCACTGCAAAATCGAGGTAGTCGCACCAGAATCCTAAAGGCGTTGTTATACTGTATTCTGAGAGCATTGTAGCCCGCTGCGTGTAGGTGGTCCATAGGGCGCTGGTGTGAAAACTTTGACAATAGGTTCTGAACAATGTTACCTTTACTTGTGCTGTACACTTCGCAAATTTATACATATTAGCTCGCACCGGTAATACTCTCCGCTCTCTCTCAATGTCTGCGGCAAGCGGCATCATGCAGGGTTTCAGTCACAACATGCCCTAGATCCTAAACCGAGAGATCAGGTTGTATATTTTTACCTCTAATGAGCAAATACTCACTCTATAAGAGGCATGCAATTCTATAGATTATACGAGTAATGCTTGTTTTTCTGTTTTCAGATGTGTTTTTGAGTCGGTTTTTTTTTTTTAATAATGCTTTTTATATTGCCATAGAAATACAGAGAGGAAATATCTTTAAGGAAATATTAAATCGGCCAAGTGCGTTTTAGACCACGCACAGTGAAGGGTTCCGTAGTTGTTCTTGTTATGAATATTTACGCATGCACACTTGCACAGTATCAATTGATTCTAGTTTTTTTTTAAATTGTTTTTTTGCGGTTGTAACCGAAAATACCCCTAACCTGGAAAACTATCGACTTAAATAGCAGTCAGTTAGAAACATAATTATCTTTTTAATTATGTAATCTAACAATACCCCACACACATAAAAACGAGCATTGAATTATTTTTTATCGCTTGAATGGGGAGTGCGGGAGTTGGGGAGTGCCACCCCTAATTATTTTTTTCGTAATTTCACTAGCAAGCAGTCAATCTGCATCGCCTTTTCCCAAATATGTTAGGGCCGGCTTCCAGTCTAACCGGATGCAGCTGAATACCAGTATTATACATCGAGCGACTGCCTATCTGACCTCCACAACCCAATTACTGGGTACCACGGTAGGTACCCCTTGGTAAGACTAGTAAGTTGTCAGACCAGTATAGTCGATATAGTTCAAGCAGTCTCTGAGTAGAATGGCTGTATGATATCCAGACGGACATGACGAAATTATAAGGGTTCCGTTTTCGCCATTTGGTAACGGAACACTGTTCAAATAAAACGAGACAGGTGTACCTACCTAGCTGCAAGCACACGAGTCCCCCACTTTCCTAAGCTGGGAATGTATTACGCAAAACCAGTTATGTATGTATATCCATTTAAAGGCTCGTGCAGACCAGCGCGACGCGACGGCGCGGCGCGACGCTACTCAAACAATACCATTTCTAAGAAAACTTCAAGGTTTATGTAACAATAGCCGGTGTTGCGTTGCGCTGTCGCGTCGCGCTAGTCTGCACGAAGATTAACAGACTTTCTGCCATAAATAGATGTAGGTACCTACTGTATAAAATTGACGTGTACTCGTGTACGAGTTATTAATGAGTAAGTGCCTACTGCCTATAGGAAGGAACATAATGCATAACACTTACAACAGACCGGAACCTACATGTGTGGCTCATAATGATTTTATTTTATTTTATTTATTTTGGTTTACCAACAATTGTTTACACTGGTTAAGGGCATAAATAACAAGCAAAAACAGATAAACAATAGTGCACAATCACTTATAGGTAAACTCAGCATGCAAAACTAAAAGTTGTACGTACAAAAGAGAAAAAAAAAGAGAAAATAAAACTACTTTAACTTATTTTAACTACTCTAGTATCTAAAATGTTACATGTTATATAGATCCTGACACAGAGAACAAATTTAGAGAGACACAGAGAATAAATTAAATTAATTAAAATCCTCATCTAGGTTTTTCAAAGTCTTTGCTTTTAAACTATGATTATAAACGATAAAGTAGCGATCTAATCGACTTGCACTTTGACTCACTAAGTCAAACTGCAAGTCGATTAGATCGCTACTTTCATTAATTATCTTGCTTAACCTCGCGACAGGGGAACTAGCTAGGCTAGGGGAACTATTATACTAGGCACAGTTCGCGTAAAATAACTTTGCCGCTCTGAAGTAGGCTACAAATGACTGCGCCGAAGTCAATCTTAATTATAAAACAGTAGCGCGCATGCGCAACCAGAGCGACCTTCAGAGCAGCAAAGATATTTGACGCGAACTGTTTAATGAGTCTGAACCATAGATATAATAAAGAAGAATGTTTTTAATATTTCTATGGTCAGAACCTTACATAGACGAGGTGTAAATTGCACGACTCTTAGTGAGTGCTTTGCGATCGAAAATATTGTTTTGCCTCCTTTCTGCAACTGTTTTTATTTTTAGTAGATACATATGTAAGTAGGTATGTGTACGAAGTACCTAGTTAATACCTTTTTTCATTGGATGGGAAATCATCAAATGACTCCTCCCGCTCTGGGTGGAGCGGGAGGGCGTGTCAGACTCTTACTGACTAAAACCCACCCGTGTTCCTTCTCTTGCCTGTGCAATGCCAGGGGGCCACGGTATCCCTTTCGGACTTTCCCGCAACCCCGGCAGGCAATGGTCTCATCGGACCACTTCACTCGCTGACACTCTTTGAGGCGCGCGTGGAACACAACGCGCCGTCGACCCAGGCTTGGTCCTTACCGGACGGCGAGCTACCCATTGCTCACCGTACGCAAGCCGCGCCCGGGGCGTCTCCTCCTGCGGCGGCTAGGGGCGTGAGGGCGCGAAATTTGCCTCTCCCTCACGCGCTCCGCCTCCTCCTTCGCGAGCGTTACTGCTTCGCAGAAGGAGGTGACGGCCTCCCATGCCCTCTCGCTCCGTACCATGGCCTGGACCAGGGCCGGACGCGAGAGATCCCCGCCACCGATCGCCGCCACGAGGACACGGCGGTGCTCTGCCCAAGCCGGCCAAACCTCCACCGTATGCTCCACCGTGTCTTCCGGGCGATCCACGCAGTGATGACACCCGGGCGTTTCCTCCCGCCTTATCCGAAACAGGTACCTCCCGAAACAGCCGTGTCCGGTGAGGACCTGCGTCAGGCGGAAGGTGAGGACGCCGTGGCGCCTCTCCAGCCACTCCTCAAAGAGGGGACTTATCGCCGCAATAGTGGCGTGCCCAGCACTGGGTTGCGACAATCGCACTCTCCATGACGCCAAGAGATCCCGTCGGAGATCTGTCCGCTGTCCGCTCCGATGCCGCGATTTCTCGCGGCATCGGAGTCATGCCCCGGCGTTTCGCCTCCCCGCGCCACTCCCAAATATGCGCAAGGACTTTTGCCTCCAGATCCCATGGCGACAATCCGGCAAGGAGGCTCGCCGCCTCACCGGAGACCGTGCGGTATCCCCGGACCAGCCGAGTGGCCATGACCTTTTGGGACGCGTTCAACCGGCGGGCAGGCCGTCGACTCAACGAACGCGCCCACACCGGTGCCCCGTACAGGGCCATGGACCGCACGATCCCCGCGTATAGCCTCCGGCAGGAGGCGTTTTGACCCCCTAGATTAGGCAGGAGCCGCTTCAAGGCAGCCCCGGCCCGGTCCAGTCTGGGAGCCAAACGTCGGAAATGCTCCACGAAGTTCCACCGACTGTCGAGGACGAGTCCCAGGTACTTCATCGTCGACTCGACGCCGATGTGAACCCCTCCTACCGTTATTTGGGAACCCGACGGTGGCGCGTTCCGAGGACCATGAAAACACATGGCCTCAGACTTGTGCAAAGCCACCTCGAGTCCCAACTGCCGGATTCTGGCCACGATTGTCGCAACCACGTGTGTCGCTAGTTCGGCCGCCGCCTGGTGCGACCTCCCCTGCGCCAGGACCAACGTGTCGCCAGCGTAACAAACGACGCTGACGCCATTGGGGAGGTCGGCGCGCAGCACCCAGTCGTAGCCGATGTCCCACAGATGCGGCCCCAAGACAGATCCCTGAGGGACACCGCACGACATCTCTCGCCGGTTCCACTCTCCCTGGTGACCGGGGTAGATGATGGCCCTGTCTGCCAGATAGGCCTCGACCACAGGCATCCGGTGATACCGGAGTGCCGCCCTGATGCAACTCCAGGGCAGGGTATTGAAGGCGTTGGCGATGTCTAGAGACACCGCCAAGACGACCCCACCCCGAGCCACCGCATCCCCCGTCGTGAGGGCTCGCACGCGCATGATGGCGTCCACCGTGGAGTGCCCCCTGCGGAAACCAAACTGGCTCTCCGCCAAATCCGGCCCCACCCGCACCAGCCGCCCGACAAGGCGGTCTGCAATGACTCTTTCAAAGAGCTTGCCAACCTCGTCGAGCAGCACTATGGGCCGGTAAGCGGACGGAGAGTCCGCAGGGCGCCCCGGCTTCTTGATGAGGACCAGTTTCCCCGTCTTCTAACGAAGCGGGAACTGGCCCCTCTCCAAGCATGCACTTAGGAGCCCCCTTAGTCGAGGCCCGAGAGCCTCTGAGGCCAGGACCCAGGCTTTCCCAGGTAAGCCGTCGGGTCCTGGGGCGGTATTTCTGGCATTCAGCCTACGTACCGCCACCCTCATCTCTACCTCGGTCACCTCCAGAGCATCGTCGTCGTCGTCGGCGGTGTGGTCCGCATCAGGCACCGCAGTAGGCGGAGCCATGGGCGGAGAGGCGTGTTCCCCTCTCGAAGGGAACAGAGCGCTCACCACGTCCCCCACAAGCTGCGGCCGGAGACTCTGCGTCAACGGGGGAGCCCATGGGCGGAGTTTCTCCCGCACCATTTTATATGGGCGTCCCCACGGGTCTCTGTTCAGAGTCTCCAGCGACTCCTCGCAGGCCATTGCCCTGGCCCGCAGGATTTCCGCTTGGAGGGCGGTCTTCGCCGCTCTGTACCCCTCGTACAGCTCCGCCTGAATGGCTTCCGTATCCGGAGGTCGAATACGGAGCCTGCGGTGCCTAGTGTACCGGCGTCGCGCAGTAACGCACGCATTGCGCAGTGTCGTCAGCTGACGCGACCACGAGTACACCTGGCGCGAAGCACGTCCGGGCTGGACCCGGGGCATTGCCACGTCGCATATCTCGGACATGGCCTCCCGGAACCACTCCGCCTCGTCATTGATGTCGGCAGGCCTGTCCGGTGATGACACCCAGGCCTGCACGATCGAGGCTTCCAGGAGGAGCTCCCGGTCCAGCTGCTTCAGCGCCCACCGCGGACCACTCGGGGCCTGTCGGACCGGTGATCGGAATACGTCTCCACCCCCTCCATGACGCGCCAGTCAATGACACGCGGCGACAGAGCGGGGCTAGCGAACGAGATGTCCACCACTGATTAACCCCGCATCCGCACACACGTGGGGACAGAACCCCGATTAAGGACGACCAGGCCTGTCTCCAGCGCCCAGTCCTCCACCATCCTGCCCCGTGTGTCCGTATACCGGGAACCCCAAGCCACATTCTTGGCATTGAAGTCCCCGAGGACGAGCACGGGGAGGGAACAAAGCCCGACGACGACGACTCTCAACTCCGCAAGGGAGTTGTGGAACTCGGCGAGAGTTCGGTTCGGGGAGAAGTATGCGCCTACCACGACAATCTCCCCGAACCGTGCTGCAACGCAACCCCGTCCTCTCTTAACAGCCTCGAGGGACGGGGTACCGGCGGCGGCCGACAAAATTAGGGCCACTGAGCCGCTCAGGTCCTCCACCCAGTCATCCCTGGGTGGGACAAAGTACGGCTCAGCGACCACGGCGATGTTAATCAACCACTGCGCCATGCTCTGGAGCAACAGATGCTGAGCTGCGGCGCAGTGGTTGATGTTCGCCTGGAGGAGGCGAAATGGGGCCATTATTGGCACTCCATGTCAGCCCCCTCCTTAGCCCCCTGTAAGGGCCCTGCCGCGGCGGCTGCGGCGGTGACGACGGCTGTTGAGGCGGCAACGGCGCGGCGGCGGTGGCGGCGGTTGCGGCTGTGACGGCGGTGGCAGGTGGTTTGCCTCTAGCCTTGGTGGGTGGAGCGCAGGCCTTGCTCCCAATCCGGTGGCCGGCTGGCTTGCCAGCCGCCGCACATACGACGCAATGCGGCGTGGCTTCGCACGAGCCGGCCTTGTGACCGGGCTGACCACAGCGGTAACAATGACTGCTGCGGTCCACCTCCGAGGTGCATTTAGCTCCCACGTGGTTACCCACATGGCAGCGGAAACACCTCAGAGGTCTGGGTTCCAGCAGTTTTACCTGCGCCGAAACCCAGCCCACCAATAGCCTTTGGCCCTCCCCGGCAATTTTTTTGGCCGCCGACACGGGGCAGCTCACCGTAACGGCTCGCATCCCCGTGAAGTCAGGACGGATGGCGCCTGCCCTAACCTGCTCGGCAGAGCACCCCCCAGTCCTAACGACAGCGGCCACCACCTGTCCCTCCGTCACTGAGTCGTCCAAGCCCAGAATACGCATGTCAGCGCATTTGATGGGCCTGGACACTCGTGCCTCGTCCGCATTTAGGGACGCCCTAAGCCGTTCGGCCAGAGCGTCAGCGGCCGGGCCGCTTGCCGCACCGGGGACCTCCAGCATCCGGGCCCCAGTCGCAGTGACCCTCACCCGGATGCCCTCAGTGGCACCGTTGAGGTCCACCGCCGCCCCCACCTTGGCGAGCACGTCACGGTAGGACACGCCCTTCTTCTCCGCCTCTGGCTGTAGTGTAATCACTACAGCTGCGGACTTCGGGGCGCGGAGCCTAGCCGCGACGCTTTGCTCCTTGTGCCGTTGCCGCCTCGCCTTTCTTTGGGCTGTCCTGTTCTTCTTCCCCGCCTTCCTCTTCTCCCCGGCTACTTGCCATACGGCGTCAGCCGGTGTAGCTTTATGAGGAGGCGGGGGCGGCTCTTTCGCCGCTAGGGCCGCGGCCTTTGCCGCTAGGGCCGGGGCCTTCGCCGCTAGGGCCGAGGCCCTCGCCGCTAGGGCTGGGGCCTTCGCCGTCAGGGCTGGGGCCCTCGCCGCCCAACGAACCTGGCTTGGCCGAGGCAGCTGCTGTGACAGCATATGATGCCGCCTTCCGCTGGCCAGAGACCGATGGCGTGCTCGCCGCCAGAGGAGGGCGCAGGACGATGGCTTCTAGTGCGGAGAAACGAGACTGCAAAGAAGCCATCTCCTGCCTCACCAGGGTCAAAACCCGGTCCTCCGCAGGCACGGGCCGTCCCTGCCCATGCTGCTCCCTCCCCTGTGGCACCTCGCGGGGGCCGGCTCCCCGGAGTCCGGCCAGGTTTGCTCGGAGCTCCTCATTCTCCTTTCGGAGAAGCTCCATGGCGGCTGTCAAGCGGGCGACCTCCGCCCGCATCTCGGACATGCCGTCCGACGGAGGCCTGAGGCGATAGGCCTCCGCTGCCGCCAAAATAGAGGCCATGACCGAGGGCATGGCCTTGTCTTTAGAGGACTGAGTCCTCTTCAAAACCAATGCCTTGATTGCGGCAGCCACGGCCTCAGCAAACCTGGCCGCTCCCTCCGAATTGGAGCCGCCAGCGGCGTCCGGCTCACCACCTGCCGACTCTGTATGGGCCGCCACAGTGTTCGTCCCTACAGGGTGGTGTTCCTCCTCTGTAGAGGGCCTCTCCACCTCAGCTGGGCTGGCCGGACTCGGCTCGCCTGCCTCCTTGGTGGTGAGCCCTCTACCCACACTTTTTCCCCGGGCCGCACCCCGCCGACTGGAGTGTATCTTCCTCCTGCCCGAGCCCACCTCGTCGGACGACCCCTGGCCATCCCCCGGTTTGGAGCGCTTCCGGAGGAACTTTCGGTTCCTCACGGTCGCTCCCACCACCACTTCGCGCTCTGAGTTCTGACCCGAGCTCATCGCGCCAGACGCAGCGTCGGACTCCGACCCCGCATCACTCCCCTCTCCTTGGTTTTTGTTTTTTTTTGTTAAGTTCCATAGTAGTTCCCACGAGTAAAAACATGTTTTATTGACTCAAAATAGTGGTTCGCACTAGCGACTAATTATCTAATAGCTACCCATTAATCAAGCTTACAACCTCCCTCACGGTTCGCCGCCGCTTGGAGGTTTGGGGTAATTTTTTAAAGAGGATTTCTTCCTCGCGGTCCGGGCGGTTAAACCAAGCCCTCGACCCCCGTCAAGTGCCAGAGACATGACCTTGACACTCTTCGGGGCTACGAGACCAACGGTGGCAGAAGAAAAGGCTTCCTCCTGCCTGCCCGACGGCAGTGTTAGTAGACGCCGAGCCCGTACTCGAACGCTGCTCAACGTGTGCTCTCTCCGAGTACACGCTAGAGCGTTCCTCCGACAGGATATTGGCATACGGACAATGGGACCCCTTAGGCACACAGTACCTAATGGGGAGACATTGCCCGCATCCCAGGGTGCACCGTATTGAAGACTGGCCTTCCCCCCGGACTCGTCCGAAGGGAATTCCAGCCCACAGGCACACGGGGAGGTTTCCTGTCCAAGCACCCCACCTAGTTAATACCTACACTTCAATTCCATATAAGTGAAACAGTTTTGTAATAGACAGACAATGCATAATTGAAAAGTGCCTGAAATTAGTTCAATTGAAATAAATGCTTTGGAACCGAAAAATCAGTTGTAAGGGTGAAGGTTGTTAGCAGAGATGTCATGTGATGTCATTGTGCATGCATTTAGCGGTCAACAGTTGGACACTAGATAGACACATTTATATAAATGTGTCTAGATAGACAGTCAAATCTGTGAACTCGTCGAAAAAAAAGGGTCCAACTGTTGACCGCTAAATGCATGCACAATGACATCACATGACGTGGTGCGAGTGTAAGTCGTAGCCCAGCATAACAGAGTTGGCTATGGCTTGTTTGTTTTAGTTATTTTGCAGCGCGACACTCTATCTAGACATAAAAAAACAAAGGTTAATGACAGCTTAATAAAATAATAAAATAAATAAAAAAACGTTTATTCATCTCCACAAATTACATCGATTTATATGTATAGGTTGACAGGTAGTTTGGCAGAAACTTGTAATTTGTAGGAGATCTGGAGTCTAAACTAAGCCTAGGCCTGTATTTCAGAACTCCAAGCCCCCCATCACATCTTAAATAGTGGTTGTCAACGTGGAAATAGTGCGAACCTGATGATGGTGTGTATGTGTGTGTGTGTGAATAAAATATAAGTATGTATACATTTATTGCATAATAAGTATTTTATGAATATAATTATAATCTTACATAAATAGTATAAGTACGCAAGTGAGTAAGTACTACCTAGCCTGCCTACTTGGCTACCTCAAGTAATTTTTCCGTTTCCGTATAGTTTAACTTTAACAACCAATTGATAATTTTAGATTTACACCTACAATTTGCTATATTTATAATTTTATTTAGTTGAAAGTATATTGACAGGTAGAATAGTAGAACTACACGAATAAGTACAAGATAATAACTAGAGATCCGTAAAAACCCACGAAGAAACCTTACCTGTTTTCACTAAAACTGGGCGACACCTAAATGAATGCATTCTCTATTTCGACGTTGCGTTGTGCCGAGCCGAGCTGTGATGTGCCAGCGCGCTTTTATTTTAGGTATTAATTCTGGTGTCGGCTAATGTTTTTGAAAACGAGCATTTTATTATTATATCATTTTAAATAATTGGATCAGTTACTTAACTAACATTAAAAAAACCGGCCAAGTGCGAGTCGGACTCGCACACGATGGATTCCGAACCACCGTACAATATTTAGCAAAAAAGCCTAATCAAAACACGTTTCTTGTAACTTTATTTTTTTATTATTTGTTATTAATTATAATAACACAATCTGTGAAAATTTCAACTGTCTACCTATTACAGTTCATGAGATACAGACCGCTGATTGACAGAGATGGACGTACGGACAGACAGATGGACGGACGGACGGATGTAGGTACAGTGGAGGCTTAGTAATTGGGTTCCGTTTGGTACCCTTTGGGTACGGAACTCTAAAAACAAGCACTTGTCTATTGCATAATTAATATTAATTATTATATTCGCCGAAGGGTATCCAGAGTAGTATCGTGATACCTATCATATCATGGGTACATATAACGACATTTCGCCAGTTATGTTTTGTTTGAGTTGGATAGATGGCTACCCCATTGTTACTAACCGGGTTGAAATCCAGATTCCGGATTTTTACTGAGAATTTCCTGATAGAAAAAATATCACACTGAGAAGACCTGCGACCAACGAAGCAGGCACTAGGTATTACGTGAAATTATGACAGTATTAATTTAGATATAACGGTAGCACGATCTTTCGTTGCTGACCGTACTAACAATGCACGCTACAAACCATTCATATAAATATTATGGGGTCTACCACGGGTCTACATTTTCATGGAAGTGTCGTTAAAATTGGCAATAGGGTAGGATCCCATGCCAAGTTGTTTGGCATAATCCGACTGTATTTGGCAACAGATTCAGTAGGTTCCATGCAATATCCTATTGGCGTAACACACTCTCAATCACAATCTTAATGATTTTGAAATACAGTGTAAATAAATAATGCAATGAATGTTGTTGAACATTTTCTGATGTGTATATGGCATCCATATATTTTGGCAGAGCTCTTTGAAGCCTATCCCATGCGAGCCCAATGGGATCCAAGTCTGGCGATTGAGCAGGCCATGGTAGGACGTTGATATTAACTGCGGCAAATGTGTTTTAATTTCTCATACTCGGAAAGTAGTGTTTGTTTGTTGCTTCCCACCTTTGGGCGGGAAAGACTCATAGTATTTATTGCTTCCTAGGGCGGGAATTAATTTTAAAAATAGAACTAACTTTGGTTAGGTAGTCGCCTACGAAATATTTATTTATTTACAAAAATAAAATGCTGCGGGGTCTTGTGAGTGAATAAACTTTTTTTTTTATTTTTTTTCTAGGGCATCTTGTAGCTGACCTCTGAGGTCATGACTACTTAACCGAGCTTTCCTGTGGCTGCCTTAAGCTACTACACTCAAAGCCTCCAGCCAGGGGCAAAAACTATTCTAATTAAAACTAGGCGAGCGCTCGCTAAGGGCAGGGACAGGCTGGATCAAGGATAAGGTAGGTCTGTCGAATTACGCCTACTTAAAGATGAACGTAAATTTCTCTAATATAATAAATGAAGATAAAGAACGGAATGTGTTACTGAGATGTACGTTTATTATTGTATACTAAATAAAACACAAAATATTATTGGTCTGATTATAAAAATAATGAAAATCGATCAGAATTCAAACACAATCGTTTTGGCGCAGTTAACACCAATGAAGTAAAATTTCGCCTAAGACAGTTTTCTTAAAATTACTTTTTAGTGTTCCGTAGTCAACAAGAAACCCTTATAGTTTCGCCATGTCCGTCTGTCTGTCTGTCTGTCCGCGGTTTAGCTCAAAAACTATTGGTACTAGAAAATTGTAATTTGGCATGAGTATACAAGTTAATGACGCCGAAAAAGTGGTAAAATAAAATATTGGAAAAAACAATTATTTAGGGTACCTCCCCTACATGTAAAGCGGGGATGATACTTTTTTTTTTCGTCCTTCCCATAGTGTGGGATATCGTTGGATAGGTCTTCAAAAATTTTAGGGGTTTAAGACCCTTTTTTGATTAAGTAAACCGTTCGTGACTTATCAAGCTTTAAAGTACCAATTTTCGTTAGTCAAGTGTCCCCCCCCCCCCCTCTACCAACTAAACGGTTGTAGTTAGAAATTCAAATGTCACGGCATTACTACTTATATACAACGAAATTTCAAGGAAAACTATAACACTTAAGTGGGCTATACAAGTTTACGAGTAATAATCGACCAACCTAAATTTGCGGATGCAAAAACATGTTCTCCCATATATTCCGTATGGGAGAACATGTTTTTCAATTACAAAGTTAAGTTTGTTCTTACGATAAATTCATTCCAACTACGGAACCCTTCATTGTGCGTGGTCCGACACGCACTTGGCCGGTTTTTTATTAAAGCATTCGAGTTTACTGGAATTAGAAACATAATTAGTCTAAGCAGGACTATCTTAACCATCAGTTATTTTACGTTTTACAACATGTTCAAACTAAAATTACTAAAGTAACATAAATTAATTTTATTTTTCATTGGCACATAGTTTAAACATAATCAAATAGGTAGTCTGTATACAGATAGAACGAAACGTAAAACTGACACACACTCAAAATAGATACTGGTTTTTTACACTTATTATTAATTTTAATCGCTAAAATGAGGGAAATTTCCTCAGAATTAAATTTTTTTTTAAACTTGAAAAGGGGGCTTCGCAACTTTTCCTTTTAAGGGGGTAGTACCCGTTCCTCCACCCTCCTCCCACCCTAATTTGGATGGACGGCAATGGAAACTCGTACCGCAACAGTATGTGAGCCCTGCAAACTAATGAAATACGATAGAAAGCGCATACAACCAATGTTACAATTAACACAAACACAGGATGTCACATCTTCATTGGCTTATTTAATATAGAAAGTAAATATTAGCTAACGCTGGTAGACCACTGGAGCAGGAGCGGGCCGGGGCTGCCTTGAAGCGGCTACTGCCCAATCAAAGGGGGCCCAAACGCCGGAGGCTCTACGCGGGGGTCGAGCGAGCGGTCCATGGCCCTTTACGGAGCACCGGTGTGGACGCGTTCGTTGAGGCGGCGGCCAGCCCGCCGGTTGACGCGTCCCAGAGGGTCATGGCCACCCGGCTGGTCCGGGGATACCGCACGGTCTCCGGTGAGGTGGCGAGCCTCCTTGCCAGATTCTCGCCATGAGATGTGGCGGTAAAAGTCCTCGCGCATATCTGGGAGTGGCGCGAGGAGGCAAAACGCCACCGGGGCTTAACTCGGCACAGTGGACAGAGCTCCGACGGGATCTCATGGCGTCATGGAGAGTGCGATTGTCGCAACCCAGTGGGGCACGCCACTATTGCGGCCATAAGTCCCCTCTTTGAGGAGTGGCTAGAGAGGCGCCACGGCGTTCTCACCTTCCGCCTGACGCAGGTTCACACCGGACACGGTTGTTTCGGGAGGTTCCTGTTCCGTATCAGGCGGGAGGAAATGCCCGGGTGTCATCACTGCGTGGATCGCCCGGAGGACACGGTGGAGCATACGGTGGAGGTCTGCCCGGCTTGGGCAGAGCACCGCCGTGTCCTCGTGGAGGCGATTGGCGCCCTGGTCCAGGCCATGGTAAAGGCTTCTGCGAGGCAAACTTCGCGTCCTCACGCCCCTAGCCGCCGCAGAGGTTGCGGGAATGTCCGAATGGGATACCGTGGCCCCTGGCAACGTACAGGCAACTGAAGGAACTGAATTTTTTTTTTAAGTCTAATGGCGCTAGCATGTTAAGAGGATGCTATTTGAATCAGTTGATCGATTCAATAGAATTATTGTTTGCTTCGAGGTAATTTTGTTCATACAGCAAGTTGCGCTTTAGTATGTAAATATGGATTTCGACAATCTTTTACTGGATTTCCGAATGACCTAGTAGAATTAAAATAATTTTGAAACACCCCGGCGGCGGCGGGAAGTAAACGGAGGAAGCCCTACAAAGCTCATTTAAATCCGCTACGAGGAATATTACCTTTAAGATAATATTCTTCTTTCGAAGTAGGTACTTACACATATTATATGTGTAAAACGATATACTCGTATAGGTAAACCTCAATCAGGAGGAGGATCTGTAGATGCTCAGGTGGTTTGAAAAGAATGAGTTCGTAAGCCAACGGCCAGACAGAAAAGACGCAAGACGAGGGCGGGGCGCGGACCCGTCGCAGACAGGGCGCCGTCACGACATTTTAACATATATAGAAAAGACACGGACCCGTTGCAGACAGGGCGCCGTCACGACTTTTTATGGCGCGCACTAGAAGCTTTTCCCGGCATTCAACCGTCCGATTTTGATACGACAACATATCTTCTTCTGAAGATGAAGATGTATTGGCACTGGTATATCTCGCTAATCTGCAGAGGGTTAGACGTTACTGGCGACGCAAGACGCAAGATGCACAATGGCCAGCGGGCGAGCGCTGTGAGAACCTGCCCTCCGCGCCCTTTCCGCTCCCCCGCTTGCGCCCGTGCAGGCCCGCGCCCTGCCCGCGCCCTGTCCTTTCTATATGTTTTCCAATAGGGCGCCGACGAGTTAACGTCGTGACGGCGTCCCGTCTTTTCTGTATGTTTTACGTCGCGACGGCTGTATACATTTTATATGCAAGTAGATTAAACGGGCGCCGGCCGCGACTGCGACGGGTCCGTGCCTTGCGTCTGTTCTGTGTGGCCGGTGCCTAAGCAAGCTCATCGGAGATAGTGATTATCCAATGTGTTAGGTATCCCATATGCCCCTTATCTTATGGTGCTAGCTCTAAAAGGCCCAGCTCAGGTGGTTTGTAGAGAATGAGTCCGTGAGCAAGCTCATCGGAGGTAGTGATTGTGGTAATCCATTGTCAATGTCGTTTACAAATAATAAATGTGTTAGCCCATGTGCCCCTTATCTTATGGTACCAACTCTAGGCCCTGAACTAAAGCAACGTTGTGGCAGTCACACACAAATAACAAGAGACATTTTATAGAAAATTATTTCTTTTGATACATAATAAAGCTACATTTTTGTTAAAAATTATTTAAGTATTTTTAATTTCCAATGGCTCCACTGTACTATAAGGACCGCGCGTGCGAATTATCTTATTTTTTTGCGTATGTATGACTATGAATGCGTTGGTAATTTGTAAAAGTGTTCTACATACACACACACACACATACGTCTGTCTTCATGTAGGACACTTTTACAAAATTCCACAGCCAACGACTAGTTAACGAGAAAAAATTCAACTTATTTACGCAATAAAATTTTCATGTTTCCACAGATATTATCGGAATCCCACTCCTATTTTGCTCCGCTAAAGGTTCAGACAAAGTGATAGCGGATTTTAATGTTTTGTATTATTTATTATGATCTATTGCTTAGCTAAAAACGTGGCTAATCAGTGCTAAGTGAGATTTTCCCATTGACATTCCATAAGTCAATGGATTTTCCTAATTAGGGCTGTAGTTGTTTTGTGAAACGAAGATGGCGGCCTTCATTCCGATAAGCCAAAAAACACGACGAATCAAAATAAATCGTACGAACTGTAAGGCGAAAGCGTCAGGGTAGCCCACGAAATTCAAATTTTCTTACGTTTGAACATAAATATACATAATAAGTTATAGTGCGACATGGATCTAAAATACGTGGTGAAATATAGAACAAACGTAATGAGATATTTAAAAGGATTTGGAATCTTTTCATGTGTTCTCTTGCTAAGCGGCGCTTTTTGAATTCTTGTAAACTTGTCCAGTGGCGTAGCTAGGTAACCAAAGGACATGGTACAAAAAAAAATAGGGCCTTTTCTAAACTACAATATAACAGTAAACTACCATTGATACTACATTAAAGCAACTGATGGTATTATATAAAATATAAATCACCATAATATCACAACATTTCGCGACAACCGAGCAAGAAGGTTTTCAAAATCGGTCACCCGCCATTACAGCCCGATTCAAACTTAATGGCGGCTCGGAAGTTCGGAACATGAGGTGAGTCGCTGCGCAATAACGAATTCATGGGTCAGCGGGGGTGAGGGGTGCGGTACTGCGCAGCGAGCAGCTAACTTCCGAGCCGCCATTAACTTTGAATCGAACTATACCATCCGCCATAAATACTACGTACCCTTCCGCTGTCATTGTTAACAAAGAGAATCGTTTCGGAGTTGCCAGCATAACTAGTCGATTACAAATAATTGAACACAAAATTAAATTACAGATCCTTGATCACAATAAATTGCGTCAAATGGTCCAATTATAAATCAAAACCTAACCTTATCAAAAAAATAACCCCCCCTGGGCCCCCCTGAGCTTGAGAGCCCTGGGGCACGGCGCCGCCTAGCCCTCCAATAGCTACGCCACTACTTGGGTCCATGCATAATAGAGATAGAGCGTGCATTTTGAAAGCGGGGAACGTCACAAATAGATGTCAAATAAATCACTGTTTTGATTAATTTCGCAGTATTACAGTAGGGAAATATGAAATTAAATAATTAATAGCTATCGTAACACCGAATATTTAGTTTTTAAACCGGTTACTTACAACATCAAATTCAGTATTTTATATAATTCATAATTAATATTCTTATTCACTAGTTAGCGATATTTCATATTTCGATACAGTATTATTGCCAAACTTTGATTAGTTTACAGGTAAATATTTGATAGCTATTTACGATGTTGTCAACTTTTAGAATATACGCAGGAAATTTTAAGCGGTCCCTAGACGAACACGCTTTTGTATCATGCTGCATGATAGACCCTATAGTTTGCATGTCATTCGCATCAATCAATACAACTAAACGACCATGCATGCAAGACAGCACGTAATGCATGTCATGCCTCATGATCGTTTAGGTACCGCATTAAAAAATCGAGTAGCATTAGCATCTCGAGTGAGTTGCCACTAAGAAAAATGTAAATACACTCACCCGATCACCTCACCTCACAAAAACATGACCGACTAGTATTTATCTGTGAACATGACATTCGTTCAGTGTTCAGTATCAATTTTATATAGTGCTTTGTGCATTCGTTCGTTTCGTTCGATACATAACATCATTGTGCATCCTGTGATTGCATCATTGAATTGACTAGACAAGTATAAGTTCTCTAGTATTTCTGTTTATTGTCTTCATTTCAACTTACATTTAGATTACAGAGATTTTTAAATCCATCCTATTTTTTCAAGTGTAATTCGTTGGTTCATTGATTTATTTTTGATTGCGTGCATGGCGTCGATTTTGCAAAATAATCTTTTTGTTCGTGAAACAACTAAAATGTTAACTTGGATGGAAATGTTAATATTTGGTGTTTGTTTGAATAAACTGTTGGTCAGTGGGTCGATAAATTCTGTGATTCTTCATGTCTCTTGTGTGTTAGCCTAACTTATAAAGGAGCCAGCAAGAAAAACTATACTTATTTCAAAAACTTTTTGTTGATACTTCGTTGCTATTTCTCTTGTGGTGAGACTAACGTACTTTAGTGAAAATTCGTAAAGTAAAATTTAATTTTTACTACGGGATACATACAAAAAACGTGGTCTTTTGTCGGAAATCAGTTTTCCTTGTACGTTGTTTCGTTGTACCTTTGGTTAGAAGCCGATCCGGCTTTCTTGAAGAGTTTATCCGGTGCCGTAATGATGATACTGACCGATGGTGAAATGATGGAGAAGTGATGTTTGTAAATTGTAGGTATACTTACATCTTGTGGAACAGTCAGGGAAAGTTGTTGTGTGCTGTTACTCTGAAAACTAGTTTCAATTTAGATTTCTTCAAATGTTGATTGTGTTGTACCCTAAGACGACCTACTGACCCAACATGGTAATACTATTGAGGTTATGCCTTGCACCTGTTGACTAGTCGGTCAAATAATTTATTTCAAATAGGCATATTATAGGCAAGGCACTTTTGAACGTCAGAATTTACATAAAGAATAGAATTGATTCTAGTCATTCCAAAGCTAGTTTTCGTATGAAGAAAAATGCACAAGAAACTCGACTGTTATTCTTAAAATGTTTTACATTGTTTTGTATACTTACATTAATTACTTGTACAATTGTATGTGAAGACGATGCACCTAGACTAAAATTACTATATCACAATAGATAATAAGAATTTAAAATGAAGTAATGACAGCTAAATTACTTATGCATGGTGCTCACACTAGGTATTACGGTCAGTGGATCGTTTGGTCATGGGCAGTGGCTTTGGTGGTCATCTTACAACCTACACATTATTAGTCTCGTGTTATTGTTTCTTTTCTGAAACTATATGGCTGTTGTACAAGTCACAGGGGTGTACACACAACAGTGGTGTACCTCGTGTCACATTCCTTCATTGATTTGATGATAGATATAGATGACCCACTGACTGATTTTCGTACCCTGCACACTACTTTTCAGGGGTCAAACGAAATTATTCAAGTGATATCATTAAACTTCTTTGAATTTAAATGAATATTGGGGTAAAATATTAGATAAAAAACAAAACAAATAACTTATTAGTCTGTTCTGAATAAAACTTGTGGCATAGTATTCCAAAACAGTTTTGTGGTCTTTGAAATTCTTCCTTGTGTTTATCTTGGTCTCTAAAATGTCAATGCACTTGCGATGCCTCAAATGCAGATGTCTATAAGCCGTAGTCACTGTTGACCATCAGGTTGGACTACATACTTGAATGATACCCAATAATAACATTGAATACAATGAACAATTCTAGCTACCAGTGCTAGCTTTGAATATTATCTTCAAGACCGAGCTTGCAGGAAGTTTTGTGTCCATATCATTGGCTGGTTGCGATGAAAGCCAAAATATTGTACAACAGACTGACTGTATAATCATTTTATTTATTAAATAGTGAAAATAAAAGAGGTTTAAAAACAACTGGAATTATAATTCACTGAAATAATACTAAATGAATAAATTTTAAACTGCACTTTTACATTATAAATATAATTTTTTGGTTGAATACACAATTTTGGTTTGTCAGTTTCAATATATTTTTATTGCAATCCATAATTTACACCTATATGTGGTAACAATAAATAAATAGAAACAATTATGGATCCTGTCGGACACAGCATAATAATAAATAAATAGTAAGTGGTGGGAGCAGGACAAATACCTAAACATGAACATATCCTTTGTTTTGTGGGCTATATTCACTGGCTATGTACATGCAAGTTCTTACAAACCTATAAAAAATACTTTTTAAAGTTGTAATGCAAGCACAACTCTGCCCTGCCAAGCCAAAACACTGTAACCTACAAAAACCAGTTTTGAGAATTGACAAAACATGTTTTTGATTAATATTTGCCCATATCAGAGGTAATTAGTGCATATTATATAATTTTGTGCATTTAATAGTTAGGTGTACCTACATCTCTAGTATAAAGCCAAATAGTTTTTTTGAAATTATTTTATTACAGAAAGAAGTTATTGCCACTAACTTGTGTTGACAAACAATTATAAAATTTTAATGTAGGTACTTCAAACAAGGCAAAACACTGTAAAACCGGATAAAGTGTTTAATCCTTGTCTGAAACTCTAAACTGATTATGCCAAAACACTGTATCCAAGCATACACTTTTGAAAGAGGATAGATGGAATGAATTGTAAATAATTATAGTATTTTTCACCTTAGTATGATTTCTGTGACACTTGTGAATGCAATAGCAATAAGTTAGATGAGAAATATCTGTCATTGTCTATTATCTAGTCCTACTATTAATATAAAGCTGAAGAGTTTGTTTGAATAAAGTTTTAATTTATATGACACTCGTAACTCTTACAGAAATCCAGAAATCCTATTGTCTTCTTACACTTGAAGTATGGTTTGTAAATAAAATCAATTAGATGAAGGTAAAATAAATTTAATCAATTTACACATACTCGTAAATATATAATCAACAAAGAAACGTAACAATATTTTATTGTTTGTATGAGATCAAACGCTAATTAAAAAACTATGAGACCAAACGCTAATTTAAAAAAAAACAATTAAACGTGTGTTTGTGCGTTAGTGTATGTGTGTGTGTTGGGGTGCGTATATGTGTGTGTGTGTGTATGTATGTGTTTGAGAGTAAGTGAGTGTGTGTGGTTCTAAAGACGAAATGGTAGCATAATTAGATTAAAAATATAATAAAAAGGTAACCAAACATTCAATTGTTAAATAGAATAGTGAAAAAAAATCGATATAATTTTATCCGATTATAAATCAGAATCAATATTTGTATCAAGGTCAGGTGCATCTGACTCCTCAAGGGCTTCATAAAAACTTCGCCGCGATGCAGGCATAGACTTTGAAAGCATTAGCAGTTCTTTTTTTTTAACTTCACTTATACCTCTGGGTTTATTTTCTGTTTCTATCATATGTATAAGGTCTTCTCTATTGTCGATCATCTTTCTTAAATCTCCTTCAACCTTTTTCTTTAAAAAATGTATTTAAACTCACCATTATAATCATTTTTAGCAAAAAGAGAAAGCTTGCCTCTTCGAAACTCAACAACCTTTAAATTTTGAATATTCCAATCTTTAGGGAAAGCTGTTTTACTGTCGTTTTTTAAAATCAACATGTCGTTGTGTTTGAGTACGTCAACATCCAGGTTTTTTCTAGACTGTTTGATTTTGGTCACGAAATCTTCCAGATCGTATACGTCACGTGCTGTTTTTAGTTTCTTTGTTATAGCAGCGTGTACTGCATCCGCAGCCATAAATGTATGACCTGGTTCAAAATATTCTAATTTCAAGCTTTGAATACTAGTTTTGTCATCGTTTACCACTCTGACTAATCCAGAAAAAAATAATTTGTTCTTGTTTTGTGCGTTGCAGTTGTCCACAAAGAAGTTTAAATTGTGTAGGTCCCGGCAGTATTTTCGTATGAAATATTATACACGGTGACATTTGAATCACAGTTTTTTTAGAACAAACGTTGTTCAGACCATGGTCTACTACCATTCCATAGCATCCAGTAATAAAAAAAAACGTCATTGGTTTTTGAAAAAATACAAAAAAGACAAGTTAATAATGTCGGGATTATGGTTAGTACCTACAACATAGACACTGCGGCGTGGCGCGGCGCTCGCGTCTCAAAGTAGATGCGTGTGATGTTTGTGTACAGAGAGGAGGTGAACACTTCGAGCAAAAGTAAAAGTACATGTAGGTAAGTAGGTACCTACAAGTTTATTTTAAACGTTGCTCTAAGCTAGGTTTTAAACTCAAATCACACACACACACAAACAGCAGACCCACAAAAATTATTTATCCGAATGTTATTAAACAACATTTAATAAATAGGTACGATAAAAGAGTTAAACTAACTAGGTACTTGATAATACTATTTATTCAATAAAATATTTTATTGTGCCAGTTACGATTTAAAATGAATGGGAATAAAATTTAAAACTAGCAAGTAATTTATTTTAACATGAAACTGCTATGTGAATTCAATTCAGTACTCCAACAACTCAATCAGCTGTTTCGCCGGTTAATGTTTGAACACGTTTCAGCAACATAAGACTTATTTGAGAACGCCTAGTTTAGTTTGTTTTAATTACATATTTGATGCAATAGAATGGTAGTAGACCATGGTCTGAACAACGTTTGTTCTAGCAAAACTGTGATTCAAATGTCACCGTGTATATGTGGTAGCAATGTTATATGCTTTTCTGCCGCTTTCACCTTCATGCCATAGGATGCATGCAGCATTTTTATTTTTACCTGGCGGCACAAATGACTCATTGAAGAGGACAAGTTTTCTAGAAAAATAATATTCTTTAGTTATTAAAAGTGGCATGCATTTGAATAAATGACTTTTGAATTTTGAATTTTGAATACAGCCTCCTTTCCTTCAGAGTTATCACTACGATCTTCTGCTAATTTTAAATCTCTTCGGGAATTCCTTTTGTTTTCTAAGTGCTGTCCTATGATTATACAATCTTCGCAATTGCAAGGAAGAGGTAGTTTTTCGTGAGCTATTTTGTGATTTTTACACTTAGTGCAAATATCTTGCGATAATTCAGCAGTTGACAGATTTAATTTCTTGATCATATTATGAAAATGAGTCCAACCACATGTAGATAAATTATTTTCTTGGCAAAACTGCTTAAAATGCTTAAATATTGTGGAGAAATTAATACCTACTGGCAAGTATTTTCTGTTAGGCGCATGGTTACTATTGTAATGTGATGAAATGGGGTTGTATTTTAATATAAATTCCTTTAAACGGTTCTCATACTCCTGTGGAAACTTGTTAGCTGGTTCAATTTGACGTCCTCGAAGATCAGGTGTAGCACTCACTTTGGGATTCTTATTGCACTGCAAATAATTATTTTTCAAGACTGACTGTACAGCTTCTAGACATTTCCGTTTCCATCAGAAGTGTAAAGTGAGAATCGAGACTCATCTGTAACCAAAATTCTTGACCATTCTTCTTGATCCCACTGTATGTGTTGTAATATATAAAATGTAACATAGTGTCACATGTGTAGGGAGCTTGCCCCATGTAATGTAAAATGTGTAAAGATGGTGTGTTCTCCTATTAAAAAAATACAAATAAAACAATAAAATAATTTCGGGCGCCTTGGAAACGCACACAGTAAACTTACTAGATAGAACACTTCGAAGAGTCAGACTTTTAATCTGCCGGAGGTAGCTCTAAACTAAGACAGTAAAACAATGGAATTTCCCTTGCTAATACCTTGTTTATTCCCAAGTAGCTTAAGTTTAATAATTTATTATTTCTATTTCTATTATTGTTATTGCTATATTATTATTATTGTTTCCCTTTGTCTGTTACGCGGTCACGAGGTGACCCGTCAAAATTGCATCTTTGTTTTATAAAGTATTAAAAAAATGGATTAAATTAAACCTCCAGGATCGTGGCGTTGAAGGTAGGAAAAAGAATGAATCCTGGTAAAAGAAGTATACTGGAAAGACGCCGGTCGGTACTCCGGCTGCAACAAAATTTACAGAGGGTAAATACAAGAGTCGTTTGGGATTCCCAAACGTGGGGAAGCGTGGCGTTCCACGAAGAATAACTTACCGTCTTTTCCAATAAGACAGATGAAAGCCTGAAACAATAATTTAAAATCGTATCCAACACTACACGCTAATCAATTATCAGCCCAAAACAAATTAAATCTTACCAAAGAAATTAAGGATTATTCCTACGTCACCTCCTCTTGAGGACCCCTTTTTGGAGTTTACGGCATCAATTGGCCGCCATTAGCCAGGATTTATCCGGATTGAAAAAATATAGTTGGGAGATCTCTCCATGAAGAATTTATTCGCGAAGTGCTAGACGTCAAAATTGACAGCTCCGACGAAACATCAAAGACAACCAAATGACAGCAAAAACCACGTTCTTAAATCGACTAACTGGTTTTAAACTCCTTACAGTGTTCACGGGCGTATCGCAGTCTGGCTACTTGATGCTCTCTCTCGAGTTTGGGGCCACTCGCTGGTATTCGGGTTTTCAGGTTTGTTTCAGCCAGTCTTCTTTCTCATTGTACTGTCACTAATGTAGTCCCTTTGGGTCTGAAGAAGCTGTTGCTGGACTTCAACTGCATTTAGGTGGCGATTTCTCAACACAGTGGAAATAATATAACGGTCTTCTCGGGCACTAGTACGGCTGGGTCTGCAATTACCAGGTCTCCTCAAATGGTTTCCAGTCTCTTCGTACCTTCGCTTCACCTTCTGGACCGTTCGTAACACCCACCATTCTTGCAGTACGACGCATACTGATGCCTAGTTCCAGAAAAGTCATGATCCTAGCACATTATTTAGGTGAAAGAGTAGTTTGTGCTGTTATCTAACTTAGCTTTGTAACAAGACTCATCATTCAAGAAACAAAATCAAAACAAACAGAAACAAAACATAAATGGTAAAATTGTAATTCGAAAAGGATTATTTTTGATTTTTAAGTTTTTTTCAGCCATTTCTTAAAATATGGTTACCGACTGAAGTTTTTATGTACAAAATTAAACTCGTTTTCGAGTCTCTTTTGTTTCTAAAGTATATCTTGTGGACATAAAAAGTTATTGCAATTTTAAAAGTGTGATACTTATTTTTGCAGGCAAGTGTAGTTGGCCATTCCAAAGCGTAGTAGGTTCCTATGGAGAAGAACTGGCAAGAAACTTCACAGACACTCTTTTATTATAAATAAAACATTGTTAAAAATAATGGTTACTTCATGCATGCAAAGACGAGCAGGTTAAAAGCGTCCATAGTAAAAAGGTAATAACAATAAAAAAAAAGATAAGTTGCCATGGCAGCTAAGAGATGACCAGTCGCAAAAAATAAAAAAACATAACATGTCTAAAATTTAAATTAACAATAATGAGACTATAGGTTATCTGCAAAAAAATCTGATACCGAATAATAGCACTTATTATATTGCATACTAGCTTCTGCCCGCGACTTCGACCGCGTGAAATTTCGGCCTCCGACAAACCGCGTCGCATCCCATCCCCCGCCGCGCTATAACTTCGTTTACGCTTAGCGTTCTTTTTCATTTTTTTTCTTTTTGCTCGGTCATAGCGTGAGGATAAGTAATTCAAGGTCTTGATAATTCATAACAATTGTAATTTCCTGATTTACATGAATAGTGTGAAACAATTAAATTACTGTAAACCCTTTCGTCAACTACGAATTTTGTTACTGTACTGTTCAGTTTCGGACTTATTGATTCACAAGCCTTTTTTGTAACTAGTTCCATTTTTGAACAAGATCTGTTTCGCCAATAGCCTATTTCTCTTGGGGAAAAAATTGATGTTGCTATTTTGTAAACCGCGTTCGAAGAGAACGAGGTGGAGTGCCACGGTATGGGCCGCTAACCGCTGGGCCGGTATGGGGCTTCTCTGGTGCACTGTACCACCCTGCTAGATACATAGTAGCTACTCCAAAGCACTAGCGCCACTTTCAGACTTTCTCATTCAAGAGCGACGAAAATGAGTTAGCAGTCCTTAATCCTTTCTCGTCACTACACGCGTCTATTTTAAATGATGAACCAACACGGCGTTGGTGTAACACTGTGGGCCGTTATTTCCTACTCATTTCATAATTGGTGCTTAGTGACTCCTATATCTGAACAAAACTCATCACACAGTCAATGACACCTTGCAGCAACTTCCTATTTTTAAAATTACCTAAAACGGCTGATCATGACTGACGCTACAAGAGATTTTCGACAACCCATTAATCCGTTACACTGTGGGCCGTTATTTCCTACTCATTTCATAATTGGTGCTTAGTGACTCCTATATCTGAACAAAACTCATCACACAGTCAATGACACCTTGCAGCAACTTCCTATTTTTAAAATTACCTAAAACGGCTGATCATGACTGACGCTACAAGAGATTTTCGACAACCCATTAATCCGTTCATGTTTGGGGCCATGTTTCCATCCATTGTCATCACTAATTTCGGCTCCACATTCTACCGCAAGGATTAAGGCAAACACAAGTTATTTTTTGTCTTAGTTTTCGTCAACTGTCAATAGAATAGAAAATTCAGTTATTCTTATGTCCAGTCATTCATTTTTCATGTACGAGATTACCAATAGATGCCATTTCTTTCAATGGAGTGTCAGTGGCTGACCATTGGAAAGTCATAATGACGCCAATATGTTAGTAGATTACCAAACTTTTCAAAATCAACAATTATGAAATCAATGATAGACCATTCTGACACTATTGTAATAGCAGACTTGAGGCCCTAGTGGAAGTCGTGTTATGATGAATAGTGTCGCATCGCGTAAAGTTTATGTGACATTATTTTTGTCATTCTAATGTCTGCTTTACATATTAACCCGGGGCAAATGACGTGAATATAATTACACCGACGATGACACCGGGTCATCTTGACCTGTACCCTAATTACGTAATGCAAAATCAATCCGAATCGGAATCATTTTTAAACAGATTGCTAATCCATTGCTCCATAAGTTCGAAAAAAAAATCTGCAGAGCAACGTAAATAACGCAACTGTCAAAATGAAACAGATTTGTCGTTATCGTTTACGAAAATATGTTGCGTAATTAGAAAGCAGGTTTTATCGAGTAATTGTCATGAAATTAAAGAAGTGTAGTAGACTAAAAGTAAGTCCAATATATTTTATAAATCAAACTTTTATTAGCTTTCTACCGATAAAGCTGCGAGCGGATCAACCTTGATCCACCTGTCCCGCGCCGTCAAGCCGCGCTGGAACGATATCGTTCCACCTGGTTCACGCGGTAAAAATCTCTAATTATACATGGAATTAAGGGTTTATATCGTTTGTGGCAATTTTAGTCTATGGGGAGAATGATATTCTAGTACACTGAATCTTCACTACCAACAAAAATTAACAGGGAACACAAAAAAAAAAGTTGAAAGTGATGCATTCGTCACTGTGACGTTCGCCATGGTGACGCTCAGTACAGTGACGATAAAATGTCGATCGATACAATTATAATGGTTTATAATAACGAGTTAGGGGTAGATATCCGTCAATAAAGGTATAAATAGTATCCTAGTAAAAAAAAAAATATGAAATAAGTCACTGTAACTCGGATGTGAGCATTGTGAGCCGCGCTGGAACGATATCGTTCCACCTGGTTCACGCGGTAAAAATCTCTAAGTATACATGGAATTAAGGGTTTATATCGTTTGTGGCAATTTTTGTCTATGGGGAGAATGATATTCTAGTATACTGAATGCTTCACTACCGAAAAAATTAACAGGGAACACTAAAAAAAAAAGTTGAAAGTGACACATTCTTCACTGTGACGTTCGCCATGGTGACGCTCAGTACAGTGACGATAAAATGTCGATCGATACAATTATAATGGTATATTATTACGAGTTAGGGGTAGATATCCGTCAATAAAGGTATAAATAGAATCCTAATAAAAAAAAATATATGAAATAAGTCACTGTAACTCGGATGTGAATTTTCAAAGTTACGCGTAATAGTACAAAAATGGCTCCGCGCGCTATGAAGTTTGAGTTTCAATCATTTGAAAATGTTACGTAGGACTCTCAAACAAACGCTTTTGTTAAATTACTTATCTATTCATTATGTAACTTGCAAAGTTTCCTGTAAATTGAAACAGTAGTTTTATCAGAAATAAAAGTTACGCGTAATAGTACGCAAACTCACAAAAATGGCTCCGCGCGCTATGAAATTTGAGTTTCAATCATTTGAAAATGTTACGTAGGACTCTCAAACAAACGCTTTTGTTAAATTACTTATCTATCCATTATGTAACTTGCAAAGTTTCCTGTAAATTGAAACAGTAGTTTTATCAGAAATAGCCAAACGAAACAGAAACAAACAGGTTTTTCCCGCCTTATCTGAAATAACATTTTTTTTACAAATACGATTCTCGTCCTACGAGCATTGTTTATACGTAATATGATGCTCTATGTATTCAACAACACAACAAAGTTTACATTGTGCGCCGAGAGCCAATATAAACAGCAGGAGACCATTTTTTGTGCCCATTGTTTATTCTTATCGCGGCATCTGTCAACGCACGGTGCTTGGGCCCACTTATGACGTTTTGCGTCTCGCAGCTTCGGAGGCATGCAAAATCAACTCAGAAAACATAACCTCAATATTTATTCCTCTTTTGGTAAAGTATTCTAAATAATAATATACATCGATAATATTACATACTAAAAGAGATACCAAACAAAGGTCATTGGGCACCTTAGTATGGAAACCATACCCATGGCGGACACAAATGAAATTAGTAGAGTGTAATGATATAAGGCTCTTATTTACTATGGCATTAGTCACATTAATGTGAGCCACGGGAATCTTGAAAAATTCAAGTGTTATAAACTGATATGAGGAATATGAATAAAATGCTAGTTCATTAAAATATTTTTATTCAATTTGATCCAAATCAAGCATAAGATCATTTAAGAAGGCAGCAGGTGCGTCTGTTGCTTCCTGATGTCTGGCCCAAGACAGATAATAAACTATGCTAGCGATATGGGCGCAGCTCCCGACAGTTCGGCGGCCGTGTATACATGAGCAGTAGTACTCTTCTATACTTTGTCGTCCGTGTTGTGTTGGGTTTAACAAAATATATGTATAGTACTGTTTCGATCGGATATGACGTGACTGGATTCGCCCTCTGATCAAAATCTTATTATCAATTAAATGTTGATGTCGATACATTTCTATTAAATAATCCCCGTTTGGTCTTATGTGCTCGTGACAATAAGACCTTGCGATTCTCAAATGGTATGAGCCCAAAGTGATTAAGATCAAATCTTCATAGGTCAGCTGTGGAAAATCTTCAAAGTCTAGACTGTTTCCATCTAGAGGCACGAATGCTACTCTTTGTCTGTTCAAGTTATTTGTTGATACGTCTTCTGCTAACTCATTTTCTGTATTTATATTTTGATTTATAATATCGACAAACTGATCGGCGTATATATTATCTTCATATGGCCGTCGAGAAGCGTTGATAACTGCCGCGGTTATTTTGAAATTTGTCATCATATTTCGCATCGCAACATTAAAATATGTATGTCGAAATATTTTAAAATCTTTCTTAAATCGTCCATTAATTGTTTCGATTACCCAACGGCACATTGTAATTAATCGAGATTTGTTAGCGTCAATTGTTGATAACTGTTCTCCTCTTCCTCTAGTTCTGATTATATCCTCGTTCTTCAATTGCAGGGATCGAATCCCGAAAGCCACGGTCCAATAGAAACACGTCGTTAGGTCTAAGATACCAATGCCAAGCTGAATCTTCTTGCATCAGGCTGCGCATAATAGTTGCATCCGAAGTAGTCGCTGAATATGGTCCTACGACTTCTATTATATAACCGTCTGTACATACGATCAGAAAGGCTTTACCAGGTTGCGGAATTTGTGTAGGCTGTAGATTTTTCTTTGGAATAGGAAATTCGCACTCTTCTGAAGGTAAATATATGTTCCGTCGAACACAAGAATAGCTGCCGGTTCAGTTTGGCTACCACCAAAAATATGAGTTGGGATACGAAGATTTCGTGCCACCACTTCTCTAGTTATATGATTTAAACCCAGGTAACGTGGAACAAAATCTTCAGTTAAGCATTCTCTCGCTGTTTTTAACTTCCTCTCTAATGTTCTTCTAGGTATTTGGAATTTCGTAGCTTAGCGCTCATGAGATTGACCAGTTCTTATTTTAGTCAAATACATTTCTAAAGTGGTAGCAGGACGATCAGACCTGTTACGAAGAGACGGTGTTTGGTCTAAAATAGTCATGAACTGATTTTTAGTCAAAGCCGTCTAAAAATGGAAGTGGTTGTCATCAATTGTTTCAATATTTTCAAAATTCATTTCAGACCTGCTTTCTAATCCCCATTTATACAAATTGATTATGTCAAGTACATGAGCATTATTAATTATTGTCGGGGCATTCACAAGTTCTTCCCAATCGTTTTGAACTAAATGCGGGTGGCAAACTCGTGCAAGTTCCGGTATGTATAAATTGTGATTGTGCAACAGATAGAACTTGGCGTAGGTTGGCACGCGATGTGTAGTCATACCTCTGCAGTTTAGAAATATACAGCGTCTCGCTGTATTTGATACACGTCTATATCCAGTAACAGTAATAAAACCAGGACCTTGTTGATCCCCGACTTCTATTTGTTGGACCGCCTCTCCAACTTCTCCTTGATTTGCGCCTTCTTGTCTTCTTGTGGCTCGGGTGGCACATAATCTAATTGCTGGTTTTGCGATGCTCGATCATATCTCTGCCAGCAAGGGTGGCATATAGATCTTGTACCGTCAAACGAAATCTGAAACAAGATAAAACATTCTGCACATATATATAAAAACTAAACACCCAACAACGAGATTATTAGAAAGTAGTTTCGAAAAGTCATTTTTATTGCACTGAATTCCTTAATTGCTGTTCTTTATGCATAAACTATAAGTTCTCAGAACTTTTGTAAGGTTAACTGGTATAGGTAAAATAATTAGCATTACGTTTGCTTCTGTACAATAATAAGATTGTGTAAAACAAAGCATAAATAAATAAACAATAAATCGATCGATAAAGACTCGCTTCCTACCGCTCTGCTCCTGCCTGTTTTCTTAGTAAATAGATAGATAGACGGTGTACTGACAGAGTACTTACCTCACGTGGTATGATTTCTTGTAATAACAACACTACAAGATCCCGGTACTTTCGAGAAACACTCCATTAAGACAGTGTTTTCTCCGACGTAACACAGATCGATTGCACGACACACAACTGTTTTGTCTTTCCATATCAACGAAAATCTAATCCAAAAGCAAGTAACCAGAGTCCATAAAACACGCTAACGTAGTCGATAAAACAATAAACAAAACAAAACAGATAAACGTACAGGTCGCAACGATAGCTAACGAAGGACTGCGCAGAGGGCGGTGAGTCAGTGCGCGAGCGCAACAAAACTAGTTTGGCCCAACTAATGTGCGAAAGAGACAGCGTATACATGCCTCTAAATATCGGCTCATCAGTGCACCATGCTGTATGCTATCGAAATTCTTTTATGCCTTTAATGATGGAATAAAATCCGCTGAAACCGTTTGTTTTTTATTTTTTTTAAACGATCCTGTACATTTTTCTCCATCGATTTTTAAATAAATAACTATACAGGGTGTCCAAGAACCTGGCGTCCAACTGGATTCCCACGATGCCCCAAGTTCTAACAGTACTCAGAAAAATATTTTAAAAAATCCACCCCATGTACTTACAGAATTATACTGATTTCAAAAAAAAAGGGGAAATGAGCACCCTGTGACATACTTTTGAATGCTGTGACTGCTAATGCTGATAATTTCGATATTTCTTGGAGGTTTTGTAATCTAGGGTATTGCTGTGTCTAAATAGAATGTAAAAATAAAGTACTTATTGTACCATTTTAAAATAAAATATTATTTTAACTAAAGGTGATATGGAAAACTATTGAATTTCGCAACTTTGACCGACTGTAGTGTAAAAAAAATGTACCAAAATAGTATGGCAAGTGACGTCAAATTTTGACGCGTTTATTCCTCTTTTTAAAAAGGTATAATACTTACACATTAATTTGAAAAAAAAAATTTTGATAATATTTTTACTCAACAACCCAATTTTTACGAAGTGCGTACCTACTAACGGTAACTGTCGGACCCTTTCTTATCTTAGAAACTGTTATGTTACTACTATTATTTACTTCGGTTCCAAGAGTGAGCAAGAAGGAAATACACACAGGTAGATGGGTTCCCAGTAGAATAAAAGCAAAGAATGTTAGTTTAAAGATATTTTATTACAATAAATGTTCAAAATGTTGACCACCCGCGGCAATACAAGCTCTCACTCTCCTTAAAAGGACCGCTTTATGTTTCGCGAGTAACTTTTTTGACGTATCACCTGCACTGCTTGTGTTATCTTCTCACGAAGGTCAGCGATGTCATTAATGGGCTTCGCATAAACGAGCTCCTTCATAGTTCCCCAGAAAAAAAAAATCCAGCGGATTTAAGTCAGGTGAGCGGGCTGGCCACGGGATTGTTCCTGATCGCCCAATCCACCTGTTCGGGTATTGCTCGTCCAAAAACTCTCTAACGGATACGTGAAAATGTGCTGGACAGCCGTCGTGTTGGAACCACATATCTGGTGGGGTCTCTTCTAGTAAGTTTGGCAAATCATTTTGAAGAAAATTTAAATATGATTCGCCAGTCAAATTCTCGGGCATCTCAAATGGACCAATAATATTCCCACAGAGAATACCGGTCCACATGTTCACTTTGAACCGGTACTGGGATCTATCTTCTCGCATCAAGTGCGGATTTTCCACATGCCACTCGTGCAAGTTGTGTAGGTTCATGTAGCCATCCTTCTTAAATGTTGATTCATCTGACCACAAAATTTTGTCGATAAAGTTTTCGTCTTCTCGATGTTTTTGCAGGATTGTTTCACAAAACGCGACTCGGCTCGGATAGTCTCGAGGTAAAAGACTTTGCACTCGCTGTACGTGGTACGGATGATATTCTTCTTTTTGGAGAATACTGTGTGCTGTGCTCTTCGGTATCCCCGTATCAGCTTCTATTCCTCGCACAGAGATGCTTGGATTTGCCGACACCGCCTCTAAAACTTCATCGCGTATGAAGTCATTTACGGGTCGTCCTTCACCAGCTACTTGATTGGGGAACCGCCCGTCACATAGTGATCTCTGCACATTAATGAAAACTCGATGGTCGGGATATCGCGTAGCCCTCGGATACCTTTCTCTGTAAAGTCTCGCTGCAGCTCGTCCATTACCTCTACATTCTCCATAAATGTAGTGCATATTTGCGTATTCTTGCGGAGTGTAGGTCGCCATGGTAGCACACACAAAACACAAACTGTCCAAACACAGGCAAAGGTCGTCGTAAAGAGTTCGTTTCAAAGTCCAGAGCACAAAGAGTAATCGAGTCCAATAAACAAAGCTTTAAATCGTAGTACGTGATCAATGGTAACAATAAGAGAGAGGTGCGTAGTAACGGCAGGAGGCAGTGACGCGTACTGACCGTACTGTTATCCTAAATAGCACGATCCCAGATAGCGTCACTATCTATCTCACTCGCACCTCTAACCTTTTTCTCCCTCACTCTTACCTGAATAATGGGGTACCATAAAGAAGAAGCAGCAAATCGCAAAGATAGTTTCTGTCTTGCTCCCTCCTGTTGTAATAACGAATCACTATGGTGAGATGCATGCACATACCGTCCCTTACGGTCTAACCTGTTTTTTGAGAGGCCTGTTGTTATTTTTATGAGCATACAATAGTAATTCTTTAGAGGTTAGATTCAATTCGTCGTAAATTTTTCTTTCTAAGAATTCTGTAAGACATCGTAAAAATTGGGTTGTTGAGTAAAAATATTATCAAAATTTTTTTTTTTCAAATTAATGTGTAAGTATTATACCTTTTTAAAAAGAGGAATAAACGCGTCAAAATTTGACGTCACTTGCCATACTATTTTGGTACATTTTTTTTACACTACAGTCGGTCAAAGTTGCGAAATTCAATAGTTTTCCATATCACCTTTAGTTAAAATAATATTTTATTTTAAAATGGTACAATAAGTACATTATTTTTACATTCTATTTAGACACAGCAATACCCTAGATTACAAAACCTCCAAGAAATATCGAAATTATCAGCATTAGCAGTCACAGCATTCAAAAGTATGTCACAGGGTGCTCATTTCCCCTTTTTTTTTGAAATCAGTATAATTCTGTAAGTACATGGGGTGGATTTTTTAAAATATTTTTCTGAGTACTGTTAGAACTTGGGGCATCGTGGGAATCCAGTTGGACGCCAGGTTCTTGGACACCCGGGTAAAACCGGGATAGATGCCCCACTTTTCGAAACTGTTTCATTATTTGAATACCAAACATATTTGCTTAGATTGACCCTGTAATATAGTTAGTTTAATCATTCATAAAGCTTTAGAAACTGTATTTATTTACCTAACCATTACTGGTTTTGCAAAAATGTAATTCTTGCGAAACACATTTTTTGGGGATAGGTGCCTACCTATATGGATAGATGCCCCACTATGAAATCACTTAGGAGGATAGATGCCTGTGATGCGGGATAGATGCCTTTTTAAATAATCAACAAGAATACGTAATCACAATGTAATATTTATTTATTATCTTCATGTGTAGGTAATATAAAATGCTTAACCATAATTATATTTATGCATGTCTTTAACAAAAAATACAAAAAAACTGTTTAAGCGATAACATATTAAAACTATCATATAGAATCATCTCAAACGAAACATTCCCGTTTTAACGTAGAAATAATTATTTAACATTAAAAAAAAATCAACATTCATATGAATCTCTAACAAAATAAAAATTAATAATTTCGTTTAACCTTAGTAATTATTTAAACATTCAAAAAAATCAACATATTCGTAAGGAACTATCCTTCATTAAGTGGAACCGGACATTTTAAGTTTTCCACATCTTGAGCAATAGTTCTTAAAAAGTGTGCATGTTTCGTGCAGCCACTTCTGACACATAATACACTGGATCCAATCAGATTTAGACTTCGTGTTATTATAGGTATCGAAGCATTCTACGCAAACATTTTCATCTATAGCATTAGTCTCTTCTATTTTTTTTTTTTTAGTTTTTTTCACGGGTAGTCCTATGGTTTTTTTACCTTTTTCGGCATTAGGTGAGAGGTGATCTTCATTTTCACTGTTTGAGCTATAAATAGCTAGTCTTTTACGTAATCCACGATCCTTGTTTACTTTTAAATAATAATCATTTTCTTTATGACTGCAATCAGTCACGTCACCATCTGTTTCTTCACTTGAGTCATAGTTTTTCTTTGGTTTTCCTTTCTTATTTTTATTTTTTTGTATTTGTTCTTTGGCTTTTTTATTTGCTTTTTTTATTGTTCGTCTTTTTTTGGTAGCTTCAGTCTTGTTTATCTTAGATTCTATTTGTTTCTTTTTCCTGTCAGCAATATCCCTTTTTTCTTTTATTTTTTCTCTAGAATTGAGAATATCTGCCGATTGTTTAGCTCTCCTTGCTAAAGTCAGAGGAATTTGTGGTATTGGTGATGCTTCGACTAAAAATTTAGAAGGTGTTTCTTTTTCTTCGTTATTTAGAATCCGTATTAGTGAATCATTACCTATATCAACAATATCAATATCGTATCTTCTAAAATCTGAGGGTCGATCAAAAGGCTAGGTGAGTTTCGGTTGAATGAAGTTGATGGCATATTGGGTGGTGTTATGTTCAGGTCTGCGACATACAAATATTCGTTTTCAAATGTAGTTGGACAATCAATTGAAGAAATCGGAGGTATAGTTGTTTGTGTTCTGTGTTCAACTTCAACATGCTCACAAGGTTCTGCATTTTCGTTTAAAGAAGATGTTTGAAGAAGCGCTGTTGTAGTTTGATGTAGCACACAGGGTTGATCAGGATCATTGTCACTGCGATGTGCAATATCAGATATAGTGAAAACAGAATCGGGCAAAGCATTAGGATTTAGTGGATAAATCCCACTTCTTCGAAAGCCAGCAAGAGCATTTGCAGGTGTAGTAGCGCGTATCCATGCGTTGCGTATAAGGGTTCCAGCATTATAACGGCTTATCTTTTTATTTGGATTTGCGCGCATAAACTGATTAGTCTCATGATTAAAGTATGTTTTAAATGGCCCAAACACCGCTACGTCTAATGGTTGTAAAGCTGAGGTAGTGTGGCTGGGTAAACATAACAAAATAATATCGTTATCAGAAGCAACTTGCAGCATGTCTGGTGCGGATGAATGAGATGAGTGCCCGTCTAAAATAAGCAGAACCTTACCTTGCGGTTTCAAAGCTATGAAGTGTTCCGTAAGCCACTTGTAGAAAAGATCGGTATTTATGTATGCCGACTTTTTGTTCATGTACACTTTTGAGCCCAGTGGTAGACCGTTCTCGAATTCTGGTTTCTTATTTACACCTTTAATTATTACTAGGGGTGGGAGAAAATTACCAATGGCATTGCAACAGGCTACGATAGTCATTGTTTCACCTTTCTCCGCAGATGTAACTGAATTTACTACTTTTGCACCTTTCTTTGCAACAACTTTGCCAGGCTTATTGTTAAGCTGAACTCCTGATTCGTCCATATTATAAATCCTTTCAGGCTTATCCAAGAGATCATTATCGGCCAGGACTTTTGTCAGAAGTTCATGAAAATTATTCACTTCTTCTCTGCTAAGACCTTTAGCCCTAGCGACAGATAAACCTTCTGCTTGCCTAATAGACAACTCTGGATTTCGCTCAATAAAACTTTTGAACCATTCATTCCCAGCTATCTGGTTTTCATTATCAAAATTGTGTTGAATCTGTAGCTTTTCGGCAAATTGGTATGCTAACGTACGTATAGATCGTCTATCTGGGGGAAATACCGCGTCGCTAAGCTTCAAAATGTGCGCTACCAACCTTTTTTCGTGTTCAAAACCCAGGACAGGATGTTTTCCCAAAGTCAACTTAGTTTGGTTTTTAATAGCGTAACGCCTTCGCAATGTTCTGGATGGAATCCCAAATTGTCTGGATATTTCATTGATCCCCAATTCTTTTTTATCCAATTCATGAAAAGCTGACTGTAACTGCTCTGTTGTCCAAGAAACTACTCGAGCTCGTACGCCCTCCTTTCTTTTGTATTTCCTTGGCATGGCTCACCTACAATAAGCAAAGTAAGTATAAATAAAACACAGTATCTACACTCATTTCTTTACATTCGAATTATGAAATTATAGTTGGGTACATTTTTTTTTGGTGTTTTTTTTAATATTCTACTATTAGGAAATACCAAAATATTCACGACTATGACTTTTAAATACTTTGATAAGGCTCTTGCAGTATAGAGGGATAGATGCCCCTAAAGTCAACTATCCCTTGTAAACTCGGGCCAACTATCCTTTTCACTAGGGATAGATGCCTCTCATTATTTTTTATATAAAATAAATGCAAACATCAGTGATTGACTCTTAAATGTATTCTTAAAGAACCAATGTATTAAAACCATTCAAATAAAATGTAATCATTTAACTGTTTATAAAGATATGGAATAGTGAATACTTACGTTTGAAATTTTGAAGCGTTCGTCGCGTCCGCTGCGAATGTAATTCGACACACAAGCGAGAAACGTCCCTCTAGCACAACAACTCGCGCGTCACTGAGGTGGGGGGTGCATGTGGCGCGTATGTAAACAACGAATTTGCTGTTTCGTTCTCTGGTAGTTGAGTTTTTAGAAACGAGGCATCTATCCCAGCGCGGCATCTATCCCGGTTTTACATACAATGAAAGGTCATATTATTCCTCTTAGTTTAAAACTATTTTGATTAATGTCCGCCACTCTTCGCAAAGCGGGTCAGATACGCCCAATGACCTTTATCATCGTAATAATAATATATCTAAATTAGTAAGAACTTGATGCGCGTTGAGGTGAATTGCTGGCACGCTGTTGTTCGCAAGCCAGTAGTCATGCATCTCGTGTTGTGGGTTCAACAATACGAGTAACGACTCGCGGAGAGTTTGTATACTAAAATACAAAGGATTGAACTGCATCTGGAACAGGACAGGTACGAAGACGTCGTCGTGCACGGTGACGGGACCGATGTTGTTAGACCTAGTTTCACCATACACTGTTAGTTAGTTTTAACGTCCCGTTAAATAGACAACGGCCTGTTAAGCGTAGTGAGTGTTTCACCAAGTACTAACGAATGGTTAATCCTCTTAACAAGGTGTTAAACTTAATCACTGCTCCAAAGGTCCGTTAATGCTTTTAACGGCTGTCAATTGGTTGTCAGTTGGTCAAATAAAATGGAAGCAGCGTAAAATTTTATTTTTGAACACGGAAATGATGATATTTTAGAAAATTTACAACTTTTAGACAATAAAGTTCAACGTCCTAAAACATACAAAGATCGACGTGACTTATATTTTGAAGAATATGACGATCTAGATTTCAGGACAAGGTTTCGTTTATCGAAAGAATCTTGTACATATAGAGGTCTTGCAAATGATTGAAGATAAACTTCAATATCCATCAAATCGGTTAGTACCTTCCTTAAAATTGCCTTATTAGGTATGTGAATTGTAATAAAAATATGCCTATGATTCGACTTACAACTTCTTACGTAAGTAGGTACCCACTATAGTTGCAAAACTTCTGAAAAATTCTGAATAATTCCGGAATACTTCTGGGAAAGTTTCTTTAAATCAGAATTATTCAAAATGAATATAATTAAGTTTTTTTTTTTGCTGAAAAATCGTATTTTGCATCGATCGTCGTTCGTCGCCGCCGCTGCCCCTCTATGCGCCGGCGCCAGCCGCTGCGCTCCTCGAGTCGTGCGTGCAGGCAATGGCGGTGCGGGGTGCGGTAAGACGGGAGATGCTCCCCGGAGAAGTTTTCCCTCGCCCCGCGAGAAAGATTCGTACCCCGCAATCGAATGTTTCCGCGGAATATTTCGCCTGAATAATTCAATGGGAATAAACGTGTTTGTTTGTGGTGTGGTGGGTGAGTTAATTATTGTTCAGTGGCACATACGTAAGTAAAATATAAATGTTTATTTTATTATAAATGGAATTGATTAAGTATATGTTGATATTTTTATAGGTAGATAATTATGTTAGCCTGCGATTAACAGGATTTTAATTCATTTGTTTTTAGGTCGGTACCTACTTATTTCGAAATCGAATGCTATTTTGGAACGAAGTTCCTTATCGCGCGTTGTGAAAGGGGCTAGACGGAAAAAATTCTTACGAAAAGTTGTCACGACACTTTTTACCCGACACTTTTTGCGCGACGCAAAGGAGGGTAATGTGTTTATTACCATGGAATGGAATGGACGACTGGACTGGAATGGAATGGAATGGAGTGGTGTGGAGTGAGGTGGAGTGGGGTGGAGGGTCGAAAATCGCTTGAACCTTTTTTTTAACCTGCTTTTTTTTAACCCGCATGCCATATCCCCGTCACGGGGACAGCGGGACGTGATTAAATTTACTTCCCGTTGTCCCCATAGTGTATATTCTTTGTCCTCTTAAATCTGCATTCTGTTGTAAGCTTAGTTTTTACCATGGGAAAAAGAAAAGGGAAATAAAACAAAATTTATTTATATGTATTCGAATTATAATTTGAAGTAAAATAAAAACAAATAATAATTAAATTTGCACAAATAACACAACTTGAGAATTATAAATATAGTAGTAGAAGTATTACGTGTGTACTATGATTATTATGTGATGAGTATTATGTGTGTACTATGATTATTATTTTTAAGCAAGTGATTGTGATATTTTTGTTGATTTTATACTTCTACTACTATATTTATAATTCTCAAGTTGTGTTATTTGTGCAAATTTAATTATTATTTGTTTTTTTTTACCTCAAATTATAATTCGAATACATATAAATAAATTTTGTTTTATTTCCCTTTTCTTTTCCCCATGGTAAAAACTAAGCTTACAACAGAATGCAGATTTAAGAGGACAACGACACGTGAAAAGTTTACTTCCCGTTGTCCCCGTTAGCAGAATATACACTATGGGGACAACGGGAAGTAAATTTAATCACGTCCCGCTGTCCCCGTGACGGGGATATGGCATACGGGGACAACGGGAATAAATATTTTCAAGTACCATTTGACAATTAGAGGTCATTGACGTGCACATTCTTAGTTGCAACGCATTATACCTACTTAACGCGTATAATAGCCTAGTCAATAAAAACAAATAAAGGCAAACCTCACCCTCTCAGCACCTCTTCAATAAGGTCTTAAAACATAGAACCGACTTCATTCAGTAAAGTCGGAACTTTATTGAAGTCGATTCAATTTTTTATTACTGTTAAGTAAATCTGTATTTTAAAATCTATTAAAATTTTAACTTTTCTTTAATTTAATTTTTTCAGATATAATTTGATGTGAAGGTAGATAACAAAGAAAAATGCCTCGACAAAAATCGAATGTATGGGAATATTTCGAAAGGAGCGGTGAGGTCGAAGGAACACAAAATGTCTTGTGCAATTATTGCCGCCACAAATTTAAAAGACCAAACGCTACCAAAATGAAAGAGCACTTGCTGAAATGCACTAGGGTACCATCAGATATCAGAACTTTATTTTCTACCAGTGGCAGTACTCATTCCTCATTGAATGCACGATCTGTCGCAACTCCTTCAACACAAATATCTAGTATAACTCCGGTAGAATTACACACTACAAACTCAAGCGCGGCAATATCATCACTTGACACCTTATCCTCTTCTTATGCTAATCCTTCCAATTCAAACCCTACATCATCCGAGATACGTGCGCTCTCTCAGAGATCTGATGGAAACTTAGATGCTGTTTTTGCACGTGCGATTTATGCATCCGGAATGCCTTTGTCCATATTTGAGTCAAAGTATTGGCAGGAGGCTTTTAGGATTGCTTGCCCAGATTACAGATGGCCTTCCCGAGCTTCTATATCAGGAAACTTACTTGAAGCTGAGTATATCCGGGTTAAAGAGACTATGAGCAAAAAAGTTGCCGGTGCGAAAGCCTTGGGCTTAGTACTTGATGGCTGGACCAATATCAAAGGTAAGTCTGTTGTGAACTTCTTACTGACTACACCAGATCCAGTTTTTATTAAAAGTATAACCCCTGGGACTCGAATGGAAACGGCACAATTCTTAGCTGAAGAAATCAAATCGGTTATTGAGGAATTTGGGAGCAGGCGCTTTATGTGTGTTATTACCGATAATGCTTCCAACATGCGAGCTGCCTGGCGGATAATAGAGGAAACATTTGATAATATATCTTGCGTTGGATGCGCTGCCCATACATTCAATCTCCTTTTTCAAGACATCGCCAAAAAGGATTCATGCATAAGAATAATAAGAGATTGTAAAAAGGTGATTAAATACATAAAGAAAAGGAGCCGCGTCTTAGCTTTCTTCACAGAGAAGCAAAAAATGTTATACGACAACAATGTAACATCATTGAAACTTTATTCTAAAACGAGGTGGGCTGGAGCTGTCTATTGCTTGAAAAGCTTTAAAGAAAATCGACAAGCTCTTGAACTTTTAGCTATTTCAGAAGATGTACCAATTGAAAGAAACTTAAAAAACATAATTCTTTCAGCTGCAACCTGGACAAAAGTCGATTGTTGTCTAGACATACTGTCACCGATTGAGAAAGCTATCTCAGTTGCAGAGTCTAATCATGCTTTACTATCAGATGTACCTCACCTTTTCGATGGAATCAAACAAACAATCGAAACTCAGTTACGGTCCGATACAACCAGAAGTTTAGTAACTTATGAAGAAGAAATAGATATCGTAAATGATATTAATAAAAGGCGGGAATTTATTCTGCGACCTATTCATTTAGCTGCGAACTTGTTAGACCCCCGGTATATTGGAATGAATCTCCAGACCACAGAATTCGGAACTGCAACAGACTACCTTACAAAATTTGCTTCATTCTTAAACCAAGATTTAATTCAAGTTATGACTAATCTTGCTGAGTTCCGAACTAAATCTGGTTTTTGGAATAAACGTCAAATTTGGTTACCGGTCCAAAATTTAGAACCCAGGTTGTGGTGGCAAGGATTGTGTGACAACCAACCAATTGCATCTATTGCTATAAAGATATTAAGCGTACCACCTTCATCTGCATCGGCAGAGCGCAATTGGTCACTTTTTGCTCGAACACACACAAAATCGCGAAACCGATTAACTGATGATCGCATCAATAAACTCATAACAGTGAGGAGTGACTTTTCAAAATGGCTTATTTCTGTATGGTCATTTTTTTCAGGACCAAGAAAAATACGAAAACTTTTCATATATGAATATTTTTAGTAACAAACTTCTATGTACATAATCTAGGTACGTTAATAGATCGTTTCACAGTGTATATATTTTTTTTAATACTCTAAATTATGAGTTATTATCATATGATTTAAGGAAATAAGCCATTTAGTCGCAAACTCCAAGAAATAAGATGTTTTGTTTCAGCACTCCTAAGAAATAAGCCATTTTGTTTTGGCACTCCTAGAAATAAGCCATTTTGAAAAGGATGGGCTAGCAAAAAAAAATTGTTTTCTAAAAACTTTTATTAAAATCTGAAAATCACACACGGACTTCTCCTACATCCTCTTCATTGCAGACACAATCATATTCATGTTCCTCAGCTGGTTCCTCCGTCACATGTAACAAAATAGTTTTGTACCATTGAAGTTCAGGCAAGGCAGTCCATTCTTCCCCAAATTGTTTTTCAAGTAAATTTATTACATCTTTTTTCTTTTTTTCTGAAACTGGCTGCGGAATAGATTCTGCAACATCAATAGTTAGTGGAATACGTTTACCCCGTTTCAATAATGTCTGCCAAGGATCATTTCCATCAAATCTATAATATTGGGAAGCTTTTATTTCACAACCGATAGTCATCTGTCTTTTAACAGTTTTTTTTATCCAGACTCTTTTTATTTTTTGTAATCCCTCCACATTTTTAAAATTTTCCTTTAAATCCTTTATTTCAAGCAGTTGCCAATCATTTCCTAATAACCTTACATTGCCATGGTTTTTGAAGATATCATGGTAACCATCTTTGGTGGTGATCACTGGTATTTTTCTTAATTCCTTTTCCAGTCGTCCGAAAACGCGATCGGCGGGCAAAAAACTGTGACCCCGCACTGGAAAAAATATATGTATTTCCTTCACTTGAGCAGGTGATTTGGAGTAAAGCCATTGCATTAGTGAATGTATGATATGATTATTTTTATTTTGGCCTCCACAGCCATCACAAAATAAACGTATAGTATCAACATTATTGTCAATGTTCATGGAGGATAGATAATCATATACAGCTGATCCTATTTCTGTTGGCCCGCGCTTGGCAATGGTTTCATCCCAAGTATAAAACCAAGGATCTTTTGAATTTAAAGGTACTACACAAAAATTATAAAGACTTATTTGCCTAGAATAAAAGGCATCTTGAATAGGCGTTTTTGGAAGTGCTTGGACTTGTTGAAGATCAAAACAAAGTGAAATGGAGTTTGGAGGATTACCTTTCATGTGGGTATAAAATGCCTTGGCCCTTATCTTATGTACCCGAAGTTCTACCATTAATTTTTGCTTTTTTTCACTGTCTCTTTCATTTTTGATTCTATTTCCCCACAGCACACACACATTGCAAGCATCAGAGGATGGCGCAGAAAATCCTACATTAAACTCTTCATAAAATATTTTATAAAACATGGTTTTTTTTACTTGTAAGTTTGAGGCAACAGAAGAATTATACAACTCCATTAGTTTCTTACAGTTTAAATCACTAGACAGATATATTCTTTTTGATTTTTGTCTGTTGTGGTGGCTTTCTCTTGCTGGTAGACATTTTATGAAATTCCTTAGTGATTCCTTTTTATCAATAGATTTGTATGACTTACGGTCCCCACCACGCTTTTCTTTAGGAATGTTTCCTCTGACTGTAGTTCTATTGATTATATTAAGCCTTTTTTCATTGACACTAAAAACTGCAATGAACATTTTCTTACACACAGGTTTAATTTTATTTTTCTTACAAAATAAGTTGTAACTGCAGCTTACAGTTCTCTTTCTCATATTCTTTGATGGTTTGGTTTTATCCTGTGGTTCATACGAATGTAATAATCTACAAAGATAGGTATCCTGATCCATTTTGGACGTGTTAGCATAAAACGCACTACGGTTTATTAGAACTTGGCGCGTAGTGAAAGAACTACATTTATATTTACTGCCCTCTTTGTGCCGACATGGAATCCTGAATTCTAAACCCAAAGGATCCTTATCAATGTACCTGAAGCAATAATAAATTTAATTGTTAAGAAATAGGTATCTAGTAGGATTAAATTACAATTGAAACGAGAGCCGTTTATACATTGCTGAAAACTACTTACGATTTTCTTGTTCGGCTGTTTTGTCCTGATTTCCTTTTTCTGGTGCCTGAATTTAACTCCTCCATGGTCTTATCTGCCATTATGCACCGTTATTTACTCAGAATTATTCGGATTAGCAACAAAAACACCAACGAGCAACGATACAAGAAAATATTTTTCACCTTGACACTCAGCCTTGACATGAAAGTATTGAGAAGTTGACAGCAAGGTGACACATGACGTTTAATATTTTTTTAATTGGCCGTAGTCAAATAAAAAGTGTTGCCAATGTATAAAAATATATTTGCGGATCCACTTCCAGATATTAAAGCTATCTTTCAACCCTCCAAAATAACCTGTGATACCAGATTAGAAATAAGCCATTTTGATACGTATTAACAAAATTTCCATACAAAATGTTCTAGAAATGAGCTATTTTGAAAAAACTCCTATCACAATTTAGTAGGGCCGAGAATTAACGTGAATTAAGCTATTTTGTTGCGGAAAGCATTTTCTATGGCCATTTTTCTTCGAGATTAAAGTACTTTAGAACCGGACACTTCACGTCATATAATGTGAGTGTACATAAAGTCCCGATTGGCATTAAAAAAATAAGTAAAATTGGGAACCCGAAATAAGCCGTTTTGAAAAGTCACTCCTCCTATAAGTGCTAATTTGCAATATGTAGACACAGTCTTTGATATTATTGAACCGGCAACTGATAGTGATGATGACTCCGTACAAAATGAGGAACTCTATGATCCATTAGGAAATTATGAGTGTGTAGACATAATGGAAGGTATTGTTTAAAAAAAATATAAATTACTAAAACGATCTATTGTTATCTATTTTTATCTGTTGTTTAATAAAACGAACTCTGTTTATAGCAGATCAGTGTTTATTCGTAAAAACAAATAATTTTGTAATCACTTTTAGTTTCGTTATTAAAGTTAAGTACAATCATTAATTTGTTTTCATTAATCAGTTCAATTTAAGGCAGAATCTTACAACTAAATCTTAAAAAAAAAAAAAAAAAATTTCAAAACGTAACAAGAAAATAGCTCTCAAAATCAACAAAATTATTCAAAATTGCAATCACTTTTTTATAGGTTTAACGTGGACCACCTGTATATCTTCTTTACTGTGACTACCCTTTAGTCCATCTACAATTTTTAAAATATGGCGATAAGCAACTGTTCTCATGCAAGGATGTAAAAATTGCAACTCTGTATTTAGTAATTTACAAAAATGATAATTTCGATTGTCAATTATTCCACATTGCACACAGTCTTGGCAAGCAGACTCTGGAACCTGTTCCTTCAGCTGGGTTGTTGACAAATTATTTTCACTGTCCTGTTTCGTAGGTGAACCAGTTACTGAGTCTTCAGAATTATGCGTCGCCGTAGGACTCGGAGGTGCAGAAGACCTAGATCCCTTTATTGAGGCCTCCTTTATGTCTTGCGATGACGGTGTGTCTTCTGGATCGTATACAGGAGAAGGGGCTCTATTCGTCCTTATTATCTTTGACGGCAAAATACTCTGAGACATTTCAATGTCTTCTGAGTCAAAAACGACGGGTGATAGTTCTCTTTTCTCTGCAAATAAAAGTATGGGAGATAAAGTAAATTTATTTAACGCTCTATACAAATCAATTTTCTAATAAGTATAAGTATCTAAGTAGTTAATTTTATCTAACTACTTAGATACTTATTAAAAAAATATTTTTATACAGCATTACATAAATAAAATGATGTTCGTTGTTAAGCGATTTTGGCATCATTCTATCGATGGTTTATTCCCGTTGTCCCCGTATGCCATATCCCCGTCACGGGGACAGCGGGACGTGATTAAATTTACTTCCCGTTGTCCCCATAGTGTGTATTCTGCTAACGGGGACAACGGGAAGTAAACTTTTCACGTGTCGTTGTCCTCTTAAATCTGCATTCTGTTGTAAGCTTAGTTTTTACCATGGGAAAAAGAAAATGGAAATAAAACAAAATTTATTTATATGTATTCGAATTATAATTTGAAGTAAAATAAAAACAAATAATAATTAAATTTGCACAAATAACACAACTTGAGAATTATAAATATAGTAGTAGAAGTATTACGTGTGTACTATGATTATTATGTGATGAGTATTATGTGTGTACTATGATTATTATTTTTAAGCAAGTGATTGTGATATTTTTGTTGATTTTATACTTCTACTACTATATTTATAATTCTCAAGTTGTGTTATTTGTGCAAATTTAATTATTATTTGTTTTTTTACCTTAAATTATAATTCGAATACATATAAATAAATTTTGTTTTATTTCCCTTTTCTTTTCGCCATGGTAAAAACTAAGCTTACAACAGAATGCAGATTTAAGAGGACAACGACACGTGAAAAGTTTACTTCCCGTTGTCCCCGTTAGCAGAATACACACTATGGGGACAACGGGAAGTAAATTTAATCACGTCCCGCTGTCCCCGTGACGGGGATATGGCATACGGGGACAACGGGAATAAACCATTTTTAATTTTAACTTAATACAATTGTAATACAATTATTTACAGCAATTATAATTTTATCATATAATTTCTTAGCTAATTACCGCCAATAGATCGTAGAAAACAAGTCAAACAAAACTCGAGATGTGTTTCGCTCTTCCACAGAGTATCCTCAGAGAATGTTGACCGCGCGGCGACCAAACACCGATGCTCTGTGGTAGAACGAAACACCGTCTCGAGTTTTGATTTGTTTTCGACGATCTGATGGCGGGAATTAGCTAAGAAATTTATTGAGTACCTATTAACCAACTTCGCTTCTTCATTGACTGGACTATATCATACTAAACTGGGCACATACAAACACACATACATACTGGAATCAGTCGATTATGAGTAGCTTATTTATGCGGTAAGTAAAGTTCACAAAACATACCTACATAAAACTTTCTAATCTCAAAATTATGAAATTGTATCCTTAGCGTACGAATTTCAGTCTAGTTTCCTCAACAAACTCGGATTGAGTTTCCTAGTATTTTTTTTTTTAATATAGGTAAATTGAATGACTGGGTGATATATTATTAACGCTCAGCCTAAATTGCTGGACCTAGACTTGAAATTTTACACATACTTCACTAAGAATTTTGAATTTTGCAGAAATAATTACCTACTTAATTGTTATTTCATCAGCCCAATACATGTAGGTAAATATTACATTACTAAATCAGTAGGATTATTTTCATCTACACTACATTAGCAATATAAACATACCTACCTACACCAATACAAATAAATACGTAGGTAAGTACTTACTTTTATCCATTTTTAAGGGAATACGACGAATTGCGCACACGTTCAACTTTCCAATGCCCTGCCTGCCCAATGACTGCCAGTGGTCACTCGCTCGGCTCGCACGCAACGCAAGTTTCGCGGGCGGCAGGGACACGCATGCGCAAACGGCACGGCGCCCGGCCCCCCGCGCCCCGCTCCCAGTCGCGCTCGCGCTGCCCATGACGCGACGTTGTGTGTGCTTGAATTGATGCGACGTGCACTCACAACCATAAACTTAATATACCTACCGCTCACAACATAACTAAAATAATCTATTTTACAACTTCCAAGCGCGAAATAGGTAGTAAGGTCGATTTTCCTGGTTTTTTTTTTGACAGTTGAAATATTCCCAAAGCTTCGGAATATTTCCGAATACTTCCGAAGTATTCAACGGGAATGATTCGGAATTTTTCCCGCCAGCATCTATAGTACCCACCCATGATGTTTAATATTATTAGAAATGTTTGTTACCTAACGTAGTGTAAAAGCTCACAGTGGTTCCCACTAGTAATAGGACCGCCCCATCATCACAGAGAGCACCTTCCAACCCTCATTTTTATGAGCAATCGTCACTGCATCTGTTTTTTTATTTTCAACTACAACTTTATGTTTTGTAATCGAGTCCTATTAAAATTTCTTTTTCACTAGCGCTGAAATTGGGTCGGCGACTTTTTTTCGACATTTTAACACACAAAATAAATAAAATTTCAATTTAGAAGAATCAAAAATTGTTGTAAGTACCTTATAGGTTATAATATATAATACACTATGAATTTAGAGTAGTCTTCTTTAGTTGTTGCCTAGCAACTGTTGTTTCTGTCATCCTGTGTTTTACAAATGAAGTTAATTTGTGTTATAATAAAATGTACTTTATTAAACCACTGTGTTACAATGATATCTTAGTTTCATTGTTAGCAAGCTCAGCCAGCAAAAATTACCACAAAACAAAATCATTTGAAAACATTTTTACGAATTTGACGTTTAAAACGACTAATAGAGAATTACACTGTTTATAGAACGTATTGCTTAGACGCCATGACATTTTAATTTGGTTGCATAAAAACGAGAGCGAATGAAAGTCAGACCGGTCGTTTTTGTTCACTCGATAATAGATAATACCTATCTAAAAATACTAGATCTTTGATTTAGCAACACCTTGTTTAAGATCCCTCCATAGAACGTAAAACTTTTTGACGTCTACGTCAATTTTAACAGAGCATTTGCTGATGGCTCGCTAAGAATTGTTTGGTGAAATCGGGTCTTAATATATTGGGTTCTGAATCCAACATTGATTTCGCAGCTCTCCATTGCTTCAAGAATTGAAGCATTCGTACGAAGGGAAGGCACTAGAGTATCGCCAGAAGCGAACTGGTGCTTAGTAAAAATGGTATTATGAATTTTGTAAAGGCGGAAGGTAAACTGCACGAGACAATAACGATAGAATTCGTAAATTGTGCATCTCTGCGCTATGGGTTCAGGTCCAAACTGCTCTATAATTTTGAAGAAATACTGATTTGCTATGAAACCTAATCTTTGGGGAGACACTGGAACAATTGTGCTACAATCGTCAGCGTTAGCTGTAAAGTTGAGGAACGCCTCTAGTTCCTTCTGATCCGGCAGTGCGAAACGCTCGTCACGAAGACGGTCACGTTCAGCGATGGTCTTGCCGTTTTGTTTCTTCCTCCAGTTAGTTGTACGGGGTGCGTCACGGGTGCGGCGAGAGCCACGGCCTCGAGAACCACGGTATGGGGGTCGTCGGTCGACGTTGCTGGCGTTAACTAATGGATCAACATCCATTCTAGTGTTGGGGATAGTGTTAACGTCAGGTAACGGTAAACTCATGATGTGATGATTAGTCACGCGATGGGTTAGTGGCAGCGGGTAATGCATCCTCGCTAAACTCAAACTCAAAGCATTTATTTCAATTATACCATTTACAGGCACTTTTGAATTGTCAAGGAGTCAGTCAGTCAGAAATATGAAGCTAGCTAAAAACCGTATACATATAACAAATTAGTCTTCTAATTCCTCATTCAGAGACCTGGAACTACTGCAATTATTGCAATACGGAATCAAATGATCTGGGCATAAATGTAGTGCAAATCAGTGACTTAATGATAAAGTTTATGTTCGGTAACCAGTCGAAATTGGAAAGATTGAGCACGAGGAACCGTATATTGGAACGACTACAGGAACAATTCCCACCGTCAAAACTATCAGGGTAATTTATAAAAAATAATAATTACAGATTTAAGTTGCCCCGGGTCAGTATGACCCAGCTTCATTGGCGCCGGGTTAAGTAGTGAACAGTAATTTTGAATTTCGCTCTCTATCGCTCCTGCTTCAAAACTATAGGCAACACGTCCGCCACACGAAATAGTCATTAATACAAGACTTGGGACGTATTCCATACGGGACGCATTCCATACAAAGAATACCATTCCGAGTAGGTATAAAAAAAGGAATTGAACCAAAAAAGTGCGAACTAGGATTCCAGTGTTAAAAAGTAGGGGAGACTAGGGAGGGTTGTAACAATTTTCATATCAACAGAAAGTAACTAAGACTTAGTTATTGTTACCCTAACAACAAAAAAATCATAGTCCGAAGTATTTTGAAGGAAATCCCTAATCCATTGGTTCATATGTTTGGAAAATTTGTCTGCTCGACAACGTAAACAGCGCAATGTACCTAATCTAGGTTAAAATACAATAATTGTGGCAAATGTAATAAGACTGCTTTAGTGCAAGCTTCATGAGACTATCCATTGCAATCGACTCACACCTCGTCTGAGTTGTCTAGGCATTCTTAAACAATAAACAACAACCCAACAACAAAAACACACCAAAACGTATAATAGCTGACAAAATATTCAAGTAAGAAAGTTGTGACATCTTTTTTTTTTTTTTTTTTTTTGGAACAGCCATTCTCGACTATTATGCTAGTGTTGGTTTTCAAATTAAGCTTTGCAATTAATTCAAAACTATGAATGAAACGACATAATTCTTCAGAAATACATCAACTCTATCAGCATCATAGCGCATACACCTTTGCTTTATTTACAAAAACTAAGTATTTAGAGGAGGCATAGGCTGGTTAAACCCAAGTAAACTAAAAACAAATTACAAAAATAGGTTGAAGGATACGATGCCTATGGCTTTGTTCACGATACTTTAGTAGTGACTTTATGAACGAGTATAAGTAGGCTTCGCATCTGTACATAACCTTATCAGTTCTTAAATAAACGTAGTATATTGTGGCGGTTAAACAATAAAAAATCTGGAATATGAAGTAAGTACCAAAGTTATATGTCTTAATAACCCTATGCAAGAGATTGAATATCATTAAAATGGTTTACATATACATATTTTTGTATATTTTTGTCACAGCCATCAACAACGATCGTCATACCCATCTCAAGCTCAAATTGAGGCACTGATGCACTTTTTAGAAGAAAATCCACGCCTTGCAACGGGTGTTCCTACGGTGGCCAGTGCCCGAGATCGAACTAGGAAACTGTGGGAGAAACAATCCCTTCACTTAAATAGTTTAGGAGGGAGTATTAAATCCTGGAGACAATGGAGAAAGGTTAGGTTTTCTCTTTATATAATAAAAATAGTCGACATAGAACCGAACCGCCTGCCATAAAATGAAAACACATCAAAAACCCCTATGGTACATTGCAGTATTGGGCTGACAAAAAAAGTGCTGTAAAAAAGAAAGCAGCCCAGCGGTTCGCGGAACGAGTAAAAAACGGTGACGAAACGGAGGAGATGATACAACTCACCGATACTGAGGAACGAATTCTGGGTGTGATGGGTGGTGACGGTTTTGACACCGATGATATGCATTTAGGATATAACGGACTGCAAGTACGTACAGATAGTTCAACTCATCTGTGCGCGCGGCGCCATGTGTGCGTGCGCTTGTAATTATACAGCTTTAATTTGTGTTGCGCTCGGACGACGACTGCCGTGTCACTGCCACACAAATTAAAGCTGTATAATTACAGCGCACGCACACATGGCGCCGCTCGCACAGATGAGTTGAACTATCTATAATTGTTTCTTTCTTTATTTGTAAAAGTATGGGTCGTGAAGCTATCGACTTACCATGAATCGTTTTTATTTTCAGACTGTACCACCAAGTCCGCCAACCGACACGTCACTGGCTAACCCCACTGTAGATATGCAAGAGGCAAATGAACTGCTAGTGCATTATACTTAAGAGTCCTATTACATTTTTGACGCAAATTCATGGTTTTTGACGTTGTAATTTTCAGCAGCAGTAAGATATTTGAATTATTTGATTATGAATAACGATGGTGCCATTCTCTTTATTGTAAGTTGGAGTTACACATTTTAACTTTTCTTGTGGTGTAATTTACTATGAATATTTTACGAAGTCAGTTTGCAAGGAAAAACGTCGGCAATGGAACTTTGACGCTCAAATTCACATTGTTTCATTCAGTTCTAATAAAAGCGAAAGTTACTAAACGATAATTTGAATGTTTTACTTGTTTATTGGAGTTCTAGAATTTCTTAAAATTCCTTGAGTTTTCAGGGAAAAGTCGTAAAGAAAACCAATAAATGTCTTCATTTTCATGTCCATTATATTCCAAATAAACACAATTAAATCAAATAAACTAATATGATATAAAACTTCAATCTACAGTGAATACGTTTCATTCGTTTTTGTTTCTCAATATAATAAGACAAAATTACAATAAATTAAATTAAAATACTATATATTCCGCGTCAATTCAGCAAATTACACGAAAATAATGTGTAACTCCAACTTACAAGAAAGAGATTGGTACTATAGTTATTATCATCAAATAATTAAAATATCTTACTGCTGCTGAAAATTACAGGGTCCAAAATCATGAATTTCCGTAAAAAAATGTAATAGGACTCTTAAACAGCGACAATTTTTTTTTTTTTAATTCAAATATTTTTCAGGATTCTTCCGCATTCGAAAACTTGGAAGGGCAGGCAGCTAGCGTGCTATCCATATCACTGGTAATATTGTTCAGAACAATAATATTGTATTGTCTACTACAAATATGAGTGTAACCACTTATGCAATTATTTCAGATCGAACAAGCCGACGACGCCCCATCACTGTTGGCTGCGGCGACTACGAGTTCGTTTTTGAACTCAAACTCACAGGCCTGTAATCATACGGCGTCTCGTGAATCTTCGCCCGTTATCAGCACACCACGCCTACCCCGCAATACAAGTACGTAATCAATTTGAAACATAGATTATTTATTCATTGATTTTATATTTTGCGATCTTTTAATTGACAATCATATTGTTTTTGAAGACGGAAAATAAAAACTGTATTTTACAATAGGGATGATGCCTGGGTCAAAAAAAAGAAATTCTATTTAGTCCGTCAGTCTGATAATAATAAAATATTAGACACGTATTTTTTGCTTTATCATATTAATAAAAAATGACTCAGATACAACGCATTAAAGTTGGAGAGTGGGGGTTGATACGTCACAAGTATGTATAAAATCTACATACAAGTGACGTCATGGCACATTATAACTCAATGTATCGCCGTAATCTTTTGATAACGTAAAAAAAGAAAAAATACGTGTACGTTATTTTTTCATAATCTACATTACGGACAATAAACATTTTTTTAGTCATCATCCCTATTAGGTGGTCTAATCGGTCAAGGCGATTTCTGTCAGACAACTTTTGGATGGTCAGATAAAACTCAGAAAGAGACAATTTTAATGTAGGTACAAAAAAAAAAGAAAACTTTATTTTTATAATAATTATTGTTATAGATTCACGTCGCACACGACGTATGGGGCAGAAGGCTGCGATTTCACCGCCATCCCAGCGGCGGTCCCAATTCGTCAGTCTAGCGGAGCGCTTTTTGAGGGTGGAAGAAAACCGATTACAAATGGATCGTAGGTATGCGACCATAATAGAAAATCTACTGGAGCGTGACAAGGAGAGGGATCGAACTGTTGCGCAGGCTTTGAGTTCTCTTGGAGATAGCTTGAAATTAATAGCCGAAGCTTTAAAGAAATAAATGTTTCAAATACAAACTAAAACCTTTTATTTCAAAGAGACCCCCTTTCCCCTAAAAATTTAGCGTATCTAACAAAACATGTCATGCTGGAAACATATTTTATTTACGCTTAAATCTTTTTGTGTCCAATGATTTCTGGAAGCAGTTCTGGGTTTTTTGTCGCATTCAGAATTTCAGACACCACTCCGAAAATATGAAATAAGGTATCATTTGGAATGAAAAAGAAGAATAAATCAATTCGGGGTCAGAGGGACATACAGGTTCGATCAGGGGTGGCAAAAGAAGTCGACAAGTAATAATTTTATATTTATTTAATCATACAAACAGTACTTACTAATAAACAGTATCTCCCTAACTAGTTTTCCCTAGTTAGTTACTCTTTAAAAATAACAATGTCACCATGTAACGAGATCAACATTGCGAATCAGTCTTTTAATTCTTCTAAAAAAACACCAAAACTATTATAAAAAAAACAAAACTATTAAAAAATAACACCAAAACTATTATAAAATATGTGAAATTATTTTTGAAGCAAGTCACTTGAATCAATGAAGTTGGGCGTACAGCGCCTCATTTTATATTTAAGAAAAATATAAATGATCTTCTTTATCCAAAAGAAATTCTTTGGAATTTCTAGGATTTTGAGACAGGCGAAGTTTCTTGACTATAGAGTATTCTAAAACAGTATCACGATCTATTTGTTTAGCGAGTTTGAATTTCAGTGGCTTTTTGTAAGTTTTGTAAAGTTTATATCATAACTAGTATCGCTTCCAGAAATTATATTTTCTATGTAACCTACTTAATACACCCACCTTTTCCTGATAAAGTATCGAATCAAGACATTGTCATTTATTTTATAATTCTCTTTCTCATGTATATTTTTCTTCTGATCCTATTTGTCATTACCTTCTTTTGCCATTGTATTATTGTTCCTTTGATGTGATCTCTCCCCAACTTCCTTTGCCGCCTGATATCTCACATCCGAACTATCACAAACTTCTTCCACCACATCGTTTCTCTCATCCGATATTCCACTGACTTCATGTAACACCTTGTTCCCCCTCAGTTACTGCTTGGTCATTAAATGCACAATACTCTTCCTTTTCCACTTCTGTCAGCCCATCCCATTCGCCGTTAACCCTTTAACGGTTATAAGGATCTAGATGAGATAGAAAGATTTGGTTTTCGGATTTGTGTTACATAAGATGCCTAAAATAAAAATTGATATATAATTTTTTTAAAGCTTTTTTTTTAAATTGATGGTAAGAATATTCCCTCTACCTGTTTGAGAGTAATGAAATAGAGGTATGTTTTTTCAAGAAACTAAAAAAACAACATAAATCTTACATAATAACTTTATTAAAATCACACAATTGAATACCAACAAGAAAATAGAAACAAAAATTAATTTATTACGCCTATTACGTTGTTTTGACTCACATATCGGTTAGTCTCTGTAATAATCAATTCAAAAACTTAACGAGTAAATTTTTTTTCAAAATATTGGATATGCCTGGCATTAGATGGTAACACGCGTGTCGGAGTCATTGGAACACTATCAAAAGACTCAAGCTGTGGCCTAATATCAGTCCACGAGGTTCTTTTCCACGCTTCTTCATCTCTGTCAGAATCACTTGCTTCTGACTCTGCTTCTGATTCTGGTGGCGTATTATCTTCGGATGAATCGCCGTCTTCATGTCCAGCCCCACTTCCTAGCCTCGTCCTAGCTCCACTTCCAGTTCCAGTTCCGGCTCCTCGTCCTGTTCCAGATCTACGTCCCGTTCCAGATCCACGTTCCGTCCTAGCTCCTCGTCCTCTTCCTTTTACAGGTAACTCACGTGAAATAGGAGGCTCAGCAGGCAGTAGTACAGCTGGTTGCGGCACATTAGGTAACGGCACTGCAGATGAAGACGCAACAGGTTCTGTCACAGTAGGTGGAGGTATTAGAAGTAAAGGCTCACCGCATGGGACCTCCGCATCAGATGATGTAGATGTTTGATACGATAAAGATGCTCGTATTGTTGCAGTAGATCGAAGCTCTGGTTCATCTAAATCTCCTAAAATTCGCTGTAATTTCGTGACATTGTACGGAACGTCATCCTCTTCTGATTCTTTGCCATTTTCAGACTTCCGGTTCTGACAAGCCGAACATACCGTACAACTCCTTCTCAATATCGTCATCTCCGAGTATTTTCATTTTCAATCAATCTGCAAATAAAAAACAAAAGCCATGCAAAAAGCCCCGCGGAAAAGCAGTAATAAGACCACCAAAACCTTTTTTCCTTAGTCGCAAAACAATAAAATCAGTTACCATAACCACAATAAAGGAATATTTTCTCTAACCTTATTAGTAGAAAATCCGAAAGCGGATACACGGTTAGAGGGAATATTCTTCCCACCAAAAAAATCGACATAACGGCAGATACATAAAAAATACGTCTTACATCTATGAAATAACATTCAAAAGCACAACGTCTAGAAGAACTTACCTTTTTTCACCACTCTATTGCAAAGATAGGTATGTACCGATTTCTCTCCCAGTACAAAAAAACGCCAGTTTTGAAAATTCACCTCAAGAACTTTGAGAAAAAATAAATCTGTCAATGTCAAATAAAAACAGAAACAAACGTCATAATGTTACGTTAGTGTAGTCAGGTCAAAAAAAAAATTCGCAAATAGAAATTTTGTTTTTTTTTTATTGGTTTTTATTGGTGGGAAAAGTATTCCCTCTAACTGCAAAAGGGTTAAATTCCCCTGCTAGCATATTAGTTTCATCAGATTTCTCAGTAAAATTCACTGTTTCCTTGCTTTGCTTGTCCAAATTCTCACCAACTTTCTTCACCACATTACTTTTCTTATCTATGCTAAAGATTTCATTTCAATTAAAGATAATTTTGCTACATTCTTTTATATCATTAGGAATTTTATTGTAGATCTTCGTGGCCATAGCAAAAACACTTTTCCCAAAGAGGGTAGTTATATACTGACTGGTAAGGTTATTATACAAATGACTTCTATTTCTCGATCTGAGCTCTAATGTAAATAGTGATAGATGATGTCTACGAGTAATAAACAAGGCCATTTCAAGAATATACCTAAGTCTTGCCATAAATATTATCACGAAACTTTTTTTTTTAAATTGCAAATAATATTTATGACTTTTACAGTGTGTTAGTTTAATACATAAATATAAAACAATTTAAAATATAAAAAGCTTATTCGAAGTGGTCTCCATTGGCTGCAATACAGTCCTTTAAACGTTGAGGCCAGTTATCAATAGAAGCACGCACTCTTTCACTACAAAATTCTTCACTGCCAATCGTATGGATTGTTTTAGGGACTCCAAATTATCATGGCGTTTAGAGCAAGCCGTACTTTCTAAAACTGACCATAAATCATAATCCAGCGCAGCCATACTCTAAGTGTGTTCCGCGGAACCCTAGGGTTCCGCGTTACCTCTGTAGGGATTCCTCAAGAATTTAGAAAAAAAAACTAACTATCAACGAAAAGGCCACGGAGACATCATATTTAGTTAGCTATCGCATTGCACAAGCAGGTGAAGCGCACACTATCGCTGAGAATTTAATAAAGCCATGTGTATTAGACATAACAAAATGTATGCTCGATGAAAAATCTGCAAAGCATCTTTCTACTGTGCCGCTATCAAACGATACTGTTTCACGGCGAATCCATGATCTGGCAAGCTACGTCAAACAAGAACTAGTTACACGTCTACAAAAAACACGATTCGCCTTGCAAATGGACGAGTCAACTGATGTCGCTGGTTTGGCTATCTTGCTGGTTATCGTGAGATATCCATATGAAAGTTCTTTTGAAGAAGACATGCTTATGTGTTCACCGCTGCTCACAAACACTACCGGGGAAGAATTTTTTAATAAAATAAATATATTCTTTGAAGAAAATAATCTCAGTTGGAACAATTGTATTGACATTTGTACAGATGGGGCCAAGGCGATGACAGGTAAAACAGCAGGAGCAGTGTCACGAATAAAAAATAAAGCGCCTAATTGTAGTTCCAGCCATTGTATTCTGCATAGACAAGCACTTGCGATGAAGCAAATGCCGTCAAATCTAAAATTAGTTATGGATGAAGCGGTAAAAATAATTAATTTTATCAAATCACGACCACTACAATCCCGATTGTTCTCATTATTGTGTGAAGATTATGGCATGGCAGCAAACATAAAACACTGCTGCCTCCATACAGAATTGCGATGGCTGCCTCGGGGTAATACTTTAACAAGGCTATTTGAACTTAGAGCCGAGTTACAAATGTTTCTTTCAGCAGATACTTCTTTTAACCCTATACTTGGCAAGTTTTTTTTTTTTTTAAATGTTCATAAATTTTGCATAGAATGTATTCTTAGGTGTTCATTGAGGGGAGAAAAAATGGAAACAAAAATATAATTTTATTAGTTTATGATTTATTGAATGTATCACATAAGGCACATTGCCAGACTCTTAGCAATTAACCTTATAAAATCTATGTATCACATTTGCCGCACTGCCAGGCTTTCAACAAGTTATAAAGATTATTATTGCAAAACATAAAAAAAACAAAATATTAAATTCTAACGTGAAAAAAACATGAAATTAAACACAATTTCTATTACCTACTTACAATTAAAAAACAGAACTTCCTCTTAGTCGGTTAAAATCAACAATAATAGGTATAAATAGCATACGAACCTTATAAAATTCTTAATTATTGGTAGAATGAGATCAATCACGAATATCTACTAATTATATTATCAGTCATACAATCACCAATTATTATCAGTCTTACAATTACTTTATTATTTCTTATGATACTCTAAGAAACAATTACGTTCCGGCAATAAGCACAACCTCATTTTGCATTTTTGACAAAACAATTTGGTCTGCCCTTTTGTGCAATACATGCACCTCCCTCTGATGGATGCTATAGTTGGAAAATGAGCAATTTGATCATACCGAACAGCATCTGGGGGTCTTTCAGCTACTGGTTTCTGTATGGTCTTGGTTGAGCTAACGCTAGTCCTGCTGACATTGCTTGTATTAGTTCTCTCATATCTGCGTAGGCTTTCGAAAATTTCAATTCGGAATGTTTTTAGCGACTTGGGTTTTTTGGCTTCATGCCTGGCTTCTCTATCACGTCGATAGAGAAGCCAGGCATTGTTCACGCAAATATCGAGCATTTGCGAAAAAATTGGTAAATACCAGCGATGACCAGGGAAGGGTGTACGATACAGAGCAATCAGCATATCTGCTAGATCAACTCCACCCATATCGGTGTTATATTCTTTTATCAAATTTGGACAAGTCACTGAAATTTTCCTTCCTTGTTCTTTCTTGTAACGAAGCACATTCTGGATAGGATGCGCGTCAACAAATGTGCTTGCAGGTGTAACACATTTGTTATCGTACCATTTGACGACAACTATCTTATTTGTGTTGCATACGACTTGTGCGTGTGATCCTCTGCCGCTTCTTTTTAGATTTTTATCTGTGGGTAGTTTTTTCTCTGCCCCACGGAGCCTGTTTGATCGGATTGTTCCCAGTGCAAAAATTCCGTATTCGTGTCGTAAATATTGCAAGACCTCAATAGATGTGAAAAAGTTGTCAAAGCATAAGACTTTGCATGCAGGCTGGTGAATGGATTTCGCCAAAGCTATTACTACTTTTGCTCCCAGGCCCATACCATTTTCTTCATCAGTAAATGAGTGAAATCTAAATGTGTCGTCTCCTCCGTAGATCAGGAAGTCGTAAACGATTCCAGAGACACCAGCGCGAACAAATATTTTGAATCCCCATTTTTTAGGTTTGTTTTTTATATATTGTTTGCGGCTGCCTGCTCTAGTTCCTTAATGTGGAACCATCATTTCATCAATACTGAAACGCGTCTCTTCTTCTACTTTTAGACAGTTCTCACGGATTCTTTGAAGAAGTGGTCTCACTTTGTGATATCTATCGCCATCGTCAATACAATTGTCACTAAAATGTAAATATCGCCTCAGTAACTGGAACTTATATCAGCTACTTTGTCGTATCGTAGAATTTTGGACCAATAATCTGTATAAGCGTGCATTTTAACGACCCCCATAAATAAAAGGATCGCCAGAAAATCTTTAACATCATCTTCTGTGATATTTATTGAGCTGCCATTTTTCTGTGTGCTATAGATATTTGTTTGTTGCACTATGAGGGAGATGATGTCATCTGAAAAGAACAGCTTGAAGTATTCAATGGCACTCTTCTCTTCACGAGGCTCAAACGAGTTATCTTCCACTTCTGCAGAACCGGTAAACTTACAGCAACGCCAATTAGGTTGTAATCTTTTAGGAGGTATTACTTTTCGCTTTATCGCGACAACTCTAGGTCTTTTTGAACGAGTAGCCGCTGAAGGAGAGGGTGCAAACAATGGTGACAGCACCTGGTTATAACGCGTCAAGTTGCTGGCTCGTGGTAAAGGTAGTTCCGAGGAGGTGGCCAGTGGTGAAGGTACTTGCGAAGAGGTTGCTAGAGGAGATGGTAAACTTACTTGATGTAACAAAGGTGGTACCGGACACAATGGACTAGCCTCAGCACAATGAAGCTGCCTTATTACAGATGGATTTGATAAAATTGATGGCGAATAAGGGTTGGTTGACGGCGATGACTGTGGGGGGTATATTACCAAAGATGTTGAAGCAACCACTTCATTTACTTCAGTATCGTCATCTGATAGAAGATTAAGATTTTCTATCGAAGAAGGCAATGATGGAGGCGGTGAACTGCTGTCGGAGTGCGCTGGGCGGAAGCAATACTGCAGTTCATCCTCGGCAGATGATTCGCTTTCATCCAAATCCGATTTTGCGTTTGGCTTTGGAACAAGAGCCACAAGTTGCCGAGCTCTTCTCTGTTGTTGAATGCTAAGCTGATGAACCACCACCTATGACAGAAAAATACAAATAAACAATAATAATATCAATAAAATAACAATAATAACATAAAATAATTATAAAATTCACAAAAAAATTGTAACCGTACAAATCGAGCAATGTCACGTATTTGATACATAACAAAAGACGTCTAGAAGTATGGCTACCTGGCAGTGTGTCACATCTGACACACTCGAAAAAAACGGTAAATTGAAGTCGATTTTAATCCAGTTTAGTACTTGAAAATAGTGTTTCCGAGTAGCAAATATTGTAACCTATTCGAATTAAACAGCTTTTGAAAGCAATTTGACCAAAATATTATAAAAAAATGAGTATTTTTACCTTGCGACGCGCAGACGCCTTCGATCGGTTCGCCATCTTGTTTTCTACTGCATATTTGGTGTTACAAGAAATAAAATAGTATTTTTAGTAGAATTGGTATTATATTTTGTAGCAAATTAAATAATAAATGTTTCGTAAATACGTCTCGGAACGTCTCGAGATTTTCGCAAAGTTCAATGTATCAAATTATCCACCGTGCCAAGAATAGGGTTAATTTGAAGAACCGTTTGTATGATAAAACTTGGTTGTTCCGATTGTCTTTTATGGCGGATATCTTTCAAAAACTGAACGAATTGAATTTATCATTGCAAGGTAAACAGACAACAGTGTTTCAGATATATAACAAAATAACTGCCTTCAAAAGAAAATTCGATTTTTGGATTATTTGCGTTGGTAAGAAAGAAATAGAAAGCTTTACGTCACTCACAGGTCCGGTTGCTCGAAGCTCGGTTACGTCAACATTAGGGTTAAGTTGTGGTTAAAGTAAAATTAACCGGGGGACATATTTAAAAAGCGTTGTTGAAGTAGCGGTTACTTTAACAAGCGGTCAAATTACAGATTTAACGGCGGTCAAATTAACCGACAAGGTGGGGGTGGTTTAAATTTTAACATTAGTAGAATTTGTAGTTAACGCTTACAGTTTTTAGGTTATTTACAAAATAATTAACAGTTTAAAATGGGATCAGAGCGTTTTGTTTTGGATGTAATAAATAAGTAAATTTTTATCCATAAAAATCAACATAATGGTTTTTAGAAACAAAAAATTATTTATCCATAAAAATTAATAGAATGGTTTTTAGAAACAATTTTTTAGTTTCATAGTACAACTTCTAAAATACCTAACAACTAATGATTGATTTTCATTCACTTTTTTCAGAAACAATGCAATTACATCTGCAGATCAAGCCTTGATAACTCTACAGTTTTACGCATCTGGATCATTTCTCAGATGTGTTGGGGATTCAAAAGGAGTGCACAAATCAACAGTATATGTAGAGCTATTCACACTGTAAGCAAGGAGTTAGCTAAACTTAGATTCCATTTTATTTATATGCCAAGAAATGAAGATGAGAGGAAAGCCACTGTAAACAACTTTTACAATATTAGCCGTTTTCCAAAAGTTATAGGTGCTATAGATTGCACACATGTCTATATCCAATCACCGCAATAGAAAGGACTAATTTTCATTGCATGTTCAAGTTGTTGCTGATGCTAATTGCTATATCAAAAATATTGTTGCAAGATGGCCCGGAGGAAGTCACGATAGTCACATATTTGATTCAAGCAACATCAAAGGTACTCGTAGAATGGAAGATGGAGAATTTGGTGATACATGGCTTAGGCATTAGGTGATAGAGGATATGCCTTGAGGCCATTTCTTTTGACGCCACTAGCAAACCCTACAACAACAGGAGAACATCTTTATAATGAAAGCCAAATAAGGACTAGAAATGTGGTTGAGAGGACATTTGAGTTGGTAAATATCAAACGCCAATACGTCCGTGATAAGTAAAACGGAGACAAGACCATATTTTTGTTTATGTCTTCTTTCTGTAGTATTTCCTTGTCTATTACATTTATTATTCCATACGCTAATAATTATTATCCCTGGCAACTTTTAAATTTAATGGATTACTGTAAAAACCTGCTAAAATCGACAAAACTAGTTTGGACATATTGGATTCTGATTTAAGTCAACGGACATACCTGATTTTGATGAACATTGATACTTGGACATACTTTACTTTGTTTTAAATTTCCATTGACTGACGTCATATTTAGGGTTGCCCACCCAATACAGCAAAATAATAAAACAATACTAATAAAGGCAAAACGGGCTTTGCAATTTTTTATTTATTTTTTTAGAAACATGAAAAATCAGCACGTAAATAATTATATACGTAGTCACTACATACTAGTAATCACACAAAATCAATAATTTCTTCGTTCTCTACATCTCCGAGGCCTACTTCGCTTTCACAATCACTGTCTATAACAATATTGTCTCTCGTAAGTACTTTTTTATAATAAAATAGTTCTTCCAAGCCTTGCCATTCATTTCCATAGTGCTTCGTCAAAAGATTATTGACATCACTTAGTTTTGTTGCTTTTACGGGAACTCCGACTGGTATAGAATTCAAAGTTAACGCATTTAAGCTCTTTCCGCGTTTTGTCAAAGATTTACTGTCACAAGTGTCATTTCTATATGACAATTCACCACGAACGAAAACTTTATTCCTATTAGCTTTATGGAAGATTATTCTTTTACACTTGCTGATTTGGAAGTGCCAAGATTGCGTACCTTTGAGAAATTCTTTGCTTTTTTCTTTCCAGTCATATACAGTTACATGGGTTGCTAAAGAGTGAATAGTTCCGTGTTCTTCAATAATATTTATGTATTCACTTGGCTTAATTATGTTCTCTTTTTTCTTTACAACTCTTTCAATTAAGGCGAACACCCTATCGGCGGGCAAAAAAGAGTGTCCTGTTACAGGAAAGACCATTTCAATATCTTTAATACATGTATTTGTCTCAAGAAGCCATTTCATAACCATGGTGATTATAATAGAATTCTTATTCTGGCCGCCGCAGCCATCTGATACCAGCCTTATTTTTCGAACACCAGATAAATCTATTGTATTCATGCAGTGATATAAAGCTGAACAGATTTCGTTTGAACCTTTAGCCGCCTCGTCTTCTGTCCAAACGTAAGCATGGATGTTATTAGGCGTCAAGGATGCGTGGGAAGTACCAATAACTATAGTAAAATTGTATAAATACAGTTGCCTAGAATAGTACGTGGATTGGTCGGGAATTTTCGGTAACGGTAGATTTTTTTCACAATCAAAAGATATTATAAGAACACCGGGGGTTTCTTCTTGTAGCATTTTAAAAAACTGTTTAGCGCGCAGCTTATGGATTCTATGTTGTGTTATAAGTTCTTGTTTTGCGGCTTGCGAAGTCTCAACTTTAATTTTTTCGGTTAATTGAAGACAAGTGGAACACACGTCGGTTTTCGGGCTACCAAATCCTATATTAAATCGGGAGTTAAATATATTTCGGAAAAAACCTTGTTTCACTCCAAATCCTGGCAATGCCTGGTCATTGTACATGTCAAACATTTTTTTAATGTTTAGATCGGGATGAAGATATTGCCGTACTTTTATTTGGTCTCGACAATAGTGGCTCTGTAACGGTTTGAAACTTTTTATAAATTTTTCCACTGCTTCTTTTTTTGACGCAAAAGCAAATTTTTTTCTATCGCCTCCTCTGTTTTCTTTAGCCAAGCCACCAGTTTCGTAGTGTCTTTTGGCTACACCATCTATCCTAGATGGTTTTAGACGTAAAGCCCGTAGAAAAGTCTTCTTACATATTGGTATAAGTGCTTTAGTGTTGCTGTTAGGGATATAAAATTTAACCACAAAAGCCCTCGGATTTTTGGTCCCTGATCTCGGACGATATCGTTTTACTTTTGTGACAGTCATATACTTAAGTAAGTAATTGTCTTGTTCAATTTTTGATATATTTTCATATAGTTTTTTGTGAAAGTAAAAAAGGTCTCTGCCTGTGAGTGACATACATTTCAGACTTCGTGAGCTGTGTCTGCAAGGTGGCTTTTTCGGCAAACCCGCTGCTGAATACCTTAAAAATAAGATATACACGTTTAAGTGCATGCCATTCTAATTCTTACAGTACTTTCACTAATAATAATGTTTGGACATCTGCATACAGCGCTATCTATCCCCAAACTAACCAAATTAATGTTTGTAATATGGATACTAAACAACTGATATTATAATACCTAAATACCATTTTTTTTGTAAATACATACATAGATTTTATCTAGATAAAAAGTAGCCTAAGTCCGTCTCCTGGACTTCTCTACCTATATACTAATATTTCTTCCATATCAGTTAATCCATTGCGACGTGATTGAGTAAAAATAAACAAACAAACTTCAGAAATAAAGCAAAGTCTATAATTAATTCATAAAAATCCCTACAATACTACAAAATCAAATCATAGGTACAAAAATGCTGTTGTGCGCTGGCAACCCTATACTCAGGCAAACGATACTATGAAATTTTAACTCACAATTTCTGTTTTTTCTGCGCTTTCTTCTGCTGCGTCTTTATATTACTCCGTTTCCTTGCTTTACTAGGTTCAACAATGTTCACATTTGAATCCATTTTCACTAATGTAAACCAATTAAATCGAATTTAAACTGCGGAGCGGCGCCGGAGTTCGACAGAAAACAAAAACACTATGGCCGTCATAATGGCCGACCGCTAACTGTGATTGGTTCATTTGGACGTATCAGATTTTGATGTGAATGTTTTATGGGACGTACTAGCTTTTGAAATAAAACTATGTTTTTGTGTAAGGTTTTCGTTGTAAAAATGTGGACATATTGGAAAATGAAATTTATACAAATGCAGTTTTTTTTTACTCTTTATTTTGTTACAAAAAAGTCATTTTATGGTCTATGGTGGACATATTGGCGTTTGATATTTACCAACTCATTTGGTTGTTGGAAACGAAGATTTCCTGCAATCGGATCCAAACTGAGAGTCAGTTTGAAACATATGCAAGCAATAATAGTTGCAACAGCTGTTTTACACAACATCTGTCGTAAGATGAATGAGGAACAACCTCCAGATTTAGTAGATGTTTACAAGGAGATGGACATGGTTCATGAAACTGCTCCAAACTATCAAGATAGTACTAGAGGAGAATTAATCTCAACATATTTTGACAGATTAGCTGCTACTCATACATGACAACTGTTTTCATTATAACTATGTAAACAAAATTTGAAATAAAAAATATTTATTTATCAGACTCTATTATTTTGTAAGTACTATAGATACTGAGCTTGAAAAGGCAACAGTTTTTTAATTACAAAATACTAAACTAAACTTATATTAATTACATATACTTATACTTAGGGCAAATTAAAATCATCATCATCATCATCAGCCTATAACGTTCCCACTGCAGGGACACGGCCTCCTCTCAATGAGAGGGAGTGGGCTGTAATCCACCACGCGGGCCCAGTGCGGGTTGTTAGATGTCACATGTCTTCGATTTTTTGGTTCTAGGACATGCCGGTTTCCTCACGATGTTTTCCTTCACCGTTTTGAGAGCAGTAGTGATGAAATAAATTACACAAAGTAATGCGCCTGTCTGGGTTCGAACCCACGACTTACTGTTCGTAAGTTGGGGCCGCCACCACTGGGCCACCGCTGCTCTCAAATCAAAATACAAAGTAGTAATTGTTAACAGGGATCCGGGACGCTACATTATAAATAAATAAACCTTAAACCAATCTTTTTAACTGTGCCTCTTGAATTTTAATTTTTAAATCTAGTAGTTGCATTTCTTTTTGGTGGCGTTCCTCATTGTGTTTTATGAGTTGGTCATGCAGTTCTTGTGTCTGTCTTAACTTTTCACTGTGCTCGACTACTGCACGTCTATTAGATTCTTCAATGACTCTTTCCTTTTCTTTTGTGCAGTGAAGTTTCTCTTCACTCAGCATCTTTATAGATCTTCTCACTGACACAGGAGTAGCTCCGAAATTTCTTTTCCGACCTCAAAACAACACAATTTTATATTCATCATCCCACCACAACTGACACTGGACAACATTCTTTATTAGGTATGTCTACTTACATTTTAAGGGTGATGACACTGGCCGTCTTGTATCTTCATTGTGGCTTGTCATACAAACAAATATTATTTTGTGTAATACTTCTACATTGCATACACAAATAAATTGTTATGTGAATGTGTGAAACTATAATAAATAAAGGTATTACCTGAGAGTTTTCCATGCACTCAAATTTCTTTTTGCTGATGGTGTCATCACACAATGTGATTCTATTATTTCATCAACATTCTAGAAAATAAAACAAAATGAACATTGCATAATTCACAAAGATTTGAGTTTTTGTTTAAACCAGCAAAGGTACAAAATACAAATAAAAAGTCAACTTTACCACATGAGCTAGCGGTGCCAGGTTTCCTTCACTACCAGTAGGTTCAACATTCTAATAAAAGTAAAACATAATATGTTAATTGATTATAGTTATGATGGGAGTTTCCAATTTCTATCACCAGGAGGGTCCTGATCCGACAGTATTCCAGCCGTCCAACATACATAGGAAAATAATTGTAATTTTGTTGCTTCCTTTTGATATAAGACAGATTGAAAAACTAAAAATATTCACACATTTAGTACAGATAGAGGTAGAGCATACCACAGGTAGGGCGTCATCATCATAAATTGATTCCAGACCATCTGCAGATAAAACCATCAAAGATCTCATCCAGTCTCTGTCGGGGTGGTCACTGTTTGATGGGCCTGGTATTTGACCTCCTCCAGTTCTTCGTCTTTCTTGACGTTCCTTACTTGCTTCCTACAAATAATTAAATGTGTATGTTTAATACTTTGGCATTCGACCCGCTTAGAAGGGAGGTTACTGGTAAAACTCGTCCATGTGAATCAACTAGGCATGTAGAACAGTTAACTCTAACAACACCACCACATAAAAATGACTATAAATACTTTACTTACTTTCCTTGCACTCTTTTTCATATTATCAAAGGACAATGGGCAAAAATGTATGGGACGTGGTACCCGCTCCAATAGTCATCTATCTATACATATAATAAATCTGTAGTCGAAGCGTTTCTGTACATTAAAAAAAAAAAAAAAAAAGTACTTGGAGTGTTCAATTATAACTAACAGATACCATTTCTATCATTTTTGGAATTTTTGTCTGTTTGTCTGTTTGTCTGTGAGGTTTGTTTTTTCCAGTATCACGTAAAAAGTACAAAATCAATATGGTTAACTTTTACACTCAAATATTGTTTGTAACTTGAAGTTTCATTTAGTTTTTGTTTCATCGCAATCGCTTCAAAATATCAAAAGATATATGATTTAAAGTGTTCAAGAAGAAATTGTCATTACGTAATGTACATACACGTAACGACATCTATGGACGCAAAATAATACTAACGTAAATTCAAGTAGATTTGTGAGTTCGTAATGTTGTTTTAGGATAATTATTTTCGCATACTTCGCGCGGTAACTTAACACGTTACATTGTGAATAAAATAAAACTCCCAATGACCCAATTTAAACTTAGATTAATTCAAGTTTTCCAAAAGCGATGTTTATTAGTTTAGTAGTAGTGCGATAGGTGGCGCTCCCTATCTTTCAAATCATGATACAACTTAATTATTTAAGATATGATAAGATATGAAACAATAGTGATAAATGTTAATTTCTTAAAAACAAAAATATTTTGTACTTTTGGACTTTTCTACATAGTTTAGTTAGCTTATTGAGTGTTCGAACGTTTTCCAATATATTTTGACAGTATTACTTCGTGCTCGATAGATGGCGTTGTTCATTTAACGTAATTTTTTGAATCGCGGTGTTAAGATTCTCCGTAGAAGAATGACCTTAGCCCATTTATAGTACTTTCTCCTTGAAGAATTGGGTTTCTTTGTTCTTGGTCTCTTGTCGGAAAAAGTTTGTTGTGGTTTGATCGTTTATTCGTTGAAATTGTTCTTTTGGTTGTTTCGTTTCGTTCGTTGGGTCAAATTACGAAGTCAAGAAACGAGTCGTTACTTTACTTCGTAATTCGTTCGAATTGGTTTCGTTTCGTTCGTTGGGTCAAAAAACGAGTCGTTACTTTACTTCGTAATTCGCTCGAACTTTTGGTTGGTTGGTTTTAGATATTTTCTTGAAAATGCCTTCTAGAAAAAAATCTAAAAGTATACTAAAAGCTAAAAAAATGAGACTAATTATATCTCAAGAATCCGAAGAGGATCGTGAAGCGAGGTTAAATGCTGTCCGAGCACGGCAAGTTAGAATTCGCGCATCTGAAACGCCTTTCCAGCGTGAGTCTAGACTAAGAATACAGCGTGCTCTTACGGCGGCTTCTCGGTCACGGGAGAGCACAGAGGATCGCGAAGCGCGGTTATCGGCTCAGCGTGAGCGCCGTGCACTGTCACTCGAGTCTGAGGCGACTTTACGCTCTCAAGAGAGCATTGTGGAACGCGAAGCGCGGTTATCGTCTGACCGACAGCGCCACGCACTGTCACGTGAGTCCGAGACTTTTACGGAAAGGGAGTCACGCCTTAGTACACAAAGTCTCCGGACCGCGACTTTACGCTCTCAAGAGAGCATTGTGGACCGCGAAGCGCGGTTATCGTTAGACCGAGAGCGTCACGCACTGTCACGGGAGTCCGAGACTTTTTCGGAAAGGGAGTCACGCCTGAGTACACAAAGTATTCGGACAGCAACTTTACGCTCTCAAGAAAGCATTGAGGATCGTGAAGCGCGGTTATCGGCTGACCGAGAGCGCCACGCACTGTCACGCGAGTCCGAGACTTTTACGGAAAGGGATTCACGCCTGAGTACACAAAGTACTCGGACAGCGACTTTGCGTTCTCAAGAGACCATCGAGGATCGCGAAGCGCGGTTATCGGTTGACCGAGAGCGCCACGCACTGTCACGCGAATCTGAATCTCTCTCAGAGAGAGAACGAAGATTAGTGTCAGCCAGAGATAGCTATGTACGCGCTCGGTTGAATGATGAAAGGTATTTAGCGTCCGAAAGGGAAAGAATAGACGACTTGCGACAAGCAGAAACAGCACAACAGCGTCAATCTCGCTTAGAGGCTGACCGAGCTCGGTACAATCTGAACAGAATTACAACTGAGGACGCTGACGAGTCTCTGGAATATGATTTCACAAATGTTATTACAACTTGGGTCAATAAGGAAAAAGCAGGTTTTACTTATTCACCTAGAATTGACTACGCTGATTTCGCCTCTGTTGGTGGTATGACCGAAATTTGCAATTTTTGTGATGCTCTGAAATGGAATAAAGAGACAAATGGAATGTGCTGTTCAAGTGGAAAAGTTGTCATTACAAATTTTCAAGATCCTCCAAACTTTATTAAAATCCTTCTAAATGGCGATCACCGCCAATCTAAACATTTTTTAGATAATATCCGTTCATATAACAGCGCATTCCAGATGACATCTTTTGGGGCAAAACAAATAACGGAGGGACCGTTCATGCCAACCTTCAAAGTGCAAGGCCAAGTTTACCATCTCATCGGATCGTTACTGGCAGAAAATGAGCCCAAATTTCTCCAAGTTTATTTTGTGTCTGATTACACTGAACAGCTCAGTGTCAGAAATCGTCATTTTCCCCAGCTTAATAGTGACCTTATATCAGGACTACAGAACATGCTGCATCAAGCAAATCAGTATGTGCATAATTTTAAAACTGCATTGGAGTCCATTCCGCCTGGCAGCAATGATTTTAAAATAATCATCAACGCAGATAGACGTCCTGTTGGTGAACACCGCGGGAGACACAATGCACCTGTCACAGATGAAGTTGCAGTTGTTTTAGTCGACCGAGAGTGTGAGAGGCGTGACATCGTGTTGCGCACTCGCGACGATCGCCTTCAACGAATTTATGAAACACACCGAGCATACGACGCCCTGCAATATCCGTTAATATATTGTCATGGTGAAGATGGGTACAATTTCGGGCTCTACCAAGTTAACCCTACTACCAGGGTAGCCAATTTTAATAAAAAGATATCGGCTCAGCAATATTATTCATACCTTTTACAAATAAGGCGCAATCGCTTCGTCTATTTGCAACGATTTCGTGGTTTGTTCAGCCAATTTATTGTAGACATGTATGCAAAAATAGAAACGGAACGTTTAGTTTACATTCGCACTAACCAACGTCGTTTACGCGCTGAAGAATACGTTCATTTGCGGGACGCGATGCAAACGGATACTAACGTCGAAAACTTGGGGCGATTGGTCATCTTGCCATCCAGTTTTACAGGCGGTCCACGATATATGCACGAAAGAACGCAAGATGCTTTTTGCTACGTCCGTAAGTACGGCCGACCGGACCTTTTCGTAACGTTTACAACAAATCCAAAGTGGACCGAAATTTGTCAGGAACTTCTTACAGGACAGGCGTCATACGATAGGCATGACATAATTGCAAGGGTCTTTCATTTGAAGCTCAAAGTTTTGATCAATCTCCTTACAAAAGAGAAACTATTCGGTTCAGCTCTATGTTTTATGTACAGCGTCGAGTGGCAAAAGCGTGGTTTGCCCCACGCCCACATTCTCCTGTGGCTGGAAAACAAAATTCGTTCCGATGCTATTGACAGTGTCATAAGTGCTGAATTTCCAGACCAAAATGAAGATCCAATTTTGCATGACATAATTAAGACACACATGGTTCACGGGCCATGTGGTGTTTTAAATAGGGAATCACCGTGCATGCAAGATGGTAAGTGCTCAAAAAAATACCCTAGAGCACTTTTAGCACAGACTATGTCGGGGGAAAATGGGTATCCGTTGTATCGGCGCAGATCAGTCTCGCAAGGTGGTTTCACAGCTTCTACCAGGTTCCGTGGGCAAGAAATTGTTTTGGATAATAGATGGGTGGTGCCGTATTCGCCAGTATTATCTAAAACATTTCAAGCTCACATTAATGTTGAAATATGCAATAGCGTAGAGTCGATAAAATATATTTGCAAATATGTTAATAAAGGTAGTGACCAAGCAATGATCGCGCTGAGAAATCGCAATGAATATGATGAAGTCACGAGGTATCAATCTGGCCGGTACATAAGCTCCTCGGAGGCGTATTTTAAGTTTCCCGATTCATGAGAGACATCCGCCGGTCATTCATCTCGATGTACACCTTGAGGGCGGGCAAAGAGTGTATTTTCAGTCTGAAAATGTCACAGCAAGGTTAGACAATCCAAGACAAACCACCTTGATGGCATTCTTTCGCCTCTGCCAAACAGATAATTACGCGAAATCCCTTCTATATAATGAGGTCCCATCTTATTACACGTACAACAAGCAGCAAGGTGTTTTTAACCGTAGAAGACGTGGAACTGCTGTGGAAGGCGAGCCTGGAGTTTTCAAGGAACACGTGATTGGACGAGTGTACACTGTGCACCCGAATAATTCAGAGTGTTACTATTTACGCCTTCTTTTGCACGTCGTGCGAGGACCTACTTCTTTCACTGAGCTCCGTAAGGTGGATGATATTGAATATCCCACATACCAAGCTGCTTGCCGCGCACGTCATTTATTAGATGGAGATCAGCATTGGGATGAAGCTTTAGCCGAGGCAAGCGTCAGCGATAGTCCATATCGCTTGCGTCATTTGTTTGCCATCTTATTGACCTTTTGTGGATTAACGGATGCTGGGCAGTTGTGGCAAAAATATCGAGAAAAATTTTCTGAAGATTTTTTGAGACATGTACGTCAAAACAGTGATGGTGAAATTCCTGACCGAGTAGTTGAAAATTGTCATAATAGATCGTTGTTGGCCATTCAAGATATAGTTACAAGTATAGGAGGGAACCCGCTCACTCAATACGGCTTGCCCACACCGACAGTCGATGGGGAACGTATAAACAGGGAGTACGCCTCGGAGATAAATTACAATCCCGTGGAATTAGCAGAAACCCTGCAAAACGGCTGCTCAATTTTGACAACGGAACAGCGTCAAATATTTGATCGAGTATGCTGCAGTGTGGATAATAAATTAGGAGAAATCCTGTTTTTAGACGCGCCCGGTGGAACAGGCAAAACTTTTCTAACCAAAGTTATTTTGGCACGAATAAGGAGCCAAAATAAGATTGCTCTCGCTGTTGCCTCCTCAGGAATAGCAGCCACATTGTTGCCCGGAGGAAAAACCGCACACACAATGTTCAAAATTCCCATCGACTTGGAACGAACAGAAAGCCCGGTTTGCAATGTGTCACGCAATAGCGACAAAGCTAGGGTTTTACGCGATTGTGACATAATAATTTGGGACGAGTGCACGATGGCAAACCGCAAGGCTGTTGAAGCAGTAGACCGAACTTTGCGCGACATTAGGCAAAATGACCGGCCGATGGGAGGCATTACGGTACTTTTCTGTGGTGATTTTAGGCAGACACTCCCGATAATACCGCGAGGTACCAGAGCCGATGAAATTAGTGCCTGTCTAAAGAGTTCGATTCTATGGTGCAATGTCATATCAACTCATTTGAGTTTAAATATGCGAGCACATCTGGGTGGGAACCCAAACGCACAAGAGTTCTCAAATTTACTTTTGAAAATTGGTGACGGCACATATCCTACACAAGATGGCAAAGTAATTTTGGTGGAGAACCTATGTTGTTCCGTTGCTTCACAGCTGGAACTCATTTCTTCTGTGTATGGGAATCCCACTGATATCGGTAACCACGCTGCTGCTTGGCTGTGCCAGCGAGCTATTTTGACTCCCCGCAACGACCAAGCGGCAGCAATAAATTCACAAATATTAGCACATGTTTCTGGGGAAAGTAAACAATATACTTCAATAAACACGGTTACCGAAGAGGAAGATGCCACACACTATCCAGTAGAGTTCTTAGAATCCCTTAACACACCCGGTCTTCCAGCACACAAAATTTGTTTAAAAGTCGGAGTGCCAATAATTCTTCTCAGAAATTTAAGTCCTCCCAAACTTTGCAACGGCACTCGGCTCAGAGTCACCAATCTCCAACACAACGTCATCGAAGCCGAAATCTTAACAGGTTGCGGCGCCGGTGATGTTGTTTTTATTCCCAGAATTCCCCTCATTCCCAATAATTTCCCCTTTAGTTTCAAACGTGTGCAATTCCCCGTCAGCCTATGTTACGCCATGACCATTAACAAAGCTCAGGGCCAGACATTATCCGTTGCGGGGGTAGATCTTAGTGTTGGTTGCTTTTCCCACGGCCAACTTTATGTAGCTCTTTCGCGTGTGAGCAACCCTAGCAACCTTTTTGTGTACGCTCCAGGTGGTTCCACGTCTAATATTGTATATAGAGAAGCATTTTCATAAATAATTATACAAGTTTTTGGCAGCATCTTAGTTACAAGGAAAAATCACCAGGCCTGGTCGAAAGATTCTCCCTTTTTAAATGAAGGTACACCTTCTCTAAGTGACACATTATTCTTTTCCGACATCCACGCGAACGAAGTCGCGGGCACAGCTAGTGTTAAATAATGTCGCAAGTCTTTCATCTGGGTCCCCTGTACGCAGTTTTGTAAGATAAATACCTAATGCAGTTCTCGGTTCCCTACATCTTTCATTTAGTGTAGGTGTTTGTACCAACATAGCATCAAACTCTTCGCACTTGCGTCCTGTCCAAAAGTGCATCTCCTCGTTGGTTAAAGCGCCTCTCGTGTTGAAGTCTAGCCGAGGTCCACGTTGTAAGGTCATTCTTAACATGTCACAAATGTCAGTAAACTGGTCTGTATTAAAATCATGAGTGGCATTACATGTTTGAGGTAGCTCATCCCAAACATTGTTCTCTAAGTGCTGTGTACACACTTGCACCATTTGGAATATAAAGCTTATATTCACAAAAGATGTGAGTTTTTATTGTTATCGGGATTCGATGGCGAGTTGTGTTTGGACAGCCGTTAAATATACAATGTCTGTTTGGAGCTCGTGTATACTCTGAAACTTGAAATTCCTGAACATTTTGCACTGCTTCCAACACTGCTTCCGGCATTGCTTCAGGCATTGCTCCGGGCACGGCAGGGTTCGCAAGACTTATCACTGCATTATCAGCGGACTACCAACATCGGTGACACACACGTCGTGTGCCATCGAACACCACCTGAAAGTAGTAAAAATACAATTGAATGTTTTTTTTTTTGTATAAGGGATGGTGAAATAAAACTACACTTAGATTATAATAATGGAAGTCCTTACCTCCAGAACGGCATGTTCATGAATAAACGCAGCGAACTCAGGGCGCGTTCTTGACAGATTAGCTGTCAAAACATGTTGTTGGTATCTTCTGGTATATAAAGCTCGCCGACACATTACACAGTTGAGACGTTCCATTGCGATATTCCAGTTCGAAAAGCAAATCAGTATAGTCCACAACACTAGCACAGGTCAACGTTAATAGCGGGTAACTAGTCCAGTAGGAGCGCAGGGGTCAGTAGTTAATAAAACCGAGTTATAAAAGCACAAAAGAAACTCAAACAGCAGCTAAACGTCGTCACAAGCGCAATACGAACGATCGACTGACGCGGACGGACACCGACGCCTCCCTCACTGCTCCTGCGCACACCCCGCGCTCAGGAGCAGCGGGGCTCGAGTTAAAAGGAGGCCGGGTGCATGGTGAAGTCTGACGTAAAAGCATTATTAATAGAAAACATGAACGGAAAAATGCAGAAAATATTACCTTGGTACCTACTCATTATTTAAGTAGAGTAAGTGGTACCTAATATACTCGTATATGTATGTTTATCGCCGGGGCCACGGGACTGTCTAAACAGGTTACCGTGATCCGGGAACGCAAATGGCAACCGAAGGAATAGGGTTTTTAGTAGTTAGTAAGACTGTCGTTTATCTCCAAACGCAATCAGATTTGAGACTGGCGGCTATAGTAAATATTGTTCCTCTTGGTAAGACCTTTTAAACGACACTACAACCATATCTATTGGAGCCGGGTACCATTTTGCTCATTCTCCTTTATATTTTAATTGTTTTATTGTTTTGTGTCTCGAGCTAATTGCGTTAAATTCCATGTGAAGGTTATCCCATGTTTTTTCTTTCTGTGTTTGAGAAATGGCATCTGTTTTCTTACACAGTAATATATGTTTGTTTTCATCGATTAATCGTTTTAACAGTTCAAGTTCATTGTTTGAAAAGTTAGATCCTCTTTCCCTCGAACAAAACATGCGTTAATAACAATTATTTTAGACACCAAAAGACGTTATAAAAACACCATGGTTGCTAAAAAATAACATGTACTTACTTTGATTTAACGTCCATTCTGGCGAATACACTTGTAAGTTCGTAGGTTTAAAATGGTATTTTGCTTCTGTATCAACAAAAATCTATGTCGATTGATACGAAAACAAGAGAATTAAAAAAAACTGAAACTTAAAGCACCAACAAATAATTTGCTTCCAAACAACAACAATGACAACTTGACAGCTAACACAATGTTTGCAGTCGAAAAATATATTACCCATCGAAAATTAAGGGAAGGTACACGATATTATACTGAGAACACTTTTAACCCTTGTCTAATTTAACCGCCGCGTAAAATATTTCTGGGCAACGGAATGCGAAGTTAACCGACGTATTTTTTTTTTACCGTGGTTAAAATTGACAACAGTTAAATTTTAACTTTTACTTTACTGTAATGTACGAACAACCGGACCTCAGTGAGTTTGTTAGCGATAACGACTCAGAAATGTTTCAAGATGATGTGTTTGAAGAATTGGTCCAATATCTCAGTTCGATGCGCGCATCTTTTGAAAAGTATTTTCCCGAAGAACAGAATACAAAAATGAAACTGAATTCATGGATTCATAATCCTTTTTTACCCAACTTGGAAAAGCCCGAAAGTATGTCAAACGAGATATATGAATCTCTTTTAGAAATGTCATCAGACACAAGTATGGAGTCACTGTTCAAAACGACGCCTCTCAACGATTTTTGGTGCAGAATCCGTGATGAATATCCAATGCTTGGCAAAATGGCTCTGAATATTCTTCTCCCGTTCCCAACAACATATTTGTAAACAAAATATCGCAATAGACTGGACGCCGAACCTGATATGAGACTTCAACTGTCTTCTATCAAACCTTATATCAACCAATTGATCAAAAATAAAAAACAGTTTCATACCTCCCATTAGTTAGATTTTTTCTTTTTTAATACTTCTATTATTGTACTTGCCATGTGGTAAAGTAAGTAATAATTAGTAACCGTTACATTGTACTTTTATTATGCTTATTAATAAATAATACACTTTTGAAAACTATTGTTTTATTGTAGGGTTCCATCAAGTATTTTGCTTCCCAAAAGGGTTCCGTCACCAAAAAAGTTTTAGAACCACTGATCCAGCGGATTAAGATCGGGACTAGACGACGGCCAGTCTTCAGCTCTGATGAAGTCCGAAACGTTCACTTCCAACAATTGTACAATCTAGTGGCGCCAAAATTAGAAAACTCAATGAACAATCGTATAAAAATGACAGATTAGCAAATAAAAATGTAATATTTTTCTTATTTTTAATTGTAACAGTATTTATGGCCAGACTAAGTATAAAGGTGGCAAGGTAAATATTTTTATTTTTTTTAAATATTCCTTGCAGCTGTCAGTTCTGTTGAGACCACACATTGGCCGCACGCACCTTTTTTGACATTTAAAGACTTTATCCCAGTTGGTAGTATTTCCCCAGAATATGATTGCATATCTGAGTCTAAAAACAACAAAAAAAAGGAACATTACTATGATAAGCTACGAGCAATGTGTTAAGATTGACCTTTTTCGCTAGCATGTATAAACTATAAGATGTTGTGACACTTTTTTGCAAACAAACTATATGACTTTGCCATTTCAAATTGTCATCTATGTGCACGCGAAGAAATTTTGTTGTAGTCGTCAATTCAACTTTTTTTGTTTTCTGTTTAAATTGCATTAATTTAGTTTTATCGATATTAATTAATAAACTATTATTTTGTAACCCTTGAATTATTGAATTTAAACTACTATTAATAATAAATAAATAAAAATTGTTTATTTCAGACAAAAAAGTCCATATGAAAGGCAAGGTTGTTAGTAACAAGAATTTTGCTTATATATCTAATGTTAGTAATTAAAAAGTAACACAAACTAGACACCGTCTACCCCTGCTCAGTAGGCTCATCGGTCTCGCAACACATGGAGTTCAGTGAACCTACTGAGCAGAACAGTATCCATTCTCTCGCCAATCATCCTGAGGACGCTATTTGGGCTCCCCCGTACTCGGCGCACCACCGACGCAACTTTTTTACGCATAATTGCGTAGAAGTCATCTACGCTGGCGTCAGCAAACATACCGGATGCACTACAATATCGAGGGAGCCGAAACAGAGCCCTGAACACATTATTGTACTGGACGCGCAAGGCATTGTAGGCTCTCTGTGTAAAGTTTGCCCACAGGCCGCTCGTGTAGAATGTCTGGCAGAATGCCTTGAACATTGTTATTTTAACAGGAGCGGTACACCGAGCGAACCTGTGTGCCAACATATTACCACGCACCGACAATGCCCTGCGCTCCCTCTCAATATCCAGTTCGTCACTCAAATTCTCAGTTACAATGTGACCAAGATATTTAAATTGTGCAACACGACTTAGAGGTACACCGTTAAGTAATATAGGTGGTATAAAGATATTATTTTTATTTTTACATTTAAATAACATGAACTCACTTTTACTTTCATTGTACCTCAAGCCATGTTCCACAGCGTAAACCTCACACACCTTTAACAGCTGTCTAAGACCACCAATTGAGGGGCTCAGCAGCACCATATCGTCAGCATAACTCAAATTATTGACACATAATTATGTCATCAATATGGCATCCAACATGCATGCTGCTGAGCTCCTCAATCAGATGGTTAACATAAATACACTCGAGAGCAATGAATCCGGGTCACTTAAAGAATCCTAAAAATCTCGGAAACTAAAAATGCTAGGTTAATGCAATAAATTGTATTTAATAGACAATGTAATACTCCTTAAATGAAGGTATTAAAACTTCTTAGTTATTGTAAAGTTATATCATAAAAAAATCAAATTTGAAAAAGGGCCACTTTCGAAGATGGAACTACGAAATTACAGCATTTGGTTTTGCTTTTGTTTGTAATCTGTCATTTATGTGGGTACATAAACCATGTTGATAGTGCTCTATATTCATTATTCAAGCTGAAATTATGTCGCTTACGCCTGAAAAATGCACCAGAATACTTACAATGCTGGAAACCGGCCGGAGTCAGCGCGATACAGTCAGGACTGTCGGTGTGTCGCTGTCAACAGTACAAAGAGTTCTCCGACGTTACGAAGAAACTGGTTCTAACCTACGCAGACCAGGAACGGGCAGAACCAGGTGTACCACAGCACGAGAAGACCGATACTTGGTGAACACCATGCTTCGAAATCGCTTTCTTACAGGAACTGAACTCACAAATCAGTTTCGACGCCTCGGAGGAAGTAACCCAAGTGCATGGACAGTAAGACGTCGGCTTGCTGAATCTAACTTAAAACCCCTTAGACCTGCAAACGGCCCTAAACTGGAGCGTGGGCATCGTATTTCAAGACTAAGATATGCCCAGAGCCACGTAAATTGGAGTATTGAAGATTGGTCAAAAGTTATGTTCTCCGACGAATCAAAATTTATGCTCTACAAGCACGATGGAAGACACAGAGTGTATCGAAAACCAGGGGAAAGTAGCCTACGGTGGTGGGTCTGTACTTGTGTGGGCCGGAATTTCTTCTGAAAGTCGCACATAGCTGGTGATCATAGAAAACGGCTCTTTAACTAGCGAAAGATATGTGGAAGAAATCCACAATGATCACGTTGGTCCATTTATGGTCAATTTAGGTGAGGATGCTATATTTATGCATGACAATGCCCGACCTCATACAGGTAGGATTGTGAATGACTACCTTCAAGAGATGAACATTACTCGTATGGAGTGGCCAGCGCGCAGCCCGGATATCAACCCGATCGAGCATGCTTGGGACGAGCTGCAGCTAGGCAGATGCGTAAAACAACGAAACCCTCCCCCAATCACGCTTCGTGAGCTCAAAATTGCTCTCACAGAGGAATGGGAGAATATTCCCCAAAATCGTATAAGGAACTTGGTGTGCAGCATGCCAAACCGCGTAAACGCAGTAATAGAAGCACGAGGAGGCAATACGAAGTATTAAAATTCAAGAAAATCGTAATAAAGTTCAAAAATTTCATGTTTCCTATTTTTGTTTTATGGAGAGATCAGCAGTTTTTTTCTTTATGTAATTTTGTGTTAATAAAATGTATGGTGACTCATATTTTTTTTACTTTCATTTAAGGAGTATTACATTGTCTATTAAATACAATTTATTGCATTAACCTATCATTTTTAGTTTCCGAGATTTTTAACATTCTTTAAGTGACCCGGATTCATTGCTCTCGAGTGTATTAAAGAGTCGTGGGGAAGTCAGCCCACCCTGCCTGACGCCACACTCCAAAGAATATTCATTTGAGTATACATTTCCCCACCTGACTACATTAAGCTGCTCACTATACCAGTAGGCGAGGATATTCACTAGATCGGTTGGGACACCTGCACTTCTTAATTTTGTCTAAAGCTTATCATATGACACCAAATCAAAAGCTTTGGACAAATCCAAGAAGCATGCATATACTGGTGTTTGCCTTTTTACATAGTAATCAACTGTGTGTTTCAGAGACAAAATTGCACTTTCAGTTGACAACCCCTCTCTGAAACCGAACTGTGTATCCTGCAATTTAACAAAACGATCCAATTTTCGATCCAATAACCCATCAAACACTTTTGCTATTATAGTAGCTAAAGAAATCGGCCTATAGTTACTTTTTTCAGAGATATCAGCAGTGACATTTTTCACTATTGGCACAACCACTGTTCTCATAAGATTAGATGGTAGATATGAGTGCCTTATACAAAAAGTGTAAAACATGGCCAACACCCTATACAGGTGTACTTCCCCATGCTGCAGGTGCTCGACACTGAGTCCCTCATGACCCGGTGACTTCCCTCTTTTCATATTTTTAACAATGTCAGCCACGTCTTTACTTGAAAAACCAATAGGCTTTTCTACTGGGCCATGTTCAGTATCAGACACCAACAGCAAGGAAGATTTCACCTGAAAATGATCCTTGAATGAATTGGCAATCATTTTAGCATCACTGATGCCATCAACGCACACAGGCAGACTAGCTTTACCATTTAAACGCTTGGTGCCCTTCCAGAACTTATTAAATTTCTTGGCAGAATGTTGTGAGGCAAGTATATCCATTTTTATCTGTTCCTGGTTGTTCTGACAGTATTTTAAGCGTGACTTGAAAACTCGCCGACTTTCACACATTTTATCATACAAAGATCCACTAACTGGTTTACCACCTAAGACATACAATTCATGGTCCAGTCTAGCCTGCCTGTGGGCGTCTCTGACATGCTTGTTCCAACCATGCACACATTTAACATTAGTCGGCTTCCTAGGTAAGAGACTGCGACTGTGCGCCGAAGCCTGACTCAATATATTAACAATATTATTATATAAGTTGTCAATTATAGATCTGTGTTGTATGTTTTGACACATACTATCAGCACATTCATGAAGTTCATCAGGAAACATAATTTTTCTGAAGTTATTATTACAAATTTCATGATATTTCTGAATTTCTTCTAATTCTCTTACCCCCCATACAATGTTATTACGTAAATAGCTATGAACTTCTACTTTAGCTTTAATTACTCCTAAATTACAAGTCACCTGTAAAGGGAAATGATCTGACCAATACACATCATTGTGAACCATAATATTCACCACAGACTGCCATGCTGACTTGGTTACCACGCAGTGGTCCAGCCATCGCTTACACCCGTGTACTTCACTTTGAAAAGTATAAGTTTCAGATGACATTCCTAATTTGACTAGATCGGCACATATCCAGTCATTTTCCTCACAAAAATCAAGAAGTTCACTACAAAACGGAGCATTTGGATGTGCATTGAAATCCCCTAACATAAATACTACTTCGATACTATTGTCTTGTATAATTGCATTCAACTCACCCAAACACTGAGTAAATTCCGGTAAGTTCACCGTTTGGTCAGTCGGCATATACACGCACATAACTAACATTTCACGACCGGCTCCAGTTATTATTTTAATCGCTACAATACGCTCACTTATACACTTCACCACCGTAACATTGCGAAAGGCGCTTTTTCGCCACAGAAGCGCAACCCCTCCGTGAGGTCTGCCTCGTAGCACTCCAGCTGTCACGTCCACCGCCGACTTCCCCGTGTAGCCGAAGTTGTCGTCAATATCACCCAATACTTGAGTATCATACGGTAGTAGCCAGGTTTCTTGGAGGGCTATCACATCTGCCGATTGACATAAAGTTCTCACACATTCCATACTTCTTTTAATATTTTTGCAGTTATAACTTATTAACGTACTATCCATTTAATTGTATGTCAACTTTATCGGAATCCCAAGGTCTAAATCGTATGAATCTCCTAAATGTTATCCCATCAGGCCACAATTCATCATTTAGAAAGGTATCAATTTTATTCATTGAAACGAATATCTTAAAAGAGTTGTACGGCCTTTCTTTCTTCATGACCTCTTTTTCAAGAGAGACTTTTTCCTGAGTCTTAGTATATATATATTCACAAATGTCAGCCTCCATTGTATCTTTGTTTACATTGGAAATAAACAAAGGAATCTTTGTTTCCGCCGCCTTGAATTTTGTTTCTACCCCAGTTATTGCCTTTCCCATTTTTCCAATAAACCGATTCTTATGTCGTCGACGCTGTATAACAGTCCACTCATCTGTTGGCTTGTTTTGTTTCCATTCACCTGGCGACTTAACTATTTCCGCCATCGTTGGTTGTGACGTATACGGCGGCGTTTGTTTACATGCAGTAGTGTCTGAAGATGGAGATAAAACTTTGTTCGCGCGCTCCAGTGTCAATGACGTTTGCGACGCCTCCGCCGCCGCTGCCGGCCGATCCACAGACGTTCTCGGTGCGAGGGGGATAGTCCTATTTACACATGCGCGATAGTGAGAGAGAGACGTCGGCGACGGCTCGAGCGCATTCCGTCCCGACGATTTTGTCATAATGCCGGTACTTGATAAGTCATGTGATAAACCTACCGGCCCACTATCCGAAAAATATGCGCCTCTTTTTTCCGTGTTAATATTTGGGTAATTAACCAAGGAAGTTAGTTTCAAATTGTCTAGGTCTATACGTACTGTTTCTACCATGTCTATAGTTGCATAGTTTTCCTTAATTGCTTGTATTTCACTACGAAGTAGCATAATGTCCTTCAGCAACTTCGTAACATCTATGTGATCAAACGATATTGGAGGCAATTTTTGTAAGTCCCGTGCAACGAAGATGGGGATCACATCCGGATCAATTTCCTTAAAGAGACAGATAATGTCCTCTATGTCTCTTTGCATTTTGCCATCTCGCCTTCTTGATTTTTTCCTCTGAGAAGTCGTTACAGATTCAAAAAACAAAGTTTTCGCCTCGTCGATATCTGGTTCCGAGAAGGCCGACAGGCACACACGAACTATAGACTCGTTATCCATCACATCATGTTTATTTTGGATGAATGCTAGTACTTCACTTATAATAATATTGCAATTAGCACACTTCAACTTATTAACTGCCATTGTTTACAAAGGACGCGCGCGCACGTCAGCGCTGTACGAGCGAGACTCCGAATGAATAATGTTTTCATCATAGTATTATAAGTATGTTAGCGCATAAACAAAGTAAAAACGAAAAAAGGAAAATATGTAATGAGACAAATATGCAATAGACGAGAATCTTTTGGGAAAAACAAAGAAAAAAATAGCTGCGATTTAGGCATCACCATCACCACCGCGTCAGGAGAAGATCCACTAGATATCACGCTACACCGTCATTTAGAGTATCTATTTTGAGGTTAAATAATTATATTCGGAATTAAAGTATATATTTTAGAGCAAGGATAGTAATTATTACAAACTAAAGTATGTATTTTTGAAGTGAATCACTTCTTTAGCGGCGTTGTGTACTTTTTTTTGTGATGGGTTAAAAATGTTAAACTCGCGTCAGGATACGTGACCTGATCGAAAATTCATAAGACGGAAAAATGCACAACGTTAATATTCAAGTTTTCACTTCTGCCGGCACTCCCGGAGTGCAACCCGTTGTTTTTGCTATGTGGCATATGTGTACCTATGCATTACTTGTTTTACAGTTTATTTAGAATAGAATAGGCTGAGCTGGGTGGGGAACACCTGGTTTTTTTTCGAAAAGCATTTTTGAAACCCTGTATAGATATAAGTATTTAGATTACAATAAAACCACGGCATATTATGTAGATTAATGTTTATTCTATTAAGTTTCGTTTATACATTGTTTTAAGAGTTGTCTCAGTTAAGTACTTCAGTCATCCAAATCTATTAAAATAGACTCTAAACCTATAGCTGGGTGATCCAGATCATGTTCATTGTTTCTAGCCCAACCAAGACAATACATAACACTTATTATATGGGCGCAGCTTCTAAGAGTTTCTTTTACCTTGATAGCAAGAACGTAGTGTTAGATAGTAATGTTCTTTAATTGCATCGATTCCAGAAATCGCAGTCTTAAGAAACAAATAGGTATGGTACGTTTTTGATCTTACGTGGCGTGAATTTCTTCTGCAGCGAATTATTCGATATTATTTGATTGCGACTGTGACCTAATGACTTGATCGTTTACTATGTCGATTTGTTCAGAGTGTGTATACACCTCAATCTCATATACGCCAGTTCTTTTCGTGTGTTCGCTGCAGTATGATCGTGCGAGTTTCAAATGGTACGTGCCAATGGCGAATTATATGAGTTCTTCATATGTCAGGTCCGGAAAATCTGATACTTGTGGATTGTTTGCATCCAGCCGGGTAAATGTTGCTCTTTGTCTGTTAAAATTATTTTGTAGAACATACGTTGCCCAAAGATTCGGTTTATGTAAGTTGCGGTTTATGGATGCAATAAAATCATTTGTATATCTGCTGTCTTCACAAGGCTCCTGACGGCCGCGGCTCCTGGCGGCTGTTATTAAGGCCGCTGCTATTTTAAAGTCTGTAAAAGTGTTTACCAGGGCGTTATTAAACATTCTGTGGCGGAAGATTATGAAACCATTTTTGAATTATCCATTTACGGTTTCTACGACCCAACGACACAAGGTTATTCGTTAGTCGTGTTTTATTAGACTCTTCTGTAGTGAGCTGAGTTTCACCGCGTCGTTTAGAGGGTGGTAAGAAAGCAACATAGCCGTGCACCTCCAATGAATTTATTGCATCACGAAACCCCATGTCTAAGATGAAAACATTTCCTTGTTCAAAGAAATAATGAAACGCGTTGTTTTCAATAAACTGGTCATGGTTTTGCAGTAGATGCTTCATGATGTCCGCGTCTGTGCTTGTAGCAGCGTATGGTCCTGTTACGTCTAAGACGTAGCCGTCGCCACAAACAATCATAAATGGCTTCACTAGATTCCGGTATTTGTGCAAGCTGTAGCTCACTCTTTGGAACAAAAAGTTGGAACATTGGCGATGCGTCGCTTCCGAATATATGATTAGGTAGTAATCTATTTCGGTTAATAACATCACTCCGTGTTATGTGGTCTAACCCTATATATGCAGGGAAACAAAATCTCCAAATAAAGAGGCTCTCGTCAGACGTATCTTTCTTCATACAGTGGTCTCAGGAAAACCGAATGTGGAACTAATTCTTGTATTGGTTTCCCCTGTTCGTATTTTACACAAGTATATTCCCAAGTCGGTTCGTGGAGTGCGCGACTGCTGATGGAGAGATGGAACTTCTTGAAGTAGTTGTTCGAATTGTGAATGATGCAGATCAGTCCAATAGTGCATATCGTCTTCAGATATTTCGTTTTATATTTTCGAAATCTAGTCGAGATCTGGACTCTAGGGCTCTTGTAAATATATTGACTATGTCAACAAAGCTATCAGCATTGAAATCAGATTGTTGAGAGGCTGTATTTTCAGGAAATTTTCCTTAAGAAGGGTTCTGCAAATGTAGTTGACAGATGCGGGCCAAGGTCGGAATATACAATCGAAAATGGTTTAGGAGATAGACTTTCATAGAGTTCGGAACAAGTCGCAGCTCCAAGTTATTGCAATGGTTCATCATGCATCTTCGGGACGTATTGGCTACTCGATTAAACGGAGGGACATTCGCCGATTCTCCAATGGCAGGTAAGACAGCAGGTATACGCGGGGATCGTGCGGTCCATGGCCCTGTACGGGGCACCGGTGTGGGCGCGTTCGTTGAGGCGGCGGCCTGCCCGCCGGTTGAACGCGTCCCAGAGGGTCATAATAATGTTCAAAATTCATGCACAAAGTACCTAGCTAGTTTGATTAGTACCTACTAATTATTATAACATATTATCTCTTTTTGAGAGACTGCAACTTTTATGAGCGAAAAATTATTACCCACCTAAAAACCACATATTATTTAAATGATCCATATGAGCTTTTAGTGGGTGATTAGCCCATATGAAGGAATCATGAGTGGCTCCTCCATAGCTGGCATCCACACTAATAACTTCCATGTCTGAATTGCATACCTAAAATTTAAACAATAAGTTTAACATTGCAATATTTTTCCTTTCAGGTACCCAAAAACATCTTTTATAAATAAAAAGAAGAAGGGATGTAAAGCTTGCACCACCTAGTTGGACCTAAATTTATTTAAGTACTTACTTATTAAAAAAAAGATTATTGTATGTTTAATAACGAATATGTAGTACCTAATTCTACCTATATATCTAAAAACTGTTTGTCCAGCAGTTGGACACTTAGGCTAGATTGTTCTTTTTTTCATTAAATATAATATGATAATTTACCAATTTTACATTGAGAGAATGATAATGTTTTCTGCAATAATATCTCGCTTCATTTTCCACTGGTCTTTTTATTGCCACATGAGTTCCATCAATGCATGCTAAAACCCCAGGCATACCAAATTTGTTATAAAATCTGAAAAAAAAAAAACCTGTTACAAGATCTAAATTGTAATATAAAATTCTTATAAGAATCTTATAGTGCTTTAGTACCTACTTACCCAACTACATTGGCTCTCCGTTCATGAGCGCTAAGTGGGAATCTAATATATTTTCGCCGGAAATATCGGTGATTTAAGCACTGAGTTATCTGCGCTATAACTGCTGACACAGTTTGTTGTGCAACGGAATGTGCAGCAATGTCGGAATGTGCTTGAATTCAGTTTTGCTGGATAAGCTCGACAGACTACTCAACAATTGTATCCGGTTCATATTCAATCTCAGGAAATATGATCATGTGTCGAGCTATAGGTCTGAGCTCAAATGGATGTCCATTCGCCAAAGAAGGAGTTTGCGCGCTTTGACCACGCTTTTCTCCCTTCTTAACTCTCCCACTCCTCCTTCTTATCTCATGTCTCACTTCCAATATCTATGTTCGTCACACACTAAGAATCTGCGTTCTTCTAACAATCTTCTCTTACTTTGTCCTTCTCATACTTCTGACTTTGTTCATTCTTCCTTTCATATTCAGTCCATTCTTCTATGGAATGCGCTTCCTCTTGATATCAGGACGGCGACCAGTCGGTATGCATTTAAGCGGAAACTACAGTTTTTTATCAAAATAAATAGAGTAGAGTCATCTCAACACCTCTCCCTTGAATTTTTATAATGTATATATATAATATAGGTATATATTTTATTAAATATGTATGTATGTGTGTGTAATATAATTATTTATAATGATATATTTTAATAAAAAATGTTTTTTCTTTGTTCCTCTCAAACAGAGCACCTGCCATCTAATCTCTTCACTACCCGTGGTTGACTGGTAGAGAATGCCTAAGGCATTAAGTCCGCCTTTGTACTTTTATAAGTGTGAAAAGTTTAAATAAATAAATGTCACCAGTTGGTCTGTGGTACGAACCAGTAGCAAAAAATGATAATGCCATTAAAACCTGAAATGAAGGGTATTGGTGGTCAAACTGCGCTTAATTGTTCTTATGATAATTAGTGCGATAAATAGATTTATTTATTTAGTACAAACCTTAACCTCTATCGATAAATCTGTTGATTTTGTGGGGCGTGGCATGAAAGGTCGTAGCTCGTTGCAAAGCACGTGTACGAGTTCTTTCGTAAGCCTATACCGCTTGACAAACATGCCGTCCTGCAAGTCGAAAGGTTTTATCGTGCTTCTCAAAACGTTTCTTTGGATTTTAGCGATTTGCTTCGCACTGTTTTTATCAATATCTTCCTCAAGGAACTCAAAAATTTCATCTTCGTCGCACATCTAAAATAAACGGTAAGAGATTGTTTTTTTTTTGTTGGCTATAATTTCAAATAACACCAAAATAGTATTATATTCACAAATTGACATGTACTTACGTTTTTTATTTTAAATTAATGAAAACAGGTCAATAAAAGTTAGTTTTACACGCCTGCTTAATATGACTGCAGGGCAGTTCAGTTTTCAAGTGTTTACATGTCAAAAAGGACTTCATGGTACAGCTTATCGCAGGTCAGACCACTGAAATGCTGTCACGTGGCCTCTGACCGGCTTTGGTCACGTGATCGCTGGCTCGCCTGTTATTTGACGTGTTCATGGTACAAAATAGCCCGGCAGTTCACTTTCCGTCGATAATTGACCTGCTATAAGAGTGCATGGTAGGCCCCCTGGTACTTAGAAACTGAAGATAGTTCTTGAAATATAATTGTTGTTTTAGAAAACTGTTGAGTCTTGTATGACAGTAATATAAATGTATGTTCCTATTTTGTTAATGATAACAGTGTAAACTACAAATAAAAACAACTTATTATGAAATATTAAAGAATTGAAGTTTTTTTTTCATTAACACAACAATTAATAAAATTATGTCTCGTTGGTCTAGGGGTCGCAAGAGCTACTGCTGAGTAAGAGGTCCTGGGTTCGATGCCTGGGTTGGGCATAGTGTTATTGGGTTTTTCCACCTGGAATTTCTTAGTAGTGCCCGGTTGATGGCAATAGGCTCGTCCCATATTACATGGGACTTAAACATAACTGGTGAAATGTGTGTGCACAGGCACACCTCTGCCCAACCCTTCGGAGAAACAGTGATATTATGTATGTATTTTCATTAAGTTCAGTAAATAGAGCGAAATAAATTATGGTAAACAAAGCAATAGCTAGTTAAGTTTCGGGAGCGTTGCCGGAGGTTATTTTAAAGCAAACGATGAGTCTTGCTTAGATGATGGTTTATTGAAGACTGAAGTTTAAAATACAATATTCTTAATCCTAACAGTGCACTTATCGCTATGGTGAAATTTGAGTTATAGTCTACACAATCTGTAGACTAAACAAACTTAATAATATAAATCAATGTCAAATCAAACTACTTTATCGCTGTGGCGGCGGTGACACTTGAGTATGGGAACAACCCTCCACAGCGCACCTGATATAAACAAAAATCTGAGTACCTAATACCTAAGAAATGTACTTTACATAACTCTTACCCCCCAAGTTCGAAATTATCGGAGGAATGATTACCACTGGAGTGCTTATCGTTACTTCGATTATTTCGATAGAGACCACAATTTTTTAAAAACACTTAAAATGCTTAACCTAAGTATGTACTTATGCCTACGGATACCATCACTATTACTACTAGGGTGTTAACGTTTAAACTTTTGACGTTATTAACTTTTTCACTTTGTTTTTCACTACACTTTCACTGAATTTTAGCAGGCTATTTACTTAGGTGACAGTCCAGGTCAATAGTAACTTTCGTTATTCTTCTTGGTAGCGCGGTGAGGTTTCAACGTTTCAGCAATCTTCACATCATGCATCGTAGCGTTCAAACATGTGCCTTTTATCTTGTCGTTAGTTAGTTCGCTATTGTAGATTTTGGTAAGCATGATATATTAATTTATACTTCATTGTAAAGTATATAATGTCCTCTTCTTTTAGGCTTTATATTGGCAGATTTAATGTTCACTGGTACAGGGTAGCAAGAGTTGGTGTCGGTGGAAAATCTCATCAATGTCTTATTGCGTGTATCTTCTATTGGTAGCTGGGGCTCGTCCCCGTAATACGAGTACAAGAATAACGCCTCGTAGAGCTCGTTGCAAGGCCGGGAGAGCAAAACCATTTGTAGAACCTTTTACTGAGAGGTAAGGATATTTAGGAATGATAGAGGATATTGTTGTTTGGTTAAAAGGATTAGTTAAGGTATGAGATTGTTCTGTAGTATGTATTAAATTCATAATTTCTAATAATGAGCACTTAAATTTAAAAAGAACGTTTTTCGACTTCTTGTAAAATGTTTTTATCTCTATTATTAGATTCTAAATTATGTTTAAATATAAATCCTTAATAATAATCGACCTATTATTATTAGCTGGATCTACTCTCAAGATCATACTTGTCAATCTTTTGAAGTTGAAGGATGTGGATCCTGATAACCAGGGCCAGGAATGTGACGAGAGGCCTTTGTAGGTCGTTTAATGTTTCTTATTGGTACTTTTGTTTCACGATTATTTATTTTTACGGGACAAATGTTCCTATTAATTTCGCTAGAAACTAGAGCTTTTTGGAAACGAGGCTTATCTTCGCCATTACTTATGTCAAAAGATGTTTCACCACTGCATTTTTCTTTTACTTTTTTCTTATGCTCTATTATTTTCGCATCCGTAATCCGCCGTTCATATTTAGCAATGCGATATATCTCTAATATAGTTGAGTGGAAGCACTCTATTAACCCCATAGAGTTAGGGTTATCTACAGGTAAGTGTATCTCTAATAACTTTTGTTTATCACGTGATGTATCTTTAACTGATATTTGATTTCTATTCCAGGTAAAGACAATTACTTGGTGCGGTTTGGTGTCTATAGCTTCTTCCAAAATAGGGATGCCATCAGTATCAATATCTTCCGCAGATTGTATTGTTTCAGGTAATGAATTGGCAGTGAAAGTACTAGAAGAAGCAGATCGAACTGGATAAGGTACGGTGATATCCGAAGGTGATGGAGCGGTCAATGTTTCTGAAGAGTCTGTGTTTAACACTGGGCTATCGACTCTTTCAGTATTATCTACATTACCCTGCATAGATGTATCGTTATCATCATTGGTAATTACGTTATTACCGAACTCTTTAAAGGCAATAATTGCATCGCCGTTATTAAAATCTGTTGGCACTTTTACTAGTGTTTCTGTGCGGGGGTCTAAAGTGATTTCACATGTGGGGCTGTATACTATAGGTATTTCTGTATCTCGAGTTTTTAAAATTGGCGCTTTCATGTCTATTGTTGCGTCCAACAATTTTAATAAATCTGAACCTATTATTCCATCGTATCGCTTATCGACATCGTATACGTAAAATTTATGTTTTAGGGAACTTTTAAAAGTTTGTAGTAAGGGTATATTTATAACTTGATCGTGTGAACTACGCGCGTGGGTACTAATTACTTCAAAAGGTTCACTATATTTATAAGCGGAAAAGAATCTGTCAGTTTTAGCTGGGCTAATGAAGCTCCGAGTACTTCCGGTGTCAATCATTAGCCGTGCGTTAATTTCAGGTATAAATATATGAGGTAATCGATTAATACTGTTACAATTTACATGTATTACCTCGGAATGTCGTTCATCCAGGCCATTGACTTTATCAGACTGGAAAGCTCGGCCTTTTAGGAATACTTCAGGATAATTATTATCATTTAAGTAAAATATATTATTATTTTCTGAATTAGGTGTCATGTTATGTCTAATGGGACGGACAGTACGCATAGAAACATCATTGTCTTGTGAGTGTGTTTGTGATTGGTGTTGCGGCGGTATACCGAACTTGAATTGCTGGTTTGGTGCGTTAAAATTGGGTCTATTTTGTGCATTATTAAATCGCGGCACAAATCCTTGTTGAGGAAGACCAAACTTAAAATTGTTCTGGTTCTGAGGAGAAGCCAAATTTGGTCTATAACCTTGCTGATTTACTATTCTTTGAGGCTGTTGTACACCAAATTTAAAGTGAGTTTGGTTTGGTACACTACCCCTATAATTATTGGTATTAAAACCCGACCTAAAATTATTTTGGAGCGATTGTGGCACTCCATATTTAAAGTTTTGGTTAGCAGGATACCCGAAATTATTAGGCAACACATTAGGTTTCGAAAGAGACTGAGATCTAAAACTTTGAGGGTTATTAGTAGAAAAGGAATTTTGCTGAGGTGGTTTTGTAATATTTTTATTTTTTGAATTGTATTGAAATTGGAAATTAACCTCTTCCATGACGAAACTAAGAGCGTTTTCTAAGCTCGTGCAATTCCTGAGCCTTACAATTCGAATTAAATCCTCTGGCAAATTATATAGAAACACGTTAAGCGCTAAATTATTATAAATTACCATTTTTGCTACTTTCATTTCCTCACTAGCAAGCAAGTTGACCTTGAAGAAGAGAGTGCTGCGAACTTGTTGAATTCTATTACAGAATTCCAAATATGTTTCATTAGTTTTAATTTTTAAATTTTCTAGCTCAATAGCTACGCAGTCCTCTGATCTAGGGTCGCCAAAATGTTGGATAAAAAGAGCTCTCAATTGATCCCAAGTTATTATATCCTCCCTTTCGCTAACCAAAGCTGCTGCTTTACCACACAACCTACTCGTAATAGCATGAAAATTATAAATTGACTGAGCAACGTTATTTGGTCCATTAAAATTACTTAAGACGTATTCACATTTTTTCAAAAACAAATTTAATATATTTTGATCTCCATCAAATCTAGGAATTAAGGCTAAGATTTCTTTAGGAATCATCTCAACCTGTCCAGCTTGTTCCATTTTTATAATAATTGATTTATCAAATTAAGCACAATAACTAATATATCTTAGTTGAATACTTATTAACACTTAATAAGTATTCATTTAATTAAATATAGGTTTACATATACAACAACTAATCTTATTCAATAAGACTGCCGATTTTAGTGCAGAAGTCGAATAACTTTCAGCGATTTTGTCTAAAAGTTATACGCAAATAAATGTATAATATTCTAAAGTAAAGTCCTACAGGAACAACCACAGGAAATAACAAGGACGAGACGGGAACAGTAAAAAGGTTTACTTACAGTCTGCTCGATCCAATGCCTACCCGTAGAGTTGCTCGTGTCGTGGACAGGAACCTCCAGCCAGCACGCGAAGTGTAACTAATTTATTTGGTTCGAGGATACCCGGTGCTGCGAGCAAGACTGATTTTTGTGTACTTGGATACAGCGTTATTTCGCGGATATCCTACCGGCTGCGCCAGTTAAGTTTCGGGAGCGTTGCCGGAGGTTATTTTAAAGCAAACGAGGAGTCTTGCTTAGATGATGGTTTATTGAAGACTGAAGTTTAAAATACAATATTCTTAAACCTAACAGTGCACTTATCGCTATGGTGAAATTTGAGTTATAGTCTACACAATCTGTAGACTAAACAAACTTAATAATATAAATCAATGTCAAATCAAACTTGTAGGTAACTTTTTTCATCTAAAACTAAATATTCAGTGTTTCGATATTAGTTGAACACTGAAAGAACAAGAACAAGAACACTGAACAGTTAATTTGTAGGACACCGAGAGAAATAAAATTCGTGGCGTTTGCGAGCGTGATGCGAGCCGGACTAACGGTCGCGGAGCGGGGCGCGGACGATCGCGCAATGCGGGGCGCGGGAGGCGCGCACGCGTGGATGCGCGTGTTCATACGACATGCCTACACTCTTCCTACATACTCCCCCTTTTGACCAACTGAGTGCCCCCACAGGTGGTCAAACGTCAACTATGACACGTTGCTTACGCGGCCTACCACGAGAACGTTTAGGAGCAACCGGCTTTGGAACCTCAGGGCATTCACCATCTCGAGAATGATAGGTATCATTCTCGAGATGGTGAATGTCCTGACTTAAGGAGGTCCTTAAGTCGCAAATGTGGTATTTACCGATGACTTCATCTGGAGAACCAGGGAACGTTAAGAGGTAAGTAGTTGGACTAACCTTCTTTTGCACCAGGTAAGGGCCATCCCTCTTAGGCATAAGCTTGGAGCTGACACCTTTAGCAGCATTACTGAGGACGTGTGACTTCATCAAGACAAGATCACCGATAGCCAGTTCGTCAGCCTGACGAGTCCTGTCCTTCGCAGCCTTACGAAGGTCCTGCTGATGTTCGATGCACTCCTTGCTGCTGCTGAGAGTCTCCGCAAGCTTCAGCAGATACGGCGTAATCTGTGGAACATAGTTTTCAGCCTCTATGACAGCACGAAGATCGCTCTGTACTGCAATAGGTGAGCGGAGTTCACGAGCAAATGTTAAATAAGCAGGTGTCTGTTGAGTTGCCTTAGTCAGTGATGTGTTCAACGCAAAGCGGATGAATGGCAGAACTTCTGGCCACTGCTGATGGTGTCCTTCTACTAAGATGGCCAACTGAGTCTTGAGGTCGCGATTTTTCCGCTCGACAGGGTTGGCCTCTGGATGGTAGAGAGGCACAAGGTTCTGCTTCACACCAAGCGTGAACATTGCATGTTGCATGACATCGGCAACAAACTGTACACCGTTATCGGAAATGAGACGTCGAGGAACGCCGAAGCGTAAGAAAACCTCCTCAATTAGTACCTTTGCGCATGCGTCAGCTGTGGCTTCGGAGAGGGCGAATAGCTCGACCCATTTACTGGCTGCGTCTTCAACAATCAACACCCATCTCTCTCCATTAGCTCCTTTGGGAAGCGGCCCAAAGAGATCGACCGCCAAGACTTCGAAACGCTGAGCGGGAACTGGAGTCTGTAACAGCCCCGCAGGTTTCTCGTTGGAAGCCTTGTAGCGCTGGCATTCGATGCAGGTCTTCAGGTACTCTGCTACGTAACGTCGCATACCGGGAAAATAAAATCTCTGACTTATACGGTGCAGGGTTCTGTCTAAACCGCCGTGACCTGAAGTAGCAGAGTCGTGACATTCAACCAGTACCTGTTTTCGTCGGTTTTCAGGGATGACGAGCTGCGGTTCTTCAGTCTCTGCCTCAGTATAACGGTATAGTACACCTCTGCATATATGATATCCTCTCTCCGTCCAACGGGTAAGTTCTAATTCGTCCTTGCTTTCCAGAGCCTTAATGATCTTCGCCACTTCGGGGTCTGCGAGCTGGTCTTCACGAAGAGTAGCAGCATCCAAGTGCGGCGGGTCGACAAGCACCGTGCTAACTCCACAGGAATCGCGAGCCTCCTCCTCACAGGGCGGACGACTGAGCGAATCAGCAACGACATTCGTTTTCCCAGGAGTGTAATCAACTTGCAGATCAAATGACTGGAGTTTCATAGCCCATCGTACGAGACGACCGGCAGGCGACTTCAAGGTGAGTAGCCACTTCAGGGGCTGATGGTCGCTGCCGACACGTACAGGATGGCCATCGATGTACCCACGATATTTCTCGACTGCCCAGACAACTGCCAACGCCTCGCGCTCGGTGGTCGAGTAGTTCCGCTCCGCCGAGGTAAGCAGGCGACTGGCGTACGCGATGGGTTTCTCTGCACGCGGCGACTCCCCCTGGAGTAGAGCCGCACCCAGTGCGTAGTTGCTGGCATCAGTCCTGAGAATGAATGGCACATTATAATCTGGCTGAATAAGAATCGGAGGTGAGGTAAGCAATCCTTTTAGTTCTTTAAATGCCTTAGCCTGTTCATAATCCCACAACCAGGACTGATCCTTGCGCGTTAACATAGTCAGTGGTTGCGCAACTTGGGAGAAGTTTGGCATGAATTTTCGGAACCATGAACAACTCTGCAGAAAGGATTTTAGATGCTTAACATTAGCTGGTTCCTTCATATCTAATATCGCAGCAACCTTATCTGGGTCTGGGGTCACTCCTTCAGAGGTGATGATATGCCCCAGGTATTTCACACTCTCTCGAGCAAATATGCACTTATCGCGATTTGCGTGGAGGTTAAAGACACGTAAGCGGTCGAATACCGCACGTAAGTCCTGAATATGCTGGTGAAATGATCCGGATATCAATATCAAGTCATCAATATACCCAAGGAGGGTCACCTCCTTAAGGGATGATGCAGATCGAAATCGGTCTATCAAACGTTGAAAGGTTGCGGGCGCATTCCGCAGACCAAACGGCTTGCGCGTAAATTTATGAAGTCCAAACGGAGAAACAAAGGCGGTCTTATCCTGGTCTTCAGGTCTTACTCTGACCTGCCAGTAACCAGATCGAAGGTCAATAGTGCTCATAAAACAGCTCTTACCAGTGTACTGAAGGAGGTCATCGATCACCGGAAGCGGGTACGAGTCACTCTTAGTGACCGCGTTCAACCTGCGATAGTCCACGCAGAACCGGTAAGTACCGTCCTTTTTCGGTACCAGAAGAGCTGGTGCTGCCCACGGAGATTCACACTCCGTGATGATACCTTCGCGCAGCATCTTCTCCAACTCCGCCTCCATGATGGCTTTCTTAGCGGGCGTGAGTCGATACGGCGGCACTGCAATCGGCGAGTGATCACCGCAATCAATGCGATGCTCAGCGAACGACGTTGGTTCTCCCCCTTCTGTGAAGATATCTCCATACTCCTGGAGCAGCTGAGCGAGACAATCCTTCTCTGAAAATGACAGCATCGAACCCTCGTTATTACGTAAGACATCCGCAGAAGCGCATCCTACGACGTCACGTGAGGTCTCACACCGCAAGGGGTGAATGACCTGAGGCCGATCAGCTGTGAACCAAGTATTGTTCGACATATTGATAACAATACCGACTTTACGCAAGAAATCAATACCGAGCAACGTGTCATTATTTACTGAATCCGGAAAAATAACAAAAGTGATGGGTACTGCCGACCCCCTAAATAACACGTCAACATCCACGAGTAAAACTTTAAGGTCCCGCACTATACCGTCGGCTAATTTTACCGACATAAAACAACTACGAAAGGAATAGTTCTGTTTACGAAGCAGTGCATAAAGTCTCGAACCGGCTACACTACGCTTGGCAGCCGTATCAACTAACCCCGTACCACGATAACCACCTATCTCAATATCGAGTATCGGACGACCGTCGGTACATAAGTTCGACGCGGATAAGTTAACTCGACTCGGCAATGCATCACATTCGCTATCGCTAACACACTTACAATTACATAAATAAGCAGGTTGAACTTGAGACACGTTACACAAATTATTTTTTTTATAAAATTCGTTACTGACATTTATGTTACACTTAGAACAGTTGTGTGAAACAATATTACGGCTATCAGAGTCGAACATGTTAATATCCAGGACAGAAAATGATTCCTTAGTACTATTTACAGAACATCTAGGGCAATTAGATCGTATCACACCGTTAGCTCCACAACCATAACACTTCACTGCCACTGAACCTTTATCGGTTTTTTCTTTAATGTTTTTGCAAGTGTCGCGAGTGTGTCCGACTTTACGGCAATAAACACAAAATAGTCGTTTACCTTTTTCAGACGAATTGTTATTGTTTACCATAGTCGGCGGGGGCGGAGCACTACTCGTAGCGCTCGACGACCCAGTAGGTATGTCCACCGGCGCGCCCGGCTACACGTCACGGAGGCCGCAGGGGCGCGCGCGGGCGGCGCGGGTGGCGCGGACGGCGGCGCAGGCCGGGGCTGCGGTGGCAGCGCGTGTGGCGCATGCGCGCTAGCGGCACGGCCACGCGCGTCGTTCGACACTTCGGACAGCGACTCCTCTATGTTTCGCGCCTTCTCAACCAACATATCTAGATTGTAAACGGATTCACGGGTTAAACGTTTCCTTATGCGTCTATGTAGTAACCCGTAAATCATGTCGACTTCCATATCATTTCCCACGACGTATGGAAGTTTGGCGATAAGCGCGCGGAGGCGAGCAACAAAGACCTCCGTGCGTTCTTCTGTTTGTTCCGCGGCAAATATATCGCGGAATAGCTTGTGCGGTGGTCGGGATACACCGTACATGGCGCGTAACCTTTGTAGCGCGTCTTCCCATGACGTCACTAATGGCTTAACGCCCCGGAACCACACAGCTGCCTCCCCTTCTAGGAGCATGGGTAGACCGCGAAGTGCATGTTCGTCGCTGATCGATGTACACTCCTTGTATATCACGATAGAGTCGACGAATGCTTCGAAGGCCTCTGAGTCGTGGCTTGATCCACTAAATCTCGCTGTACAGCGCGCGAAGTTTCCGTGTTTCGTTGGTGCAGGCGATGGAGACGGTGAAGCTGCGACGTTGTCGGCCGACGTCGCCAGCAGGCTCTGAACCAGTTGGCGGTTTGATTCGGCTTGAGCCTTGGCGAACGCCTCGAGAAACGCCGTAAGCGTCCCCTCCAAAAGCGGCGCGGGCGTCGGGGACGCCGGAGCGCCACTCATGGTGTCGTCATCGTTTTTGCGGCGAGGCATTATTGTTTGTTAAGTACACAATAATCACCTAAACACGATAACACGAGAAAACACTATTTATTAACGTAGCGTCCACTGAGAAAAACCGTTACTTCGTAAGTAGGTACTTGAGTTCGCGTCGCGTCGGTTACGCGTGCCGCGTTGGAGCGCCAGTTTGTAGGTAACTTTTTTCATCTAAAACTAAATATTCAGTGTTTCGATATTAGTTGAACACTGAAAGAACAAGAACAAGAACACTGAACAGTTAATTTGTAGGACACCGAGAGAAATAAAATTCGTGGCGTTTGCGAGCGTGATGCGAGCCGGACTATAGATGCTGGCGGGAAAAATTCCGAATCATTCCCGTTGAATACTTCGGAAGTATTCGGAAATATTCCGAAGCTTTGGGAATATTTCAACTGTCAAAAAAAAACCAGGAAAATCGACCTTACTACCTATTTCGCGCTTGGAAGTTGTAAAATAGATTATTTTAGTTATGTTGTGAGCGGTAGGTATATTAAGTTTATGGTTGTGAGTGCACGTCGCATCAATTCAAGCACACACAACGTCGCGTCATGGGCAGCGCGAGCGCGACTGGGAGCGGGGCGCGGGGGGCCGGGCGCCGTGCCGTTTGCGCATGCGTGTCCCTGCCGCCCGCGAAACTTGCGTTGCGTGCGAGCCGAGCGAGTGACCACTGGCAGTCATTGGGCAGGCAGGGCATTGGAAAGATGAACGTGTGCGCAATTCGTCGTATTCCCTTAAAAATGGATAAAAGTAAGTACTTACCTACGTATTTATTTGTATTGGTGTAGGTAGGTATGTTTATATTGCTAATGTAGTGTAGATGAAGATAATCCTACTGATTTAGTAATGTAATATTTACCTACATGTATTGGGCTGATGAAATAACAATTAAGTAGGTAATTATTTCTGCAAAATTCAAAATTCTTAGTGAAGTATGTGTAAAATTTCAAGTCTAGGTCCAGCAATTTAGGCTGAGCGTTAATAATATATCACCCAGTCATTCAATTTACCTATATTTAAAAAAAAAATACTAGGAAACTCAATCCGAGTTTGTTGAGGAAACTAGACTGAAATTCGTACGCTAAGGATACAATTTCATAATTTTGAGATTAGAAAGTTTTATGTAGGTATGTTTTGTGAACTTTACTTACCGCATAAATAAGCTACTCATAATCGACTGATTCCAGTATGTATGTGTGTTTGTATGTGCCCAGTTTAGTATGATATAGTCCAGTCAATGAAGAAGCGAAGTTGGTTAATAGGTACTCAATAAATTTCTTAGCTAATTCCCGCCATCAGATCGTCGAAAACAAATCAAAACTCGAGACGGTGTTTCGTTCTACCACAGAGCATCGGTGTTTGGTCGCCGCGCGGTCAACATTCTCTGAGGATACTCTGTGGAAGAGCGAAACACATCTCGAGTTTTGTTTGACTTGTTTTCTACGATCTATTGGCGGTAATTAGCTAAGAAATTATATGATAAAATTATAATTGCTGTAAATAATTGTATTACAATTGTATTAAGTTAAAATTAAAAATGGTTTATTCCCGTTGTCCCCGTATGCCATATCCCCGTCACGGGGACAGCGGGACGTGATTAAATTTACTTCCCGTTGTCCCCATAGTGTGTATTCTGCTAACGGGGACAACGGGAAGTAAACTTTTCACGTGTCGTTGTCCTCTTAAATCTGCATTCTGTTGTAAGCTTAGTTTTTACCATGGCGAAAAGAAAAGGGAAATAAAACAAAATTTATTTATATGTATTCGAATTATAATTTAAGGTAAAAAAACAAATAATAATTAAATTTGCACAAATAACACAACTTGAGAATTATAAATATAGTAGTAGAAGTATAAAATCAACAAAAATATCACAATCACTTGCTTAAAAATAATAATCATAGTACACACATAATACTCATCACATAATAATCATAGTACACACGTAATACTTCTACTACTATATTTATAATTCTCAAGTTGTGTTATTTGTGCAAATTTAATTATTATTTGTTTTTATTTTACTTCAAATTATAATTCGAATACATATAAATAAATTTTGTTTTATTTCCCTTTTCTTTTTCCCATGGTAAAAACTAAGCTTACAACAGAATGCAGATTTAAGAGGACAACGACACGTGAAAAGTTTACTTCCCGTTGTCCCCGTTAGCAGAATACACACTATGGGGACAACGGGAAGTAAATTTAATCACGTCCCGCTGTCCCCGTGACGGGGATATGGCATACGGGGACAACGGGAATAAACCATCGATAGAATGATGCCAAAATCGCTTAACAACGAACATCATTTTATTTATGTAATGCTGTATAAAAATATTTTTTTAATAAGTATCTAAGTAGTTAGATAAAATTAACTACTTAGATACTTATACTTATTAGAAAATTGATTTGTATAGAGCGTTAAATAAATTTACTTTATCTCCCATACTTTTATTTGCAGAGAAAAGAGAACTATCACCCGTCGTTTTTGACTCAGAAGACATTGAAATGTCTCAGAGTATTTTGCCGTCAAAGATAATAAGGACGAATAGAGCCCCTTCTCCTGTATACGATCCAGAAGACACACCGTCATCGCAAGACATAAAGGAGGCCTCAATAAAGGGATCTAGGTCTTCTGCACCTCCGAGTCCTACGGCGACGCATAATTCTGAAGACTCAGTAACTGGTTCACCTACGAAACAGGACAGTGAAAATAATTTGTCAACAACCCAGCTGAAGGAACAGGTTCCAGAGTCTGCTTGCCAAGACTGTGTGCAATGTGGAATAATTGACAATCGAAATTATCATTTTTGTAAATTACTAAATACAGAGTTGCAATTTTTACATCCTTGCATGAGAACAGTTGCTTATCGCCATATTTTAAAAATTGTAGATGGACTAAAGGGTAGTCACAGTAAAGAAGATATACAGGTGGTCCACGTTAAACCTATAAAAAAGTGATTGCAATTTTGAATAATTTTGTTGATTTTGAGAGCTATTTTCTTGTTACGTTTTGAATTTTTTTTTTTTTTTTTTTAAGATTTAGTTGTAAGATTCTGCCTTAAATTGAACTGATTAATGAAAACAAATTAATGATTGTACTTAACTTTAATAACGAAACTAAAAGTGATTACAAAATTATTTGTTTTTACGAATAAACACTGATCTGCTATAAACAGAGTTCGTTTTATTAAACAACAGATAAAAATAGATAACAATAGATCGTTTTAGTAATTTATATTTTTTTTAAACAATACCTTCCATTATGTCTACACACTCATAATTTCCTAATGGATCATAGAGTTCCTCATTTTGTACGGAGTCATCATCACTATCAGTTGCCGGTTCAATAATATCAAAGACTGTGTCTACATATTGCAAATTAGCACTTATAGTTATGAGTTTATTGATGCGATCATCAGTTAATCGGTTTCGCGATTTTGTGTGTGTTCGAGCAAAAAGTGACCAATTGCGCTCTGCCGATGCAGATGAAGGTGGTACGCTTAATATCTTTATAGCAATAGATGCAATTGGTTGGTTGTCACACAATCCTTGCCACCACAACCTGGGTTCTAAATTTTGGACCGGTAACCAAATTTGACGTTTATTCCAAAAACCAGATTTAGTTCGGAACTCAGCAAGATTAGTCATAACTTGAATTAAATCTTGGTTTAAGAATGAAGCAAATTTTGTAAGGTAGTCTGTTGCAGTTCCGAATTCTGTGGTCTGGAGATTCATTCCAATATACCGGGGGTCTAACAAGTTCGCAGCTAAATGAATAGGTCGCTGAATATATTCCCGCCTTTTATTAATATCATTTACGATATCTATTTCTTCTTCATAAGTTACTAAACTTCTGGTTGTATCGGACCGTAACTGAGTTTCGATTGTTTGTTTGATTCCATCGAAAAGGTGAGGTACATCTGATAGTAAAGCATGATTAGACTCTGCAACTGAGATAGCTTTCTCAATCGGTGACAGTATGTCTAGACAACAATCGACTTTTGTCCAGGTTGCAGCTGAAAGAATTATGTTTTTTAAGTTTCTTTCAATTGGTACATCTTCTGAAATAGCTAAAAGTTCAAGAGCTTGTCGATTTTCTTTAAAGCTTTTCAAGCAATAGACAGCTCCAGCCCACCTCGTTTTAGAATAAAGTTTCAATGATGTTACATTGTTGTCGTATAACATTTTTTGCTTCTCTGTGAAGAAAGCTAAGACGCGGCTCCTTTTCTTTATGTATTTAATCACCTTTTTACAATCTCTTATTATTCTTATGCATGAATCCTTTTTGGCGATGTCTTGAAAAAGGAGATTGAATGTATGGGCAGCGCATCCAACGCAAGATATATTATCAAATGTTTCCTCTATTATCCGCCAGGCAGCTCGCATGTTGGAAGCATTATCGGTAATAACACACATAAAGCGCCTGCTCCCAAATTCCTCAATAACCGATTTGATTTCTTCAGCTAAGAATTGTGCCGTTTCCATTCGAGTCCCAGGGGTTATACTTTTAATAAAAACTGGATCTGGTGTAGTCAGCACCACACACTCTGGTGTAGTGTTCACAACAGACTTACCTTTGATATTGGTCCAGCCATCAAGTACTAAGCCCAAGGCTTTCGCACCGGCAACTTTTTTGCTCATAGTCTCTTTAACCCGGATATACTCAGCTTCAAGTAAGTTTCCTGATATAGAAGCTCGGGAAGGCAATCTGTAATCTGGGCAAGCAATCCTAAAAGCCTCCTGCCAATACTTTGACTCAAATATGGACAAAGGCATTCCGGATGCATAAATCGCACGTGCAAAAACAGCATCTAAGTTTCCATCAGATCTCTGAGAGAGCGCACGTATCTCGGATGATGTAGGGTTTGAATTGGAAGGATTAGCATAAGAAGAGGATAAGGTGTCAAGTGATGATATTGCCGCGCTTGAGTTTGTAGTGTGTAATTCTACCGGAGTTATACTAGATATTTGTGTTGAAGGAGTTGCGACAGATCGTGCATTCAATGAGGAATGAGTACTGCCACTGGTAGAAAATAAAGTTCTGATATCTGATGGTACCCTAGTGCATTTCAGCAAGTGCTCTTTCATTTTGGTAGCGTTTGGTCTTTTAAATTTGTGGCGGCAATAATTGCACAAGACATTTTGTGTTCCTTCGACCTCACCGCTCCTTTCGAAATATTCCCATACATTCGATTTTTGTCGAGGCATTTTTCTTTGTTATCTACCTTCACATCAAATTATATCTGAAAAAATTAAATTAAAGAAAAGTTAAAATTTTAATAGATTTTAAAATACAGATTTACTTAACAGTAATAAAAAATTGAATCGACTTCAATAAAGTTCCGACTTTACTGAATGAAGTCGGTTCTATGTTTTAAGACCTTATTGAAGAGGTGCTGAGAGGGTGAGGTTTGCCTTTATTTGTTTTTATTGACTAGGCTATTATACGCGTTAAGTAGGTATAATGCGTTGCAACTAAGAATGTGCACGTCAATGACCTCTAATTGTCAAATGGTACTTGAAAATATTTATTCCCGTTGTCCCCGTATGCCATATCCCCGTCACGGGGACAGCGGGACGTGATTAAATTTACTTCCCGTTGTCCCCGTAGTGTATATTCTGCTAACGGGGACAACGGGAAGTAAACTTTTCACGTGTCGTTGTCCTCTTAAATCTGCATCCTGTTGTAAGCTTAGTTTTTACCATGGGGAAAAGAAAAGGGAAATAAAACAAAATTTATTTATATGTATTCGAATTATAATTTGAGGTAAAAAAAAAACAAATAATAATTAAATTTGCACAAATAACACAACTTGAGAATTATAAATATAGTAGTAGAAGTATAAAATCAACAAAAATATCACAATCACTTGCTTAAAAATAATAATCATAGTACACACATAATACTCATCACATAATAATCATAGTACACACGTAATACTTGCTTGCGTGTTTTACTTGCTTGCTTTGCGGGGTACGAATCTTTCTCGCGGGGCGAGGGAAAACTTCTCCGGGGAGCATCTCCCGTCTTACCGCACCCCGCACCGCCATTGCCTGCACGCACGACTCGAGGAGCGCAGTGGCTGGCGCCGGCGCATAGAGGGGCAGCGGCGGCGACGAACGACGATCGATGCAAAATACGATTTTTCAGCAAAAAAAAAAAACTTAATTATATTCATTTTGAATAATTCTGATTTAAAGAAACTTTCCCAGAAGTATTCCGGAATTATTCAGAATTTTTCAGAAGTTTTGCAACTATAAGCCGGACTAACGGTCGCGGAGCGGGGTGCGGACGATCGCGCAATGCGGGGCGCGGGAGGCGCGCACGCGTGGATGCGCGTGTTCATACGACATGCCTACACTCTTCCTACAAACTACTTTATCGCTGTGGCGGCGGTGACACTTGAGTATGGGAACGACCCTCCACAGCGCACCTGATATAAACAAAAATCTGAGTACCTAATACCTAAGAAATGTACTTTACATAACTAGCTACAACAATAACTGACAATAGCCTTTATTCACATTTATGAAATATTTACACATGGGGCAAAAAGAAATTGGAAAATATATTGTAAGGATTAGTGAAATTTAATGTATTCCTGTGGAATTCATCATGGATTATGTATGTACTGCTTGCTAATTCTTGCTGTAAGCGCATGAGAGTTTATACTTTTCCTCAATAATGAAGTTGAGCCTGACACCTGAAAAAAAAAAAGAATTTAAGTAAATCTTCTATATTATGTAAATTCCATGATCCATTACATCCATCCACAAAATAAATTCCAATTGGCCTCTCCCTTAAACACTTCAATGAATACAACAATTAGGTTCAATGACTTTATTAAATATATGAAAGTTTATGTTTGATGGTGCATTTCGTAGTCACCGACAAAACACGTATGTATGTTTAAATAAATAAAACATTGTGCTGAACACATTCAATGTTCAACACTTAGAAATAAAATAATATTTTTATTACTTATGTACCTTAGATGGTGGTGTGGTATGTTCATTGATGTCCTTACATAATGCACTGTCTTCTATGCTCAGTACAATGGATACAGTACGAGGTACGAATTTGTCTTTCAATAAAATACCTCGTTTCTGAAATATCATAATATATATCTTTAGTAGGTTGTAACAGAAGAGAACTTGGTCAGTGGGTCGTCTTAAGGGCGGATAACTTTCACAATATTATTAATTTATCGACCGCTTCAATATTATTTTATTATATCACTATTATTGATTTATCATTGAGGTTTTACACAAAAACACATTCACAATTTATTAAAACGATGTTCACTTACATAATTTCGTAATAATTAAGGAGATTATACGAGTAAATCCCAAAAATATTACAAAGAAAATCAAATGCGAGGAGTACATTGCCTTCTATTATAACTGACAGAAGAAACAAATTACTCGTTGATTTTAAACCAACTCAGCGCTGTCAAAATGGTTACGTAATTCGAGTTATAGCCTTTTTAGACGCGTATCGTTCACTCTTTAGCGTCTCATTCAGACTGCAGTTGCTATCAAAAAATTAAGAGTTACGTAATACGAAAGTCATAAACATTTTCAATTTCCAGTTGAATGGATATCAATTCCACTCAAATTTTATTGAAAATGTGTTGCGTAATTAGATAGCTGGGCAGTGCTACAGTCTCTCCAGCGGTGCCATATTGACAATCGGTACATCGAGGTGCTGAAGGGTTTGTACAAAAACGCCACTATGTCGGTCCGAGTACAGGAGCAGAGCACGCGAGCGATTCCTCTGCAGCGAGGCGTAAGACAGGGAGATGTTATCTCTCCGAAACTGTTCACCGCTGCATTGGAAGACGCTTTGAAGCTCCTGGAATGGGAAGGATTTGGCATCAACATTAACGGCGAGTACATCACTCACCTACGATTTGCCGACGATATTGTGGCCATGGCAGAATCGCTGGAACACCTTGGCACAATACTCAAAGGCCTCAATAGAGTCTCCCAACAAGTAGGGCTCCGGATGAACATGGACAAAACGAAAGTCATGTCGAACGTCCATGTTGCGCCCTACCCAATATCGGTTGGGTGCTCTAATCTCGAAACTGTTGACAAATATGTCTACCTGGGACAAGTGACCCAGTTGGGTAGGTCCAGTTTCGAGATGGAGGTCAATCATCGAATCCGACTCGGCTGGGCAGCGTTCGGGAAACTACACAATATCTTCTCGTCCAACATACCTCAGTGTCTAAAGACGAAAGTCTACAACCAGTGTGTGTTACCAGTGATAACATACGGAACTGAAACGTGGCCTCTCACCATGGGCCTCATAAGAAAGCTCAACGTCACTCTTTAAGTTATGTTTTTAGAATTGTTAATAAATTAGCTAACATATTATGTATGGATTAGTCCAGTTTTGCTTTGCAATGTATTAGTAATTCTAATGTGTAATCATCGTAAGGGAATATTTCCCAGTTTTTCGTGTTAGGGTTATTATAATTAAAAGAATAAACTATTATTTCAAAAAGTGTTTGTTTAATTTCGATAAATACATGAAGGCACAGGATCAGACATATTGTAAAATAAAAGAGGTTCTTTAAATATTAAGAAATTAGAATTTCTTATAAATTATTTAATCAATTAATTTTACACAAAACTACACTTAATCAGTTTCAAGACACAAATAGCCATGACACCCAGTAATTTTTCTCTCAGCCCACGAAATCGTGGGCCCGTCGTTGGGTTTCCCCACCTGTTCGCCGAGAGGTTTACCTCCTCTCAGCGCGTTGGGGTGTGTATCTGGGGTGTATTTGTGGGAGCGCCCGAAGTGCTTCTCGGCGCCTGTGTGACCTGGCCCCTGCCGGGTGAGATCCCTAGTTCCCTAGGGAAGGCCCAGCAAAGCCCAGTCTAGCAACGAGGGCGTCGGTTTTGTTTGGCGCTCCCCACAGTGGGAGTCTTCCCCGCCCTCCACAGCGTGAACCTTCCCCGCCCTCCACAGGGTGAACCAGGTCTAGCCAGTGGCGCTGCGGGGTGCGGATCGTTGTAGTGTGTGTCGGGCGACTTGAGTTGTATGTGCGTCGCTCGTGTGGTACCTATTGGGTTTTTCTGCGAATGTAGAGTCATGTATGTATAGGCCGCGCGCGTGGCGCCTATATTAACCTAGGTCACTTTGCGCGTGGCTGGCGTCGTGTAGCGAGTGTGGAGTTCTATTTGTCATGGGTAAGCCGCGTGTAAACTGAGAGCGACTTACTCAGAAGGGTAAATCCGGTTGTCTGCGATGGTGTCGTGCGGGAAGGGTTTGTAGTCAGTAGGGCGCGCGTGCCATGGTGCTATTTTTCTGATGTGGTGCAGTTCAGAGACGTCGACGCGGAGGATGTTTGCACGCGCAAACATCCTCCGCGTCAGGTTGGAGCAGAAGTCTTCGATGCTCTCGACACGCAGGTCCCTGTGGATTACAGAGTTCCTCACGTACCGAAGAGCTTTAGTTATTTGACACAGCACGGTGTTTTGCTGCGTCTGGAGCTTCTTTTTGTGCGTCTCGGCCGTGAGAGCGAGCCAAGCTGGGGCAGCGTAGGTGAGTTGCGGTCGCACGTAGGTCTTGTAGATCCCCAGCTTGACTCGCAATGGAAGGCGTGACGAGAGCACCGGGCGGAGGAGGTGTTGTGTTACCTTTACCCGCGCGACGGTGTTGCAGACGTGTGGGCCCATGGAGAGCCGGCTGTCGAGTGTGACCCCCAGGTACTTGGCGGTCTTGGTCCACTTGACCTCGGTCCCCATGAGCTTAAGGCTCGGTGGGTGCATACGGCCGCGTGCCGTTACTATGATTGCCTGCATCTTACCTGCGCTCACCGATTTTGCTGAGCCAGTCGGCTAGGTCGTCCAGGGCGCGCTGAATGCCATTTCGCCGCCGTGCGGACTCTTTTATACGGTAGTATTGTAGGTGGGGCAACGACGTAGCGATCACTAACTCCGCCGAGCAGCGAGGAGATCGGAGAATGTCGTAGCGCGCTACGGCGCCATAGCGCTACCGCGTAGCCCGATGCACGTGTTGTTTAAAATGTGACGCCGACATACACATTATCTCACATAAATAAAACAAAAAAACACACCATTCCCAAACATTTTTCATGCCACAAGCAACACAAAAGAATGACGTAATTTGCACGTGCGGCGTTCCGAACCCAGCAATAGGTATGTTTACGCATCTATTCTGAGAACCCGATAAGCCTAGTGGCTTGGGTTTGTTATTTATAATAATGTTTGGTCCTTAAACTTATTATATTCAAAGTCTCAGCTGTTAGAAGTGTTTAGTTTAACTGTATCGGCTAACCTACACAAACACTTGGAAACAAGCGCAAAAAACACCCTCTCAAACATTGGGTCACAGTTTAAATGCTGTTGCATAAAGAACCATGGTCACTTTTGTAAGAACACTGGGTCAACTTTTCAAAGTTGTGCAACAGTGATGAAAACCTAAGTATGACATAGGTTTCATCACTGTTGAACAACTTTGAAAGCTCTTGGCGTGTACTTTATTGCATTCTATGGCAGCTAAGTTCAAATCCAGCGCGAAATTGGCGTTTTAGTACGTTTTGTAAATTAAAAATAATAGGTAGCTCATTAATTAAAGAATGATAAATATCGACTTGGTCTTGTGCAATCTTTTAAGGTGTGATTGTGAAGTAGGTGTTCTTTTCTTGTCTACCCGAGAGACATGTACAATAGTATTGTATAATGGCGTTTTTGCCTACTTGATCACGGTCAATTAAGACGTAGGTATAATATATCCTCGATCTAACGTGTCGTGACTGCACTCGTCCCCTAAGAAGTCATACATTATTTTGCTGAATATTGCATTGCTGTAAGTCATTTAAATCGTTTTCACGATATATTTCTATCGTGTACACACCACCATCCCGTAAGTTTTCACTAGCGTATGACCGGGCAAGTTTCATTTGATAAGAGCCCAAGGAAATCATGAATATATCATCTTCCGTTAGCTGGGGAAAATCTTCTAAATGAGGCAGATTAGCTTCCATCCTTATGAAAGCTACCCTTCGTCTGTTTAGGTTTTTCAGTGTAACATAGTTAAACAAAAGATTTGGCGAGTTGATTTTCTCATTTATAATATTCGGAATATCATGACTAACTTCCTTACTAATAAACGTATTATATCAGGTGAATAGTTACACACAGTTTTCTCTCTTTCAGTCGTCAGTAATTTGACTTTCGAAAGAAGAAGACAAAACGTTGTGTAACTACACAGACGCTACACAACGTTTATTAGTAAGAAGGTAAGCGTGGTCTGTGGCTACTTTATAAAAAACATTTATAAGAGAAACCGCAATTTTAAAATCAACGAACATATGTGGCAATGATCTGTTAAAATAATCTTGGCGTAATAGTTTAAACCTATTTTTAAACTGGCCATTCACCGCTTCCACCACCCAACGACATATTGTTACTGCTTTGTTAGCTTGTTCGGTCGTCAGTTAACTTTTGTTTCTATCTTTTGTTGGAGGAATATGTAGTTCATATCCTTATGATTGCAGATCTACTACACTATCTCTGAAACCCCTATCTAAAATGAATACATCGTTGTAATGAAACATCTAATGAAAAGAATTATCTTCATTAGCACATAAGCTTCTCATAATCGACGCATCACTTGTTGTTGCAGCATATGGACCAAGAACATCTATTATGTAACCGTCACTGCATACCATTAAGAATGGTTTCAATAGATTTTGAAACTTGTGATGGCTATAGGTCAAACGCTGAAAGAGAAAGTTACTACTTTTCTCAATATAAACATATATGTTCCATCACATATTACTATAGCTTTTGTGTTTTCTTCGTTACCATATATATTTTTTGGTATAAACAAGTTCTTTTTGTAAGAATCGATATAATGTACCATGTTAATTTATTTATATTCAAGTTATACACAGTAATATAATCGACTATTTAATAATCGATTGTAATGTGTCAACGTCGGTGCGACATTGACACTTGGCGTTACTTGTCTGTGGTCATCTCAAGTCGGCCATATTATTTTTGTTACTTACTTGCCAACCACACGTTGAACTGTACAGTTGACTTGTATTAATAAATCTGCTTATATTCGAATAATCCTGCATATTTTATTGGGAAAATGAGTTGACCCTTCAGCTCAGAAGTGGGATTAACAAAACCCACGAGTTATTTCCACGCCAAGTGCATCATATGAAAAAATTCGTGAACTTACACAATGGACAAAAATATTGAAAATACACATCGTGAAGGCGAAAAATCAACGCGTAAACGAAGCCATCCTCGAAAATCTCATAAGAAATCGCACATTCGAAGCTCAAAGACGGAATATCGCAAAAAAGGTACAGGAAAGAAACGTCATAGAAGATCATCAGAAAATCATGAAGATTCCAATGAAGACAGCGTTGGTGAACTGAACAAAGAAGGCACGAGACGATCTACAACAAGAACAACCACGTCGTTCGGGTTCGAGGCGCCGACGTACGAGCTCAAGAGATAGTTCAAGATCAAGAAGCCGTTCGAGATCAAGACGCCGTTCGAGATCAAGACGCCGTTCGAGATCCAGACGCCGTAACCGTAAACATCACGGCTCGAGTACATCGCCTGAAGATAACCATGTGAGTCGTTCTAATGCTAAAGATAATACTCAATTATTGTTGACTGAGTTAATTAAATCCATTACTAATAATCGGCCAGAAGGCAACCACCAGAGTTTGATCCCATGGTTAAAGGTCAGACTATTGACATATGGCTTAGCAAAGTGGAAGATTGTGCTCGATTATATAAATGGGCTGATGACCAAACGATTCATTACGCGTTACCTAAGCTAAGCGGTGTGGCCAAAACGTGGTATCAAACTCTGCCATCGATGTCGTTTTCGTGGCCCGAATGGAAAACTAAGCTTATTGAGTCATTTCCATCAAGTGACGATTACGCAGAACTTTTGACCGAGATGTTGTCTAAGAGGGCTAAATATAGCGATTCCTTGGAACTATATTTCTATGAAAAAATTAATCTCTTACAAAGATGTGAAATTAAAGGTAAACGGGCAGTAGATTGTTTACTATATGGGATAGAGGATCGTAGCTTAAGATTGGGTGCAAAAGCGTTAAAATGTGAGGAACCGGAACAGGTATTAAAATACTTTCAATCCATTAAACAACAACCACGAGAATCAGATAATAGGATTAAAGCAAATTATGATAAAAGGACAAACACTTATGTTGGTAACTCTTCTAAGCAAACGTCGAATTCCAAAGCAATAAGATCAAATGACAACAATAAGAATATTACTTGTTACAATTGTAAGGAATCCGGTCATTACAGTTTCAATTGCACAAAGAAAATATTAAAATGTAATATTTGCAATAAAATAAGGCACTTATCTACTAACTGTTCAAAATTACCAAGTGACGATACGTCTAAACCGCAAATAAATCAAGAAAAGACAATTTTGGCATTAAATACAATGACTAATGTAAGTAATGATAAATATTTAATTGATTTGAAAATTAACGACCAACCTATGCGAGGGTATGTTGATTTAGGTAGCCAATGTACGTTATTACGTCATAGTGTCGCAAATAGGCTAGGCATTCAATGGTCATCGGAACAACTACCTACAATGCGTGGTATTGGGAACAATGTAGTTCTGCCAATAGGCAGGGCGGTAATCAAGATAGAAATTCAAGGTATAGCGGAGACAATCGATAGCTATATTGTTGAAGACAGTGTAATTAAATATGATGTTCTGATTGGTCATAGCTTTACTGAGATACCGAGTATAACTATAACTAAAACTAGCGATGCTCTTATATTTGGACAAACCATATCAACGAAACTTAGACTTTTACTTCTCAATGATGTCTCAATTTCACCACGTGACACATGCGTAATAAAAATAAACACTGAGAAGGATTTTTCTGGTGTCGTATACGTAAACGGTTCCTTGCGGGGTTGTACTGGAATGGAATATTATTTAATGCCAGGTGAATACAACATATTAAACGGTACTGGCGGACTATTAATACAAAACATATCAAATAATATATTAAAACTTAAACAAGGAACATTGATGACACGTGCTTCTTTTACTGATACATTTTTGAATATTAATATATTGGACTTTAACGATTCAAATGCACATTTATCATTGAATTGCGGTAAACATTTGTCTAGTAGTGAAATTCAACAATTGAAAAACACCCTGCAGAAGTATAATGAATGTTTCTCACGTAATATGATGGATTTAGGTTACTCTAATGTAGAAAAGATGGAAATAGATTTGATTGATACGAAACCGGTAGTTTATAGACCCTATAGACTGTCTTACCCGGAGAGAGAACTCGTTAAATCAATGGTACGAGAAATGCTCGACGCAGATATCATATGTGAATCTAATTCATCGTATGCTAGCCCCGTTCTTCTTGTTAAAAAGAAAACGGGGGATAAACGTCTTTGTCTTGATTACCGTGCATTAAATAGAAAAACCAAAAAGGAGCATTTCCCCCTACCATTGATCGATGATCAATTGGATCGATTATCTGGTAACTCAGTATTAATAAGTTTAGATTTAGCGTCAGGATACTACCAGCTACCAGTAGGGGAAAACTCCCAAGACAAAACTGCTTTCGTGACCCCTGACGGTCAATACCAATTTAAAAGAATCATCATCATCATCATCATTTCAGCCATGGGACGTCCACTGCTGAACATAGGCCTCCCCCAATGATTTCCAATTTGGCCGATTGGAAGCGACCTGCATCCAGCAGCTTCCTGGTTTCTTTTTTAAATTCATTTCATTCTTCATTTAAAAGAATGCCCTTTGGATTAACGAACGCGCCGTCAGTCTTCCAAAGAGCAATGAATAAAATCTTGTCGAAAATAGATTACACGTTAGTCTTTATGGATGATATTTTAATCCCAGCGCGCACATTTGACGAGGGTTTAGGCAGACTGGATGAGGTTCTGAATATTTTTCGCGAAGCGAATCTTACTCTTAAACTAGAAAAATGTTTTTTCTTCTATAAACAAATCGATTTCCTAGGCTTTGAAGTTAGTGGATCAGGTATACGGCCTGGTTCTCGCAAAACAATCGCTGTATCAAATTTTCCTGTACCTAAAAATGTTCACGATGTTATACGCTTTATCGGGTTAGCTAGCTTTTTTAGACGCTTTGTAAAAGACTTCTCACTGATAGCTCGACCATTAACGGATTTATTAAAGAAGCAGTTCCAATGGAAATGGACAGATGAACATACATTAGCATTCGAAACTCTGAAAAGTAAATTAATAGAAAGACCTTTACTCGCGTTGTATGATGGTAAATTAGAAACGGAGTTACACACCGATGCGTCAAAGTATGGTATCGCAGGTATTCTGATGTAACGTAGCCAGGACGGACTTATGAGACCCGTAGCTTATTACAGTCGGAAAACTACAAACGACGAACAGAAATTACATTCCTTTGATTTAGAAACTCTTGCGGTAATAGCATCATTAAATAGATTTCGCGTTTATTTACTAGGACTAAAATTTAAAATAATAACAGACTGTAATGCGTTACGGACTACAATTACTAAAAGAGATTTAGTACCTAGAATAGGCCGATGGTGGGTGCAACTGCAGGAGTACGACTGTGAGATAGAATACAGAGCAGGCTCAAATATGTCACACGTCGATGCTCTCAGCCGTGCTCCTGTTGATGAACCCACTAATGCAGACGGAATTCACATAATAGACATACTTACTGTGGATGCTCAGGACTGGATTGCTACCGTTCAAAGTGACGATGATGAGGTTAAAAGAATTAAAGAAATTTTATCGAGTAAAGATACTACGTTTATTGTAGATGTTCATAAAAATTATCAATTGAAGGGTAATTACGTATACAGAATAGTTGATAATGGACTACGTTGGGTAGTTCCAAAACCAGTAAGGTGGCAATTGTTAAAAATGAACCATGACGACGTCGGTCATTTCGGTCACGATAAAACATTAAAAAGACTTCAAGATTCATTTTGGTTTCCCAAGATGAGACGATTTACAAAAAAATATGTAAGTGCTTGTCTGGAATGCGCTTATCATAAAACACCTGGAGGACCTAAGGAAGGACTACTTCATCCTATTCCTAAACCAGACATACCCTTCCACACGTTGCATGCCGATCCCATTTGTTCGTTCGCGGAGAGGCAACATGTATTTATTGATAATTATAGACGCTTTTACTAAATTTATTGCCATAAAACCCGTTAGAGACACAAAAACTGCTACCGCTATTTGCATATTTAAAGAATATTTTAGTTACTTTGGAGCACCTACGCGGTTGATAACGGACAGAGGTTCATGTTTCACAAGTGTCAAATTTAAAAACTTTATAGGAAATGCTGGTATTAAGCACATCTTGAATGCCGTCGCAACTCCGCGAGCAAACGGACAGGTCGAAAGGTTTAACCGAACAGTTTTGGACGCTCTCAGTACTAAGTGTCACGATAAAAGCGATAACTCTTGGGATGAGTATGTGAACGAGATACAGTTAGGTTTAAATACGTCGGTTAATAAGACAACCGGTAAAAGTCCTTCGGAATTGTTATTTGGATATAAAGTTAAATGTGTCACGGAAAATTTACTAAGTGATGTAATTAATACAACGATAGACCGAGTCAGCGGTAATGACCTAATAGACCTAAGAAATGAATATATACGTAAAATTGAAGATGCACAAAAAGTAACAAAACATCATTACGACAAGCATAGAAAACCGGCAAGAAAGCATAACGAGGGAGATCTTGTTAGATTGGAAAGAACAACTTTTGACAAGGATAGAGTAGGAAAATCTAAAAAGCTTCTAGCCAAATTTCATGGTCCTTACAGAATAGTTAAAATACTACCTAACGATAGATTTTTAGTGGAGGATACTCTTACAAGAAAAGGATCCAAAAAATATGAGAATATAGTTTCAATTGATAAAATACATCCGTGGTTAAATTTTAAGGGATTTGAAAGCAAAAACGATAGCGATGTTAATGATAATACAGATGAAAGTGATTGTAATAATGATAAGAGTAAATAAATAAAAACGAGATAAGAATATATTATGTAATAAATACAGAAATATTATTCAGTACTTTATGTGTAAACATTGCATTAGTTAAGTAGATTAATTATAAGAGTGTTAGAGTTAAATGTAAACAGCGCAGATCGCTACAGACTATACTAGTATGGGTTGTGAGCGCCAGCACTATATGCGCAGATGACGCAGATCACGACAGACCATACTGGTATAGGTTGCGAGCGCCAGGATAAACATGACGCAGATCGTGACAGACTATACTAGTATGGGCTGTGAGCGTCAGCACTCGTTGTGCAGATGACGCAGATCACGGCAGACCGCACTGGTATAGGTCGCGAGCGTACGATTAGATATGACGCAGATCGTGACAGACTATGCCATATGGGCTGTGAGTGTCAGCACTAGTTGTGCAGATGACGCAGATCACAGCAGACTGTACTGGTATAGGTCGCGAGCGTCCGATTAAATACGACGCAGATCACGAGAGATTATCCTGGTATGGGTTGTGAGCGTCAGCGCTCATTGCGCAGATGACGCAGATCGCGACAGATCGTACTAGCATAAATCGTGAGTGCCAAATGATTTAGATCGTGATTAATTATAATAATATAGATTTTGGACATCTGTCCTGAATGTGATGAGAGCTACTACTAGAGCTAGAACTTATAGCGTGCCTGGCTATAAGTTGAAGTGAATAAATAACAGTAATTTAATCATATTAATTATGAGCAATCGATGTTAATTATAGTAGAGATTGTTGTTTGATTGTTGTGTACCTGTGCTGATAATGTTTATCAATGTGTGAGGACCCACCTTTATTAGGATGGCCGAGCTGTAAGAATCGATATAATGTAACATGTTAATTTATTTATATTTAAGTTATACACAGTAATATAATCGACTATTTATTAATCGATTGTAATGTGTCAACGTCGGTGCGACATTGACACTTGACGTTACTTGTCTGTGGTCATCTAAAGTCGGCCATATTATTTTTGTTACTTACTTGCCAACCACACGTTGAACTGTACAGTTGACTTGTATTAATAAATCTGCTTATATTCGAATAATCCTGCATATTTTATTGGGAAAATGAGTTGATCCTTCATTTTGTAGCATGTTTTGCCCGGAAATATTATCCATACCTAAATGAATGTTTACAAAATCGCTCACTAAATGGTTTCTAGCTAATGCTAATTTTCTCTCCAAGGTCCTGCGTGACATATTAAACAGAGTAGCTAACCTTTCGTTAGACTCTCCTGTTCTAAGTTTAGATAAATATACCCCGATCACGGTGCGCGAACGATTAACCGTTTGTGTCAGCGAAGTAGTTTCTTCCAATACTGTGTTGAATTGGGCGATGGTGAGTCCAGTCCAAAAAAAGATATCGTTGTCACCTAATTATTCCAATAATTCGAAATCGAATCTCAATCTTTGGTTAACAGCAGATATTAGTATATTAGACATGTCTGTGAAATGTGCAACATTGAACTCATGCGAAACATTACAATTCTCACGTAATGAATGCCATTCGTTATTTTCCAGGTGATCGGTACATACTCTAGCATTTTCTGGGATGTACAAACGTTGTGAACAAAGTACTTTTACAATAATAGCGTTAGGAATTATGTGGCGTTCATTATTGTGACAATAATTAAATATACAACGTCTTGCAGAGTTCGGTGCTCTAACATGTGCAGGAGCATTAAAAAAAATATGAAAGTTCTGCACCGCGGGATCTTGTATACGAATGGCATCATCTTGGATGTTTTCTGCGGGTCCTTGTTCATCAATCACATTATCTTGTATGTTTTCCGCACGTCCTTGTTCATCAATGGCATAATTATCGATGTTCTCCGCAGGTTGTTGTATAAGAACAGCATTAGTTCTTTTCCAGCAACGGTGACAAACTTGTTGCGTATTATTGAATATTACCTGCAAAGATTATAATATATGTTATAGGTATAAAGATATAACTTTTCTGACAGCACAAAAAATCATACGGGACTCTGGTCGCAAAGATTTTTTTTGTAGTTATTATTATTTCCATATATTCTTATCTTTACAACCCGGCCATAGGTAATATATGTGCCACTGGCATCGATGACGTCATAGCAGCGCTTATATGACGAGAGAGGCATTGCATTCTAGCGAGGTGCACAGGTATTTTAACCGTGTTAACTGTATATACTCGTTGGTATATCTGTTAGTTAACAGTGAACTGACTTTGATAACTCTTGTATTATTGCTTCTTTTACAGATGAATAATTCAAAGTAGGTTTTAGGTTTGAATAATAAGTAAAACCATTATTCATACACCAACTTTTTATATTTAGTACGAGACATAAAAATGTTAAAATATAATACACTAATAAGTAGGTACGTACCTCGATCAGTGCATTCTGCTGAAAATATTCAGCAAACTGTGGACGAATCGCAGGAAGATCATCTCTTAAAACATGACTTCTTGTCCGCAAAACACGCGAGCGCATACATATAATACAGCATTAATCTGCCATTGCAAACAGCCACAATTCAATTAAATCAAGGTTCATATGCTAGCCAGGGTCACGATGATAGATAAAACTAAACAACGATATCCTCTACACAAACTGATAACAGAGTCCATTATCAAGCCGGGATCAGTCAGTCGTAATCACAGAATATATATTATATACTCTAGGGAGGTCGTAATACCAGCCGAGATTAACATAAATACACCGAGCGTAAATAACGTACGAGCAACGACATGGGTCCGTGCATGGGTGTAAGAAGGCGGGGGAAGGAAGGGGTGTGTACTGCGCGCGCGCTGGTACAAAACAGGTTTTTGTTCCGCAGGTAAAAAAACCTCTCCGATATGTAGCATAGTTGGCTATAAAAATCGTAGAAATGTAAAACTAACTAATAATTTCAAATCAAAATAACACGTTCCAGCAATGCTATTCTCTAAGGATACAGCCTTGTGGTGCAGCGCTGCCGCAGCGGTGAAACTCAGTTTAGTATTCACTAAGCTCCGTAAAGCTACACTAGCGCTCAAGGCTGTGACGGCCGTGAGTGAAACTACCCAACGGAGGTTACGGAGGGCATTATTGACAGTTCTTCATACATTTTGGTATTCCTTTAGAAAAAACAGCCACGAAGTCGCTCACAGCCTCGCCCGCAGCCTCGCTTATAACTGTCAAATCCAAAAGCTACAATATTCGCGAGGAGTCTTGACAAAAATAATAAACTGTACTTTTAGAATTTATATTTATTTGTTAAAATGGCAGCTTGGTTAATTACAAAGATACATATATTAGAAGAAGCGAAAAAAAGTGATAATTTGAAGAAAGCTCGACAGGCGAAACAAATAAGAAAGTTTAAAACAATATCCCGTGATACAGAGTTTATCCATATGGATTTGGATTGGCTTTCTGAGGATTTAATTAATATATTGGAAAATGATTTAACTCCATATATGCGTCCGCGAGTTCGTTCCAGTGGTTTAACCAAGAGGTTAAAGGTTTGTTTTTTGTTTACAGTTTGGTTTCCTGAGTTATTGTGCCTAACCACACATTAACAAAAGCTTATTGAATTCCTAATGTTTCAGATATTATGCACTCTATCATTTTTGGCTAATGGAAGTTACCAAAAAATCATTGGTAAGAATGTAGACACATATATATCCCAATCTTTTGCCTCTAGGGCAATCCACGAAGTTGTTGATGCTCTGAATAATAAGAACATCATAAGTAAATATTAGATTTCCGCAAAACCACAATGATTGACTAGTGCTCAAGTCAAGGCAAGTATCAAAAGTACCAACATTTTCTTGTAAGTCTCTCAAGTCTTGAATCAAGAGCCATTGTTTGAAATTTGAATGCTGATTACTTACAGGTTTTATAAAAAATTCAAAATTCCAGGGGTGCTAGGTTGCGTTGATGGCACCCTGATTTCCATGATACGTCCGAAGGAACATGAGGAGAGATATTATTGCCGAAAAGGCTATCATGCCGGGAATGTTTTAATTGTTAGTAAACTGTTGGTTTTTCTTAATTTAAATAATGTAGAATTATAAAGAATCATTGTAATTATTATACTTATTTCAGATTAATGATGCTGATCTGAACATCTTGCATGTGGATGTGACTTTTGGGGGTGCAACACATGATAGTTTTGTTTTTTCAAACACTAGAGTAAAGGAGCATTTGGAAAATTTAAATAATAATGAAGAAAAGGTGTACTTACTTGGTAAGTTTTTACAATACAATGATAACTTAAATACAAGTCAAGAGTGCATTTAATTCCAGCATCATTCATTGATTTCAGGTGACTCAGGATATCCTCAAAGGCCATATTTAATGACTCCCTTTAGTAATCCAGAAACTGGAACTCCAGAGAGCCATTACAACAATTTGCACAGCAGTGCACGGAACAGTGTGGAGAGGACTATTGGAATACTGAAAGGGCGGTTCAGGTGCTTATTAGTTCACAGGGTATTGCCTCAGACCAAATAAAAAAGGTAGACGGAGCGTACGCCAACAATAGCATTCAAATAAGTGAAGCGTCGTGTACAGAGTTGTGTGCGTGACCTCGTGTCGCAACACGTGCCATGCGTCTGTGTGCTAGGAAAAAAATGATGCCACTAAAAACTTTTTATCCCAATTCTGATTGAATAATTATGATTATTCATGAAAAATAAATTCTTATAAATAAAACACTTTTTTACTGTTAGGTACCTTTAATCAAAAATAAAAGAGACAAATTGCGTTGCATGCATTTTGCGTTGCGTACACCTTTGTGTTGCGTTAGTTACCGGTAGTACTGTCTTTTTGTATCCCGCAAAATGTGTGGAACACACAACACTAAATTTGGATGGCAACCAATTTTCTTGATTTCTGCTTAACCTAATAACCTCAATCCACTGTTTCCAATTAAGGTCTCTTGGGAATCTAAAATTAAAACAGTTTGTTTTCAGTCGAAATTGAGAAATAAATGAATCCAAAAATGTCTTTTACATAAAACTGTAATGTTGTAAGTACTTGTTTATAGAAATAATAATAATAATCACGCGCTATCTAATGCTATCGTATCATATTGTATTCACGTTATACTATAACATATTTAAACCCGAGTTATTTATTAGGGATACCTATGTTTGATATTCAAAATAGATATATTTTCGTCATAGTTAAAAGCATTCAACCATTACGAAAAGTAATATTAAAATTAATAATCCCAAACACTCCCAAACATTGCCCGCGTTTCGGGGAATTTGTATGCGGATATACTGGTCACACCGACGACACTATGCGAGGTTTTGTGTTCCAAAAACGCTTTATGAAATATTTTTGTATTTTTATATCAAATTAAATCAAATGAAACACTTACTTGTGAAATGTAATCTCAGATGGTTTTTTAATTTATTACGGAATTGTTTTTACAAGCTTTTACGACACAGGAAGGCATTTTACAACAATTTGCGATTTCAATGTTATGACGTCTAGTGCGTTCGGTGTCGCGCGTCGCTCTGGAATACGGTCGGCTTCCTATTTCAAATTTGGCTTCCTTTACCCTGCTTCACTCTGAGAGCGCCGCGCTCCGTCTACCTTTTTTATTTGTTCTGAGGGTATTGCACTATGATCCTATAACGGTGGGAAAAATAGTGATAGCTTGCTGTGTTTCAACATGTGTAATCGAGCCGGGCTACCAGCTCCTAAGTTAGACCAATGTGACTTAGATGAAGAATCTAGGTTACTTGGAATCCTGACACATCAGGCTCCAACACATAACGATTTAGTGAGTGGGCAGATAAGTAGGCGACATTTAGTTAATCAATTATGGCGCGCGCGTCATATCTAAAATTCGAAATAATTTTGTTATTAATATTTATAATTTTAGATAAGACGTGCGCACAAAAGAAAGGAAAGCATATGCTTTCCTTTCTTTCCAGATGTAGAAAACATGTTTAGATAGGATATACTCACTATAATTGATTAGGTAATCGTTGTACTTACACTAAATAGGTACTTACATTTTTAAGTACCTACTTAATAAAACTATAATTTGTGAATGTTAATGTAGATATAAGTGCATAGATTAATGTTTGTAAGTAGGCATGCCCTTTATGCCTGGAAGCTTTTATTTAGGTACTTATTGTTTTTTTTTTTGCTCTAGTTGTTTTTATTGTATTTGTTGGTTAATTGGTAAGTGCTAGCTGACATACTATGGCAAATAATTTAATTTAATGTTCTGTCTCATAATGTTAATTACTTTGCATACCTACTAATGTATAGAATCAAGTTTTTCTAACTGAACGGACAGCTGTGCTGCTGGGGAGTTTGTACGCACTAGGAAGTGGTGAGGGTGGGCGTTTTGGGGGACTGTCTTATGTAATTCGTTCGACAAGTGCTGATTGTCACCCTAATTTGAATAAATGACTTTTGATTTGATTGATGGATTGTTTGTTTTTAATGGTAAACAAAAAAGAAAACATGTTAATAAGTAGGCATCTATTTAATTTCTCATGTCCATAAATACGTACTTGTCTAATCATTTTTCATAATATAATATACTTACCTATCATATACACATAAAACACAAACCTTATACATAATTGTAATTGTTTATCTAAAGAAGATAATACTGGTTAACATTTACAAAAAAAAATTGTTCTTACACTTAAATTTCTATTTAAAGTTTTAACATCTATCATAAACTTAATATCTAAACTCAGATTAAAATTCTATACTAGATCCATGTTTCGAGGATTCAACTCTCGTCTCATGGATGCACATAAATCCTGCAGTGCTTTGGTCTGCCTTGACCATGACTCACTTATTTCTTTAAAAGTCTCTAACATCCTCTGCTGGTTGTCAATAATGAGTCTTTCATTTTCCAAACGCCTCTCTTCAATGGCGACGAAACGTTCAGTCAGGCTCGCCATTTGAGACTGCCTTTGAGAAGGTGGTGAGCGCTGGATCAAACGCCGTTTGATCCACTTACTATAAAGGCCATTCATTATACATATAAGTATAATCACTCTCTCTGAAGGAATAGATATTACAATGTAGTATACAATCATGTTGATAGAATAAGGGCTGCTGTAGAAAAAACTACAGAAAATCCCAACAAATTGGCCGAACCTGGGAATCAAAAGTGAGACCACTACTTAACCAAATTATAATTAAGTTATCCTTACATGAAGAGGCGATTGGGGCATTACTCCTATGAGGCACTGCAGGTGGTGATCTAGCCTCAAACTGTAATACAAAAAAAAAGTTATCTAAATGTCCATTAAAACGTATTTTGTAGGACTTTCATTTAAAACCTCACCATTTGTTCTATATTAGGCTGGTTTTCCATAGGTATATTGTCCCTATGCCGTGATGGGCCTGGTTGTACATCCTGCAAATATATTTTATATTGTAATCAGCATCATCAGCCTAATTTAGAATTAAACATCACAATGTTATATTTTATTAGAATTAACTTACTGGTATTGAAGCTGTGGACTGTTCAGTCTGGAGCATGCCTACAGTAGCATGTTCTACAGGGAGTAATTGCACCTGACTCTACAAAATTAAATTTTTAAATTATAACTTTCCAGTATACAGTTTTCATATTGAGTAACATTTGTAATTTAAATCTAGTAATACCTGAAGTATGCTCTCTGATACTGGTGTTCTATTTTCCTCTGTAAACTCTTGTATATTCTGCAAACAAATTTTGACTTAACAATGTATTGGGAAGTAAAATAGGTACTTATGTATTGAATAATATTTCAATAAACATACCAAGACCACATCATCTAATACATCATTTGGGATGTCAGGAGTCAAATTAAAACTCGGCCCAGGTTCATTAGCAGGCTAAAAATAAAATTATTTAAAATTAGATTGTTAATATATTTCAGGATATATCTTACTATATATTGTATGCATGCAGTTTTTCATAAATAAAATTAAAACAAGCAGAACAGAAAAAAAAACATAAATACATGGAGGTCAATTTCTAGCTCCCTATCACCGGTAACAAAGCTTTCGCCACCCATGATTGCTACTATTCTCTCATCGATTGCAGAGAGAAACCCTTCCTCCAGTTCACCACCACCTGTTCGTTGCCTAGCCATCCGTATTTGACTAGCTTTTTTTCTTACCGCTGACTTCTTATCCTTCCAAGGCATACATTTCCATTGACGTCCAACGAGTTGGAGGTTGATATTTTTTTTAACAGAAAGGGTACTTTATTATAAGCACTCACGCAAAGTTTCAACACGCGGAGACGTGTAGTTTTTGAGAAAAAAATTATTGAAAATCAATTTTGTCATTAAATTACTGCGCTATTAAAATTATAATGTTTAGTGTTTACAGTCTTTGCCGGCTTGTGGAACGAAACGTAAGACAGACGCAAAAACATAGGTTAGGTTCAACTTATGTCACAGAACCGAATTGATTGACCCCGACTCCACCTGGTACGATTCTGTCCTACCCCTAGAGTGTTTTTATAGAACCGGAGGCACGTAGGGAGAGCAGCCTCCGCCTGCTGCGGTTTGTTACGCAAGGGCGTAGAGGCTGCTCTTCCCGCAGTGCCGGAGAAGTTGCAGTTTCAAAATAGATACAGAAATCCCTCTGAATCAGTGTCCTTTTTATTTTTTTGATGAAGTGTGTCCCCCTTTCTGTTGTGGGGAACGTCCCTTCCCCCAAGGGGTCCCCTCTGGTTTTTTACACTTATTATTAATTTTAATCCCTAAAATGAGGGAAATTTCCTCAGAATTAAAAATAAAAAAAACTCAAAAAGGGGGGGGGGGCTCCGCAACTTTTCCTTTTAAAGGGGGGTAGTACCTCTCCCTCCCCCTCCCCCCCACCCTCCTCCCACCCTAAATTCGTTGGACGTCAATGGAAATTCGTACCCCTTCCAATACTAAAAAAAAATATCCAATGTCTAAATATCTAGATTTTGCATAATCATAACATAAGAATTATGTTTTAAGTTATAATTAGGATAGCCAATGTAGTAGGTACTGGATATTTAACTTTCTTCTTAAGAAACAGTCAAAGTATGCATGCATACATTACCTATGCAAGCTGACAAAGCACACCAGTAATGTAATACATATTATGTACTATCGAAGAACTTCATATCTAAGCAGTTTGAAAACAAAATCCCGTGAACACGATGACCACATCTGTTACCGCCCCGGTTCTATAGCAGCCGAGCGCTGCAAGCAGAAATAGTCCTTACGGTGTATAGATATGAACTTCTTCGATGGTACATGCTGTTTACATACCTTTGACCATTGCTTCCAACTTTTAATGCAGCCACTTCCATCACTGTTTAGCTTGGCAGCTACTTCTTGCCATGCTGCTTGTGTGCGGTCTCGGGCATGTGATGTCCGAGGGTGCCCTGTGGCAAGCCAACGTCGCTCTTCCAAATTCTCTATTAGCGTCTCTACTTGCGCACGGGATGGGATCGCACTTCTTGGCATGCTTAAAATACACAATGTTACGTTACAACATTAAAGTTATAGGTACATACTACCTATTATAAAACAATAATTAGGTCATTTTATTTAGATCATTTTATTTATTTCTCGTGGATCATTCAATATTATTGTGACACATTAATCTATGTATAAAACATTATAATACTCACATAACAGTAGATAGGTAAGTATTTATCCTCTTAGTCACAGAACTACCTATGTTCAAAGCACTCGCTGTTACAAATAATTATTATACAAAATAACGTAACACCTAAAAGTTTTCAAACTAAAAACAAATTCAACTTCAAGTGGTTTTGATAGCGTCGCGTCGTTGAGGATTGTTGTGTGTTGTTTTTTTTTATAAATCGTCGCGCGTTGCTCGAAATACGCAAAGGAATCGTCATTCAGCCTCAAAATGTAATAATAAATATGCAAACTCAATTAAATTATGATATTTGTTAAATAGTTTTACTCTATTCCTTAAAATACTTAAAGATAGACCTCTAATATATATTTTAAACCCATAAAACTCTCAGTCGAGATTTATCGATTATAATTTAAAGAATTTGTTTCAAGCCCTTAGTTCGTCTACGAAACAGCGACGGGAGGGAACAGCCTAGGGTTCGTCGACGACCACAACTACGTTAGTGAATACAGTTTGAATCAGCGCTACACGCTCGGTCGATCTCAAGGCTGTCTCGACGACGAACTCGTCGCAGCTTACAGCCATGAAATTGTCTTTTAGAGAATAGCACTGCAGGGCAAAGACAGCCTATGTGTATCAAACAAGAGCTATTTATAATCCTAGTTATGACAGACAACTAATTATAATATTATATCAAAACAAAACAGATCTTTAAAAAAACGCAAAAAAAAAACATTTTCGCGCTGTTTTTGAACTTAGCTGCTATAGAATGAAATAAAGTATATTATATGAGCTTTCATATGACATATAATTCATCACTGTTGAACAATGTTGAAAAAGTGGGCTCAAAATGACGCATAGTCCTTTGAAATACAAATTAACATTCTTCATTTTGAAGATATCTACAAATCTATAAGCACGATATATAGGCATGTTGCCTAACAAAAATATTACAGAAATCAACAACCAAAACACACAATTTCACTACATAATGCACAAGTACTTGACCAAGGATGAACAAAAAAATGGATAAGACAAATATGGATACGGCAAATACTGTCACATCTGAACATGAAAAATCAAAACATGTTAAAAATGTTTTATGTACTTGTACTTTACATATATAAATTACTTAAGTATGATAGCGCATATACAAAGTAAAAAAAAAAGGGAATAGGGAACATCTTCCCTATTCTCTTTTTTTTTTAAACATTTTTTTAGTCATCACTAAAAAAATGTTTTTTGTCCGTAATGTAGATTATGAAAAAATAACGACACGTATTTTTTCTTTTTTTACGTTATCAAAAGATTACGGCGACACATTGAGTTATAATGTGCCATGACGTCACTTGTATGTAGATTTTATACATACTTGTGACGTATTGTAACGAGTTTAAAATATCGTTACATGCTTCTCGTCAGTTAGTCGATTTCGGAACGTTTTTTTGCTGTCATCGATTGTTTGGTGGAAGCTGTCAACTTTGACGTGATCACTTTGCGACGAGAATTCTTGATGTAGTATTGAACTATAACGACATTTTTTCCAATCGGGATAAATCCTGGGTATTGGCGGCCTATTGATGCCGTAAACTTCTAAAACTTTCCCTCAGGACGTGGTGACGTAGGAATAATCCTTCATTTCTTTGGTAAGATTGAATTCTTTCGGATTGATAAATTGGATAGCGTGACGAGTGCTCGATATCATACTAAATTATTGTTCCAGGCTTTTAAGTGATTTGTCGCCCGCCTGAATTTTGTGGTGCACTTAATGCCATTTGTTGGAAAAGACGGTAAGTTATTATTACTCGTGGAACGCCACGCTTCCCAACGTTTGGGAATCCTGAACAATTTATTAATTCTCTGTAAATTTTGTTACAGCCGGACATTGATCGACCCTGGCGTCTTTTCTGTTCTTTTCTATTCCTTTTCTTTACTGGATATATTTCTACAAGGGATATTTTTATCCCAACTTTCAACGCCACGATCCTAGAGGTTTTATTTAACCATTTTATTTAACCCTTTTTTACTACCTACTTTTTTATCAACAAAGATGCAATAGTAATATAAATTCAATAATCATAGTAATGTAAATTCAATAATAATAATAATTTAAGTAATTTTAACCTTTTGTATTTAATTTCATAATTTTATTACTCTGAAGCTACTGGCAAACATTAAACAAGGTATTAGCAAAGGAAATTCCATTCTTTTATTCATTTAATTAGCTACCCACCGGCAGATTAAAAGTCTGACTCTCCGAAGTGTTCTATCTGGCAAGTTTGGTTTATTTAAAACATATTGTGTGCATCTCCAAGGCGCCCGAAATTATTGTATTGTTTAATTTGTATTTTTTTTATAGGAGAACACACCATCTTTACACATTTTTATTAAATTGGGTAAGCTCCCAACACATGTGACACTCATGTACAACCCATCCATTACATTTGTCGCTCTGCGAACAGGGACTTGAAGTAGCTTCCTTGTATCTTATAAATTATTATTGCATCTTATATTTTGTAGTATTGTTTACAGAACAAATTACATAGTTTCTGTAATACACTTTTTTTGGAATGTTGTAATTTACAACTAAGTTTTCTTGATGTTTCCTAGTAAGTAAACAATATTTACTAACAACTTTATTGTACTATTGTGTGTTTAACTTTTATGGTTACAGCAATATCATTATACTCTTGCAAAATCAACATATTGTATGGTAAGACAGTTTTGTTTTGTATAAGTGACTCAACGGTGTAAAACTAAGTGCGGTGTTTCATATTAGATTTTAAACAAACTTTGGTTTAACTTAAGTAATACCTAATCATAGTTTATGTGATATAAGCTTATCCTGTAAATTATTACTGCATCTTTTCACTTTTAAATATTTCATAAAAATCAACTTGTAGGTAACTTAAAAAATATTTTTTCACTTTAACCTCAAATATTTTACAACTTGTGATATTTTGCCCTGCTTTTCTTATCATATTGTTTATTCATAATGGATAAAGAAGATCAATCTCCTCTGCCTCTTGCTAAGGATAACATGGAATCTGATGGTGCATGCACAGTTCCTAATGTTGCACCTGTTGCTCCTGACATGATTAATTTGACAGAAGTACCACTTTCTTTTGATCATAATGACAGAATTGCACACTCTTCTTCAACTTTTGCGACGCACGCTTTTCCTTCGTTTAATTCCATCAATGTTTTGGTTAATGAACATATTCAAAAGAATTTAGTTTCTGCAATTATTATTAAAAAGAATTTAGCTTCGCAATTATAGTACCACAGAACGTGAATTACTTGCTATTTTAGCTTCAATAGAACATTTCAGACCTTATATTGAAGGAATGAAGTTTACTGTAATAACCGATCATGCTAGTTTAAAATGGCTTTTAGGTCTTAGCAATCCTAGTGGACGCTTAGCACGTTGGGCTGCTAGAATTTCTCAATTTACTTTTGATATAGTTCATAAAAAAGGATCTTTACATTTAGTTCCAGATGCTTTATCTCGTATTGAAGTAGCCGCTATAGAAATCTCTCAAAATAATTTAGTTTTGCCAGATAATGATATTTATGATCCATGGTATAAAAAAGTATTTATTAATTGTCAAAAGTCTCCTTGCAGATATAAGAACTTTAGAGTAGAAAGTAAAACCTTATATAAATTTTGTAAAAGTAAGTTTGATCCTAATAGTAATCTTAATTGGAAAATAGTTATTCCTAAAGAACATATTTTAGATACAATTCGTTCTAATCATGATGACATTAATTCTGGTCATCTTGGTATCCATAAGACTTTAAATAAATTAAAACAACACTATTTTTGGAAAGGGATGTTTAATGATGTTCAAAAATATATTCTAGCTTGTGATACTTGTAAAGCTTATAAACACACCACACAACCTCCTTTTGGTATTATGGTTAACCCTAAAAAAGTTGATCGACCTATGTTAATGCTTTCAGTGGATATTATAGGTATATTACCTAAAGCTTATTCTGGACATAAATATATTCTCTCTGTTGTTGATGTGTTTACTAAATACTGCTGGATTTTTCCTATGATAAATGCTACTACTAGAGTAATAAATAAACTTTTTGAAAAAGAAATATTTCTTAAATTTGGTTGTCCTAAAATAATTGTTTGTGATAATGGTACACAATTTACTTCTAAACATTTCGTAGAATTTTTGAAAGGTTATAATATCACAAAAATATTTTATAATACTTTATACACGCCTCAAAACAATACAGTTGAGAGATATAATAAAACTGTTGAAACTTGCATTGCTTGTTTTGTTAAAGATGATCATAGAACTTGGTCTAAATATTGACCTCATGTTCAACTAGCTTTGAATAATAGTGTGAATCTAGCCACAGATTTTACACCTAATTTTTTGACGTTTGGAAGGGAACTTATTTTTGATGCTTCTTTACATCGTTTAAGTGACTATAGATAATTTAGATGAACTGGAAGTTTCCCATAGAACTCACTATGCTGATTCTCTTAATTCACTTAGTGAAATTTTTGTTAAAGTTCAAACTCATTTATTAAAAGCTTATCAGCGTAATGCTCGCTATTATAATAAAGGTCGCAAAGTCATTTCTTTTGATGTGGGTGATGTTGTGTGGAGAAGGAGTTTTGTTCAATCTCATGCACCTACTTATTTTTCAGCAAAACTTGCTCCTAAGTTTATTAAATGTAAAATAATTGAAAAAATCTCTGATAATGTTTATAAACTGAAAGACCTTAATAAGGGTAGTGCTGGTCGTTATCATGTTAAGGATATAATAAAATTTTAATTTGGTTTCCAAGAGTAAGTCTTGATTTTGATAATTTTGTTTGAAGGCCGCTTATGATAGTGTGATGTATGATGGGATGGATGATAGGTTATCAGCGGTTTGAATGAGAATGTATGTTAGTTAACTTCTTATAATTTTATTGAATTTGATTTCTTAACTTTCTAAAATACAACTTAGGACCTTTTAATAACTTTTCTACCCACACGAATACGTTTCTCATATCAAAGGATCTTATTCTTATTATTAATATTTTGTATATTATGTATCTTATTAATATTTTTATACATATCTTATTAGTATTATTCTTTTATACAAGTCTTGTATGCGATTTTTATGTATACATTCTTGTATAAAATTTCTTAGTTGTTACCCACTGCTTGTGAACACTTTGTTTTCACTTGTAGAGGTTAACCTACTTTTTTTACGGATCTCGGTATATTTTTTTCCCTTGATTTCGTTGTTTTTATGCTTCTGTGCTCGGAAGGTTGGTAGTGTTGTGCCGATCACAGGATGCATTTCTTGTTCTGCTATTGTGCTCGGGAAATTGGTGGAGTTGAGCCGATCACAATATGCATCTCTTGTTCTGCTATTGTGCTCGGGATATTGGTGGTGTTGAGCCGATCACAATATGCATCTCTTGTTCTGCTATTGTGCTCGGGATATTGGTGGTGTTGAGCCGATCACAATATGCATTTATTTTCGAAGGTGTTTGTGCTCGGAATATTGGTGGAGTTGTGCCGATCACAACATTCTTCTTTATATTTTTTGCATTTGTAGAGATGTGGAGATTTTAAACTGTGTCTCACAGTTATAATTTGTTCTTGCTAGTCAGTGGCGATGGTGCCTAACTGCACTCATACAGACATTTTTGGATTATTCTCGTTAGACAGCGGCAATTGCGCCTAACTGTACTCAAATTAATATTTTTATCGTGTTATATACTTGTTAGTCGGTGGCTATGGTGCCTAACCGAACTCAAATTGGTATTTTTTTTTTGTTGTTTCTAGAGCTATACTGTATGTTAGTCGGTGGCTATGGTGCCTAACCGTACTCAATTCAGTATACTCTTGTTGTGCTCTTATACAATATTGATCAGCGACTATTTCGCTTGACTTATTTGTTTTTATATGCATGTTATTTTAAGAAATAGTCATAGAAACTATTTTTTTTTGTTTAGTTGTTGTTAGACTTAGCGGATATCTTCCTTGCGGTCTAATAATCCTATCTTTTTATAGGGTATTTTTTTGTTTTGTTGTATTTGGAATTTATATTTCCTATTTTTTGTAATTTTTTTTTCCTCTTTTGCCTTGTTTATTTTTTAGCATAAAAGAAATTGCTTTCTTTTATTTTTTCGGGGAGGGATGTAATGTAACGAGTTTAAAATATCGTTACATGCTTCTCGTCAGTTAGTCGATTTCGGAACGTTTTTTTGCTGTCATCGATTGTTTGGTGGAAGCTGTCAACTTTGACGTGATCACTTTGCGACGAGAATTCTTGATGTAGTATTGAACTATAACGACATTTTTTCCAATCGGGATAAATCCTGGGTATTGGCGGCCTATTGATGCCGTAAACTTCTAAAACTTTCCCTCAGGACGTGGTGACGTAGGAATAATCCTTCATTTCTTTGGTAAGATTGAATTCTTTCGGATTGATAAATTGGATAGCGTGACGAGTGCTCGATATCATACTAAATTATTGTTCCAGGCTTTTAAGTGATTTGTCGCCCGCCTGAATTTTGTGGTGCACTTAATGCCATTTGTTGGAAAAGACGGTAAGTTATTATTACTCGTGGAACGCCACGCTTCCCAACGTTTGGGAATCCTGAACAATTTATTAATTCTCTGTAAATTTTGTTACAGCCGGACATTGATCGACCCTGGCGTCTTTTCTGTTCTTTTCTATTCCTTTTCTTTACTGGATATATTTCTACAAGGGATATTTTTATCCCAACTTTCAACGCCACGATCCTAGAGGTTTTATTTAACCATTTTATTTAACCCTTTTTTACTACCTACTTTTTTATCAACAAAGATGCAATAGTAATATAAATTCAATAATCATAGTAATGTAAATTCAATAATAATAATAATTTAAGTAATTTTAACCTTTTGTATTTAATTTCATAATTTTATTACTCTGAAGCTACTGGCAAACATTAAACAAGGTATTAGCAAAGGAAATTCCATTCTTTTATTCATTTAATTAGCTACCCACCGGCAGATTAAAAGTCTGACTCTCCGAAGTGTTCTATCTGGCAAGTTTGGTTTATTTAAAACATATTGTGTGCATCTCCAAGGCGCCCGAAATTATTGTATTGTTTAATTTGTATTTTTTTTATAGGAGAACACACCATCTTTACACATTTTTATTAAATTGGGTAAGCTCCCAACACATGTGACACTCATGTACAACCCATCCATTACAGTATCAACCCCCACTCCCCAACTTTAATGCGTTGTATGTGAGTCATTTTTTATTAATATGATAAAGCAAAAAATACGTGTCTAATATTTTATTACTATCTGACTGACGGACTAAATAGAATTTCTTTTTTTTGACCCAGGCATCATCCCTATTGAATCATTGAAATAGACGAGAATCTTTTGGGAAAAAATGGAGAAAATACAATGTGGAGATGACAATATGGCTTTAAATGAAAACACTGGCAATACTGGTTTATAGAAACATTTGTAAACTATCAAATAAATCCGAACACCGAAATTTAAAAAAAAACATTTTTTTCTTACAAACTAAATAGCTTAAAACTGCAAGCAAAATAAAAAACCATTTATAAAATTGGTACACTGACCTGCAGTGCTATTCTGTAACCATCTCACCGTGAAAACTTAGGTGAAGTGAGTTGTCATTCCAACAGGGTGAGATGACACTGACAGGTCACTCCACGCTCACTTCACCTGTTTTCACGGTGAAGTGGTTACGGGAATCGACATGCTGCGATAAGAATGGCAACGCAGCTTGGTTTCAATCATGATAAAGCTGTGGCCGACGCAGCGACGTAATGTTTGGCGCCATTATTCTTATTATTATTAATGCTCAATTACACAAATCAAATCACAGAATATTAACCAAATAGTCGGGCATCATTCACCCGCGAGTTATTCACTAATCAATTTATTATTCACAATCACTTTTCGATCACATAATTATGTCGCCATTAATGATTTTTTTTATTTTCAATATGTCTGCCGTGTTCTTGAATACACAAACTACACCGACGTATAATGTTATTTCTCACTCTTAATAATAGGTCACCATTAGCAGCCATTTCTTTCAATTTATTAAAAGATTTTATTATTGTATTTTTTAATTCCTCAACGGTAGTAACTTCTGTTGAGTATACCTCATTCTTTATGTGACCCCACAGAAAGAAATCCAGGGGCGTGAGATCTGGTGACCTCGCTGGCCACCGCACTGGTCCAAAACGGCCAATCCACTGCTGTCCGAACATTTGAGTCAAACGCTCTCTTGCAGACACTACTGAATGAGCTGGTGCTCCATCTAACTGGTACCACATCTGCCTGTGCACGTCCAGCGCAAGTTCGTCCGTGTACTCGGAAACGGATCCGTCGAGGAGTTCAATGCACTTTAAAGCATTTAAATGGCCATCTATAAATACCGGACCAATAATGGTATTTCTGTGTATGCCAGCCCACACATTGACCGCAAATCTGTACTGGTGCGAAGACTCCCGTACTAGATGCGGATTCACGCGGCGCCAGTACCGAAGGTTCTGTCGGTTCCATAAACCATTCCTTGTGAATGTACTCTCGTCAGTCCACAGCACATTGTACGGGATGTTTGGTTTCCAACCAGCGACAGAAAGTTTCTCTTATTGGCTAATCTCTCGGTGACAATGCTTGTACTTTCTTGTACTTATAAGGTCTGCGTTTGTCACGTTTCAAAACTTTTTGAATAGTTTTGTGATTTACACGAAAATGTCGACCTGCATTACGCAGACTGGACGTCGGATTGCGATCATAATAATTAATAACTCTTTCGTCTGAAATCACATTTTCACGTGGAGGAGCACCATCTACGTGCGGGATCAAGGATTGATTTTCCCGTATCCTCTGGACAGCTTGTACAATAGTGCGCCCGTGGGTCGGACACATACGCGTGTTCCCATACCTCTCACGGTATGTCCGTACAGCTAAAGCGGCATTACCGTGACACTCCCCATAAATTAAAATCATATCGGTGTACTCCGAAGCGGTATAATTGTAACGAGGCATGATTATTTAATAATAAAACCTTGAAACACCAAGTATTAAGCGTCTAATTTCGCAAAGTTTACTTAGCTATTTAACTAAGTACCTATAATACGTTTATGTGTCCTGTCACTATTAAAACAAAGCGTCAAATTTCGCACAACACAACAAAGATACGATAACACTCGCGCGGCGACTTCAAACGGGCGCAGGCGCATCCGAAATTCCAGAGAAAAACAAAACGCGTCACAGGCACGAAGGAGGTCCGGTGACACACTGACCGCGTAACCTAGACACGTAGACAAGTAAGCAAAGTAGAAACAAGCAAACTTACCTATCTCTTTCGCACATACATATTTTGCGATTGACATGAGTGCGTAACAGGAAAGTAATAACTTTCGCATGCATTTTTTCTTATCTAGCTGTCATGACACGCTGTATGTCTCTTAGGGCTCGGGCATAAAGTATAATTTGCATTGAGAAAATAAATTTGAAAGAAAAGGCGTAGGTTTTTAAAGTAGCGAGCTTGGCCTCAAGTCTGCTATTAAGCCCGGGTGACACGAGGCTAGTATTTTGAAGCTAGGATAGTAAGCTAGTAAGGGGTCACTAGCTTGGTTTCTAGCTTACCTACTAGCCTGGATTGTAACCAAGCTAGTGCTGTCTACACGAAGCTAGGAAATTTCAAGCTAGTCAAGTCAGTAGTGAGTTGTGCTTAACCTGATAACACGTATACGTAAAAATGAACAGTGTGCGTAAGAGAAAAGCAATTCTACTAAGAAAGTTAATTCGGAAGTTGTGTCAACATGCGCTAGATGAAATATTAGCTCTGTTAGAAGAAAAGCGTACTTGGACAAGACCCTGGATCTTAAGAAGACATAGTCATGGAGCATCTGCATTACTTTTAAAAGAACTGCGATCTGAGGATTCCGGCGAATTCAAGAGTATTTTGCGAATGACACCTAATATTTTTGACAATTTACTGAATTTAGTGGGACCACAAATACAAAAATTAAATACTAATATGAGAGAAGCCATACCGGCTAAAATAAAATTGGAAATAACTCTAGATTTTCTATCATCTGGTGTCAATTACAGGAAGTTAAGTCACATGTATCGTGTTTCAAGATCTACTATATCTAGATTCATACCAGAAGTTTGCAGTGAAATTTATAAGGCATTAAAGAAAGATATACAGGTATGTAGAATTTTATTTATTTCAAATTAAAGTAGGTACTTTTACGCTTACATAAATGGCGAGATTAAATTCTAAATTACAAAATGAGAAATCATAAATGACGACAAAATGTACGTTTACGCTACATAAATGGCGAGAAATGTATCAAGCATTTTCAAGACGTCGGCTTGCTGAATCTAACTTAAAACCCCTTAGACCTGCAAACGGCCCTAAACTGGAGCGTGGGCATCGTATTTCAAGACTAAGATATGCCCAGAGCCACGTAAATTGGAGTATTGAAGATTGGTCAAAAGTTATGTTCTCCAACGAATCAAAATTTATGCTCTACAAGCACGATGGAAGACACAGAGTGTATCGAAGACCAGGGGAAAGATTCAAGCAAGCATGCATCGAAGAAAAAGTAGCCTACGGTGGTGGGTCTGTACTTGTGTGGGCCGGAATTTCTTCTGAAAGTCGCACAGAGCTGGTGATCATAGAAAACGGCTCTTTAACTAGCGAAAGATATGTGGAAGAAATCCTCAATGATCACGTTGGTCCATTTATGGTCAATTTAGGTGAGGATGCTATATTTATGCATGACAATGCCCGACCTCATACAGGTAGGATTGTGAATGACTACCTTCAAGAGATGAACATTACTCGTATGGAGTGGCCAGCGCGCAGCCCGGATATCAACCCGATCGAGCATGCTTGGGACGAGCTAGGCAGATGCGTAAAACAACGAAACCCTCCCCCAATCACGCTTCGTGAGCTCAAAATTGCTCTCACAGAGGAATGGGAGAATATTCCCCAAAATCGTATAAGGAACTTGGTGTACAGCATGCCAAACCGCGTAAACGCAGTAATGGAAGCACGAGGAGGCAATACGAAGTATTAAAATTCAAGAAAATCGTAATAAAGTTCAAAAATTTCATGTTTCCTATTTTTGTTTTAAGGATTTTTTTTTTACACTCGAGAGCAATGAATCCGGGTTCACTTAAAGAATGTTAAAAATCTCGGAAACTAAAAATGATAGGTTAATGCAATAAATTGTATTTAATAGACAATGTAATACTCCTTAAATGAAAGTAAAAAAAATATGAGTCACCATACATTTTATTAACACAAAATTACATAAAGAAAAAAACTGCTGATCTCTCCTTAAAACAAAAATAGGAAACATGAAATTTTTAACGTCGGAGAACTCTTTGTACTGTTGACAGCGACACACCGACAGTCCTGGCTGTATCGCGCTGACTCCGGCCGGTTTCCAGCATTGTAAGTATTCTGGTGCATTCTTCAGGCGTAAGCGACATAATTTCAGCTTGAATAATGAATATAGAGCACTATCAACATGGTTTATGTACCCACATAAATGACAGATTACAAACAAAAGCAAAACCAAATGCTGTAATTTCGTAGTTCCATCTTCGAAAGTGGCCCTTTTTCAAATTTGTTTTTTTTTATGATATAACTTTACAATAACTAAGAAGTTTTAATACCTTCATTTAAGGAGTATTACATTGTCTATTAAATACAATTTATTGCATTAACCTAGCATTTTTAGTTTCCGAGATTTTTAGGATTCTTTAAGCGACCCGGATTCATTGCTCTCGAGTGTATTATTGTTTTGTTTGTATTGCCTGTTGTACAGCAGAATTATTTAGTTACTAAAAGAATTTCCTTGTGTCCTGGGTTGTATTGATGGCACAAATATAGCAATATTAAGGCCACACATACACGAGGAACGGTATTATAACAGAAAGGGCTTCCATTCTCTTAATGTTATGATAGTAAGTATTGGGTAGAAAGTAAAATTGTCTACCTACTGTCCAAATTTTTAATAATAAATTATATAACGTCTGTAATGTAATAATACCTAATTAAACATAATATTTAATTTATTTAAAGATTTGCGATGCCGATTTAAATATTTTATGTGTGGACGCAAGCAACCCAGGCTCCGCGCATGATGCCACTGTATGGCAGAGTCATCCACTCAGTCACCACTTAAAACAACTTACAGAAAATACTAATGAACAAGTATTTTTATTAGGTATTACAATATTTTTTTGATTAATCCTATGACCTTTATTATGTACAACATATGTTAGTGTTTGTTGGAAAAATGATTATAATTTTCAGGTGACAGCGGGTATCCACTAAGGAAAACAATGATGACTCCAATTCTCAATACTGTAGATGGGACACCACAACATAAATATTATGTGAAACATGTGACTGCACGCAATACAGTGGAGCGTTGCATCGGTGTATTAAAAGCACGTTTCAGGTAAAGAGCATTTCTAGGCAATTGTTTTACATACTCAATAACAGTGACTACTTTTTTATATTGAATGAATTTCTTATTTTAGTAATTTAGATGCAATAGTTCTTGTGTTAGTCAAGAACAGTAAGTATAAAAAAGTTAATCTATTATGACATTCATTTAAATGGGATTGTATATAAGTAAATTAATTTTTTGCAGGTGTTTGCTTGCAGCACGTGCTTTACATTATAGTCCAACAACTGCAGGCAAGATTGTGAATGCATGTTGCATATTGCACAATATTGCAAACATGGCAAGAGCACCTTTGCCATCTGATGAAGTTTATGCAGAAGCACTTGGCTTGCAACAGGTGTGTGATTGCTATTCCACTATTTTGGAATATAATGAAGTTGGAATTTCAAATAATACTACTATGTTAAAAAATCAACATTTATATTACTCTTTATTTCTCATAAACTAAATATTTACTTCACTTTCAAGCCAATTGAAAAATCTGAAATGTTACATAAAACAAAAAAAGACATTTTGTCATTTAAATAATAAAACAAATCTAAGTTACAATATCTAATGTAATAATAATAACAAATCAATAATAACGAATCAGTCTTCATACAGAATAAAAAGATCTTCATTTGGATAACAAATCACAAATTTCCCTTAAGTATATAATAAAAATAATAACAGCCATGTCATTAATCACTAATCAGTATTTTAATTTAGGAGGAAAATAATTATGCAGCATCTAATTATCAAGAACATCGAAGTGTGAATAGGGATCTTCTTGAAGGTCGGGCACTGCAGCAGGCTCTTGTTGACAGACTGTGGAGAAATGCATAAATTCAATTAGTAGGTATGTAATGTAAACCCACCTCAATATTCTAGTGAAATATGAAAATGTTCTAATTATTATTAAAATAAATTAACTCTTTGTTACAGATCCACAGTATTGCACAAAATATGATTCAAAATAAATTAATACTCTTTTTAAACACTGTTTTATTTATTCATCTAACATTACAGCCATCTGGAATCCACTGCTGGACATAGATTCCTCCTAAAATAACCAAATCAATTTATCTTTTAATAATTTGACTAAATTACCTCTTGCATACTTCAGAAAACTAGTCGGACTCAGAATCTGATGACATCATAATTCTGCGGAGTTTCTGTGAAAGTAAAATTAACTTTTATAACAAAAGTTGCAACTTCGTATATAGCATGTGTCTAGGATACGCTTAGTATCAGAGTTAGAATCAAGATGTCAAATTCTGGCCAATGTACTACTAATGTGAGCCTACACCTAACACAAACTTTTAAGCTTAGCTTAGTAAATTATAATAATTAATATAACCCCTCCAAGGGGTTATATTAATTATTATAATTTTTATTATATTGTTTTCAATACTCCTTATTATTTATAGTGGGTATGTTTGTAGCACACACAATGAGTAGAAGTTCCGATTTTGGGTGAAACCATTTCATAAAGGTGGAAATCTGAACTTGTTAATCAACAGTAATTAGTAATTACCTTTTTTGGCACACAGTGGCCTATAAGGTCCACCATTTTTTCTGTGGTGGAGCTCAGTCTATCAATGGCTGCAGCTAAGTTGATGATGGCCTGAGCATGTTTTAAAGTCGCCTCGGCGTTCCTAGCATCAATAGCGTCCAGCCTTGATTGAGCGGCTTCGAGAGCTCCATGGTCTCTATCTATTAAAAAAAAACAGGCGTCATATTTTGACCTAGAGTGCGGCGTTAATGGTCAAAACAAATAATTGCAAGATCTTTACCTTCCGCTGCGTAACGCCGTGCAGATCTTTGGCGACGGCGTCGCTTTGGAGGCTGGTTGATGGTGGATGGCCGGCCTTCTAAATTTTCCTGTTCCAAGCTGAAAAATAATCAATTACAATCACATTAGTCTACATGATATCATATTAATTTAAACCCATCTGCGGAAAGTTGTAGTATACCTTATTGCTTGTGTTGGTAAATTTTCCTCATGCTCATCTATGACAATTGTAACAGGCACTTCATAATTGTCTAATAGTCTGTAAACATAAAAATATTATCAAAATAGTTTAGAAACTAGTTACTTAGGTTACATGATGAAAGCTAAGCAAATTAAGCACAGAGTGCCAAGTTAGTACCACTTACGAGAAGAAATTGTTCTCAAATTGAAAATGAGTACTAGTAGTAGGACTAGCATCCACCTCAGGAAGCATGATAGTTGGCTATTTAACAAAAACAAAAAGTCAACAAAATGTGATATAGATATGCAAGCAAATAAAAAAAAACATAATAAACAACTGTGACATTATTAGTTTTGTTAACAAGTTGAAGTATTTCCTAATGTGCGATACAACAGTTAAGAATGATAAAAGATAAAACCAATGTTCTAATGCTTACAGTGAGTGGGTTATGTCGGACACCTGGAAGTGGCTCTCCTACATCTCGCCCTAATACAGTATATAAGCGCTCTTGGAGTGGAGTTAATGAAATTTTTTTTGCAGGACCGCCACCTTAAATGCAAGTTATAAAATTATTAGTTACGAGTAAGTCATAGTTTCCCACTATAATTTTGCAAGGCTGCCAAAAGAAAGTATTGCTTACCTGTTGCACTTATTTCACTCTTCTGTGATTTAATTTTCTTTAATATTTTACTTTTATATTCATTGTTGAACTAAAAAAAAGTGCAAAAATTACAATAAAGATACATTTTATCATGCATACCTAATTATACTGTATTTAGGTACTTACTGTGCGCCACTCTGCCGGCGTTTTATTGGGGCAGTCCACCGATACCGAATTTAAAATTTTGGCGCACTCGATCCAAAGTCGTTTTGATAAACTTCGCCCTTCATTGGTGCGTCTGCAGTGGCCAAGCGCCAGGTCTTGGTGGTTTTCTAAGTAATCAATTAGAGCCGAAATTTGCTCAATAAGCACCATTTTGTATTAAATCAGTAAATATAATCTTCTCTAGTAAATATAATTTAAATAAACAAACAAAAATCTAAATGAAAATAAATACATGTCAAAACACCGGCCGCTAGAAATAAAAACAGATAAACGTCAGTAAGCAGTAATGCCACATTTGACTTTGACAGCTAAACACAAAATATTATTGAGTTGTGTGTGAGTTTTTGTGCTATTTACGGACTTCCTACTACTTCAGATTGTATATAACACTAATAAATAATATATAAAAATATGGTTAAATGAAATTGGCATGAATAAATGTTCAAATGTAGTAGTAGTTTTTCGAAAATCATTTCTACTAACGGGTTTTATAATAATGGCAATACGACACAATTCTATTACGAGACCATTGACCGACCAATGATCGACCATTATGAATTTAGCAGATTACGAACTTTTAGCAAAATGACAATGGGATCGTGTTGGAATGACGAATTTATAATTATAGCAGACTTGGGCCCCTGTTGCCAAGGGCCCAAGTCTGCTATTTTTATAAATTCGTTAAACTGTCGCGTGCTCTCCTGTTTACAAATACATCATGTAGAAAATACTTAAAATGAAAAATAATGTCCTGTGGCTAAATTACTGGACATATTCATTTAATTTTTTGTGTGACGGTTGAGAATATCATGACTTATACGAAGTTTCATTTATGATCATATTGTCCTCCCCAAATTGTATAAAAAAGAAAAAAAAACTGCGAATTAGGCATCACTATCACCACCGCTTCAGAAGAACAACCACTAGATATCACGCTACACCGTCATTTAGTTTGAAATTATGAAAAAGTATGAAAAAATTGTCTGAATTGATTAAAAGATTTCGTAAAAAAAGACGCAAAAATTAGCACTGAAATAGTTTTTAGATGTACAATATATTAAATTTCAAAGATTTCTTAAAAAAGACGCATAAATGGGACGGAACTTGGCACAAAGGATACGATGGTGGATGAACAATAACACAATTCGCAATTTCAATGAAACAATAAGTGTGTTCCAAAAAAAAAAAACAATATACACCACTAATTTTTAATTAGTACAAATACTTAAATGGCTTATAAGAGAAGGTCTTGTATATATGTAAAGTCTCAATAAATAATATTCATAAACAGCAAAGTTATTAGCGTTTGTTTATATCCCAAAATGTCACTCAATCTATGGAAATATTGTACAGGCCATTGATAGAGTTCTTGCGCTCACTTGCTCTCGCTCAAACTTGCCGTGCCTCCAACAGCTGTTATCGTAATTGTAGGTAGGTAACTAAAACGCATCTTTAAGCTTTATGATTGAAAACTAAGAAAAAGAAAAATAAAAGGTTCACGGAAAAATAATAGGCACTTATTCAATTCAAACCTTTCCTTCGTACTTTAATTGGGCTTAGGACCAACAAAATTACCAACTTTTTAAAATTAATTTTAAGAAAACAAAGTAACTAAAGTAAAAGAAATCTATATATCTCTAAGGGTCTGGCAAATTCATATGCCAGATCCCATCTAGCTAGTAGGTACATCGCAATCATGCCAAATCATAACTAAAGATCATGTAAATTCCGAATCAAATAATTCATAAAAAGTACTAATATATAAATAACAATATTATTTGATGGAATCACTCTCATAGTTATTTTCATCGCTGAACGAGCAAGCAGAGGCATTAAAACTCAACCACGGATATATTTTGTCAATAGCAACAATTGGTTCGTATTTTGCCCCTTTTCTAGTTAAAGGCGTATCTACAACGAGAAATCGATCGTTTGGTAAGACTTTCTTTATCCTGTATGGACCCTGACACTTCACTTCTAACTTTTTGGATTGGCCCGGCGCGGCGCCGTTACTACTTACTGCCCTCGCTATCCTAACCAGATCACCCTCCCTATAATTCGTGTCCTTTTTTCTGTTGGTCATACCAATTCTTATTTGTCTCTTGATTTCTTTTAATCCTTTAATCTAGGGCAGTAAGAACTGTCGTGTCCCATGAAGTAACAGTTAGTGCACTTGACGATCGGTTGACATACTTATTACTACAAAAACTGATTTACAAAACTTACTTGGATGACTTCGTACTGCAGGTGACTGTCACTAACAGCGTAGCCTTCGCCCCTTAAAAGTTAAAGGACGCGCTCTTCTGTCTCCGTCAGTTCCCGAACGTATTCTACGCCCCCACCAGTCCTTCGCCGGGCAGCAGCGCATTTTCTTGTCACTCCAGTACTATTTGCACGACAAAGTAGGAATAGTCAGTGTTTGCCATGATATTAAGTATTTTGTGAACAAAAAATAACATGCATTATCATTATTATTGCGGCACCTAGTTTCCAAAATCACTACTGATGGCCTCTGTCGACGGTAAGCAACGTCGCGCTCAGCGGCTCAGGGTCGTTGAGAGCCCGTCGACAGAGTCCCTGTTTTCTAGATATGTTAGTAGGTAACCAGCAAGCAATATGCTATAAATGAGTAACTTACTTTCATCCACTGTTTATTTGTTTTGGTGCCCCCCCCTAAACTGTTCAGTGTGGGAACCACCCTGTCCCAAAACTATCGCATTTTTTTTTGCACTTGCTGTTTTTATGTGCCCACTTGCCACTTCGGGGTCTTTCTGCAGTACGTCTACTAGCGCAGCTAGTTGACCCTCGGTGGCTTGGCGAAAGCGAGATGAGCTACAAATAGCAAATTATAGATTAACGCCACTGCAGTTACTTCTAGAATAATTTATGTACGTTTTAGTGTTTACCTAACAATTAAATATTTTAATGACATCATTTTTAAATTACCATTTTAAAATGTGCCCGTACTTACCTCTTTTTTGCAGAATTACGTAAAAAACTGACACACTGACTAATTTTTTTACAGCGTTCTGCGAAAGTGAACAAAAGAGTGTCTACGATAGTTAGGTTGTGGGCTGAGGCGAAAGGCTTTTTAAAAAGGAACTACAGGTCCGTTTCGCTTGAAGAGCAGTTTAAGACTAACTTAATTTTCATAATCAACCTTACAAGCTAAGTACAAAGAACAAGGGAATATTATATTATAATGCTCCCTGTTATCGTAGTACCAGGAAGCTATACATAATGTAATCTTTATTACCTAATTATAATGAAGGCTATTGTGCAATAGCCTTGTTACATTTATATAACTCCTCCCCCCTTAAGATGGAGGCGCGCCGAAGGCCGCGACTGAAGTTGAAGTTCTTCAGCTTCAGGTTCCTGCAAGGCTTAGGTGTGCGCCGACCTGGGTATCCACCAGAGTTTGTAGACTGCCACTCCCGTTCCTGTTGCCAGTACTATGATGTACAGGAGTATTGATGACCAACTAGGTGTGCTTGAGATGATTACAGGATCTATTATTGATGACTCAACCTCTTCCGACTGCTGTATAGCTTTCTTCAGATTGTCTAGTTCAATGTTTTCTAGCTTTATCTTGATAGGTAATGCTTTAGGCGTTTGGTACGCACGTGGTAATGGTATGGTTTCTTTTATGTTGATGAATCGTTGATGGGTTGTTAATGTTTTATCCAAGACTTGGACTTTGAAATTGTTGTCTGTTGAAATTAGAAAAACGCCTTTGTTACGTTGGTATTGAACGTCATTGCCGCAGATGGTTTTGATTACCTCTTCTTGCTTCATGATGACTATCCAGCTGTTGTCCTTGATTTGCTGGATGATGTTGTTTTCGAACGTTGCGGTTGCATAAGTGCAATTGTGTGGTTCTTGATGTTGGATGAGCTGGGCTATGCAATCATCTGAGTGCAGTAATGTGTTCCATTCTAGATGCTTGCAGATGACTTCATTTTCTACTATGCTGGTGCATGGCTCGTGGGGATAGGCGAACTCGTTATTTCCCAAGATTAGGAAAAGATTTTTGGGTATAAGGATCGTATTATTGTTATTAGGGATGGAGTATAGGTGTAATAGGTTATATGGTTGTCCTGCAACTATTGGTATGTCCAGTATAAAGTTAATTGTGTCGGTAGTACTATACAGGATTACTGGTAATTCGACGTATATCCGTCAGGGGCTGATAAAGGGGGCCAAATGCAACAAATTGAACCCCCCATATGTATGGCCGAAATTCAATAGTATTCGAGATATTTGAATTTTAAGGGTTTTTCGATATTTACCCAAAATTTGACATCTAATTCCAAATAAAAAAAAAAACTACACATTTGAATGGGTACCATTAAAAATCATGTTGTAGCTAGCACTTCAATTAAGCTATGGACATAGTTAAAACTACTTAATTTAACAAAATAATTAAAATAATTAACGATATAAGAATAATATCTTACCAATATTTTTATTTTACGCTTCAAAAATGTTGCCTCCTCACAAAAATTTCTATGACATTAATCGTAAAAATAACTAAAAAAACTTGCCTATTCTGTAAGCTTTCCAAAAAGGTATAAAAGTCAATTTTAAAATACATAATTCGTGGCATGGCATGTGTTTGAAACGGCGCGGGGAGAGAATTTGTATTTGTATGAAATAAAATGCATTCAAAAATGTACGTCAAATTTTATTAAAAATTTTAAACATCTTGTTCAAAATGAGCCCCTCTATTACGAATGCAAGTTCGAATTCTTTTCCTAACTTCGGTTTTCGTCACTCTTGATGAAAACGTTGTTCTCATCTGTTGCGCCGCGTTTATTATTCGCTGTCGAAGTTCTTCGACTGAATTTATTGGGGTCACATAAACTAATTCCTTCATATGACCCCAGACGTAAAAATCAAGTGGTGTGATATCAGGAAATCTCTCATCTAGCCACTGTCGGACAGTAATCCGGTAATGTGCTGGGCACCCATCATGTTGAAACATGAGGTTGTTTTTTATTTCTTCGGGAACATCCGCCAACAAATCGTCTAGGTTGTTTCTCAAAAACTCCTCGTAATTTTCGCCGTTCAAATTTTGGGGCAAGAAATGAGGGCCCACCAAATAATTATCAACGACACCCATCCATACGTTCAGGGAAAATCTCATTTGCGACGCAGTTTCTTTTAGTTTTTTTGGATTCCTGGCTGCTTTAGGTGCCCAAAAATGTAAGTTATGGTAATTCGTTATACCATCCCGGTCAAACTTTGACTCGTCAGTCCACAAAATATTTCTCAGGAAATGTTCCTGGTCAGCGTCAGCGTTTAACATAAACCGAGAAAATTCGAGTCGCCTGGCAGGATCTCCCTCGTGCAATGTTTGGACAGGTTGATAATGGTACGGGTGTCTACCTGATAGATGTACTACCGACCACACTTTCCACTGGGATATACCGAGCTGTCTTGCAACAATGTTCGTTGAGATGTTTGGGTCATCAATAAAACACTGAAGAATGGTGTCCTCTTCGTCAGCCGTATACCGTCGAGGTCTGCCAGCGTTGAATTGTGCTCTCTGAACACTGCCAGTTTCAGACAATCACGTTACTGTTTTCGGGAGCACCTATTGCTCCCGAAAACAGTAACGTGGGGAAGTCGACGATCGGGAAAGCGGCGTTGGTATTCTCGCCGAGCCGCAGCCGCGTTTCCATCGGCAAAACCATAACAAAACATAATGTCTGCGTATTCGTTATTAGCATACGAAGCCATGGTATCCGAAATAACAATGATAACAAAAATAATAACAAGAGAAACAAGAATTAACAATAATGATCGATAACAAATTAACGCGATGAGAGATTGGTTAATAGCAAGATAACAACACACGTGCTTGCGCGGCGTAGAGTCGAAACTTACTAAGGAAGGCGACGCGAGCACAGCAGACGCCGTGTGCTCCCCCACCCTCACACCCCGCCCCATCACGAAGAATTCCGCCAGTAAAATCGGTTGTTTTAGCAAGGATCATAAACTAAAACACACATTATTTCTCTCCCCGCGCCGGTTCAAACACATGCCATGCCACGAATTATGTATTTTAAAGTTGATTTTTATACCTTTTTGGAAAGCTTACAGAATAGGCAAGTTTTTCTAGTTATTTTTACGATTAATGTCATAGAAATTTTTGTGAGGAGGCAACATTTTTGAAGCGTAAAATAAAAATATTGGTAAGATGTTATTCTTATATCGTTCATTATTTTAATTATTTTGTTAAATTAAGTAGTTTTAACTATGTCCATAGCTTAATTGAAGTGCTAGCTACAACATGATTTTTAATGGTACCCATTCAAATGTGTAGTTTTTTATTTATTTGGAATTAAATGTCAAATTTTGGGTAAATATCGAAAAACCCTTAAAATTCAAAGATCTCGAATACTATTGAATTTCGGCCATACATATGGGGGGTTCAATTTGTTGCATTTGGCCCCCTTTATCAGCCCCTGACGGATATACGTCGAATTACCAGTAATCCTGTATGCTTTTACTATGATAGCTTTTTCCCATAATTGAATGTTATTTAGGTTAGGGGCAAAAGCTAAGTTTCCGCTGATTTCGTTCTGGATGATATTCAATTCTTCAATTAGATAAGAAGGATCGATTATACTATACTCGGAATTTTAATTCGATTCCAGATTTGACAATTTCAGTGTTGCAACGTTATGACAAGTACTAAATAGTGACGTTGCGAAATTATTCGATATGGAAATGGAATATTTCCAGATCGATTCTTCTCGTTTATAATTTTAGTCTCGTAAACTAAGTATATCAGGAAATTAAATATTTCTGAACCGATAATTTAGTTTTGACGATTAATTAATGATCTGAGACTTTTCTTTTATAATTGTGTGTGAAATAAATAAAAAAATGTGATCATGAAGGAACATGACAAATAACAGATACAAACAGATAGATGTATTATGGTAATAATTTATTTTATAAATTGTCGCCGTCATCGCTATCGCTATCGCTGTCACTTTCTGTAACATTTATTATAAATGTGATATTGTCAATTAACATATCTAGCCTACTCATTTTTTCCTCTTCTTTGACAACATGGGATACGCATTTAGACCATTCGGTAGCCGTAATTTTTTTAATGCCTTCCTGATAGTGATGGATTTATTAGCATTCGCATTCATTGTTAGCATGCGATTGCTCATTTAGCATTTAGCAAATGAAATGTAATTGCGAAATTCTGTGAAATGCTAAATGAATTATATCATATTATCATGCTATCATACGTCAGAGCGTCGACGCACGCAGCGGTAGCGTGCGCTCTCCGTCGCACCCACGGGAAGTCGGGAATACTAAATCTATCGGTTTCACTTGACCGTTTCTCGTGAATTCGCAAGTGAAATTTATTAGCAGATTCTGCGAATTTGCGAAGAATGGGTTAAGCAATTGTTATCTTAATAACTTTGATTTGCGCGTAATTAGGGTTGTATATTGAATGAATGCTTGTGATTGTATTATTATATTTAAATTATTAGCATTAGCAGATTTAGCTGGGTGGTGCGAAGATTGCTGTTTAGCAATTATTACCTTATTGTCTTTGATTTGTTCGTACTTAAGGTCGTGTATTGATTGAATGAATTCGTGATTATTTAATAATATTTGGTGTGACACGCGCTTGGCGCGCGTCGTTTTGTGCCAAAGTTCAGTACGTTTTGGCAAGTGATAGTGAGAGTTTAGTTTACGTATTCGTTAATTTCGATATACAGTAATTAAATTATTTCGTCTTGTGCTTATTAATGTACTTAAATAGATAATAGTGTGAACTTAATATCTACCTATAAATAATAGGAGGTAATAGTAGAAGTATTAACAAAATTAGCATACTTCATTAATATCAATTATCGTCATATTAGCAAATAGCATAGCAATAGCAACTAGCATGCTAAGACTCAAGAATTCACATGCTAATGAAATTATTGCGAAATCGCAATAATTGACATTACTACTTCCTGAAATAAATTTCTCACGTCTGTCAATTTGAAGGTTTTATTATTTTGAGCTACATGCCCCTTTACCTGCGCCCATATCAATTCGATAGGGTTTAGCTCGCAATGGTAAGGGGGCAGTCTTAAAACCGTGATCCCATGTTGTGCTGCCATTTCGTCTACAGCGTACTTATTAAAAGACTCGATAAGTGGAATCAGTTCTAAAAGCGAAGCTTTAACCATATCTGGTTCGTAATGAATATTTTTATTTAAAAGCCAATCTTGAATGGCAGCTTTTTTCCAGCTCATTTTTGGTGCCGTTTCCAATTTTCGGGAGTGGTAAGGTGCATTATCCATCACCACAATTGAGTTTGGTCTTAATTTTGGTAAGACTCCAGCGAACCACTCCTCAAAACAAACTGCATTCATCTCATCATGGTAATCTTCACAATTTTTCTTTGCTTCAAAAATCATGAGCCCCTCTTCCAGGAAGCCTTCTTCACTACCTATATGGCTAATTATGAGACGTTTGCCTTTTCCAGATGGATTTTTTAATCCAGTGGTCAGTCCCTCCAAAAACGCTTGTCGGTGCTGGCTGCTCCTCGAAAGGACAATCCGTAAAGCTGGAACAAATGCAGTGTTGTACACACTAATAATAATAATTTAGAGAGAGATAAATAGAAAAGTTCTGCAACTTACAAAGCCGGCGAGGGCACCATTGATGATGGTACCGGTGAAAGTAGCCCCTGTGAAGGTGGCGCCGGTGACGGTGACGCCACGGGTTCCCACGCTAGGTCTGAACTAGATGGACATTTGAAAACAAGTTAAAACTTGCTTGCGAGTAAGTATTGCAACTAACATACACAAGTAGAACTACTTACGCCGGTGCCGGTGATGGTGAGGGTGCCGGTGCGGGGGCCGGTTGCGCCAGGTCTGAACTAGATGGAAATTTTAAAACAAAAGTTAAAACTTGATTGCGAGTAACTAACATACACTAGTAGAACTACTCGTACGAATAACTTACGATGGCCACCTGCGCTCCCGTCTTGGGTTCAGGGGCGTCTCCATACCATGGCCTTCCGGCATGTCGGCCACATCCCTCACATTTAGGCTAAAATTCAAATTGTAATAAAAGTGTGTGCAAAAACGACTCAATTGTAATAAAATTGTGTTGTCTTTTTTTCGGGGGTAGGTGTAAAAAAAGTTAACACGCAACTTCGTATATCTATTTTAATTAAAATTATTATTAAGTATTTTAACTTGCTTTCGAGTTATATTTTTGTTGCACAAGCTACTGAATAAGCAGCACTTACATTGGTGAAACATTCCATGTAACAAAAGCACTTAAACTACACCACCTGCCAGCTTCTCACTAGTACTAGTCACTTGATTTAAACACTTCACCATGTCATCGCAACTGGATGATATCCAATTAGCCCAGAGGAACCTCGAGGAGTGCTTCCTTAAGAAGATGGGTGAGCTTGAGGCACAGATCCAATGTGCTGGACCCGCAAAGGACACCGTGGCAAAGATTGCTGAAGAGTTCCGGTCATTTCGTGAGCTTATGTTCGGTGTGCTGGGACTTCTTAGGAAGCAGATCTTGGAGTGTTCAAGAGCGGTTGATGGATTGGAGACAAGATCTCGTCGGAAAGCTCTCATTTTCACCGGGTTTGCTGAAGCTGACAAAGAGGATTGCAAGGCTCTCATTTTAGACGTTCTGAAGAACAAACTGGCACTGCCTGACATCACTGCATCTTCCATCAAAGTGTGTCACAGACTTGGAACGTCAAGCAAGGGACCAACAATTAGCAGACCTATATTGGTAAGGTTCTCCAATGTTGATATGAAATCCTCTGTTTGGAAAGCAAAGGCAGCACTGAAGGGCTCCCCGGTCACAGTCAAGGAGTTCTTGACTAGGTCCAGGCAAACTGTGTTCAGCAGGGCGCGCCTGCACTTCGGGATGCCGGCGTGCTGGACTCAGGACGGGGTTATTGTCATCAGATCCCCCGATGGAACACGGCATAAAATTTGTTCTATGGAGGAACTCAATCCCTTGTTGGCGAAGTACCCTAAGAAGACCGGAGAATCTTCTTCTGTTGGAACTGGAGGCAAGCCTGATGGTGGAGTGCGTAAATAATTGTATTTTATTTTTGTATTACATATCTTATTTTAGTCTCTTTTTGTGCTTGGGACGTCAGTTCGCGTAAATATTATTGTTATCGTACACGTCTACCTGCTTACTATTTCTTATTTTCACCTCAAAACTATTTAAATCACATTCTGTTTGTAATTATTTGTCGTTTTGCTTGTGTTTGTAAAATAGTGTTTCGTCATTAGTTGTCACTGTCACCTGTCAATCTTTTGACGTACCATTTTCTTTGTTACACGTTTCGTAAATTACGTTCCGTTTGCTAATGTAACTTTGTCATGTATCATTTTGTTTGCGTTTTTCATAATATTTTGTGTTTATGTTTGTGATGCTGTTACCTCTTCCTGCTTTGAATTAATTGTTTTTTAATACTTCTAATGTACAGTACTACAGGGATCTTTTGGCGCCTTGATGATTTGTGAAAATAAGATGCATTAGTTCCGATTTTGGCCACGTGCCAAAAGATCCATGTATAACTACACTGGTGCTGCTGGTGGGTGGTGCATAGATAGTGGTGTTGCACCTAAAGCGAAAGAAATCTTAGCTATAGTTTATTTGCATATTTATCAGTTATTTATATTTATATTATTTTTATTTTATGTTATCTGATGATGATTCTTTTTACTCTGCCATTGATTCCTCTAGCTCATCCGCTAATGCAAGTTTTAGCTCCTTGACTGACACCCTTGGTGACTTTGTGCGTCGGAACTTCAGTCAACAGAAAGGTCATTTGTTTAATGTCTGTCATATAAATGCGCAAAGTGTACCAAGTCACTACAGTGATCTGTTGGACACCTTTACCGACGCCAATGCCCATGCCGTTCTGGTTTCTGAGAGTTGGCTCAAACCTCATCTTCTCTCCACCAACTACTCTCTCCCAGGTTTCACTCTTATCCGAAATGATAGAATCGGAAAGGGAGGGGGTGGTGTAGCTATCTATCTTCGTAGCGATTTCCCATTCAAAATCATTACCTCATCCCCCGCACAATATCATGCTTCCGCCGAATACCTCTTTTTGGAGGTCTACGTCAAAGGCGTTAAGACCCTTCTTGGTGTTGTTTATTGTCCACCCGCCGTTGACTATTTTTCTGAACTTGAATTGGCGCTGGAATCCGTAGGATCAGAGTATGCACATTGCGTCATCATGGGCGATTTCAACACTGACCTTGCTCACCACAACCCCCGATCCCGTAAACTCCTTCACATCACTGAGTCCGTTAGTCTCCATATACTTTCACTGCAACCTACCCATTTCAATATTTCAGGTGATGATACTTGGCTCGACTTAATCCTTACATCCACTCCCTCTCTTGTTTCCTCTCATGGTCAGTGTCCCGCTCCTGGATTTTCCCATCATGACCTCATTTTCCTCTCGTATGTCCTAAAACCGCCTAAACCTGTCCCAAAAGTACTGCACATGCGATGTTTTGCACGCATGGACGTTGAGAAGCTTCGTCAGGATGCGTCAGACTTCAGTTGGGAACACCTGGCAGCGGCGACAACTGTAGACGAAAAACTGCGTATTTTCGATCGGACGGTGCTTGCTCTCTACGATAAACACGCTCCTGTTAAGTCGATTAAACTTCGGCGTCCCCCTGCTCCTTGGATGACGACAGGAGTTCGAATGGCTATGAGGCGCAGAGATCGGGCCTTTCGTAAATTTAAAAAGGATCGTAGTGAGGAAAACCGGAACTTTTACAAAGCTTCTAGAAATCGGTGTAATCAGATGATACGCAACGCTAAACGCCGCCATATTCTCGAGAATATATCTTCTTCTTCACCTGCTGATATCTGGAAGTTCCTTGGCACTCTCGGTATTGGCAGACCACGTCATGTGGATTTTCCTAAAACAATTGGCCTTAATGATATCAACCGTCACTTCACAACCACTTGTCATTTGGATTCCCAGATGTTATCTCAGACGGTTGATTACATTACTGGCCTACCCAGTCCCATCATAGAACCATTTCACTTCTCTCCGGTCACCTCGGCCGAAATTAAAACAATCATCTTGTCCATCAAATCCAAGGCTATGGGCCATGACGGCATCAGTCGTAGTATGATCGTTTGGATCCTTGATATCCTTCTACCTCCGATTACCCATATCATCAACTTTTCTCTTGATTCCGGACAATTCCCATCCCTGTGGCGTATGGCCTATGTACGTCCACTCCCAAAAATTTCAAATCCTTCTCTACCCAGTCACTTTCGACCCATTTCCATTCTCCCATTCCTGTCTAAAGTGCTCGAAGCCTGCGTACACAAGCAGTTTACAAGGTTTGTTCACCGGAACAACCTTGTTAGCTCTTTTCAGTCTGGCTTCAGGCCCGGGCACAGTACAGCCTCCGCTCTCCTTAAAGTGACTGGTGACGTTAGAGAAGCGATGGAGGATATTAAGGTTACCGTTTTGGTATTAATTGATTTCTCCAATGCCTTTAACGCTGTCAGTCACGATATTCTCCTTTCTATCCTCTCTCATCTTATGGTTTCGCCCGAGGCTCTCGAGTGGTTCTCTTCTTATCTTCGGGGACGTCAGCAGTCGGTTCGCGTTGATGAGCGCTCGTCGAGTTGGCGTGACCTGGATGCTGGTGTTCCGCAAGGCGGTATTCTCTCTCCATTGTTATTTTCCATCTTCATTAATTTTATAACTCATTGTCTTCGGTGTTCGTATCATCTTTATGCCGATGATCTTCAATTATATACAGCTGGGCGGGTTGAAGATTTGTCGGAAGCTATAGCTGATGTAAACAGAGATTTAGATGCCATCAAAACGTGGTCTGATAGTTTTGGGGTGTCAGTAAACCCCTCAAAGTGTCAGGCCATTGTAATTGGGAGCTCACGCATGATTGGTAGGGTGACGCTTAGCTCTCTTCCTCCTCTTATTTTCAATGGTAACGTCATACCCTTTACCTCTACTGTGAAAGATCTCGGTTTGCATCTTGACTTGACGCTTGGCTGGCAACGCCAGGTCTCTAGTGTTAGTCAAAGGGTCAACGGTACTCTGCGATCTCTGTATCGTCTGAGAAACTTTTTACCTGCTAAGACGAAAACTATGCTTGTGCAGACTTTGATTTTCCCTATAATCGACTATGGTGACGTATGCTACTTTGACCTGAATTCAGTTTTGCTGGATAAGCTCGACAGACTGCTCAACAATTGTATCCGGTTCATATTCAACCTCAGGAAATATGATCATGTGTCGAGCTATAGGTCTGAGCTCAAATGGATGTCCATTCGCCAAAGAAGGAGTTTGCGCGCTTTGACCACGCTTTTCTCCCTTCTTAACTCTCCCACTCCTCCTTCTTATCTCATGTCTCACTTCCAATATCTATGTTCGTCACACACTAAGAATCTGCGTTCTTCTAACAATCTTCTCTTACTTTGTCCTTCTCATACTTCTGACTTTGTTCATTCTTCCTTTCATATTCAGTCCATTCTTCTATGGAATGCGCTTCCTCTTGATATCAGGACGGCGACCAGTCGGTATGCATTTAAGCGGAAACTACAGAGTTTTTTATCAAAATAAATAGAGTAGAGTCATCTCAACACCTCTCCCTTGAATTTGTATAATGTATATATATAATATAGGTATATATTTTATTAAATATGTATGTATGTGTGTGTAATATAATTATTTATAATGATATATTTTAATAAAAAATGATTTTTCTTTGTTCCTCTCAAACAGAGCACCTGCCATCTAATCTCTTCACTACCCTTGGTTGACTGGTAGAGAATGCCTAAGGCATTAAGTCCGCCTTTGTACTTTTATAAGTGTGAAAAGTTTAAATAAATAAATAAATTAAAAGCGGAAAAAGAAAGGTTTAATTTTGCATAAAAACTAACTCTTCAATATTGTAAGGCCCCGGGCGCTCGTGGACGAACCCGCGGGCTCCGCGCCCACGGCCACGGCCCGTAGCGCCACCCCGAGCTGTCCCCACCACAGCCACCACTTCCTCCGCAGCAGCATCTGCCCTGCCACCACGCACACGCACATGCCCACCATGTCGCGGTCCACGTGTGCGAGGTCTTCGCCTGCATAAAATTAAAAATAAAAGCAAACACAACATGCAAGAAAGTTTTTAGAAAAGGATATAGTCAGAAATACGTAAAAAACAGAAACTTACACTGGCGCCGGAGATAGCGGTGACGACGGGCGATCTAGCGGCGATTGCGACCGGGCCCCACGTCCGCGTCCACTTCCACGCCCGCTTCCGCGTCCGCGACCGCGTCCTCGTTGTGGTCTTCGAGTGAGAGGAAAAATTAAAAACATGTATGCCTTTCCGAGAAAGTTGTGACAGACAGACAACGAAACAACAAACAAACAACCAATCTTATGTATATATACATGCACACACGCACACACACACACCCAGCTACTATATTTTCAGTTCCAATACGTTCAACAGTCAGACCTGCACCTCCTTTTTTGAAGTCGGTTAAAATCACGAATAAAAAAAAACTCAAAAATATAAATATAAAAAAATATTCGAATTCGAATCTCGGATGTCGCATCCATATTTTGGTTCCCTATCCATTTGCATAAAATTTTAAGGGGATCCCTTCTTTTCGCATAATGTTCTTTGTCCTAATATACTTTGGCATAACGATTTTGGCACAATTTGTTTTGGCATAATAATACTTCGGCATAATTTTTTTAGGCATACATTTTATGTTGGCATAATCATCTTAAAGACTAATTTGTTTTGGCATAAATTTGATTCGCATAACGTTAGTAGGCCTAATGACTATTAGCATAATGTAGGATGAGTGTTATTAGTGTGAATCTATGAGGAATGGAACGCAAGGCGAGTGAAAGAGAAGGAACGATGAATGAGAGAGCGAGAGGGGGAAAGATGGCGATAGGAGGAAGGAAGGCGACGTGAGTTGAGAGCGGTTGGGTTGGAGTAAAGACGGGAAGAAGGAAAATATAATAATAAGAAGATTTTACTGTATCGGTGTCGGTGTGTCGGATAAATTAAATTAAACCACCAGTAACTGTTTCAATAGCATTTTACTTGCCCCACAATCCCACCTTTCTACATTTTGGGGGCTCGTCCGGGATTGCGGGCACGTGGTTTGAAAAATAACGGAAGGAAAAAGACGATCGCGACACAGAAAGGTGAAATAAAAAAACGACGAAGACGCAATACAACGACTGAAGACGCTATTTGAAGACGGAAGACGTTATTTGATCTCAATTCAATGGTGAAGATCATTCCTATGCATCCACGAAATGGGCTCAAGACCTGGATGACAACGCGGAGATATTTGGATGGTCTGCGCAGCAAAAGCTTATCATTGCTCGTAGGTCATTGTCGGGAACAGCAGGGCTGTGGTTGAAGACCGAAAAAGTACACAAAACATATGAAGAACTGAAGGCAGCCGTGCTGAAGGAATTCCCAGACGCCACGAACGCCAAAGAAATGCACGAGTTGATGGCAGCACGTAAGAAACGCAAAGACGAATCCTATTATCAGTATATGTTAATAATGAAAGAAATGGGAAAGCGAGCCAAATTCCCCGACTACATCGCCATCCAGTACATTATAGACGGAATTGCAGACCTGGAAACAAATAAAGTTATACTTTACGGCGCGATAACGTACCCGGCATTGAAAGAAAAGTTATCAGTGTACGAAAATATAATGAAGAAAGCTGTTAGGCAGAAAGCCGAACGACCAGCAAAACAAGCTTCTGCATCAGGAACCAGCCAGTCGTGCTACAACTGTGGGGAGAAAAATCATAAAGCAAGCGCATGCCGAAACGGGGTAAAATGTTTCAAGTGTAACCAATTCGGCCATATTAGTTCAAAATGCACTAGTCCGAGCGCAGCAGCAGGAGGTACAACAGCAACGTCGGTAAAACAGTCAAGAGCGGTCGGATCGACCAATCAGCAGTCACCGCAGGCGAGCTCGTCGGTAAAGCAGTTCGACGCCGCTGCCGGTACGAAGAAACAGCATTCGGCTATGTTCGGGATGACGACGGCACCCGAAGACGGATCGGGTGGCCTCGGCCATGATAAAGTTTGCAAGATGGCGGATCGGGATGACGATGTCATGCAGATTGTAAACAAACAGAGTGACCGGCATAATATTGCGATGAAAACCGTAAACATAGGTGACAAAACAATAAGTGCGTTGGTAGATACGGGCAGTGACGTTAATCTAATATGTGAGAACCTGTGGAACGAGTTAAAGGTGCCGTGTAGTAATGATAATACGATGTTATCCGGACTTGGACTGTCGAAAGTAAGATCATGCGGAAAGATTATATTATGTTTGCAAATAGACAATAAGACGTATTCAGATGTAATATTTCATGTAGTTCCTACAGGGGCCATGCCCTACAAACTTATTATTGGGCAGGAATTTTTGCAAAATGTTGTGATGGTAGTTCGTGAGGGTGCAGTGTTATTGTTGTCACAAGGTGACGAATGGTTGTCTAGGGTGAATTGTTGTGTGAGGAATGTGGATGTTACAGGTCATATCTCCGATACCAGCATAAAGACGGAAGTTGAGCGACTGATTGAAGAGTACAAGCCTGTACAGACGAGAGAAGCCCCAATTGAGATGAAGATAGTGTTGAAAGACGATGTGCCAATAGCCCAGCGACCACGAAGGATATCACATATGGAGCAACAGGTAGTAGAGCAACAAATAGATGAATGGCTACGAGATGGAATAATACAGGTGAGTTTTTCCGAGTATTCTAGTCCTTTGGTACTTGTGAGAAAGAAAGATGGGTCTACCCGAATTTGTGTGGATTACCGTTTACTAAATAAGAAGATTGTAAAAGATGAGTTCCCGTTGCCAATCATTGATGACTTGATTGATAATTTGAGAGATGCAAAAATATTTAGCGGGTTGGACCTTAAAAACGGATTTTTCCATCTTAGGATAAGCAAGGAGTCAGTGCAATATACATCTTTCATAACTCATCATGGGCAATTCGAATTTCTGCGTGCTCCTTTTGGTCTGTCCATATCACCTAAATATTTTATGAGATTTGTCTCCATTATTTTCAGAGAATTGATAGCAAAAAGAATTATGGCGATATTTATTGACGATATTGTAATTCCAGCTGAGACAGAAATTCAAGCACTGGAGAGACTTACTCAGGTGTTAGAAGCAGCCTCACAATATGGACTTGAAGTAAATTGGAAAAAGGTGAAATTGATTAGTCGTGAGATTGAATATCTGGGTCATTTGATCAAGAATGGTGAAGTTAGACCAAGCCCAGAAAAAGTGCAAGCCGTTTCAAGGTACCCTGAACCTAAAAATGCTAAACAGGTTATGAGTTTCATCGGCCTAACATCTTATTTCAGGAAATACATCAAAGATTATGCTAAGATTGCTAGACCATTAACAGATTTGTTAAGAAAGGACGTTCCATTTAAATTTGAAGATGAACAACAATGTGCTTTCAATTCATTGAAGGAAAAGCTGACCAGTGATCCAGTATTGAAAATTTACAACCCCAACTTACCAACGGAGTTACACACCGATGCATCCAGTCATGCTTTGGCCGCAATATTGCTGCAATTGCATCCAGATGGAGAGCTGCATCCGGTGCATTATATGAGTCATAAGACGTCTGATGCTGAAAGTAAATACTCAAGCTACGAGCTGGAAGCGCTTGCTGTTGTAGAAGCTGTCAGGAAGTTTAGACATTATCTATATGGAATTCCTTTTAAAATCGTCACAGATTGTAAAGCTTTTGAACAGACATTAAAGAAGAAAGATTTGACAGCAAAGGTGGCTAGATGGGCGTTCATGCTAGATGAGTATGACTATGAGGTTGAACATCGAGCTGGCAGCAAGATGCAACATGTGGATGCTCTCAGCAGAAACCCATTTGTTGCAGTAGTGAGCCTGCAGGAAGAGATAAGACTAGGACAGGAAACGGATGAAGAACTCAATGCCATCAGACAGCTGATTTTGAAAGATGGTCAATATCATGACTTCTGGATTGATAATGGTATTTTGTACAAAGGTGAAGAGAAACGATTAGTAGTTCCGAAGATTATGGAGAAAGAAATAATAAAGAGAGTGCACCTAAATGGTCACTTTTCAGTAAGAAAGATGAAAGAAGCCGTAGGAAAAGATTACTACATAAGAAACATGGATAAAAGAATAGAGGAAGTAGTTTTAAGTTGCATACCTTGTTTGTTAGCAACAAGAAAAGAAGGAAAGCAGGAGGGCTATTTGAACCCTTTAGATAAAGAAGGAATACCTCTGCATACATTGCATTTAGATCATGTAGGACCATTTACTGAAACAAGAAAACAATACAACTATATACTTACCATGGTTGATGCGTTTACGAAGTTTACATGGCTATTTCCTACGAAGTCCACAACAAGTGCAGAAGTGTTAAATAAATTAAGACTTCATCAACAGGTCTTTGGTAATCCAACCAGGATCATATCAGACAGAGGCACTGCTTTCACCAGTGGGGAATTTGAAGACTATTGTAAAGAAGAAGATATCCAGCATGTCAAGATTACTACGGGAGTACCTCGAGGGAATGGACAGGTAGAGAGAATTCATCGTATACTAATACCTATGTTGACCAAGCTGTGTATAGAGGATAAATCTCTGTGGTACAAGCATGTCAGCCGTGTCCAGAGAGCCGTTAATAGTACATACCAGAGATCTATAAACACCACTCCATTTCAATTACTCATTGGAACAAGAATGAGATGTAAAGAAGATAATGATATAGTTACCCTATTACAGCAAGAAGTTATCAGCAGCTATGATGAAGATAGAGAGGACATGAGGCTGAAAGCTAAGCAGCAAATTCAAAAAGTACAAGATGAGAATAAGAAGACTTATAATGAGAAGAGAAAACCTAGTTCATCATATGAGCTAGATGATTTAGTTGCAATCAAGAGAACTCAGTTCGGCCCATCAGTGCTATTCTGTTAACATCTCACCGTGAAAACTTAGGTGAAGTGAGTTGTCATTCCAACAGGGTGAGATGACACTGACAGCTCACTCCACGCTCACTTCACTTGTTTTCACGGTGAAGTGGTTACGGGAATCGACATGCAGGTCTAAAAGTGAAACCTAAATTTCTTGGACCCTATAGAATTATTAAGGTCAAGCGAAATGACAGATACGATGTTGAGAAACTGTATGACACCACGGAAGGGCCAAAGAAAACATCTAGTTCAGCAGATAACATGAAAAAATGGCCAGGTAGGGATGAATGAAAAGAGTGTTGTTTGTTTGTTGTTTTTTTTTTTTTTTTTTTTTAAAAGGTGTCATGTGTATGTGAATGTGTGTATAGATAGTTGTATCCAAATAACACTGTTCTGTATCCTCACGAATACCAGGTTAGGTGTTATATAAGTACTGCTATGTGATACTTTGAGTTTGGATAGTACTGGGTTATTTTTGTAATAAAAAAAAAGATTTAGTGCTGAACTCATCTATTATTGTTTTTTTATGTTGAGACTTTGTAAGTTGGTACAACAACAGTTTTTGTTTGTAGTTGAGTTGTTGTTAGTTTGTTCCACTATGTTAATCGCAGTTAAGTTCTAAAGATGTAATAAGTTTTTCTATATTTAGAAATTTCATATTGTTGTGTGTTCTTATTTAGGTATTTACAAGATGTTAGATTATATTATAAAATAAGATATGGTACAAGATTCTAATCTAGTAATTCTGTTTAAAGTCTAACATATAAGTTGTTTAGTAGTAACCAGATAGTTTAAGTTAAGGTATGGTGAATTTGGGAAGTTATGCCAGCTGTAGTGAGGGTGTATAACTGGTACATGAATGAGATCTGGAAGAGTGGCATATGTGGAGAGTATGCATATCTGAGGACAGATATGGAAGCAGGATGACCGAATGTAGGATGAGTGTTATTAGTGTGAATCTATGAGGAATGGAACGCAAGGCGAGTGAAAGAGAAGGAACGATGAATGAGAGAGCGAGAGGGGGAAAGATGGCGATAGGAGGAAGGAAGGCGACGTGAGTTGAGAGCGGTTGGGTTGGAGTAAAGACGGGAAGAAGGAAAATATAATAATAAGAAGATTTTACTGTATCGGTGTCGGTGTGTCGGATAAATTAAATTAAACCACCAGTAACTGTTTCAATAGCATTTTACTTGCCCCACAATCCCACCTTTCTACAATAATAATAATATATATATTTTCCTTTTCTAGTAGATACGTACTCGTACGTACGACTTTGGGTGGAAATGGTGGTGGTGAACTTGTAGTGCCCCATACATAATTCTGATCAAACCTATTTGCTATAGTTTCAGTAACAATTAAATAATATTGTTGGTTAAAAATTGAATATGCTGTGCAACAAATGTACAATGTGTGCAACAGAACCGAATTGCTGCAAAACCGACTCCACGTAGTCTTGTTTGTCCTACCCCTAGAGTGTAATTTAAAATCGCGTAGGCGCGTAGGGGCGAGGCGGCCTGCGGGCTGAGGAGCAGGCAGCTGCGAGCGAGCCGCCGCGGTTGAGGCTGGCCGGCGAAGCCGGCCAACAAGCCGAAGCTGCGGTGGTGAGCGAAAGCCGTCTGCGACGATTAGCATGAGTGGGGCCGCCGGAGGCCCGCAGCGCCGGAGCCGTGACAGAAACCCTGCCTGCTGCATGTTGCATGCTCGCTTCAATTCAATTCAATTCAAAATATTTTATTTCACATAAACCTACAAGGGCACTTATGAAACGTTAGAAGCTAGGTGCACGGTTCCAATTGGTCGTTTCCTATGGAGAAGAGCCGGCAAGAAACTCCACGGTTACTCTTTTAAAAATAAATGGTATTTACAATCTTTTCGAGTTACAGTGTTTATAGGTATGAGAGGACACTGTAGGCCTATAAACAAGTACCAGGTACTTAGCAAGATAGAAAACGATCGACAGATCTAAAAGTCTGTTATGCCTACAACGTTCTCACATTCACAAAATATAAAAGAGAATCTATATTAAAAAAAAAAACAATTAAAAACCTATTTAAACTAAATGGCATGACTGCCACTAAAGCTGTAACAAATCTATAAAAAATATAGTATAGTGAAGTTATATAATGTCAAATAATGAAAAGATTATGTCAAAAAAGTACGTAAATGAAATAAATGAAAAATAGGTAAAATCAAATAATCATCTTAATTTGGGAGCAGTTAATAGACATAATTACATAGTAATGCCGTTATTGAGGTACCAGGGAAGCCACATGTGCAGAAGGAATTATTGCCAAACTTCCTTGTCTTCAACGTAGTCTTTAATCTTATAATATGCTTTTTTGATAAGGACACGTTTAATGTGGGTTTTGAACTTTCCATCACTAAGTTTGGAAACTTGTAACCGACTTTGGCAACTTGTTATAAAATCGAATACTGTTTATAACAAATGACTTACTAGTTTTAGCCAACCTAAATTTGGGTATCACAATTTCATGTTTTCTACGTGTATTTATATTATGGATATCGCTTCTAATTTTGAAAAGTCCTAAGTTTTTCCGAACATACAAAATACTTTCTAAGATATAAAGAGAAGGCTGAGTTAGTATATCAATTTCTTTGAATTTATTTCTAAGGGACTCACGAGGACCCATTTTATAGATAGCGCGAATAGCCCTCTTTTGTAAAATAAAAATGGAATCTACGTCAGCTGCCGATCCCCACAGCAAAACGCCATAAGACATAATACTGTGGAAATAAGCAAAGTATACTAACCTAGCTGTGGCTACATCAGTCATCTGCCTTATTTTTCTTACTGATGCAGCCGAACTTAATCTACCTGAAAGAACTCTAATGTGGGCGCCCCATTGCAATCTCGAATCTAAAGTAATTCCTAGAAATACGGTTTCCGTAATAGCTTCTAGTTTCTTACCATCAAGTTTTAAATTTAGACCTACTTGAGGTACATTTGGTAATGAGAACTTAAGACATTTAGTTTTGTTCGCATTAAGTAAAAGATTATTAGCTGCGAACCATTTCGAAAGAACTGCTAGACTATCGTTGACATGTATAACATCCGTATCTTTTCTATCAATTTTAAAAATAAGAGAAGTGTCATCAGCGAATAGAATTATGTCTGATAAGTTAGCCATCATGTAAGGAAGGTCATTAATATAAACTAGGAATAGAAAAGGGCCAAGAATTGATCCTTGAGGCACGCCCATCTTAACTAGAGACCCCAAGGATGTCGCCCCGTTAATGTTTACTTTTTGCTGCCTGTTTGATAGATAGGAAAGAACAAGATCACCAGCTTGCCCACGAATTCCGTAGTGGTGTTATTTACAGATCAGTGTTTTGTGGTCAACGCAGTCAAACGCTTTTGAGAGGTCACAGAAAATGCCAATTGCATCCTGGGACTTCTCCCAGGATTCCAAAATGTGACTGATGAGTTTTACTCCAGCGTCAGTCGTCGACCTAACCTTTCGTGAAACCAAACTGGTAACTATGTAAAATCCCATTTGAATTAAAATGACAACATTTGGTCTAGCATGATTTTTTCATATATTTTACTCAATGCTGGCAGTACAGATATAGGTCTATAATTAGAGGGATCACTCTCAGTACCTGATTTGAAAATTGGTACTACTTTACTATGTTTCATTAAATCAGGAAACGTACCGCTATCTAAACATTGATTAAATATGCCTGTTAGGACAGGGGCAATTGAGTCAATGATATCTCCAAGAACCTTAACGGAAATCCCCCATAAGTCTTCAGTGTTTTTTATGTTAAGACTTTTGAATGCTTTTGTAATTGTGACAATAGAAATAGGCTTGAATTCAAAACTTGGAATGTCCTTACTGAAGTTTTCTTTTAGAAGAGATTCAGCTAATATAGATGATGAGGGGAGAGATTTCGTAACCTCTATTGGGATGTTCGTAAAGAAATTTTCTAGTGCCTCAACAACTTTTAACTTATCTGAAATGGTTTCATTATCAACTTTTAAAGACAATTCATTCTGATCTCGCTGTTTTGTGTTCCCAGTTTCTTTGTTAATTACCTGCCACACAGCTTTTATTTTATTGTTAGAAGTACTAATTTTGTTATTTATTAATTTAGATTTAGCTTGGGCGCAGACTCGTTTGAATATTCTAGAGTATTTTCTGACATAATTATGAAGGGCTTGATCAGAAGTCAATGATTTCTCGTTGTACAAATTATATAAAATATCTCTGCTTTTTCTAATGCCAGCAGTAGCCCATTCGTTAAATTTTGGTTTAGCATTGATTGTTACTTTTTTTACAGGACATGCTTTATTGAATTCATGGCATACTGTAGAAAATAATGTACCGTAGTTTATATTGGGGTCTTGTGAATCAAAACTAGCAGTTGAGAGATTGCTAAGAACATTATTATTAAACGTTTTCAATTATTTTTTTGTGAGAGGTCTTAATTCTATGGTTTTGTCTAGGTGTAACTTTTTATGTAAGTCAAATGATACAAGTTGACCAGTATGGTCAGACCTGACTCCACTAATTAAGCACGAGTCTTGTACTTGACAATTAGTAAATATATTGTCAATGCATGAAGCTGAGGTTGCTGTTATTCTAGTCGCTTCATTAAATATACATTTTAAATTAAATGATTTAAACAATGATATAAGCTTACATTTATCCGGTGAGTTAACTAATAGATCAATATTTAGGTCACCACAAACAAAAACTAATTTATTATCTTTAAAAAGTTTGCATAGTATTTCTTCCATAATTATTAAAAAAAGATGACAAGTTTGAGGCTGGTGGTCTATAAACACATAAGAAAGTATGGCCCTCAACCTCTGCACATGCTACCTCACATAAGCGATCAACAGAGCAAGCAGTGATATCCTTCCTTTCCTTATGTCTGAAGCAACTATTGCATAATATCAAGGTACCACCCCCTATTGAGGACCTGTTAAACGCACTGGCAACTGAAAAATTATTTACATTAAACAGCATCCTATCCGGTCTTAACCAGGTTTCACAAAAACATAAGATATCCATATGATATTTATCTATTAACAATTCCACGTCTAGGATTTTGCCAGAAAAGCGATTAATATTTTGATGATACAGTAAAATATTCTTATTATGCTTCTCTATTGTCGAGTCTAAAAGTTTAAAGAATCTATTACAGTATTATTAGAAATACTAGATAATACCGTTTCGTCACTTAACCTAGTCTCAGTTAAATTATCAATAACTGCGTGTATATTGTAAGCTAACAAAGTAGCCAGTACATGTTGACTTTTCTTGGGAAGAAACATATGTTCCCGATTTAATACAAAATCTCTAACAAAATTGTTAGTATCAAAATACAATAAACGGTCACTATGACGACATGACAAAGTATGCATTAGGTTGTTTAAACTACAAATGTAATTGTTTTCTTCAGCATACAAATTACCTGAATAAGGCAATGCACATAATATTAATTTGCCTAATTTTAATTTAAGTAGGGTGTCGACACCATTAACTATGTCCCTTTTAGTGATGCTCAGACTGTTTCCAATTAAAAGAACTACAGTAGTCTGCTCATTCATTTGTGTGTTTTTTATTTTATGAACAAGCTCATTAAAATTTAGGTTATGGTAACAACAGTTTACAATGGTATGTTTAGATCGGTTATTTAACAAGGATCCAAAACCCGCTCCTAATCTATCAGAATACACCAAAACATTACTTTGAGTGGGATTGACAGTTTCTATGGCATGAGTTAAAGTGGGTGAAGTGGCAGGAACAACATGCTGTGACATGAGAGGTGGCGGAGTGGGAGCACAACTACAGGTGAGGTTGTTTGTCAGCGACTCGTACTTCTCTGCGTTGTACTTCACCAAATCCACCGACTCACAGGCCTCCTGCAAGCGCTTGTTTAAAATTTGCTGACTTGACTCATACTTACAAGATATTTCCTTAAGTGTATTTTCCCTACTCAGTAATTCCTGTTGAAGGTTTTGTGTCTCAACTTCATACATTTTTCTGCTAGTTTCCATCTTAATATTACATGAATCTAGTTGGCATTTTAAGTTAATACGTTCTTTCCTAAGATTAATATTAAACTTATAAACACTTTGTGACTTCAAGAGTTTCTTGTACTTTTTTATATTTTTACTAATTTTAATATACTTCTTAATTTTATTATGACTAGTTAGAATTGGACATCTAGTTAAGGTATCGACCCCAGTCAGGTCTATGGCAACGGTGGGCTTCTCGCACTCCAGTCCGGATACACTACCAACCAACTCGTCGAAAAGGTTATTGGTGTTGGCAACCTGTTCCCTGTCTTTCAGAGAGTTGATGGTGAAAATGGTGTTGTGTGCCTTGCATAATTCCACTTCAAGGCCTGATATACGTCTCAGTGCTTGATCATGAGTGTCACTGCATTGTTGAAAATCTGACACTAGTTGACGGAGATGGTGATGCTGGTCAAGTATGTCCAGGTGCTGGGTGTGAAGTTCTACAAGCTGGCTCTTGAGTTCAGAGTTTTTGTCATTAATCCTCTTGACTTCAACCTCACTGTCCTCTCTTTCCTGCAGTAGCTGGTTGCATTCTTTTTTTGATGCCTCCAGCTCCCTCAGTGTTGCATTCAGTTTGTCACTCATGTCACGAACAGTGGCTGCGCGGGTCATCATATTGAAAAAAATCCCCAAATGGCACCTGGAATGTGACAAGAACCAACTAAGTGTATGAGGAATCTAAATGAGTTGAGGACTTGAGAAGGTAGGAGGGTAAGACAGCAAGAAGTAAAGAAAAACAAAAGAATAAATTTACAAAAATAAAATTAAAAAAAAGATTATGAAAATATGAAGGTAGGTACTTAAGAAAATAAGAGACTAATTAAATTATTCTGGGGCTTATCACAATTTATACGGTAAAAAAAAAAAAAAAAAAATGGACTTATATTAACATTTAAGATCATAAATATTGCTTGAATGCAGCATGCTGCATGCTTGCTTGCATGCTGTATGCTCTCTTGCTTCATGCTTCCTACAGCGAAAAAAAAACCCACAAAATTGTTCAATAAAAATATGTTTTAATATCATTATGCGTAAATAAATTTATGCTTTAGGATATTATGCTTAAGAAAGTTATGCTTTAGAATATTATGCTTAATCATTATTATGGTTAGAGAAATTATGCTTAAAAAAATTATGCGTAAGCTGTTATGCGTAATTATATTATGCGAAAATATAATTATGCCAAACAAAATTATGCTAAGTTATATTAGGGCTTAAAATTTTATGCAAATGGATAGGGAAACAATTTTAAGACCTAATATAACTTAGCATAATATTCTAAAGCATAAATTTATTAAGCATAAAGTTCTAAAGCATAACTTTTTTGAGCATAATAATCCTAAAGCATAAATTTATTTACGCATAATGATATTAAAACATATTTTTACTGAACAATTTTGTGGGTTTTTTTTCGCTGTAGGAAGCATGAAGCAAGCAAGCATACAGCATGCAAGCAAGCATACAGCATGCAAGCAAGCATGCAGCAAATAAGCAAGCATGCAGCATGCAAGCAAGCATGCAAGCAAGCATGCAGCATGCTGCATTCAAGCGAGCATGCAACATGCACCAGGCAGGGTTTCTGTCACGGCTCCGGCGCTGCGGGCCTCCGGCGGCCCCACGCGTGCTAATCGTCGCAGACGGCTTTCGCTCACCACCGGAGCTTCGGCTTGTTGGCCGGCTTCGCCGGCCAGCCTTAGCCGCGGCGGCTCGCTCGCAGCCGCCTGCTCTTCAGCCCGCGGGCCGCCTCGCCCCTACGCGCCTACGCGATTTTAAATTACACTCTAGGGGTAGGACAAACAAGACTACGTGGAGTCGGTTTTGCAACAATTCGGTTCTGTCACTAACTTTTGTTGCACAGCATATTAAATTTTTAACCAACAATATTATTTAATTGTTACAGAAACTATAGCAAATAGGTTTGATCAGAATTATGTATGGGACACTACAAGTTCACCACCACCAATTCCACCCAAAGTCTGGAGTACATATCTACTAGAAAAGGAAAATATATATATTATTATTATGCTAATAGTCACTAGGCCTACTTACGTTATGCTAATAGTCATTAGGCCTACTAACGTTATGCGAATCAAATTTATGCCAAAACAAATTAGGTTCCATGTCCCTCGCTCACTATGAGCTCACTGCCTAGTGATGCCATTGAAGTCTTGGGGTTAACTCCGGATAGTCATTTAAACTAGTGTGTAAGACAACAGAAGGTACCAGTAAGAATATTCTTATTGCTAACAACAACAAGGTGTCTTCTTGCTCTAAAATAAATAATTATCAAAAAGGAAATCAGCAGAATGCCTTGAAATTATTTCATCAAAATATTCAAGGTATTTCATCAAAATTATTAGAAATAGAAATGTTTTTAGAAAAAACAAAGTTTGACATTTGTTGTTTTACTGAACATTGGTTAAAGGATTACCAAATGCTGATTAATTATGAGAACTATAGTGTGGGCAGTTGTTTTAACCGGAAAACTATGCTGCGTGGAGGTTCTCTAATCTTGATAAAAAAATGTTTAAAATCTAAGCAACGTAATGACATAGTTGGTTTATCAGTTGAACGTTGCATCGAACTGTCCTGTGTTGAGCTGGATAAGCATGTTGTAGTGTGCGTGTACAGACCCCCTAATTATCTGAACTTTTCTTTATTTGAGTCAGTAATGGAAGATGTCCTAGCGAAACTTGCATCAAGTAACAAAGCCACAATTATTTGTGGTGATTTTAATATAAATATTCTAGAAAATAATTCAAATAGCAGTAGAATATTAAGCCTTTTTAAATCGTTCAATTTGTCTAATGTTTTTACAGAACCAACTAGAGTAACCCCAACTTCTGCTACTTGTATCGATAATGTCTTCTGCGATTGCGATTATTTAGATAAATCCATCGTAAATTATTTGCCGTCTGATCATAGTGGACAAACGATAACTTTTAAGTTTAAAACAGTTAAGCAAAAAGTGCAAATACAATTTAGACCAATAACAACTGGCTTCAATAGTACCCTACATAATAAGTTAAATGCTCTGGGCCATAATATGGACGATGCAAATAAATTGTATGAGGATTTCTTTTCAATAGTGCACACTGAATTCAATCAAACTTTTGAAAAGAAAACAAAAAATATTTGCCCTAATTTTATTTTTAGTGACTGGGCAACTAGAGGTATTAGGATAAGTAGGGAAAGACTGTTCGAGCTGTATGGCCTTAAGCCTTACATTAACACAGAAACTTTCAACAAGTATGTTGCTACATATTCGAAAATATTTAGAAATACCTGCAAGACAGCTAAAGCTCTGTATATTAGCAACAAGATCAAATCAGCAGAAAATAAAATAAAAACGGTTTGGAAAGTAATAAATAATGAAACTAACAGGGAAAAAATACGAAACACTGAGTACACATTGGAGACTGAACGTGGTCCCATAAGCACTAACTTAGAAGTAGCTCAAGAATTTGTAAATTTCTTTACTAATATACCATCAAAAACGACGGAAGCTTTAAATTCCTCACCCGATGTCTCAATTGATTTATTAAAAGCGAACGTTACAGGCTGCCCGGTTGAATTTCAATTTAAACATATAAACCCTATGATTGTTGTAAAAGCTTTTCGGCAAATCAAAATCAAATTGACTGAAGATCTATGGGGATTATCTATCAAAGTTTGTACATCCATAATCGAGACTATAGCACCATATTTAGCTTTAATATTTAATTTGTGCGTGGATCAAGGAGTTTTCCCGGATTTAATGAAATACAGTAAGGTTATACCACTTTTTAAATCTGGGGACAGTAAAGACACCAACAATTTTAGACCAGTATCCGTGCTGCCGGTATTCAGCAAGGTGTTCGAAAAGGTAATGCTCAATCAAATGCTTAATCATTTTAACACCAACCAAATCTTACACGAACAACAATATGGGTTCACCAAGGGACGTTGTACGACTGACGCCGGTGTCGCCTTATAAAAACATATATTTACAGCATGGGAGGCGGCCCAAGATGCCATAGGAATCTTTTGTGACCTTTCCAAGGCATTTGACTGCGTAAATCACGAAACCTTGCTCTTGAAACTTGAGCATTACGGACTAGGTAAGCTTGCGCTCAGTTTGGTAAACTCTTATTTAAATGATAGACAACAGCAAGTTCAAATTAACGGTGTCAATTCACTCGGTCTAAAAGTAAAAATGGGTGTTCCACAAGGCTCAATATTGGGTCCTTTCCTCTTTTTAGTATATATTAATGATCTACCCCATTTATTAAAAAACAAACCACAAATGGTGTTATTTGCTGACGATACTTCTCTAATTTTTAAGATAAATAGACGTGAATCAAATCTTGACGACGTAAATAACGCCCTACTGCAGGTCCAAAATTGGTTCACTGCTAACAATTTAGTATTAAATGGGAAAAAAACTAAATGCATAAGATTTGCTTTGCCGAATGTTAAAAGTAGTGTTTGTGAAATAGTATTGAATAAGGAGAAACTAGAATTCGTCGATAAAACTGTTTTCTTGGGGATCACGCTCGACTCAAGGCTGCAATGGGGTCCTCATTTAACATCTCTTGCAGGACGGCTAAGTTCAGCAGCATATGCTGTGAGAAAAATCCGTCAATTTACTGATGTAGATACCGCGAGGCTAGTCTATTTCAGTTACTTTCATAGTATCATGTCTTACGGTATTTTACTATGGGGACGGGCTGCAGATATCGAATCGATTTTTATTCTGCAGAAAAGAGCCATCAGAGCAATATATGGCCTCCGCAGACGCGATTCCCTAAGGGAACTATTTAAAGATATTAACATTATGACGGTACCTTGTCAATATATATACGAGAACATCATGTACGTAAGGAAAAAATTAAGTATTTTCAGTAAAATAGGTGATAGACACAATTATGGGACTAGAAATAGGGACCAATTAGTTCAACCGGGTTTCAGACTGGCTAAAGTAGACTCATCTTTCATGGGGTACTGTGTACCTCCACATACTCCAATTGAATGAAACGAAATTTAAATCTTGCATAAAACGCACACTATGCTGCCAAGCATATTATAAGTTGGGGGATTACATCGCTGACAAAAATGCTTGGCTCAACGCTGGTCCAGCTCCACAAGGGCGCATAAACTAATTGATTAGCATTGGAAAATATTGTTGGAGCTGCTGAAGATTGAAAAACTATATTTACATTGTATAAATTCAATCTCTTAGTATTATATAATTGCATTGCACATAAGTGAGCACTGTTTACCTACTTTAACATTTACTGAGTACGTCTTTCATTGACTTGAATGTACCCTGGCGGCTGAGAGTATGTCATGCTCACTCAAATGTCTCGCTGGTGGTGGCGTGTGTGTGTTGGATCATTAAGTTCCCTTCAAAATGGTTGAGCTAAATGATGCTGATCCATGCGTCATGTTCGTGAACGGGCGCCGTCAGTGGGGACTGGTCATCTCTTAGCTGCCATGGCTTATTTTAATTATTTTTGTTTTTATATTTTTATTATGGTCGCTTTTAACGTGCACGATTTACTACATTGTTCTCACATATATAATTTCAACATGAATGATGTAACCAATGTTTTGTAACAAGATTCTAATTTAAAAGAGTGTCCATGGAGTTTCTTGCCCGTTCTTCTCCATAGGAACCTACTACGCTTTGGAATGGGCAACTAGCTTCATCTTTCTGACTGACCGACCCCTTGACAATTCAAAAGTACCTGTAATTGGTTTATTTGGAATAAATGATTTGAGTTTTTTTTTTTTTTTTTGAGTCTTTAAGATGATTATGCCAACATAAAATGTATGCCTAAAAAAATTATGCCGAAGTATTATTATGCCAAAACAAATTGTGCCAAAATCGTTATGCCGAAGTATATTAGGAGAAAGAACATTATGCGAAAAGAAGGGATCCCCCATATTTTCTATGATCTATAAAATCGTACAAGATGGCGGTTCTAATGTCATAAACCCCTGTTCGTGATTGGACCGTTCGGACCGATGACGAAACGAAATTTTCTCAATAATTTCACAACTAAAATACTTTAATATTATAATTAAACGCCTAATATCAATAATACGATACATAAACAATACGTAACAACCATATTTTGCATTTCTGTTAATAGTAATACCGCGAAATGTTCGTCGACCACGCTTCAAATGTTTTCCATGTTTGTTGAAATGACTATTTCTGCCCGAAATCTTTATGAATTACACTGTTTAAATAATCAAAAATGGTTATTACTTACCCAGGCATGATAAATAGCTCGCAAACCACACACAGTACACTCACAATATTTTTTTATTAATAATTTCGTCTTGACGGCGCGCGTGCGAAATCTCGACTGCGGAGCGGGTGCGGGGCGCGTATTTTGTCAGTTGGTACCGCGTCATTCGGTATGTTACAGACTTGGACGGAGTTAATATGTCTTTCTCATTTCGTCTTCTAGACTCTGTGCAAGTATAAACGAGATAGGCACAGTTTTAATATGCCATTTATGTCAAAAATATGGCACAGATAAAAAGTGGTCCGATCGGACCACCCACAGACCAGGCCCAAATTTTTCAGGTCCGATCGGACCTCCCACAGTTGAAGGGATTTGTTTTTGTCATATTTTTAAACATTCCCGTTGATCCTAAAAAGGAAATGAATTTATTGCAAAACGTGTAAAATACCAAATTAAATAGCGGAAAAAAGCGGAACTTTTTTTTCTCTATTTATATTTAGAAAAGCCACAACTTTAAAATTGTAAAAGAGTTTGTAACTCGGAAGTACTCGGAACATGTACTAAAACACCTTTCTATGAATAATTTTACCAAAATAATGATTCTTTTTTGTTGCTTTGAATTAGACATGAAAACAGAATATATGGGTGTGTAAATTAAATGTGATGTCATTTTATATTAAAATACATACCTTCACCTTCCATAACCACCAATTTAATGTCACAAACTGCACTTAAACACCACACCACACAAAAAATTGCGTTGTCGAGAAAACAATAGAGCGTAGTGAACGACGACTGAGTTCCGACTACCTGTGTGCCATTCGGGATAAGGAGAAGGACGCGAGAGGGGCGGGGTATAATGAACAGGTTATCCAGTTGTTGTTTGATGGTGGTTGCATTGAGTTATACCATCATTTGGATATTGGACTTTTGGCCAGCTTTTAAGGTCAAATACTCCTTTGTGTGCCGTCGTGGATACGAAATATGTATCGCACATATCTCGGAAAAAAAATTTGGAAATTAATTCAGAAACCATCGTAAAAGAAAGGAATTGGATATTTGATGGCAACGTTACTTGGTCGAGGACATTTAGTAAAGAATCAGCAAAAAATATTTTCGCTGTGAGGAGACTGAAAACCATTATATCAGACACGTTACGAGATACCTGCAATCTACTCGTAAGGACGTCGTGGATACGAAATATGTATCGCTCATATCTTGGGAAAAAAATGTGGAAATGAATTCTGAAACCATCGTAAAAGAAGGGAAATGGATATTTGATGGCAACGTTACTTGGTCAGGGAAATTTACTCGAGAATCTGACAATGAAATATCAATAAAATGTGGAAAAGAATTAAATAAACTCAATATTTCCTTTTGTTTTCACAAGATCGTGGATACGAAATATGTATCACTCATATCTCGGGAAAAAATGTGGAAATTAATTCTGAAACCATCAGAAACCATGGTAAAAGAAGGGACTGCAGCTTCCATGCATTCTTTTATGAAGTCGCCTTCAGTAAATGGTTTTGACTTACGAGCGATTTTTTCCGAAATAATGTAGCTCACTTTTACACTTGCTTCACTGTCGTCATTCTGTTTGTGAAATGAATACTGCTGTCTTTGAAGTTGTTTCTTCAGAGCCTCCACCTTATCAATTCGTATTTGTCCTTGAAGATGTGCAAACTTACTGGAATGTTTCGATTCATAATGACGTTTGATATTGTTTTCTTTTACCACAGAAATTGTTTCGTTACATAAGAGGCAAAGGGGTTTTTCCCCGACACAGACGAATAAATATAAGTGCGTCCATTTATCTTGGAATGATCTGTGTTCATCCCTTGTGCTTGATCTGTGTGTATGTGTTGAACTTGATTTTGATCTGTGTTGATACCTTGCGTTTTCTACTTGTACTGGCTGTCATCACACTCGTTTGATACCGAAAACTCAAGTCGCAACATGTTTTAACGCAATGAGCGAGGGAATGAATTAAATACATGCGTGCTGCAGTGCGATGCAAACGTGACTGACCGCTCCGCTCCACTCCGCACCGCCACTCGTCACACTCCTACACGTGCGCGGGTGAGGGGAGGTCTCGCGCGTCTCGCCGCTTGAGTATGTAGTGTGTGTGTATGTAATTGTAGTTAAGGGTATAACATAAATTCGGATCACGCGCGTTTATTTCCTTTTTTTAGTCGGTTTTAATGTGTAAATAGGCATAATTTGTAGACATGTAAATTTAATTTTGTTAATCTAATGGTGGGCCGCCAAGGACGCGCCGCGGGTTGAAGACCCTTGGACTAATGGGAAATCTTAAATGTTTTTTAAATGGATCATTTTGCAGCATACGTATGCTGCAAAATGATCCATTTAAAAATATGTCAGATTGAGATTATTATTACTATTATGATGAATGGCATTTTTGATGAAGAGGTGGCTGGCGAGTGTGCACTTCAGCTATTGCAATTATCTTTGACGTACATGCTACACAGTCGCTTTGTAGAGGTAGCAATGGCTGTGGTAAATTATACTCTTTATCTGCTTGAGAAATCTCTTCTAAAGTTATTTGTGTAGCATTTGTGTCCTCTAAGTTTAGGTCGGTTATTTTCAGAACAGAAATATCACTTAGCGATACGTATGCTCCAACATCAGGAATTGAGATATCATCAAACAAAGAAAAGTTTTCATTAACACCACCACTTCCTGTAGTATTGACATTTGTCTTTCCTGTCATATTATTGTGAACATTGATTTGTTCAGGTGTTTTGAACGTAGAAGAATAATTAACAAATTTACGTGGTGTTCTGGAAGTTGACTGTCGACTTTTACCGAAAGATGATTTGGCCAACTCTATTTCATTGCAGAATGTATCTGGATCAATCCCTCTTTTCAATAAATTATCTTTTATCGAAACAACCACTTTTATTGCCCTTGCAAAATCTCGTTCCGTTAACCCGCGGTAAAGTGATCTCTTCTTCCTTCTTTCTTGAAAATCTTTTACGCATTTTGTGAAATCTACTGCATCTACATCGAAGGGCCACACTTAACCAAGCCCACACTTCCTGAATCCGTTCTTAATAGTTTGTGTCATATCTACATCCAAGGTTTCCTTAAATACTTTGCAAAATTTTCTCTTTGTCACTAATTTTTCCACTCTAGTTTCAAAGGTCTAACTACACTAACATCGGCTGGTTGCATAATGTGAGTAGTGTTTGGAGGTAAAGCGTATAAAACATTGCCGGTTTCATCACAAAAAATACTTGCAATTGAAATATGTGATTTATGCCCATCTACGAAAAGGATTACTGGTTTTTTTATATTATTTTTCACTAACCAGTCATTAAAATCATTAGCAATGTATTCGTAAAATACATCTGAGCGCATCCAACCTGATGCAGTTTTTCCTATTATCCAACCTTCTGGCATATTTTGACAATTGCGACTCCACGTGTTACATGTTTGCCCTACCCCGTGAATTTTTTTAGAGCCGGAGGCGTGCAGTGGTGGCACTTTTTGTATGGAAAAAAAAAATACCTACGTGTTGAGTATTAGGGGTATAAGCGTTTCATAAAGGGGGTTGAAATTTTCATTATTTTTGCGATACGACACACCATTTTCGAGATATAAGCAAAAGAAAAGAAAAAAATCCAGTACAGTACTGTTTTTGCACCCGAAGTCGAGATGTTCGTATGAATTTTAGTTCATGACAACTAATAATATTCCACACCATTTTCAGTAGCGATTAAAATGGTCAGAATTAGTTAGACAATTAAAATTTTAGGTAAAAAACGTCAAATTCAGAATAGCAAAATTGTTATTTTCACTAAATTAAAATCTCAGTACAATCTTAGTGCTGTCAAACTAAAATATAGTTAAGTTGTGCCACTTTAGTCTATTTCAGAATGGGAAATCATCATTTGACAGGAGTAAACTAAATTTGGTTGATTTTTAGTCTAGTTTAGACGCATTTGTGACAAGAGAATCGGCACCAATGCCCACGTTGCACTCTGTCGACTAATTGGGAAGCTTCCTTAGAGCTTTGAGCATAAATACGGTCATACCAACATTGTGTAATGCAATCACAGCGATTCGGGTCTCTTTATCACCCCACTCCATTTTAATATCGCAAAATATTGTACAATGTATTGGCGCCAAAATTAGAAAACTCAATGAACAATCGTATAAAAATGACAGATTCCAAATTCAAATGTAATATCTTTCTTATTTTTAATTGTAACAGTATTTATGGTCAAACTAAGTAGTTACTTTTCGGCTGTCCTCTGACAGAACCACCTGGTAATAAGAATTACTTAAGTCTAAATGTGAAAAAAATACTGCTCCCGGCAACGAATCTAATATCTCAACTACATATGTTCGGTAGTGGAAATCTGTCATCTTGTATTTGTTCGTTGAGTACGATAGTCAATTACTAATCTCCAATTTTTATTTCCTGTTTCAGTCAGCTTATTAGGTACTAACAAGATTGGACTTGACCACTCACTACTAGCTTCTCCAATTATGTCATCTTCTAATAATTTTCGAATTTGTTTATCTATTTCTGGCTTTAAACTATTTGGGGTTCGATAAGGCTTTACACTCAAGGCAAGGGTCTTCAACTTTTTTAGGTCAAGGGCCTATAAAATTTTAATTCGATTCCAGATTTGACATTAGCTACTGTCATTTTGTGAAATAATGATACCACATATAATAGTGTAGTGATGAACACAAAAATCGATAAACAATCAGTGTGTGTGCCATCAGTGTGCCAATTAAAGACTAAATTATTGATGTTTATTTAAATAAATACATAATTATTCATAATAATTATTTATTAATTAGTAATCGCTGCTCTATTTTATAAAAAGTTAAATAAAAATATTCATTACGAACCAGATATGGTTAAAGCTACGCTTTTAGAACTGATTCCACATAACGAGTCTTTTAATAAGTACGCTGTAGACGAAATGGCAGCACAACATGGGATCACGGTTTTAAGACTGCCCCCTTACCATTGCGAGCTAAACCCTATCGAATTGATATGGGCGCAGGTAAAGGGGCATGTAGCTCAAAATAATAAAACCTTCAAATTGACAGACGTGAGAAATTTATTTCAGGAAGGCATTAAAAAAATTACGGCTACCGAATGGTCTAAATGCGTATCCCATGTTGTCAAAGAAGAGGAAAAAATGAGTAGGCTAGATATGTTAATTGACAATATCACAGACACATTTATAATAAATGTTACAGAAAGTGACAGCGATAGCGATGACGGCGACAATTTATAAAATAAATTATTACCATAATACATCTATCTGTTTTATTTGTCATGTTCCTTCATGATCACATTTTTTTATTTATTTCACACACAATTATAAAATAAAAGTCTCAAATCGTTAATTAATCGTCAAAACTAAATTATCGGTTCAGAAATATTTAATTTCCTGATATACTTAGTTTACGAGACTAAAATTATAAACGAGAAGAATCGATCTGGAAATATTCCATTTCCATATCGAATAATTTCGCAACGTCACTATTTAGTACTTGTCATAACGTTGCAACACTGAAATTGTCAACTCTGGAATCGAATTAAAATTCCGAGTATAGTATATTTTGATATTGGTTCGGCGGGCCGCAACACAAAAAAAGGCATTCCATTGTAAACAAAAAGTAATTCAAAAGCAATAATATAATCATTGCAGTCCCTTCAACTCTGGCGGCCATTTTGCAAAAAATTGACATCTGTGAGGCGCCATTTGGGTGGTTCCGGTCCCGACGGGACCCGGGTGATTAAAACGACGATATCTCTAAAATTACGATAGGTAGCTCTCTTCAAGGTATGTTTTTGGAAATGTTATTAAATTAACTAACATATTATGTATGGATTAGCCACTGAGGATATTTATTCGTCTCCGAGACAATGTACTCCATTATTGGACGATCCCAAATGTCTATAAAACAGCCATATGGGTCGTCCTGTGGAGTTGTCGGACCTACATTGCTTTGGGAATACGTTTCCCTCCTCGATTCAGCTGAATTCGAGGAAGTCGGAAACTCTATCCACTCAAAATCATACCAAGTCCAAGGCTGGTCCGTCGCCGTTGGAGGGACACTGGCGGGCTCTTCAGCAGGTTGTGTACGGGGGGCCTCCACAGGCGCAGCAGGCGATGGGTCAGTGGCGGGTGTCAGCTCAGCATCTTCGTCATGACCAGCATCCTCGTTAGAGGGTAAGTCCTCATCCAAGGGTGTCTCCATTGTGGAGCGAAACACCCTTGGAACTTCCAGCACCACCGTGGCTGGTTCCTCATCGTCGCCGCTCTCTTCAGAACCTGATCAGGGTGAATGCCGAATTTAAATTAATTTTGGAGAGTCTGTCCGAAATGTCGTTGAAGTTTTTGATTTTTTCGTCGATGAAAGAAGGAAAGCTGTCTTCTAAAATTGGGGAACCTAGGAGCTGAAGTGAACTTTTTTCTAAAATTTTGATTTGTGGGGCTATTTCATTAAATTTCTCCAGGGTCAATTGTCTGTCGGTAATGTCAGAAAGGAAAATTTCGCATTTTGATGGGTTAAGGTCCAAGCCAATGGATTTAAATTGTTGCTATATGAGTTGTAGGTCTTTCAAAATGGTGTCTACATCACCTCCTAGCGTTCCATCATCCAAATACCACACGTTAAATTTTGAATTTAGTTTCTGTATAATTGGATGGATAGCCAGGCTGAAAATGACTGGCCCGAGAGGGTCACCTTGTTGGCATCCTACTGCAGATTTCAAAACATTGTCCTTGTATAGTAATTTAGAGGGGTACCTGTAACATTGCCACATAAAACCATAAATTGCGGGTAGTTCCTTTTTGGCTTCAGCCAACAAAGTGTCCCTATTGACAGAGTTAAAGGCATTCTTAACGTCAACCTTGAGGATAGCCTCACATTTGTTGGAGTTTAAAAAGGTGGAAAGGGCATGCACGGCAGCCTCACAGCCCCCTCTCGAGCCGAAACCAAGCTGTAGAGGCTGAAACTTAGCTGTAAGGGATTCGCTGTATAGCTTACAGCATATTTTGGCTGCCATACGCCTGTAGGTGCACCCAACGGCGATGGGACGAATGCCGCCGTCCTTCTTACGCAGGGCACATAGGTTGGCCCCGTATAAGACATCGACCACGGCCTCGTTCACACCGCCGGTGAGCATGAGTTTGATCAGAGCCGCGAGCTCCTTCAGAAGCGACTCACCAGCGTCCCCGGCACCTGAACTCAATACGACGGCTCGAAGATTAGACAAGGTTACAACTTGTGGAGATGGGATGATGCGACCATGCTCATCAGTTTCATCTTTGGCCATTACGGGGAGATAGGTTTCATCCCCATGCTTAAGAATTCCCAGTGTTGTTAAAATACTGAAAAGAGGTTCTGGTGCTATAGTCGCGGTGTTCATCACTTCGATCCACTCCGGGCTGAGTTGAAATTCCCGGCAATCATACGGCAGTGGGTTGATTGCAGGAAATCGGATTTTCGACCTTCTCATCTTCGCTTCAAAAATTCCCAGGAAACTGCGGTACACGGCGTAGATGGATGGCTTCTCGAAGCCATGGTAGTTAGATATGGCTTTAGAAAACGCTATTTTTTCTGACCAGTATAATAAGACAATAACTTGATATTATCACATATGATTTTGTAAAGCATAAACATAGTAATTATTTAGGGTTCCATACTCAAAGGGTGCCAACAAGACCCTATTATTATGACAGCAGTCCGTCTGTTACAGGGCTGTATCTTTTGAACCGTAATAGGTAGTCACTTGAAATAGACTACAATGTACTTCTATATAAAAAAAATAAAAAGGGTTAAAAATTGAAGGGGGTATATAAAAAACGAAGAATGTGTAGTGTGCAATATTGTATGGTGGTACTGAACCCTTTGTCTACGAGTCTGATTCGCACTTGGAAGATTTTTTACTTTTTAGTAATTTTGGGCAGTCGCATAAAATTAAGTATTTTGTTATGTTATTAAGCTTAAATATTTCTTTACAGACAATGCTGTTTCCGATCACGCCTATGCTAAGAAAAGGCAGCATGAGGATCATACCTACTGTACCTTTGAACCTATATAGAAACAGAATGACTAAAATTGGTAAGTCACAGTTTTTATCTTATTTTTTGGTTTTTAATATAATAAGTACTTTATAATTTTTTAATGTAGTCTTTTGACGGCATTTTTGCGTATTTTTTTTGGCAATCACTCCATAATTGAAATATTATTTACAATACAATACAGGGTTGATGCTTTTCCAATTTAATTGAATATTGAAGGTGTATGTTATAGCTATCATTATAACATTCCAGTCATTATTTCTAGATGATATAATAACCATCAATGGCCACTGATGATACATGATCCACCCCAATAAAGGGGTTAAGGGGTTAATTTTTATATTTTATTACCAAAAATATAAAATATCCAAATGGAATGATATCGTGGATGTCTATAAAACGGACAGCAATCATGCACAAATGCGATTGTTACACAAATTGAATGATGAAAACGAAATTCCAGGAAAAATTAAGGTAATTATTCTTATTGAATTGAGAATGTTTCTGAAGATGGTTGTTTAAGGATACCTAGTCTGTACAGTTTAATCACAATAATCATGCATAAACGGCTGTACTGATTCATAGGATTAATGTTAATTATCAATATTTCAATGTGTTTAAAATTATGTGCTTATAATAGTCCATTTTATTGCAGGTTAAGAATTGTGTGAGAGTGTTCAGCAAAACAGCAAACAGCTACTGATACACTATTTCATACACTACTCAGTTTTGTTAGTATTTTGCTTGCAATTTAGTTTTCTCACCGACTGCAAGTTCTGTCATTTTAAAATAAGTATACTTAAAGCATGTTACTTTTTGTTGCAGCTCAAACCAGTCAGCCCAACTTTAAGGAATACGACAGAAATGGTATCATTTTTTGATGATTTATTTAAAAGAGTGTCCGTGGAGTTTCTTACCCGTTTTCTGCATATGGACCTACGCCTTGGAGTGGGCAAATAGCTTCATATTTCTGACTGACTGACCCCTTGACAATTCAAAAGTGCCTGTAAATGGTTTAATTGAAATAAATGCTTTGAGTTTGAGAGTATTGAATGTTTTTTTATTTCCATTAATTTTCGGTGGCGGCGGCGGCGGCGGCGCGGGTGGTGCCAGCTTGACTGGAGTGCACCGCTCGTTGCCCGCCCCCGCGCCGCGTAAAATCAAATGGACCGGCCATTTGATTTTACGCATAAGATCCTGCCGCTCCCGCGCCGCCGCCGCCCCGCTGCCCGCAAAATTCGAAGCAGAGGCCTTACGCTGCTGGCGAAGAGACCGCTGCTAATGGTGAAGGCGATGGCAGTGACGGCGGTGGCGGTGACGGCGATTTCGCCACCCATCCGTTACATTCCTAGAACAAAAGCAGTGTTGTAGTACCCATATATATTTAGAGATAAATAGAAAAGTTCGTAAGCAACTTGGACCGCTGGTGAAGGCGGTGGCAGCGACGTCGCCACCCATACGTCACATTCCACATACCTAGAACAAAAGCAGTGTTGTAGTACCCATATATAATTAGAGATAAATAGAAAAGTTCGTAAGCAACTTACACTGCCGGTGCCACTAAATGTTGTGGTCGCGGAGACGGCGCGCGGCGATAGCGTGACCTGGGATGGTGGTGGAGGTGATGATGGTGGTGGTGGTGCGGTCAGTAATGCCGGATAGTCCAGGTCTGAACTAAATGGAAATTTTAAAACGAAAGTTAAAACTTCTTTGCTAGTATTTCTTTGGAATGCGCTTCCTCTGAATATCAGGATGGCAACCAGTCTATCTTTCAAGTTGATGGCACGTAAACATATTCGTGAAAAGTTGGCAGAATCTTTGCAGCGCTGATTTGCTGGATTTGTTTTCTCCTCTACCTATCGTTATTTCTCCTGACAAAGTTGATTCGGTTTATATGTATTAGTAGGTATTCATTATCAAGTTATCTATCACTTATGTTGCACCTGCCATGTTTTGTCTCTGCACCACCCTAAGGTTGACTGGTAGAAAATGCCTCAGGCATTAAGTCCGCCTTTGTACAGTATTTTTTTTACTTGTGCATAAAGTTTTAATAAATAAAAATTTAATAAATATTGCAACTAACATACACAAGTAGAACTACTTACGTTGGCCACCTGCGCTTCCGATACAGATGCAGGGGCGTCTCCAGACCCTGGGCTTCCGGCAAATCTTTGACGTCGCTGATCGTAAGTCTAAAATTAAAAATTATTTTGATTATTGAAAAATAAATAAGTTTATTAAAGAAAACGAAAGGGTTAAGTAAGCATTAAATCTAACTCTTCAATGTTGTGTGGTCTCGGCCGCTCGTGTACATAGCCGCGGCCACCGCGGCCTCTGCGACGACCAGTAAAACCACCGCGAGTGGACACCACCGCCGAAATTTCCTCCACCACAGGGACGCTTGTCGTCCCACGCCCACCACGCACACGCACACCACGTCCACCACGTCGCGGTCCGCGTGTGTGCGGTCGTCGTCTACATAAAGATAATAAAAACATACAAAAAAACATGCACGAAAGTTTTTAGAAAAGGAAGTAGTAAAAAATACGTAAATAAAGAAATGTTGCACTCGAGGCAATTGCCGGCTCAAACTGCTAGGACCAGGAAGGGGGGGTTTGGCTTTAGGGACATGTTGGTGGTGGTGCTGCAGAATTTGATCCACCAACTCCAATCGAAACACCATGTGCTCTTTCGGGTCAGTGGACGAACTCTGCAACAGGATGCGGGCATTCAGGATGGAGCAGTTGAGCAAGCGTTTGAAGAATTGTTTGTACCATTTAGCTCCTCTTTTCCTTTCCAGGAGTTATGGTTCCAGCATTTGATCTTTACGATCAATGCCTCCCATACCCTTATTATAATCTAATACTACCTGTGGTTTATATAAAGTTGGGCGATATGGTTTCGCCACCATTTGGCCTTGTGAATCGCCGTGGTAGGTACTAATGGTGGCTATCTTACGTTTCTTGTCCTGGAAGGCCAAGACCACCACATCGCCGGAATGACGAGCTACAAATTGACCATCTTTCAGCTTACACAGCGACAGGAGTAGAGGCACATTGCTGCGGTTAGCACGCAAGGTACCTACACAGTCGGTTTTACGTGTAAAGTCAAAACATAAACCACACAAAAACTGAAGCATAAGATTCTTGGCCATCATGCTTGTGGCCGAAGTCAAAACATGAACCACACAAAAACTGAAGCGTTAGATTCTTGGCCGTTCAGAAACCCCACCAAAACTAACACCAAACAGACATTCAAACCAACCATGTAAGTAAGTAAGCAAGCAAACAAACAAACAAACGCATGATATTATACAATTATCTCACTGAGAAGAGGCCTGTGTCCCAGCAGTTGAGGTTAAAATTTCCATTATGGGCCGTCGATTTAAGGGTCGGGGAGGGGTGGGGGGAAGGGCTACCCCCTGTCCCATTCCCACCCTGCACAACCTCATGGTTATATCCATGGTCAAAGTTTTGAGGTTAGGTTAGGTTAAAACACTAATTTCCATCAATTTGAACTCTAATTTCCAAAGATTTATGGGGCGGGGAGGGCGAGGATGGGAGGTGCCTACCCACCTGTACCAATCCCACCCCGCGGAACCTCATAGTTACGGAGATATCCGTGGTTTAAATTTTGAGGTTAGGTTAGGGTGGATAGTTAGAATAAAACACAAGGAGTATTATTATTCTTATATTAATCATATTTATAAACATGTTTAATAGCATTCATTAATTCCTCAAATGGATCCAAATGTTCGATCATGTTTCTCCTCCTCCATGTGTACTCGCACAACCATTGTGTAAAATTTTGTTTGTTTTGTTTCTGTCTGAATTTTTGTTTAAGTCCCCTCCACTGGCTCTCTATACGTTGAGTGTGTGTCCCATCTGGTGCCACAAACTTATTAGTCGGGTCGCTATGGTTGACCCGTTTATGTATATAGCCATGCTGAGGAAGGCTTAGATATGCTCTCCAATAGTCTGTATGAATGATGGAACCTTCCTCAACATATTTTTTTATTAGTGGCACCAACATTTCCGCAGAACCTATCATTATCGGGACACACCTCCATCCGCAAATCATCACTGCCGTCTTCTATCATGTCAATAACCCAATGGCCCTCGATATGTCGACTACGATTATATTTTCTTTTTCCAAATTTGGATTCGTCAATTTGGACAACTTTATTGGGGCCGCCTATCTTCCCTTGGGCTCTTTGGTTTTCCAGCTCATAAATTGTGACAATCTCCCGGCAATAACTTAACCAGTCCGCCACACACAGTTCTACTAGAGACTACCGGACCATCATCGCATGTCAATTCCTTTCGAGTTTGATGGTATGTCAGTCCCTCACTAAAAGCATACATAATTTGGAAAATGGCTGTAAGGGACAACCGTGCGTTCTCAAACCATGTTCCAATAGCACGGGAGACTTGTTTTGCCCGGCAGTTGCTTTTTCGGCATCTAAATTATCCAACTTGCCCAGACTGCTTGGACAATGTCATTGGTGATCCATGGTATGAGCATAATTTTGCTCTAGGGATGAGTCCTCTCTCCTCCGCAAACTAAATACATTGGTCATTTGTTCCAAGTTTGGAGAAAATATTTCTCCAGTTCCACATAGATCTGAAACAAATAAAAAAAATGATTTCAATTAGTAATTACTTCTGGGTAGTTATTTGTATATTTTTTTTGTGGATGTTGTACTGTGTACTGAGTCGGACTCCGGGTGTGCTCCCGCCAAAAGCTCTCGGTCACCCCTGAGTGCCGCTACAACACACTCGACCTTCGCATCGCTATGGAGGTCGCCACCTTCCCTTTCGCTCTGCTCGGCCTCGTGTGGCTTGCTCCACTCAAGAGCTCCCTCCAGCTTCTGGCTCCCGCCTTTATATATACACTCTAGGGGTAGGGACCAAAAGACTACGTGGGGTCGGGGTGCCCCGTGTCCGTTCTGAGGCTAAGTTCTGTCTATGTAGTACTCGTAAGTAAAATAAAATCTTAACCTACACTATATTTACTAACGTGAGAAAATCTGCAGATTAACAATTCACGCTAGCATATATACAATAATTAAAAACTTACCTTAACTCATCCGAGCAAAGATTGTCTCTTTCCTGGTTGACCCAGTAGGCCTGGGCATCGCAGGAACAACGTCCTCATCCTCGTCCTCCGAAGAACTAGCGATAGCTGGTAAGCTACCACTAGAGCCCGCTGCTACTCCACTGGGACCAGCAACCGGTTCGTCGAGGACCGACGACACACACGGGAGCACAAGTGGCTCATTTGAGTCCAACACTTGCACTCGCGCAGTAGGCACAAGCGGCTCTACTGAGTCCATCACTCGCGCACTACAAGAAGGCACAGGCACAGAAGAGGAGACCGTAACAAGCGGCTCATTTGAGTCCAACACTTGCACATCACTCGACTCTTCAGACACAGAAGCATGGGGCTTCGGAGACGCCATGGTAGTCATACGAACGGAACTTCCAGACAATCATCACTAATATTAATCAGTAGGTACCTACTTTTATGTGTCTAAATAGTCTCAGCGAGTGCTGACTAATGATAATACATGTAAAATTTATACCTACGATATATGCAAATGTATCTTGAGATATTATTTGGCTGTAGCACATACCTACATATACATTCTGCATCCAGCTCAGAACCAATACATTTCGTATTGTGTCGCATTTACTTTGCTTGATGGTATTTTAATATTATTTATATACTTAATAAAAATTACGGTTGACTATCATAGTATGTATTGTACTGCAGATAACAAGCAAAAAATTATAAATCAGCGTATTTAGTTTGGATCGGTGGCACTATGTAGGTATTCTGATTACCAAAATTGTATTTTTTGTAATTTGAACAAGATCGATAATATGTGGGCGTCCAAGCAAAAATAGTCCAGTAGTTGGGTATTGAGTTAAGACTAGATTCGGTATCTAGAATAGTCAATTGATAGTAAGAAATGAAAAAATATTCAAAAACTGGCACACATTTTTTTTATCAGACATTTGAAGTTGAAAATCTGAAAGAGTCGTTTATAGTCATTTACTATACGAAATTGTAGATAATTGAGCATTTATTAATAATCAATTAAAATCGCGAAATGCAATTTTTTCACCCAACTTTACAAAACTTCTTACATCTTGGAAACTAAATGCCAAGAACTGGACCCTCTTTGCTTGGACGCCCACATATTATGGTCACCCTACACGACTTTATCACTTTTCAACTCTTTATTTTTTTAATGATGAATATATTAGGTATACAGGGTTACAGGGAAAGTCGTACTGAATATTAAAAGATGTTATTATTCAGGTCATTTCCGATGAATTTCATTCTGAAATAAAATGTCCGAAACTCAACCGTTATGGAGATAATAAATTTTAAAGATTATTTTTAAAAATCCTTTATTTTTTGGCTTTTAGTCGTTTTCTTTGGGATTAGAGCTCCTAGAGTCGGTTTTTTTGATGTATCTAGTTAGAGGACATGTCCATTAATAAAAATGATCAACAGAAACTGAACCTACTACTAACAGCTTAAAAAACTGCTCGACAACGGTTAGCATTATGAATTTTCTAATAGTGTTCTTAACTTTAACAGGCTTTTAATAAAAAAAATTGTATGGAACTTATTCTGCAAATAATTTTATAAACTTCTACGTCTCTTTAGCTATACAAAAAGGTATAACACTTGCTATTAAATAGGCAAAACATTGCCCAAATAACAGTTAAGTTAGGAGAGGGTACATTTTTAGTTATAAATAAATAAATGTATTTATTTCCAAGTATATGGTATTTTGAGATCTTACATTAATAATGTTCCACATATACTACCATTGCTGGCGTAGAAATATAAAAAAAAGTTAAGCACATTCAAATCATCACTAAGTTGTGTAAAAAAAAAAAACGTTATTTTTTAAAATTCAAAAAATTCAAAATTCAAAATATTTTATTTCACATAAACCTACATGGGCACTTATGAAACGTCAGAAGCTAGGTGCACGGTTCCAATTGGTCGTTTCCTATGGAGAAGAGCCGGCAAGAAACTCCACGGTTACTCTTTTAAAAATAATTGGTTTTTACAATATTTTCAAATAACAGTGTTATTAGGTATGGGAGGACAGTGTAGGTCTTTCAACAGGTACCAGGTACTTAACAAAATAATTATGGTCAGCAAATCCACTAAGCCTACAGCGTTCTCACATTCACAAAATAGAAAATAATCTATATAAAAATAAATAAATTATTAAAAATAAAAAAGTATTAAAAACGAAATGACGTGATTGATATTACAATTCTGAATAATTATCATGATCACAAAAGCCACTAATAAAGATTTAAAGTTAAATTGTAGGTATATTATAATGTCAAATAATAGCGTGATTTAAATGTCAAGGAAGAATGTAAAAATAAAAATGTAAAAATATATATATATATAAACATGGTAATTTGGGAGCAGATAATAGACTTATACAATTTGCCGTTAATGAGCTACCAGGGAAGCCACATGTGCAGAAGGAATTATTGCCAAACTTCCTTGTCTTCAACGTAGTCTTTAATTTTATAATATGCATTCTCGATAAGAACGCGTTTAATGTGGGTTTTGAACTTCCCATCGCTAAGTTCTGTAACCGACTTAGGCAACTTGTTATAAAAGCGGATACTGTTTATAAGAAATGACTTGCTTGTTTTAGTTAATCTAAATTTGGGTATCAAAATTTCATGTCTACTACGTGTATTTATATTATGGAAAAAAGTCAATTTAATTGCATATTACAGCGCGTTTTTGTTCACATTAATTACGAATTTACATTTTTTTTTAAATTTAATTTTAATTTTCTATGTGAAAATATAAATATATTTAAAGTTAGAATATGATAAAATTGAATGTTACACACCTCCACCGTCAACGGAACGTAAAAGTCAAATTTGACATCTACCATGACATTGATAACTATCTAAATTGCGTATTAGTTTTCACTTTCTACGGAAAATTTAAAAAATTATATCTCGTAAGCCGTGAGTATCTGCTACTTAAAAATTTGTAAAAAGCCTTCTGTTAATGAGTGCTATCTATAGAAAAAATGAACTTCCAACTCGACGGCCCATAATGGAAATTTTATCCAATGAATGTCTCCACCTCAGGGTACACCTCGAACCCTTGGTGCGGGAAAGTCCGAAAGGGAAACCGTGGCCCCCTGGCATTGCACAGGCAACAGAAAGAACACGGGTGGGTTTGAGTCAGTAAGAATCTGACACGCCCTCCCGCTCCACCCAGAGCGGGAGACGTCATTTGATGATTTCCCACCCAAAAAAAAAAGAAAAAAAAAGGGTACACCTCGACCCCTGGAGCCATCTCAAAGGTTGAGTCTGTGGCATCGACCACAGCTTCCACCTCCTCGACTGCACCCCAGTGGTCCTCGGTGTACCCCTCGGCTTCATCACAATAATCCTCGTCCTCCATCTCCATCACGTCGAGGTCGACGTCCACGTCGCTCTCGTCTTCCTGGAGAAGGGACAGGAAGTTGGTTGGGGCGTCTTGCTCCCCAACATTCCACGACATCTATAAAAAAATATACAGTATATTATAAACTGATACAACTACAACCTGTGAACACAACAACAACAGGCGTGATATTATGTGCTTACTACATGTGCAAAATAATTTGATCAATTTATGCCAACAAACTCATATACATACAGGTCGAAATGCATTCGAATGAATTGCGAACCTTCTTTATATTTGAAGTCGGTCAATTTTTTTTCGATATTGTCTATCGATACGACTGGACAATCTATTCGCGCCAAATCAAATGTCAACTGTCAACTATTAGCGACCGTTTTGGTACTCATTATGTAAATGACTAAAATTTATGCAATATAGTATGAAATACACCTCGAATGACCAAAACATATAGTTATTATTAGTTTTAGAGCATTACAAATCATACAAATACACTCAATTCATTGTAAAACAAGACAAAAATGATGACATTTGACTAAACTATTATCTACTACTATACCAACAACGATGTAATAACAACATATAGATGAATATTCATACATTTATCATCGATTACACGCAAAAACGTAGCATAATTTGAAAATTTTACGACATTGAGCAACTGATTTTACGTAATCTTATTTTGACCAAAAATATGATGATAATTCGTGAAGATATTATGTGCAACGGTCTAATAACTACACAGAAATGAATATTCACCTATTTACTGTCGAAAATACACAAAAACAGTCGAAATTCATCATACAACAATTCCGCCGTTCATGGCAGATTTTCTCGAAACATTTCTTTGTTCAAAAATAACATTTTATGATGCTATTTGATGAAATTATTATTTACAACGATGTAATAACTAATAATAAATGAAATTATAGCCACTAACCTTAGTTTTTTATAATGATTATATTTCTTTTATAAGATTTCTTTTGCAGCCGTGGCGATCGTCACTGAGTGAAAGAATGTGTCACTTTCAACTTTTTTTTTGTGTTGCCTGTTAATATTTTTGGTAGTGAATCATTCAGTCGACGAGAATATCATTCTCCCCATAGACTAAAATTGCCACAAGCGATATAAACCCTTAATTTCGTGTATAAATAGAGATTTTTACCGCGCGAACCAGCTGGAACGATATCGTTCCAAAAGTGTTAAGTGTTACTACCATAAATGTTAATATTGTTTAGGTTGGTGTGGCTCCGCGCAAAGACTCACGTCGGTTGGACCATAACATAAATCACTTCTCTTGTAGGAATGCGTCTGTCGACATAGTGCAATGAGCGTCAACAATGACCGCACAATAAAAAATCTTACAAAAGCTCTACCAAAATCCATCGACTTCGACAAAAAATAGTAAACAATAATAGCGCGCTTCACTGCAACTTGGTGACGTCACCCATAAGACGCGTAAGTGCGAGAGACGAAGTGATATCCGTTATCTTACATGTAGATTTATGGCACCCATCTCTTTGCACTGACTAATTTGGTCAGCGACATTTGTTTTGCAATCTTACAATTTAAAGGGCACGTTAATAAGAGTGATGGGAAAGGTTTATTTTTATAGCTGGACAATTATCGAAAGCGCTAGAACAAAACATTTTTATAGCGCATGTATGGAAACTAGCGGCGGCGCAGTAATGTAGAGCGGCCTTTACAGGAAGGAACTACATTTTGTATGGAGAAATCTCTGGTTTGAACATGCTTTAATAATAATAACTTTCTCTTACCTTGGTATCTTACGACGGTTCCGCGCTCTCGCACCCGCCGGAAGGTTTGGGAGAATACGCGGGCATCAGGCAGTCGACGATTAGGGAATACTTCGCCATATTCACGACGAGCTTGTTCAGCGTTTCCTCTGGCAGTTCCGTAATAAAAAAGAATATCTGCGTATTCTTCGTTACTAAACGATGTTCTTCCTGCCATTATTGGTCCGATAAACCACACAGCCAAATCGTAAGGAGTCACAGAAAACAGGGCACAGTCCAAGTTGTCGGGAAGAGAATCAAATACAAAAGTCCAGGAAAAAGCCAAGTCGTTAGAAAAATCAAAACTGAGAGAAAGTAAGCACATCCGAACACAGTAAACCGTAAGAGCGGAATGAGCAAGAGGGAGGGGCAAGCTCGACTCGTGCGCGTCGACCGAGTCCTTTGTTCTCGGAACAAAGGGCTCTACACGGTCTCTACGGGTTTTTTCCATTGACCATATCTTCATTGTTCCTTAACCCTAGAAGCCCAATCATACACACATCAACACGGTCTAGGGATATTTCATACTCAATTAAATAACTCGAAAAGTACTGGCCGCATTGGAATCTTTTATACACCGATTTGTTTGTAATTTATCTCAGACTAATTCCAAATTCAAATTTTTGAAAATTCTTTTGTTTCGGTGGCATAAAAATGTCTTGATGTATAGGAGAGGGAATTTTCATTTGTGCGAAATTTAGAAAACAATACGAATTACGTTTAAAGATAAAGTTAAAATTGAGGTATTGTAGCCATGCAACGCCGACATTTGACGAGGGCGGAGATGTTACGAGCTGTGGGAATGCTGGAAGCTGGATCTGTTCAGCGTAATGTTGCTGAGGCCATAGGGACCCATCAAAATGTAATTTCAAGATTGTGGACACGCTATCGTGCCACAGGTGAAGTAGCGGAGAGGCACCGGGGGCCAAGTCGCATCACTACCCCCAGACAAGACCGATTTTTGCAAATTACTGCGCGAGCTCAACCAAATGCAACGGCGACTCAATTGGTCCAAAGGCTGCGAGTGGAACACCAAGTGCTTGTGAGTGACCAAACTGTAAGAAGGCGACTGCATGAAAGCAATCTACGCTCTCGTAGACCACCCCGGGTCCCACCTTTACGGAGAGGCAATCGTGGACGACGATTAGAATGGGTTCGTAACCACGTGGACTGGGGCCGTGAGCAATGGTCCAATGTGCTGTTCACGGATGAATCCAGGTTCGGCTTCCATCCAGATTCACGAAGGACGCGTGTTTGGCGAGTTCCTGGACGATGGAGCCGTCTCCAGAACCCTCAGGAAGTTCACCCATACCAAGGAGGAACAATTATGGTTTGGGCAGAAATTCGTCTTAGAGGACGGACGGATCTCGTTTGGGTGCGGGGCAATATGTCGGCAGAACGATACGTCCAACAGGTGCTGGGGCCCGTAATCTTGCCCCACAGAACACAAATGGGGCAAGATTTCCTGCTCATGCACGACAATGCCCGGGCACACACGGCGAGAACGGTAGCAGCTTGGTTACATACACATAATGTTAGGGCCTTAGACTGGCCTGCTCAATCGCCAGATCTAAATCCCATTGAGCATGCGTAGGATATGCTGCAAAGAAGAGCTCTGAAGGAAGTTCCTGAAAATCTGGCTACAGAAGATCAACTTTTTGCGCACCTCAGAAGGACATGGGACAATATTCCGCAGCAAGACATTGACAACCTTGTTCTGAGCATGCCGAATCGTTGCCGATGTGTTATGAACATCATGGGCGCTTTCTCAGACTACTAAATTCAAGTTTATAAACACAAATTAAATGATTTTTCTATTTTTTTCAGTTTTTACTCACAAATTAAAAGTTAATTCATATACGGTTTCCGTCTATGCTTCATTTTTTTTCCATAAAATCCTGAAATTTTAATCTAAGTACCTTAACCATTATTAAAAAATGGTAGAATATTAAATAACGTATCTTTTAAATATATACATGTCATATAAATAATTAACACATTGATAGTAATTCGCTTTTTTTAAAATATCCCTAGACCGTGTTGATGTGTGTATTTAAGAGGGCCCTTCCCGGTGGGTCTATCGTCAACGCGAGCATCGGCGAAAAGCTTGTTGTTTCATCCAGCGCAATGTTTGAAAAGGAGGCAAAGCGAAAAGAGAGAGATAGCGCCTGAACGCTCGGTTGGCATTCGGTAATTTCCGGCGCTCACTCGCGGGCAACCCTCGGCTGGCCGTGCTTGTGTGTGCCATTCATGATACTCGTTACTATTATCGCATCGCGCGCTTATTTATGCCATATTTTTATGAATTGCCTGCGTGCAGGATACCTACAATCTTACATACATTTAGTACGGACGTAACGCTTGACCCCGGAGATGTGTATTTGTATTTTTACCAATCTCGGTACCGTATTTGCGATATTTTTGACTACATGGAAATTATTTATAATATATATTAGCTTTTTCGTACTTTTTAAATATACTTACTTACCTACATAATATATAGTATGAAAAAGTGAAGGTAAGTTATTTATTATGCATAAGGAGTAGCAGTACCTACAAGCATAATAAATTCTCAGTAATAAACTATCAGTTTGTCTGTATTGAAGAAGCTGTAATTAGGTAACGGACTTGTATACAATGTAGGGACCTACGTACCGTACGTAAATGTAATAGTAGGTACTAATGTACCGTGGAACAGGCGGTTGATCAAATAAAGTAGTCTGAATACATGTATAAATATTTTTTATTTTATAGAACTGTTACACTTTAAAATTTTTTTTTTTTGACATTTACTGACACAAACACGGACGTGTAACGTTACGTAAATAAATGAATTTTGAATATGGGGTCACTTTTGGGGGGCAAATTAGGTAAAACAAAATGAGTGTGCTTTAGACCACTTGACTGAAGTAAAACAGAAATCACCGTTCGCGTAACGCTAGCAAAAGAAGTTTTCGTAAAGTTCGCAACGCTCCGATCACCATCTTTCGTAACGCTCTCGTCAGCTTACTCCCCAAGTCAAGAGTGCGCAAATTAGTATTACTTCAAAAACATTCACAAACAGTACCGTGCGACATAATATCAAATGAAAGAGCTTGTTGCAAGGATTTCAGTTATTTTTTTGAAGTAAAACTTCTTTACGCACGCTTGACTTGGGGAACATGCTTGATTTGGGGAGTAAGCCGACGAGAGCGTTACGAAAAGTGGTGATTGGAGCGTTACGAAAACTCGTGATGGGGCGAGGCGAACGGAAGTTGAAAACTTTATTTATCACTAGTTTGATTTACGCTCGCTTGACTTGGGGAGTAAGCTGACAAGAGCGTTACGAAAAACATCTTTTACTAGCGTTACGCGAACGGTGATTTCTGTTTTACTTCAGTCGTGTGGTCTAAAGCACACTCGTTTTTTTTTATCATTTTAAAATAAATACATTTCGAGTTATTTAAGAAAATTGATAAAAATTGACCATTCGCCGACCCATAACATTTTGAAAAAAATACAGAAAATATGTAGTTCTAGTTTTACATTCGCCTCCATGTTCGTTATGTACAATGCCCTATACAAGATATAGGTATCACCATCCACAAGAACTTCTTCTATGTCTTCTAAGCGTTCAACATGTGCGCTAGCTCTGTAAAATGAAACATAAATATGTACGTTGCCAGTGTATCCATCATCATAATAGGTATGTAATTATAAACTAAGGTACATCCTATATTCTACTTTTTCTAGCCTTACCTAAGCCGTGATTCATCATTATTTTCAATGTTTTCTTTGTTTTCATTTATAAACCTGGAAAATAAAATGAACCTTCATTCCTATGTTCATTGCCTAAATAGGTACCAAGCACCATCGTTTTTGTTTACCCTAAACCCGAAAAGAGGTCATATTACGACTACACATCTTTTACTATGGGACAAACCTTGAAATCGCGAAAAAAATATCAGCTGTTACTTACGAATACATTTTAAATGTCCATAGAACTCGATGAAATGTAGATAAAGATTTTTTTTTTCTCGATACCATGTCTAGTCCAATAACCATAGCTAAGGTAGGTAGTAGTTAGATAATGATGAGTACAATGACCCCTTTTTTGTTTAGGTATGATAAACAAAAACTAAGATAGGTAGGTAGGTATAATAAGTCCTGCGTCCCGTTTGCAACAATCAAAAAAAGAAAAGTAGAGAAAATTAATTCTTACGTTTGAATTATTTTTTTATTTGTAGGCCCATTCCTTTTTTTCATTCGAGCCGAAAGACGTAGGTAAACTTGTTTTATTACCTTTCCGATAATCTGACTGAGTGTTCTCTGTAAAGTTCAGTATAACATTGAATTACTTATGTTGTTGTCTGAAAAAGTATGTAATTACGTCCGACATTTTCTATACCTACTGGTACCCTTCCTGTACGGTAATCGCGGTAATTCTCAGTTGAAATACCTACCTACTTCCACTACCTATGCTGCTTGCCTACCTATCTACATAAATACGCGATAGCCATAATTTGTTAGGAAGGTTACCTGTCTACATTATCAAAATTTTGCCAAAAAAAATTAGGTAGGTAGGCACCTACTTACTTGAAATTATTTACACTTACCTACTCTAACTCTTGTATTTATGTAATAAAATCTACTTACCCATTTTACAATAAGAGTTTTTAGTTCTTCAGTAGTAAGATCGATCTCCTTCAAACTGCCTTTACAAAATCCTTATCAAAACAAATTCGATGTACAGACGCCAGCACATCAACCTACCCGAAACTGTCAAATTTTCCCAATCAACTTTGAACCTTATACACTAGTGATAAAGTTGAAAATCTATTAAAGAAATTTGACAGATTGTAGTAGGTTGACTTGCTGGCGTCTGTACCTACGTACCTATGCGGTACGTTTCAAGTAAAATCACTAAACCTTTCGAAAGTAAAATCAGTGTCCGATACAAAAAAGCAAGGTCGTTGTAGTAGGTAAGACTGAATTCACTAAATACTACATACATGCAATAGCGATGCACACTTACGTACGCGCAGATAACAAATTCAATACAGGACCTACTAACAAGTCCGAGGACCGAGAGCCGAGCGCGCGCCATCGGCGATCGTCATTCAACTCCCCCGTCTCACCCCGCCCCGACCCCGCACGACTCGCCTCCCGCGCTCCTCATACCCCTTGTTGACTAACGAGCAAGTGAGAACGCGATAAATTGAACGAAAAATTGTGTGCGGAAATTTCGTAAAACTTGTTCCAGGAAATACGTGTTTTTGAGTAAGCCTTACAATTTTGTGAAATAAATGTTTGTTATTTAGAATTACCATTACATGTGCGAGGCTTCTATCGAGATGTTTTTCTTACTTTTACAATTTATGAGTACATTATGAACGGCCAAAGTTCAGGTAAAATGTGTGCAAAAAGCAGATTTTTGGAGGCTTATACTGAATTTGTTTATTTAAATTTTTATTTTTTGTTTGGATAGAAGCCTAGATAAAGTGCACAAGATACCTAATAGTTAAAAAAAAACAAAGAAAGATGTGTTACAACGCCGTAATCACGTACGAGCGTTTGTATGAAAAGTATGACGGGTTGGCCGCTCTTAACTAGCTATAAAGCCCAATCATACGTAAAAATTACGTGTAAAAATAAAACTTCAGAGTTTTCCTATTTTTTTCTGTTAATTAACTATATTTTTGCATGAGTTATCATAATTATTTAAGTTTTAATTAATAAATAAAATACATTTTAAGTTAAGATTACTTTTTATTAATACAATTATGGCACTTTAATCAAATCTTAGAAAAAATCAACAAAAAAATCAAGTCTCTAACACTTTTTCTTAAAATTATATAATTAAGTATAAAAAAATCAACTAGTTTTAAATGTTTATACAGTCTTGACAAACATCAATATTGTGTTCTCCACATATAGCCTTTTTGCATTTGCAACACTGCGCTTTGGTCATCTGCCTTTTTTATATGAACAAAATCCACAATAGCGTCTTTTCTTTGGTTCTGGCTCATCACTAATATTTTCCGGAGATGGCGGTACCACATTTTTTTAAACATTTGTTATATTGTCGCGTAGAGTCCTCTTCAAAGTAGGTGCTTGTAGTCGTTCTTGCATCCAAGGTGTCGTTAGATCTGTGCTTAATGTTTTCATAAATTCTTTGCGGCTCATTGGTTTTTCATGTTTATTTATCTTATTGTGACAGTATATTATATAGGAGTTCACAAACGCCATATTCAACATCCCGTAAAAGACCGCCATCGGCCACCTATTAGTCTTCCTGTTGGCAGACATAGACTTACACATCTGATCAAAGGAATCAACGCCGCCTTTTGTTTGATTATAAAACAATATCATGTCCGGTTTTCCGTTACTTTCATTGATAACGGCATTTTCATCACAGGAAGACAATAAAAATACCATTTTCGACGGCTTTGGTTTATAGGAAACCAAGGTCAAAGCAAAACATTGAGGATCCTACCGGCCGTGAGCGAGAATTCTTGATCTCTTCAGGTATTTCTCTTTTGTTAGACCTGATGGTTCCTACTGTTGTTAGGTTGTATGGAGCCTGGAGCATGTTCTTGGCTAATTTGATAGACGTGAACAAGTTGTCGCAGGTAACATTTCTATTTGTGCCGTGTACTGTTTTAGTCAGCTCTTTTACATAAAACTCGCCCAGTGGTAAACCATTTGTTTTCGTACTTTTACCAAGGTAAAGTATGGCATCTATCATGTACTTTGTGGCAGCGTCACACATCATGGGGAATTTTATGCCATATTTATCAGGTTTATTAGGAATATACATCCGGAATGGACAACGGCCGCGAAAACCCAACAATTGCTCATCTACAGTCAAGTTACTGCCAGGAACGTAGTTTTGTCTGCATTGATTAATAAAAAATCTCCCATATTTTTCTCACCGGTAAAAAAGCATCATCGCTACGAAGAGTTGGTCGCAGTGTTTTATCGTCCATTCTCAAACATCTTATTAGGAATTCAATTCTCTCTCGGCTCATTACTGATACATATCTGGTACCAGAGAATGTAGCGTCAAACAACTCATCAGTTGAGAGGTTGATAATATCTTTCATAACAGCCGTCAGATTGAGAATTCCGACTAACGCCCAGATCTCCATTGTATTTGTATCCCTGTAGCTTGCTGAAACGTTTTTCAAATTTTGTCGTTTTACTATCATCTCTACGTTTGTCCACTTGACTATTTCATGAATTATCTCGTCTGTTATAAAAAGTTGAAAACAGAGCAATGGGTCAACAATATTGCGACACATTCGCGTTGGACCCCTTGTGACACTTACCCTTTAGGGTTTTGTCAGCAGGTAGGTATATAGGGGTTTGTAAATAATAAGAGCTCAGTTTAGTACACTTATTATTTATTGCCTTTACTTCCGTGGCCGTCTCACACTTGATTGCCGAGGGTAGAATGAATAGGGAACACTGGCCTGAACCGTCTCCTGGATGATGGTGGTTCAAAAGTTACACAAAGCCCAATTATACGTCAAAATGACGTGCAACCTCTCTATTACAACAAAATGGCGGCACTTACGGAGATGACGCAACTGTGTCCTGCGAGGTCTCAATGGCTACTGAGTTGGTTCAGAAGTTAGCGGCGATCCGACGGTAAACGTGAAAGAGACAGAGATATTTCGCCGCGGTATACGTCAAATTTACGTAGATTGGGTTTCTAGGGTTAACCGATTTTGGACTTTAATATCTCATTCGAAAGGGAACGAAACGTAGAAGTTTTTTAATTATTTTGTACGTAATAATAAAGGGTGAATTTTTAAAGAAAATTGATGTTTTATCAGCCATCAAAGTATTTTATTTACATTTTCCGTTTTTGTTTAGCAGTTTTTGCATAAAATAATGTCATTTGCGGAAATTTAACAATTAATATTACTTATTTAGATTATCTTTGTTGCAAAACAAAAAAAAGTAGGCCAAAATCACTTTTTTTTAGGATTTATTAGTATTTGAAAAATTTTTGTACGAATTTTTGGGTTACACTCTTTAAGTAGGAATATCTTGGAAAGGGTTAAGAAGGATGGTAGGTCTCATAGTGATATCTGTCGGAATAACCCTAGACTACCTCCCCTTAACGGCTCCGCCACTATTTTCCAATCATCCTGTATATTACCTGATTCAGGAGATATGGCGTTTTTCCAATCTTCGAAATAAATTGGTATATCCTCTTCGGACAAAAAAGCTAGGGCGTTTAAACATTTAATTTCCATGGCAAATGATATATCATTACCGTATAAGCGTTGGAGGCCATTTTTCTGTACGTGGCGGTATATAATTTGTCCTAAATGAAAATTGCATTCTTTTATTGTTGTATTTTCGAAAAATTGTCTAGCACATGTATGTGCAGTTTTTTCAAAGTCCATTAATATAAATCTGGGTGATAAATGCAAATTATTTGAAAAAAAAAAGAAAAGAAAAAAAAATTGCATCGCAGTACTCAATAATTGATGTAAATAATATATTATAAGGTCGTTTTATCCTTGTTGGTGCATAATGCTAATATACACGGAAATGTTTGTGAGATATGATTCTCATCATTCCCGTGTATGGTATAAAGTTGATAAAAAATCTTAGGAACAACTTTGAATGTTCCATTCATCATTATATACTTAGACAAGCATAATAAAGTAATGAGTATTTTGTAGTAAATATTATTATTCTCTTGTTTGTGTCGTATTTTTTATCAATAGTGATGATCTGGTCGTATTCTTAAACCCTTATTTCGACAGAGAAGGTGATAGTAAACTTATTAAAATTTTATTGTATAACCAAGTTTCCATGGTTTTTCTGAACTTCCAAAAAAAGAAAAAAAAATCTACCCCCCACCCTTATGGAGAAAAGCGATGTCCGCCACACCGGACATTATCGAAACTTAGTAAAAAAAGTGTTAAAATTACTTGTCCGTCCTAGCGGACTTAATCGAATACGTGAAAGATGTTACATAGTATAAAGTAAAAGAATATAATAGTAAAAAAGCCTTTATTTTTTTATAAAAGTACAAAGAAACTGTAAGGGCCTGTATTATTTAACATGAAAGCCCCATTTGACCGGTTTGTCCTTCATGTATTGTCGTCTTTTGCCTGCTTTTCGTCCTTTATACGGCACCATCATTTCATCGATACTGAAAGTGTGTTCGCCTGTTACACTCTCCTGAGCCAGACAGTTTTGTCGTATTCCTTCAAGCAAAGAGCGAACTTTGTAATACCGGTCAGAGCTTTCAAAGTTATTGTCCGCAAAGTGTAAGTTTTGGCGGATGGCTTCATACCTCTTCAACGACATAACACTAGCAATTTTGTCGTACCGATATTTTTTGGACCAGTAATCTAAATACGATGGTAGCGACACAATGCCCATCAAAATTAGGATAGCAAGAAAGTCGCGAAACTCATCTTCTGTCAAATTTATAGAGCGGCCTGTTTTTAGCACGGAATATGCGTTTGTTTCTTGTACAACATTAGCAATCACATCTTCTGAGAAAAACGTCAAAAAGTAATCTAAAGGTGAACGTACTACGGGAGGATCTTCAACTACTGCAGTATCTTCTATCTGGGCTCTATGCAAAAAGGTACTCTGTTTAACTTTTGAATTTGCTTGGGTCTCTTTTTTGTCACAACTGATGGTTCTCTGAGTCTTCTTTTTCTATGCACAGGTGTTGGCAACGAGGGTAAAGACGATATAGAAGGTAAGCATGCAAAATTGGGTTCCTGCGACTGGTTCGGGAAAACTTGCTCTATAATTGGATTCAAAGGAGTCGGGAAGTCGTTGTTGAGTTCAAAACTTGTTTCAGAAGGGTTTTCATCAGGGCTGTCTGAGATATTCAAGCGCTCTAGCGAAGATGCAATAGACGGTGCAGGTGAACTGAAGACAGAAGGCGGATTAGAGAATGCAGGATTGGGCTGAGGGTTAGGCAGAGCTTATAATGAAACGCCCGTATGTCGTGCGATCCATTTATTGACTGTCTTAAACATAATACTTATTTGCTATTCTACGTAAACTACTTGCACGCTATTACTGCAAACTTGCACATCATATTACATACCACATCATAGGGGTTGTTACAAAAAAAAAATAACATATAAAATGTTTTTTTTTTTTTTTTACATTTTATTTGCCTAAAGCAAAGTGATAAGATCCTTACGAAATGCAAAATAAACATTAGCTTAATAGGTAGGTAGTTAATATAATCTTATTCTAAACACATTAACATAAACAATCGCGAAAGTTTATGAAAGATTAATATAAATCTAAACAATGTAGTTTGTGTGTCACTGTCATTACATGATATCACTTAAATGTAAACAAACCGATTAAATAGAGGTACTTAGGTTACATATCTCTTTGTTCTATTTTTATGAACTGTCTCTAATTTATCGCCTTTATTTATAACGACATTAGGTTCGTTATCGCTTAACACAGTATAAGGTCCTTTATATAACTTGTCTAACTTTTTACCTGTTTCATTTTTTATAAGTATCAAATCACCTGGTTTATACGAAATAGGATTACATTTTCTATCATAAACTAATTTCCTTTGAATTTTTCTCATAATTAAATTATTCCTAACTTCCTTATGAGCTAACTGTAACCTATATTTAAGTTCTAATACATAGTTATCTGGGTTGTAAAGCGGTTCTATTACGTCATTGGTAAGATTACTAGGTAAGTTGCATGATTTGCCGAAAACTAACTCATACGGTGTGTACTTTGTTTCCGTGTGGACAGTAGTGTTGTACGAAAAACACCAAAAATTCAACCATTGACTCCATGTTTCTGGATGTCCGTCACACTGAGTTCGTAAAAATGCTGCAAGATGCTTATGGGTATTTTCTAAAGCACCTATTGATTGATGATGATATGCTGTCGAATTTATTTTATTAATTTGCAACAATTTACAAACCTCTGACATTGTTTCCGACATAAATTCCGAACCTCGATCGGTAGCGATGGTTGTTGGTAAACCATACCTAAGTATGAAATTGTTTACGAATGATCTAGCTACAGTTACCGTATCTTTTCTCTGTAATGGATACGCTTCGATATACTTACTGAGCTCACATTGTAAACTTAAAATATAAACGTTACCTTCTAAATCCTTATCTAAAGGGCCAACTAAATCTAAAAATACCTTTTGGAAAGCACTTGTTGCCGATGTAGTTATGACCATTGGTTCTATTATATTTCTAGAATACTTACTAGTTTGGCATTTTTTACACTTAGAAACGTAGCGTCGTACGTCGTTCTCCATGCCTGGCCAAAAGTACTTACTCTTTATATTATTTATCATACGTCGTACACCTGCATGCCCACTTGTTGGCAGCAAATGATAGTCATGTAGTATATATGTCTTTTCGTCATTTTCTAGGACTCTTTTTATTCCTCTTAAAATATTTATTTGTGGTCCGGTCCACTGTGGTCTACTTTTTATTTCATTGATCAATTCTTTAATAAATTCTACATTATTTTTATCTTTTACTATGCATAGTTCTTTAATATTTATTTTTCTACAATTTTCACTCAATAAATCCGCAAATTCGGCTCGCGAGAAATGCGACATATAATCGAGATTGATAAATAGAGTAGATTCATTCTTAACATAAGCAAAACATTCGTTTTCGTAATCTATGTTTTTCTTGTTAAGGTCTTTACCTTTTAAGAATTTTAATTCTACAGCTTCATTAGGTTTTCTTAATATCTCTGCTATCCTTGGTTGGCCAAACCTCGGTTCCAGCTATATTTAGAGAACCATTGTCACTCGATTGTGGTATTGCTTTGCACTCCGAGTTTATTCTCGCTCGTTGTGCCCTTGTCATTACCATACTTACAATTTTTTCATTTAATGTCTTTAATTCGTTCGAACTTATGGTAACCCTACTCAATGCATCAGCAACATTATTTTCTGTACCTTTTATGTATCTAATATCGTAATCGTATTCTTCTAATAATAATCTAAACTTTAAAAGTCGTGTAGAGGGATCTTTCATGCCAAATAGATAGATGAGTGGTTTATGATCCGTTAGAATAGTAAATTTTCTTCCGTATAAGTACGGTCTAAAATATTTTATACTCCACACTACTGCCAAAAGTTCTTTTTGTATCGTTGGATAGTTTAACTCCGCTTTATTTAGTGGTCTACTGGCGTAAGCTACTGGTCTTAGATCGCTGTTACATAAGACTGATCCTATTGCCATATTAGATGCGTCCGTTTGAAGTATGAATTCATTGTCTTTAGTGAAATCGGGATATTGCAAAATTGGTGGATTAATTAACTTTTCTTTGAGATTGTCAAAACTATTTTGACACTCACTTGTCCATACAAAAGTTTCGTTCTTTCTACATAATTTATTTAGTGGTACTGTTATTTCTGCAAACGATCGAATGAATTTTCTATAATAGTTGCAAAATGCAACGAATCGCCTAACCTCTTCGGCATTTTTTGGTACTGGGTAATTTTTAACTACAGTAATTTTTTGTGGATCTGGTAATACACCATTAGCTGAAACTTCGTGACCTAAATAGAGTAGTTGAGTTTTCATAAATTCGCACTTTGTTGGGTTTAGCTTAAGGTTCATTTTTCTTAAACGATCGAAAACATCCATAAGATTTTTATTATGTATATCTACTGTCCTACCGAATACAATAAGGTCGTCGCAATAAACGAAACATTTCTCAAATGTTAGTCCCGACAAAGCAATTGACATGGCTCTAGAAAACGCATTTGGTGATATTTTGAGACCCATAGGAAGGCGCTTCATACGATATTGCCCTTCACTAGTCGAAAAACTGGTGATATCCCTACTCTCTGGTTTTAAATTAACTTGATAAAAACCTTGCTGAAGATCTAAATGACTAAAACAAATACTTCCTGAAAGAGAGTCTAATATTTCGGTAATGTTTGGTAGTGGAAATTTATCGTCTTGGATACAATCATTAATTTTTCGGTAATCCACTACTAAACGCCATTTCTTTTCTCCATCTGATTTTTTTTGTACTAAAAGAATAGGACTGTTCCACTCACTGCTGGAGGGCTCTATTATGTTGTCCTGTAACATTTTTTTATCTTGCTTATTAATTTCCGATTTCGATGATTGAGGCAAACGATAGGGCTTAGTATACACTGGCATCGTATTTGATTTTATTGTTATTGACTGTTCAACTACATTTCCTGTACCTAGTTTGTCTCCTTGAAGGAAAAATATGTCTGAATATTTAGCACAAATTATTTCCAAATCTTTTCTATCGTTTGAATTTAAATGTGATAAATTCAGTTCTGATAATAATTTTTTTACTCGTTCCAGTCCCGTTTCTGATTTATTAAATAAGCAAATATTATAGTTATCTAAATACTCTAAATCATCGTTATGTATTAATTTTGAATTTGGTATTTTGATTATATTTTCACTTGTGTTTAAAATTTTTACTGGAACTTTACCTCGTTTTGGCTGAAAAATACAACCTGCTATGAATATGTTGTCATTTATTTGCTTAGGATGTGTAACGCATTCTTTGTAAACATTTTTGTTTATGTCGATAAAGTGGATAGACTCACTTCGACCTGGAATAAGCAAATAATTTTCCGAGCTCGTGTGAATAGGTTGACGGTTTTGTATTTCTATGCGATAATACGGCGCTTTGTCAGTTAATTGTAAGCTGAGTACGTTTGTCGGTAAATCAATGTTAGCGTTATAAGTTCTTAGAAAGTCTAAACCGAGTATTCCATCCGATTCACATGGAATATTATCGAATAAATAAAACTTGTAACGAAACTGTACACCCGTTTCTAATTTCAAAGATATGTACGCGTAGTTATGTGCCTGTACTTTTCCACCGATACCTTTTATGCTTGTTTGTTCGCTATATAATTTTGTTTCACGTGTTACCGACTGTCTGTTGATTAATGAAATAGATGCACCCGTATCGATTAAAAATTTTAGTTTTTGTTTGCCAGCATATAGATAGACAAAATCGAGACTTTCACATATTAAAGCATAATTAGTTGTTCCGAAAAAACTGAGCTAAATTTTCCTCTTTATCCTTTTCCTCTTTTGGGACACTGACAATATTTACGTTGTCCTGCCTGGCACCTCTGTAATGACCCCTGTTACTTCTGTAGTAACTTTTATTCGGCGGCCTAGAGTATCCCCGCTGTTGGTAATGTCTGCCACGATAAAACCCTCGCTGTGCGGGCCACTGACACCTGTAATACTGGGCTACGTTGTTACCTCGGTAGTGAGAAGGATTTCCACGGTATTGAGTAGTCTGCCCACGATTGTAGTTTCCGCGACTCCGACTGTATCTTGAGTTTCTACCTCGTGTGTAAGAAAACACGGCATCCTGACCTGAGGTTCCGGGAAGTGACAGCTCCTCATCCTCAGCTGCTCGTACAGCATCCTTCAGTTGACTGTAATTTCTAGCTGCTAAAATAGTACTGAGTCGACGATTTCTCAGACCATCTGCAAATCTTTTAACTACTAACCTTTCGTTTATTGGACTTAGTATCTCGGCGGCTGTCTGGTTTCCGTCTGCTTGCGCTATAGTAAGGGAGGTAAACAAATCTCCTAGTTTCTCTCCGTATTCGCCTATAGTCAAGTTGTTTTGACTTATATTATTAATCTGTGTTAGTATTGAGTTGGAAGATTTTTTTGTCAGAAGATAAGTTTGTATATCTTTTACTAATCCAGAAACAGTTTCGTAACTTGTTTTCAGTTTTAATCTCGCTATTTTTGATAGACGAGTCTTTAACACAAATGAAACTAGCAATTTCTTACAACCTTTTTCTGTCAAACAACTTTCATACATCTCTATACCTTCGATTATTCTCTCTACTGTTTCTTCCTTTCCGTCCATAACTGGAATCAAAATACTAGCCGTTTTTAAATTAAAACTCTCCATTTTGTACGTTGTCTTTTTTTTTTCCTCTGAATCTAAAAATTCATCCGACGAACTTTCTGAATTATTCGTTACCTCTTTATAACCCAAAATTTTTCTATATATTTTCTCAATTTCGATAGGTATTGACGGATCTAAATGTAATTCCTTTTTACGTATACGTCCGTATTCAATTAATAATGTAAACTCATTAAACAAATTATCAGCCTCCTGAAACTTTCGCTGTCCTACTTTTTCACCTCGCCGTTTAGGGCCTAATTTTCTAATACTAACACATAAATCTAGTAAACATTCATATATTTCACTAAGTCTTTCCATGAATAATTATAGAGTCTATTTTTACACGTCTTGAGCACTGCACTCATACCTTTCATCGACTTGGTCCGTTTCGACGGGCTGCTAGGCTTGTCCTCTGGAAGGGCTGCTTGGGTTGTCCTCTGAACTGACTGCTTGGCTCATCCTCAGGAATGGCAGCTTGGGCCGGGCTATACCCTGGACACCACAGGTAACTGAGCCGGGAAATCCCTGACTCCACCAACAAAATAAACTGTATTTCTTCAATCTTCTCTCCTTTTTTTTTCTATAATTTTTCTTCTCTCTTCTGTATTTTTTTTTTCTTTCTTCAATAATTGTTCTTCTATTATTTTATCTTCTTTCTTCACTTCTTCATTATTTATTTATTTTTCGTTTTATTTACGGCAGGCGCAGGAAACGCAGGTAGGTTCCTCTCCGGATCTAGTGGTTACGCGGCGGAAGGACCGTCTCAAGTTTTGTGTCGAAACTTCACTCCTGATCCAATTCTGATGACACTTTTTGTACAAAACGTATAGTCCGTAAAGTCCTGCAATAGACAGTATTGTGCAGATGACGAACATTACGACGCTTATGTTTGAAAGGTGATATTCCGCGCTGCTGTTTGATCCACCGGAAGCACTCTGAGTGATGAATACTTCGTCCTTTTGGATATCTGAGCGACACATTTTGATGTAGGTACGTTAATTGTCCATGTAGATATTTAAATAACGCCGAAACGTGGTTGAAATCCTGGCAAGGTCGCCATGCAGGATTGGGCTGAGGGTTAGGCAGAGCTTATAATGAAACGCCCGTATGTCGTGCGATCCATTTATTGACTGTCTTACACATAATACTTATTTGCTATTCTACGTAAACTACTTGCACGCTATTACTGCAAACTTGCACATCATATTACATACCACAAGAATGAATAAGGCTCATTTTCGGCGCAGGAGCTATCACCTGTTTCAGACGGTGCACGTTCTGCAGGAACGAGTGCCAATATTTTTTTCGAGCGTGCATGCAGGGAATACTGAAGCAAAAGAAAAGAAATACGTGCTAAGCAAAACACCACCACCAATAAAAAAAATAGTTAATACGAAAAAGTAATGGAGTCAGTATGAGGGCACACAGATACAGAGACTCATGGTGTACATTATACATAGACAGTGAGTAACCAGTTCTTACATAAGTAAGTAGTTTTATAGGAATAAAAGTAAAGTAGGTACTTAGTTTTTAGCATGTAAGTGTAACGTAAAGGCTAAGCAGATAAGTAGTAGGTATATAATATACACCAGTGAGAACCTATTGAGAATAGGTGTAGGGTTCTTTTCACGTAAGTAGGTAGGTCAGGTAAGTAGGTAGACTACCTTTTAGTAAGTAGTTTTTAGCATTTTAGTTTTATGTAAAGGTTAGGTAGATAAGTAGTATCTAACAAGTTGGTAGGTACTGAGAATAGATGTAATGTTTTGACAGTACCGACAACTCAAATCTTTCACCTTTCATACCATATTTCGACAAGGTCCGCCGTGACAGACAAGCTGTAAGACACAATAAATACAGGTGTTTCGACGAGGTCCGGTGTAGCGGACAAGTAAAAAACTCGATAATTATTATGAATAACGTAAGCAAAAGCTATAAAATCATATTATTTGAACGTTAGTAGACTAAATTCACAAAACACAAATAAAAAATCTACGCAACATAAGCAAAAAATAATATTTTTTAATAAATTACCTGAAAGACTTTCTTAGTGCGCGGTTTCGCCGACATTTTTTCGCCAACTGTCAAACTCTGGGTTGTCACACGCAAAATTTATTTTTCTACTAAAATTTAACCGACCTCCCAATAGCTTAGTAGTTTTTTTGTTGCAAAAATAGAAATAGACGGGGCGGTGGATTTTTTTTAAGTACTTGTCCGGTGGTACGGACAAATTCGAAATAAGGGTTAAGTAAACATTCTGTATTTAGTTCAAAATCTATGTCTTGTGGTTCTTTTATACTATCCATTTTTTTCTTTTGCTTGTATATAATTTGTTTTAGATTAATATTGCCTGGTAAATGACACGATATGGAAGGTGAGGTTATAGCTTCACAATTGGCTATAATTTCAATTGGCTTCATACTCGGATTTAATTTTGCATCTTCTTTTATTATATTGACAGCTATTTGAATCTGAAAAATAAAAAGAAGGAACTATAACAAATAGTACTTTTTTAACGTAGTGTATCAATGTTAAGACTGCGGCGACGGGTGAATTTTCCATACAAACGTCATACCAAAATCATTTGCAATTAGAGCATATTTCCACCAAATTAAGTTGATATTCGGATTTAAACAATATTTATCTAGGCTCTTGCGTCTTTTTTTTTTCAAAAAACTTACCTAAAATAAATATTATGCGAATTGAATTTCGCAAATTTTTACAGCGTAAATGACATGTTTTCATATTGTTTTTTCTGTATTATAAACAACAATATTTGTAATATTGTTTCGGCAGAAACATAGCTTATATTATCAAGTTACTAATTATTGAAAACAAAATGGAAAAACATTCGAGTTTTCATTCATAATTATTGGTATTACGGAACACATCCAAATTTTCATAAATTTTCGATAGCTAGTAGTGCTATCGCGTCAAGCAGTAATTGTCGATGTGTGCGTGGTCGTACTGCTCACTGTAGGTGTATATCGCTCCGACAGGCTTTCACATTAGCGCAACGTCCTTGATTGGAATTCGTTCGGGATATTTTTTGTCAGTTTAGACGATTAGGTACTTTACTATTCTGTAGTGCGTACTTATTTGTTTGCTAAATTGTATTGGAATATTTCAGACACTATTTAATTATTTTATTTTTATTAGAACGGGAGTAAACTGGTAGAAATCGTCCCCCTCGTGCCCCTCCATGCGACATTATTTATGAGAAAGCGTGAATTTGGCCAAAATGAAAATCCAAGATGGCGGCTGCGAAAATTTTAAAATTTTCCATCATGGGTATCGTTTTCTTGATTTTCGAAGGTGCTGTAGACGATAGTGAAGTCAAAATGAAGTTCCAAAATGGCGGCTACGAACATTTTCAATTGCTTCGTCATGGGTGTCGTTTTTATAGTTTTCAGGAGTGCTAAAGCTGCTAATGAGGTCAAAATGTAAATCCAAGATGGCGGCTGCGAAAATTTATAAATTTTTCGTCATGGGTGTCTTTCATAGTTTGCGAAGGTGCTGTAGATGATAGTGAAGTCAAAATGAATTTCCAAAATGGCGGCTACGAATATTTTCAATTGCTTCGTCATGAGTGTCGTTTTCATAGTTTTCAGGAGTGCTAAAGCTGCTAATGAGGTCAATAAATAAATCCAAGATGGCGGCTGCGAAAATTTATAAATTTTTCGTCATGGGTGTCTTTCATAGTTTTCGAGGATGTCTAAGCCGATGGTGAGGCCAAAATGAAAATCGAAGGTGCTGGCTGAGAAAATTTTCAAATGTTTCATCATGGGTATCGTTTTCTTGGTTTGCGAAGGTGCTGTAGACGATAGTGAAGTCAAAATGAAGTTCCAAAATGGTGGCTACGAACATTTTCAATTGCTTCGTCATGAGTGTCGTTTTCATAGTTTTCAGGAGTGCTAAAGCTGCTAATGAGGTCAAAATGTAAATTCAAGATGGCGGCTGCGTTAATTTATAAATTTTTCGTCATGGGTGTCTTTTTCATAATTTTTGAGGATGCTAAAGCCGATAGTGAGGTCAAAATGTATGTAAAAGATTGCACAGCTGCGTTTTTTTTTTTTTTTGTCGTGGTATCCGAACTTTGGGGATGTATCTTGTTACAACAAGTTACTCGTACCCAATTAAATAAGTTAGTTACCTACTTACCTTCTAAGCTACTAATTGTTTACATATTTTTAAACAGAAAATAAAGAAATTTTTTCTTGGTCTGGTTTATAATATTATTATTAGACGTAAGATATCTAAGCTATATATTTAAAACTATGCATACAAGTCTCTATAATATATTGTAAGTTTACAGTTGCTTGCAATTTATTTACTTAATATATATATTTATTTAATTACTTAATTATACAACAACAAGTAAAAAAAATAGTCAAATAACCCGCCCCTATCTGTTCCCGGCGCAAAGGTGCCCATAACGCTTGCAGCATTACCACGTTGGATGGCAATGGCTAACCTTTGCACCAAGAACGATCCGGAGCGGGAGTCACCCGTTTTATCACGGAGCCTGTGCCCTATATCATTGATGAGTTTCTTGGCCTCAGTATATTTTGTATAAATTAATATTTACCTACCTATCTTTAGATAACATTAGACCTATATATATATATTTACATCCGTATCCAGACAATCATCACTAATATTAATCAGTAGGTACCTACTTTTATGTGTCTAAATAGTCTCAGCGAGTGCTGACTAATGATAATACATGTAAAATTTATACCTACGATATATGCAAATGTATCTTGAGATATTATTTGGCTGTAGCACATACCTACATATACATTCTGCATCGAGCTCAGAACCAATACATTTCGTATTGTGTCGCATTTACTTTGCTTGATGGTGTTTTAATATTATTTATATACTTAATAAAAATTACGGTTGACTATCATAGTATGTATTGTACTGCAGATAACAAGCAAAAATTTATAAATCAGCGTATTTAGTTTGGATCGGTGGCACTATGTAGGTATTCTGATTACCAAAATTGTATTTTTTGTAATTTGAACAAGATCGATAATATGTGGGCGTCCAAGCAAAAAGAGTCCAGTAGTTGGGTATTGAGTTAAGACTAGATTCGGTATCTAGAATAGTCAATTGATAGTAAGAAATGAAAAAATATTCAAAAACTGGCACACATTTTTTTTATCAGACATTTGAAGTTGAAAATCTGAAAGAGTCGTTTATAGTCATTTACTATACGAAATTGTAGATAATTGAGCATTTATTAATAATCAATTAAAATCGCGAAATGCAATTTTTTCACCCAACTTTACAAAACTTCTTACATCTTGGAAACTAAATGCCAAGAACTGGACCCTCTTTGCTTGGACGCCCACATATTATGGTCACCCTACACGACTTTATCACTTTTTAACTCTTTATTTTTTTTAATGATGATATATTAGGTATACAGGGTTACAGGGAAAGTCGTACTTATAAGAACACTCGTTAATGAGTAATGTTATTGTATTGTTATTTAAATTACGTTTTACCTAAATTATTGTTTTATAAATGTCTAGAATAAATAATGAATTATATAATGAAGCAATTGCCATATTAGTAATAGTTTAGATTATTTTATTTGACTTACTAAGGTAAAGCAGTACATAATTATAACGACTGTTAACAGATGGCGCTTGGTGCGCCGTACTGCTTTACCGTAGTACTTAGTTTTGTAGCGAAAATGTGAGCTAGTGATCGTTCAACCTTTGCAGTGTAAAGAGCTCCAAGTGGAAGTAACTAAATATATTTGATTTTATTATATCTACAGTGTTTTATTTGTAGCAGTGAGTCTAACAAATCAGAAGCGGGATTGATATGGAACGTAGTCCTATCCTTGGGTCTAGAGGACGGCAGCTTAATCGCACACGGTTGCGATCAAGTAGCCAGTCCAGATACCAGACACCTAGTCCTGCTGGAGAGCGGAGACGCCATCATACAAGCCAACGGGCGCACAGTGCCTCCAGGGATCGGACACGCAGTCCTCCACGCAAGCGGGCGCGTCGCCAAAGCGGTGACCAGACCAACAGGTCGGCCAGCCATCGGGCACGCAGCTCTACAAGCACGAGGCCGTGCAGTCCTTCTAGCAGTCGATGGGCACGTAGTCCTTCTAGCCAGAGGGCGCGCAGTCCTTCCAGCCACCGTGAGCGCAGTTATTCAAGACAGCGAGAGCGGAACTCCAGCAGGCATCGGGTTCACAGCTCCGGCAGCCAGCGGGCGCCAAACCCCTCAAGCCGTGGGGAACGGACGTCAATCCAACGAGGAAGCAGGCAGCAGGTGCGAAGCCCCTGCAGTCACCGGGCAAGCGGCTTGGTTGATCACCGAGCGAGCAGCTTGGCCCGCGAGGCGGCGCTCCATCCCTACAGCCATGCAGAGAGGAGCAACTCCCAAGCACGCAGTTCTGCTGGCCGAAGGGAACGTACCGAGCATTGTAACGTGCTCCTTCCAGAAGAAAGGGTCACACCAGGTACCGGTTTGCATGCTATGGACAATAATGTTAGTGTAGCTCAACTTGTACAAGCATTACAAGTAATTAGTAATAACGCCGGTAACAACAAACTGTCTTATCAAAATACAGTACCTGAATTTGACCCTGCTCGTAAAGAGCAAACGATAGATATGTGGATTCATAAGGTAAACGAATGTGCGATGATTTACAACTGGACAGACCAACAGACGATACACTTTGCCCTGCCTAAATTAAAGGGGTTGGCCCAGAACTGGTACGAAGGTCTTAGCACTGTAATGTTTTCCTGGCCTGAGTGGCAAGACAAATTAAAATTAGCCTTTCCTAGTAGTGAAAATTACGGACAATTGCTCTTTACAATGCTGAATAAGCGTGCGAAATTTAACGACTCGTTAGAAGAATATTATTACAATAAAGTAGTATTATTGAATCGTTGTGGTATCCAGGGTAAAAAGGCAGTAGACTGCATTATATTCGGTATCGAAGATCGTAGCGTTCGTTTAGGCGCAGATGCGGCACGATTTGAAAGTCCGGACCAATTGCTGCCATATTTAAAAAGTGCCAGGAACCATGCCACATCACAAATCAATGCAGATAGAAAAAGAATCCGTTCTTATGATAACAATAACAAGTCCGATAAGGGTTCAACTAATAAAGAAACTAGGGAACGTTCAGTCCAATGTTTTAATTGCTCACAATATGGCCATTATAGGTCACAATGTACGAAACCAGTCATAAAGTGTAATAAATGCTCACGTTTTGGCCACTCGGCTGATAACTGTACAGATTCTAAAAATATAAAATCCAACGATAATAACAATCCCTCCAAGCCAGTCATGATGGTAGGTGGTACAGATTCAAGTGTCGCCAAATATCATAAGCAAGCCCTAATAAACGGCATTCCTAAGGATTGCTTTATAGATTTTGGTAGTTCAGCAACTCTCATTAAAGTCTCGAAAGTTGAAGCCATTAATATCGAATGGGAGACAGATGCTAATTTACCAACCCTCAGAGGATTCGGGAATTCTGTAGTTCAACCTTTGGGCAAGTGTCTTGTTGAGATCCAGATTGACGACGCTAGGGCTCGCGTTGAACTCCTTGTTGTTCCTGATCAATTCTTGCAGCAACCTTTGCTAATTGGTAGGTCGTTTACTGAACAGTCTCATATTTTAATAGAAAAAGATAGCGTTTTTCTTCATGTTCGTACAGCAGCAGTGTCCCGAAAACAGAGGATTGAATTAATTTGTTCTAAGGACACCACGATAGACGGACTCTCTTTAGTAGAATTTAAGACCGATCCGTACCATAATGGCGATGTTTATATAGAAGGAAGTAATAGGTTTAAACAGGGGCAAGAGCATTATCTCGTACAGGGTCTATTCTCGGTTGCAGACGGCTTAGGTACTGCACTTATTAAAGGTTTATCTTCCCATCCATTTGTTCTTAAAAAGGGTAGTACGATAGCGAGGTGTTTACGGGCTGATTTAGCGTTTGATAGTGAAAATGTTTGTGATGTTCTTAATATTCATGCTTCAACGTCACGGCAAGCAATTCGTACACAAGATATAAAGTCTGATGGAAGTATGGATAGAAGAACTACTGAATTGTTAGTTCGGTTACTTAATGAGTATCGAAATTGTTTCGCTTTTAATTTGCAAGAACTAGGTAAAACTAATGTCATTGAAATGTCCATTCATCTTAAGGATGATCAACCAGTAGTTTATCGACCGTATAGATTACCTGTTAGTGAAAGGAACAAGGTTCGTGAAATGGTTAAAGAACTTATAGACTGTGATATCGTGAGACCGTCGACGTCGTCATACGCAAGTCCTATAGTAATCGTCAAAAAGAAAACTGGTGATGTTAGGTTGTGTGTTGACTACAGGGCCCTAAATCGAAAAACTTTTAAAGAAAATTACCCCTTGCCGAGAATTGATGATCAGTTAGACGATCTTGCAGGTTATAACTATTACACTACCCTTGATTTAGCATCTGGGTACTATCAGATTTCTATTAAAGAAGGTGACCGTTACAAAACCTCGTTCGTCACTCCTGAAGGTCAATTTGAGTTCAATCGGATGCCATTCGGTCTTGCCAACGCTCCATCTAACTTTATGCGAATGATTAATTTGGTATTGGGTAATGCACGGGGTATAGCTTCAGCATATATGGATGACATTATAATTCCATCAAAAACAATTGAAGAAGGGCTATTGAAATTGCAACAAATTCTTGAAGTTTTGCAAAACGCCGGTCTAACGCTAAAACTTAGTAAGTGTTGTTTCTTTTGTAAAACTGTCGATTACCTGGGGTTGAACTCAGTAAGGAAGGTATTAGACCAGGATCTAGAAAGATAATAGCAGTTCGTGATTTCCCTGAACCAACTAATCAGCATAGTGTTAGGCAGTTCATCGGGTTGTGTAGTTTCTTTAGACGGTTCGTTAAAGACTTTTCCATGATCGCTAGACCACTAACAGGACTTCTAAAAAAGGATGTGAAATGGCTGTGGGGTACTGAACAGGCGAAATCATTTCATGCTCTAAAAACTGAACTTTTACGTAAACCCACTCTATCATTATATCATCCTAATGCTATGACTGAGTTACACACAGATGCTTGTAAGATAGGAATTGCTGGCATTCTAATGCAAAGAGATAAAGATAGCGTTCTTAAACCAGTTGCATATTACAGTAGACAGACCACGGTCGATGAACAACACATGACTGCATACGAACTTGAAACTCTCGCTCTGGTCGCTTCTTTACAACGGTTTCGCGTATATTTAATAGGCATTGAGTTTAAAGTCTTTACGGATTGCAATTCATTGCGCGCCACGTTTTTTAAACGAGACTTAATTCCCAGGGTCGCGAGGTGGTGGATTTCGATGCAGGAGTTCAACTTTTCAATTGAGTATCGCCCTGGTAAGGCAATGGCTTACGTTGACGCTTTGAGTAGAAATCCATTACCTAACGATACTCTGGAATCCTATACGAATGAGTCCATTGACGTCATGGTGATAACCGATAAAGACTGGTTGAGCACCGTTCAGCAAGCAGATTCAGAAATACAGCGTAAAATATCTATACTCCAGAGTCCAGAGTCGGCTAACGTAGTAGATACTAGTAAAAACTTTGTGGTTAAAAACAACAAATTATATCGCCTAACTGAAGAGGGAGAAAAATGGGTGGTGCCTAAAGGAGTCAGGTGGCAGATCCTAAAGCATTGCCACGATGACATTGGTCATTTTGCTTTTGATAAAACCCTTGCCAAAGTTAAAGAATCTTACTGGTTCAGTAAGATGCGACGCATCGTCAAGAAATACGTCAATTCTTGCCTCGAATGCGCCTATACAAAAGCTTCATCTAATAAAAAAAGCTCCGTTACATCCGATCCCAAAAATAGATTCACCATTTGCCACGTTACAAATTGACCATGTCGGTCCGTTTGTGAAAAGCACTAAGGGTAACACGCACTTGTTGGTAATTATTGATGCCTATACAAAATTTATCATTTTAAAACCGGTTAGAAGCACAAAAGCGTCTATTGTGATTGATAAGTTAAGAGAATACTTCAGTATTTTTGGGGTTTCCAAAAGAATTATTTCGGATAGAGGTTCATCGTTTACAAGTTCTAAATTCAAAGAGTTTTTACAAAATTTGGGGGTTAAACACGTTCTCAATGCGGTGGCTACGCCAAGAGCAAACGGTCAAGTCGAGCGCTACAATCGCACTTTGCTCACGTCCCTCAGTGCCAAATGTGCAGGGCAAAATGAAAAGAAATGGGACTTTTATATTCCTGATGTGCAATGGGGTCTTAATAACACACATAATAAAGGCATTGGCCGAGCTCCTTCGGAGGCTCTTTTTGGCACTTGTTTCATAGGTACGGCAGAAAGTAGAATAAAAACAGCACTTAATGTCGACCATAATATTAACAAAGAATCCCTTAAAGAAATTCGTGAAAAAATTAATGACTATATCACAAATTATCAAAACAAGCAAAAGTCTCATTATGATAAAAATACATCCACTCCAAAAACATTTCAAAAAGGCGATTTAGTCAGTATTGAAAGAGAAATCCCATCATCGGGAAAAAGTCGAAAATTTGTACCTAAATATCAGGGACCTTATAGAGTGACTAATGTTTTCGATAACGATAGGTATCAGGTCGAAGACACGCCAATCACGCGTAAGAGTGGACACAAATATAATGCAGTTGTTGTTGTTGATAAAATGAAACCGTGGCTAAGTTTCAATAGGTCGGAAGATGAATCCGCCTCTAGTAGCGACGACTGCAAAAGTGTCGATGGTCAGTAGAATCCGATATTATGTATACAGATAATTATGTTCACGTTGTGATAGACAGTATTAGGCACAGAATGTTTACCTTTTGATTATAATTTTAGGCAGATATAGCCTTCGTGATTTTAGGCAGATATAGCCTTCGTGATTTTAGGCAGATATAGCCTTCGTGATTTTAGGCAGATATAGCCTTCGTAATTTTAGGCAGATATAGCCTTCGTTAGTTACGTATTTATGGCAGAAGTGGCCTATTACTATGATTTTATAAAGACAGAAGTAGACTTGGTATAGTATTCAGTGCAGAAGTGGCCTGTTACCAGATGTCTTTGATTGCATAGTAACCTCAGTCAGACTATCACATGTAGTATTCAGGGCAGAATAGCCCTGTTGCTACGGTTGACAAAGGCAGATATAGCCTTGGTCCGATATGTGATAAAGTGGTATTCAGAGTAGACGCTCTGTTACCACGGTAGACAGAAGCAGGTGAAAATTCATTGTCATGTTAACACCTTTTAGCCAAATTAATACTAAGCTGAAACTGTAATAATAGAAAATATTGTTGATTAATTATTGATGATGATGAATTAATTATAACTATGTATAATGCAAAAATAGTCTTTATAAAATGGCGAGCTCCAACACGAGGACGTGTTATGTGAGTCGGATGGCCGATTATAAGAACACTCGTTAATGAGTAATGTTATTGTATTGTTATTTAAATTACGTTTTACCTAAATTATTGTTTTATAAATGTCTAGAATAAATAATGAATTATATAATGAAGCAATTGCCATATTAGTAATAGTTTAGATTATTTTATTTGACTTACTAAGGTAAAGCAGTACATAATTATAACGACTGTTAACAGATGGCGCTTGGTGCGCCGTACTGCTTTACCGTAGTACTTAGTTTTGTAGCGAAAATGTGAGCTAGTGATCGTTCAACCTTTGCAGTGTAAAGAGCTCCAAGTGGAAGTAACTAAATATATTTGATTTTATTATATCTACAGTGTTTTATTTGTAGCAGTGAGTCTAACATACTGAATATTAAAGGATGTTATTATTCAGGTCATTTCCGATGAATTTCATTCTGAAATAAAATGTCCGAAACTCAACCGTTATGGAGATAATAAATTTTAAAGATTATTTTTAAAAATCCTTTATTTTTTGGCTTTTAGTCGTTTTCTTTGGGATTAGAGCTCCTAGAGTCGGTTTTTTTGATGTATCTAGTTAGAGGACATGTCCATTAATAAAAATGATCAACAGAAACTGAACCTACTACTAACAGCTTAAAAAACTGCTCGACAACGGTTAGCATTATGAATTTTCTAATAGTGTTCTTAACTTTAACAGGCTTTTAATAAAAAAAATTGTATGGAACTTATTCTGCAAATAATTTTATATACAAAAAGGTATAACACTTGCTATTAAATAGGCAAAACATTGCCCAAATAACAGTTAAGTTAGGAGAGGGTACATTTTTAGTAATAAATAAATAAATGTATTTATTTCCAAGTATATGGTATTTTGAGATCTTACATTAATAATGTTCCACATATACTACCATTGCTGGCGTAGAAATATAAAAAAAAAGTTAAGCACATTCAAATCATCACTAAGTTAATTAAAAAGTAAAATAAAAATAAAAATTAATTTGATAAGTCCAAAATACAAATTCTAAAGTCAAAGTTTGAGGTAAAAGTAGCTAAAATACGTAAAAAAAAGACTAATATTTTAGCAATATTTTTATAATTCATGTTCTACATGGCCGCCGCTATTTCTTACACAAAGTCTCATTCTTTTTCTTAAATTACTTTTCACGACAGAAGTTCGTAGGTTCCGCCTCATTTCCTCAGCCGCATCAATAATTTTTTGTCTTAGAATATCGACATTTGCGATCGGTGTCATTTGGTCGTATACTAGGCTTTTCATATGACCCCACACATAAAAATCCATCGGCGTTAAATCGGGGCTCCTCGACGGCCATGCTATGGGTCCGCCTCTTCCAATCCATTGGTTTGGGTAATTCTCGTCCAACCATGCTCGAACACTTCTTCTGTAGTGCGCTGGGCAGCCATCATGTTGAAAGAACATGTCTCGTCTCAATGCAATAGGCAAGTCTTGCATTAAAGAGGGTAACTCCTCCCTCAAAAAGTTTTCATATGTCTCGCCATTCAAGTTATCGGGCAGGAAGTATGGCCCTATCAAGTCATTTGATATTATACCCATCCACACATTAAGACTGAATCTCCTTTGTGACCCTTTTGGTCATTTTTTCTTGGGGTTACCTTGCGCTTTGGGAGCCCAATAATGGGTGTTATGATAGTTTGTGATGCCGTCTTTGTCAAATTTCGACTCATCTGTCCACATGATTTTCTTAAAAAAATCCGGATCTTAATTTTCGGCACTGAGCATAAATCTGCAGAAGTCTAGTCGTCTCAATGGATCCCCTTCTTCAATTACTTGCTCTGGCGTGTAATGGTAAGGGTATTGCCCAGAACTGTGCATTACAAACCAGACTTTCCACTGGGAAATACCAAGCCGTCGAGCGACAACGTTTGTTGACGTGGTTGGGTCGGCTTCAAAGAGACGTCGTATTTCATTATCTTCGTCGTCGTCATCAAGAACACGAGGTCGTTCCATGTCAGTCCGACGTACTAGCACAGAACCAGTTTCTCGTAGTCTTCGATAAACTCTGTCAAATATGCCAATATCAGGTACTCGGCGAGTAGGATACCTTAGCATGTATTCATTGCGTGCACGCAACGACACTCCTTCGCCAAATCCATAACACATTAGGATGTCAGCATATTCCTCGTTGGTAAATATTGCTATGTTCACAACACAAATCAAAGTCCAGTTACAAGCCACGTCACACAGTTAGAAGATGAAACAGTCCAAAAATCCAAGCCAAGTCGCGTTTTTACAAAAAAAAAATCGGAGGGCACGGATAACACATCTACCATGGAAGAATCGCATGAGCAGACTAAACAAACACCACGATCCACGATTTGACAATTCAGACATTTAAAATGACATAAATACCTGTCACCGCACGTCTCCCGGGCACAAACAATGTCTACCCAAACCTTTTTTCATTGTTTAAAAGTGCCAGGTAGTCGTAGCCGGATTCTTTTGAATCGAAATTCTGTTATGTTGTACTACCAGATGGGCCTATTCTAATAACATTATTTTAAGATTTTATGAACAAACCTAGTAGATGATATACCTTTTTGAATAGCTAAAGAGACGTAGAACTTTGTAAAGTTATTCGCAGAATAAGTTCCATACATTTTATTTTTTAAAGCCCATCAAAGTTAAGAACACTCTATTAGAAAATTCATAATGCTAACCGTTGTCGAGCAGTTTTTTAAGCTGTTAGTAGTAGGTTCAGTTTATATTGATCATTTTTATTAATGGACATGTATTCTAACTAGATACATAAAAAAAACCGACTCTAGGAGCTCTAATCCCAAAGAAAACGACTAAAAGCCAAAAAATAAAGGATTTTTAAAAATAATCTTTAAAATTTAATATCTCCATAACGGTTAAGTTTCGGACATTTTATTTCAAAATCAAAATCATCAGAAATGACCTGAATAATAACCTCATTTAATATTCAGTACGACTTTCCCTGTAACCCTGTATAGATATATTTTTTTATTTTATAAAACGTTGCCCCACACTAGGAATTTCTCCTGTATTTTGGGTTCGTTTACAAACATTTAAACTCACATACACAAACAGCCAGACCCGGAACAACTAATTGTAGGTCATAAAAAATTACTTTTCCCGTGCGGAAATCGAACCCGCGACACACAGCTCAGCAGTCAATCGCTTATCCACTGCGCTAACCATGTCGTCAAATAATATCAATATCTCTGAAGCAAGAACATAACTCCATAAATGGTTATTCAAAATTATTTGCTTTTTATTATTCTTTGCTCGGAACGCTGTTATTTATCTGAATTAACGGACATCGCGTTGGTAAATATAAATTATTGGAATATTTGTCTTTTACTAATAGGTACTTTGCGTTACACTTTTATTATTTGAATTGTATTCATTATTTAGTATAGAGAACACACACCCATATAGCGATATTTGGGGTGTTTCTTACGATGAGACACTTTTTGCCATCCATCGTCATTGTTGTGAACATTGGACGGAGTATCTGAGTGAATCATTGCACCGTTATTAGCGACGTTCACGTTGTTCGTAGCAGTCAGCTGATGTGCCTCGTTAATACTCACAGTCTGGCCCGAGCGCTCAGTCGTCGCCAAACCGGTTCCACATACACTCGGCTCATGCGCGTGAGTCACCGCAGCGCTTACACCGACCGGCGATGTCCGCCGCTGCGTACATGACTCATGTTTATTTTGTTTTTCTTGTACCTGCATTATTTCTCTGTATTGAGGAATTCTTTGATGCATATCACTATCATTCTCACCCGTGTCACATATTACCTCGTGGAGAGAAGAATTATGCAGGTGCGATAGTCCCATCGGCCCACTATCCAGTAACCAGGCGCCCCGATTCATATTCACTTTCAATGTAGACGTAGGTGGTAACGAATCGTTTCTGATTGGAAAAAAAATCCGTTCTCAACTGTTTTATATCATCTAACGTCGCATAGGTGGTTTTAATTTCGTCAATTGCTGCTTGCATTCGTACTAAATCTTTCAACAGCTTCGTACAGTATAGGTGGTCGAAAGTAATAGGTGGCAACTTTTCAAGATTCCTGGCCACAAACACAGGAATATCATCCGGCTCGGCTGATTTGAACAGATTAATGATATCCGGCAAATCTCTCTGCTCTTTGCCTTTATTTTTCCTTATAATCTTCCGCAGATTCGAAGGAATGGCATCAAAAAGAAGTGACTTTGACCTTTTGATTTCATCACTCGTGAAGGATGAGACACAAATACGCACTAAAGTCTCTTCGTCCACAGCAGAGACTTTGTTCTGGATGTAAGACAACATTTCGTCGATTACAATGTTACACTTGTCACACTTAATAACGTTCGTCATTTTTGCTACAACACGTCACAGAGCGCTGCCGTAAATACGCAACCGTAGTCGATAGGTGCGAGCGCGCGACTCCAAATCAAAGGAAGAAATCGTGGTGGCTCAAACTGCCGCCTCCAACGGGTCTGGCGGCTCCAGCGTGTCTATCACTGAAGTAACCATGGGCGGCGTTTTCATCATCGCCGTCGCGGTGTTAGCGTTCTGCCTTTACAAAAAGTGCAGAAGTCAATTCTACAAAAATGTGCATCGGCACATGGAGAGCAGACAAGCTCAAGCGACTCCACTCCCAACGGTATCCATGCGCTGCAGCTGCAGTCATCATCCGAATGGAGCTCAAGGCACGCAAGGCATGTGAAGAGAGTCCCAGAGAACTTAAGTACCAATAGAATAAAGTGTAAAAGTGTAGTGATATTTTTTAATTATTATTTTTCTTTTCATTCAAAATTTTAATTTTTTATATTGTTTACCTAGGTATTATAGTATATGATATTTTCTTTTATTGTTTTCGATCTGTTATGTAAGCGTACTATAAAAGCGTATTAGAGATTATTATTTTTTTAAAAAGGGGGAATAATGTACGTAAGCAAATAATTATTCTAACGAAATAAATGATTATCCATTTACTGAGTCGCTTTACTAGCGCTCGCCGAAACGGTCGTTTTATTTACATGACTCATCACCCTCTTTATACATACCTACGTACACAGTCAGTACACTTACACTAATATATTTAAAGAGTAAACTTTTACATATTTTTTTATTTAGCGGGTATACTTCCAAGGTATCATTAATCTTATTATATAAGTACGGCCCCAGGAAGCAAAAGTATTTGTTTACGTAAGCATGTCTGAAAGAAGGTCGGTTAATATTACTAATAACATTTCGTCTTCCAGCTAGATCACCTTTCGAGAATTGTAGTAAAGAGTGTTGCTTCAGAACCACAAGAAACACAAACAACTGGCGAACTGTCAGAACCTCACACGACTGATAGACAAGATGGGTTGGGTATAAATAAGGACAAAAAGTACTAACTTTTAAAACAGCCCTCTGAGCTATTTCCAAGGGCTTTAATATAGTTTTATGTGCACCTCCCCAAACTAATGACCATGATGAAATAAATGATGATGAATGAATGGACTGTACGAGTGCTAAGTATATTTGTTTCACTAATTTTGGAGGCGCAACATGTCTAAGGTTCTTGAAAACGTAGATCAATTTTCTTGTTCTAGATGTGAGCAGGTGAATATGGTCTCTGAAGGAGAGATTACCGTCCAAAATAATTCCAAGATATTTAATTGACGTTGTCATTAATAGTTTTGGGCAAGAACATACTAAGCTATTACAACAACTATGTGCTGTAATCGAGGGAGTATAAAGTAGCTGATTATTTTGAGTGCGCATCGAGAATATCATATACTTGGTTTTATCCGGATTAAGGGTCAACGAGTTATTCTGAAGCCAGTGGGTCACAACATTGAATCCGTCCTGCGCCTCCCTATATACTTTGTCCCAGGTATCAGCAGAGAACAGCAGAACCGTATCGTCTGCATATGAAATTATTTTACCTCCTAAAAGGTCTAGTTTACAGAGGTCATTCAAGTATACAAGGAAGAGTCTCGGTCCCAAAATGCTCCCCTGCGGAATTCCATAAGTGATTGGTAAATCACTGCTGATACTGTCATTAATCTTAACGCACTGTAAACGATTAGTGAGGTAGTCATTTAAGAGTTGTAGTTGACTTCCTCGTATTCCGAGGCGTTCCAATTTTTGTATCAGCAAAGGCGTAGAGACCGTGTCAAATGCCTTGGCTAGATCAAGGAAAATGCCTATTGTCTTTTTACCTGAATCAATATTCTTTACCACATAATCTTGGAGCTCGTGGACTGCGTCACTAGTAGACTTGCCTGCTCTAAAACCAAACTGGTTGTTGGATAAAAGTTTTTTTGATTCCAGGTAATCAATCAGTCTACTATTTATAATCCGTTCTAGCAGCTTGGAGATTGAGGGCAATATGGAAATGGGTCTATAATTAGTGACACGTTCTCTATCACCCGACTTAAAAATTGGGTATACTACTAATTTCTTTAAACTCGGGGGAAACTGACCTTTAGCTAAGCAGAGGTTAAAAATGTAGGTTAATGGACAGATTAAAATGTGTCTGTATTTTTTGAGGGAAATCATTTGGCACAGAATCCCAACCAACGGAACACGCATCTTGCAGGTTCATTATTAAACGTTCCACTTCAGATTCATCGGTTCCCAGCAAAACGAAGGACTTGGAAACCTGTTGTGAAGGCGCTTTATTCAAGTTACTATGGGCAGGGTTTGAGCAGGAATGAGTATTATCAGCTAGTTTTTTGCCAATAGATGCGAAAAAATCGTTGACCTTCTCTACAGACTCTTTTTTATTTGAAGGATTTAATAATTCCGTAGCGCTATGTTTCAATTTAGTTGTGTTTGTTATTGTTTTGATCGCTTCCCATATTTTTTTATTGTTACTTCCCGCTTTTGTTAATAGGTCTCTATCATACATTCGTTTGACCTTTTTTAATAGGTTATTGCAATGGTTTCTATATCTGGAGTAAATAATTTTAATGGTCTCATTATTAGGTGATTGTCGCATTTTTTTATGAAGCCTATCTCTATGTCGAATACACCTTAACAGCCCGGGTGTAATCCAGGGCTTTATAATTTTATGACGTCTTGGATATTTTATTACAATTGTGTTTAGTAATATAGCCCTTTGAATTGACATGGAGAAGTATTCCATAGCGAAATTTGCATCGGTTGACGTATAGATAGGTGCAAAATCGGTTTTTGTGAGATCAGAAGTTAGCCCCTCAGTCTCCATCCGGTTCATAGAGACATAAGTATAGGTTCTCTTTTGTTTAAGACGCAGGCAGAGTAGGACTGCTTGATGGTCCGTGATTGTAGAGTTTAACACCAGTGTGAGAGCTGTTTTTTGTGTTTTTAGCATAACATGGTCAAGGCAGGATTTATTTTGTCTAGTCGGGAGAGAGTGTGCTGGTAAGAGGCCATGAAATGAACACAAATTCAGATAGTCCAGCGACCTTGCCTCATGAGACTCAAAGCATATATTAATATTGATATCTCCAATAATGGAGATGTTCTTGAAACTGCCTAACTTATCTAAAATGTTATTTAAAGCTTGCAGAAAGCTGTCAATATTTCTATTTGAGGGCGACCAGTAAATGGCCAAGATAACACTTTCAGTACCAATCTTTATTACAAGACAGTTAAAGTCTGCACAGTTAGGCTCTTCGCAGGTAATACCAAGATTCAATTTACAAAAAACCGTAACTCCGTCGTTTTGGTTAACGCAATTTTCCGTAATGTGATGACTATAACCATCCAATCTCGGCGCCACGGGGTTGCACGATAGCCAACACTCATTAAGGATAATAATATCGCAATCAATCTTCAATCTACTCAACATTGTAACACAATCATCAAAATTTCGTGATATACTTCGAATATTTTGAGTTAATACTGTCAAGCAATTAGCAGGGCTTGTTACTAAATTACTACAGTCCTCAACGTCACAATACTGACATTCAGAGATAGATAAACTATCAATTTCGGAGGCAAAATCAACCATTTTTAATATAAAAGATTAACGAAGTACCTTGTAGGAATGAACTAGAGGAGCTGATTTTTGACATTAGAACAATATGAATTAAGCGATGGTATTGAGATAAAATTAAAAAGGCACTGTGGAAATTGATGTACAAAAAAAGGAATTCTATACTTTTACGTTTACTGTTAGTTAATATAAATATGTATTTGGTAAGGCATGAGAAAAAACTTGATATTTCAATAAATAGAGTTAACTTGTGGATTTGTGTTTATGTGGCGTGTTTATAAAAAGGGCAAAGGACATATACAGAGTAACAATTTAAAACTAAAAGACTATTAACCTGCAAATTATGAATTATTACAGAACTAAATACGCATGAAAATACGACAGGGCAGCGAAGGTTGACAAGGAAAGATAGTCATTCGGTTGTTTTTTCCTTTAACTTATTAAGATCTGCCTCCTCTTCGGATCGAACATACTGCATCCCCTCTTTCTACCTAAGGTAAATTTTACCATATGATGTCCAGCAGAAAACATAATTGTACGTACTTGCAAAATCACGGGCCAAGAAGAATAGTCGTCTTCCCTTTGGAGTAAGATAATCCGAGATAAATATTGGTTTCTGAGGGCCTCCTAAATCAAAAATTGTGGTATTAAGTTTATCTTTCTTTTCTTGCAGGGTCAATTTTTTAAGGTTATTCATAACACTTTCTTTTGTTAAGACTGAGATAAATTCCACTACGATTGGTTTAACAACATCCGATTTCACAAAGGGCCGATAGATGTCTCTTATATTGGAGGTTTGCAAAGGAATGTTCAATATTTCACCGATTTTGACGACTGCATTACAAAGATTTTCTTTTGTCTCGTTCTGTAGCTTAGGCACATTTCTTATCTCTAACTTTGTCGTACAAGATTGTTTTTCAAAGTTTTCTATTTTATCCTCTAGACTCTTTATGTAGACGCATTGTTCTTTGCGTTCCAGCTTCAAACTTTCTAATTCTTTTTGAATGTCATCGTTTTATCAGACAGTGCAGTTAAAGCTGTATTTATGCTATCATTTTGTTTCTTTATTTCGGATAACGAATATTCCAAGTTTTGCAATTTATTATTTTGCTGTGTAACGAAGTTTTCGAACATTTCCCGTACTTCGCGCTTTCTTTTCAAGCGACTCACGTTAATTTTAGAATGAGCGACAACGTTAAAATTGTCTGATCAGTCAGGTCAGTCTCCGACACAGTTGATTTCTTCGGGGGAGTATGGTTTAACGGCATTTCTACAAGTACAGCGATTAAAGGTGCGAGTACCAGGACCGCAGCAAAGAGCAGCGATAGTCACAGTGTGAAGGGTGGAGTACTATATGCAAAGAGTACGACAGATCACGTACCTCCCACCGCTGGTGATGCTCGGTGCGGTGACGTTGCTCGTACGCGTCTGATTGGCTAGGACGCGTGCCTCCCCTGTGGGCTGGTCTCGAAGCAGCAGCGGGCGTTACTTTGCTAGCAATGGTAGTGGTGATGGAACGGTGACTCACTTCTTGCTGCTTGTAGTGTCAATGTGGTTTCCGCTCGCAACATGAAGCTCCTCAAAAATTATGCACTCCTATTTTTTGAGTTTATTTAATCGTAGTAATTTGTTAATATTTTATTTAAAAAATTGACTTTAAGTCTACTGTGTAAGCGTCTGATCTCCTCAGAGGTCCGGGGGGAAGAGGTTTTGTGTTTAATTGTTATTACGTCGCATTTCACACACCCAATAATATTTATTTTCCTTTTGTACATTTTTCTCATAGATGAAACCATCCACATATTATTTGATGCCGCCTCTTTTGGTTATAAAGGTACGCACTGTATTTTCCATTCGTAACTACAATTCACGATATTTAACAAGTAAGTAAGAATCACAACGTACATAAATTACAACTTTGCATGAATACATTTAGTGGCACAATAGTTTTACGACACCACCGTCTACTTAGAAAAATAAAAAAAAAAAATTTCTATTCTACCTACAATATCAAGTGCCTACAAATATCATTAGAGCAATATTGTATAAACGTGTATAGTGTCTAATATTCTAGGTGTTAATAATTATTTCATTGTTATACCTATAAAAATATGTTTTAATTTCATTATGCGTAAATAAATTTATGCTTTAGGATATTATGCTTAAAAAAGTTATGCTTTAGAACTTTATGCTTAGTAAAGGACAATGACAAGAATGGGCTCGAATCATGTAGCGTCCGACAGACTTTTAATATTTATGATAATTTATAATATAAAACAGTAAGAATTATAGAGTATAAATAAAATCTGTAGAAGTACATCGTTTAAAAGTCATTTTAAATAGTTATTCAATTTTTCAACAGGTTTCCTATCTGCAATTTCAATTAGAAATGTTGACAATACCAAAATAAAATAATATTGATATGAAATTGCACTTGCAAATCGATTATAAAACTAAGTAAGTGAATTTATTACATACATGTCGTAACTCGTAATTCTTAATGTATTAAATAGTATTTGGTTATATTTTTGAATGTATTTTACAACAATTTAAAATAAGTTAATTAGATTTTCAATACAATTTAGAATATTAATTATTATAGTGCTGGCAACACTTGATCTTGTTTTTGTAGTTGTCATTGATGATTGTCAAAAAGTTTTACTACTTCTCCTGCGCGTTTTATCACGAGCGTCGAAGTGATAACGTTTTTTTGAGTTTTGTGTTGTATATTGCTGTGATTCTGGACTCCGATTTTTCTACCACTTACTTTGGCTGTTGAAACTGAACCTGAACCTGTATTACTCGCTGACCCGGCTCGCCCAACCGAACATGCCTACTTGTTGACCTGGCTTTTCTCACACGGATGGACCTTTAGTCTACTAACCATGATTCGCTGCATTAATTGTGGAGTAAATACCTACCTTTCGAATGCGACGATGCTCGTTAGAAACTGAGACTGAAGAGATTCTGATGAATAATAAATTGTTAAAAAGTATACCATACCCAAAACCACCATACCTATATTCTAAAATAATGTAGTGAGTAGTTTATAATAATGTATATTTACTATGAAAAAATATATTATGCGAGGATAATATGTGCCAAAAATCAATATTTAATTAATAATTTAATAGTTTATTTGTTGTTATCGTTAAAATTAGAAGTATCTCTCTATCGTTAGAATTAAGTGGCCAACTTTAAAGAACTATAACTTTTTTTGGTGTACTTCTTATAGAAAACTAAATATACTATAAAATTCTATAATTATTTTCCTTTTTAATGATATATAGTTCATCTTTGTCGGTTCTGGCCGAGTCTTGAAGGACAACTTGGCATTCTCCTTGTTGGTTTTGTGTGAAAAAAAGAATTAATATCACAGGGTGCCAGAAGACCTGTGGGATGACGGTGGTAACTCCGTTGACTCGTATATTGAAACCCCTGTACATCTGCTTCGCCAGTCTCAAGACAGGCGCAGGGAAATAATAAGGAACTATTTTTATAGCGTATTTTTTATTACAATATACTATATTAAATATCTGTTTTATTTGATGCATACATAAACCTTTCATTATTTATTCCCACTTCCAATAGTAGAATGCAATTAATTATTAAAGGCCGAGTTGATTGATTGAAATATCTTTTAATGGTTTTGGATTACAAACATGCAAGTGTGAGACGGAACACCGGGGTGGTTTTAGTCAGTAAGAGTCTGCCCTCCCCGGGGCGGAGGACATCCGTGAGGATTTCGCCCCGATAAAAAAAAAAAAAAGTGACCCAAGTTTGGGCTCGTTTTGTTAGTTATGATGAGACCTTACCTCCGGACTTGATGGAGCAACCTGAAGGTGTAGGTACTTTCGTGATTATTAAATCAACAAATCAAACGTTATCAATTTTTTATTGTTAGAATATTTGTTTGGACATGTGAAGAATGTGCTCCTAGCTCCATATTTCTTACCTGTCTTGGGTCAATCAATTCTGGGAGGAGACAGTTTTTATAAAATCTAATTAAATATGTTTCCATTTTCTCCTTCAAAAATTGTGGATCTTTTTCTATGCACTGGTACTTTATTTTGCCAGGGCCGGTCCAAATAGCAAACACACAAGTTTCTTGCCTAGTAATGCGCAGCTGTCCTTGAACTTGGTAATACCATTTATGTTTTTTATTTATTACGAATGTATTATTTGCCGTAGGCAACCAAAAATTAACTTTTTTAAGCTTGATGGCGTCGTCTGGCTCCATCTCATATGCCGAAGATAGGCATTTATTTTCAATAATGCCAAGCTAACATTTTCCATCTGGGGTTGCTCCTAGAAAGGGAAATTCTTGATCTATGAATAACCTGCACTGTTCTATCCGGGTATTCAGTATTTTCTAAGTCTCGAATTGCAGCCTTTTCGTTACTTCTGCCATGGTTTATGGACGGCACATTGCTCAGATCTTTTCCATATAGTATTTGTTTTATCATTGGACCACATTCAGTTGTTGGGCGACGTTTGCAGACTGTCGCGAACCAAGACGATGTCAGGAGTTTTCTCCGCGTTTCTAACCATAACGGACTTCCACTCTGCAATTTGGTGTCTTTTTCTAAATTGTTTTTTTCAACCTCCGAAGGTTTTTATGCATTCAAAAAATTTAATTTTGCCTCTTTATATTCTTCCTCATTCATGTCAACTTTTTGGCAATTTTCACCATAGTAGGCGCCTTGTTTCGTTAACCCCTCAAGCGGCCCCTAGGTTTACCTAAAAACGCTATTTCCGTCGACCTAGTCTCAAGTTTTTTAAATTTTTGGGTAGGCCCTCGTAAAAACATTGAATTCATTATGAAGCAGTAATTTGCACACAATAAATTATACATTTCTGGTTTCCTAATAAGTTATAGAAGCTAATGATAATATCGACTCATCCGTAGAATAAAGTCCGATCTGTTGGGTTGATAGTTTTCAGTAGAGGTTAGAGAAGTTGTGAACTTGTGTAACTCTTAAACGGTGAGACTTAACATTTAGATATTTTGGTATGTTGTAACAACGCCCCAGCCTAGTTAAATGCTATTTAATGTTCATTTCTTATCCTTTTATTTCACGAGATAGTGAGTTCCATATCAACATAGGACGTTTTATGGCGTAAGAGCAGGGGTCCGTAGTGAACATTATACGTTTTTTTACGGAGACGTCTGAATTAAGTGACGTTCTATAATAACATGGGTAATTTTTTGTTGGAAATACCCATCTCTTATAAGTCCTTTGTGAATAACCACAATATTTAAACATAATGTTAGCCAAATTATGACTACCCTGGAATATAACTAAATAAAAAATTAAATTATTATTTAAAATCGTTTATTAATTTTAAAAATCTGAAAATAGATAGCAATAACATTAGATAGCATCATTTTGAACAGCAATCACATCACAGTTAGGTACTTACGGACTTAAAATTAGCAGTCTAAAACTCTCAGATCAATGCACCTATTAGAACAATGCACGCGCGCATGAAGAAATTTAAACTTCGCATTATTATAAAATAAACAATAACATATATTTTCTTAAATAACATTCTGTCTTTATAATTTTACCAATCAGAAGCATCTTGACCTAGACGAGGTTGTATACGTCTTAACAACAATTAAACTGTACGTATACCTAAAACTGCCTTGATGGCATAATACTCGTAGTAAACATAAAATAGTAATTAAATGGCATATCGTATCACATGTATGCATGTATGGCATGGTAACTAGGTAACCTACATGACTACGGCACGGACTTAACTTAGCAGTCTTATCATTACGCTAAATCTATATTATAAACCATAAAAAGAAAAAAAAGAAGCAGCAAAAAAGAAAGAAGAAAATTCTTATTCCGATAGGTCATCATCCGATTCTTCAGAAACATCAACAGTGGTGTGATGTGGCAAAGAGTTAAAGTATGGGTGATACTCTAAGGGAATTACTTCTGAGCGGCACATATCCATTAAGTCTTTATATTTAGCAGCAGGAACCATAATAGGTTCAGAATATGCAGGTTTTAGTTCAGTTTGTACCGAGTTCCTCGTGTTACCGCGAATCACTAAAATATTGTAATCAGGTTGAGTCAGGTCATATTTAAAAAACAATTTGTTAGGATCACCACCGTCTGCATGAACTTCTCGAATGTTACTCCAGTTAATCTTCTTGCCCTTAATGTCTTTCATCCAGACCTTATTATTAACAAGACATTTAAAGTCAAACACGTCATTCTGGGTTACGTTACGGACAATATAGGGTTCTCCTTCGTTCTTAGCCCATCTTACTAATAAACGCCATTCATGAGGAGTATAGATAGTTTTGGTTTGAGAAGCTCTCTCAATGACAGAGTGGACACTGTCCCCTTCATTTTTTGGGTGTGTCCCTTCTGTAAAAACCGGTGTGTTATGCATATGTTGAACTTTTTTGCAGCATAAACATACAATGAAAATACAGCGGTTACGATTTTGGCCAGCACAATTGTCTGACCAAAAGCGAAACTCTTTGGCCCCTTGATCAACATTAGCCTGCATAAAATCTAAGAGGCAACTGCTAACCTCATTTGCGCCACGTTTTGCCACAGATTCATCCCACATATAGCAAACGGCCTTCCTTTTACCCATGTCAAAAACCGTGAAGTTAAAAGAAGATAGCTTTCTCTTATAGTAAAATACATTTATATTACCATGAGGACACTGCAATACTTTTTCAAAATCAAACACAGCAGTAACCATTTTTCCATTTGACTCCTCAGCGTCTTTTTTATCTTGGTTTTTTTAAATCCCTTGCGACCTTTTTATTGGTCTGGTGTTGTTGAAAATCTTCTTTTTCTTGGTCCGTTGGATCTTTTTTCAAGCGGAAAACGTGACATTCATCGCACTGATCCTTTTTAGGAATATGGAAAGCTAGATTGAAGTTTGAGTTGACAATTTTAAGCAGAGCTTAAATTTGAGTTCAAAGGATAGTGGGCAAAAATGTATGGACGGCACACCCACGTCCGCCAGAGCTTAGACTACTTTTGTTTGGAAGGTATCACAGCCATGTTTGTCTGTGCCAATGGGCATTCAATTCTGTCCCAGGGTTCTCTATTTATTTTAAGTCGAATAGGTTTAACTTACTGAGCATTATTGAAACGAACTTAACATCTATAAAACATTTATATTATTGATATTTAACAAAAAATCTCAATAACTGCGTTATAAACTGAAACAAATGAATTCTTCTTCTTCTTCTTTTCGTGTCGGTAGCACTCTTCTTCGATGTTTTAATATTGATTGAACCCAGTAGGTGGCCACATTGGTCGCGGCATCAGTAGCAGTGGCAAAGTGGAACATGCTCTTATCAGAAGCACCGCACTCGCACCGGGTGTTAGATGGGTCAGTAATCCTACACTTCAACAAATTGTGTCTGCAGCGGCCCAATTGGGTGCGTTAAGAGCTTTCCATATAGACCACTGCAGATCACGTCCGGGAGTTACATATTCCCGGGGCTTAACGAAGTTGGGAGGTGGATGCTATACTTTCCATAGTTTGCTTCTCTCATTGGGTGGTTTGATTATTATCGAGATTCGTGATCTATTATTATTGAGTCCAAGAAGAGAGCCGGTCTATGGATATTCTCTTCATATCTTGCCAGGCTCAAAAACCATATTATGACCATTACATGAGCGCAGCACCCCAAGGTACGGTTCCCTGTTTTGCATGAGCAATAATAATGCTTCAGTGCATTCAATCCACTCTCATCATCGTTTATTACCACGTATGAGTAATAAAACTTCGACCTCGTGTACCTGGAATGTATCTTTGCTTTCAAAAGCCACAGGTTCGTTCCTTCAATGCCAGTGTTATTGAGCTCGGCAACGAGTTGTTCGGTTTCTCGGTAAAGCGATATATTGAAGTGCCCATCTCCCCGAACATGCTCACTATAATAACTTTTTGCCAACTTTAGTTGATATGTACCCAGGGCAAAAATAATCAGTTCCCTTTGGGTAAGCAAAGGAAATGTTTCTAAGCCCGGAATTTCAGCACTCATTTCTTGGAATCTTACTCGTTGTCTATTCATGCCACGTCTTGTGACGAATTCACCTAAAATGTTTTGCATGTCTTGTCTTTCATTTATTCTTTCTATTATCTCCACCGCATACTCATTATCAGTAATAGGCACATGAAAACAATTTAATAATGCAGCAGCAATTCGAAAGTCTTCGAACATGTGTGGCATTGCACTATGGAAATATTCTTGGCGAAACAGCTTGAAGTCACGTTTAAAACGGCCATTCACTACTTCAACGACCCATCGGATAAGCGTGACTTTTCTGGATTCGTTTGCTTGCGATGTTGTCAGCTGTGTTTCCCCACTGTGAACGGTATGTGGCATATGCACTTCATAACCTAACGCTTCGAGGTCTGAAACAACGTCTCTGAATCCTCTATCCAAAATAAAAATATCATCTGGCCTGAACTGCCAATGAAACGGATGGTCTTCGTTATTTATTATATCCTGAATTATTGATGCATCGGACTTTTTAGCACCATGTGGACCGGTGACCTCAATTATAAAGCCGTCCGAACACACAAACATAAACGGTTTTAATAGATTGCTGTATTTGTGGGGACTATAGGTTTCAATTTGGAACAAAAAATTCGAACTTTTATTAATATATATATACGTCCCATCACAAATAATGATGGCTTTTCTATCTGCAATAACCGACTCTGCATTTCCAAATAGTGCGTTCGGTATTTGCAGATTTCGCTGAGCTATTTGTTCTCTTGTAATATTATCCCAACCCAAGTGTGTCGGAACAAAGTCTCTTATCAGAGCATCACGGGCGGACTTCATTAGTCGTTCTAAGCTTCTCCGACTCATGTGAAATAACAACGATAACCTCTCATTAGGTTCTCCCGTTCTCAGTTTCGTTAACATTATTCCAAGAGCCGTATTTGGCCGATTGCAAGTTATAGATAGTGACGGAGTCTGTTCCATAGTTGTAAAGAATTCTTCGCGCGTTCGACCCGTGAAGTAGTAAAGTTCGTCTTCGTCAAATTGTTCTATATTTTCAAAATCTAACCGCGATGCATTTTCGGCAGCTTTTTTCATCATATTTATTATGTCGGTCACTTGACCAGCATTAAAACTATGCATCACGTTTGACGCGTTCGTCATTCCTTCCCAGTCATTTGATTGCAGATGTATCTCACAAATCCTTGCGAATTCTGGAATGTAGTAATTATAAACTTGCATCAAACGAATTTTTTGTTTTTCTGGAATTCGATGTAGTGAATGTTGTTGACATCCTAAAACCATACATGTTCTGGCTGAATTCGGTGGTCGAGAAACATCCGGTAATACAATTGTTGTATTATCAATATCAGAAGCATCTAACATTGGTGCATCCTCTTGGTGTGGTACATCTACGTGATATGGAGCGTCAGGGGCATCTTGTGCTGCCACACTAACTTGATGTGGAACTGCGGGGCCATCTTGTACTTGCACATTCACTTGATGTGGAGCGGCAAAGACATCTTGTGCTGGAATACCAACTTGATGTACAGCGCCGGGGGCAAATGGTGGATTAATGTGACCTTGAGGAGTGTGTGATGTTGATGCTGTTGGTGGCGTAGCCCCAGATGATGCCGTAGCTCTTTGGTAACAAGGACGACAAATGAACTCTGCATTGTTAAACGCAATCTGTAATAAAACAAAATAGAGTTAGTAACTATTTATTTTATGATTGCAAGTTTAGGTAACTCAATTCAAGGAATCAACCTAGCTACCTATAGAAAGGTGAAACTTTTTTAATACCACAAGCTTTACAATAACATGACTCATAACCGATAAGGCGACTAACCGAGCGCCGAGCGCGCAAAAATTGGGTAAGTGTTTATAATTCAAATTCCGAGAACGTGGCAATGTGACGTTATACCATTCTTGTACTTTTTTCTACATTTTGTTTAAGAGCAGTAAAGATGTTTATATAGTTCTATAGATATTGACGTATCTTACAAACATTCATTCAATAATAGTAAGGGTGTATGTTTAATAATAACATAATTATTATGTAAGTAGGTACTTACTTGGTCCGATCCAACGTTATTTAAGATGAATCTTGCGGCCGTTGGATTTTGTTCGAACAATTGATTCGTTATAGTCAATCGTCTTCTACGTAATACGGACCGATTACAAATCAAACAAACTGTTCCACGACTAGGAAGAAACATAATTCCACTTAAAAAAAAACCAAATCACAAAGCAGATAAACGTATTTCAAAGTCCGAAGCGTGTAGTCAGTTATTTAAGTAGGTATCGTAATAAGAGAGCGCACAATCACAACGAAGTAGCACGAAGGACTGTGTTGATTACGAATCAACTACCTGCAACGACCCGTCGGTCGCGCGGCGGGGGGGTAAGTGCGAGCGCAGGTTTTATGGTCGGCCAGCCTTTGTCGTGTCTCTGGCCCATACCTTTTGTTAAGACTCACGTTATTGTAGTTAATAATAATATTAAAAAAACGGTATCTAGAGAGAAAAATATTTTACTCAGTTTAGATACGTAAACAGTTTTTTCTAATGACCTCGGGGATATTTTTTTATGCGCGATTATTAAAAATGCTTATATTTGTTAGGTGTTTCGAGTCATATTTAATATATGGCTGGCGGAGCTGGGTGTATTTTGCCCACTGTCCTTTAGACTTCTTTAGTTGACGCTTAATAAGCTCTGTTAGAGGAACAACGGTGGCGGCCTCCCATCCTGTTTTTAAATCGCTCCGATAAATAAATTCGTAAAAAGTGTCTAAAACGTCTATTTATGAGTGTGTATCGTCTAGTAAGTCATAAATACAGTCAACGCGTACTATAAAACGAGTATAGTGGTTTATATTGCAAGAAGTCAATAGAAATACGTGATAAACCTGAGTGCATACTATCAGTGATACAACGTCAGGAACACAAATCGTCTACTGGAAAAGTGTTACACGAAGATGTTCAAATACTCCAAATACATTTAAAACAAAAACAGTGAGTAAAAACAAGCAAAAAGTGAAAATAGAAATCGTAATCTACAAAGAAAACATTACACAGCAAAACTAAATCGAGCTCAGTGACTTTTAGCGACATCTGTTGAGGAGTAACACATACGCCATCTATGGTGAAGTAACGGAATCATCTTAACTAATATCGTAGTACGATCGTTCCTCGACTGGCAAGACCAGTAGCGACATCTATCGTCGAACATCCACAACTTTTATCACTACCAGTCAATCAGGGATACTTGTGTTTTTCGAATAAATAACGATGGAAGAAATTATGGAAATGCTTAAAAATATCCAAGAAGATATAAAACAACAAAAAGCACAAATGATAGTTATGCAAGAAGAAATTACAAACACTATAAATATTAGGGTGAATGAAAGATTGGAAAATATCGAAACTAAACAATCTATTTTGGAGGAAAAAATTTAATAGCAAAAAAGAAAAATAGATCATTTTGAAAGATACACAAGGAGGAGGAACTTAGTTTTCTTTGGTATCCCAGAAGAAATTGAAGGTGAAAAATATTTAATCGGAAACATCGTTGAAAAAATCACAAGATCACCTGCGACACCAACAGCATCGAAACGGCCAGACGTTTGGGTAAAAAGGGTAAAACTGTCAGACCTGTCCTAATTACTTTTACCACAACGAAAACGAGAATTCAACTACTGAAAAACAAAAAAACGATTGAAGGAAAATCCTACTATTTCAAAGAAGACTTTCCTCAAGAGGTACAAAAGCGTAAAGAATTACAGGAACAACTAAAAACAGCAAGAGAAAACGGGAAAAAGGCTATATTAAAATACGACAAATTAATAATTCTGGAAGACAACGAAAATAAGGAAAATATACATAAACAACAAGAAAACTTGAAAAATAAAAAAAGGATCATGTCGCAATCCCCGGAAAATAATAGAGGCACTGACTCTGCAGTAACTAAAAATCGCCCAGTAAAGAAAAACAAAACGGCCAACATAACAAATTTCCTTACACCAAGGTCTACAAATACAATACAAAGTACCAACAACGAAGATAACATACACTCCAAAAACAATTCAGAATAGCAACTAGCCGCCCACCCCTCTTCACTCCCAACACGGCTGGTCCCCGCGGGAGTTGTAGACCAAAACCCTCCAGGGAAGAAAAGTAACCCTTCAAGTTCAAGAAACTGTACAATAAATGAAAATAAAGAAAACAATATTTTATACATAGCAACATACAACGTCCGAACTTTGTCGACTTATAGCCGTCTGATAGAGCTAATGGAATCACTGGAAAACATAAAATACGACATTATAGGTCTCTCTGAAATCAGAAGACTTGGAAACTCAATCGAAGAACACAACGACTTCATCCTGTACTACATAGGCGAAACACCAGGACTCTACGGTGTGGGATTCATAGTAAAAAAACACCTGAAGAATTATATTGAAAGTTTCATAGGGCTGTCTGAAAGAGTAGCTCTTCTAAATATAAAATTCAATAACTTTGAAACAAGCATAATTCAAGTTTACTCTCCCATGTGATGAAGAACTACAACTTTTCTACGACACTGTGGACAGAGCTTTACAATTAGCAGGAAGAAATACAATAGTCATGGGCGACTTTAATGCGAAAATTGGCCAACCGAAACCAAACGAAAAACTAGTCACAAGAAGTCACGGCTATGGTAACAGAAACAGTAGAGGGGATAGACTCATTGAATTTGCTTACGAAAACAATTTAGCTATTATGAACACGTTTTTCAAAAAGAAAAACAATCAGAGATGGACTTGGCAATCTCCAGATGGCGCCACGAAAAACGAAATAGACTACATTTTAACGAACAAGCACAGAAGCATCCAAAACATGCAAGTTTTAAATGTAACTTTCCCTTCAGACCACAGACTTGTCAGAGCCACATTGTTACTGCAAACAAAGAAAAAAAGTCGAAAGAACTATGAAAACTTCCCAAGAGTTTTACTGAAAGACGAAGAGGATGTATCGAGGTACAAAGAAACACTAAACAGCTTTTCAGAGAATCTAGTGACCAAATGGCAAGCAACAAACACAGTTCAAGAATATTACGACGCAATCTTAAGCGCCATAGACGGTAGCCTGAAAAAAGCTCACATACTTCAGACATCGAAGAAAGTCAGTATACTGTCAGTCAACACTAAAAAGTTGATCCAGCGGAAACAAATACTTCAAACAACCAAACCAAAGTCGCGATCTATGAAAAACGAACTAAAAGCTCTATACAAACTTGTAAGTAAATATATTAAAAGCGACTATAAGAATCATCGTACACAAACTTTTGAAAAACACCTCAATACTACCGGCAGCGTCAAGAGAGCATACAAAGAGTTAAGATCACACAAAACATGGATCGAAGGACTTCAAGGATCAACAAACATAACACAAAACAGGTCAGAAATACTGCAGATAGCAACAGTCTTCTACGAGAATCTGTACAGTTCTCAAAACCAAGAGTGTAAGCGGTGCAACCCACTTAATACCCAAATACCAATCGATAGGGACGAGATAAGCAACATAAATGAAATGGAAGTGCTAAGAGGAATTGATTCACTCAAGGAAGAGAAGAGCCCCGGTCCTGATAAGATCACAAACGAAGCCTTAAAGATAGGACGCACACATTTAGCAACTCCACTAGCGCGTCTGTTTAACATGGTATTACAATCCTCACGCACCCCTAGACAATGGTACGAGTCCGAAATAATCTTGCTCTACAAAAAAGGTAATCCAAACAACATCAGTAATTACAGACCAATCAGCTTATTGCCATCAATCTACAAACTATTTTCATCGCTTTTAGAAAAAAGGATAAGAAAATCAATTGAAATACATCAACCTATTGAACAGGCAGGATTTCGAAGAGGCTTTTCTACTGTCGACCATATTCATTCTCTGGAAATGCTGATCGAGAAGTAGGACCAAGAATTTCAGAAACCCTTATACATCATTTTCATAGACTATCAAAAAGCTTTTGACAGTATTCTCCACTCATCGATATGGGAAGCTCTGCTCTCTCAGCAGGTAGAGACTGAATATATTAGAGTTCTGAAACATCTTTATGGCAATACCACGAGCCGAATAAAACTGGAAACCACAGGACCGCCTATAAACATAAAGAGAGGAGTCAGACAAGGGGACCCTATTTCTCCAACGATCTTCATAGCGGTGCTAGAGTCAATCTTTTGCAAACTAGACTGGAGAAAACTCGGTTTAAATATAAATGGCAAGTACTTAAACCATTTGAGATTTGCGGACGACATAGTCTTGTTTTCTGAGGATGCAAAACAGCTGCAGTCAATGGTAAACTCACTGTATGAAGAAAGCAAAAAGGCGGGTCTGGAAATAAACCTAAGCAAGACAAACATCATGACTAATCACACCGAAGTACCCATATACGTCCAAAGCACGCCTTTATGTTACGTCAACAGCTACATTTACCTTGGAAAACAGATATCATTTGACCGACAAAACAATGAGATGGAAGTCGAAAGAAGAGTAAAAAATACGTGGAAAAAGTTCTGGAGTCTCAAAGAAATACTCAAAAGTGGTATGCCTATGAAAATTAAGAAAAGAGTTATGGATACCTGCCTACTGCCCTCAATAACATACGCTTGCCAGACATGGAAATTAACCCGCAAAATAAAAACAAAAATAACATCATGTCAAAGGAGTATGGAAAGGAGTGTCACCAAAATACGAAAAATTGAAAAGATACCTCACCTTCGTATAAGACTTAAAACAAAAGTCATAGATGCCCTCAAATATTCGCAAAAGTTAAAATGGCGATGGGCTGGGCATATTGCAAGACTCAAAGACGAACGCTGGACTTCAAGAGTGACGTCATGGCCAGGTCCATCAGGCCAAAGAAAGAGAGGACGGCCCTTAGCTCGCTGGGGCGATGACATCATAAAAGTCGCTGGCCTTTGCTGGATGCGAACAGCAGAAGATAGAGACCGCTGGTCATCTCTGGAGGAGGCCTTCACCTTCGAATAAGAGGGGTTCTTGTTACTAAAACTGTGATAATCGTTAAAATATTTATGTAAATCAAATAGTATCAATTTATATAATTTTAATTTTTAATAATTGTAAAATAATAATTTCTCTAATATATTTTTATTCTGTTAATTATAAGTTACGAATTATTTTTTTTTTTTAAATATGATTACATGCAGTATTTATATATTTTTGTAAACAAATAGCAAGAAATAAAAGGCTTATTTTTTTTTTTTTTAATTTTTTTTATTTATTTATTTATTAAGCTCTGCCTCTTCAACGCCAGTTTTTTTCAGGACCATCCTTTCCTCTTTATCTATCAAAGCTTTTTCATCTAGATTCTGAAGAATTTCTTCTAGCCCAGCAACTTTTTTCTTTAAGAAAAGGTTTTTAGCTTGTAGCCTTTTAATTATTTTTTTCTGATAATCTAATTGTTGCTGCATTTTTCTTTTTCTTGGTGTAAATGCAGTAGTGGGAATCGAAGCAGATTTTTTAGATGTTTCCTTTGACTGAGCCTGAAAACAAATAAATAAATAATTTTTACTTAATCTCAACAGTAAAATAGAAGAAATGACTATTTTATTAATATGCGATTCTACAATAAACGATTTCAAAACAACTCACATTTTGAGGAGTTGACGATCTACACGGTGATGTCAACGAATTAGGAATAGTGCGAGTGTCATTAATGGAATCATAAGATGATAGTCTCTCATCTGGTATATTGAATGATTGTTGATGATTCTGGAAAATTAGATTAAATATCTTAAATTTTACAAGTTCAAAAATCTACGCTTCATTTCACCACTATAACTAAAGTCAACGAGGTACATCATGTGGAATGTACGTTCGTTTACCTTGCCCATGAATAAAAAAAAACTTACGGAACAAATACAGTTCTGCGTTACAGTTGGTTTGGCGCCATCGACTAATCTCCTTCTATTGTTCGCCAACACTTGAAAGTCAGAGGTCTTAAAATTTGCGGGAAAGTCCGAAAGGGATACCGTGGCCCCCTGGCATTGCACAGGCAAGAGAAGGAACACGGGTGGGTTTTAGTCAGTAAAAGTCTGACACGCCCTCCCGCTCCACCCAGAGCGGGAGACGTGATTTGATGATTTCCCACCCAAAAAAAAAAAAAAAAAAAAGTCTTAAAATGATTTGAGCAAATTACACTATTTCTTGTGGGAATCCAGGTTGGTCTGATATTAGAAAATGTCTTCCATATATCTCTTAAATTTAGATCTTTAGGAAACCTGCAATAAATAAATAAAAACACATTATAGTTGACGTTCACACCCAGTAATTTTTATTTAAATCAGAAAACCTAATCTCAATAATCTCAAAAATTTCTCTGATTTGACTTGACCTTTCACATTTTCATCGATAACTATCTACAAACAAACCGGCAACAACACTATCGCTCGGTGACAGCGAATTCTAGGAAAAAATACTCGGATCTGTCGCTCGACCGATCCGCGTTTTGTATGCCTAAATTCAACATTTCTTTATCCAATTCCTTGAACCAAGCATTTGAAGCTTGTTTCAATCCATACAAAGAACGCTGCAGTTTGCATACCGTGGTTTCTTGACCTTTGACTACTGCTCCTTTTGGTTGGAGCATGTAAATATCCTCTTTAATTTTGCCGTACAAAAAGGCAGTCGTGACATCCCACTGGTCAATAAACCAACCGTATTCAACAGCTAGCGAGAACAATAATCTTAGAGTAGAGCTTCTAACTACCGGAGAATCAGTCTCAGTATAATCTACACCACATACCTGTGTGAAGCCTTTTGCTACAAGTCTAGCCTTGTACTTCGTTACCTTGCCATCGCTATCTTTCTTGACTTTGAATACCCATTTGCATTGAATAGGCTTCTTATCAGCTGGAAGATCCACCAACGTCCAAGTCTGGTTCTCCTTTAGTGACAGTAGTTCATTATCTATCGCTTTCTGCCATAAATCACCATCTGGTCTCGCCAACGCTTCATTAATAGTTAATGGATCACCATCAAGATTGCTTTCCTTAGCATACATAACATTGCATCCGTACCGATCGACTTGTCTGCGTTCTCTTACAGGATACCTTCTTTCTGATTCAGGTATTCTGACTTCTTCTTCAGTCAATACGTCATCAGGTACTCGCTCTGGTACTACAGGTTCAGGTCCTATCTCCTCCGATACTTCTACGTTCTCGTCTACAGTATCACAATACATATCATCGTGATCCTCCAACCGTTCAGATCTGCTTGTAGATCCGTTGGATAAACTGGAAGGAACAGAATCTTTATTCAGGTTTATGATTACTTCCGATTTTTCTACGTTTTCCTTTTGGAGAAAGACGTTTTCCAGAAATTTGACATCTCTCGCAGTCGTCACTTCACCTGTCTTAGGATTCATCAGACGATAACCTTTCTAATTATCTGGATATCCAATAAAAATCATCGGTTCCGTCTTCATGTCCAGTTTGCGTCTCTTTTGTTTTGGTATCAATCTATATGCCAAACAACCAAAGATTTTCAGATGACTCACATCCACATCTTTTCCAGTTCAAAGCTTCACTGGTACCGCATTATTCAATGCTTTCGTGGGGCTTCTGTTCTTTAGGTAAACAACAGTACCTATTTACAGCCTCGGCCCAATACTTTTTGCTCAGGTTAGATTCTGACAGTAATGTTCTTGCCTTTTCTATTATAGTCCGATTCGCTCTTTCTGCGACAGAATTTTGTTCCGGCGTGTACGGTACAGTCGTCTGGTGTTTTATGCCAGCAGACTTCAAAAATGATTTAAATTTACCATTACAGTACTCTGTGCCATTGTCAGATCTCAGACATTTAATAGATTTACTTGTCTCATTCTCAACTTCCGCCTTGTATTCACGGAACTTATCGAAAGTTTCACTTTTGTTCTTCTAAAAATAAACATGAGTCTTTCGAGTATAATCGTCGATAAATAGAAGAACATACCTCGAACCACCGAACGATGGCTCCTCGATTGGTCCACAAACGTCGCTAAAAACCAACTGTAAGACCTCGTTCGCTCTCGTATCTTGCCTTTTAAAGGGACTTTTGCATGTCTTTCCTTCAATACATGGAATACACGGCTCGCATAAATCGCTACTCTTAAATTCCATACCGCTTACTAAAACTTTCATTTTATTCATATAATTACGCGATAAATGAGCTAATCTTTTATGCCAAATGTTCGAAATATTTTCATTTTGTTTTGACAATGTCACATTGACGACGTTATTTTGATTTTCTGTCAACTCATAAATTCCGCCGACCTCTTGACATCTTGCAACAATTCGATTTTTATTTTGAATCATGCAACCTCCATTTTCAAAATTCATGCAATAATTCTTCTTGGTCAAATCGCTCACCGAAATTAGGTTCATGGATAAATCAGGAACATGTAAAACGTTTTCTAAAATTAATTTTTCGTTTTCGCCGACTCGTGGCTCAGCATTTCCTCGTCCTTTCACCAATAACTTCTCTCCGTTTGCTACTGCGATCTTCATGTTGCTCTTTACTTGTGTGTAAGACAACAATTTGTTTTTATCATGGGTCATATGATTTGAGCACCCACTGTCTAAATACCACTTATCTTTGCTTATCGCCCCTTTCGTATTCAGGCAGATATTCGCGGTTTTGATCCGCTCCTTGCATTCGGACGCCTTGAGTCCTTGCTTGTGGCACTTAAAACACTTGTAGATGAACTTCTGCTTGCGATCATTAGTTTTAGTGCTAGATCTTGCATCGTTCTGCACTTTACGTGTAACTAAAACTTTTTCGTTCTCTGTGTTCAACTTACTCTGTCTACTTACTTCTTGTAACAATTTCATTTTAATCTGCTCTAACGTGATTTCTTGTCCACTATTATCTACAGCCATAATGAGAGGGCTGTACTCGGCGGTCAATCCACCCAGCAAAATCGATATGATCCAATCATCAGGGATTTGAGCATCAATATCGGACAATTGTTGTGTCAGGAACGTAATTTTGGATATGTAGCTTTCCATAGAATCAAAATTTTCTAACTTACAGTTGAAAAGCTCTCGCTGAATATGTATACGTCTTGCCCAACCTTTGTCTTGATACGCTTTCCGTAAGTTATTCCAGGCTTCTTTCGCAGTCTTCGCATTGTAGACGTGGGTAAAGCACTCTGGTTCTAACAACAAGCATATTGTGGTTCGTGCCTGCCGGTCTACGTCAGCATTTACTACATCTGTAGAAATTACTCCCCACCAGTTTTTATTCTCTAAGTAATTTCGCACCAGGAATTTCCAATTTGGGTAGTCGGACGAATTTTTCAGCTTCTTAATACTACTTACGCCAACTTCAGCTGACATAATTGAGATTTCGTAAGTTTCACAAGTACACAATTTTATTAATATTCAAACCACTCAACTTATTAATTACGCTCTAGCATTTGTGCGTCTGGGTCCTGTGCCCATAACCTATTGGAATAAAGAAATGACCAGCAGTGGGATGGTAGAGTATAATATTCATTGGTGGTAATATATTTTTACACACAAGTTACAATTGTATTAGAACATAAAACAAACCGTAACCAAGCTAATTCAAAATCATTGACAGACATGTGTTAAATACGATTATTCTCACAGGCCAGTGCATACATAAATATGCGACCTCCAATAATTACAGCAAATATTGCACTCATCACAAATCGGCAACTTGTCTTGATACTATATTTAGTGATTGTGATGCCAAATATAAATTAGTGTTAAGTGACCTAACGTCTGACCACTGTGGTTTATTAGTTAGCTTCCCCATGCCATTACATAAAAAGCAGCAAAATATAGAATGTAGGCCTTATACAGCTAGTCGTTGCAATAAGTTTAAAAATAATATAGCTCATATAATTACACCATCTATAGTAGAACACGAGCATACTAACGAAATCTATGATGGAGCCCTTTTTGATGTTGTGCAAAAGGAGTACCAATCTACTTTCAAGACCAAAACTATTAAAATTAATGGCACCTCTGTTGGCTTTAACCAATGGGCCACTCCAAGTATTTATAAAAGTAGAGCGAGACTATACGAGTTATAAGGTTTGAAAAAATACAGATTTGATACACCTTTCCTAGAGTATGTCAAAAATTATTCGAAACTATTTTAAAAGGTTAGTGTTTTAGCTAAATCTAAATTTTTAAGCGATTTAATTAAAAATTCCAATAATAAAGTAAAACCACTTGGAAAATTATTAACAATGAAACGGGTAAATCGGTCCATCCATCTTGGATATCCGATTGGAGGATATTGTGCCACTCCTCTACCACAGCCGTCTTGAGCTCTCCTAGGGTCGTAGGGTACTCTTGCTCGGAGGTTGTCCCAAATGTGCTCTATTGGCTTAAGATCGGTACTGCGTGCCGGCCATGGTAAAACTTGAATCCTGACCTCATTAAGGTACTCAGTGACGGATCTTGCGGTATAGCAACGTGCATTGCTCTAAAATAAGCATTTAATGCATTAAGCGAACGGTATGACAGTCTTGAACAACTTCCTCCACGTATGTTTGAGCGTTCATACTGCCTCTATTGAACACAACAAGATCGGCACGAGCCTCGTAAGAGATACCTCCCCAAACCATTATGGACCTTCTCTTGTAACCCGCTGTTTCGGTTTTAGCGCATGGCGCAAACGTTTTATTTTGGCGCCTGTAGACACGCTGACGTCCATCTGGACCTCTTAAAGCTATTCTGCTCTCATCTGAGAACAGTACGTCCTTCCATTGCTCCACAGTCCAGTGAAATGAAATGGTTTATTCTGTAAATAGGATATTGGAATCACCTTTACACGTCACCTTAAGAAAAAACATTTTGCTAGATGAGTTCGGCGTTTCCTATCTGACTACTCTGAGAAGAAAGGCCGAAACAAACTCAGAGGTCACAGTCTCTTTTAAAGTCCAGACATAATCTTGGTCAGGCCATATGAGGACCATGTAGATTAGTCTGAAATGGTCTTTTGAGAAAAGAACCACACAGATTTGAGTGGACCTGTCCTGTCAGTGCAAGCATTTGTCAGTAATCGTGGAGCTCAACTCAGAACTTAAGGAGCTCAACTCGACGAACAATACCAAAGAAAGGACATTTGGGTAGGCCGCATAAACTACCTAAACTGCCAGACCATCATTAAAACCAACCGACAAAGAAAAAAATAATGAGAGAAAAAAAAATCCATATAGTCCTCACATTCACAATAATTAAATTAATATAATACTTTACAAAGTAATCATGTCATTTTGTATATAATTTTCAACAATCTCAATATGTATATAAAACTGGTATATTTTAATGATTTTACATAATAATAAAAAATGACAAATTTTATGGTTTTATCACAAGGCTTAGCAGAGCAAGCACCTCAATCCCATGCTTTTTTATCTTCTAAATAATCTGAAATTTTATAGTACCCTTTTTTACAAAGTTTGGTTTTAATACAGCTTTTAAATCGTTTAATGGGTAAGTTTCGAATGTCGATGGGAAGTTTGTTGTAAAAGCGTATACATTGACCCATGAACGAGTTGCCTAATCTGTGGAGACGAGTGCGATGTTCAGCAAGGTTGTGTTTATTCCTGGTATTTAAACTATGAATATCGGAAATCTTCTTAAATAATTTGATATATTTTTGTGTACATACAATAGGTTTTCAAAAATATATTGTGAGGCTACAGTCCGAATATTTATTTCTTTGAATTGTTCTCGAAGGAAATCTCTCGGACTTAGGTTGTAAATGGCTCGAACAGCCCTTTTCTGTAGAACAAAGATAGTATTAATGTCCGAACAGATTCCCCAGAGAAGAATTCCATATGACATAAGACTATGAAAATAACTAAAATGAACAATTCTGGCTATGTCTACGTCAGTTATCTGTCTAATTTTTTTAACAGCATAGGCGGCCGAACTTAGCTTTCCTGACAATTTTTCTATGTGTGGGCCCCATTGTAATTTACCGTAAATAGTGATTCCAAGAAAAACTGTCGACTCAACAGGGTCCAGCTCTATTCCACTAACTTTAACATTACTAGTTAGCTGCCTGACATTTGGCGTTGAAAATTTAATGAGTTTAGTCTTTTTTTCATTCAAGAGAAGATTATTTACATTAAACCAATGCAACCAGTCAGCAAATTCTCGCGCAAGAACAAGTCTAGCTCTTCGGTGTTGTGGCAGCAGTTGTGGGGCGCGAGCTGGACGAAAATCCCGCAGACTTCTTCTACCAGTCTTCTTCTAATCGTACGTTCACTCACACTGATATTTCTCACCTCAAAAAGACGCATACAAGCTTCAGTAGTGGTGCAAAAGCGATTTCTCAACACGTTGCTGACAACGAAGCAGTCATCTCGAGTTGAACTGCATCGATGTCGGCCTTGACCTGGCCTGCGGGTGTATGAGCTTGTCTCCCAAAACCGTCTGATGGCATCTCGTACCGTGGTTCGAGATACACCGAATGTACGAGCGATACGACGTTGGCTGTACCCGGCGTCAGCTAAAGGCACTGCCCTAGCTGCACCAGTTGCATCGACTGGAATTTTTTAGAGTCACAAAAAATAAGCGAACACTACAAACTCAAATGAAACAATATTCACACAACAATATTCTATGGTAGAAAATAACAGGAAATGTAAACACGGTAATGCAACGGCAAAAATGTGAATTAACGACTAAATTCCAAAAACCCGTCAGTGACACAAATTTTGGAAATGAAATAAGGGTATAAGTGTTTAACTTATTGCTAAAGTATCCACTTGACAAAAAATAAAACAGTAGATAAGCAATAGTTAACATAAACAAACAGGGTGACGAATAATGTAGGTGGGCGGTTAATTGTGCCTTTGAGTGTATATCTACCCTAGCGGGAAGGCTCAGTTCGGCCAAAAACGAGCTGTTCGAGCAATTTACCAGCTGGGTGCCAGTTTCTCTGAGAGATTTTTTTAAAGATATTGGTATCCTCATAGTTGCATCACAATTCATTTTCGCTAACATTCTATATATTAGGCAAAATATACACTTGTACACTAAAAACAGTGATATTCACAATGGTAACACTAGAAACAAGGACAAACTACGAGCTCCCTTTCACCGGCTTCATAAGGTTCATAACTCATTTGTTGGGCTTGGTATATCCTTTTACAACAAGCTACCCTGTTCTTTGCTAGATTTGCCTTTTAATGCGCTTAAAACTAAGCGCAAACTAAAGTAAAATCCAACCTTTGTTCAAAGCTATTCTATCAACGACTACTTAAATGATAAGAATAGTTGGTCGCTGTGATTAACTCAAGACAATGTTTATGTTGTTTCTCCAGAATTTGCCTACCTACTGACAGGTTATGTAAGCTTATGTAATTGTTCATTTTATTTGAATTTTTTGTTGACATAATCTACTCATTACAATGATTTTCATGAGTTGTATTGCAATATGTGGTTAGCTAGCGACCACTCCTGACATTAATATAACTTTTGACGATAACAGAATTGAAGAAGTAGAGCATATAAAATTTCTAGGCTTGACTATTGACTCTAAACTGACTTGGAAAGAACATGCATCAATTCTTATCACAAAATTAAGTAGGTTCGCCTTTGCTCTATATAAACTTACGAAAATTGTTAATCAGACAGCTGTTGTAGCTGCGTATTATGGTTATGTAGATTCCATATTACGTTACGGAGTAATTGTTTGGGGAAATTCCTGCGAAAAGAATAACATTTTTAAAGCACAGAAGAGGTGCATTAGATCAATATGTAATCTTAAACCAACGGAAAGCTGTCAACCGCATTTTAAATCACTTAAAATATTAACATTACCATGTCTTTACATATACGAGACCGCATTGTTCGTCAAGAAAAATAGTGAACTGTTTAAAAAAGCTTCAGAGCAACGCTTTAGATCGACAAGGCAAGAATATCGCCACGAATTATGTCTAAGGGCGTCAAAGACCGCCCTTATGCACAAAAGCATTCTCTGCATGGCTCCGAAAATATTAAATAAAATTCCAAATGACATTAAAGATTAAAACTTGACGCAATTTAAACGAAAACTAAATAACTTTTTAATTGAAAAATGCTACTATACCATTGACGAATTCCTTCTTGACAAATTGTAATAAACTAAGCTGATAATTATGTATTGCTTGACAATTTCAAAAAACTTGACTAATTAATTGTACTCTGAATATTATTTATAATGACTAATTGCGTTCTAAATGTTTATTACATAAATTGTTGATTAACCTAAATATTGAAATGTTTGTTAATTTGAATGCTAAATCGATTTTAAATTCTTATATTGTTAAATTGTGTATGTGTAATGGGTAGTTTTTTGAGTTACCATAACCTAATTATAAGACCTTTTGTATCACCAAAAAACAAATAAATACTTTGACTTTGACCTCGACAAATTGATCATATAATTTTTTTCCTAAAAAACCGGCAGCAAGTTCGTCATGCTCCCTTAGATGTCACTGCTTGCGGTAGCGTCGGGGGTCGGGTTGCCTCCTTCCCTCAAATATGGCGAGGGGTAATGACTGATCTTTGCGTTAAGCTCGTGAACGGGTGCTGCTTGTGATGACTGGTCGTCTTGCTGATCATGGTTTTGTTATTGTTATTTGTTAACGCCAAATTAATCTTCCTATGTAAAGAGACGCATGAACCTATATTTAGTTAGTTGCCAATAAACCTCGTAAAGGACAGACGCATTTCATTTCAAAATCCATTGACACAGTGCTAACAAAACTCAACCTTATTACCGTAACATATGGTCGAATACGAGCCGGATCGAACCTCATTAAGAATTGATGGAGCGCCGCCGTGAGAACAAAAGAATCGCATTCCATTGAGCGATAAGGGAACACCTGGTGTTGTTTTGCACGGATTTCTTAGAATTGGTCAATTAGTGTGTGTATCGGTGTATCATTGGAACATTAATAACTTAGTAAACAAGTAGACTACATTTTGAAGGTTCTTGTGATATACATATAAACAATGACAACTCAAGCAGACCAAGCTTTAAGTGTACTAGAAGATTTGGCATCAATACTCAAAAGAACTCAAATAAACCTTAAAAAGTGCCCAAAGGAACGATTGTCGAAACCAGGATATTTAAAAACTCGTATTCAAACGATTGAAGAATACTGGGTAGCTTTTAAGAAAGCACACCATGATCTATTGAAAAGTACAACTCGGGAACAACGTGGAGTTATTCCGTACTACGTGAATGAAGAATTTCTCCTTCAGGAAGACTTATACCTATGTATGTTGGGAGATCTTAGAGAATTGTTGGATTCATGTACTATGAATACGACTGACCAAACTTCATGCACCAATACGTCATGTGATGGAAAATTACGGACTAAAGTGATGCTACCTAACATACAACTCCCGCCGTTTTCCGGTAACTACGAAGAATGGCCTACATTTAAGGACTTGTATGTGTCATTAATTCATGAATGCACTACACTAAGTGAAGTTGAAAAATTACACTATTTGAAGACCAGTATCACGGGCGAAGCGGCATCATTACTGAAGCACATTCAAGTAACGGGTGCTAATTATGTTCAAGCTTGGGAAACACTGAATCACCGATACGGTAATAGGCGCATAATAGTAAATGCATTGATGAAGCGATTATTTTATCAGAAAAAATGTACCAGTCAAACTGCAGCACAGCTGAAAGCCCTCTTGGATTGTACCACTGAGGTTATTAACAGCCTAAAAAACGTAGAAGTGCCTACCGATTCCTGGGATCCAGTAATTATATTTCTGGTTGTGCAGAAGTTGGACCCGGAGTCACACAAAGAATGGGAACAGACCGCCTACTCGGTGAACGCTCAAGGGCTGCCTACATGGAAGGAATTGCGCGAGTTTTTAGAAGCCAAATTCCGGACGCTTGAAATGGTTTACGCGACGCCTACCACTAAACCAACTAAAGAGCGTGTTCTTCATGTTACAGCAACAGAAAATGATAAACAGAAACCATGTGCTTTATGTAAGGAAACACACACACTGTGTCATTGCAGCATATTCAATAAAATGACGATTAATGAAAGAGGCGAACATGTCAAAGCAAACAAACTATGTTTCAACTGCCTTGGGGCGGGACATGCGGTGTTCAAGTGCCGTTTGCCAATGTCTTGCCGCATCTGTAAGAGACGACATCACACACTTTTACATCAACCCAAGAAGATTGACGAAGCGGCTCCAAATGTAGAAACCAAGCAACCGACTTCATCCAGCCAAGCAGATGTAGAAGAGAAGAAGGTTCACACAATGATTTCGTCTCATTACACCGCGGGGCAGAAGGTATCTCTATTGGCTACCGCAGTAGTAATTTTGAAGAGTGAACATGGACACACTACTGTTCTAAGAGCGCTGATAGACTCAAGATCTCAAGCATGTTTTATAAGCGAGAAGGCAACTCAGGTCCTAAACCTAGAAAAATCACCAGTAAATCTAATCGTCTCCGGAATGGAATCCATGAAAGTCAGAGTCAAGCATGAGGTCAAGTTTCAAGTATTGTCACGATGGGAAAACCAATTCAATTTACCTATCAGAGCCTACGTGATGTCCAAACACTTAACCTCTAACATACCAATAAACACCACGATGGAGACTAAGTGGCCGCATATAGGAAACCTCCCACTAGCAGATACAAATTATTACGCATCAGGACCTATTGATCTGTTGTTGGGTGTAAACGAATATGCAGCAATTCTCAAGCAAGGACTTATTAAAGGTCCACCAAATACACCATGCGCCCAAAATACCTACCTGGGATGGATCTTAATGGGTGGAATAACAATGAAACTGAACGCGCGAGAAAAATCATTGACGGCCATGAAGGAAGAAATTAACATAGAAGATTTATTGACCACAATATGGGAAGTTGATACGGACACGAAAAGAAAACTTACCCTAACTGAACAACTATGTGAAAATATATACGAGAAGACACACAAGCGAGATAAAGACGGAAAATACATAGTCAAGCTACCGTTTAAAATAGAACAACCAAAATCAGTAGAAGGCAACACAAGAGAAATAGCAAAAAGAAGACTCCTTCAACTAGAAAAAAGATTTAATCAAAACACAGAACTGAAGCAAGAATACACAAAGGTGATAAATGAATATAAAGAATTAAAACATATAGAAGAAATACCTAAAGATGAAATAAATAATAAATCAGTATACTTACCTCATCACGCAGTGATCCGTAGTGACAAGGAAACAACGAAGACTCGTGTTGTATTCGACGCCTCGTGCAAGGGCTCCAACGGTATTTCACTAAACGACGAACTCTTGTTGGGACCAATGCTACAAGATGACTTGAGAAGCATAATCATTCGATGGAGAATGCATGCTGTTTGTTATGTTTCTGACATTCACAAGATGTACAGAATGATCTGGACAAACAAAGAAGACATCAATTATCAAAGAATTCTATGGAGAGATAATTCATCGGAAGAAATCAAAGACTACAGACTTTTGACTGTGACATTCGGAACGGCTTCCGCGCCTTACCTCGCTGTAAAGACACTCATGCAATTGGCTGATGACGAAGGTGACAAATATCCCGAAGCTGCAAAGATATTGCGCGAAGACTTTTACGTCGACGATTTTATGTCCGGACACGATGATCTGGAACAAGCTATAAGAATCAGTCAAGATCTAAAAAAACTATTGGGACTAGGTGGTTTCGAACTGAAAAAATGGTCTTCTAACAACCGCGATTTCATGGAGACTATTGAACCAAGCGACAGATCTTCCAATGCACATCTAAAACTAAAAATTGATGGAACAATTAAAGCTCTGGGTATACAATGGAATTTGGGTAAAGACCAATTCGAATATAATCTGAACTTACCTGTTATCGGCAAAGGAATTACGAAGCGAAGCATTCTATCCGACATTCAAAAGTTATTCGACCCACTAGGATGGATTGCACCTTGCCTTGTAATAGCAAAGATTTTAATTCAACAACTCTGGCAAGAAAAGATTGATTGGGATGAAGTCTTGAATACGACACTGGCTGAAAAATGGGCTACAATACGATCTGATCTCGAACATGTAAACGGAATCTCCATAAATAGATGGATGGGAACGTCGAGCTTTAGAAAAGATTCTATAGAAATCCACGGATTCTGCGATGCCTCTGTACAAGCATATGGTGCTGTGGCATACTGCCGAGTCACAAACTTAGATGGCACAGTAAAAAGCACAATCATTGCTGCAAGAACAAGAGTAGCTCCTTTGAAAACCATTTCATTGCCTCGACTAGAACTGTGTGGAGCTTTGCTTCTATCCAAACTACTTAAACAAATAATGCTAGCAATGAGGATACCTACAACACAGATCTTTGCTTGGACAGATTCTTCTATTGTTATCTCCTGGTTAAACGGAGATCCGAACAAATGGAAGGCGTTTGTGGCAAACCGCGTTGTCGAGATCACAACCAATGTAAGTTGCAGTCAGTGGCACCATGTCCAATCTCACGATAATCCAGCTGACATTGCGTCAAGGGGTATGTCAGTAGCCAACTTGAAAGGTTGCGACCTATGGTGGAACGGACCACAGTGGTTATTACACCAGAAGATACAGTTCACTAGACTAAACATAACACCAATAGACCTAGAAAGAAAGAAAAACACCATACGAGCTCTGAAAATAACAAGAAACGAAAACGAGGAAAGTAAGAAATTATCCACACAACTCGACGACTTTGATACACTGATTGAACTACTGAGAGCAATCAGCTACTGCCGAAGATTCCTGAAACAAAAGAAATTAAAGGAAAACATAGATAGTACAATCACAACTGAAGAACTCCAACACTCCCTGCAAACCTGTATAAAAAGAGAACAAGAGGAAGAATTTATAGAAGACATAGAAAGCTTAAAGAGAAAGAAAAGAGTAAAAAAATCAAGCAAATTAAAATCGTTAAATCCTTACCTTGATGAGAATGAAGTCCTCAGGGTGGGCGGCCGGCTCAGGAACACAGAGTTGAGTGATGACTGCAAGCATCCAATCATTCTGGGTCGAAACAGTAAACTTACCTATTTTATAATAGCGGAAGCCCACACGAAGACGTTGCACGGAGGTATACAATTGATGCTTACTTACCTCAGATCCAAGTATTGGATACTGCGAGCAAAAACGCTGGTCAAACAATACATCCATCGTTGCTTGGTGTGTGCTAAACTAAACGCAAAAGTGAGAACACAAGTAATGGGTGACTTACCAAGCGTACGGGTGAAACCAGCACGAGCATTCCTCAATTCAGGTGTCGACTTTGCGGGACCATTCCAAATACTAATGAGTAAGGGCCGAGGAGCCAGGACTAACAAGGCCTATATAGCCATATTTATTTGCATGTCCACCAAGGCAATTCATTTGGAATTGGTTGGTGACCTAAGTACCGCAGCATTTATAGGCGCCTTCAAAAGGTTTTGCGCCCGCAGAGGACGATGCATAAATCTGTGGAGCGACCAAGGGCGAAATTTTGTTGGCGCTAACAAACAACTATATGATGCTTGGAAAGAAGCTGGTTTGCAATTTGAGGGAAAAATCGCTGAATTACTTGCTAACGACGGGACTCAGTGGCATTTTATACCGGCATATTCACCTAACTTCGGAGGACTATGGGAGGCCGGAGTAAAATCCGTAAAATATCACATGAAGAGAGTTCTCACTACAAACTTAACATTTGAAGAGATGACGACGGTTCTCTGCGAAATAGAAGCATGCCTAAATTCGCGTCCGCTATGTCCAATGGACGACGACACCATGCAAGCACTGACACCTGGTCATTTTTTAATAACGGAAGCCCCAGTCACTGTCCCAAACCCAAACTTAAAGGACGCTAAAATAAGTAATTTGACACGCTGGCAATATACTCAGAAATTGTTAAGTGACTTCTGGTCGAGATGGCAGAAAGAGTATCTAACGAGACTCCAGCAGAGACCAAAATGGTTAAAACGCGAAGAAGAGTTTAAGAAGGGAGATATAGTACTGATCAAACAAGACAACCTCCCGCCGGGAAAATGGTCCATGGGACGAGTTACCGACAAGCACCCCGGCCCTGACGGTTTAACCAGAGTGTACAGCGTTAAGAGCGGTGAGAATATAACCAAGCGATGTGTGACGAAGTTGTGTGCTTTACCGATCGATACAGTACCGGATTCTGATGAGATGATTGTTAAACATTTGTGACTTAATTTTGCATGTATCTTAACTTTGTAAATTATTGTTTTGAAAGGACTATCATAGTCCTTTGGTGGGCGGCTTATGTTAACGCCAAATTAATCTTCCTATGTAAAGAGACGCATGAACCTATATTTAGTTAGTTGCCAATAAACCTCGTAAAGGACAGACGCATTTCATTTCAAAATCCATTGACACAGTGCTAACAAAACTCAACCTTATTACCGTAACATTATTAATAATTAATTGTTTATTTATTTTACCTCGATGGTCCTAGTTTATCATTTATAAATTTCAGTTTCAGCTATATTTCTACATATAGCTATATGTAAGCGGACACGCTCTTTATGACTGACTGGAGGCTTTTATTTAGATATTGTTTACGTTTAGTCTTTTTATTTTGATTGAGTACAGTTCTCGATATTTTTGTTTGATATATTGGCGTGTGCTAGCTGACATATGGCTATTAATTTATAATTTAAATTATGTTTAGTGTTGCGTATTGTAAATAATTTTGCATAAGTACTAATATACAGGGTGTTTGGCGCATGGACCGACACAATTATTTGGGGGATTGGGAGCGTTATTTGGGAGGTTTCACCCAAAGACCCCATGTCCTAAGTGTCACGGTTATTGAGATGTTTTTTTTTGTTTTTTTCACAAAATTACCCGAAATCTCGCCTTTAAATAGTCATTACTTTTTTGTTTATTGTTCTAATTGCACGAAATAACTTTTATTGTATTCTGCAATGTATTCTTATTCTAAATAAATAAAGAACTTTTTTAAATAAAACTATGTTCATAATTTTTGGAAAAAATCTAAAAAAATCATATCTTATTAACCGTGACACTTAGGACATGGGATCTTTGGGTGAAACTTCGCAAATGACCCTCTCAACTCCCCAAAAAATTGTGTCGGTCCATGCGCCAAACACCCTGTATAGAATCATTTTTTTTTCATAATTGAACAGACAGCTGTGCTTCTGGGGAGTTTGTTGCGCCACTTCTTCTTCCCAGCGAAAGCACTAGGAAGTGGTGAAGGGTGGGCGTTTTGTGGGACTGTCTTATGTAACTTTAACGTTCGAAAAGTGCTGATTCTCAGCCTAGTTTGAATAAATGACTTTTGAATTTTTAATTTTTACTACACCTTACTTACACCATGGATACCCTACATTAATTAATGATATGGCCAAACGTCGACTGACATATAATTAAACGTGTCGTTTTAACGATATGGCCAATGTTAGCTGGCCATTTCATGAAATGGTAAATTGTAAGATCTGGCCACGACATAGGTAGATTCAAGTCTGTTGCCGGTATGGCATTTTTCTTAAAAAATAAATTACCATTCTTGACCTCAGAAATCACATACTTAGGATGTTCGGTTTGGTACATATTAAACTGACAAACGTTTTTCTTCCCGGTAGTTATCAGAGTAAATATCTGCTCTGGTTGCTTTACGCTAAACATCGCGTTAACATCTTCTTTATAACCTCCGCTCGTTACGTGTGTAGTCAGAATCTTTTTAGCAGGCCCAGAGTACACGACATGATACGCTTCATCAGAGCAAGAGTAACTCTCACTCACGTCCCATAAGGTGTAGCCTGAAGCCGAATCTAAGCAATTCCCATCATTAAACGGGCACGAGACCCTACTCTTTAACTGCACTTTGTCCTCCTTTATCATCCGAACATCTAAACCAGTCGACATCATGACTTTTACAGTCCCCCATGCTCCAGTACATTATGATACTCACGACCGTTAATGTTATAATATGAACCTTCACAAGTCCCGTCCGACTGAACAGAACCTGCAAAAGTAACCGCAGTATCAAAAGTCTCATTAAAACGAGGTATGGGTGTGTCGATAGAAACCGTCGCTTTTCGGAAGGCATGCATTGTCTTACACTCATGTTCGGTCGGTGCATATACGTGGCTTACGACACCGCCATGCACGTAATATAAACAACATTTTTAAAACGTTGAAAACATTATTTAAATACTAGCTATCAAACAAAATCTAACATTATAAACTTTAAAAAAAACATCCAAACAAAAAATCCTATAAAAATTAAAAAAAGTTAAATAAATATTAATTCTGCAGACACTCTATTTGCAATGAGATCTACAAAGGCATCGTTCACAGGCAGATTTTGCCAAAACAGCAGTCTGTTTTCAGGTATTATGTTAGCTAGTTTTTTAAGTATAACAGTCTTTCTCTCCAATGTTATTCCTTGCGGCTTTTGATTTCTTATTGGCTCAGGTACAGCAGATTGTTTTATTAATTGACTTTTCAGAAAATGTATTTCCAACGTATTTTCATCATGACTTGTCTTAGCAAGTAGTGTCATACTATTTCTTTGTACTTCGACACAAACAATATCTTTTAAATAGGTTCGTTCTTCACATATTTATTTTATATTTATACTGAGATGAGTGATCTTTGTATTGAAAACATCGGAAACTTCCATGGGCTTTACATTAACTTTACCTGAATTTGCTAACTGTACGCAATCAACAAAATCGGCAAAATCATACACTTTTTTTGCTTTTTGAAGCTGATTTTCAAATTGATGATGAAAATTGTCTGCAGACATAAACGTGTGTCCCGGTTCGAAATATTAAATAATAATTTTTGCTGCGCTGATTAAATGGCTATTAATAATTTGTACCAGAAATGTAAAAAATGCCCAATTTTTATTTTGACTGGTGCAACTGTTGGTCCAAATAACAATTTCTTTGCTATCACGTTTACTTTCAAAAAAAGCTCTGTATGTACTAATTATGTCCTCTTGTTTTCTACCAGATACTGCTACCATACCGCTGCAAAAGGTTTTTCCTTACTGGAGCCCAAAGGAACAAAGCTCTCGTTAAACGCAATTATTCTCGGGCAGAACATAACGACTTTAAACATGTCTAAACTTGGTAGCATAATTACTTTTTGTAAATCAGCTGAGTAGTAACATTTTGAGGGTTCTGGTGCTTTTAAAGATTCCGTTGCATCGTGTTGGTAATGAACTCGTGCTTTTTCGTATTTTTCACTATGGTTACGATATGAAGTACAATCGGTACAATGCTCTGTATCTTTGCATGAAATTTGATGCAGTTTATTACTCTCACATTGCTCACACTCTTCATTACCTAACTGAGCTAAAGATATGTTCATATCTTTCTTTAAGAATTTCCTGTAGAGTCATAAGAAACTATAAAGTTTGGATTCTTATCAATAAAATCAGTATGCATCATGATTGCTTTTAAATCACTGGGTATAGACATCTTCTATTAGGAGCATGTGCTCGTCTGTAATGTGCAATGGCCGGTCTAAAACTTTCAATATGCTCTTTGACCTTTTCTCTGTCCAATTTTTTCGAAATATCATGCTTCCCACGTCGATCTTTTTGAGCACTTGAAAGCTTTTTCAAAATATCAAGCACACGCCTATCATTATTTTTATGGTATCCCAGTCGTCAGAAAGAATGTCTTACAAACTTACTGTCGATTTGAAAAGGTCTATTCTTACTGTCGATTTGAAAAGGTCTATTCTTTTCAAATCGACAGTAAGAAATAAGTGGTCTTTCGCATCTGCTGGCTATTCTTAATACGTCTATAAACTTCTTTTTCTGTAACCAGGGACTTGACAAACAAACCTTGAGCTTCATGGCGCGTCCACACATGCCGCCGGCTTATGCCGCCGGGTTTCAGACCGCCTTGCCGCTGAATGCAGGCCGCCGGCGTTACCGGCGGTTGCCGGCGGCCTGCAGATGCGGTTGCAATTTTCGCAGTAGTGTTGTGACTTTCGTCGAAGTTAGTCGTGTACGTAGGATTGAAAGATGTTGGACTATGATATAGTTGCGTGTATCGCAAGTGTAGTGTTGTATGTTATTATTCGTAAAAAGAACCGCAAAATCAAACGAAGATATTGGGTCAGACCAAGTCTACGAAATAGGCCTAATGTGTCCCTGATACTTGAAGATTTTAGAAAGGATGACATAAACCGAAGAAATATTCGTTCGAAATTTAACACTTTTCTAAGGATCTCTAGTGAAGAATTTGAAATATTACTGAATTTAACTGGACCCATGATATCAAAAACTGACACCCGCTGGAGAAATGCTGTGTCAGCTTCCGATCGACTAGCAATTACTTTGAGATACCTGGCTACAGGAGACTCTTATTTTTCACTCGGTACGCTGTTTAAAGTGTCTCCACAAGTTATTTCTTTAATAATTCCAGATGTTTGTCAAGCGTTGGTATCTACATTATCCAATTATTACGGGTAAGTACAAATATCCGTAACACATTAGGTAGTTAGAAACTGAACCTTCCTAAGTAACATATCTATTCCTAGTCGAATTATAATATCTATGATTTTATACTGTACCTGGAACTTCACACACATTTTACATACATATAACTAGAACTACACACACAAATATCACAAACAATTTTATTTTACAGATGCCGAATACACAGGAAGAATGGCTATCAGTGGCTCGGAGTTTCATGCAGAAATGGAATGTACCTAATTGCGTAGGTGCCCTCGATGGGAAACATATACGTATTTCATGTCCAATTAATAGCGGTTCTGAGTTTTTTAATTATAAGTCATATTTCAGTATTGTTTTGCTAGCTTTAATCGATGCCAATTATAACTTGTTATACGTGGACATTGGATGTCAGGGCAGAATATCTGATGGTGGAGTTCTACGCAATTCAACTTTATTTGATATGATACGAGATGGAACTTTAAGTCTGCCACAAGCGATTCCATTACAAGGGAGAAATACACCTGTACCTTTTTATTTCATCGGTGATGATGCTTTCCCCATCTCACAGAATATAATAAAACCATTTTCTGGATATCATGCAAAAGGATCACCTGAGAGGGTTTTTAATTATAGAATTAGTCGCGGGCGCATGGTTGTAGAAGACGCGTTTGGCATTTTATCTAATAAATTCAGAATTTTACATTCACGCATTGGCTTACAAAATGAGAAAGCAAAACTTGTCGTGATGGCTTGTGTGCATCTGCATAATTTTATGAAGAGAAATGAAAGAACTACTGATGGAGTTTTGAACGAAGAGCAACAAAATATTCCGCAGATCGCTCTAAATGTAGAACCAAGTGTAATTAGAAATGAGCTAAAATGTTATTTTCTATCGGAACAAGGTCAGCTTCCTTGGCAATATCAATTATAATGTTTTAAAGAAATAAAATATGATTATTCAAATAATTGTTTTATTTAGGAATCAGAAACATTTCTTAACACTTCTATAACACTATTTTCGGTTAAATTATTTTCCAAGACTTGTAACAGACTGTCACTTGTGTTGACATCTGGGCTATTTTGCATTTCATAGTCTGATTGAACAGAGTAAGAGCGCGAAGTTGAGGGCGATGGTGACATTGTTGACGTTGTAGGTTGGCCTGTGAAGTATCCTGGACGAACATTTTGATAACGAAGAGGCTGAGTAGTATTATTGGTATCAAAATTCATCGGACCCATTCTCATTTCTGCTTCATAGACAATATTTTGGATTTGATGTTGTACTGTACACATCGTGTAATGATCCATCTTCCTCAACTTGCTACTTATATAGTCTGCAAATATAGCAGCATCATCGCGTTGCCTTGCATTAGATGTAATCTCCCTCAGTAATTGCAAAGCTTCATCAACTTCAGGTTCTCCCTCTATGTTTCGCTTTCGTGACCTCCTTGTCGAAGGTAGCGTAGTCTGGGGAGTGATATTAACTTGAGAAGACTGAAAATAAAAAGGAAATCTTATAAATAATTGCAAACAAGCTTTAACATTATGTTTTGAAATATCCAATCAGTATGTAAATATTTAATAAAAACCGGCCAAGTGCGAGTTGGACTCGCCCACGAAGGGTTCCGTACCATTATCTATGAAAAATGAACGTATCTATTACCTACAACTAGCCAAAATACAAACATTTTTCGGCAACAAAAAATAATTTTGTTTTTCATACAAATATATAATAATAAAATAACAAAGTTATAATTTGCGATTTCACACGTTTATTGTATGGGGACCCCCTTAATATTTTCACGGTTTATGAGATACAGCCTGGAGACAGACAGACGGACAGACAGACAGTGGAGGCTTAGTAATAGGGTCCCGTTTTACTTGCATTTTTTAGTACTTTAATTTAACTTGCATTTTTTAGTACACGTTTCGTTACATCCAGGTTTTACCGCCATTTTCTCCAATTTTAATTTTTTCTTCTCTTCTAACCGTGTTTCTACAGATTTCTCAAATTTACGCCTGATTCTTGGTTTGCCAAATTTATTTTTTCGTTTGTAGGATCAGCGTGTTCGACATCAATTTCTGGCTCTATATATCCAACATTCTGTAAACTGGATTCAGTTTCAATTTTATCGTGGTTTAAGTTATTATATTGGCGCTCTTGATTTAACATTTTTTTTGAATTACTCGTAGATGCGATAGCAATCATGCTGTAGTTTAAATTAACTTCCGTTTGCTGTGTATTTTCCATTGATGCTAAGCTGTTCACGGATTCATCTAATCCTAATGTTATATCTGTGAATGTTAAATCCATCAAAGAACTTGGGAACGTTTCATCACATAACAAAGAAAATGACTCTGTTTCGTTGACTGGAAAACCTTCAACATTTGAAGCAGACGGTAGTTCCGTGACTTCAACATTTGAAGCAGAAGGTAATTCCGTGACCTGAACATTTGAAGCAGAAGGTATTTCCGTGACTTGAACATTTGAAGCAGAAGGTAGTTCCGTGACTTGAACATTTGAAGCAGAAGGCAGTTCCGTGACCTTAACATTTGAAGCAGAAGGTGGTTCAGTGACTTCAATCGATTTTCCCAGCACCATGTCTAACACGCTTCGACTGCGGAAGTTTTTGGTACTCATTTTCAAAACAATGATCTGAAATATAAGACATCTATTAGATACTAACTAAGCAAGAACTAGCATAAAACTATTAAAGATACCTACACTACGAGTACTCACTGTCGAAATCGGTAATAAGTTAGTGTATTGCTTAGGAAGTTTCGTTTATTAATCGAAAAATAACAAAATTAAAACATCCGCACTTCGTAACACTGATTTACAGATACAGATTGATTTATTAAATATTGCATATGGATTAAGTAAGAATTGATAGGAATCATTTTAAGGAAGAATTATGAAGAAGGCAATAACAAAAAAAATTGGTACCGAAGTCAAATTCGTATATGTAGGTACTTCACTTTTCATACCCTAACCTACGCACGGCGCCAAGCGCTCGCGCTAGTGTTGTTGCAACGTTCATTGCAAAAATCTCATCCTCCAATATTAAAACCAATTAACCTATAATTTACTTATTCTCCAATATTGACAAACTATTACAACACAAAAAGTTTACAGACTATAAACATAAATCAAATTGTAGGTACATTTGACAATTTGTTCTTTAAATACAAGACCCTTAATAACTTTAAAACAGATTGCTCTATTCACATAACTTCTTTTGCCCTGTCGTTTTTTATCTAAACCAATCAAATAACACTAAAACCAAAACAATGTATACTTAAACAAAAAATCATGTTTTCAACTTGCGTAATATTTGGTGGCGCAAATGAACTAATAGTGACTTAAAGAAGTCGGTTTAAAACGATAATTCACAACCCTCCACTAAATACCTAGTTAGAATTTTGTTTTTGTTTCTAAATTGCGTACAAAGTTCAGATAAATAAAAATCTTGATACAATTTAGATAGTACCTACGAGTATTAGATTGATTTCTGTATATACCTATAACTTATCTGGCATTAATATCAAACTAATGTAAATGTCATTAAATTGCTGTAAACTACTCGATCGAAGTTAGAGTAGACTATCATAATTAGGTAATCTCACCCCAACTTCGTTGCGTCGAAAAAACAACAAGAGGCGCACCGGAGCCCCGCTCGTGGCAAACTTATTACTCCACCGAATGACGTCGCCGAACTGATTTACTAAGACAAAACGCGGCAATGGATCGCACTGCTACGACTTCGCAAGCCTTTAACTACACATAAATGCAGTAATGCAGCAATTTGTCTACTGAATTTTAAACAAAATAATACAGTAGTGGATATTATTGCATTCTATTTTAGGGTATTCTTGCAAGTACTGCATTCTTTCTTAGGTCATGTTTAATACTGCGTTTTTTCTTATCATTGAAGCAGTTTTTACGCAAGTACCTACGGCGAAAATCATTACATTAAAACATACCTCGAGTGAATTTTTTCGTGAATATATATTTCTTAAAAAATGACGATTACTGCATTCTTTGTTATCAGGGCAGGATAGTTAGAAAGTACGATATAATTTTTACTTGTTGTGGAATTTGTACCAGCATTTGAGATGTAAACCAATGTTGCACTATGAACACATTTTTCTTGTGCGTTCATGGCACAGCCCGCAGCGGCGTTGAGAACAGTAAGGACTGTTCTCAACGCCGCTGCGGATCTCTCTCTATGTGATCAGCGGAACGGCCCCCAGTCTTGTTTCATTTGAAACTCGTGATTCAACTGGCAATGCGTTATTGGTGTCTTTAGTGGGAGGATTTCCATATTTTTGTAGATAGGATATTACCACAGCCCTGCGAAACTCGCAGTAAGTCCAGTTGCTACCACTTTTTCTTTTAATTAGCCTTGCATTCTGACAAGCAGCGTCTAGTCCGAAGGCAAAAAGGGGAAACCACCATTTTTTCCCTCGTAAGCCTACCCTCATGGAATCAAAATTCTCATCAAATCGGTCGGATGAGAATTGTTTGTATGAATTGTGTGTTTATAAGTGCTGGGCAATCGATTTGTATTTTTGTCCGTTTCTTGTTTATTACACCAATTCGATCCACTTTTGTAACTGGCGTCAATCCGTGACATTTGGAAGAAACATTCACGACACTATTGTCATGCCACTTAGCTATAATTATTTCTTTTGAGGCCTTGTAAACCAGCTCACCCCTGGGCTTCTTTTTCATATATTTAGTATTCAGAAGACTGCAGTATTCCAGGCGGTTTTCCCTGATAGTTCCGGTTCCTCCAATATTGTTGTCACGTAAATATTTTTGCAAAGGTAGACCAGTAAAAAAATTGTCAAAATACAGATTGAAGGGACCAAGTTCCTGAGGCACTCTTAAGTAAGTAGTTCCAAAATGACTGCGGCACCTAAACCATAATCTGATTGCTCCTTCAGAGTCGGACCATTTGTACCTTGATACAATTCACAGTTTACAAGATATCCATATCGTGTAGCTGCTGACCAAAGCTTGTAACCAAACCTGATGGGCTTTTCATGAATATGTTGCTTTGTGCCATGTCTCCCAAAATATGGCACAATAGTTTCATCAATTGAAATGTGAGAAGAACCCGCTTTTTCGAAATTGGCGGTAAAATTATGAATGCGCACATCAAAGTACCTGCGAACCTTGGCAAATTTATCATTTTGCGGTAATGCAGTGCTATCACATAAATGTAGATACTGCTGTATTTCAAAGAAACGGTTTCGCCTTATGCTGGAAGACACCAGTTCATTGTGGGTGTCCACCCTTTTTTCCCACAACATTCTCATGTATTTGGGTGTCAAATATCCGGTCAGAAACAATATCGCAATATACACCCTAATTTCTTCAATTGTTACATTCAAGGTATAATTCCTCTGAAAGGCATACTAGTTGCTCATGTCTGCTATGTATGACACTATGCCTTCACTGTATAGTAATTCAAAACACTCGGTGACACTCATTTCCTCTTCAAAGGTCTAGAATGTCTTCTTCACAATCACCTTTTCCACAAGAAGAAAAAAGAGATGTAGTTTTCGACCATTTTTTTACTGTAATTTTTTTTTCTTTTTTTTCTTTCGAGCCGGTTCTTGACTTTCCTATTGTTCTTCTTCTGTTTCCTCTCCTCTATCATCTTCTTGAATATTTCCATCGACATGCCTGGCCTGCACTTCTACTTAGGAACGTAACATTCGACCAGGATGGTGAATGTAATTGGCCTCATTTTCGTCCCCACTATCTTCATCAGTGACCTGACCATCCTCAGGAGGAATCAATATGATGTCACCAGGGTCGTCTCCAGCTTCTAATACTTCCACTATCTCGTTCAACGTCAACCTAAAGCAAGATAAAGAGGGTATTATACACCCACCTCAAACAGCAATCTAGTTACAATACTACAAAATAACGGTTAAAATAACTCGTGTCACCTGTAGGTGACACGAGTTATTTTAACCGTTATTTTGGGTACAAAACGAATTATTTTTTTAACAAAATACACTCATATTGTTAGTTTGATTATTGAACTATAGTTTACAATAAAAACAAATATAGTAGGTACTTACCCTTTTGACATTTTTACAACAATGTGAAATCCACAAAACGCATACGAGCGTGAAATTCAAAAGAGCGTTTAGATTCTAAACGGTCCCAATTCGTTTTTTCTACGTACCACTTCAAGGAAGACCTAACTCGCGTACCCCTTAGGACGTTCTCACACGATGACGCATGTCGGATGCGACAGCGACAGTGCGCCAAGCATCGTTGCGAGGAGTTGTATGAAAACGCGCCTAGATCCACACACGGGTGCCGCACTGAAGCTGTCGTATGTGTCGTATCTAGGCGCGTTTTCTTAGTGTTTTTAAGTTTGTCATTGAGGAAAATTCGCTCTCGCAAAGGTACGTGGAAATAAGTGCGTAATTCGGTCGACAAATTTTGCAAGTGGGATTTTATGGCTGATTTTACATCTTCATTCAATGATGAAGATGTAAAATTAAGTTTAGAAATTGATCATATTTGCATCTGTCGATTAAAGTTGACCAGAGAGCCATTTTTTTATTGTTGACTCAACCTTCTCCTGCATAGTGAATATGGTTGTATCCTGTCCTTGAAGCCCCAAATTCCTCTCATTCAGTTTGGTAACAATATCTGACAAGTAAGCCAATTTTTGGAGCCACAAATGATCAACAAGCATCTGTTTGTACTCGTCATGTCCTTGCTCGGTCAAAATAACTCAATTTCATGTCTCAACTCAAATATTCTCGAAACAACTCTTCATCTGGGCAGCCATCGCACTTCAGTATGTAACAACAGGGTCTCATGCTCGCTGCCAAGCTCTTTACAAACGTCTGTAAAAATTCTTGAGTTTATAGCACGGGCCTTGATTAAACTGACAATTTTCACAGCATTTTTAAGAGTACTATCTACTAGCAGGCTAGAATTTTTTTACAAGCAAGTGCCTCTCGATGAATACCACAATGGGTCTAAATTGAAGCAAATTGAGGACTTGTGAAGCGAATACAAGATGTATCTGTCCTGAAAGACGACCAGTCCATTGCTCTGGCACCATCAGTGCATATTCATTTCAACCAAACCAATTTGTTTTGTTTTATAAAACCGTCAACCATGTTGAAAATGTCCTCGCCGGTAGAACGAATCGGCAGAGCACAACAAAACAGGAACTCTTCGTGAACCTTATTGGAATGAACATAACGAACATATGTTAAAAGTTGCGCCAACTTTGATATGTCTGTGGATTCATCAAGTTGTATGGCAAAGTAATCGCTTTATAAAATGAGTTGAATTTGGTGGTTTTTCAAATTATCTGACATGTCTGCAATACGACGAGAGACAGTGTTATTTGACATAGGAATAACATCATTTTTCTCCGAACATACATTTCACTATCTCTTTTGCTGCAGGCAGTATAAGGTTTTCTCCAATAGTATGCGGTTTTGCTTGCTTGGCAATTAAATAACTAACTCGAAAAGAAGCTCGCATGGCGATGTGGGGTTGTTCGTGTTTAAAGAAAGCGCCTCAATAGATTTTTGTCTTTGTTTGAGGTCTTTTAATTTATGTTGAAAGAAGGATACAGATTCATCTTTCAAATTAGCATGTTTGGTTTCTAAATGGCGACGTAGCAAGGTTGGTTTTAACGAATAATTTGACAGCGTTTCTGCACAAATGACACACTGTGGCGATGGGGAATCAGGGTAAAACCAGAGCTTGTAAAACCAAACTGAATATAACTATCATCATATTTCCTTTTTTTGAGAGACGATTCCTTGTTATCAAGGTTTCTTTTTTTGTGTGACGGAGTACTAGTAGAGGGTGATACATCATTAGCAGGCGACTGTTCAGTATTTCCTGATACCTCCTCCGCAACCTTTCGGCCCCTTATCAGCCACTGTTAAAAAACAACAGGAATTATTAACTCAGATTTGTATTTTTGTAATTATGTAATTAAAAAGATTAGAAAACCGAAAAAAACAGAAAGCAAAAACATATTAATGTGTCCTTCTATATTCAAAGTATGTAAGTACATAGTAGGTAGGTCGAAAACAAATTGAACAGTATTGCTTTGTATACAGGGTGTCCCAGGAAACCTGTACCAGCGAAGGTCTGTGGTCCGGGGACACTAATACCCATCGATTGGACCCCTATGTATGTTCCGCGATATTTTGTAGTTTTCGAGAAATTGATTTTTTTTGTTTTATTTCCAGTTTTGTTTAAATTGTGGGTGGTTTTAGTCATTACTTTTTCTGATTGCTGTTTCTTTGAGATTTTTTTTGTTAGTATTATGGCTAGAATGTGTATTCATTCACATGTACTAAAACACAAATCACCCAAATCCTAACTTCTAGTAGCTCAAAATTGTATATGTTATATATATTTTTTTAAGAAAATAATAATGAATTTTGAAAATAATTACAATTTTAATTAAATTATGTTCTCAAGAAATTCCATTACGTTACTAATTTTAAAATAGTTTTCATGAAAACTAAAAGAAGTTCAGTATTTTTAACTTTATTTATGAAAAATAAACACAGTCTTCTAAAAAATATTGATAATTCAGCATATTAGATCTAATCAAAAAATGTTTTAACAAAGATATTCCTTACGCTACTTTTGGGTACTTTGTACTATATTTTTTTCACCCTAGAACGTCAAATATTTATAAAAAATTAATAATAAACTAAATTGAACAAAAACAGTCGAATTTCTTTGAGATCTATTAATTAGTCTTAGAAAATAAATCACAGTAATAATAGGACAGTGACGTTAATGGAATTCGAAAATGACGTTTAGGAACTATAAGGCAACGTCTATATGACTGAATTATGACAACAATCATGGTAACTTGTACTTATCGTATTAAACATAATATTACTAGTATGTCATTTAAGAGCGTTTACAACGTACCTACGGCATTTCATACAAACTTTCAAGTCCTTGTTTTTGAAATGCATGAACCGATTTTAATGAAACTTCATACGCACAAGCAGGACACATAGCTCTAAAAAGTTAGTAAAGAACATTTTCGAAATGTCTTATTTAAAACAAGATATATATATTAAATATCTATTTCTATGGAAAATTTAAAATCGGTCGAATTTAGCTGTAACATTATTTTTCGAAAATGTGCTCATTAACTTTTTGGACCTATATATCCTGCTTATGCGTAGGAAGTTTCATTAAAATCAGTTCATTTATTTCGAAAAATAAAAACTTGAAAGTTTGTATGAAATGCCGTACGTTGTAAACGGTCTTAAACTGTAACAAAAAAGAGTAAAAAAAAGTAAGTAACTTAAACAACACTTAAAAAAAACAATACGAAAAAACACATTTGAGATCAATCAACACTATTCATCAGTCCCAAGACAAATCGAACAAATGTAGTCAAAAAGGTTGTTCCGCTACATATCAGGCAAACCCAATTTTTACATGCATTACATTTTACCATTCTTTGTATAACAAAAGGCTGACGCTCCTTGCAAATAGAGCACAAAAAAGTCCTTGATGACTTAAATTCTTTTCCGTTATGTTTGTTGTCGTTCGATATATTTTTTTTTCTCTTCTTAGAGGGCTGACGTTCAAGAGATGCAAGATTCTCTTTGAGCTGTTTATTTTGGGTATTACCAAGAACGTGATCTGAAGCTGTCATGCATGAACTTTCCAGGATTGGAATTATGCTATCAGATTTAGGTTCGACTAATCTCTGATTATCGGTCAGAGAAGTTATTTCTATGAGTGGTCCAGAAATATTGTTGTCTTCTAGGGAATAAATTGGAGTTTCATCCATTTTACCCACATGGAAATCAAAATTTATGTTTTCTTCATTATCACTTTGGTATGTTTCTAAATCTTGGAGCATGTGATCAGGAATAACCTCAATATCTGCTTATCTGTCGGGTATTTTCTGGAAATTCATAATCAATTGCCGTATTCATTTTGTGGGGCGCAATGCTTAGGCCCGAATAACAAGGAGTAACGTTCTTGTTGTCTTTTACGTCCCAGGAACTATTAAGGCCTCAACACTCAATTCGGCAGTTTCTTTTGATGGTTTAACAGAATTATGTATTTTGGGACAATAGCAACTGCACAAACCACGATATTCCCCACAAAAACAACTCAGTTGCCGATATTTAATCTGGCTACATTGTGCAGATGATATTTGATGCAATTGCATTGTACCAGGAACAGCTTGAATGCCGTTGGGAATAAGTTGGTTCATGTTTTCAATATCTTGATTACTTATGTAAAAGCACTTTACTGTCTTCATGCTGTTCTCTAAAATTTGAAATGCTTCAGTGGCGTTAGTAACATCATGACCATAAGAAATCCTTTTATCCAATTGTCTCTTAACGGCACCCCCAATCCCATCTGCCATACTTTTTTGACCTGCCTCCGAAAATGACCATGTTGAATATGATAGTTTCAATTTTGGGGTGAATAAACTCAAAAGATAAAAGTCCTTTTTTTGACGGTACTGGCTGCATGGGCCGTCTGAAAAAGAGTGTATAACTTTGATATGAGGGTTCATTTCTTTTGCAAGTCTGATAACTGGTATCAAGTGTGCCCATATGGCATTCGGCTCATGGCAAGTGTTATCTGAAACAGATACAAATGATTGGGATAGATTTTTCCAAAAAATTACACCACAATGTAAAGTGATCGTGTTTTTGGAGGTACCAAAGTGCATTGATTGGACTTCTTCACTATATTTACATTCAAAATTCTCCGAAAAGTCACATAAAATGAGTATCTCGTCATCTTTCATGTTCTTGATACTATTTCTGTATTGAAGTTGTTATTCAATCCAATTATAGAAATTAGTTTTAAACGCCGGTAGCTCGTTCTGAAAGTTGGTGATAATATCAAGTACAGTTCCTTTTACTTGTTGTTTGGTGGTCTTTTTAGTTGTATATACCTTGCCAGATTTTTAATATTCATGGTTTATCCTAGCCCATTTGAACCATGATATAGCAGAATCGAGTTTTTGTTCATCATATGAAATACTCTTACAATCTTTACATTTATTGTACATGCAGTCATAACGCATAATATCACATGCAACGATGTTCAAGAACTCCTTTATATTCTTGTAAGTTATGACACCTTTACATTTCAGTGCATTAAACATGTACTCAAAGTTACTGTGCTTAATACATAAGCAGGTTTCTCTATTAATGATACTTGGAGACAGTACATAATAAGGCTTGTATCTGTAAAAAGTGGTGAAGCCGCATGACCCACCGTCTTTTTTATAAATTTCGTATACGTTTTTCAGTGTGTCGACTAAGTATCTTATTTGTGCTTTTTGTTTGTCTTTGGACCTGGTTTCCTTCTTACCAGCTGTGCTTTTACTTATGTCGTCTCTCAAATAAAAAATAACTATTTTTTCCTGAGTCTTCTTATTTATTGGTCGTTGTACATTAATCCTTTTCCTGATTCTTCCTTTAAGACCTAAAATCTTACTTTCAGGTGCTTTTTCCAATATTTGCGCCTGTTTCCTAATCACGTTTTTAAGTAATTGTTTTTCTTTATTTTTCTTACAATTCCTGTACGTACTACGAATAGATATTACCATTATTTCTTGTCTTGCTTTCAATTTATCGTTTTCTGTGTTCAATAAATCAAATTCGGTTTCATGTTTTTTTTTCATTCGGTATATTTTCTTTCTCAGAGTCTGTATTGTTGTATTATATTGACGAATCGTCTTTAAAGCCTTTTTATAGTTATTTAACAATTTCCGGTACCTAATTTTCAATGAATGTGAAGCTGAAGTATTGGATGCGTCACGTGATTGCCATGATTGTGGATTCGGTTGAGTGTTTTTGTTTTTTTTTTGTTTTCGTTTTTGTTCTCTCCAGAGTTTTCTTTTTTCTATTTTTTCGTCCTCAGTGAGCTCTTTAATATTCTTTTGGTGTTTTTTTTTTGGCTTCGTAATTCCTTTTTCTTAAATTCTTCATATTTTTCCGGGTTTTGTTTGATTTTTTTCTCGGTACCGTTTTGACTTTTCTGCAGCCGTCAAGGGCATATTTAAGCCTAAAAACAATAGTGAGTTACCATAACGTACCCCGTACGAAAAATCTCAATTTTTTGTGAAAAAATTTATATAGATTTACAAAAAGCGTTGCGTGAAATAATTGTCAAAATAAATGTGATAACTTTTTATCACATATATTTTGACGATCAATTCACGCAAAAAACAAAAAAGTTTTCATTCAGGATACCATTAAAATTGAACACTAAATGCAACCATTTCAACAATATAACGTAATAACTATCGTTATTTCACTGTTATTTTTCTAATGTTATCCTGAATGGAGTGTTTTGAGCCGAAATACCTACTCGAAAAAGCTTGTTTGATTTACACACGAAATTAAGTAATAAGCAATTCATTAAAAAAAATCGAGACATTTCATAATTATTTTATTCATACTTATTTATTTAGATTTTAGAACACTAATTAAAACGATGACTTTATGAACCGACCTTTAGGATTCCATTACGTCACTTTTGAGTTCCATTCATGTGATAGTAGCGTTAATGGAGGTAACGTAACCATGCCAATAAAATTCTCAAATGAATTTACTAATTAGTTATCAAACTTTTGTTCAATATAACTTAACATTTCAAATAACAATAAATTAACATGTTTAATAGAAAATAGAATGAAATACACATGAATACGTTACCTGGAAAAACCAGTATCGTGTGTGGAAATATTTTCTTCACATGAGTCGAGACAACCACTTCCAGTACGTTTTGTCAAAAATTAAATATGGCTGCCACCATAGACTAATAATGTTGCTATATTTGGGAAAATGTATTGAATTGGTAGTATTTTTTGTTGGAAGTCGTTGAAAATGCGGTCACGTACGCGGAAATTCCATCATACGCTATTTTGCAGGACAACCCAAAATCTGGTATTTTAAAATAATTTTCAGCCGTAACATGTACATTTTAAGGTAATTGAAGTTACGGTCATAAATGACCAGTCAAATGCAAAACGTTTGAATAATAATATAACACGAGCATATTATGTGACTCTGAACTTGACACAGTAGATGTGGGACATACCAAAAACATCGACCTCATTTTACTTATTTTGATTTTATTTTTGATTTATAACAGATTCAGTCCTTATTTTTATTTGATTTATGAGACTATATGTTACTTTATTGTTAAAATAAATGATAAGTAATAAAAACTTTTATAAAATTTGATAATTTATTCTGAAAGTGGTCGGACACTGACTTTTTTCAAGGCACAACTTTTTTGGAAAACGCCCATATACCAAACTGACTGACTGACATGCCAGCAAATAGGCGGGAACAGGGGCGGCCGCGGCCGCGGTCAGGTGATGACACTATTATGCGAGGCGCGGGAGGCGCGGGAAACACAGGAACCCGCTCGCTGGAGACAGCGCTTGATGCATACGGTTGACTTACCTACTGATCGTTTATTAATTTAATTGAATATTTTTTTGGCAATTGTTATTGCACTAGGTTTTATTTTTTAAGAATTTATTATTTTAGTTAAGAGATTGCTCCGCGTACCCCTTGATGCAATCTCGCGTACCCCTGGGGGTACGCGTACCACTAATTGGGAAACACTGGTTTAGAACAATTGAATTAATTTGACAGATAAAATAACTCCAGTGTTGCCAAAATAAAATCATAAACACTACTAAGTATTGACATTTTAGTACTAATATATTTAGTTTTATATATTAAATTACATGTAAAAAAACGAAATGAAAATCCAATATGGTGGCTGCGAAAATGTTAAAATTTTTCGTTATCGGTGTCGCTTTCATAGTTTTCGAGGGTGTTAAAACTGATAGTGACCTTAAAATGTAAATTTATCCAAGATGGCGGCAGCGAACATTTTGTTTTTATTTGAAACTAGCTTTACCCGGCCCGGCTTCGCACGGGTAGCAGAACTAAGTACTCTACGGCACTTCTTCCTACCCCACCGCCCTGCCTACCGTACATACCTACCTACCCTACCTACCTACTCTACCTACCCTTCTCATAAACCCTCAGAACACCTCAGAACACCCTACCAAAGTTTCATCAAAATCGGTCCAAACCTTTCGGAGTCCATAAAGGACATACAGAATCAGAACTCATTTATTTCTCTAGTTTAAAAAAAATAATAATAAATAAATAAATAAAAATAATAACATGTCAAAACAGCAACAAACAGTATTTAATTTTGTCCGCAGAATGGGAGCTTTTGAAACTCATCCTGATTGTTTCCTCATATTACTTGTTTTTACGTATACAGGGTGTCCAGTAAATAGCACGAAATACTGCAGGGGGCGATAGCTTGGGTCACCTATCAATACAACACAATATATGTTCAGCAAAATCTTACGGATTTACAGTTTTACAAAATTTTCCGAAATATCGAAAAATCTCTACCTTGAAACAGATTTTTAAGCATCTCGTAATGAAAAAATCTTTTTCTAGAACTTTTTTAACATCAAATTATTCGTGAATAGTTACTCTACTCATTATAAGTTTTTTTTTGGATCAAAAACAAGAATGTTTTGAAAAAATAGTTTTTTTTGTTAAAATTTTCACAGAACAATTTTCTTTTCGCATAACTTTAACCTACAGTGGTGAAAAAAAAATGTATGTGGCAGTTTTGTACAACAAACTTAAAAGATAGCCTGTTTAATGGTGATTTAGGAAAGATACAATACTAGTGCATTTTCATTAAAAAAATACAAAAAAATGCTATTTTAGTTCCAGAGAAGCTGATTTTGTTGAAAATGTAATTAACGTAATTTTGACAAAAACCAATATGAGAATAAGTAATAGCTGCTCATTTACGCGAATTATTATAAAACTAGTTGTGACACGTAAAATGCGACATGCACGCGTAATGACTAAAGGTTTTTACCTGCTCGCCGACCGACCCGACTCGACCGGTTACTGTCTAACAAAAGAAGCGCATGTGCTATCCCGCTCTTTCTTGCATTGTGATTTTGTGTCTCACTCTCAACCTTATTTGCGACACTTGTCAGTCGCAACGCATCTCTGTGTTCACAAATTATTGTTTCGTACTGACGACTGTTTTGTGCCTTGGACCCCGGACTTTGTTTGCCTTACGATTTGGAGTTTTTATTGTGATCACTACGACGACTTGGCGACCACCTGGACTTTTGTGTTTTATAACATGGCCAACCGCCGCGTTTTTCCTGGTTATACGCAGCGAGAGTATGCTGAGATGCACCTTATTTACGGAGAAGCTGGCCAAAGTTCCCGAGCTGCTGCCACCCTCTACAGGGAAAGGTTTCCCGATAGGAGACATCCACACCATAAAATGTTTACCAGAGTGCATAACTCCTACATGGAAGGCAGACTCCCTGGTCAACGTGGCGGTGGACGGCCTCAAGTTGTTGACGAAGACATAGTGCTTCAGGAACGAGAACAAGACCCGACAACTTCGGTTAGGGCGATACAACGGCGCACAGGGATACCGAAGTCCACTGTTCATTCAGTACTTAAGAGGTATGGATACCATCCATTATACGTACGACGCGTGCAAACTCTTTTAACTAGAGACTACCTGCCGAGAGTTCAATTCTGCCGCCGCATGCTTGAAATGCATCGGGAGGACCCAAACTTTTTTAATAAGGTGTTATGGAGTGATGAGTCAGCCTACAGAAAGGACGGCTACTTGAATTTGCATAATTTACATAGTTGACAATTAGAAAATCCGTATGTGTCAAGAGAAGACAGGTACCAGTACCAATTCAAAATAAATTTATGGTGTGGGATTTTTAATGGCCAGATTGTGGGTCCCGTCGAGCTTCCACCTACATTAAATGCCAATAATTACTTGGAGTTTTTACGAGAAACCCTACCCACGCTCCTTGAAAATGTTCCGAGTGAGCTAAGAGAGGTGATGTGGCTTCAAAATGATGGGTGCCCTGCTCATTATGGCCGGGAAGTAAGAGCCTACTTAGATGAAGCTTATCCAAGCAGGTGGATTGGGCGACTGGGACCGATATTATGAGCACCTAGGTCTCCGGACCTAAACCCCCTGGATTTTTTTATTGGGGTGCCATGAAGGACAAAGTCTGAAAAACCTATCCAAAATGACAATGAATTGAGAGCAAGGGTTAACATTGCAGCAAGAAAAATGTCGGAAATAAGCCTGAGAAGACACAAAAGCTCATTTTTAAGAAGATGCCGAGCGTGTATTAGGGCACAAGGGAAGCAATTTGAGCATTTATTGTAATTTATTTAAATAAATGTTTATTAAAGTTAACTCCTCTGTTTTTTTTACTATCACCTTATCCTTCAAGATGTAATTTAGAGACCGGCCGGCCGGTCGGCTGTAGATTAATAATTATGTAATTCGAACCGTAGTACGACCTTACAACGATTCGAATTCAAAGTCACATTACTTGCATTTAAAATAAAATGCTCTTATGAACTAAAATAGCTTATTTTTCGTATTTTAAAAAATGAAAATGCACTAGTATTGTATCTTTCCAAAATCACCATTAAACAAGCTATTTTTTAAGTTTGTTGTACAAAACTGCCACATACATTTTTTTTCACCACTGTAGGTTAAACTTAAGTGATAAGAAAATAGTTCTGTGCAAATTTAAACAAAAAATAGTATTTCTTGAAAACATTCTTGTCATTGATAGAAAAAAGACTTATCAATGAGTAAAGTAACTATTCACGAATAATTTGATGTAAAAAAAAGTACTAGAAAAGGATTTTTTCATTACGAGATGCTTAAAAATCTGTTTCAAGGTAGAGATTTTTCGGTATTTCGGAAAATTTTGTAAAACTGTAAATCCGTAAGATTTTGCTGAACATATATTGTGTTGTATTGATAGGTAGTGACCCTAGCTATCACCCCCTGCAGTATGTCGTGCTATTTACTGGACAACCTGTATAAATCTAGGTAAGGATAACGATGAAGCAATGGGGATTAACCCCAGCGGCTAGCCGCTTGTTACTTAATGAGTGACGCTTCGGTAATAACCTACGCTGTCGGAAAGGGGCCAGTTGTTTGAAGAGCGGCTTGTATCTATCTTTTTTATTAATATAAAATACACATACATAGAGTCTGGCTAACGAAAGTTGGCCCCAGAATATTGGCGGCAAATTTAAAAAATACATGCATGACAACACTAAAATTATACTATGAAAATTGGAATAACCTACTTTGATACTTGGTAATTCATTATTAAAAATATCATATATATAGTTTTTCAATAAGGACGCTCGAACTTTAGCAGCGCATAGCGGCCATTTCGGTAATGCGATTGCTACCAAATTTGGCATGAATATATATTTTGTCGTGACATTTCACCATGGAACGCTACACGCTTCAACAACGCGTAGAAATGTAAAATTTATTATCAAAACCAGTTGTCTATTCGCCTACGTTCTGTGCGTTGTGTTCAATTTATGGCGTTCATCGTGTGAGTTAACACCGCTCGATTACTTTCTGTGGGGTTACATGAAATCTTTAGTGTACGCAGATAAACCACAGTCAATTGTTGCCCTAAAGGCCAACATAACTCGCGTTCTTCGTGAAATTGACCATTTATGCGAAGACGTCCTCCAAGATTAGTCCACCAGAATACGCCATCTACAGCGGAGTCGCAGTGGCCATTTGGCTGATATTATTTTCCACACATAATGTCATTGAATATTCTTTAAAATGTTATAAAAATTGTAGTAATATCACTTAAACAGGTTGTTTTATTTCATTTCAAAGTTCGAGCGCTCTTAATGAATAACCCTATATATAGACAGTATAAGAACATTATGTTAGGGAAATAAAGAAACAGAATTTATCTACACATGTATTAATTTTTGATATGTATCAGGTTTGTAACGGGATTTTAAGGATTTATTGATCTGGTATAGGTGTTAGTATATGAGGTAAATATGAGCGGAATCCGAAAATAAATAGACAAATAAAATACGATAATATTCCATACATAATAACTTAGTTTTATTCATCGTAATCAAAATCAGATTCTAACACTTCAATGCCAAAAGATTCATCACTGTCACTAGTATCGCTGTCTCCAACATTTATAATAAAACTTTCTAAATTTTCTTCTGTTATTTTAACACGTTCTTTATATTTATTTTCAACATGTATTACATGATCAGTAATTTTCTTCCAATCCTGTGAACTTACGTTTTCAAATGAATCTTTAATTATTTCTTCTAATGCAGCTGTAGTAACTGCAATATTTTTGCTAGCCACTTTACGTTTTGCCAAACTCCACACAGGCTCGATCGCATTTAAATCACAATGGTAGGGTGGAAGTCTCAACACCTCATGACCACATTTTAAAATTTCATCAGCTTCATATATTGGATTAGGCGTATTTCGTTTTACAATACACAACAGCTCTGCTTTCGTGTGGTAGTCCTCATATTGAATTCCATTATCACGAAGCCACTCTCTTATATTACTTTTACGTGTTTGTGTGTTCGGAACCTTATTTATAATTACCGAATGGTAACTAGCATTATCCATTATGATTACACTTGGTTCTTCCAAATTTGGTATAAGTTTTTCTTTAAGCCATTTATTAAAATTTTCAGCATTCATGTCATGGTGATAATCAGCATTTTTTGATTTAGTACTAAACACTAACAAAGAGTTTGGTACGGGGCCTTTCTCTGATCCAGCATGAACTATAATGTACCTTTTCCCGGTCGAAACATTTTCAATTGCACCACTAGTTGAAGGACCTTGCCATGACTTCTTAGGCTTGTAGTTTCTATGGACATAAGTCTCATCTAAATAAATGATTGGCTTGCCTTCTGCACGTTTTCCTGCTATAGTTCTTAAAAATCTATGTCTCCAAGCAGATATGTCATAGCGTTCTATTAATACAGAACGCTCATTTTTATTATTTTTAAATTCATAGCCATTGGCTAATAACAAGCGGCGCAGAGTTTCTCTGCATCCGTTAAAATCTATACTTTCTTTTAACTCCACCAACAGTGTCCTCAGTGTAGGAACTTGTTTTTTAACAATATAAAATTCGTTTATCTTGTTACGCATAGCATCTATGTCAAAGTTATCTAGGTTAGACACAGTAGGTTTCCGTGGGCGTTTCTTCCCCGGGGTACTCCAGACACCTTCATTTACTGCACCTTCCCTTTTTACTCTCTTTAGTGTTCTGACACTCACTTCTGCAAAGAAGATATACAAAATATGTAATTAATTCTTGGTTTACGTAAATGCAAAGGTAATTCAAATTCATAATTTCAAAACACCAGTGTATAGTAAAAACTTACCAGTCATTGAAGTTATTTCTTCTAAGTACTGATTCTGGGTTATTATCCTATCTTTCTGCTCTAATTCAGTGAGATTTTCAATAGTTCTTACTATTTCATCAACTCCTTCGACACTTCTCTTCTTCTTCGAACTTCTTTCGAATCTTGCAGATTCTCTGTTAAAGAAAGTTAATCGTTTTAAAATTACCATTGTATGTATTTTAATTGTTTTTTTTTCCTCTGTTATATATCGTTTTGTATGTACAATAAAGCATATAATAAATAATAAATTACCAACAAAAATACAGCAAAAATTCATTATGAGTATATACGTAAAACATAGGTGATGTTATTAAAATGAATACGTTGACTGATGCGATGTACGAATGAATATAATTAGTTTTATTCAATACGAAAAAGCGAAAATAACTTATTTGTAAGGATACGTAAATTATAAATCAAAATTTTATTAAGACGACTGGATAGGTAGGTGTTCAAAGTATCAAAATAATATTGTCTACTAACCTATGAAATTCAACACCACACGTAGACAATCTTGTTTTTGTTTAAACGCGGCATCACGCTGTTGTTGTTTTTCGTTAAACTTGCCAATCATGCAAAACAACATCTTTCGTACACCACTTTTGATAGATTTGTTCATTTTAAACCGTAATTAGAATCACAATTTACACAAACGCATACAATTTGACACCAGAGATACCGAACGAAAACCTTGTCAAATTGACGTTGACGTTCATACAGAGTTGCTATATACAAAGTTCGCAAATAATTCCAAGGCCTACTTTCGTTAGCCAGACTCTAGTATATCTATTACTAAACACAAAAACAAACATAATTGTTCGTATATACTGAATGGCCATCACTTAAATGTGGTAGAATCCGTGCGCGACCTTGGTGTGACATTTGATTCGTGTTTGCACTTTGATTTGCATAAATAGAGAACATAATAAATAAAGCCTTTCGGATGTATGGTTTCGTCATGAGATCCTCGAAAGACTTCGTGCGACCCTCTACTTTTTTGCTACTATATAAAGCGTTGATAAGATCTCATTTAGAATACGCGATTCCTATTTGGAATCCGTTCTACCTCAAATATAACATTAAATTGGAATTAGTACAGAAAAAGTTTTTACGTACTGTAAACTATAAATGTTATCATTCAAGGATTCCTTACCCACAATTGTTACAGCAATTTAATATTTTAAGTTTAGAATCTCGGCGATTACTTTTGGTGGCCATGATGCTACATGGTTTGTGTAACAATAGATTTGACTGTATTGAAATCACAAATAAGTTGCGCTATACAGTGCCTAGAACTGTTATCAGACGGGCAGCGCGCGTGCCCCGGCTGTTCCACGTGGATTCATGCAGGACTAACGCTGGGGCGCGAGTGCCTCTTCGTCAACTTGTTGAAACCTATAACACGCACTTCATGGACATAGATGTCTTCTCTCTTTCAAGTAAAAAAATTAAAACACTAGCTATAAATACTCTTTCACCACAATCTTAACCTATCAATAATTTTTAAATTCGGTTAAACATATTATGATAATATTGTAAATACATTTCCGTCCCTGATTTATTCATCTATTAACTCGTGGACAATGGTGTGGGTTATATGTTTACCTATTTGTGTTACGACTCATAATTTTTAACCTTAACATGTAACTGTTTTTTTGTCCCTAATAAATAAAATAAAAGAAAGGGATTGTGTTGCCCATAGCGCGTGTACCGTGGCCTTGTTCTTGTAGCCCTTCTATCGACAGAGATTTGAGACGTTCTATCATGTCGCAGTGGAGATCGTGCGCACGAATGTGCCACGGGTCTTGTTGTAGTATTTCCCAGAGTAGATCGGTGTTAGTGCGTCTGGGTAACTGTGCAGCAGTCTTCAATGCCATTTTATACTGCCTCTCAAGTTTGAGTAGGTTTGTTTTGCTGTATCTCGGTAGCAGTTGTATTACTCCGTAGTCTATCACTGGTAGTAAGCATGCTTGAATGACTAGTAGCTTGACGTAGACACATAATAATAACATGCATGTATAGCGCTCCTTTGACTCTCTTGGCTTTTGCAATGTTTTTTTTGGCATGTTTATTCATCGAGAGTCTTGTCCAGCCAGACTCCTAGGTATTTTATTTATTTCCTGTTTGATGCGTTCTCCACGTATTTGAACGTAGTTGCGGTAACCTGTGTTCAGATTGTTGAGTCCGGTCTCTTGTGTGAGAACATGATACATTCTGTCTTGTCGACGTTGCATTTGAGGCCCCATTTCTAGTAGTAGTCGATTATGTCGATGGCGGCCCACTGCTCGGCGCGTAGCGTGGTCTGGTCTTTCTGCTGCGTTAAGTATATGTACATAGGTCGTCGGCGTACTGTGACAGCATCTGGCCTGCTATTCTTTCATTTGGTAGGTCACCCACATAGAGGTTGAAGATCGCCGGACCGACTATCGATCCCCGGGGCACCCCGTGTGGCACACGTTGCTCCGTTCCTAAAGTAGTTCTGAAGCTACCTTTTGTTGTCCTGTCGCACAGGTAGTTTTTTTCTACATCTTTACGATGTTGTTGCGTGCTCCAGCGTCGATCAGTTTCGACAGAGACCTTTACGATTGATTGAATCGAAGGCTTTGCTGAGGTCCGTCGGTATCATGGCAACGCTATACTCCTTGTCCAGCGCGTCAGCGATGTATTTGCCAGTGCGAAGGATTTGGGTGGCGGATCCTCTGTTTCTCGTGAACCCGTGCTGGTGGCTGGGTATTATCTCGTTCAACTCTGTCTCGATGCGATTGAGTATTATTCCCTCGGCCCATTTGCCCATGATGTTTAGTAGGCTGATGGGTCTGTACGATTTGGCATCGCTGTGATCCTTACCTACCTTATGCAGGAATATACATGTACTAGTTTTTTTACGTTTGAATATCGTGATCGTGGTCTCCCCACCCAGCTTGAGAATGTTGGCTTTGATACCGTCGGGTCCGGGGGCTTTATTGTGCTTGAAGCGTCTAAGAGCTAATTTGAGCTCGTGTTTTGATGTGTGATCGAGCGGAGCAAATGGTGTATAAATTTCTGTACATTCGTCACTTGCGTCGATAGTGGCTTCTTTGACTATGGCTGTATCGACCATTCTGTCGATGATTTCTAATTCACTGCAGCAGTCGCTGAAATGAGGTAGTTTCATGGTGGGCTGTTTCATTGCTCTTTTCATGGGCATACAGAAAAACATTCATTTATATATATATATATATATATATAAATCGCGAAGGACTTCTTGCGTCTTTACAAACTACCACCCTGCGGCGTCCACTGAATGTAGTGAGATTTTTAATGTTTTCAATGCGTATGTAAGATGTTTTAATCAGTATCATATCAGTAGTCGACGTCAAATATCATTTAAACGTTAAATGGTGATATTCAAATTAAATATTTCTAGCTGAATTTGTGCGTCCGTTCACTCTTAAATCTTTCTTGCACACTGAATACCTGCGTATACCTACTAAACACTGCATGCACATTCCCGCCTCCATCCGAATGTATGTTTAAATCAATTCCGTATAATGCTTTGCATATATCATAATGATTATAATAACTAAATTACATCCATCTACTATTGAATTCAGATTGGTTCCGAATAACTGAATTAGTGCGTCCGTTCACTCTTAAATCTTTCTTGCACACTGAATATCTCCGTATACGTTCAAAACACTGCATGCACATTCCCGCCTCCATCCAACTGTATGTTTAAATCAATTCCGTATAATGCTCTGCATATATCATAATGATTATAATAACTAAATGACATCCATCTACTATTGAATTCAGATTGGTTCCGAATACTGTTTTTGAATTATTGTATCCAGCTTATCAGCCAAGAGGCTTCCACCTATATAAGGGCTTATAATGACTCCAGGCACAGATAATAAATAATTAATAGTTAGCATACAAAAGTGACAATACCTATGTATAGCGTAGGTATTTTCACTTTGGTGGTCTACAAAATCTTAAAAAGCAATATAATCATTTTTGACGAGTGACAGGTAAGTTTGTATGTATGTTTGTTTATAAACAGGTAAGCTCAGAGGCACAGGCTGGTGTGAACAGGTAAGTTCGGAGTTGGACAGGTAAGTATGTATAAACAGGTAAGCTCAGAGGCACAGGCTGGTGTGAACAGGTAAGTCCGGAGTTGGACAGGTAAGTATGTATAAACAGGTAAGCTCAGAGGCACAGGCTGGTGTGAACAGGTAAGTCCGGAGTTGGACAGGTAAGTATGTATAAACAGGTAAGCTCAGAGGCACAGGCTGGTGTGAACAGGTAAGTCCGGAGTTGGACAGGTAAGTATGTATAAACAGGTAAGCTCAGAGGCATAGGCTGGTGTGAACAGGTAAGTCTGGAGTTGGACAGGTAAGTATGTATGAACAGGTAAGCTCAGAGGCACAGGCTGGTGTGAACAGGTAAGTCCGGAGTTGGACAGGTAAGTAGGTATAAACAGGTAAGCTCAGAGGCACAGGCTGGTGTGAACAGGTAAGTCCGGAGTTGGACAGGTAAGTAGGTATAAACAGGTAAGCTCAGAGGCACAGGCTGGTGAGAACAGGTAAGTTCGGAGTTGGACAGGTAAGTAGGTATATAAACAGGTAAGCTCAGAGGCACAGGCTGGTGTGAACAGGTAAGTTCGGAGTTGGACAGGTAAGTAGGTATATAAACAGGTAAGCTCAGAGGCACAGGCTGGTGTGAACAGGTAAGTCCGGAGTTGGACAGGTAAGTAGGTATAAACAGGTAAGCTCAGAGGCACAGGCTGGTGTGAACAGGTAAGTCCGGAGTTGGACAGGTAAGTATGTATAAACAGGTAAGCTCAGAGGCATAGGCTGGTGTGAACAGGTAAGTCTGGAGTTGGACAGGTAAGTATGTATGAACAGGTAAGGTCAGAGGCACAGGCTGGTGTGAACAGGTAAGTCCGGAGTTGGACAGGTAAGTAGGTATAAACAGGTAAGCTCAGAGGCACAGGCTGGTGTGAACAGGTAAGTCCGGAGTTGGACAGGTAAGTAGGTATAAACAGGTAAGCTCAGAGGCACAGGCTGGTGTGAACAGGTAAGTTCGGAGTTGGACAGGTAAGTAGGTATATAAACAGGTAAGCTCAGAGGCACAGGCTGGTGTGAACAGGTAAGTTCGGAGTTGGACAGGTAAGTATGTATAAACAGGTAAGCTCAGATGCACAGGCTGGTTTGAACATGTAGGTTCAAAGGTAGAAAGAGGAAGTTTCATGATACGAATAATATAATAGTACCTAGTCATATTTATGCAGGTGAATATACGGAATAAAAGGCATATCGTAATATAAAACATTTAATGTTTTATTTTAAATTTTACAAAAAATGTGTATCTAAACATAAAAACTTTTGAATCAACAAATCAATGCTATTTAACATTGACATAATAATAAACATAAATTTGCTCTGCCTTGCCTAGTAACGAAATAAACTGAATTATGAACATCAATCAGTCTTCATTACAATGGAACATGTATTTTTTTTAATATTATAATTAAAAGAAATCAGTAGGGTTTTTATCAACGCAATGTTGTCATTCTTGTTTTAGATATCTACTTAAAAGAAATGTAAACTCCATCTACAACCTAAACTCCATCTGCAGCTTCTCTTTCAATTTAAAATTTTGTAAAAAAAAATGGGTATCTAAACATAAAAATCAAAACATTTTAACTGACATTTTAACAATTTTAGTTACACTAAATAATTAAACATAAATGGGCTCTGCCTTTGCCTAATAACAAAATAAACTTAATTATGAACATCAATCAGTCTTCATTACAATGGAACATGTATTTTTATATTATAATTAAAATAAATCAGTGGTTACAACTAAAAGTCTCATGCCCGGTTTCTGAGGTGCTGTTAGATATCTCTTCATTAATTATTAATTCGATAAACAGACAACCTTTTTAATTCTTTATTAAGTCCTTTGTTTAAAAATGCTATTAAAGGCAGTTGCTTATGTAATTGCAATAATGTCAGTAAAATCGTTTTTAAACAAAGTTTAATGACAGCTAAACATCAGGTAAAGTTATGGAATAAATAAACAGCTGATACGGACCTCAGAAACCGGGTATTAATCATCAATTCAAACATAATTATAAGTATCTTAATCATTGGTATGCATTAATAAAGTAAAAATATTTGAAACAAAACATACTATTTTAAAACATAAATTTTCTTCTCTCATTTCTTAGCCTTAGAGTAAATATTTTGGACGAATACCTTTATTTTTAGCCAGTCTTTATTCTTAAGTAAATCTACATGCTGTTCTTTTAGTTTCTCACATTCATTTCTTTTAGGCGGTTGGTGATTTTTTATGTGAAATTTAAAGTATTTTGTAACTACATCCTTTTGTTCCTTTGTCCAAGGAACCAACGTCCTTTTTTTTCCTTTTCGTATTTTGTTTTCGTTACCTAATTGAGACACGGGTTCATTAATAAGTTGTTGAGAATCATTTTGCATACCAGATGGTCCAGCCTGAGACAAGTCATTTAAATTACAATATGTTTGTACGTAATCAGAATTAGCATCTAAAGTAGGTGCAGGTTCAGGATCATAGTCTATAATTTCGTTGTTGTCCACGGGCTCTTCAATTAGCTCCTCATTCAAATCTAAATCAATCTCATCGAGAGATTTTCCTTTGTAAGCGTCTGCTTTTCCATCTTCCATAAGAATGAGAAGCTTTGATATCTTAGCAGTTTGGTATACGTCATCTGGCAACCTGTAAGACTTTTTATGTACTTCATTAGTATGGCCCATGAATGTAGCCAGCTGCTCCATATCATTTTCAGACATGCTAAAAATTTGTGATAAGGTGGCTAAATGTTTTCTTAGCCTTGTAGAGGATATTGCTTTAGGCTGTTTCGCCCCTGATAATTTGGCATGCTTTTCCAAAACTTTGTAGCCATAAATTGTATTGTTATAACCGGGATTACCAAACAAAAATTGATTTGGTGTCGAAGCAAAAAAAATATGCCTAATCGATAATAATAATTTAATATCATCTTGAACTTCTTTATTAAACAGAACTGGTACTCCGCGGCCGCGTTTACCTCTAATGACAACACGTTTAAATTTATTTACCAGAATCCTTTCTGAGGCAGTAAGCGCACGATCGAACTCTTCATACTTATTATTATCATTATTGTCGCTTTCTAAATAATCGTGCACTGTAATTCTTTGAAGTTCTCCAGGCCTGCGCCTATTTAATAATAAAACCCTACAATACACAGTCTCTAAAAGTTGTGTATATGTTTCAGTAGTTTGTAAGCCTTCTTTAATTTTTATAGCAGCATCCAAGGATTTTTTATTTAGGTATTCTTTAAGAATTTTTAAATCATTTGCTAAAGGCACAATAGTTATCTTATTCCACTTTTTCTTGTTTAAATCTGTTGCAGCTTGTGTAGACACATCATATTTCCAATTTGATTCAATAAGTTGAATCAAAGTTTTTAAGTCTGCTTCTATTTTGCTAGTATCTACTTCCGTGTAAGGCCCTTGCTTTTTTAATGCACACATTATTGCAATATTGCAGCATTGTTTCAAGGTGGTGGACAGATTCATTGCGAACGTAGGTGTCTCATACCTATCTTTTTCTATGTCATAATTTCCCAGTATTTTGGTGGCTTGTACAATGATATCATAATGAATTGGTCTTAAGGCAGAAAAGAAGTCATTAATGGATGGATCAATCTTTTTTAATTCTAGTAATAATTTTGCAAGCTCTCTCATTTTTCTAGACACTACGTTCACGAAATGTTTTTCTCGGTGAGTTTTTAAATATTGAGATCCGAAAGCACATATGAGGTTATCTTTTTTTGCAGTAAGTGATATTTTGTCTGCCCGCATTCGGGGAAATACAGTTTCCTTAAGTTTTTCGTCGATTTTAAGATGACGTATCAGTAGATTTTGAGCCTCAGATTGAATGTTTTTACTTCCTGATTTACCACTACATTTCTTTTTATGTTTCCATAATAGTTTTTTAGAATAGAATCCCAGACACTCTGTACACGGCAAATAATCAGTAAATTTGAATTTTCGCATCGGTTTAGTGACCTCTTTTGAATTTACAAGGTAGTTTCCTTTTTTACGTAGAGCTGCAATTAATTGTTTTCTATCAAGACTTTTTTTTGGTTTTGACACAATTTTTTGGACTTCAGTTTCATAAATATGGTGTCGGGAGTAAATGACGAGCAAAATTTAAAACAAATGACTCACAGTAAAAGCAATAATCTTTATCTCGAACCTTTGAACTTTTGGGTTTTTGCCTTTGGATAATAATTGTTGTATTATCATTAGAATTATCTTCTATTTGAGATTCACTATTAATATCGTAAATAATCTCTTCATTTGGTTCTGATTCATTGTAAGGCTGTGGAAATTCCCTACTTACAATTACATTGCAAGGAGAACTGCTTTTACAACTAACTTCACTTAAACTTATGTTATTAGGTGGCTTGAAAGATACATTAGACAAAGAATTATTAACATCGAGAGGTATTCCTTGATTTGGTACGAATTCAGCTGCTTTATAAGGTTGAAGAAGTTTCCTTTCTACAAATACACTACATGGAGAACCGCTTATGTGACTAATTTCGCTATAATTAAGATTAATAGGCTCTTTGACCGATGAATCGAAGTTCGAAACACATTCTAATGGCGTTAAATTATTCGAAGTTCCAAATTCATTTAGAAAAGAATCATCAGAACTGGTCTGCAACAAAAAAAAAGGTTATTATATTTTGTTGCACTTTACTATTGTTGCTTCGTTAATATGAAGGTAACAACTTGATTAGTGATATAAGTGTTGTATATCCCTTGCTGAACATCAAAATTACCTATCCCCGATCTCAATCCTGAATTGGCGCTCGCAGATATTTTTAAGCCACCTAGAAGGTTTCTGACATGGCTTAAAGCTGCTTCGGCTTAGAGTGCTACCGCTTTTGGGATAACAGCCGTTAGAATATTATTATTAATGAATTAATGAAGTATTTTAGTTAAACTTACTTCGTGTCTCGGTGGAGTGTAATTAGAACACGTCGCAGAAAAGTCAGATATTGAACCAGATTTTGAATCAGATAATTCCTGTAAACAGAGATACATACAATAAAATATGTGATTAACAACACTAAAAGAAGAAATTGAAGATGAACGAGACATCATAGGTACTTTTTTCTTTTTTTAAGAGCGACTAATGTAAACTTAATGAATAGACAGCAGTAGCTATTAGGTATTCAGCTGGGAAAAACTCGAACCAACACAGGCTGATGTGAACAGGTAAATTCAGAATTGGATAGGTAAGTACGTCTACTTAGGTAAATCAGAGACGGATTGGTAAGTATGTATAAACAGGTAAGCTCAGAGGCACAGGCTGGTGTGAACAGGTAAGTCCGGAGTTGGACAGGTAAGTAGGTATAAACAGGTAAGCTCAGAGGCACAGGCTGGTGTGAACAGGTAAGTCCGGAGTTGGACAGGTAAGTATGTATAAACAGGTAAGCTCAGAGGCACAGGCTGGTGTGAACAGGTAAGTCCGGAGTTGGACCGGTAAGTAGGTATAAACAGGTAAGCTCAGAAGCACAGGCTGGTGAGAACAGGTAAGTTCGACGTCGCGGGGGGAGTCAAACACCTCACTCCCCCTGACCCGAGAGGAGGCCCGCCGGCGGGGCGGGCCGGCACCGGCCGGGGGTTGCGGAAGATTCTTTCGTTCCCGCGACCCCCAGCGTAGGTGTGAGTCGGAACACCGGGGTGATTTTTAGTCAGTAAGAGTCTGACAGACCCCTCCATGAGGATTTTCCACCCCGGAACATAAAAAAAAAAAAAAAAAAAAAAGGTTAGGTTAGGTTAGGTTACGTAGGTACCTCATGTAAGGTTTCTGGTTGGTTTTCTTTTTCTTCCTGTCTCTCTGAAAACAAAACAGATATAAATGTATTAGTATAAAACAATAAAAATTTTAAATACTTTCAACCCAAAAGCAAACAAAAACAAGAAAACCTATAAAAAGTAAGACACACTCAGGTACGCACGCACGCACTCACGCATACACACACAAACACGTCAAACTTATAACACCTCTCTTTTTTGCGTCAGGGGTTAAAAAGATTTCATATACCTACCTAACTGTAATGACGTTGTCTGATGTAATGTAACTCCATACCAAATTTCATCCAAATCCGTTCAGCCGTTTTTGCGTGAAAGAGTAACAAGCATCCATCCATCCATCCATACTCACAAACACCATACCTAAACTTCCGAGGCGCAGTGGCTAACGCACTCGCCCTGAGAACTGTGTGAATACGCAAAAAAGCCTCTGGCTACCCCTTTTGGGATAACAGCCGTGAGTGCATATAAACTTTCACGTTTATAATAGGTATTAGTACGAAGTAGGATGATATTACGATATAAGAATCAAATAGGTATGTAGGTAAGTAATATAGAAGCATGTACCTTTTGATTATTACTGGTTATTACAAAAACATTCGTCTTCTGGAAAATGATCATAAATGGCATATTCGCAAAATTTACACCACATGAAAGAAGAGTTATAAAGTCTTTTAAAGTCATCGAAATTCATGGGTAGTACAAAGTGTTCAACTACTGAATTAGTAATATTAATACTCGTATCACAATGTATGCACCAATTTTGCAAAATGAAATGCGTTGAATCCCAAGGCCATTGCAGTTTAGCTTTATAAAAATGTATAAAATCATTTCTTTTAAAAAAAGTATCCACATCAATCACAACAACCATTTTTGCAGACTACACACGTTCACTCACAGACAATTTAACGCAAACTAAGCTCATCATAATATTATAAACAGACAACATGTTAAAATGTAAGTAGGTACTTACTAGCTAGATGTTATAGGTATTATAATAAGATAAATCGTGTCATAATTTTCATTTAAGTAGTAAAAAGTAAGTACTTACGGTTTGCCAATTTAAGAATCCTTGCACTCCTTTTCATTGTGATTCATATATTATTATAATCACTAACTATAATAATAGACCAAATAAATAACCACTTTTAACGCACTTGCAAATAAGTCACTTTGGTGACAAGCTTACATCACGGCCGGCACATGTCTGTTTGTTTACAAACTTCGGCACGCGAGCGCGCGGAAGCCCGCCGCCCCGCGCCCCGCGCCATGCGTCCCTCGTGAACCCCGAATAGGCCCCTCAGACACCGTACCTAGTGCCCGTTTAAGGATATTTAAGAGACGCAAGATTGTTGTCACGAAAACATGCTAAAAACTTTACTTATTAAGTACGATATTCAATGGACACGATAAGATGGGTGAACTGAACTCAAAGTATACGTGGTAAATTATACGCTGAACACTAGCGCCCTCCAAATTCCAGTCGGACGATGGCGGAACTATATTATACGCTAAAAGGCATTGTAGTGATGGAATTACGTCCATGCCAATTTTTCGCCCTTGCATTCTAATGATCATAAGGGACCCTTGGGCTAAAAATGAGGGTCGGTCAATCTTGCGTCCGTATACCGGACGCACAAAGTCAGTAGGACGCAGCATCATCGGTAAATAACGCCATGTAGGACGCAACATGTCCTTCAAGATGTATATATATATATATATATATATATATGTCGCCATAGTGCAACAAGAAGCGCCATCTAACAATTAGTTTTATGAACTAATAATATCGTTACCGGAAATGCATGCGCGCCCTACCACTTGGACACGATCGTCGGTAGAGGGGATGCAGTGAGGACTGGAGAAGGGACCGAGTGTTGCGAGAGTCGAGTTCCGACCACAGACTACATAGAGATACTGGTTCCGACAGCCTTGGCAGACGCTCACTACCAACGCACGTGTTTGTTTCATTCGCTAGTTTATTAAAGTTATTTTAAATTAGAATTTTCTTTTCGTTCGAGTATCCTCTACAGTGCCCACACCTATTTTCCCTATTTTCTTTTAGATTTCCACAAGATCAATATCAAAGAGTATGCACTAAAGCTGTTCGTTTAGAAAGACAACACAGTGAATGGACCCCAGTAAAAAGACAAGGATATGCTCGATTCATTTTATAAATGACGATTTTTATATGACTAAAAAAGGATTACACCTCGTGTTTTATAAGGTTTTATACTAAAAAAAACTCAGTTCAATCGACCCCGTTGAAACGTTGCAGTCGATTCTAACACCCGAAACAGTTAATGCCAAGGAACTGTTAACTGTGAAAGAAAATGTTATTGAAATACCCAATCCTGAAATATCCTCCAAATCACGAAAACGTCACTTAGTAAGTTAACATAGGCATCTAGGAATCTTAACTATTCTTAAAACTTATTTTATTATTAAAGGAGAAACCCGAACTTAATATAAACTTGGGCCTGGCGTTATAGGGCTGGAATTTGGCCATAAATTACCATTAATTACCAGTAAAATGGCCATTTAGGAAGGTTTCCTGAGGTTTTTAATACTAGAAATAAAGATAAAATAGATCAACCATTTTTCAGACTATCTAAAGTAAATACATCTTTTATGGGGTACTGTGTTAAATGTTACAACAGAATACCTTGTGATATATTAGAATTAAATGAAAGAAAATTTAAAACTCATATAAAAAGTACACTTTGTAAACAAGCATAATTACAAATTAGAGGATTATATCCAAGATAAAAATGCTTGGAAACATGCTGGTCCTGCTCCATAGGACAATTTAGAATCTAGACAAAATCAAACTGGTTGCCAATTTAATTGTATAATATTATTTTTTTAAACATTAATTTTATATTCTGTGATTACTTGAACTCACACACTGACTTATTATTAGTAGTACTTGTTAAAATGTTAAGAATATCGTATAATTTTACAATGTTTGTAAATATGTGAGCACCATGCATCTATCACATAATTAATTTATGTCATTCCTTCATTTTTTATTCTTTTTACCTATCGTGGTATAGTAATCTTATTCTCGGTGCATCGTCTTCACATATAATTAATGTATACAGAATATTGTGAAAATATTTTAAAAGAGTAACGGTGGAGTTTCTTGCCCATTCTTCTCCATACAAAAACGACCTTTTGGAATGGGCGACTAGAATCAATTATTATATCTTTTTTTTGTAAATGTTGACGTTCATAAGTGCCTTGTTTGTGCCTAAATGAAATAAATTATTTGACTTTGACTTTGAGCCCAATTTTCACGTCTCCCAGCAATGACCAAATTGGTAAAATCAGACAATAATGTAGGACAAAAATCAGACAATAATGTAAACATTTTAGGTTATTTTTAGTAGTTGACTTATTTCAATAAATAATGATATTTTTGAGTCATTGTTTCCTACATAAATCTGGAACACACATGCGCTGTGCTGCAGCCTATCACGATGAGGTTTTAGGTACTTACGAGTATATAAAAAGCGCTTAGGGGGTGACTTCTGATTTATCTGATTTTACTAAAAACCTCAGCAGAAAACTATGTTTAGTATACAAGGCCCACTTACATCACTATTGGCTTGCATTTGTTATGTATAGAGGGATTTGATACAATCTCAGATTACAGTAATCTGAGATTGCAATAATATATTTAAAAAAAACAAGTAGGTAATTGTGATGATTTTATTAAAAGGGCACCGAGGTGTTTTTACAAACAAACATGTTTTTATTAAGCTGGTTTGAATTAGTAAACAATTAAATTAAAATGTAGGAAAATATATTGGTAGAGATAAACTACGATAACATGGCGCGCCCTCCAAATTACTGTTTCAATGTGTGTAGTCACATCCTTACGAAAGAGTTTGTATGTTGTTGTAAGTATTCGTCTTTAGTAGCAGGCCGGCAGCGGTCTGAGACAGTCAAGTTATTGACACTACGTCGCTCAGTGACACAAAAGTGCTGATTACAAAATAAGTTAGTCATGGACAAATCAAGAAAAATAATGATGCGGAGTCAGGTAATTTTGTTTGTTTGTGAAATAAGTTTACATATGTCTAATGAACGTAAAAAAAAAAACTACCCCTTCATTGTTCCCCTTCATGCCCTTCATATGAAGAAACTTTATCACCGCTCTTTGTTCAATTTTATCCATTTTGAAAACAGTTGACGAAATATATTTTCAAATGACAAAAAATCAATAAAATTTTCACGCCACCAAATTCAAATTTAGAACACATGTGGCTAGAGATACGAATTTAAAAATGACATATATATTTTTTTAATTTTAACTTTTTAAATAGCAGAGGCTAGTTACTTATCATCCCGCCCTCGTATTTTAGGCAAGAGAAGTGATAGCTAAAGTATACCAACATATGAAGTATCAGGCTGAAAATGGAGTGGAGCGCTTGACAGACGCTAGATGGAGAACTTCAAGAGGTTTTTTTTTTGTTGTGCTTTTCCCCGTTCATGGGAACAACGGGATCTTGTTAATCTAAGTTTCTCATTCATTCCAGTTCTATCATTTATTCCTCTCGCACTTTTATGCTTCATACTTTGTCTTTCTTTCATACATTATTTCATTCTAAGCCGGGTGCGACTCCCGCTATTCTATCTAATTTCAATCTTTTATTTTAATTTCCTTTATTAGGGGTAATTAAACTTGTTTTATTGACATTTTTGTGTGGACATTTTGGACCTTGTACCATACAAGCGATACATGTAGAGGTAGTAACATTGAAATAACTATTTTCAATGATAATCAGTCGGCTTTGAAATTGACTGAAAGTAGTATGTTTCATGGTAGGTCAAAACATATAGACATACGTCATCATTTCGTCCGGGAGGCGGTTAGCAATGGTGCAGCAAAAATAAATTACATGCCAACGTCCAAAATGACGGCGGATGTCTTAACTAAACCTTTGTCGGTAGAGAAACATAAGTATTTTGTAAACGAGTTAGGTCTAGCTACGGATGTATGTCTACAAGATAAGTTTAAAGGGCGGTGTTAGAGGTTGCAAACCTATAAGTTTAATATAAACTACATCTTGTCTACTGCTTTGATGTGTCCTAGCAACCGAAGTAACATTGTTCTAAAAATTATATATTTTTCTGTTGCACTACAAATAAGTATTTTCTTCCTGCAACCTTATCCCATTCTCTAATAATTTCTACATTTTTGTTACATGTTTTTCTTATTCTAATACATTTTCTATTTACAAATATTTATCAGATTAACTTATATAATAATATGTCTTAATTCTATATAATTTGTATAACTAAGTTTCTTATTTTAATACATTTTTATTCTCTAACTTAATTATCTATGATTTTCTTATTTGCTAAGTTTTACATTTCTATTTCCTTATTCTATATTTTATTCTTGCCTTATGTTAACGTTATGTTTGCTTATATTCCAATTTTAGGACATAGGGTTAGGATTGGGGTTTTTGGGTTTCTCGTTGAGCCTATTTGGTTACAAACAATTTATTCATTTTATTGAGTGTTATATCCTTGTGCTGATATTTTTATTTTTTTTATAACAGCAAAATATATATACATTTATATGTTTATTATTTTTCTTGTGCTATTTTATAGATAGGCACTACAGGTTATTTGGGGGTTTATTTCTTCCGCCTTTTTGTTTTTATTTATTTCCTAAAATTACGGCAATAATACATATATTTAAGCTAAGCTTATACATAGTTATTATTTTTCTTTTTCTTAACTTTACTTTTTCATCGTTATTTGGGGTCTGTTTGGAGGGCGTGTTTGGTGCTATGATTGTATACATATATATTCAATATATATAAAATATATCTAGGGGGGGGGGGGGAGGTGATTTAGGCGCATGCCGTCGTGGTCCGAGCCAGGTAGTCCTACGGACCGGGCACTCCACGCTGAATGCGTTGTGCTCGGTCTTCTGGAGCATCGAGTGCAGGCAGTTGCAGCACTGCGGTTCATTGCCCGCGACAAAATCCACGCACTTTTCGCGCAGATGCGGCCCTCCGCAGTGGCTACACTTGTCTGCACTTTCCGTACAAAATTTCCGGCCATGGCCAAATGCTAAGCATTTAGTGCATTGGATGAGCGGCGACTGATCCTCAACTCTGACCCTTTGCAGGTCAAGGTAAAGGGCCCCAGCCTCCGTCATCCTCTGCCAAACCCTGGGTCTGACTTGGACGACGACGTGCGCCGTTTTCGGGTTCCTAGTCCTTTTTTTAAACTTCTTCGTCATGTCTGTCTCGTCCTTGTCCATGTCCCTAAATATATTCTCATTCTGGGAGTAGAGCGCCTTTACCATCTCGTCGTCGTTACAGTCCAGAGGGTTTTTGTTCTTCATAGGCGCTACTATAAGCCCTTCTCCTCGGCTTTCGATCCGGTCTCTTAGGGCCGGTATTTCAATGGTACCTTAACTTATTGCTTAAGTTAAGTCCTGCATTTAAGCTAAGTCTCACTTTTGAAAGACAGAAGTGTATTTCAATCCAGATCTTCCTCGCCTTAACTAATCCAGGATAAATCGCAATATTGCAACATAATAAACATATTATGTCATTTGTCTATGATATTTGTTGTCATTGACAGTTGACTGACATGAACATGACACTTCTGTCTGCCAATTTTTTACTTTCTTGAGATAAATTACCTACTACATTGTTTATATAAATCTAATTTATCAAGTTTTAAAATCAAGTTCACGACATTTTTCTGCTGCGAAAAATGAATGAAGAGTTGTCTCAACAATTGAGTAGTATCACGTAAGTATCTGCCTACCGTTTTCCTCTTCACGATTTTACAACTTGGCAATTACCTACTTAACTATAAAATGTGTTTGGTTTCAGTAACTATACTTCTAGCTCGAGCAGTGATGATGAGGATATTATTGAATTCATCAATTATTCTACGACCCCACGACGTATACGAATTTATAGAACAAGAGAGAATCATTTCCAAAAATGGAATGAAGGTGAATTTTACGACCGATTTCGTCTTACGAAACGTACAGCATACGTTGTGCTGGAACAGATAGGAGACGAAATCAAATGGCCTACTACGAGGTAATATTTCGCAAGAATGTCTGTACCTACCTATGGGTACATAGATTCCTCACAGTCTTCTCTTGTTACCTAGATAGTTCAGTAATTATTTTTCGTTTTAGAAATAAAGCATTAACACCATCACAAATGCTATTGCTAACATTGAAGTTTTTGGCAATTGGTAATTTTTTGCTATGCAATGGAGATTTTATTGGCATAAACAAGTCAACAGCTGGAAAACGTATATGGATAGTGTTACTAGCAATTGTAAAACTACGTTCAAAATATATAGCATTGCCAACAAATCAAAATATTGCAGAAATTAAAAAGAAATTTTATTTAATTTCAAAATTCCCAAATGTGGTTGGAGCCCTAGACTGCACACATATAAAACTTGAATCTCCAGGTGAGTGACATATTAGGAAAAGAAATGAAACTAAAATATTTCAAGGCAGTCATTGTTATTGGCTTCCAGATTCTGTCAAAATCTGTGCTGCAGTTGTTATTTGCCTGCCATAGTATAATATTTCCCCTTTAGTTTTGTAATGGCTGCAACATATAAAGTAACTGTTATTTATTAACATTGTAGGTGGTGCACAGGCTGAGACTTTTCGGTACCGAAAACATTTTTTTTCATTAAATGTTCAAGCCATATGTACGGCTGATTTGATCATTTAAGATATTGTTGCTCGTTGGCCCGGATCAGCACATGACTCAAGAATATTCCAAAATAGTATGGTGAAAGAGAGATTTGAAAGGGGAGAATTTAATGCATCTATTATGCTTGGGGATAGTGGTTATACTGTTACAAAGTATTGTCTGACTCCCCTTGCACAGACTACTACAACAGCAGAAGAATTATTTAATGAAGCTCAAATTCGAACCAGAAACCCTATTGAAAGGACAATTGGTGTTCTGAAGAGAAGGTTCCCTGTATTAGCACTTGGTATTCGTTTGGCACTTACAAAAGTGCAGCATATATGTGTGGCTTGTGCAATATTGCATGATGTTGCAGTAAAGATTAATAATGGTGATCCGCCTGTCAATTTACCAGAGATTGAACAGGCCATCTTGGAGACCAGTGTGCCAGTCGATCCATTTTATAGAGGCAGCCAGAACGTCTCTCCACATGTTGTGCCATACATTCACTATTTTAATAATTTGTAGCAAGGGGTAATAAAATAAATTATATAAATTTACGTGGTGTTTTATTTACTTAAAAAAAAAATACAGGTGAGCAAGCAAATCAAAAAACGCTAGGTACTATTATAATAGTAAAAAGCCTAATTTTCCGAAAGTGAATCCTCTTTCTTTTTCTTTGCTAATTCTAATAATAATAATTGATTTTGCAAATCATAGTAGCGTTTTCTTGATTCGCTTTCAGCAATAAGGGCTTGTATGTGTTCTTTCTTCATTTGACATATTTCCTTTTTAGCATTTGCCAGTTCAGTCCAGGCTTTGTTTGTCATTTGACCAGTGTGATTGCGCTTCCGATATCTGCGGAACGGTTTTCTTTGTCATCATCTGTTACTAATTGTAGGGATGGCTTTGTTCTTAATGTTTTTGGAGTGTGGTCACTCCACTTATTAAGTTCGTCCTCTTGCAAATCATTTTCCAAATTTAGTCAGTAAACAAATGTGGCAGAGGAGTGAAAAAGATGAGAAGAAACATAGGTTGGTATTTAATATAATATATTGACAACTTCTTGTAGCATTAGCTCAGAGATGTTCAAATTCTCTATGTCATTATTGGTCATATCACTCATATCCACTGTGATGTCTGTTAATATTATGGAGGCCTGACTTGGAACTTGTACAGGAGTATCAGGTTGATAGTCACTATCACAAACAGACTCAGTGCCAGCTGCTTGAACACTAATCAAGCTAAATATTCCTTCTTCTTCTTTGGTGAGGTTCGGAGGTGGCATTGGAGGACCTACCCCTGTGCCAAGAGCATATTTTCTTTGGCCCGTCACTTTATCTTTCAAAGATTTTTTCATATTGTCCCATTTTTTACGAAGTGTTTCAGCAGTTTTTGAATTTAAAGATCTGCTGTTAAATTCAACGCTAATTTCTTCCCAGCAGTTTTTTTTCGCCTTCCATGTAATAGCATCGCTTTTTTTATATTCAATTATAAGTACTTTATTGAAGACTATATCTTTCAGCAGATTTATCTCGATTGCACTAAAGTTGGTGCATCGTTTTTTCTCCATACTGAAGTGATTCCGAACAAGAAATAATACCGAAACAAATAATCAAATCACCACAAACAAATCACACGCGACCACAACTCACACAACAAAACGCAACGGCAATACTTCAATTTTGACATTTTATCCTACTATCAACCTACAAATGTTGCTATTCTATTCGCGACATAAAAAACAAATTGGCAATTACCTATCACTAAAAAAACTGTTTCGGTTTCGCTAAAGGCTTCACTTCTATTAATTCGCGTACTTGCGTAAGAAAATTATTATTTACAAGCAAACAGCCATTATTTCATTACCTATCATAGCATGTTGATTTTTGCGGGTCAAAAATAAATTACCATAAAGCAACGTTTTTCTGAGGTAGCCACACGCCAATCTCAAATCGGAACTTAAGCGACAGAAATCCTCCACTTAGATTAAGGCTAGTTAGGGTGGACTTTATTTGCCGCTTAATCCTATATTGAAATACACATAAGTCGTTCTTATCTTCAATCCTGGATCAATTCAAGATAAGCTATTATTGAAATACCGGCCCTTACTCTTTTGAGTTCCGCCTCTGAGTCACATCCCAGTATGACTGTCTGATTCTTAGACTTTCTGACTTTGTTTATTTTTAGGCCAGTTTCCCTGGCATCGACTGCCTTCTTGACCCTGGCGAGCACCTCTTCAGCAGTCTTCTGACTGCCTTAAAAGATGACCGCCATCGAGTGAAGTGCCGGTCGATGCACGGGTTTGACTGCCGTGACTTTTGCATACGTCGGCAAGTCAGTTTTTGGTTTGCATGCCGCTTACCTGATGAACTCCTCTACTCTGTCTGATCTGGCGGTGACCATACCGGCAAGTTCTTACGCTTCGTCAATCTTGCTGCTGACCTCGACAATTTTGCCGGGGACCTTGTCGATGATGTCGGCACCGCTATCGGAGTAGTGGTCGGTCATGTCTTGGAGACCTTTTAGGACCTTCTCCTCGAGTTTGTTGAGACGCGTCTCCAGGTTCGACTCCACCTTTTCGAGCCTTCCCAGGATTGTCAATGTAAAAAACTGCCCTATAAAATATTTTCAGGATTTAACCCTGTAAATGGGGGTAAAATCCAGCGGTCCGGTTCTGTAGTCCAAATTTGTATACCTCCTCTCGTTTCGGAGATATGGTACGTTAAAGAATTGGGGAAGGGAAAGGTTAAGGAAAAAGAAAATGGGCGGGGGGGGGTTGGATACCTCAGTGGCGGTTTTCACCTCGTGGAGTCAGTCCGACTCCACTAAGGCTGGATTTGAGGTCTAAAAACTCCTATCTCCACTGGTTCCAGAGATATCCGCTTTTTAGGAATTTCTGCCGTACCGTACCGCGCCGGTTCGCAGGCTTGCCGAGTAGATGTTCCAGTTGACCTAGCTGGGTCTACCCTATTCCAATTTTGGCGCGAGTGGGCTCGTTTGTTTGGTCTTGTTGAGCTCTTTTGGTAGATCAGATTTCAGGGGTCAACTTAGGGTAGGGGGGGGGGGGTAAGGGTGTAAAGTGTCTAAAGGGTAAGAGGGCAATGTTCCGGGGGTCCCGAGGGGTCAATGAGGTATCGGGGTAACAATAAGTGGTCCAGGGGTGGGGGTATAGCCTCAGGTTGTGTAAATGATATATAAATAGTGTGTCCGGACATGGACTAGCGATATTCTAAATACTTAAATATGAACTATTTCTAAGTACAATTACACTCTAGGCTTGGGTCCAATACACATCCACGCTATGTGGCAGCCATTTTGTTTTTTTTGTTGAAATATGCTCTATGCTAGTACAAAAAAAATCATATATCTCAAAGTTTTAGTCATACTGAGAGAAAAATAGGCTTATTCGAAAGGCAATAATATTGTCTACCATCTGCATTACAAAGCAACGTGTTCACAATTCCATAACTTTTGAAAAAAAATGTGAAAGTCGAAAAAAAAAAGAAAAATTATGCAATTCAACCAATAATTGTTAATTACTACAAAAACATACCCGACAACTTTTTTATTTTTTTTTACTAGATCGACAGATTTTGAGCTAAGCTACAATACAACATAAAATTCACAACTGTATGTCTAATACTTTAAGAGTTATTGTTGTTTGAACATAGCGTATGTGCAAGCACAAAAGGCCTTTGTTAACCGCTAGAGTGACATTTATGGCATTCACTGCATTCCATCCGAGAACAGGCCAGAAATACTGTTCGTTAGTACCGTGAGTGAGCGAGATAGAACGTATTAGTCCACTACCTGGAACAAAGTCACAGTTTTAAGGACAAATGATTAGTTGGGTTAGTTATCCCTCGCCCTGCGTTGTGATCGCTACTTTCACTTACCGTCCGTTCTGTTTACGTGCTGCATTAGTGTTTTGTATTTAAAAGTGTGATAAAGTATGGCACAGCGTCAATATTCATCGCAACATATTGCTGACATACACTTTGTGTATGGGTTTTGCAATGGAAGTGCAAATCTGGCTGTACAAGAATATCGACGAAGGTACCCTAACAGGCCTACACCGAGTCGCCAAACTTTTATCGACGTGCATTCAAGATTAGCGGAAAGAGGCATTCAAAGACCTTTTAATGAACGCAATCGCTTGATATCGCCCGAAGATGAAGAAGAAGTGCTTAGACTAATAACCAATGATCCTAGACTAAGCGTTAGACGGATTGCAGTGCAACTTCAAATGTCTAAGTGGCATGTATGGAGAATTTTGAAAAGAGAAGGATTGCACCCTTATCATTTTCGACGGGTTCAAGACGTGATCGAACCAGATCTTGCTGCGAGATCTGTGTTTTGTTCGTGGATAAATAGAAATTTGAGACAGAACCGTATTTTTTTACAAAGAATACTGTGGACTGATGAAGCCAAATTTACAAGAGCTGGGATTACAAACCACAGAAACGACCATCTCTGGTGCTCCGCAAATCCAAGGGCGGTGCGCCCAAGCTCATTTCAACATGAATTCTCAGTAAATGTGTGGGCTGGCATAATCAACGATAGACTGATAGGGCCATTGGAATTGCCACCTACATTAAACGGCGCTAGATTTTTAGAATTCTTAGAGACACAGTTTGCGGACAGCCTCATGGACCTACCTCTATCATACTCGTAGTGGTTCCAGCTCGATGGTGCTGTTGGATACAACATAAAATATTTTTATTATAAAAATTAATTTGCAACATCTAAACTATGATTGTGTTAGCTAAACTGGCAACATTGTATTTTCCATATTTTTTTCCTTCCCTTGGCTTCTGTTCCTTGTACGCGGCGGTCACGAATTTTATAAATAATTAATAAAATAACAGTATTAATGTCAGTGCTCAAGTCAGTGATATCTCCATTAAAGTGTGTGAAGTGGAAACCGAATTTTATTTGAATCAATCGATCCACCCAAAAATATTGGTGGTGCGGAGCTGGCACTCATCACGCGCTCCCGCCAGGTGCACCCGCGCATTTTTCTCGAGCAGTGAGAGAATATTTAAATAATAATCTATCGCCGTGGATCGGTCGTGGTGGTGTAGTAGCGTGGCCGCCTCGCTCACCCGATTTGACACCCTTAGATTATTTTTTGTGGGGTCATATGAAACAAAAAGTATACGCTACAGTTCCAAATACCAGGGAAGAACTCGTCGCAAAAATTATGGCAGTCGCCGAAGAAATTAGATCCGATTTGGAATTAATTAGGCGCTCATCAACCCAGGTGGCACAGAGAGCCGTAGTGTGTCTACAAGCTGGAGGTAGCCACTTTGAGCAACTGCTTTAGATATTTTAATCGTAGTTTAATATAGGAAAAAACATTAAATAAAATTCAATATGAATGTTATGAGTTTTTAATGATTTCCTGTTTAGGGTTCCGACAAAGGCCTTTTGTGCTTGCGCATACGCTATGTTCAAACAACAATAACTTAAAGTATTAGACATACAGTTGTGAATTTTATGTTGTATTGTAGCTTAGCTCAAAATCTGTCGATCTAGTAAAAAAAATAAAAAAGTTGTCGGGTATGTTTTTGTAGTAATTAACAATTATTGGTTGAATTGCATAATTTTTCTTTTTTTTTTCGACTTTCACATTTTTTTTCAAAAGTTATGGAATTGTGAACACGTTGCTTTGTAATGCAGATGGTAGACAATATTATTGCCTTTCGAATAAGCCTATTTTTCTCTCAGTATGACTAAAACTTTGAGATATATGATTTTTTTTGTACTAGCATAGAGCATATTTCAACAAAAAAAAAACAAAATGGCTGCCACATAGCGTGGATGTGTATTAGACCCAAGCCTAGAGTGTAATTGTACTTTAAAATAGTTTATATTTAAGTATTTAGAATATCGCTAGTCCATGTCCGGACACACTGTATACTACAAAAATAGTGGGGGTCAAATTTAGGTATGAAGGGGGTCAAAAAAGGGGGTCTTGGGGGTCTATCCAAAAGTAGGTTCTAGCTGGGAGCGGGATTATAGGGGCGGGAAAATTTCATCAAAATTTTTATATTCCCAGCCGTTTCCGAGATATGGAGGGATGTAGGATTTGTTGAAAGGTGGGGGAATTTTTGTTAGGTGATGTTATAATATGTAGATACGTATATATTGTAATATGTGATATAAAGGTGTCAGTTGAAGACTACGGTAGAAATAAGGGGGTTGGGGGGGGGGGGGGGGGGTTGAAAAAGTTTAATTTATTAATATAAGGGAGGGAATCGAGAGAGGGTGGCCTGGGGATCCTACGGTATACAGGGTGTAAAAAGACACATCACAAAGCCGTCAACTACGCGTACTGTTCATCAAACTAAGTAGCTTTGCGCTAAATTTATTGCTGGGAACTGACTTTTATTTTTACGTATTAAAAAAAAAACAATTTTTTATTGCGCGCAATGTAACGCGAACCCAGGCTAACGGCGGCGGCGTGTTTATGTGTGAGTTAAGCCCCGCCCCTTCGCTATACGCGGCACGCGTCGTATCGTAGATACTTGTCGAGTAATCGCGGGTAGGTATGAACGAAATGAATTAAATGTTTCCGAGATTGTACCTACAACTAAGTAGGTATCTACTGACATGCACGATTTTCTTAAATTTAAACTCATAAAAACACTAGTTTTTAGATAGCCTGTGTAGGTACTTACCTACTGTCCATCGCTGTCATCATCTAACATCGGTGGCCTCTCGACACTCACGAGCTGTGGTTCAAACTGCCGACCCCCCTCGCGAAGACAGACGCGCGCCCTAGTCAGCGTATTTTCATGAACCCGCTCCAGGATCCCTTCTCGCTCTGACCGCTGCTTGAGTTCATCAAAAACATCAATGATTTTCTGACGCATCTCCGCAGCGGTCTCGCAGGGACGGTCAAACACCCTATCCTTGACATAGCCCCACAAAAAGAAATCCAAAGGGGTTAAATCTGGTGATCGTGCAGGCCATGCGTGGGGCCCATACCGCCCAATCCAATGGTCGCCGAACAGCTGCGGCAGCTGCTCGCGAACTGGTCTCACGAATGTGGCGGCGCGCCGTCATGCTGGTACCACACAACTCGCCGCTGGAGCATTGGCATGTCTTCCAACGTGTCGGTCAGGTAACCATTAATGAGGTCGAGGTAAGTAGGTCCGGTCATTCTGGGAGGCAAGAAAACGGGCCCCAGGATCTGGTTTCCCACAATGCCTGCCCACACATTATGTTTACACCGTGTCTGGAACCCCGTTTCCTGGGTTTGTTTAGGGTTCACAGAGCACCAATAGTGTGAATTTCGGCGGTTCCACATGCCATTATTTGTGAAGGTACTTTCGTCCGTGAAAATAATGTTGTTTACAAATCCTCGAGCCTGCCTCGATTATTCCATACGGCGTGTTGTGTCGCCCGGCACGAGCGCTTGTAGGTATGCGATGAATTTTGTAAGGCCGTTGCCTATCCCGTTTTAATACTTTGTGCACAGTGGAATGAGACACCACGTACCTACCGCGATGGCCATGTCGTCTCCGCAATACTTTAGCCGCTGTACGCACTCCCAAACGTGGGTTTTTCCGCATCACGGATAGGATGGCGATTTCTGCCGATAATTTGCCTGCCCTGTGAAACTGGCACGATCGGCTGGTTGTCCAACAACCGTTGCACTGCCCGAGTGAAAATACGCGAATCAGAGGGCTGAAACGCGGTGGGAATTCAGTACCGTAAAGTCGTAGGGTTGCGGCAGCATTTCCACGGGCCATACCGTAGCAGTACACCATGTTAACATACTCGCGCGCAGAATAATCATGAAACGGCATCTTAGCAACTAAAACACAACACAACACAAAACCACTAACAAAAAAAATCGGGTAAGTAAGTACCTACTCAACTCACACAACACAAGACACTTTGTGTGTCAGCGAGTACGCAGTCACAGTATCTACACTACACGTATTTTTTTTCGGAAAAAAACAACACAAGCGCATTCGATAACGTAAGAAACCGAACTAATAAAATAAAGTAACAATACTAAAAAACTGCGATTTGAAGGAGGGGGCGCGTGTCGGCTAGCTAGAAGCGGCGGCTTTCTTTGATCTATGCGAAGCGCGCGCGTACGGCGCGTTAGGTATTCTAAATCATTGTGTTATTAGGACCTAAGGAGGACTGTCTTAGGGTTACCTAATTATATCAATTCTGTGTAACACAGATTGGTAGGTACCTACCTACCTAAATTACGAAAACAAACTACAAGAAGTCTCCCAGACTCAAGCTTCGTGCAGACTAGCGCGACGCGACACCACTATTGTTATACCGTGAAGTTTTCTTGGAAATTGTATTGTTCGAGTCGCTATCGCGTCGCGCTGGTCTGCAAGAGCCTTTAATTGCAGTTACGTAGGTACCTAATTATTGCCGGGCATAAACGTTTATCAGAACCAATGGATTCCCAGGTATGGTCTAGTGGAAAAAAATGATCCAAATAATGTGTAGAATATCTGGCTTTCGGCTTCGGAAAGAGTCTTTTTACACCCGATATACTATAGATAGTGTATACCAGGGAGGTGTCAAAAACGGGCTATCTAGCTCCGTTCCGGAGTTATGGGCGTTTTAAGGAATTGAATGTCCTGGGTTCGATTCCCAGTTGGTGAGTAAAATTTAAAATAATGACAAATGTACACTATTTAGTGGGGGTGACAATTTGATTTCTCCAGATTGCTCCAGAAATTTCCTATTTTCGGGAATAAACACATTTATTTGATGACCAGATGTTATTAGTCGACAAAGTTATTTTGCAAATCACGCCAGATGCTTATCCCACTCCAGGAGTCAAAACTTTCGCCCTATTTCAGGCGCGTGGGTTTTTAGGGTCTTGGCTGAAAGAGCTACCTGCTCCCCGGACCTATGTTTTGGATTTTTCGGTTTATGGATTTGCGTTTAAAGCGGCCGCAAAGGGGTTGTTTGCCATTTAACAAACTGCAAACGCTGTTGTTTTGCTTCTTCCCATGCACCGAAAAATCCAAAAATTGGCTGAGAGGTGGGTCTGACCTGTTGTTTCACCCTCTCAAATTTATATGTGCACAGCTATCTTTTTCAATCCCCTTTTATTTTTATTTTTTTTTTGGGTGGGAAATCATCAAATGACTCCTCCCTCTCTGGGTGGAGCGGGAGGGCGTGTCAGACTCTTACTGACTAAAACCCACCCGTGTTCCTTCTGTTGCCTGTGCAGGCGTACTGTCAGTAACTTTCATAGAAAGTATAAACAATATCCAACATTAAAAGCTCTGAAAAGGCAATGTAGTATGAGTGTATAAATGTGATTTATTTTTTCAGTATGTACATACTGAAAAAATAAATCACATTTATACACTCATACTACATTGACTACATTCATACCACACATGTACAAAATAAGTCATGGGGAATCATTTAAAAAAATAAAGATAATTTTAGAAATTACGCAGTTGATGGCGTAGCCAAAAAAAAGTATTGCGTTATTTTAAGGCTTCCTCCATATCATTCACAAAAATGTAGAGCAAAACTACACATCGATCATGAAATTACTTCATGAACGATGTGGACCAACACTTGCAGACATGTGGAGGAGACGGAATCCAAATACTGGAAAAACTACGACGACGAGCAAGAATTTATTATTCACGTAGGAGAATCCGATTCTGAAAATGATACATCAAGCTTCTATGACAGCGATGAACAACATTTTAACAAAAATGATTAAATTTAAACTTTCAAATGATGATTACGTATTTTTGTTAATAAATAAATAAAGAATTTATTGCATTATCAAAATCACATTGCACTGCATACATTATAAATGTATTATGATAATGATTTTGATGTATTAGTAACTAAATAAATGTGTTAGAAATACATTATAAAGGTTTCATTTTATTGAAAACATTAAACATACAAAATATTAGAGTAAATTAAATTTCAATATTTTTGAATACAATAACATTTATTCATCGTTTTTGTGCAATCAGTACTCGTAACATCTCACTTATTACCTGATTTGTTGGTCAACTAATCATAACTAGCCGACCGCGCAAGACAACGCACGTGTCATTTTGATAGAGTATGGCAGTGCAGCGCCATACTAATAATAATGAGCTATTAATGACGCCACTAGTCGAGCAACAAATCCGTGGATTTGTTTTTGTTTCGCGGCCGTCTCATTACGCACGTTGTGAGTCTTGGTGGCGCTTTGTACATACTTTCACAAATACTTTCAAACGTTTTGAATTTAGGAGTGGCGGGCTATGTCATCGTAGTTAACCCTAGAAAGATAACCATATTTTGACTGTCGCAAAAGATAACCATGCGCTTCGGAGGCGCACGATATATTAATATTTTTTTTAAATGAAATACCTATTTATTGTATTTATTTACTTGATTGTTTTGAAATGTGGTTAATGAACTAATAATAAAAAACTTTTTTTAGTGACATATTTTAAACATTAAACTTAAATCAAAAAACCTCTAGAAAAAATCTACAAAATTAGCAGTCTTCTGTTTACAGGAACATAGTATCAAAAATTTTTTTTTTTTTTTTTTTAAAAACGAATTATATTATTTCTTACTAACTAATCAACTAAAAAAAAAACAGTCAAAACTATAATCGTTTGGCTCAAATGTGGTTTGATAGGCATTCAAAACAAACATCATTTTTGTGTTCGCCGCAAACTGTTTTCCTGCAGTTGGCGCAAGTCATTTTAGACATTCTTTTTTTTTTATTAGTGCAAAAGGTGCAGTACCTCCTTTTCTTGGCTGGAGGTTCTTCTTCATTATCTGTATCGTTCTGCACAACCGGTTTCGGAAGAATATTTGCGATATTATCTCTCACATGCTTTGGCAAAGTAGGAGCTTCCAGTCTTTCCTTCATCCACGATTCAGATAACTGAGCGCTTAACTTTTTCATATAACCCCTTCTATTTAGAGGCTTTTCATTTTTCGCAAGAATGTTGTGACAATATATAACATAAGAATTGACAAATGCTATGTTCAGAATGCCATAAAACATAGACATTGGCCATCTATTGGTTTTCCTCGAACATGACATTGAGGAACACATTTGATCAAAAGTGTCCACCCCGCCTTTGGTCTGATTATAATACATGATAATTTCAGGCTTACCAGTTATTGGGTTGATGACACCGTCTTCATCACACGATGATAGCAAGTAAACCATCTTAGAGGGCTTCGGCTTGTACGAGACTAGGGTCAAACATGCATCGTAGCAGAACATTGACGTGCCTACCGAACGAGACCGAGTGTTTTTCAGTTCTTCGGGGATCTCTCCCTAATAGCATTTATTGTTGGCATTTGGTTGGGCCACGTTCACCTAGTTAGTTGGACAACGGTTAGATTTGGCCATCTTATAGAGGTAGGGCCTACAACAAAGGGCCATTGTAGAATTTCCTACAGTCGGCGATTGGTTGTGGCCTACAACAAAGGGCCATTGTAGAATTTCCTACAAAGGGCCATTGGTTGTGGCTTATAACAAAGGGCCATTGTAAAATTTCCTACAGAGGGCCATTGGTTGTGGCCTACAACAAAGGGCCATTGTAGAATTTTCCTACAGAGGGCCATAGATGTTTTGCGTCGTGGGGCCTTCTTACACAATATTGACAGTTACCCTACAGTTGGCAAACGGTTGGGGTTTGGTTTAGTGTAGTATTCCAGTATCCCAGCTGTGGGACAAATATAATTAGAAATAAAAAATGATATTAAAATAAATCTCTTTTATTCATTAAAAAATTAGGCATACACATAAAATGTTTCTTAAAATTGGAAAGAAAAATGAACAGAAGAAATGAACAGATAAAAATATTTTTAGTAATCAACCTTTTATATAATATTAAGTTTTTATCTTACCTTGGAAATTAATTTCAATAGCCTACAGTCAGCCACACATCAGTGGAACAGCTTGGATTTGGGACGGACTGTATTACATAGCGTTAGCGCTGATATTTTCAAAAGTGTTTCCACTGGCCTGCGGTTGACTGTCCTTTTCAATAGGCAGTTTTATCAAAATAAAACTAATACTAATAATGTTACTTATACACTCTTGAGCAAAAACGTCAACTGAAGCCTAACCATGCTTTCAACCAGCTAGTTTAATGTTTTCAACTGACATTCTTAAAATTTTAAAGGTTGATTATTATACCACCTTTTATATTTTATACAACAAATAAATATCTTAATAGATATGTTTACAATTTTAATAATGCACGACTATAATAACTCATCATGCATGATATGTGACAGTTCTAGATACATTACAAGTAACGGTCAGGCATTCCAAAAATACTTAGTAAATAAGTTCGTAATAATATTGACTTTCTAAGAGAAATAATTTCGCTTCAGGGGTCGCTTGTTTTTCTCAAATATACTCCATAATCTATTCAATGACTTAGCGTCATATTAACAAAAGGCAAACATACAAATGTTTCATTTTCATTAAAATTAGGTAGAAGTAAACATTTTTTATCTAAAATGGATGAACAGATATAAACATTTTTTGAACGACAAACCTTATATATACCTAGGCAACTACTTTCAATAGGTACTTTATAATAGTCAGTCTTATCAACAAAACAATCACAACCCAATTTAAATAAGGTACTATCGGAAACCTTTTCAATGGTTTTTATCCTAACAATATCACCATCCTTGGTATAGAAGCACGAATTAATACTTACATTGCAATTATTATCTAAAATTATCTTTTGTATTACATTCTTCTTTTTGACTATAGTTGATATTTGAGACTTTTCACTGATACATTTCAATTCACCCATTCTTTTGGCTACTTGTTCTAATGGGTGGTTGTGCGACCGAACCATTTGTTTAATTTTAGTCATAAAATTTTCAAAAGGAAAAGCGGAAAAGTTGTCCAGCTTTCCAAAGGTTTCAACATCTGCTGTAAGATGTAAAAGATTGTGAAAATTATACACAAGAAGTTCTTTCGTATATAGAATTGGTACGTTACGAACAAAACAATGCAATAAGTTATTTGCGTACTCTCGCCATTCAAATTCGGCACACAAATCACCACATAATATATAAATTGAACAATGCAGTGTTAAAAAATGTTCATACAATTTTTTTGATATGATGTTAGATAAAACTACAGGGCCGAGGTATAAAAGGAAAGATCTAAGTTCTGTAGCCTTCCAATATTTAAATAACTGTATAGGCCGAGGTCGTCTTGAAAACTCCGTCGGGTAATTGTTTTTACTAATTTGTAGCAATCTCTCTGATATTTGAGTCACTTTAAGTGCACTCAACTTACACTTTTTTGGCCCTTGTTCAATCCAAACACGGATCAACTTTTTCACTACTCCTAAGCACACTAAATGCATGTAATCTAAAGGTACTTGCGTCACTAATCCAATTTCAAGATTTGTAAGTACAGTCTTTGTTAACTGGTGGTCTTCATACTGTTCATTGTGAAAGGCATGATCGGTTCTAAGATTTAAGTTTGATTGATATTGCCATGTAGTCCTGCCAATATAAATACCTTCTTGGGTACATTTTTCACAGCCATACAGAGAATTGTGAGATTTTATACACTTTATAAAGGCTCTTGCTGGTGCATCAGCAACAATGCAACTAACTCGAAAAGCATATTTTTGTTCATTTAATGTAATACCATTTTTTTCCAAATCAATACATTCGTCCACAAAGGGTTTTAGATAATTATTCACTTCTTGTGGCTTTGTTTCGCCATAGTAAAGTCCAACAATAAAGGGCTTTGTATTGATACTCTGGTCTAACACACATAAAATAGGCCAGAATGACTTATTTGTACTACAGTGTACTGGCAAGCCATCTATATTAAGACTTACAGATAAAAGTAAATCAATATTCATTTGACGCATTTTTCTATCAATTATAGGATAATTTTCTTTAATCAAGCCACATGAAGCTCTCTCTATTATATGAGCGAAAAGTCCAAAATAAATGAATGAACCGCCCCCACAATCTATAACATTAATGTCCCTTGGTGTACGTAATAAAGTCCGCGAATCTTTAGGTAAAAACGGATGAAGTGGTTTTAAAATCTTCAACAAACCATCTACAGCAGAATGGGTAATGTTATGCTCTTGAGACCATGAAATAAGAGATTTCGTAAGATCAGTATCCTTAAAACCTGCATTTTCAATTTTATCAGTAGAATAAATATTATGCATGAAAGTGTTTTTTTCAGAATCAAAATTGTCAGTATAATCTTCCGATATACTATTATTATGCTGTTCATTGATAAAATTAAATGATGGATTTGCACTCGAATTATTACTAGTAACATTACTTTCATCGTATACCCTTAATTTACCTTTTAATTCAGTTTTTATTGCCTTTCGATGACGCCTTTTTGTTCTTGTAGATAGTCCAGAATAATGTTGTGTAGAGCTGCTGTTATTAGTTTGATCTTGTTCTTCTGTTCTCTCGTCCGCCATTTCGGTCTCTAGCAAACCTAAACCAGCTTGTTATGACACCTGTGATTTCAGATTCAGTTGCTGTCTCTGCCACCTTGTTTCTTCGCACTGCAGCTGTAAACATAATTTAATTTAGAACAACACAATCCATAAAGTTATAAGATACTACAAAATAATTTATTTATTATAATATAATATAACGAAAAGAATATTTCCTATTTAGCATTTGATTGTAGGTTTTGCATCACATTTGATTTAAATGTATTCAAAATAATACCTATCATAACAATAAATACATCTAATATGTGTAATTTTGATAGTCATACATACCTATGATGACTTTTATCAATTGTAAATTTTTCAAACTGAACTTATTATTTTTTCCAGTCCAGTTACATTGTATTGCCAAAGAGTTGGTGAAAACACGTTCCAGAATTCTTCTGATAATTGTGCCAGTTCCTTTGCCACCAATATAGCTCAAATTATTTATCTGCAACAAAAAGTACATAACTCATAAAGTCAATATGCAATTATAAATAAAACCAAAACAATGATGTATACTATATTATTATATTTCTTATTATATTTTACATAATAGTAATAGTATAACTACATAGTGTACAGTGGCCTTTCTTGCATGTAAAGCTTGTATATTTCTAGTAGAATATTAATAGACTTACCAATTGTTCTTTGTGTTCTTCTTCTTCAAGCCAATTTCTAAGATTTCCAAGATCGTCAAGTGATTTCAATGGCATGTCTATCTCTACTGGTAAAGTGGCTAGTGCAGTTGAAGGGGATGATATTCTCAATAAAATATCATTTTGAGTTTGCTTCAGTTCCTCAATTTCACTTTTCATGTGTCCAAGACATTCGGCAATGACATCTAAAATAATAATAAAGTAGTAAATTTCTTATAATATTATAGTACATTCCAAAACCATTATAAATAAAATCTATCAAATTAAGTATACTTAATAAATAATTATCCATCCATAATCATCTCATTGTTTTAAGTTTCACCAGACCATTTAAACAATAATGTTTCCATTTTGAGTTATGGTTCAAGAAACTTTATAACTCCATTGTAAAGATGTAAAAAAGTACTTTGTAAATATTTACCCAAAGAAGAATTAATTTTTTCCAAGATTGGTTTTTGTGTAAGTTGTGACAACAATGTCGTTGGTGTGGTTTCCGCATTAGTTGGAGTTGGGTTATGCGAAGATATTGGAGAATCTGCAAAGTGGGCACTATTATTATTATGATAACTATAAACAATCTCACTGGACACTTGTACATAAAAGTGTAAAAAACTAGCCAGCCACATCTTATTTACATCACCCTAAAGTTGTCTGGAAGAAATCACTGATAGCAATAAGGCCACCATTGTATACCAATTTTATTACACCTGTATGTACACACGGCTACACATCAAGCTATACATTTCCAGTATAAGCTGCTCTCGTATTGTATAGGATTTCCCTACAATGCGAGGTCACCGTAAACTGGAAATGTATAGCTTGATGTGTAGCCGTGTGTACACATTTTAATTGTACATTCTGTTTTTAGTGTTCAATAAAGTATATTGTATTGTCCTCGTATTGTATCTTAAGTGGTGATAATAACATATCAAGAAACATTTTTACTTACCAACAATAAAATCTTGTAAAAGTGTTGGTGATGAACTAGTTGTTCGTACTGGTGGTAAAATTATTTTTGGTGGAATTGGATATTTGATTTGACATTCATCATCACTTTCATCATGGTCATCACTGTCAATTAGAAGAGGACGAACTTTTCTCTTCCTTGTCCATTTTTCTGTTTCTACTTCTATATCAGTCGAAGCCAATTCCGATTCACTTTCAGCCTTTTTACATTTTTTTCTAGCTTTAGATATGTCATCTGTAAAATAATATTTTATTAAAGGTGTATAGATACCAGGGCTTATAGGAACCCGCTTAATTACTCATCATTTTGATACTTATTGAGTATGAATCAGTAGGTAGTTGAAACTTTGGCTAGGTACTGAAAAGCCATCTGTAGTTCTCTTCTCACCGACCACAACAGCACAAACATAAATTTAAAAGCTGCCTAGGTTGTCCAAGGACGCCACTATAGACATCAAAGGCGCCGATACGCGAGGCTTAAAACAATGGATCGACTTTACTTGATATTGTTGAAACAAGATAACATAAATCATACCTACCCAACCTAAAGTGGTGATAAAACCACCACAATTTTTCGTGGCTCGCACAAGTGCTGGACGACCCACCGACCGACCGAAATGTTATAAGTAAATTAAGTATGTATGATTCACAACTATAGGTAAGCACCTAAGTATAAACAATATGTTACACTTCTACCTAAAAGAAAAGTGATTTTAGGCTATTTAGGCGGTTAAGCCGAGTGAAGCGAGTGGCATTCATGTATGCCAGCGGGGCTTCTCGGTATGGCACCTCGTGGTAGTTGTGAATGCCGTTAGCAAAATAATATTTTAACGGTGGCGCCTCCAGGCGTCGCGCGCTGACGCCCGGAGGCGTCGCAGGAGCTAGACGGTTGCGCGAGGAAACCGACCCTCCGAGTGACAGTGGGACCGTACGTACAGGTTATTAAGTTTTAACTCACCCGTTTCGTAAAAAGTACGTTGAATTGAATACACAGGCCAATTTTCGTCTGGCACTGCTTGGGTCATTAGGCACTTATTAAATTTGGAAATTATTTTGTGTGGCGGCCAGAGACATTGTCTCTTTCGTGGAGTCATCCATTCTTTGCGGATGATGCCTACACTGGAATCCTGAAATTCTACCACCTTAAACATTATACTTCTTAATCACTTCACTTCTTTCAATTTTTGAAAAATAGAATAGAAAAATTCACGAGTCATGCATACAAGCACCTAGAAATTAGCAATTTCACAACAAAATGGCCGCGCCTGGCAGTGCGCGGTGTGCGGCACGCGCGCGAAACCGTATAGGGGTGAGGCGTATTTAACGTAACAGATATTTAAAAGTAACAATTAATAATATTGTTCCTAACAATATAAATTATCTGTTACTTAAAATAACAGACCCTATAAGACTGTTACCGCGGCTGTTACTGTTATTTCATTGTAATAATCTCCACACAGACTGTTACCACGGCTGTTACTTACGTACACACTCACACAAAGGAAGGAATACGGCAAGGTTATCAATGTCTCTCTCTTCCTCATTAACGAATGACCCTTGCTAAAAAGAGAAACAACTATTATTTACTTCGAAATATGTTTAGTTCTTACTCTTACTAATAAAATAAAATACAAAATCTCTTTATTTATCCAAAAACACAGAGTTTGAAATACAGTGATTACAAGAACAAACATTTACGAAAAAGTAACTATTCATTTAGTTCGTGTTACCTGTTCCTGCCTAGTCATTCCTAGTCAAAACTTCAAATACGATTTTCGACTTTAATCGAAAAGAAATTAAGAGAATATTCAATTGAGATTTAAATACATATTTATCGTCCGCACAAAAATAACAGGCTGTTATTTATTAAGGTGAGTAGGGGTAAGTCGGAATGGATTTTTGATTAGATAAACAGTGTTGATTTGAAACTGTTGTGAAACAGAGGGATTCAGGATTCAGGACAGGTTTTTTATCTTACCCCCAGTCACCTTAACAGATATTTGGATCTGTTATTCTTATGTAGCAGTAACAGTGATAACAGATGTCGGTTATAACCTGTTACAACCCCAGATTTAATAAAATGTAGGCCGTAGGTAGGCGTCCCATACCGTCGAAACGCTGTCCTCATGCGAGGGTCTCGGACCGGATCCTGTTCATAGTCAACATCCATCATCACATTCAATTTTATTCAAACGCATTCACTCATGTTGATATTCCACATCCACACCGCAAAAAGATTCATTCACAATGCCTCGTCTTAGTAAAGTAAGTGGGTAAAAAATAAAAACAATTAAGTATATCGACATAAATTATTTTTCTTAGACAATGTCAGCTAAGAAAACTACATGAAATAATAAAAATCCAATTCAAATAATTAAAAATCACAAAAATATCATAATACATAAACAAAAATATGAAAATATCAGTAAAAAACGTATTTTTACAGGTACCTATTCCCACAGTCATATCTATATCCTATATCTGTGGGTATTCCCAATTCCCGTCTACTATACTACTACAGAGTACTTTGTAACATACTGAAATATGCTACTACTATTAAAGTTACATGCTCTGTGGCTACGTAGGTACTACAATATGCTATGAGCGCTGTGTCATAGTGCGGGGGAATGGGTGAATTTTACTCTTGGAAATACGATTACGATAACATTATGCAATAATATCAGTAGCTATTAGCCAAATTATGTTCATTGATTAATAAGCTAGATATTTATATGTATTTCAAACAGTTTAGGTATAACAATATTTATCATAAAAAAACTAGACATGACATAAGTAGGTACCTACTTAGTGCATGACAAAACTTTCGTTACTTTTCACTGAAATGTTTATCACTTTTCGATAAACTAACACTTAATACTAGATCTACACTTATTTCTGTATAAAAATTCTTAGAAGATTACTCACCGTTTTCTTCTTGAATTCATTGCGCACACAAAGACGACACGTTAGCTTGTTGACGAGTTTTTACAATAAGGCGTCATCGTGTCACACAACCGGTGACGGATTAATTTTAAATAAGTAATTAAAGAAATGTGGTACTAGATAAATAAGTCTAATTTTAAAGAACCGGTCGGTTTTCATAATAATTGAATAACGATCTAAATTGGCTAAACAGTTACATTGGCCCAACGTTGGTAATTGCTTGGGCGTAATGATGGTATTTTATTGCATTGGGCCCATGTTAGTTGATATTTAATAGGGCCTACGATAAATACACCGCAGAAATGCCAACAGTTTTTAACTAACTGTAAGCAGTAGTAGTATTAGCCCAACGTTGGTAAATGGTTGGACGTAATGATAATATTTTACTGCATTGGGCCAATGTTAGTTGATATCTAATAGGGCCTACGATAAATACACCGCAGAAATGCCAACAGTTTTTAACTAACTGTAAGCAGTAGTAGTATTAGCCCAACGTTGGTAAATGGTTGGACGTAATGATAATATTTTACTGCATTGGGCCCATGTTAGTTGATATTTAACAGGGCCTACGATAAATACACCGCAGAAATGCCAACAGTTTTTAACTAACTGTAAGCAGTAGTAGTATTAGCCCAACGTTGGTAAATGGTTGGACGTAATGATAATATTTTACTGCATTGGGCCCATGTTAGTTGATATTTAACAGGGCCTACGATAAATACACCGCAGAAATGCCAACAGTTTTTAACTAACTGTAAGCAGTAGTAGTATTAGCCCAACGTTGGTAAATGGTTGGACGTAATGATAATATTTTACTGCATTGGGCCCATGTTAGTTGATATTTAACAGGGCCTACGATAAATACACCGCAGAAATGCCAACAGTTTTTAACTAACTGTAAGCAGTAGTAGTATTAGCCCAACGTTGGTAAATGGTTGGACGTAATGATAATATTTTACTGCATTGGGCCCATGTTAGTTGATATTTAACAGGGCCTACGATAAATACACCGCAGAAATGCCAACAGTTTTTAACTAACTGTAAGCAGTAGTAGTATTAGCCCAACGTTGGTAAATGGTTGGACGTAATGATAATATTTTACTGCATTGGGCCAATGTTAGTTGATATCTAATAGGGCCTACGATAAATACACTGCAGAAATGCCAACAGTTTTTAACTATCGGTAGGCAATAGTAGCATTGGCCCAACGTTGGTAAATGATTGGACGTAATGATAATATTTTACTGCATTGGGCCAATGTTAGTTTTATATAGACAATCTAACTAACTATATCCCAACGGATTCCCCACTGTTGGCCAATGGATGCCAACATAAAATGCTACTAGGGCTCTTTTATTGGATCGTATAGTGCCAACGAGGGTTAGTTTGTACGGTTCCTGAAGTAGGGATTTCGCGAGAGGAACCGAAGTGAACCAATTGTCACAAGTTATATTTCGGTTTGTGCCATGCAAGGGCCGAGACAACTCCTTTACATAAAATTCTCCTTGTGGCAACCCATTAGTGTTCGTAGCTCTGCCAATATAGGGCATTGCATTTAGCATGTACTTCGTTCCGCTGTCACACAGCATAGGGATTTTAATTCCATATTTATTGGGTTTATTGGGGATATACATGCGGAATGGGCACCGTCCTCGAAACGCTAATAATTGCTCATCTATTGTGACATGCTCTCCTGGTGTATAATTCAGTTTACACTGAGTTACAAATAATTCCCATATTTTTCTAATGTGTATGAATGGATCTTCATGACGTAATGAGGGTCGTATAGACTTGTCATCAAATCGCAGACATCTAAGCAGGAAATCAAAACGATCCCTACTCATCACTGCCAGGTACCGTGTACCCGAAAAACTACTATCGAACAGCTCATCAGTAGACAAGTGATTGTCTTTCATTGCTGCACTCAAGGTCAGTATCGCAAACAAAGCTCGGACTTCTGTCACAGACGTATCTCTGAAAGTGGCTTTGGTAATGTTATCTCGACGTTTCACAGAGATCTCAACATTCGTCCAACGGACGATCTCATCCACTATTTCGTCGGTAACAAACAAATTAAAACATAAGATTGGGTCACATATATTTCGACACATGCGCGTTGGACCTCTACTTGTGCGAATAATATTTATGGCAGATGTCCTTCCGCGACTTTGTCCTTTTATTGTCGACCAGCAATGTTGGTTCTTACTCCTAAGCACACGGCGATCAGGAACAATTATGCGGTGGTCACGACGGGATGATTCCGAAGTTCCAGTGGGCTCTGAAGATACAGGCGGACTTATATCGTCTTCATTTTGTGTATCATTCAATTTTTGTGGCAACTCATCATCTATAAACTCGTCTTCGAAATCACTCTGTATGTCATCTTCACTCAAATTATCTTCTATCTCACTGTCACTTCCTTGCTCTCGTTCATGCTCGTTCTCTTCCTCTTTAGCGATAAACCTAGATATTGCATCATCAGATAGTGTTCTCCGGCTCGTCAAGATGAAGGCGAAAAGATTTCATGCTAAAACAAAGAAATAAACAGTTATAATAAACATTTTATGTAAGTATAAACAAATTCATACTTTCACTAAAAGTCACACAAAAGATAACCATGCGCCTTTGGAGCGCAACACTTAGTCATAACTGCAAAACTATGGTACTTACGGCGTAAAAACGGCCGTCCCGCGATTCTGTGCACCAACCACTGAGCTAACTTAAAAGGACAGGTAGATACGCGCGTTCATTAGAAAGAGACAGCGATGTCAAACCAACGCGGGCGCCTCTGAAGCGTAGATTATCTTTCTCTATTATTGGGGATATATACTAGACATTATGCGCGATAGAAACACAATTTGATAAAGTTGACTCGATAGAATAATTAGGCAAAGTTACCTCTTATCGAGTAATTTTTTCCTCTATTTTACAACTTTTTATATAAATAAGTAATTTTATAATATGATTAATTTACTAAAATATAGTGCATAGATGACTGGAGCTTTTATGCGCGATATTTTTATTTATTTAAGAGCAATATGATAATAAAAAGAAACAACGAAAAGCATCGAACAAGTACAAAAGTGTGGTTATTTTCTTTACTCTTTGCACGTAAAGAAAAAGACAGAGACAAAAGGCAAATGGTCGACGGTGCGCTCTTAATTACCTTCTTCATTAGGATTATCATAATATAATAATAGAGTATCCAGAAATTGTGCAGGAGGCAATTGACTACCCTGGTGCCGTGCCCAACCAAGATACCATATTATGCTCATGGTGTGGGCACAGCAACCAACCGTTCTTTTGCCAACGATACAGGTACAATAATATTGAATTATAGCATCCCTTCCACTTAGAGAGCTGTCTATTAATATATAAACAAATAACATCCTATTACTAATATGCCTCAATTTTATTCTTCCTCTTAACATCCAGGTTGAATCCAATGTTGACAGCTCTTGCTGTAGGTCACCGCCCATCTCTCTACACACTTCTATGACATGAGCCATTTTCTCTCACATGCTCCCCATTGTAAGAACGGGCCTGTTTAACTTGGTATGTGCCCAAGGAGACCAGAATAAGATCGCTGTATGTTAATTCAGGAAACTCACTAACATTGTCTGTTCCGACATCTATTGCTTAGAACTGCGCCCTACGTCGATTTATATTGTTGCTAATAACATAGTTACTTAATCTATTTTCCACATACATACATATACTGATGAAATTTTTGCAGATTTTCCTGAGCATCAATACGGTTTGCGATAGGAGGGTGGAAAGCATTTATTAAAGCGGCAGCCACTTCAAAGTGTACCATAAAATTTTTTGCCGCTCTATTAATAAAATCTTGGCGAAAATGCTTAAAATCTCGCTTAAACCTACCGTTGACTACTTCTACACCCCATGTACATATTGTAACTGTTCTCGATCTATTGGCTTCGAGAGTTGAAAGTTGTTGCAAAGAAGATGGAACATATGTTCTATAGCCACATTCATTGAGTAAGGCAAGGCATCCCGGTAGCCCCTATCCAATATAAACGCATCTCCAGATACTTAAGAACATATTCGTTTCTAAACTCTTTAATAATTATATCAGCATCTGAATTTTTCTCTGGATACAAACATCAATTATACGAGTAATATCCGTCTGTAGAAACAATCAAAAATGGTTTTACAAGATTTAGATATTTATGCATACTGTATGTCTTTTTTTGTAATTATAATTTGAGCTTTTTTGCACATAAACATATGTGCCATCTAAAACAACTATAGGTTTTACTTCACTATTATGGTTAACAAACAAATCATTTGGAATAAGAAGATTCCTTTCAATTATTTGTTGCTTATTAATATGATTAAGTCCCACGTGATGGGGCACAAAATAATCATACAAGAGACTTCTAGCTTTACCCAGTTGAGTACCTAAAGTAGTTTTAGGAATTTGTAGAAGTGTTGACAAACGATCATCTGAGTCCTCAGTCCTAAGTTTAATTAAATAAGCAGCTTATATAGTAGATCCCCTTTTAAGGTTCAGAAACTGAGGCACTTCATTCAATATCTGTTTGAATTGCTCTTTGTTAAAACCAACCCAGTGGTAAAAAATGTGGTCTTCCATAGACTCAATATTTTCGAAATCCAAAAAATTACAATCAGATTCTTTTAATGAAAACATATCTTGAATTTGATTTGCACTAAATGTGTTGATAATATTATCACTAATATCATTGAGAAAGTTCCATGATGTGCATGTTAAATGGATATCACAGAGGCGATTATTTGGAGGTACATAATAGTTAAACATTTTAAGTAACTGTTTTCGCATTGTAATTGTTATTCGGTTTCTTTCATGTCTCTGACATCCTTCCACAAAACATCTGCTTTCAGTTGCAACAGCTCTATAATAATCCGGTAAAACAATAAGAATCCAACAGTAGGTGCCCTTGGTGCAGAATAAGTTTCTTCCCTTGTTGGAGGTTCTTTTAAATAAGGAATGTCCTGACTATTTGGCTCATTGACAGATGATGAAGATGCACCAGATGTTGTGGGGCCTGAATGAAAATGCCGGGATGCTCTATTTGCTCGCACCCAACAAGAGTGACAGACAACACTTGAAACACCCACCTGAAAATAATATATCTTCATTAAAGGGTGCCTTCACACCAGAGATTTGTGGTGTGTTATTGCCCACTTTGAAAAAGACTGATCTAAAAAAATCCTAATGAAGGAGCTTGATTATTATCACACCGTCTTTCTAATTCATTTATTTTTTTTTAGCTTACCAAATAAAACATTTTAATGCTTGTTTAATGCTGTTATCAAAACTAAACTGAAAACTGTTATGGCGGCTGTACACACTCGTCGAGAGCCTCTCGTCGAGAGTCTCGGCTGATGATGTTCTCGGCGAGAGCATACGTGTACACACTCGTTTTTTCATTTGTACGGAAGATTTCTGTGACAATGGACGTGGAAATTGCAGCTGCTGTTTGCCTTTGTGCTATGAGCTATTATATTTTTTTATCTATTTACCATAGAAAGAAAATTCTTAAGCCATGGCGAAGGAGAAGATGGTGGATGGTTACTATGCACCGCAATAGAAGCAGGTAAATACTTAAAACATAAGAAAAGACCAATAAGACTTAACAGTTGATTTTTAATTTATCTTACTTTTTTTTACCTGCATGATTAGTTAAGCATATATATCTATATATTTCAGAAGCACCATGGAAAATCAATTGGCGGAACTGGTGGTGGAACCTTCGGGTCAATTTAACAACTTTACAAGAATGTCTATAACAGACTTTGAATATTTACTACAACGAATTGCTCCATTTATAACTAAGAAGAATACGCCTAAAAGGGAAGCAATCCCAGCCAAAATTCGCCTAGCAATTACTTTGAGATTTTTAGCCAGTGGCGATAGTTTTGAAAGTCTACATTTCCTGTTCAAAGTTTCGAGTTCGATTATATCAAGAATTGTGCCTGAAGTATGCATTGCACTACACCAAGTATTGAAAGATCAAATTACGGTAAGTATGTGGATACAGGATAATAACAACATTTACTATAACTACAACATTTAATATAACTTTATTTATTACAGATAATAGCATTTTAACAAAAAAAAAAAACGACCGCCGAAAAAAAGAAAATTAGTTTTTAGGATTTAATTAACTATGCTTGGTGAAATGCTTGACCGAGAATATCGTAATTTGTATCTGTTGGTGGGCTCACAATCTCATTAGACAAAATTTGTATGGTATTTGTATTGAAAACGGCTGAGGAAGAACGTGTTGCTGACATGTCTGGTTCTGAGTATGAGGTACATGACGATCCAGGCCGTACATAATATGTTGGTGATGTATTCGGATGTGATAATTGAAGTCGTTGTGTTGGTTCTGAACACGATGAGTAAATCGGTGAAGGCCGTGCAGAGTATGTGGGTGTAGTATTTAATCGCTTAATAAATAATCCATCTATTTCATACATGATTTTTAAGCTTTCTGATTCAGATAGTTTACGAAGCTTAATGGCAAGAATCTTGCCATACCGATCGAAATCGTCTTCTACCACTTGTGGTTTATTCAAAACTTTATGCAGTGAACTCATGGCTTCCTTCATAGTCTTGCCAGCTTCTTTCAGTTCTACCGGATTCTTTCGGCGTCGCGGTACAGTTGGCAATGGAGATAATGTTGTAGGTTCTGATTGATGATCATTTTCACCTGGATCATCATTGGTAATTCCATTCTCAGACGTAGGTGGATTCTGAAAATAACGATATATTATATACATAAAATAACAATAAATATTTATTTTACAGATTCCGCAAGATCCACAGTCATGGTTAGAAATTGAAAAAGGGTTCAGAAAATTTCCAAGGTGTATAGGAGCAATTGATGGCAAACACATCGTAATGCAATCTCCTGCACATAGTGGTTCGGAATACTACAACTATAAAAAGAGTTTCAGCATAGTACTTCTGGCTCTGGTCGATAGTAATTACAATTTTATTTTTGCTGAAATTGGAAGCCAGGGAAGAATTAGTGATGGTGGTGTCTTTCGTAATAGTCAACTATGGCAAAGAATTTGTTCAAATAATCTAAATTTTCCGATGTCAAGACCACTACCAGGGGGTACAACAGACGTTCCGTATGTTTTTTTGGGAGATGGAGCATTTGCATTGACAACTCATGTGATGAAGCCATATCTAGGAAGTCATAATGAAGGAACACCGAAACGTATTTTTAATAAGAAACTTTCATCCTCACGCGTAGTGGTTGAAAATGCATTCGGGATACTAGCCTCAAGATTCAGAATATTTAGAAAACCTATACTACTGAACCCTGAAAAAACTACTATAATTACTATGACCTGTGTGCTGTTGCACAATTTTTTAAGAAAGAGTAGTACGTCATCAGCAATATATACACCTCCAGGAACAATTGACGTTTACAACATAAATGACGAGCTGGTCGTGTCAGGTCCGTGGAGGAATGAAATTGAAGACATGTGTGCAATAAGACCCTTGCGAAAAATACCAAGAAGACCAACCCAAGACGTAAATCAGATTAGGGAAGAATTTACATCATATTTCTTCAATAATTATATGTAATAATAACTGGTTATAAAAAATTTAATAGACATATTGTGTTTAAATAAATTCATAATGTTTACTTACCTGAGTATCCGTGTTCGTAGTCTTTCTACATTGAAAAATATCATTTAAGAATGAGTCCATGAAATCGAACGCGAACCATATCGGCTTATAAACCGATTCAGCAGCAGCTCCAGACTGCATAGATGCTAGAATCTTTCTTTTATGACTCCTGTACGTGGCCATTAGCGAATCTCTTTTCTTTTTTAACTCTGCTACAGAAAATTTCATTCGCTCGCTTATTCGCATCCAAGCATCGTGAACACCTTGCTTGTCCTTATGTTTTACATGTTTAGAATCCCGTAATATTGGTTCCATTTGATAGTACTCCAGAAATTGTAATTCACGTTCATTAGACCACATGGCGAAGCCCGTCTTTACGCGAACACAGTCAGCGATAAACTAACTGAACAAGTGTGTACATGCTCACTCTCGTTTTCCTCGCGAGACTCAACGAGACCCTTTGACTCGGGCGCAAAAAACCGACCAGTGACCGAGACCGACCGAGGCGAGGCACGAGAGAGCGAGACAAGGCGAATGCACCGTCTACATACTCGTTCTCGGCTTGTCTTGGTGTGTCTCGGCGAGTGTGTACAGCCGCCATTATTAATACTCGTAAAGTGTGAATAAAACTAATAATTATACTAACCGTGCGTGATAGGATCCATTATTTTATAACTTCTTGTATTCTGCGTTCTAGCACCGTACCAGACCTAAGTTGATGGCAACAAACTCTTCTCAGAACAGAACGTCCACAGTGAATACACACTCGTCGGTATCCTGTAGTTGTCTGTTCACTCCCTTCTGGTCTATTTCCGTTAAGAGATACAGTATTGGCGTAATCAGATTTTTTTTGTTTTCTTTTTGTTCGTTTATTTTTGTTTTTTTGAAGTGAAAACTTCTTTAGCGGCGTTGTGCACTTTTTTGTGATGGGTATAAATGTTAAACTCACGTCAGGACACGTGGCCTGATCGAAAATCCGTAAGACGGAGGGAGAGTAGACCGGTGCAAAATTATTCCCTAACCATTCCAGAATATCAAAAATGCACAAAGTTAATATTCAAGTTTTCACTTTTGCATTCCTGGAGTGCAACCAGTTTTTTTCAATCTCCTTTCTTATACAGAGTGAGTCTTCATAATGTGCACATCTCGAAATGATGAAATCCATGCTTAATTTTACCAACGGGAAAAATATAAAAAAAAACTAGTTTTTTTTAAATCTTTTCTTTTTTTCATATTTTTTTACAATAATCGTAAAACTCAATAAGATTATTACCTACCTTTTTTATTACTTTAAGTTATTCTTCATCGTATTAGCTACCCAATATTAAAAATTGCATGTTTATAACTCAAACATAACATTTTCTATCAAGTGTTAAAAGATGGCACTCCGAACGCACCATTTATTGTTCTCTTAAGTTTGGTTTATTTGGGATGATAATTAATACAAAAGAGTTCAATTAAAACCATTTATTATTTTACACAACATTTAATGCATCAGGTTCTCAAAATGTCCACCTTGTTGTTGTAGGCATAAAGCCGCGCGAATAAAACTTTGTTGTGTCGCTCTGCTTATCATTTCGGGATCATTGCGAATATCATTCGCACAGTTAATTATGCGGTCACGCAAATCGGCCTCACTATTGATGGGGATACTGTAGACGCGTTGCTTCATGGTCCCCCATAGGAAGTAATCAAGGGGCGTCAAATCAGGTGAACGCGCAGGCCACCCTACAGGTCCTTGCCGGCCGATCCATTTATCATGATAATTGTTGTTTAAAAATGATCTTACATTTGTAGCTTATTGTGCAGGGCATCCGTCCATCTGCAGAAACATCCTTCTACGCAAAGCCAGCGGTAATAATTGAGGTAATTCGTTAGTCAATAGACTTAATAAAAATCTTTCACTGGTCAACGTTCTCGGCAACATAACTGGTCCAATCAACATGTCATCGATAAGACCAGCCCAAACATTTACAGAAAACCTTACTTGAAAAGTCGATGACCGTTTCATTTTCGGGTTTTCATGGCACCATTTGTGTAAATTTCGGCAGTTAGTAATACTGTCTCTAGTGAATGTCGCTTCATCCATTCATAGTATGGTTTTCGGAAAGTTTGGGTTTGTTTTGGTTTGTCTTTGAATCCAAGTAGATATCACACACCTTGGACGCCAGTCTACGTCTTCATGTAGATGTTGCACCCTTTGGTAGTGATAATCCTTCTTTCTTTAAAATGCGCCACGCTGATTTTTGGGTTATTCCGTGACGAAGAGCTAGTCGTTTAGTACTTATGGATGGATCAGCAAACAAATCACTCAGTACTGCTCGTTCAATAGACGCATCAATAATTACTTGAGGCGGCTCGCGACGATCTCTACTCGATCCAAGTCCTGTGATCGACAACGCAGCTGTGTAAGCTGCGCGCGCAGCTCTGGCACTTCCTCGTCCCACTCCATAGTAAAAATGAATGTCGGCAATGTATGCCGGGGAGAATTCACTTAAACGCGGCATTATCAAGTAGCAGCAAACGAAACTTATGAAACTCAGGTAGCAGCGAACGAAAGTAACGAAACACATGTAGCAGCGGCGAATAATTCGGAGCGACTGCCTACCCGTCACAATTCAAGGTCCCTTCGGCTGGCCCTACCTCCCCGCACCCCAACTCGCGCACATTCACAAAAAAAGGCTATCTACCTGCTAAACAATAGTGCGTAGCTGTGCGCTGGGTCTTTCTTTGACAATTGATAAGAAATGTAGGGATTGAGTTAAAAACATAAAATTTTTACTATTGGGTAGCTAATACGATGAAGAATAACTTAAAGTAATAAAAAGGTGGATAATGGGGGCGTCATATTGAGAAATTTTACGATTATTGTAAAAAAATATGAAAAAACAACAGTTTTTAAAAAAAACCTTGTTTATTTTCAATTGAAGGTACATTTTTTTCCAAAATTTTCATTTTATGAGAACGCCTAATTACTTCCAATCATTATGGATTTTGTTTCAACGCGATAGATTGTTTAGTTTAAAAGTTACACCGTTTTGTTCACGCTGGGGTCACAAAAGTGAACAAATTAAAAAAAAAAAACATATATTTTTTAATAAAATACTTACATTTTTTTTAATATTTTTCCCGTCGATTAAATTAAGCATAGATTTTATCATTTCGATATGTGCACATTATGAAGATTCACACTGTATATACAATCATTGTTTTTTATATAAAAATCAGCCTTATGAATTTTGATTTAAGAACATTAAATGTTGGACTTTTCTGGTCCCCAGCCTCGTTCTCCTGTCATTTAATAGTAAGCCACAGGAGGAAAATAATCTTTCACAAGGGACACTCGTGGCCGTTGCATTCAACCTGGTGAGTGCCAGCACACAAATGCGGGTACACATCTTTTCGCTATATCCATCACTCTAGTGGTGATATATTCTCACCCGGCAACACAACTTTATCGTCCAAATATCTTTGTACTTCTAGAATTGCTCGAGAAGTTGCCGTGCCCTTGGGTTGAATGTTTTTAATTTTTTCGGCATAGTGCTGCCATACTAAATTAATTTGAGGCTGAGGTGGAGGATTTACTTCTTGCTCCGATAGCTGCTGCTGCTCTTCATTCTGAATTCGGGGATAATTTCAATCCTCTTTATTTATAATACTAGTAATAATTTCTATATTTCTTTTTTTTGTAGTGTCGGCTACATATTGATCTTCAAAATACAGTTTGAATCTCGGATCCAGGAACATACAGGTAGTAAATGGGCCACTTTTATCTAAAGGGGAATGCCCACCGTCCATAGACATTTCGGCCTCGAGTGCACACATTTGAAAGTATATGGATAGGATAATATGCAATTAAAATAATGAACTGGTCAAGGAATTGGTTTTTAAAAAAAAACGGGTTTTTTATATAATGTTTTTATTCTTCAGAAACACATTTTTTTTACAATCATTTTAATATTTTATTTTATGATCTTATACATCATTAATTGTATCATATACTATTAGTACATCGTCTAAGAATTGAGCAGGAGGAAAAATATTACTCTGATGCCGTGCCCACCCCAGATACCATATAACTGTCATAACATGGGCACATCATCCTACCGTTCGACGGCCGACGATACAGTTACAACAATATGTTTTAATGGCACCTCGCCCAGAATCATTGCCACTTATTAATATACGAGGCAGGTTTCTCGTTCTGCTGTCCTCTCTCGAAGTGCAGAAGGGTGTGATGCCGCCGTCCACACTTTCTACAACACGATGACTGTCGACACTTGCTCACGGAGTGTGTAGGCGCCAAGCAATTGAAGCATAACTTGTTCGTCTGTACAAATTCTTGTCTTTCATTTGGAGACTTATCTCCAAACTTCTTGCATGAATAGATGTAGTGGTCACCACTACACAAAGCACATTTTGTTTCAGGCTTATTTCCGTCGCTGCTGGTAACATTTGAATGGAAAACCTTAGGTTTAGCTACTGTTTTAGGTTGCACCGTTTTAACTTTAGTACTTTCAATCATTTCTAAAGCTCTGAACCTTGCTTCTAAAAAATCTCTTAATTCCGACCAAGTGAGTATGTCGTTATTACATGTAGCACTAATTTGTTGTTCCCACATCTTTATAGATTCAGAATCTAACTTCGATACAACTAAGTAGGTAGTAACCATATCCCAGGTATCAGTCTGCATTCCCATGTTCTTCAACGCCTGGTGGCAGCGGTGGGATCGCAAATTTCACCAGCTTGCATGTTCAGTGTGTAAAGAAGATGAGATGCTTAAGTTGTTTTGGGAGTTAGAAAACGAGCCAAACACCATACAAAAGAGATTATCAAAAGAAGAAGAAAGATGTGAGGAGTATTACGAGGCTACAACGATCAGAGACAAGGAAGGAAGATATGTGGTAAGATTACCATTCAGAAACAATAACCCAGAAGATCAAGCTGATGGATTGAGGGAAATAGCTGCTAAAAGGTTTGAGTTCCTAGAGAAGAAATTCTCAAAAAATTGTAAATTTCATGAAGAATATAGTAAGGTTATGAAGGAATACATTCATCTTAATCATATGATTGAAGTGGAGTCTGCAGATATAAATAATTATAAAACGATGTATTTACCTCACCATGGCGTAGTAAGAGAAGATAAGGATACGACGAAACTTCGGGTGGTTTTTGACGCGTCGTGTAAGGGCATCAACCATATTTCCTTGAACGACAATTTGCTTGTGGGTCCTAAGCTGCAACAGGACTTACGTCACATACTGATGAGATGGAGGACACAAAAAACACAACAAATAAAAATGTATAGAATGGTGCGTGTGGCAGGGGAAGACACAGACTATCAAAGGTTATTATGGAGACCAACAACGACTGAGCAAATTAAACATTACAAACTGGTGAGATTGACCTTTGGTACCGCATGTGCACCATACCTTGCAGTGAAATCATTACAGAGATTGGCGGATGATGAGAAATCAAAACTTCCAGCTGCTGCTAAAATAACAAAAACAGATTTCTATATGGATGATCTACTGTTTGGATGTGAGACAGAAGATGAAGCTGTTAGTATTTACAATGACATGAACAAACTACTGAACTTAGGAGGCTTCGAGTTACAAAAATGGAGTAGTAATAATGAGAACGTGTTAAAATATATGGGTATAAATAAAAGAGATGATCATGAACTGCCTCTTAAGGTCAATAGTTTAGTTAAAGTACTAGGAGTTAATTGGAATCGAGACGCTGACAGTTTTGTATATTCCCTGAACTTACCAGAAACAAAGGAACCGATAACTAAACGACGTGTGCTTTCTGATGTTGCTAAATTATATGATCCGCTAGGGTGGATAGCTCCCATTGTTGTCATAGCAAAAATGATCATACAGAAGCTATGGAAAATAGGACTAGGATGGGACGACACCATAAGTGGTGAGATGCTAGCAGAATGGTTACAGTTCAGAGAAAATTTAGCTCACATTAAAAACGTTTCTATACCAAGGTGGTTACAATGTTCCCACTCATCTACAATAGAGTTGCACGTCTTCGCAGACGCTTCGCAGGCAGCATATGGGGCAGCAGTGTATATTCGAGTAGTAGCGAGAGACAGAGTCTACGTTAATTTAATATCAGCAAAAACAAAGGTTGCTCCAATTGAAAAACAAGTATCAATTCCGAGGTTGGAACTTTGTGGTGCCACACTAGCAGCCAAACTAATTTTTGAGACAGCGCAAGTAATGAATATAGATAAACAAAACTTACACGCATGGACAGACTCGACCATAGTTCTAGCTTGGTTAAAAGGTGGGGCAAGTCGATGGAACACATTTGTCAGCAACCGAGTCTCCGAGATATTGAACATTCTAGATTATGAGCAATGGGGTCATGTGACTACAGACACAAACCCGGCTGATTGCGCTTCAATAGGCCTCAGAGCTGATAAATAACTTACTGTGGTGGAATGGTCCAGCTTGGTTGTCTGCACTAGACCTAAACATGAATATAGTTGATGTCGAGGATACCAAAGAAGAAGAGAAAGCCAGAGTTTTCACTGCTTTATTAAATACTGAAGAGGAATTAATTTGGACTAAGTTCTCTAATTTACAGAAAATGTTGAGAGTAATTTCATACTGTAGAAGATGGTTAAATTTAATGTTAAATAAACAAAAAGTTAAATATAATACAAAATGTATTACAACACAAGAAATTAATGAAACTCTAAATAATTGCATTAAACAAATTCAAGGTATAGAATTTAATCAAGAAATAAAGCAGTTAAAATCTCGAGGCAGTGTTCTTAAAAGGAGCAAACTACGCAATCTATGTCCCATTATAGACGATAATGGCATTTTAAGAGTTGGCGGACGTATTCAACAGTCGCAAGCTGCGTATGACACAAGGCATCCTATAATTTTACCTGCTAAGAGGCATCTTAGTAGACTAATAATTAAAGATGCCCATCATAACACAATGCATGGCGGACCACAAGTAATGCTGAATTACTTGAGGTCAAAGTACTGGATACTACGAGCTAAAGATCAAGCAAAAGGACATTACCGAGAATGTACAACTTGTATCAGATTTCCCAAAAAACAACCATTAATATCTTGAACCAAGACTTAAATCTATTACTGGCAAGAATGCTTACCAACCCAACCTTTGTTCGAGAATTCAAACAGGTGACAGCAAAAGGGGAGAAAATTCGATTACTGAGTAATATGTTCGGATCAATTCCCGATAGACACGATCAGTGGATCCATCAACCGAGAGGCTTTTAATCAGGAATCCCACCATTTATAGACTAAGAAACAATTTGATTAACAGAAAGCTTGCAATCTCAGAACCCGATTATGAGCGATATGGGTACGATCCCTCACAGGATCTCCAACTCTCTACCTGTAACCCCTTAAATTGTCATGAGATGACTCCCTTCCACCAGTTGTCTATTATAATAAAAGAGGAAGATGACCCTATGTCCGAGATATTATTAACCAAAATTAGGGAAGTCAGCTCCATAAATAGTAATGATAAGAATTTATTACTTGATGAGTTTAGGATATTCGCCAGAATGGTCTCCCTTGACTGGAGCATCATTAAGAGAGTCCTTGCAGACGCCTGTCTACAAGGGTACAACACGTTGATCTACACCATGAAAGGGATGAATTCAGTATATCAATTACAGCATGCAAAGGCCCTGAGTGCTACTGTGCTCTTGGGACACTGGTGGATCAGTTCAAAATCCACACTGGGTTAATGAAGAGGCAGACAGACATGGACAGAACCTTCCAAGAGGACCTGACTCGTCAGCTGAACAGCTTCACTCGGGGGGTCGCAGAACTCTCTGAAAAGATTGAATCTAAGACCTTGGAGATGTCCCGTCCCTGTTCGAAGCGATCATCCCTTTCTCTAGCCTCTCCCACAGTAGACTCTGTCAGCTCACATCAATCCCCTGTTCCAGGGAGACTTACCATGACCCCTTGTTCTAGTTACAAGTCAGAACACCTGACTATTTTGTTTTTCTTAAATGAAGACGTAGCTGAATATGTTCTTTTCCAAAGTTAATACAGTAACCAAATTGATCAACAATCCTAACAGATATCGATGTAATTATATTTTTGTTTACTGGATAGTAAATAACGTTTTGCGGTATTTCCATGCACTGATGACCTGGAACAGTACCAGATACAAATTCATGAATGAAATGAGTTGGTAATCCGTTACAGTACGAACCGTGAACTAGATCACATTCGATTCTGATCACTGACAGACTGCTGTTATTAATGGGAATATTTGATCTTGAATTTAATACTGAAAAGTATAGCAAACCGCACTCGTATTGGTCAGATAAATGTAGTGGTGGTTGAAAGTATGTAACCAGTTCCGATTTATTTCAATGTCAATCCAACTGTTTTCAGAAGAAGACAAACCTAACCATATTTCCTTTACTTCTAAGAACTTTCTCAACTAAATATAAATTAGGATGTTTTGTCTTTTGCAGCTCTTGAACATAAAATGCGCCTAAAATGGGTTGATCTCTGAAAGCATATTCAATTAAGTAGGTGATCGGAGTTGTATATTGTATTGTTCGAATTTTAAATATTTCTGTCGATCAGTTGGGGGTATATCCTTTTTCAAATGTACCTTTGTACTTACTGATACGTACATAATCACCAACTTTAAATTCGCTTTTTATACTATTGGGTTTCACCAACCTGAAATATCTCCCTAATATGCGTTCTTTATTAGTATTATCCACGTTTACGGGGATTTCATCAATAGTGCGATGATAGGTGTGATTGTATTTGTAAATAACATTATTAAGGGTTCTATCCAGATCTATCCAGTTATATTCACCTTTTAAACTGAATTCCTTATACAGTTTAGATTTAAATGTTCTGATAAATCGCTCAACTATTGATGCATTTTTTGTTGAGAAAGTTGAATAATGGTTTATATTATAAGATTTCGTAAGTTTTTGAAATTTATTATTATAAAATCCTGTTCCATTATCTGTGTGCAGATTTTTAGGGACACGTCCTTTATCCAACAAAATCTTGAAAGAGTTGCATACTACATCTTTGGTTTTATTTTTCAAAGGCTTGGTCCAAGCGGATTTTGAAAATGTATCAATAACAGCAAGAATAAATCTGTATTTTTTATTTTCTTTAGAAATTTATTGCATATTAATTAAGTCTGCTTGCCAAAGGTCATCTATATCTTTGATAATAACGTCTTCGTGGAAAGTTTACCCTCGCATTTTTATGAATTTCGTTTACCACATCGGCTTTACTCATGTTTAGAATTCAGTACCTATTTATATACTTGTCTTGAATCCTGCAATGATACCAAAAGAAAACCATGTTAGTGCTACTATTTATTCTTTAATTATATCAGCTTCTTTTAACTCTTCTATTATCGATAAAATTTCACTATCTTGATTTGTATTGCCAGCATCTCTAGAAGACACACACCTCTGCCTAACCGTTCGGGGGTACAGACGTTATGTTATGTTATTTTATTAGGTATGTGTAAGTTTATGTCTATTTATAGTTTATGATAACCAAATGTGTATATATTTAAGTTCAATATAATAATAAAAAAATGTTAAAAACTGTTTTATTAATTTAAAAAAAAAATCTTCACTAAAGCAACAAAATAAAATAATACTAATAATTCACTGGTATTAGGTACTTAAGGAAACAAATGAAAAGTTAAGTATTGTTGTGAATCAACTTTTATTAGTAATTATTTAAAAAAATATACGACACGCAATTAAATTATCAAAGATCATTTATAAATAAAACCAGTTAACATATGTAATTGCAATGACCCCATGGAACAGTCTCAATTTGATTTGATACAATTTGCCTTTTATCATCTATTCTAGTCAAGACTACTTTATTTACTTCTTGCGAGTAAATCACATATTTCATTGATTTAATCATATTCATTTTACTCTTAAGTGTTAAATTTTTAAATAAAAGTTCCTTATAGTTATGTGGCCTTAAACATCTTGTAATAGGTTTAGACACGCCCTTAGCTTTATTAATTTGCGTATTTAATGATTTAATACAGTACAGTTTTGCTCTTAAACCTATAAATTCAATGATTGGGTCTCCTCCTAATTCATCCTTAAACAAACCGGGTGTTTTTTTATTCACCTTTCATATATTCACCACACATATCTCTATAAAAGTCTTCCGTGTGTATTAAATATAACAAGCTATCTGTATCAGTGTAACACAATTTAGCTTTACTACCATATTTTTTCTTAATGAAATTATAATGAAAGTTATATACATGGTGCTTAGAGTATTCTAGTACTGCAAATCCAATATATATTGGTCTATCTAAAACAAGTTTTTCAGGACCTGTATAGCCACAAAATTTTCGTCAAATATAGAAACACTTTTTAAATTAGGCCTTGTGATTAATTTCTCAGCACTTACTTTATTCGTTTTATTCGAAATGTCAGTCCATTTGCTAACTAATTTTACGTCAACATGCTTACGTTTATTTTCTACTGTTTTACCAAATATAGAGTTATTTAAAAGTTTGAAAAAATCTCTCTCAAAAGATGTTGAAGCTGCTTGCCGTAATCTAGTATTCAAGTCTATGTACTTAAAAAAAAAAATCTTGTTTAAAACAAAGAATCCTATGATTTTTTTTCAGCACAAGACCATTTTTAATACATTCTTTTAAATGAACAAAATGAACGATGTAATTATATTTATCATATAAAGGACGATGCGTGAAAACGTCCCCCAACTTTAACACCGACCAACAGATTTGAAATGTATCTCAGTCAAAACATCTTAGTAAGGTGATACATTTTTGCTATGGCGACATCTCTCAAAAGTGCGGGATATTCCGAGAAAATAATGTTTTAATATTATTATTTTTGGCACAAAATAACAGTTTGTATTTCATAGTATTATTATTATTACATATTATTATCTTTGTTATTGTGTATTGGATTCCGTTAAAAAAAAAAATATGTAAAATCTTATTGGTGCTTAGACGTCAAACAAAAAATACCTAGTACAAGTGATAAGTTTATTTAATGGCAATAATGAAGTCTGTTAACAATCAGTAAAATATACTAACGATGGGCTGCAGCAGGTGACACGTAGAGAGCGCATACGCAACTTACACACCAACAACCCCGCCCGCTCCCTTTCCTCTACCCGCAACCCCTGTCACCCGTCCCTTTTCTACCTGAAGTTAGTCGTTCGTTACCTGTTCACTGTCCACGACGTGACGTTGTTATTCTGTGTGTTATCGGATTATTTTACTTAGGCTTACCCCTGCATGTTTATTGGACCTGATTGATAGCTTCACGTTTGACCCTGGCACGTTAAAGGACTTTGTTTTGTTAAAATGGAAACCGGACACCGATGTATTTTGTGTCCGCGATCTATATTACGGCAAAGGCGAAATATTCTACAGGATACTTTGCCCCAAAGTAGACCTGATTTAGCTGAATATATTATTCAAAATGGACTCACACAGGTATGTACCCACTTTTCAGTTATTATTGTAGTTTAAACACACATTTATAGACCGACCGTTTTGGAGGTGCGGGCGGCGGCGTGCGTCCGCTTCTTGAGTATCACGCTATGCGCGCGCGTCGCCTGCACCCTCTCGGTCCCCTTTGTCGTTGTACCCCCGCGCCCCTGTACCCCGTGGACGAGGATTCATATAGATGTGTGTATGTAGTGTGTCAATAGGGATGATGACTAAAAAAATGTTTTTTGTCCGTAATGTAGATTAAGAAAAAATAACACACACATATTTTTTATTTTTTTGCGTTATCAAAAGATTACGGCGATACATTGAGTTATAATGTGCCATGACGTCACTTGTATGTAGATTTTATCCATACTTGTGACGTATCAACCCCCACTCCCCAACTTTAATGCGTTGTATCTAAGTCATTTTTCATTAATATGATAAAGCAAAAAATACGTGTCTAATATTTTATTATTATCTGACTGACGGACTAAATAGAATTTATTTTTTTTGACCCAGGCATCATCCCTATTATTCTTAAAACAAAATATGCTGTCTAGGTTGTTTGCCATTTTTATATCGAAGTCTAAAAGTATACCCAAAGGTACCTAATACGAGTAATATTGACATTAAATGTATTTTTAGTTAAGTGTTAAAGATTGTTATGTCTTGAATGTAAATAAAATAAATCAACCTCATAGACATTGAACAAGAACACTCGTGAAAGCGAGATTCGGTGTCTAAAATAACACCAAAAATATATTTTTTTTGTTTTTTTTTTTCTTCTGTAATTGAATCCAATCAGTAGGTATATATTTTACACCTACTGATTGAATTCAGTTTGACTACTTAAAGGATCTATTCTTTATCTCTCAAATTAAACGAAGATTATTGTGATATAAACGGATTTATTTTCTGACACAACTGTTAGGTTCAATCGTCGAACAAGGAAATGGCTCCATTTTACCTCGTTTCAAACGTCAAACTTTATATGAAGTGTTGCCATTCAAAATAATTAAGTCTGATTCGATACAATTAAATAATCGTTTAAGTATTTGACTTAAAATAATAATAATAACTACGGTTTTAATATTTACTCATTTTAATACCAATATATTAAAATGAGTAAATATCACAATTTAAGAATCGTTCTAAATATTAATTCTTAATAGTATTTTATAAAAATACCCACATCTTGGCTTATTAACCTTACAACTCGGCCATCCTGTTTAAGTGAGTCCTCTCACTTGTTGGTATAATTAAAAATAAAGGGAAAAAAAAAAAAAATGTACATAATACCTAGATTATAAATACATTATCGTTCGAGCTTCTACATCTAATTTCATTATTCAATAATTCATTATACAATATTAATTTACTTTATAGTTGAACTAAGGTACAAAATTCTTATAACAATCTATATTTGTCACAATTCTCATCACAATTATTTAAACTCCTGAATCTGGGTCTGTAATCTCATTCTTTGTTTCTTGCACAATCTGTCATGATCTTTGGTCAAATGTGCGGCACCGTTATCTTGGTACCATTCATAATCTGCACTGACCTCTATGACAAATTGTGCTCACATCTAATCTTATCACTAATCTTACTCACTATCTTGCAATCATATGTGCGACATCGATTCCTCAATGCCATTCATATCTGCACGGATTGCTCATGTATACATAGATATATATTCTTAATAATGACACGCAATCTCAATTCATTATATCATTAGGGAAGCTGATTAATCAATATAAATTATAGCATATTATTATAATCGACAAAATTAATTAATTATTGTTCCCACCAACTATGTAAAATAATAGATCATTCTCTCTCTGCCTCTATTTCTCTATCCTCACTCTGATCACTGTCAGTGCTTTCACTGGTGTAACCTTTAAAGTTTAACCAGGGGTGGATTTTATCTAATGCTACAACATTCTCATATCTTTTGTTACCTTTTCTTGTTAAAGGGGTGTCTTCGACGAGAAATCTGTCATTAGGTAATATTTTGAGGATTCGATAGGGGCCTTGGAATTTGGGGACGAGTTTATGTGATTTTCCTACATGATCTTTGTCTATTACGGTCCTTTCTACCCTTATTAAATCACCTACGTTATATTCTGCCTGAACCTTCCTATGCTTATCAAATTGCTTTTTAGCATAATCCTGTTGTTTTTCTATCCTTTCCCTAGCATTGGACCTTAGTTTAACTAACGCATCACCATCGATTCGTTCAGTTGTTTCGGCAATTACGTCAGTTAATACATTTTCAGACGCATTCATCAATCTGCAACCGAATAACAACTCGGAGGGACTCTTTCCTGTTGTCTTATTAATAGTGGTATTAATACCTAACTGTACGTCACCGATGTAATCGTCCCATAAATTGTCATTTCCACCATGACATTTTGTACTCAAAGCAACAATTATGGTTCGATTAAACCTTTCGACCTGTCCATTCGCTCTCGGGGTAGCTACAGCGTTCAAAATGTGCTTTATTTTTAAATGATCCATAAAATTCTTAAATTTTGCACTTGTGAAACAAGAGCCGCGATCTGTTATAAGGCGAGAAGGAACGCCGAAATAGCTAAAATGTTCCTTAAATGCCTTGATTGCCGTAGTCGTCTTGGTATCTTTTACAGCTCGTATATTAATAAATTTTGTAAAGGCATCTATAATAACAAGCAAATACATGTTGCCTCTCCTAGAGCGAATGAACGGGCCCAAATGATCGGCATGAAGTGTATGGAATGGTTTCTCTAACTTAGGTATGGGATGAAGTACTCCTTCTTTGGGACCGCCAGGTGCCTTATGATGCGCACACTCCAAACAAGCTAAGACATATTTCTTAGTGAACCTACGCATTTTTGGGAACCAAAATGTGCTTCTGATACGATTCAAGGTTTTTTCGAAACCGAAATGGCCCACTTCATCATGGTTCATGCGCAACACTTGCCACCTACAACCCCTCGGAACTACCCATCGCAATCCTTCGTCTAAAATTTTATACACGTAACTACCTTTCAACAAATAATTCTTACGGACGTCAGCTACAAACTTTGTCTTGTCGTCTTCTAAAATGTCTCTTATACGTTTTATTTCACTATCATCACCCTGTACAGTAGCGATCCAGTCACGAACGTCTACGTGTAAAACATCTAAAACATGCTCCGTGTCCACATCGGTTGGTTCACTAACAGGGGCACGACTGAGAGCATCTACGTGAGCCATACGCGAACCGGGTCTGTACTCAATCTCGCAGTCATACTCCTGAAACTGGATCCACCAGCGAGAAATTCGTGGTACAAGATCCCTCTTAGTTAAGGTAGTACGAAGGGCGTTACAGTCGGTGACTATTTTAAATCTTAACCCCAATAAATAGACTCGGAAACGATTTAAAGATGCGACAACCGCTAAGGTTTCCAACTCAAAAGAGTGAAATTTTTGCTCATCTACTGTAGTTTTACGACTGTAATACGCCACTGGCCTAAGTAAACCGTCTACGCCTCGCTGTAGGAGAATCCCTGCAATACCTAGTTTCGAAGCGTCCGTATGAATTTCGGTTTCTAAATGGGGGTCGTATAAAGCTAATATAGGGCGTTCAACTAATTTTTCCTTTAGCATTCTAAATGACTCCACCTCATCTGCCGTCCATTTCCATGCGAATTTAGATTTTAAGAGGTCTGTTAGTGGACGAGCAATAAGGGCGAAGTCCTTTACAAACCTCCGGAAAAAGCTAGTTAGGCCGATGAATCGTCTGACATCATGGACGTTTTGCGGAACTGGGAAGTTTTCTATAGCTAATGTTTTGCGCTTTCCTGGGCGTATGCCCTCACCGCTTACATGAAATCCTAGGAACTCTAGTTCGGTACAGAAAAAACTACATTTGTTTACCTTAAGTGTAAGACCTGCGTCTTTAATAAGTTGAAGCACCTCCTCTAGCCGTCTCATTCCCTGATCAAAAGAGCTTGAAGGGATCAATACGTCATCCATATAAACGATCGTATAACAGACTTTCGACAGTATTTTATTCATTGCTCGTTGAAAAATAGAAGGAGCGTTGGCTAGTCCAAATGGCATGCGTTTAAATTGATATTGCCCATCGGGAGTTACAAATGCAGTCTTATCTTGAGATTTTGCCTCTACTGCAATCTGGTAGTAGCCAGATGCAAGGTCTGAACTTACAAATAAAGAATTACCAGCTAATCTGTCAAGTTGATCATCAATCAAAGGTAGCGGATAGTGTTCCCTTTTAGTTTTATTATTTAATGCACGATAATCGACACATAATCTGCTTTCGCCGGTCTTTTTCTTTACCAGTAACACTGGACTAGCGTAAGGCGAGTTTGACTCGCATACTATGCCCGCATCGATCATATCCTTTACCATAGATTGAACTTGTCTACGCTCCGGAAAGGAGAGCCTATACGGGCGATAAACTACTGGTTGCGAATAACTTAGTTCAATTTCCATTTGAACTACATTAGTCAACCCCAGGTCTCTTAGGTTATCCGAAAAACACGTTTCATAACTTTTGAGCAGCTTTTTTAAATTGTTAACCTCATCTTCGCTAAGTTGTTTGCCATAATGGAAAACAGAATTAGTCTCAGCGTTCTCAAGATCTAATAAATTTACACTCAAGTAGTCTCTGGTACAAGGAGCTCGTGTAATGAGCGTATCCTTATCTAAAAAAACCGTACTATCACTAAGGTTTTGAACCAGTATCCTAACCTCTCCGTTTTTTATTTCGTATTCACCCGGCATCAAATAATATTCGTTCTGTGGCTTGCCGCGTAAGGAGCCACTGACGTGAACTACACCCGAATATTTGCTTGCAGAAATACACGGTAACGGATACATTTCCTTAGGAGGTATTACAGTACTAGTTTTCAGGCTTAATTGTACTTTCGTTGAATTGTCGCGAGAAAATATTAATGAATGCGTAGTTTTCGTAATGACTATATCTGGCTTCTCTGTGAAACTGTGTCCAATTAAAACTGAATATTTAATAACGCTATCATCAACAACGTACGCGTTAACGTTCTCTACAATACCTTGAATTTCAATAATGACATTTGCTTCACCTAATGGTACTACAATACTCTCACCTATACCCCTCATAGTCGGCAAGTTGCTATTAGTCCACGTGATTCCCCTTTTAACAGCCTCGCTATGACGAATTAGCGTACATTGGCTACCCAAATCCACGTAACCTTGAATAACCTCACCGTTGAGTTTCAAATACATTAAATATTTATTGTCATTATAATTATTTGTTTCAATACGCATCACGTCTTTTTCTTTCGGTTTATCAATTTTATTGGCTGGGTCAGAGGGTAATCTGGGACAGTTAATTGACAAATGACCTAATTTGGCACATATATTACACTTCAATATCTTTTTTGTGCATTTGGAACTGTAATGCCCAGGTTCATTGCAATTAAAGCATACAATTGACGCATTATTGTGTGACTTCGAAGTCTTAGTCTCACTGCCATTAGCCGTCTGCCTAGCACTATTACTGGATGATGAGGAGGTAGGGTTGTTACGCTTATCATAGTTGACCTTTGATCTATCGGGTTCACGAAGCTGTTGCTTAATTGATTGAAAATATGTGAGGACCTGCTCCGGTTCCTGACATTTTGCTGCTTTCGCGCCTAATCTCAACGACCGATCCTCAATCCCATAAAGTAGGCAATCTACCGCACGTTTACCATGTATTTCGCATCGATTAAGTAGATTAATTTTTTCATAATAATAATGTTCTAAGCAATCGTTATATTTTACGCGTTTTGACAACATCTCGGTAAGTAATTCGGCATAGTCTTCACTACACGGAAATGATTGCTCCAGTTTGCCCTTCCACTCAGACCATGAATACGACATAGATGGAAGGGCCTGGTACCAGGATTTTGCAATCCCTGACAGTTTAGGCAAAGCGTAATGTATTATCTGGTCGTCACCCCAACCGTAGAGCTTCGCACATTCCTCAACTTTATTGATCCACATAACTATAGTCTGACTCTTAACCATAGGGTCAAAATCTGGAATCACATTGCCTAGCATGGGAAATTTGTTACTCTGAGGGCGACTATTGGTTAAAGCCTCCACTAAAGTAGCTAAAAACGCTTGCGTGTCACTATTAATAATATTGGGAGCACTCACGTGACCAGAAAGTGGAGGTGTGTGACGCGTTGAGCTGGATTCTGAGCGGCTGCTGCGGCCTCGCCTGTTGCGTCTCCCATCCAAGCCCCGGCTGGAACGATGTCGCCGACGCTGCTGCTCATGGCTGCTGCTCCGACTGCGACACCCGTCACGGCTGCTACTCCGTTTCGGTTGGTGACTGCGTCTCGTAGGCTGCTCACGGGAACTGCGCCCTACACTACGAAGAGATTCCAACGAATCATCACGAACGCTCGATCGCTGCTTCCGTTTATGCGTAGTGCTTGTTCTTGTTTCTGTGCTCCGGTCACGGCGACGTTTTCGCGCATTGCTCTTGCGTTTACTGCTAGTTTTATTATCCATTTTATACTCGGATAATAACCAACAACTTTTGTAAATAACAAAAACACGTGGTGATTTTTGGTTATATTTCTTTAAAATTGTAGGCGTAATTGACTAATCCCACTTCTGAGATAAAGGATCTATTCTTTATCTCTCAAATTAAACGAAGATTATTGTGATATAAACGGATTTATTTTCTGACACAACTGTTAGGTTCAATCGTCGAACAAGGAAATGGCTCCATTTTACCTCGTTTCAAACGTCAAACTTTATATGAAGTGTTGCCATTCAAAATAATTAAGTCTGATTCGATACAATTAAATAATCGTTTAAGTATTTGACTTAAAATAATAATAATAACTACGGTTTTAATATTTACTCATTTTAATACCAATATATTAAAATGAGTAAATATCACAATTTAAGAATCGTTCTAAATATTAATTCTTAATAGTATTTTATAAAAATACCCACATCTTGGCTTATTAACCTTACATACTGTACGTGTTAAAAAAAGATGATAGTACAAAAATGATTAACGAATATTAAAAAAAAAAACAAATAACATTTTTTAAAGCTTTTCTTTTTTGCGCAAAAGAAAAGGAAAAGGGGGTATTCAGTATGGATAATATATTATCCATAGAAAATCTCTCCTTTTCCTATTCTTTTTTCGGGTTTATCTATACAATTCGCCGCATTACATAATGATGTCATCATCATGTAATGCGGCCAATTATATGGCTTTAACATTTACATTGCACATAGGGGGAAAAACGTGGTCATTCAGCGTTTTCTTTCGTTTCAGGTTGTTTTCAATAACATTATGGCTGTATGCCATAGATGCTGGCAAAGAGACACTAATTCCGTCGAACGGGGAGTCCACGATCAGGGCAGGGTTTTGAATGATTCAGAATTTATGGCAGAACCTGTGGCAGAACCCGTTCCAGGACCTCTGCCTGAACCCAATCCAGGACTAACGTCGGAACCCGACCCAATACCTGCGCCAGAACCCGTGGATATTCCAGATGCAGATCAACAAGGAGCTCAGATTTTCATGCCTGATCATGTAAGAACTCCAAATTAATCTCGGCGCTGCATTTATAGGCAATGCGGAAATGAAAATCTGAGACGAATCTCAGCTTCTATAAAATTGAACGCCGTATGTAACTACCGCTTATACATGCCACCGAGTGCCCAGCTGTGCGAAGATCATTTGATGCATTTGGAATGGGAGGAGTTGCTTGATTCTGTCAACGTGACCCATTATTTCAACTCACTTTAAAATTGACACGATTTTAAAATTGGTGTAGCCATAATTTAATAATCAAACGAACTTACCTGAAGTGAAGTTCGATTTTAATTATCCTGTCTTCGTCGAAGAGATTTAAATATTCACCTGTAGTAGTCCCGCTACGCTTCGACTCACTCGCACATAGTTTAGCGCCATAAGAAAGAAAGAGATAGCACTATTTCCACAGGCGCCCGATCACACCACTACACCATCCGTCATTCATTTCAGAGTACCGGTCTTCTGGACGAACTATAACATTGTTTAGGGAAATGGAAGGTTCACCTGAATGTCAGGGTAGGGAGGGACCTTAAATCTCTTCGACGAAGACAGGATAATTAAAATCGAACTTCACTTCAGGTAAGTTCGTTTGATTATTAAATTATCCTGTCTTCGTCTTTCGAGATTTAAATATTCACCTGTAGATGTTTAGAGATAGACATTTGCAATGTTATAGGTAGGACTAAATTGAAAAATGAAATCCATAAGTAAATAATAAATGTATTCTTATTTCAATTAATAAACACAGAAAAGATAACTTAATGATTAGGTATAACTAAAGAAATAAACAAAACTTCCTTACTGATTATTAAGAACAGCGTTTGCAAATTCACAATTTGTTTGAGCGATTGGCCGATTATAAAAATTAGCAAAGGTAGCAGATTGATCTGACCACCCAGCGGTCCTCCTAATGACATCAACACTGATTCCTGATTGATGTGCAGTAGACGATGATGCATGCCGAGTGCTATGGGCACTGAATATTTCAGTGTTGATCCCACTAGCAGCCAAACCCTGCTTTATCCATCGTCCGATAGTTTGAGAAGAGGCGGCGTGATGAGGTTTTTTAAAAGTTAGAATTAATTTATTATCTACAGTACTTCTTTTGGTGGATGTAACATTCATGTAAGCTATTAAAGTCTCTGCAGGACAGATTGCAGGACGCTGTCGGAAAAAAGGAAGGTTAAGAATTGGTTGGGATTTACCTATACTAGATGTCTTAATTAAATCAGTAATAGTAATTAAAATTTTGTCTTGATTAATCATAATATTGGGCAACCTAATCAATGAGAGCGTCTGACATCTTTGGCCTGTTGACAAAGCCAATAATACAACCAATTTTTTGCTCAACTGCTCCAAACTTAAATTGTCGCTGGGGTATAAGTCACTAAAATAATTAAGGACGATATTGGGGTTCCATGTACAATTATACTTAGGGAAGGAAGGCTTCAACTTAAATACTCCCCTAAAGAATCTTTTGACCCGTTCGTCTTGACCCACATTATTTCCGGAAATAAGTGATAAAGCCGAACGGTGATTGTTTAATGTTCCATACGTGGAACCATTTGTGAAACATTGAGACAAAAAATCCAGAAAATCATGTACTCCAATTTGAAACGGATCTAATCCCTTATCGTGACAGTATAACCACCACTGTTTAAAGCTAGAAGTATATTGCGATTTCGTGCTTACAGAAATAGATGACGTCATTAAGGTCAGTGCTGATTGAGGGACCTGAAGTCGCGCGAAGGCTTCCCGGATAATATAGTCGCCGCCAGGGAAAGGTGGCGATGCAGAGGATGAATTTCCCTGAAATGAGATGATAACAGAAATTTATCCGGAGTAAATATTAATATTTCACTTACAGCAAGAGATCTGAATACTGGGAATCATGCTTGAGATGGCCAATGAGGCACTACAATTATCCCAGTTGCTTCATCAATAACTATCTTTTGCAGAACCTTTAAAATTAGTGAAAATGGTGGAAACGCATAAAAGAACATATCCCATTTAATAGTAAAAGCGTCCACGTTGTAAGCATAGGGATCGCGCTTCCATGATATATATTTTTTACATTTAGCATTCGTTCTCGATGCAAAAATGTCCATCTCAGGTTCACCAAATTTTGAAACAATAGTATCAAATGCTGTAGAGTGCAATTCCCATTCAATATCTATGTTTCTTGACTCTGTGTCTGCTTCAATATTCTGGGATGACGCTATGTAGGAAGCAAAAAGGAATATCTGCCGTTCTTCACACCACGTCCATATTCTACGGGCAATTTCATTGAGATGTGGGTATTGCACTCCACCCATTCTATTTATGTAAGCGATCGCCGTAGTATTGTCAATGCGTAGGAGTATGTGACAATTAGTGACCTTGTTCGCGAAAGATTTAAGACCAAAATAGGCTGCAAGTAGTTCCAAATAGTTAATATGACGAGAACGCTCGTCTTCCGTCCACGAACCGCCTATACTTTCTCCTCCAGAGGCTGCACCCCAGCCGATACTAGATGCGTCACTAAAGATCTCTAATGCAAACGACATTGGTCTGATGGGGTTATTCGTGTCTAAAATTGAAGATTTCCACCAAGTCAAATCAACGCGTAAACTTTTGGAAACAGTCATTATCTTGTCATAATCGTCATTATCCAATAAGGCTATATATTTGGCCCGCTCTAAAGATTTTGTATACAGCCACCCGTACGCGACGGCCGGGCAAGCAGCTGTCAGGGTACCTAGGTAGCGAGCAAAAGCACGAATAGTGATTTTTGTCGTTTCTAGCATATTTTCGGTACGTGACAAGATGTCGCGTCTTTTCTTTATTGGGAGTTCTAGGGTCATGTCTATAGAGTTTAAAATAAAACCTAAAAACTGACAACGTTGGCTTGGTACCAGTGAACTCTTCTCATAGTTTATTATAAATCCTAAGTTCACTAGGCACTTAATGCTTTCATTAATGTTATTTAAGCATTCTTCATAATTATTTCCGAAATAACAACTGTCATCTAAGTAGAACACTGATTTAAAACCTCGAGATCGCAAAAAGGTAGAAACTGGTTTCATAAGTTTTGTAAAAGCATGAGGAGCTGAGCTTAATCCAAAAGGTAAAACCAAAAATTCGTATAGAATATTATCAAAATAAAATCTCAAAAACTTTACATGATCTTTGTGGATAGGTATCAAAAAGTATGCTTCTTTCAAGTCCAAGTTTACCATAAAGCAGCTAAGTGTCATTAATTTGACAGCTGTCCTAACATCTTCCATCTTAAAATGATTAACTGCGACAAACTTATTTAATTTCTTTAAATTTAGAATTAAACGCTTTTCACCATTACCTTTAGGAATTATAAAAATACTAGATACAAAATGATCGCGGATAGGATTACATTTACGTATGACATTTGCTTGCAACAAACGATTCAATTCTTGTTTAATATGAAACCTGTCGTCTTTTGAGAAAGATGATTTTGGAATCATACCCGCATGTTGTACAGGATGCTTCAGAAAAGGAATCCTATAACCAGAAATGGTCTCAAGGATCGTTTTGTCATCAGTAATCTTTTTCCAAGCTTCAATAAAATACCTTAATCGACCAGCATGAGGGTATACCTGAGAAGTTACTGCTTCGCGCTCGTTGTGGGGGCCGCTCTCGCTAGCTTGTGGCGTGATGCAGGATGCTGGTGAGGGGACGATGCCCGTGGAGCACGGGTCATCGCCGGCGTCTGCATTGTCCCGCGGCGGCGGTAGTTCGATCCTGGTCTGGTCCCGCCGCCGCGTCTCGACTGCCCACGAACGGAGCGGTGATAAGGCTGGCGTGACGGCGGGCCTTTGTAGTTTAAAGTGCTCGTTTGAGCTGGAGACTGGATCAGCTTGCCTGTCTTCTGTATTCCACGCGAAGATTTAATAAATTCTCCTAATTGCTCTCCAAAAAGAAGACTGTCTCTTTTTCTATCCTTAAAAGGCTCTAAAAAGGTCTTGTCAACCATTGGAATGACAAGAGATCTTCTAGTCTCAGTCTCCAAGTAATGAGAATCCGACAACAGCTTAGTCGCGTCTGTAAGAAGACGAAGGATGTCGGTAATGTCACTGGATTTGGTCAATATACCTGACATCGTCCTTCCTAAGATAGCCAGGACGCATCCCATATGCGATTGCTTCTTCTGAATTCTTACATCACGATTTTTTGCGGACTCATTTAGCATTGCAGCTATTTCAGGATTAAGCACTGGAGCTCTAATTAAGGGACAGTTTTTTGGAAGTAGGTATTTTTTTATTAGTTCCTCTCGTGTTTCTTTTTTAAGGCCATCTTTAAGGATGGGGTCCCATCGCTTCGATAAATCAGCTACAATATCTGGACCCCAATCGGCGGTTTCAGCTTCGAAATCCCCTAGAGCCCTTAAGAGCTCGGGATCTGCGATAGGAGGAACATTATCGCCATTCGTATTAGCGTCATCAGCCGGGGCTGTAATACCCTGGGGATCAGCTGGCTGTGATGCACTTCCTCCCGTTGTAGAAAGCTCGGGCTGCACGGCTGACGCAGAGCGGGCAGAGGTGCCCGGCTCATCCACTGGCCTCGCTGAGTCAGCGGGTACGCCATCCGTCGCCGCAGCCGTCGGCGTAGGTGAGCGGTCAGGAGACGAAGGCCTAGACGCACCGCTGTCCGATTCCAGATATTCTGGAACGATATTTTTTGGTTAATATCTCGTATTAACTCTAGTAAAATACAACAGGTCAATATCTCGTATTGACTCAAAAAAAAAAAGAAAACAATAGGTCAATATCTCGTATTGACTCGAAAGTTTGATGTACCGTCTAACATCTCGTGTTAGATCTAAGGTACCATTGGACAAAGAATTATAAATTTAGGCCTTGTATTTTGTACCATAACAATCACCACTAAAATTATGTAGGTAGTAGGTACATACCTTCAATTGACACACGCCTATGACGACGTCTTTTCTTAGACAATTTTTGTTCATATTTCTTTAATTTCTTTCGCCATTTATCTTCTTTAGTTTCTTCATGCTTCCTTTTTGGCATTTTTTAAGTTTTTTAAAACTGCTTAACACTAAGAAAATCCGAAAAACGAAAAAACTTTTATCACTATGTGCGGTAGCCGCGCGCGCACGGAAACGAATGACGGATGGTGTAGTGGTGTGATCGGGCGCCTGTGGAAATAGTGCTATCTCTTTCTTTCTTATGGCGCTAAACTATGTGCGAGTGAGTCGAAGCGTAGCGGGACTACTACAGGTGAATATTTAAATCTCGAAAGACGAAGACAGGATAATTAATGCATTTTATAGTGTCGCTATAGATAGTGTGCACGCTCCTAAGATTCTCAACAAAATCCATTCACAAATCAACACACCTAATCCATTGAATGATTATGTACATAAGAGAAACTTAAATAGACAAAGAGTGGCTTTTGTACCAATGGAAGCAAATATTCATAATTTTGAAGAATTTCCTCGCTTATCCGAAAACGATGTTTTCCTTTTTGCTTTAGGAAGCTATCATATGAAGCTTGCGAAATCATATTGTGCTGAGCACTTACGCAATAAACTTTACCACATTTTAATTATACCGACAAACTGAGCTGAGTGATTTACATCTATGTAATATACTACAAAGAAATGTGTGGTTGGTCCGAGTTCGCGTACAATCGCGACATGTGAGGTCACGCGTTTATTATTCATATATTTTAATAGATCGCGATTCCACTAATAGAAATACTATTGCTCACTGGTATTGCACGTGCCTTACAGGAAATCGAACTGTAGGAAGCTGCGCACATATAATTTCAATTGTGTGGTACAGTATGTTGTCAACATTATCTGACCCGCCCTAAAAACAAACGAATTTGGACCCTCTGACATTAACATTAAGGTTTATTCAATTTATATGAGCTTATCAGGCGAGTGCTAGGACTTGATGAACAAATACAATAATAATACAGACACGCAAATTTGATCTTTAAGACGTTAGCATTAGGTTTATGTTATAACTACTTGTTATAATATAATTAGTCTAATAGCTTATTTTAATAATTGTGTTCAAGTAAGTCTGGTCTCGTGGTCTGTCTATAAGACTGAGAAAAACAAGTTGCGAGATCAAATCCTGCGTTGAAGATATTGTTTTGCTTTCAATTTAGAATTTATTTCAAAACTATTTCTTGTATTATTGTAAAGAACTATAGACAGATAACCTTCAAATATAAATTTTCTAATTTGGTAATATTTTCGCATAACTTGTAATAAGTGGGTAGTTGAAAAATAAATATTCGCATTCATTATAAAACCTAAGGGTATGCAGTGACTACGCGCAAACATATTACCTTGCCTTACTAAATTGCAAAAACAACGTCTCTTTACAATTTTTTATTTTCTATTTTATAGGTATTTTGTTTATTATCCTGGCTCAATGGGGTGATTATTAAAATACAAAATAATCTATTTGCATGAGGAGAAGATTGGCTGCTTGTGCTGTGCAAGAACAAACTTTATGAATGTATACTATATGGTTCAAATTCTTTAGAATATTGCGTGTAGCATTACAACTAAGATCAAATTTCAATACGCTATAAAAGAGTTGAGTTGGTCTTGTGGTCACTAAGGTAGTGCGATGTTCATCGTTATCTACCTTCGAACCAAGTTTAACCTAATTATAGCTTTTTGCTCAGCTGTTTTTTTTAAATTATTTTATTACACTTTTTTTACATTTCTTTAATGGACAACGTGAAGTCTTGTTTTTTTAAACGGGCAGTTTGTATATAAATAAAACTAAATAATTGCAGGTTTAAAATGATTATTATTTCATTAAAACAAAGTTTGTAAAATAAAGTAAGTAAATGCTCATATATTTCCAAATTAATATACATATTATATTAGTATGCCATAATCAAATCTAACCATTTATAAACATTAAAAAAGCGTGCGTATGCTTAAAAGTTTGCTATAGAGAAAATGAATTCATCTGTGAAATGCTTTACAGATTTAGGTATAGCTGTCTATATGTAGTGAATAAACATGTTAAATAAATAGAAAAAATCTATTTATAACAATAACATCACCACATAATCTGCAACATTCTAATGGTTTAACAATCAATCTATTGAGCATTTACTTACATGGTGTGTTTAATAATAAAAATATTAATTTAAAAATTTAAATATTCCTGGGCAAAACGGACCCTTTCTTCACGATGAGCAGGTGTCAATGCAATTTTCTGTTTCGGTTTATAATTCCTTATCAAAGCAGCGTGTGCCTTCTCACTGTTTCCACTGAAATATTGTGGTTTATTGTGCAAAAATGGATTTTCAACATGGCTTGAAACAATAGCCCGATGGCGTTCGAATTCAGAACTATACTTGATGGGTTTAACTCCTTGACGAATCCGCTGAATATTTCCATTGTCTCCAAACGTCTTTGCCTGACCGTATTTCTCTAAAACAAAAAAAAAACATTTTTGGAACCGTGCATGTAACTTGTAAGGAGTGAATGTAATGGTAAAACAGCCAACTACGCGCTCATTAATCACAATCAATAAAATAAAATAGGTATTAAAAAAACACTTACTGCTATATTAAATCGACGACCAATCTCTCTAATTCCAACATTCTGCTCATGTTAAAAAATGATTTTATGTTTGGTATAGTCATCAAGTTGCGATATGATGCTTTTTTACACCAAATTGCTTAAAAATACACGAGTTATGTGGAACGATTTACAAAATGTGTGTGCGCAGTCACTGCTATTAGGCGTAGTGTAACTATTGTCACTTAGATGAATTTATTATCTACCTCACGAAGCAAATGTATGTTTTACTTTGTATCCAACCATTCTTGGTGAATATATATTCAGTGAACTTAAAGTTTTTTAATTTACCCACCTGTTTACAAAATAAGTTATTAGTCGTAAATCATATTGGTCGTTCTTTAATAATGCAAGCAATATTGTAGAAATGACAACAAATTTAAAAAGGAACTGATAATAGGTGGACAGTTTCCGAACCCACATGTTTTTCGTTGCCAATCCAGCATCAAACCGCTAAGCTACAAGAACTTGTTGGGAACAAGCGAAATTAAAGATTTGGTTGTAATTATGTAGTGTGACTAAAAGCTTTCAACTTTAATGTCAACGAGATAATGATTAAAATAGCTTAACAAAATGATATATAATGCCGGTGGCTCCAACAATGTTGGGTGGGTTTACCTTAACGTTACGTGTTAAAGATCAAATTTGCGTGTCTGTATTATTATTGTCTTTGTAAATCAGCACTGTCTGATAAGCTCATATAAATTGAATAAACCTTAATGTTACATGCACAGGGTCTAAATTTGTTTGTTTTTAGGGTGAGTCAGATAATGTTGACAACAAACTGTACATGGGGCTAGGGCGTCACATTGATTTTAATCCACCGGCGGAATTGCTCAATAGTATAATACTTGATGATAATTAATATTATATAATTAATAGGGTTATTTTAAGTATTTTTTAAATATATGGACAACCAAAGCCACGCAATAATTGATTTTATAATGTCAAGCGCCGCACGGCGTTCAGTGTATGTATATACGCTTCATAATAGCCTATAATGTTGTTATTTTAATTTTTTATAACATGTTTGTGGTGTATGAGAAACAATAAACAACGATTTTTTTATTTGTTTTTATTTCTAAACCCCATGGATTTTAAAATGAAAACTTCTCGTTAGTCTTTTTATAGGTCCTTATGAACTTACTAACACATACAAAAGATCTGTTGGAGGGGGGGGACGGGTCTCATACAAATTTGGTCATCCTCCTTTGCAATTAGTTTTTGCGTTTTCCCTCCAATGGGTATGAATTTCTCAGGAGCGAAAGGTAAGTCACTATGTAAATTATGTAAATGATCTGGATACTCTAAATCTACTTCTAAAATGTATCCGTACTCCCCATCATCAGGAACATGAAGTACATTAAACTTTTTGATATCATTATCTGTCATGAATTTAAATTGTGATATCGGTATTTTTTTCGTCATACTCGTAGCATATCCGTAAAGGTTATTACAGTCCAAATACATTAAATATGTTGATGGTTTTGAATGATTGAATTGAGGTAAATAAATATTATTAGCTGTAGCGTATCGGTGAGAACATTGAGTTAACCCCCCACGAATTCCTTTCTCCAACATTTCATAAATTTCCAAGTCATGAATCAATTCTAACTGCACGCCTGTATAAAGTAGCATAGCATCCCAACTCAATCCAGGTGAAGTTACATAATATACAGGATCGAGTTTATAATGCTGTAGGCAAATGTTTCGGAAATTTTCAAATATATCACATAATAATAGTACATCACACTTTAAGTACAAGTCTGTATATTCACCAAGAGAACTTATATTAAAACATTTCCATACAGTCGGAGCATGTTGATATTCAGCGTCAGTTATATGTTTCATTTGTAAAGTGTTATAAAAATTATCCTTAGCAGGCAGTTGTGTTTCATTGTATTTTTGCCATGAGCAGATGTATTCATATGGAAATATGCCTTTCCTTTGTAGTAAATTGAATTGATTTCTGTCGGGGAAATGTGACGATAAATGAATAAAATCATTCTCAGATAAACTTTCGCATAGATTTTCAAGACTTGAACTAAGAAATTGAAACGAGTCTATGAATTTTATCTGTATTGGTTTACATCTTTTCCCAGTATTTATTATTTTTGTTATAGTTAAATATTTTTCTTTAGTTTGTGCTATAACTTTTATCTCACCATCATACTTTGATAATTCTGTTATAAATATATGAGAATCATAGCCAGATAAGTTGTGAAATATAATAGGTATAAAGGGGCACACTCTATAAATTAAATTACAATGTGAATGTGCTGCACCTCTGTACTCAGATGTAATGTGATCATGATCACAAACTTTATCATCAAATAACAAATGATTACAGATATGGCACGTAGTTGCTTTCCGATAATTATTAATTTGCTCTCTTGTCATAGAACGCATTGGTTTCTTTGTCATCAATATTTTATGAATCAATTTTGCTTCTTCTATCAATTTTTTAACAAATACTTCCACACAGTTAGGCCCTCTATATGTAACGTATTTATTTAAACTGCTGTCATGTGAGCAACACACATAAAATGCGAAACAAGACGGTTGATGTATTTTCTTCTTTATCGTATTTTTATCACTTTGCTCTATTTCACAGTCCATTAATATACTTTCAAAATCAGCGTATATAACAAAATTTATTTTCTGCCTTCGTTCATAATTTTTGAACTGTAATGCACTGTTTTTGTCAGGTAATACGGTTAAAATTTTGGAGCAACTATGTGAATTATACTTTGTTTCATATGTAAAAAACTGCAAACAAGTCTCACATAAATACATTCGACCTTTATGGTATGAAACTTGTCGTCGCACTAAACGTAAAAGGTTTTTAATCAAACAGTAATGACCTTTGTTGTTTTTTTTCAAAATACAGTAAGTTAATATGTTTATCTTTCTTACACCTCGTTACATAAAGAGGGCCGGTTAAGGTATAGTATTCATTTAATCCGTAAACATTAATACTTAATTCACCGTTATTCTTTTCAAATAGCTTGATATCACAAAGTGAAGGTGGAAATGAAACCCCTTCTAGATTAAATATTGAACTAAAATGTGGATAGGAGTTTGTCCTGCAGACATTATTTTTGGCTGGATATAACGCTGCGACTATACTCCATAAAAAACAATACTCATCATTATTCTGTATATTCAAACAACTTTTTGTATTTTTAATAACATCAGGTAGGTCTAAATAAGTACCACCTCGCAAAGGGCAATATTTATTTATATTGATTTCCAAATGACTTAAGGAAACAAATGACCATCCAGATTCACAATGCTCGAATTCAGTAAGTTTTCTTTTAAATACTTCTATTAATTTTGAGTATATCTTATTAAAATCAGTACTATTGTATATAATTTCATAATTCGTATTAAATGACTTTAACTGCTGCTCGTTTGATTAAGGTAATATAAAATAAGCAAACAGTTCAAAGTTAACTTTGATAGAGGTATTTTTCGACAATAAAAACTTAATGATTTCTAAGATATTTTCTCGCTTATCATCTAAGAACGCCTTTGGTATGAGGTTCTCGTCTTCTATAGATGGGTTTGAGCGATAAGTCATAATTATATTCTTAAAAGCTGTTGCTATAATTTCAACATTTTCAAACCTTGATTTCATTAAACAATTCGATTTATGGGTGTTCGTTCTCATATGGTATCTGTATTTATATTCTGGAATCTCAAGCTTACATTTGTCACAATGAATAGTCTTTGATAAACAATTAGATTCATAAACATTCGTATCATATTCTTGTTCTGAGATATCAAATTGGCTTGTATCATTATTAATAATAACATTAGGACTTTGCGAGATGTGATCGGCAGATTGAACTGGAAACAAAAACAATATGTGAATAGTATCCTACTTATATGGCGTAGGTAATTTGATGATTTTACTGATAGGAGCCTATAAATGTTGGGGGACATTTTTTGAACTCTTTTCTAGAGCTTGCGATAAACGCATTCATATGATTCCAGGACTCTGAATCTTCATCGGCTTTATTTTTAATGGTGATGATGGAATGATGCCATCTATTTACAGGATGTACACGCTCTATCTCATCGGACTTATACATTTTAACTTCAATGTAGAACGCACCTTTCTTCTGTTCATCTATTTGACGGGAAAACCCATTTGCTAGTCTCCTCGTGATGTAGGAGTAAATAGGAGGAGGCTTCTTCTCCACAGTAACTTCAAACGCGTCGTCATTGCTGTCACTCCCAAAACAGCTCACGAGCAGTAGGCTTGACCGCAGGAGTGATGGGGTGAACCTTATGTTTTTTACTGGTGAATGGTTGTGAGCTGCTCGTAGATACTAGCTTACGCTTTTTTTGCACCTTCAGCTTGGCTTTCACTGGTGCGTCGCGTCGCTCACCGATTCGTCTTCCGATGGGAATAGATGGTCGGCTGTGTTCTCGGACCTGTAAAAATACGAAATCAAAGAATAAGTCAACGATTATGAATTGAGTAATCGAACAATTGGGGGGAATGTAATAATTGAATGATTGAATGTTAAGAAAAAAATTAAATATGAATTTATTAATTGCATGTACACTTGATTGAATGAATAAAATAAAAATAAAATACTAAAAACAATTGTACAGTGAAATATAAACTTCGTAAGAAATGCAAATTAGGAATTCTAATAGAAAAACTAGTAAGGAATTTGTTGGTAAAAATATTTAACTTAAAAAAAAGTAATGGGTAAGTACTTACATTTTAGCAGATTGATTTTTCTTAGGTAGGTTGAAGTTGATGTGACTGCCTTTAGCAGAAGAATTCGTATGATCCAATGATATTATAAGTAAAAAGGTGTAGATACGTTACCTAAACGACATTCTATCTTCAAAAACGGCACACTAACGCACACATGATTAACTAAATATTGCAATAACACACTACATTACGATTAGTCGTCAAAACAGGATGGCATGATTCAAGAATCGCGAGTGAAAAAGAGACAAATATAATTCGCGACAGTGCGTCGTCTCGTGCACTAGAAAAGATGTAGAATAAATTAATCAGATATGACATTACCTTACACCGTGATTTATGCCTAAAAATGCGATTCACTCTTGAGTTCATATAGTAAAAGTAATGTAATAAAAATGCATTGAAAGTAGGTAAATAAAACGGTTTAATTAATTTTTAAAAATAGTAGGTAAAGGTAAAAACAAATATGTAGTAGGTATCAAATAAAGTGCTGTAATAAACTTATTTCTAATGGCATCAGTGAATTCTTCATTTCTCTGTTTGCGGACCATATCCACCCACTGGATACACCTTAGTTCATTTGTTGGAAATCTAGAAACAATGAATTAATTGAATACCTTACACCTAAAGAAAAAGAATCCCAATAGATTGACAAATTCTAAATTAACGTGAGCGAAGCCACGGGCAAAAGCTAGTCATAACATAAATAAAAATTTACATTTAAGTATAAATATGTGGCACCATTTGCACTGTAACTCAACTGACTTGTCTGTTTCGTACGTTTATTTTTACTCTATGATCGGTAATGACGTCTATCTCTATCGCACTTGTTGATAGAGAAATTGTTGTTGCACTCTTTCTTTTCTGACGCCATATTTTAGAAACGTAATGTTTGTTTTGTGAAAATATTAAGTTAAATAGTATACTTACGAATGATATGTGATTCCTTGACTTTTGGAAGTTTTGTTTGTATAATTTGTACAATATCTCATGACACACGACGGCATTTTCGGTAGTTTTGGGTCACTTTCACTTTTAATTCACTGTGTTTACGTGAAGTGTGTCCGTCGACGCCGGCAACGTCACACTGAGGTCAAGGTTTGCTAATTAGCCACATTTTAACGTACCGCTTGCTGAGCGCGTATAACGTATCTACACCTTTTTACTTATAATATCATTGGTATGATCCAGCTTTCTTTAGGCTAGCTCTTAAATAGTAGTAAATCAGCATGATGGTATTCCATTTAAGGATTAGGGCACGTGTAACTAAAATGCTATGTCAGATGTGTCACCCAAATATGAAATAAGAAAGTTACTTGGCAACAAATTGAGATCACGTAACTTCAACTTTATGTACATCGTATAAGATACAGAATATAAATCGATGATGATTTGTAGATCTAAATAGAATTGTTCCTCAGCCACATACTATTATTACACCTGGATTTGTCACTTCCTTTTTAATGGTTATTGGCTCGCTCGGCCCACTCCCTTACCTCCGGCTTTAGCCACTTACGGTAAGTGCCCTCATCTATCGCCTGAGCCTGTACCAGCGTCTTGATGAGGTGTGGAACCTGGTCCATGTCCCACAACTCTTCGGGCCGGGCGGCGCCCTCAGCAGGGGTTATCTTCTCCACCTCCTCCCACTCCGTAGTTGCTTTCCCTGTAATGTCGGCCTCCCGCATGCCCCACGTGATTGCGAGTAGCTGGTTAAACTGCTCTCGGTACGTTCCCGCCAACTCTACCCCAAGGCTCTTTAGCCTATCATGCCAACTGCCCAACTTGGGCTCAAGGTGCCTGAGGGGTTTCTTTATCAGTGGACGCACCCACCTCTGCTCTCGCCCGAAAAGGTATCTCAGCCTGCCGCCCATCCGCTCGTGATCTGTCTCCAACCCCGCGCCCCCGAAGGTCGCAGGGGTCAGGGCAAAAGCTGAGGCCGTAGTGGGATCAACTCCCGCCTGTTCCGCGTCCTCGATGTACATGTCTGTGCATGTCCAGGCATCCGCCCCCCTCTGCCTAGCCAGTGACCACAGCGCTAGACGTGAGTATAAGCGCTCCGCCGGGGCCACCGGCATTGGGATAATAGGGTTACGAAACCTCAAAGACAGCAACGTCCGTGGTGTGTATCCGGTAATGCCCGTCCGTTCGTAACTTCTCCTCAAAAACTCACCTCTGTCACGTGATATGTATGTTTTGTGGGGATGTACCTTATAGCCCAACGTCTGATACATTGCTACTAGTGCCTCAACACCCCTCACCGTTTGAGTTGAAAAAATGACATCGTCGCCCTGCATAGTTGCGTGTCCGACACCCACGTGTATGCCTTGGTAGCGCTCACAGTACCTAGCGGCTAGCCTGAAGCTGACTATGTTGAGGATTGTGTCTAGTAACGCCGTCCACCTCCAACCCGACGGTATTCCGTTCTCCCATTCCCTCGACTCACCCTCCATCAACACCCGTGGCTTCTCGATCGTCAGGGTGTCCCACATCGCCTCCCATACCTCTTTGTATTCTACGGGTGTACTCTCGTCCTCGATGATCACGTCCCGTATGGCTAGTAGGACAGCCAGTATTGTACTCTTGGACTGATTGTTCTCAAACGCCGATTGGTCTAATGGGACCTTTAATGTCTTGGTATTTTTGACCTCCCCTGCCCATAGCTGGTCTATATCCTCGTTACCTTGAGTACCGGCAAATAGGGTACTAGTGTTGGAACCCCTCAGACCGTCTTCGACTAGTTCTGATAAGAAATCCATCTTCCTGTAAAGTTGGTTTCCCCCCACTACGACCGGCCGCACCTTGCCGCCTTCTGACTTCTGCATAACCCGCATGCTCTCTACCGTGAGCGTTCTTAGTTCCAGGCGTAGGTCCTTATCGCTTTTCAAAGCTGCATCGACACCCTTATACCTCCGAGTTCTTCTGACTCTCCCGTCTACCGTAATCTCTGTCGCCTCACCCATGCCCGCCTTCCCCCGCATCCACACCCCACTACTTATCCACTCTTCCAAAGTAGGCAGCACTGTAGGCCTCCTCCACTCGCGTGACAGATAATCCTTTGTCTCATGTATTAGGTCCTCAATATACTTGGTTTCATCGATGTTCTCCCCATTGTGTTTAGTTATCGTTAACCAGTCGTCGACATCACCTTTCAGCTCCTCTATCTATACAGGGGCCACGTACCCGAAGAAGGTCTCCCAGTATGTCAGTAGTCTCCAATTTTGATCGATGAATCTCCCGCCGAGTTTTAGCCAGCCGGTTGACTCCTTCAGTAATTTTTTGACCCCGTGTATGCAGAGGTGGCCTGACATTGCGCTTACACGTTCGTATTCTCTTAGTACAGTGGCGGATGCTCTGCCGGGATGCATTTGCGCGAGTATATGTACGCCCTCTTCCATTACGCCTTGAGGTAGTTCGCACCCAGCACACTAATGCAGCTTCGGCAATCTGTACCTCTTGAGATTGGCGTTGAAAGCAGACATCGGGGCTTGCCAACCCTTCTCATTACAGCAGGACACAAGTTGTGAAGCCAATTGGCGCTGTCTCGCTCTATACTCTCCCGTAGTCCATTCCCAGTCTGGTAGCATAGGCTTTACCGCCGTCAGATTTAGGCCGTGTCCTGGCGTTCGGCGTGGTCGATGTTCACCTCCGCCTTCGCCTCCGAACCCCCGACCTTGATGGTAGGTGTTGCCGGCGGGGCGCCCACAACCTGTGGCGCCGTATCGACAGGCGGCACAACGGGAGATGATGTGGGCGCCGCGTCCGGAAAAACCTCCTTGATGGTGGCCAACCCTCTGTTACGTGCCGGTAGTGGCCCTAGGCTCAATGGCCCCAGTAAATATTCCCTTCCTGTTCCTGCGGAAGTGTTGGCCCTCAACGGAGCATGCCACGCCTTGCCCTGCACTAGCTGAGCGGCTTCTATGTTGCCCACAATACTCTCGGAGAGAGTAACGGTCTGAAACTCGCGTGCCGCGAAGTCTCGGACGCGGACTCTTAGCCCCCACCCGAAAGGGGCGGCCTGGTTTGCGACGTTGTGCATTGCTCTAAATGACCCTGCCCAACCCATTTCGATGCCCAGGAGGGTCGTTATAGCGGAGTCCACTCTAAAAGCCAATGGGACAACCTCCGCATTGTGGGGCCTGGTGCACATTATGACGTCGTCACCCTGGGCGTTCAGTAGATTAACCCGGTTCAGTAAACGATCCAACTGTATCATGTCGTGGAGATCCGTTGTCTTGGCTCCGACCCTTCCGCTCAGCCAGTGATCTCCTACCAACGTTATGAGCCCGAATATGTCATTACTCTCGAGCTCCACCTTCCCCCTCTCCAACTCATTGCACATGTTCATGGATAGCGGGGTGCGTATACCTGACATAGTGGCCTGGCAAGCAGGCGCCGCTTCGTTGGCACTCCAACTGAATGCATTCGACGGGTGCACAGCCATTGTATAGCCCACCAATGCAGCCGCGGAGTCCGCCCCGTCCCCACTCCCGTAAACTAGGTTGGCCCAGAAGCCCCCGAGTTCGCCCATGGTTTCGGGGGCTGCCACCTGGTCCGCCAGACCTGTGCCCCTCTTCCATTCCTCGAAGGCTCTACGCTTCAATAATGCGCGCTCCAAGTCGTCCAAGCCCAAACCTGTCCCTGCCTCTACGTCGGTGTGCCCTGTGTGCTGGTGGTTGAACAAGGCGAGACCCAGGCCTGTGGCTAACTCCACCTCGTTTGACCACGTACCTACCCTTAGTGCAGGATGAGTATCGGCCGTAACCTTGGTTACGAACACATTATCTAGGTATGTTACGGCATCGTCATGGTAGTATACATCCTCGCCGTCCATGTCTGTATCCGCATCAGGTAATAGCTGTGTCGCGTAGCATGCCCTCATGTAGGCTTGGGGAAGCCACATGGTGTGGTTCTCGCCCGCGTCATCGCGCCGCACTTCACACTGCGGCATAAATCTCGTTGTGGCCCATGTCGCCACCTCGTCCACCGCCGCCCAATCTACATCGTCGTTCGCCAGATGCTGGCGAATCCAGGGCTTGATCACTTCCTTCAATGGTAGCACGCTGTTGAGCATGCACTGCACAGCCCTCTTCAGTATGGGCAGCGCGTTGTACCGTACCAGGGGTTGCGGTTCCCGGTTGCGCCCAAGGATTCCAGATCTTAGCTCCTCGCCGTGTAACACCAATACGTCTCCTGGCCCGGAATGGACTAGGAGGAATTTCTTCTTGTAGTTATTAATTGTCACGCAGGACTCATTACGCCTAAAACACGTAACGTAATTGCCTTATTTATTTCAGTTTGTATGATGTTTTGTAGGTCTTTTATTATTGATTCGTTATTTTCCTTCAGACGCATCATAATGACATCACTTAGGTTCTGCAGTGACAGTTCAGCGTGTTTGTTTGGTGTTTGAGGTGGTTCCTTCTTCTGAGCTCATTGTATCGCCTAAAAAGCTCAGACTATCAAAAGTGGTAGAATGTTCGGTAGGATAGGTTTTCCTTCGAATTGTTACATTATTTTCTTCGTTGGGTGAAGCCGTTCGTTGGGTTAGGGTGGATGTCTGTGGTCGTATAGGTGTATCTGTATTTCCTGTTTTAGGCATTTTGCATCGGCAACCATGGCATTTCCAAATTTTTTTCTGGTCTGAAGTCATTGTCTTATTAAAATGGTTTATGGAAATGTTCGCACATTCTAGGTCATATTTCTTATTGCATAGTGTACAAGTGAGATGTAATTCATTTACTAGACCTTGAGTACAGCCTGCGCAGTTTTGAACATTTTGTGCCATTTTACCTTATTTTGTTACTGGACCTGACCTCTAGTGGGAAATAGTGTAACTAACGTCAACAGTTCGATAGTAGTGTCAATGTTTCCGCCTCCAAACGATAGATGGCGCTGATATATGTAATCGACTAGGATGACTAGTCTTTTTATATTATATTAGTTTTAGATGTTCTTCTTATTTATTGTTTTATTTATTATTAATAATCACTCTCATACCTTTTTTCAGGCAAACTCCATCGTAACACTTGGTTGTAAACAAAACAAACGGGTTCTGTTTGTTTTACAGCTGATGTTTGTTTACAATTTGAATTATGTTCGTTGGTCGATCATTGTGGCACTAAATATGATTTTTCTTTGTTGTTTTCGTATATTTCTTGCGTACTTCAACTGTAATCACTGAGTTGTATACTTTGTTAAAATTCAAACTACTTTCACTACTAGTTTTTTCGCTGGAACTATTTTTAAATTATATAAATACGTGGAGCCGATGTTTGCTTACGCACAGTAGCGCCCTCTCTCCCCACCTGCCCCCTATCGTTATAGGGGGTCTCTCTGTTGTTCTTCCTATACTTCTATGACCAGCCCGTGGTTCGTTTTCGTTCACACTAGTAAACGGTGGTATCCCCCACGGACTGACCAACACTAACCCTTCAGTCGCTAGTGTTAGTATGCCCGTCAGCTTGGGTCTAAGTAAAGTGAGTGTCACCGTCTGACTGCTCACTTACATGGCGTATGTCGCAACTCCGTAGAGTGCCCTTATCTGCGTCCTAACAGACGCCTCCACCCGGAGCATCTTACGTTCGAAATCTTTCAAGGTTATGTTCCTTATCCCGAGCACTGATAGTACGACGGTCTTAGCACTAGCCTTTATCCTGGCTCCGTACTTCATAGCTATATCGTCACACATGGGGGTGGGAACCTTCCACTGACCCAGCATATAAATACGAAACATGGTTCTACTCATCCTCCTTCTCTGCCGCTCGGCCCACTCCCTTACCTCCGGCTTTAGCCACTTACGGTAAGTGCCCTCATCTATCGCCTGAGCCTGTACCAGCGTCTTGATGAGGTGTGGAACCTGGTCCATGTCCCACAACTCTTCGGGCCGGGGGAGTGGCTTTAACCCGGCGCCCTCAGCAGGGGTTATCTTCTCCACCTCCTCCCACTCCGTAGTTGCTTTCCCTGTAATGTCGGCCTCCCGCATGCCCCACGTGATTGCGAGTAGCTTGTTAAACTGCTCTCGGTACGTTCCCGCCAACTCTACCCCAAGGCTCTTTAGCCTATCATGCCAACGGCCCAACTTGGGCTCAAGGTGCCTGAGGGGTTTCTTTATCAGTGGACGCACCCACCTCTGCTCTCGCCCGAAAAGGTATCTCAGCCTGCCGCCTATCCGCTCGTGATCTGTCTCCAACCCCGCGTCCCCGAAGGTCGCAGGGGTCAGGGCAAAAGCTGAGGCCGTAGTGGGATCAACTCCCGCCTGTTCCGCGTCCTCGATGTACATGTCTGTGCATGTCCAGGCATCCGCCCCCCTCTGCCTAGCCAGTGACCACAGCGCTAGACGTGAGTATAAGCGCTCCGCCGGGGCCACCGGCATTGGGATAATAGGGTTACGAAACCTCAAAGACAGCAACGTCCGTGGTGTGTATCCGGTAATGCCCGTCCGTTCGTAACTTCTCCTCAAAAACTCACCTCTGTCACGTGATATGTATGTTTTGTGGGGATGTACCTTATAGCCCAACGTCTGATACATTGCTACTAGTGCCTCAACACCCCTCACCGTTTGAGTTGAAAAAATGACATCGTCGCCCTGCATAGTTGCGTGTCCGACACCCACGTGTATGCCTTGGTAGCGCTCACAGTACCTAGCGGCTAGCCTGAAGCTGACTATGTTGAGGATTGTGTCTAGTAACGCCGTCCACCTCCAACCCGACGGTATTCCGTTCTCCCATTCCCTCGACTCACCCTCCATCAACACCCGTGGCTTCTCGATCGTCAGGGTGTCCCACATCGCCTCCCATACCTCTTTGTATTCTACGGGTGTACTCTCGTCCTCGATGATCACGTCCCGTATGGCTAGTAGGACAGCCAGTATTGTACTCTTGGACTGATTGTTGTCAAACGCCGATTGGTCTAATGGGACCTTTAATGTCTTGGTATTTTTGACCTCCCCTGCCCATAGCTGGTCTATATCCTCGTTACCTTGAGTACCGGCAAATAGGGTACTAGTGTTGGAACCCCTCAGACCGTCTTCGACTAGTTCTGATAAGAAATCCATCTTCCTGTAAAGTTGGTTTCCCCCCACTACGACCGGCCGCACCTTGCCGCCTTCTGACTTCTGCATAACCCGCATGCTCTCTACCGTGGGCGTTCTTAGTTCCAGGCGTAGGTCCTTATCGCTTTTCAAAGCTGCATCGACACCCTTATACCTCCGAGTTCTTCTGACTCTCCCGTCTACCGTAATCTCTGTCGCCTCACCCATGCCCGCCTTCCCCCGCATCCACACCCCACTACTTATCCACTCTTCCAAAGTAGGCAGCACTGTAGGCCTCCTCCACTCGCGTGACAGATAATCCTTTGTCTCATGTATTAGGTCCTCGATATACTTGGTTTCATCGATGTTCTCCCCATTGTGTTTAGTTATCGTTAACCAGTCGTCGACATCACCTTTCAGCTCCCCTATCTGTACAGGGGCCACGTACCCGAAGAAGGTCTTCCAGTATGTCAGTAGTCTCCAATTTTGATCGATGAATCTCCCGCCGAGTTTTAGCCAGCCGGTTGACTCCTTCAGTAATTTTTTGACCCCGTGTATGCAGAGGTGGCCTGACATTGCGCTTACACGTTCGTATTCTCTTAGTACAGTGGCGGATGCTCTGCCGGGATGCATTCGCGCGAGTATATGTACGCCCTCTTCCATTACGCCTTGAGGTAGTTCGCACCCAGCACACTTATGCTGCTTCGGCAATTTGTACCTCTTGAGATTGGCGTTGAAAGGAGACATCGGGGCTTGCCAACCCTTCTCATTACAGCAGGACACAAGTTGTGAAGCCAATTGGCGCTGTCTCGCTCTATACTCTCCCGTAGTCCATTCCCAGTCTGGTAGCATAGGCTTTACCGCCGTCAGATTTAGGCCGTGTCCTGGCGTTCGGCGTGGTCGATGTTCACCTCCGCCTTCGCCTCCGAACCCCCGACCTTGATGGTAGGTGTTGCCGGCGGGGCGCCCACAACCTGTGGCGCCGTATCGACAGGCGGCACAACGGGAGATGATGTGGGCGCCGCGTCCGGAAAAACCTCCTTGATGGTGGCCAACCCTCTGTTACGTGCCGGTAGTGGCCCTAGGCTCAATGGCCCCAGTAAATATTCCCTTCCTGTTCCTGCGGAAGTGTTGGCCCTCAACGGAGCATGCCACGCCTTGCCCTGCACTAGCTGAGCGGCTTCTATGTTGCCCACAATACTCTCGGAGAGAGTAACGGTCTGAAACTCGCGTGCCGCGAAGTCTCGGACGCGGACTCTTAGCCCCCACCCGAAAGGGGCGGCCTGGTTTGCGACGTTGTGCATTGCTCTAAATGACCCTGCCCAACCCATTTCGATGCCCAGGAGGGTCGTTATAGCGGAGTCCACTCTAAAAGCCAATGGGACAACCTCCGCATTGTGGGGCCTGGTGCACATTATGACGTCGTCACCCTGGGCGTTCAGTAGATTAACCCGGTTCAGTAAACGATCCAACTGTATCATGTCGTGGAGATCCGTTGTCTTGGCTCCGACCCTTCCGCTCAGCCAGTGATCTCCTACCAACGTTATGAGCCCGAATATGTCATTACTCTCGAGCTCCACCTTCCCCCTCTCCAACTCATTGCACATGTTCATGGATAGCGGGGTGCGTATACCTGACATAGTGGCCTGGCAAGCAGGCGCCGCTTCGTTGGCACTCCAACTGAATGCATTCGACGGGTGCACAGCCATTGTATAGCCCGCCAATGCAGCCGCGGAGTACGCCCCGTCCCCACTCCCGTAAACTAGGTTGGCCCAGAAGCCCCCGAGTTCGCCCATGGTTTCGGGGGCTGCCACCTGGTCCGCCAGACCTGTGCCCCTCTTCCATTCCTCGAAGGCTCTACGCTTCAATAATGCGCGCTCCAAGTCGTCCAAGCCCAAACCTGTCCCTGCCTCTACGTCGGTGTGCCCTGTGTGCTGGTGGTTGAACAAGGCGAGACCCAGGCCTGTGGCTAACTCCACCTCGTTTGACCACGTACCTACCCTTAGTGCAGGATGAGTATCGGCCGTAACCTTGGTTACGAACACATTATCTAGGTATGTTACGGCATCGTCATGGTAGTATACATCCTCGCCGTCCATGTCTGTATCCGCATCAGGTAATAGCTGTGTCGCGTAGCATGCCCTCATGTAGGCTTGGGGAAGCCACATGGTGTGGTTCTCGCCCGCGTCATCGCGCCGCACTTCACACTGCGGCATAAATCTCGTTGTGGCCCATGTCGCCACCTCGTCCACCGCCGCCCAATCTACATCGTCGTTCGCCAGACGCTGGCGAATCCAGGGCTTGATCACTTCCTTCAATGGTAGCACGCTGTTGAGCATGCACTGCACAGCCCTCCTCAGTATGGGCAGCGCGTTGTACCGTACCAGGGGTTGCGGTTCCCGGTTGCGCCCAAGGATTCCAGATCTTAGCTCCTCGCCGTGTAACACCAATACGTCTCCTGGCCCGGAATGGACTAGCAGGAATTTCTTCTTGTAGTTATTAATTGTCACGCAGGACTCATTACGCCTAAAACACGCCAAGCGGGCATCCTCGGGGCCCTCTGGTCCCGTGACGATGAACACCTCGTCTAATGAAAAGAGAGGGAATGGGGCGGCCATCGCCAGTTGTACCGACCAGGCAAGATTGGTGGCCGGGTTATTATGATCCAGGACTACCACGGCAACGTCCTGGGCTTCCAGGTGCCACTCCTCCCCTTGAACATCTATACTCCGTGAAGCCCCGTAAAGTACTTGATCAAGATAGCGGGTATTGACCACCGCTACTGCCCAGTCATCGTTTATGTCCTCGGACATTGCGTATGCGTAGGGTTGAGGCCCCTTAAGTGGTATCCCCCACTCGACCCCAGTTGGAAAACCGGTACTGTGGTGTCGCATTGCGTCATACAGACGCAACTTAAGTAGGTGAGCATCTAACCCCGCACATCCTACCTGTGCCCCCGTCCCCAAGACCGAAGCCAAGAGAGGGCTGGAGGCGAGGTAACGCCACACGTACTGAGGGTAGGTGGAGTTGACCCGACCATCTTTCGTGGTCGGGTCCTCTGTTAGTCTGTTCACCTCCGCATCCATTGTGGTAAGGGTTAGCCCGCACACATTGAAGCTTGGCTCCTCGCCCACTCCAATCCAGGTGAGGTCACGGCACTCGGCTTCATCGTCCTCCGATAGTTCCTTGAGCACAGGCCCCAGGCCTCCCCCTCCTTCAGTGTCGCCAGGGGTGGGGGCACTAACAGATGTCATCGATCGCAAGACTTGTCCCATCTCTCTTGCCCTACGGGCACGATCTCCTTGTGAAGTAGTGAGAATATGTTTCAGAGGAAATTCTTTGCCTCCATACGTATACAATGTGGATCTGGACTTACGACATTAAATTAAAACGAGCACAGTATTAGTCCATAGAAACATTTTAAAATACGAAGATTAGTAGTTAATGGAAAATTGAAAAATTGCAATTGTCAAACAAAATAAATATTAGAATCGACTGCATAAAAAGTAAACACGCTTTATCTAACCTGTTGCGCGGCCCGATGCGGGTCGCGGCGGGGGGCGGCGCCTGCGCTGCGGTGCGGGGCGTAGGTGGACGTGGGTAGGTAGTTTAGTCGGAGAACAACAAATTAGCGGCACTCACTAAGTTGCGCGTTGTTAACTAAAAGATCACTGGTTGAATAATTAATCACATAATATCACATCACAATCAGAATTTACATCAATAGTCAAATTTATAAATTTTCAAGGTTTCCACCGTTGTTCATTATGCACAAGCGACATCGATACCTAATTAATTAACTAATATTAAACTAACACTGAACAATAAGTCACACTAAATCGTCTTTAATCACAAATAACAACTAATTTTTTTCGCAAAATCACAACAATGCGCGCGCGGCTCGTCTCGTGATAAAATAAGTAGACGTGTGCGCTCCTCAAAGGGCGCCGCTGCACTGACTGTGACCGAGTCCCGAGACTGCCGAAAAAATTCCGCTCACACACACACTCGCAATTGTCTATGCACCACTAATGCATAATTTGCGTAAGTAATATTTCTTTTTCTTTCTAATTGTAGTATTATTTTGTGGGACTGGGCGGGGCGCGTCAGAGTGGAATCGTATGACACCTTTCTCTGTCTCTCAAGTATATTGAGACGTAGAGGATAGAATCGTACGTTTTGCACAGGTTCTTGACCTTACAATGTGTACCTATTATTACGGACTCAGATCTACATCATGTTGAAAAATAAGAAAATGAAAAATAATTTCCTGTGGCTAAAGTATTCATTGGATTTGATTGATTTTTTGTATACGGGTAAAGAACATGACACTCTTTATGTGGTTTTGAGGAATATCAAGCGTCCTGCTCCACATTGTATACCGATGGTTTGAGGTTAAAGGTCGAACCTTTATACAGGGTTACAGGGAAAGTCGTACCGGGTCGTTGCGTAATTACTTTGCAATTACGCAATAATTACTTTGTAATTACGCAATAAAATAAGGGGTATCAAAGTAACCCCATCCTACGTATAACTTTGATCAGGCAGTTTAATTTTTTATTCTCAAAATCAAGCCAATTTTTTTCACTTATTATTACAGGAATCGAGAGTAATAAAAAAACCGATCACTAGATTTATTTAGTATTTTTTTACACCCACAAATTTAAAAGATATGAACCTTCAAAGTTTAATATTGATCAAAGTAACCCCGGTCTACGGTACTGAATATTAAAGGATGTTATTATTCAGGTCATTTCCGATGAATTTCATTCTGAAATAAAATGTCCGAAACTTAACCGTTATGGAGATATTAAATTTTAAAGATTATTTTTAAAAATCTTTTATTTTTTGGCTTTTTGTCGTTTTCTTTGGGATTAGAGCTCCTAGAGTCGGTTTTTTTATGTATCTAGTTAGAGGACATGTCCATTAATAAAAATGATCAACAGAAACTGAACCTACTACTAACAGCTTAAAACACTGCTCGGCAACGGTTAGCATTATGAATTTTCTCATAGTGTTCTTAACTATAACAGGCTTTTAATAAAAAAAATTGTATGGAACTTATTCTGCAAATAATTTTATAAAGTTCTACGTCTCTTTAGCTATTCAAAAAGGTATAACACTTGCTATTAAATAGGCAAAACATTGCCCAAATAACAGTTAAGTTAGGAGAGGGTACATTTTTAGTTTGAGGTAAAAGTAGCTAAAATACGTAAAAAAAAGAAAAAAAATTTAGCAATATTTTTATAATTCATGTTCTACATGGCCGCCGCTATTTCTTACACAAAGTCTCATTCTTTTTCTTAAATTACTTTTCACGACAGAAGTTCGTAGGTTCCGCCTCATTTCCTCAGCCGCATTAATAATTTTTTGTCTTAGAATATCGACATTATGATGGATGACTAAAAAAATGTTTTTTGTCCGTAATGTAGATTATGAAAAAATAACGTACACGTATTTTTTCTTTTTTTACGTCATCAAAAGATTACGGCGATACATTGAGTTATAATGTGCCATGACGTCACTTGTATGTAGATTTTATACATACTTGTGACGTATCAACCCCCACTCCCCAACTTTAATGCGTTGTATCTAAGTCATCTTTTATTAATATGATAAAGCAAAAAATACGTGTCTAATATTTTTTTATTATCTGACTGACGTACTAAATAGAATTTCTTTTTTTTGACCCAGGCATCATCCCTTTTGCGATCGGTGTCATTTGGTCGTATACTAGGCTTTTCATATGACCCCACACATAAAAATCCATCGGCGTTAAATCGGGGCTCCTCGCCGGCCATGCTATGGGTCCGCCTCTTCCAATCCATTGGTTTGGGTAATTCTCGTCCAACCATGCTCGAACACTTCTTCTGTAGTGCGCTGGGCAGCCATCATGTTGAAAGAACATGTCTCGTCTCAATGCAATAGGCAAGTCTTGCATTAAAGAGGGTAACTCCTCCCTCAAAAAGTTTTCATATGTCTCGCCATTCATGTTATCGGGCAGGAAGTATGGCCCTATCAAGTTATTATACCCATCCACACATTAAGACTGAATCTCCTTTGTGACCCTTTTGGTCTTTTTTTCTTGGGGTTACCTTGCGCTTTGGGAGCCCCATAATGGGTGTTATGATAGTTTGTGATGCCGTCTTTGTCAAATTTCGACTCATCTGTCCACATGATTTTCTTTAAAAAATCCGGATCTTCATTATCGGCACTGAGCATAAATCTGCAGAAGTCTAGTCGTCTCAATGGATCCCCTTCTTCAATTACTTGCACTGGCGTGTAATGGTAAGGGTATTGCCCAGAACTGTGCATTACGAACCAGACTTTCCACTGGGAAATACCAAGCCGTCGAGCGACAACGTTTGTTGACGTGGTTGGGTCGGCTTCAAAGAGACGTCGTATTTCATTATCTTCGTCGTCGTTATCAAGAACACGAGGTCGTCCCATGTCAGTCCGACGTACTAGCACAGAACCAGTTTCTCGTAGTCTTCGATAAACTTTGTCAAATACGCCAATATCAGGTACTCGGCGAGTAGGATACCTTAGCATGTATTCATTGCGTGCACGCAACGACACTCCTTCACAAAATCCATAACACATTAGGATGTCAGCATATTCCTCGTTGGTAAATGTTGCCATGTTCACAACACAAATCAAAGTCCAGTTACAAGCCACGTCACACAGTTAGAAGATGAAACAGTCAAAAAATCCAAGCCAAGTCGCGTTGTTACAAAAAAAAATCGGAGGGCACGGATAACACATCTACCATGGAAGAATCGCATGAGCAGACTAAACAAACACCACGATCCACGATTTGACAATTCAGACATTTAAAATGACATAAATACCTGTCACCGCACGTCTCCCGAGCACAAACAATGTCTACCCAAACCTTTTTTCATTGTTTAAAAGTGCCAGGTAGTAAGCCGGATTCTTTTGTATCGAAATACTGTTATGTTGTACTACCAGATGGGCCTATTCTAATAACATTATTTTAAGATTTTATGAACAAACCTAGTAGATGATATACCTTTTTGAATAGCTAAAGAGACGTAGAACTTTGTAAAGTTATTCGCAGAATAAGTTCCATACATTTTTTTTTTAAAGCCCATCAAAGTTAAGAACACTCTATTAGAAAATTCATAATGCTAACCGTTGTCGAGCAGTTTTTTAAGCTGTTAGTAGTAGGTTCAGTTTCTATTGATCATTTTTATTAATGGACATTGTCTTCTAACTAGATACATCAAAAAACCGACTCTAGGAGCTCTAATCCCAAAAAAAACGACTAAAAGCCAAAAAATAAAGGATTTTTAAAAATAATCTTTAAAATTTAATATCTCCATAACGGTTAAGTTTCGGACATTTTATTTCAGAATCAAAATCATCAGAAATGACCTGAATAATAACCTCCTTTAATATTCAGTACGACTTTCCCTGTAACCCTGTATATCCGGTTCACAGTGTTCACGATGCTGGAAAATGGGTCATAAACTTAGGACTTGTCCTTCTAATAAAATTGTATGTCCTAAATGCGGCAGAGATCATGCAAACTGTGAGACTAAGATTTTTAAATGCATAAACTGCTCAGGCAGCCATATGGCCCTATCTAAAACGTGTCCTTTTTAACCGACTTCAAAAAAAGGAGGAGGTTATATGTTCGACTGTATGTTTTTTTTTTTTTTTTTTTTATGTATGTTCACCGATTTCTCCGCCAATTATCAACCGATTTTGAAAATTCTTTTTTTATTCGTAAGGGTATACTCCTGAGGTGGTCCCATATTAATTTTGTGAAGATTTGATGTATACTTTGGGAGATAAACGAAGGAACTCCTCAAAAACAAACAGTACACGTAATGTGATTTGGATATTGTACTAAAGATCAAAAATAATTGCTGGTTCTATCTATCCATCCGTGGTGAACTAATTATAGTCTTCGAAGATACCGCATGAAACTCCTCATCGGTGAACAGTACATATAGGAACTTACAGTGAAAGGTTAGAAGGTTAGGGGATAATTCTTTGAATATTATAGGCACGTTTAGACCGTTACTTGTATTCTTATATTCCGTTGAGCTGATGATGGAAGGTACAACTCCTTATCGATCAGGAGTTAGAAGATATCTTGTCCTAGATAGACATACTCGTTGACATCGAGAATAAAATTGATTCCTCAGCAGACACTAGAGTGGGCTCTTACCCACTCTACTGTCTGCTTAATAAAAAAAAAAGCAGCCTTAATCATTTTGGCCTGGCCAATTATTATATTTTTATACAAATTTACAATGAGGAGAAAAACTCAAAGGTCGACATAGATGTCGCTAGCATCGACTCTGCTTTGTAGTTTGTGTTGACGTTTTGGTGAATTTGTTATTGCTGTTTTCCACAAATTTTATTTCTATAATGTATTCTTTTCGGACTGTTTCCCAATTGCAAGTGGAGTTACGTAAAAGAAATGCATCAATAGCAGGAAAAAAAGCAGTTTTGATTGAGAGGTAAGCAATAAATAATTTTAAGGTTATATTGATAAATATTCGATATTATTTTCCAATCTACTAAGATATATGTTTTTGACTTTCAGATTAGAAGCATACGATCGAAATTTTAATTTTAATGCCAACCTAGTGCCTGGCACATCTCTCAGTGACCCACAATATCGGTGCCCACCAACTTCTTCTTTCAAAGATATTAATGCCGATTCGCCAATTCCAGCTCTCAATAGGCAAGAAATACAGTCGTACTTCGAAAGGTGAGTTCATTTATAAAATCCCTACCTTTATATTTAGACCTTAGTACTTATATTAAAGAAAGTAGGGCTCCTTTTGTTACATGACTTACCAAAGTGCCTAAAATGCTATTTTATTTCTTTCAGATTCAATGCTCAGCCAAAAGGAAAGGCTATGTATGAAGCCAGGTGTTTGTTGACTGCACGTTATATCATTGAAGGTACAAACGCATACATACAGGGCCAATGCAAGGCCCAAATGAAAAAAGTTGTCTACATTGTAAATGTTCTGTTGAACAGTGAAGGCAACATTGAACAATGTCACTGTGAATGTGCAGCAGGCAGCGGTATTGAAGCACACTGCAAACATGTTTCAGTGCTACTTTGTGCTATAGAGCATATGGTCCGATCTAAAACTATTATCCTGCATCAGGTGTGTACTCAATCTCTAATGACATTCAAAAAGCCAAGCAAAGTGTTTTATAAATCACCCATTCAAGCTCAACATTTGCCATCAATTAGAAAAAAAAGAAGAGTCAATGTCAACTTTGATCCATTGCCAAAGGAAGATGAAATAGACAACTATCATGACTATGTTCGCAATTTAGCTATAAACTTCGGAGACACAAAAATGCCTATATTACAAATATATAGACCAGCTAATCCCTATGGCCTGGAACAAGATCATACATATTCAAGTAAGAAATACAAAGATGATGTTCTTGACAGTTTATTGTTGCAAAATGTAACCAAAGAGCAAATTGATAATGTGGAGGTATTAACAAGGTCTCAAGATAAATCGATTGATTGGCATAAGTGGAGATCTTATAGGGCGACAGCAAGTATGTTCTATGCAATTTGCCATGTTAAAACTGGGAAAAAAACATTGATTAATAAAATATTAAACCCAAAAGAGTTTTTCTCTCGCTCTATAGTTCACGGCAAAACTAACGAGCCTATTGCAATTAAAAAATATGAGGATGAATTTGGGATAAATATAAAAAAGTGTGGTCTCTTCATATGCTTGCAATACCCCTTCCTTGCAGCTTCTCCAGATGGGCTCCTAGGTGAAGAGACTGTTGTAGAGGTCAAGTGCCCCTATACTGCAAGGTTCATGCCAATAAATGCAGTTACTGTACCATATTTAGAAAAAAATAATGGACAATTATCTTTAAAAAGAAATCACCCATATTATGCCCAAATCCAAGGACAATTATTGTGCACAGGGAGAAAATTTTGTAATTTTATTATTTATTCTTATAAAGAAATGCAGGTGTGTTTTATAAATAGAGATGATATATATATAGAGGAGATGGTAAGAGGTCTTGTTACTTTCTATGAATGTGATTTAAAACCAGAAATCATTAACAAATATTATTATAAAAATTATGCTTCTATAATAAAACCACAGTAGAATATTCTTTGTCTTTTATTTTTAATTTTTAATTATACTCTCTCTAAAATTACAACACATGACACAAATAAAAAATATTTTACTTGCTATAGGAATGTAATTGTGATCTAATTCACTTTTGAGCATTTTATAGGTTTTAGTAAGACCAATCAACCGTTCAATGTGTACTCTTTTACTTGCTAAAGTTCTATCCTTTAATACTGTTAAGCCTGGTAATTGGGTCTGACCTTTTAAAAATGTTGGAATATTAACAGTAACATTACTTTCAGCAAACATATCTTGAATATTGAATCCACGATCTGCCAGAATAACATCACCACTTTCACACTTCTGTATTAGGTCACTTCTTTCCACAGTTTGTCTGTCACTTACAGATCCTGCATATGCAGGAGAGCAATAGGACAACAGGCCTCCTGGAGTAGCACCAACAAGTATCTTTAGTGTGTTTCCATGCTTGTAGCTACTCCATGATGCCTGCTGAGCAGTAGGATGTTTTGGTTTCTGTACATGAATTTCTGTACCGTCTAAAATTACCCTAACATTAACATTGTATTTTTTGAAATTATCTGGCATATAATACTGAACCAAATCCATGTCTGGCCATATATTTATTTTTGACCAAAGTTGATATATAAAATTAATCCAAGTAATAAATATATTTGATACAGTTGTGGTGCTTACGTTAAAAAATCTACTCAATTCAAATATACACTTGTTTTGCCTTAACTTCATTAAAGTTAAAAAGAACTGATCTTCTGTGCTAAGGTTGATAACTTTGCTTCCATAATAGTTTATTTTATGAGCTACTGGGCTCAAGGTAGAGTACACAAAATAGAATTTCTTATAGGATTCAAATCCTGTGTAAAATTGAATAGCTTTATCATCAGTTTTATATCTATTAACTGTCCCAAACATGTGTTCAATATCAACTTGTGTACCTTTAGACAAATATACACATTCAGCTGGTGATAGTGATATCTCCTCACTCTCTGCACATATCTCCACTTCATTGCATGATTCTATTTCCACAGATAAACTGGATAAACATGTTTCATTGCTTTCTTGAGGGCTTGTAGTAAGGCTTGAAGGTACGACATCAAACATTAATTTCTTCCGAGACCTTGTTACTAAACGTTCTAAACGCTGTTTTGCGGATGTTGATTCTAATTTTGTTTTTGTAAAAGAAAAGATTGAAGGCACTGCAGTTTTCTTTAAGAATTTAGCCTTAGGCTCATATACTGAAACAAATAACATAAATATCATTATTTTCAATGCCAAATTATCTAAGTACTATTATGTCGAGTTATTATGAATCTTTGAGTATTTAGGTTAAATGCTCTAAGTTATGAATCAATCACACTTACCGGTATATTTACTTTGACCAAAATAGTCATCAGATAGAAAATGAGCAGAGCACAATACAGAGTGCTTGGTTGCTTTAAAGTTTTTGATTCTCAACGCTTTTTCCCAGGATTTTCGGCGTTTTGGATCCTTTGGAAATATGTCATATTTATAGTATTTAATTATTTTCGATATTTGTTTACGTAGAAAACGTAAATTAGTATGGATTTTGACAGGTGACAGGACAAAATTAGGCAAAGTCGATCATGCGACATCTGGTGGGATAAAAAGGCAGTTTAATACCTCATTGCCTTAATCGTTGCATTTCACGCAATCCATCCGTGGTGAACTAATTATAGTCTTCGAAGATACCGCATGGAACTCCTCATCGGTGAACAGTACATATAGGAACTTACAGTGAAAGGTTAGAAGGTTAGGGGATAATTTTTTGAATATTATAGGCACGTTTAGACCGTTACTTGTATTCTTATATTCCGTTGAGCTGATGATGGAAGGTACAACTCCTTATCGATCAGGAGTTAGAAGATATCTTGTCCTAGATAGACATACTCGTTGACATCGAGAATAAAATTGATTCCTCAGCAGACACTAGAGTGGGCTCTTACCCACTCTACTGTCTGCTTAATAAAAAAAAAAGCAGCCTTAATCATTTTGGCCTGGCCAATTATTATATTTTTATACAAATTTACAATTGCCTTAATCGTTGCATTTCACGCAATGCTCTTTCGTCATGCGGTTTCTTGAGCAATTTGTTTGGCTCTAAGTCGCAAAGAGCAATACCATCCAGAGTCTTTACACGACTTAGCGCAACATAAACTTGGCCTTTAGCAAAATTTTTCTTGCCTAAGTTAATCACGGCTTTGTTTAGGGTGGTGCCCTGAAGTTTATGCACCGTTACCGCCCAACTAAGGATCAGCGGCAGCATCCTCCGTTCAACATCCCCATAACCTTTTGTTGCCTGATATGTTGTTGAAACAGGCGCTATGGCAACTAACCCCTCAGTGTCTTTCACTTTTGTGCCAATAGTGTCATCATCAAATTTTATAAAAACTGAATCGGGTAACTCGCCTGATTCTATTTGATCGCGACGAAAGGCAGGCCATTTAAACTTAGAGACAATCCCCATTGCCCCGTTAACCAGGCCCTCAGTAACAGAAATGTTACGTCTCAACATAACTCTAGAGCCTATGCAATTCGTGCAACAAACCACCACAGTTATTTACATCTGCAGGAATAACATTAAATGGTGGTCGTTTTCCGTAGGTTGCTGCCTCTCGTGACTCATCGATAGCACGCAAGATGTAAACGAGACTTGACTGAAGCAGTTGGTTCGTCATCTTAGTGTTATAGTTATCTACCAATTTAAGAGTTGGAAAAATCCTTACTGCAGCACCATCTGCGAATTCACCAATCTGTTCAACTCGCCGTCTTTCACACAAAAGTTGCAATTGTGAGATTGTGAGCTCACCAAATCGCAAGTTATTTAATAAATCAACAAATTCCATATCGCTACTTTGACGCATGTTGATGGTGAGTTCGCAGAAGGAAAACTGTTGCCATAAATGTATTTCTGCGTTTGACCACGGGGGTTGATCGAAGCACCAATGCCCTTTAACGGGTGGTAACTGCATGATGTCGCCAAATAACAACACATTTATACCACCGAATAATAAATTATTGTTTTTAAACTCCTGAAGGCGTAAGTGAATTATACGCAAATTTTCGTAGGAAACCATGGATATTTCATCCACTACTAGCCATTTGATGTAACGCCACTTACGCCTTTCTCGTTCCAACGGCTGTCCACTCATTTTACGATATCTCATCGTGGTACCTTTTTCTATTGGAAGTGAAAAAACTGAGTGAAGGGTTCTACCAGAAATTTGCCGTGCCGCAACACCCGTCAGAGATGCCACTTCCACAAAACTTGGTTTCAACATAATATCCACAGTTGGACCATAACAGCGCTTGATATGCTCAACAATTAATTTTAATAGGAACGATTTTCCGCTGCCTGCTCCACCCGTAATAAATAATAACAAAGGCTGTAGATTATCATTTAACCTGATGTCCCTCTCAATGGTATCCGACACTTGTTTTAATAAATCTTTTTGTTGAACATTCAGGCTTCTGACTCCACTTATAAAAACTTCATCGGGCATAGCGGTAGGATCATTATCTTCAATAAAATCATCATGATTATTAAACACATTGATTTGGTCTTCGGTGTAGATATTCACATTATGTTCTGTAGACTCGTTGGCGCCACTATTCTGGTTCACAGTATTGAGTGCTACAGCCTGAACCAGAGCTTGTTGAATGACTTGTTCGGCATGGGCGAATTGTTCTACGGTTAAATTATGAAGAAGAGGCCTTAATTGTGATTGTCGACGTAAGAAACAAGCTTCAGCTGTTTCGCCCTCTTGAGTGAGTTGACTTTCATTGCGAAAAGGAATGTGACATACAATCAGACTGTAAAAAAATCCTTCTCGGTCACTGTTTAAAGTGTAATATCGAGTGCGTAGAACTGCTGCTTGATTTCTGATTCGCATTCTCGTATTATCTCGCAAACGGATGTATCTAGTACTCTCGTTCTCCTGGTCTCTTAACTCAATGTCACCATCATCATCGTTCCACATTGTACTTGAAACGGTTTCGTAGCGAACGGCAAATTCAGCTAAACTTATCTCTTCTAGGTCATCTGGTCTTTGTTGGTAGCGATCGAATACATTGTTGAAAACTGATGTTTCATCTTCACTAAATCGTAGAAGTCTGTAACGTTGCTCTGGACGACAGCTATTCACGAAAACAGTTTTTCTTGTACACATCTTCAAAAGCAAATGGCAGAGACGGTATGCCGCTTCTGGGGCACTAACTAATCGTTGACCAAGAATCGCCATTGAAACAACAAACAACTGCTTCCACACATCATTACTTTGCCGTTTTGCTTTTTGTACCGCTTCTCTCACAACATCGCCACAATCATTGGGTTCGCATTTGCTAGCATACTTGGCAATATAATACGCAACAGCTGTTACGGTCCCACACGGTTGTACGTCCATATTTGCTGCCCAAATTTTCAAAAGAACGGAATTGTAGTTATTAATCATAACTTCGTCTGCATTTCTTTGTAATTCACAAAAACGTCCATTACTACGAAGAGCGTCATCAGGTTCTAAGCATTTCGTTATGGTACTTATAGGCCTTGGGAATCCAAAACGACAGCAACCAGTATTTCGATCTTTATAGCATGTCGTGGAGTGTTTGTGGGTTTGTAACCTTTTAACCAGCTCCGCATTATCACCGTCAAGTGAGCATGACACGACCTGATCGATTACTCTAAGGCCTTCAGGAGTATCAAAATCGGGAATAGAGTTGCACCACAAAAGCATATGTAAATGTGGGCTTCCTCTGTTCTGAAACTCTATCCTATGCCAATAGTCGGTGATAGCTCCTCCTAAACAGTCAGGATTCATTTTCATAAATCTCATGAGCGCATTCACCCTTAGCGTGAACTGTCGAGCCACAACTACTGGGTATTTTTGTACTAGTTCGAGTCTTTCATTAAATGGTAAGTCTTCAACAGCATCCGGCATTGCATCTGGGCGTCCGTCAGCAATAAGTAATGCTTTAATCATGTCCGGCCAATTGAGGTCGTTACAAGAAAATGTAACAAACCATGTTGGAGGACCAAGACTCCGCACCATGGCAATCAACTCAGCGCAACATCTTCTCCAATATGCAGCGATCCCCTTATGTTTCGCATCGTCAGGTGCATATTATCGACAAGACCTTGAGGTGTATGTTCACCTTGCTTCATTCGGCACGAGACAGAAACACTTGCCTTAGCCTTAAAATATTCCACAACCGATAATGCAAAAAATAAGTAGTCGTTTCTTTGAAATCGATTATCATTGCCCATAATTCGAGCCTGAAAATAATCAAGCGCAGTTATAGAAATATCTCTGTTTTCACCGAATCCGTTTTTCCCTTCAGGGAAAAGAAAGTACCAGCACAGCTCTTCCATTCTTTTTTCTCTCTCTAGATTGATTGGTGGTGCGGTCTTTCTTTGGACATCGACAATTCTGACTTGATCATTTAAATCGTTTCTATTGCTAGCGTTAATAATAGTATCTAAATTCGGCACATCTTCGTCAGTAGAATATAGTAAACTTGTCGAAAAAATAACTCGTCTTTCTACATTATTTGAATCTGCTCCTATAGGAAGTACTGTAGTGGTGGAATCATGCGACCTACAAATAGTGTTGGGAGGTGACACAGTTACAGAAGTATTTATTACCGCTTTATCATTGCCTGTAGTAGTGTCATTAGATGATACAGTAGGTATGCTCGTATTGATCATACCTTTATAGGAACACGTGTATACAAGTGACTCCTGAGTGACGACGTGCTCTATGTTTGGAGGTCCGCCATGCAATAATTCAGGGTGTGATGTTCGAGAAGCAACCTGTTGTAGTACCTCTCCCTCTTCGATGCCAATAGAAATGGGGGTAATGCAATATATGTTCAAAAAGTGTTCATTACCTGTATTTATCCATAAATTACGCCGTAAGATTACGAATAATTTACTAATATTTACAAAGCGCATGCAACATGCTGTACCTCTAGATGACGCTCTACAACCCTCTGGCCCCCTAGCATGAGAATCAAATAGCCAATAATACATATTGCCAGATATGTGTTGACATGCAATAGCAACGGAAACTGAATTGCTTGTTAGGATTCCGCAACGGTGATTCCTAAAAAAACTTATTAAAGCATTCTCCAAATTAGGAAATCCTGTTTCACTTTGATCTCTATCGATATGACCGTCTATCGAACTATTGTTTTGCACATTTAAATTTAACCATTGCCCATTGAATAATAAACGTGGCAGAATTTCTCTTAATGCTAAATATTCAGCATTTAATTCCCCAGCATCAGGATTATCTCGTGTTTCAATACATTGGTGGTAGAAAGAATCCCCAATAATAATTATGTAATCAATGTCACTCACTGCCCATGTATTTGCATCTGATAAAACAAATGCAGCACAAGCAACTGCCGCGACAGCGGTACATTGCTTTCCACGAGATTCTACGTCAAATCGGTCATTTCCTTGATGAAATGAACCACGCAAAATAGATACATCGTTGTTGATGTTTACAAACCTGCTGGATTGATCTTCTTGTACTTGTCGTACAAGCATATTTTGATGAGACCCATCAGTCTGTATTTGTAGATTACCGCAATTATCATAAATTTCAGAAACCTGAATTATTTGTGTGATATCATAGTCTAATACATTGTCAAAATTTGGTATGACGTCTCGATACAAGCTGTTATGTTTTAGTAGCCATCTTAGGGCAGTTTTTACTCTCTCAATGTTTATATTGAACTGCCTTTGCTGTTCTAAGTTCTCTCGAGTTTCTACTATAATAACCAATCCTGCACTAGTAAGTGGAAGTGGCAGTTGCTCAGCAACTTCGACAACGTCTTGTGCAAATAAAACCACTTGTCCTTTACACCAATTTTGGCTGAACCTATTCTGTACTTTAATAATTTTAAGGAACGGGATCATTCGTGTCAGTAGACGTTGCTCTACATCAGACAAACAAGCTAGTTCTAGTGGTATTGGTGCGACGTCCATTTTGTTCCAATAAGCTTGAGCAGGAACTTTGCGTTTTCGCAGATTAGTAGAGCATCGAGAACATGTCACGATTTTATCCATTTCTACCAATTCATTGGGTAGTAAATCTTGTCGAAATGAAGATTTCAAATGGCATCTCTGCTTGGGGTACAATAATTTTCTACAAATACTACATGGCACATCTGCAAAAACGTTGATGATAGATAAAAAAGTATCCTCTCCAATAAATCTATTTCTGCGTCGTGTCTCACGCATGTTCTCCAAGCGATTTTGACTCTGCTCCTCATTTTCAACTCGCAGTGATTCATAATTGCGCTCTTTCATAACATTGTGTCGGTGTTCACGCTGTTCGGGAGTCTCATTGCTCAACCGTTCTCGTATAACATTGTGTCGGTGTTCACGCTGTTCGGGAGTCTCATTGCTCAACCGATCTCGTATCATAACGTGTCGGTGTTCACGCTGTTCGGGAGTCTCATTGCTCAACCGATCTCGTATCATAACGTGTCGGTGTTCGCGCTGTTCGGGAGACTCGTTGCTCAACAGTTTTCGTATGACATCGTGTCGGTATTCACGCTGTTCGGGAGTCTCATTACTCAACCGTTCTCGTATGACACCGAGTCGATGTTCACGCTGTTCAGGAGTCTCGTTAGCCAGTCGGTTTCGTATAACATCTAGACGACACTCACGCTGTTCAGACGACTCGCTACACAAACGTTCCTGGATACGATTAAGTCGACGACTCCGATCACTTTGCGACTCCTGTGACAATTGAGAACGCATGTAATTTCTCATCTGATTTAATCTAGCATGATAAGCCAATGGTGATTCCTGGGAACGAGATATAATATTGCGTTTGCAATTCTTCGATAGACGCTCCTTATTTTCTTTAATGGTTTCTTGTATTCTGTTCTTCCTCATCCGGGCGGCACCTTTAGTTGGTCTACCCATGGTGCTACTTAACTTAATAAATAATTATGTCAAATAATATTAACACTAAAAAACGAAAAATAAAAAACTTAAAAAAAAAAAAATTTAACCGACTTAAAAAAAAAACTGCAACACTAAAAAGCTAAAAATAAATTGAATTAAAAAATTAAAAGCGAAAACTTAAAAACACTGAAAAGAAAAAAATAATTTCACCTTATAAATCAAAATACCTTAATTACTGCCTACCTATACCTAATTAAATTTAACATTAAATTTTTTGGAGTCGGTGCCAAGCCAGTAAACCAAAAAACCTTGCTTAATAACTAATTACCTATATTAAACAATATCGAAGTAAAATTAAACCTAACCTAACCTATTCACTAAAGTATATAATTATAAACTATGCTACTATGATTAACAGATCACCAAAAAATATCGCAGTATTATTGTAGATCGGGATATTTCGCTTAGATTTTTCTAGTAAATGTCATTAATTCGCTGAGAATCTTAACACCGCGATACAGGAATGTATCGAATTGTACAACGCCATCTAGGGAAGTGTCGGGTAAACAATCAACAATGAGAAAACTAACGGAATTGAGTGTTACTTCTAAAGTTCTGCCTATAATTTACAATAAAAGTCATTATGAAGTGTTGTTATTAGATTTAGATTTCGTATATTTACTGCGTAAATTTTCCTTTATTAACCGACTTCTTATTATTATATAGTGTAACTTTATATTATTATTAAGTACAAAAGTTTAAGAAAAATTACTGATCTGAGATGACGTTGACGTGGCTTGGCACCGACTCCAAAAAAATTAATGTTAAATTTAATGTTAAATTTAATTAGGTATAGGTAGGCAGTAATTAAGGTATTTTGATTTATAAGGTGAAATGATTTTTTTCTTTTCAGTGTTTTTAAGTTTTCGCTTTTAATTTTTTAATTCAATTTATTTTTAGCTTTTTAGTGTTGCAGTTTTTTTTTTTAAGTCGGTTTTTTTTTTTTTTTTTTTAAGTTTTTATTTAAAAGAACGTAGAAGTCGTGAAATCATGGCTGAATTCAATTGTTCATACAAGAAGGCCTTAACTGCGTACGTCCCACCTTCTCCTCGTGTAAATGGTAAAGCAGAACATACAGAAGTAAATAATCCAATTGTTTATGCTTCTTCATTTGAGAATACCCCCACGTTCGCAGAAGTTGTTACGGTTGAGGCAGAGGTTCACGTCGAAGAAGCATCTAGCCCTGCTAACCTATGCAATAAGACATCACTGAACAAGAAGAAGTCTTTAAAAAGAAGCAAAACCTATCCGAGTTTCTATTAGAATGGCAGTCAAACTTGGCAGAGGAACCGCGATCCAACGAAGATTATGTATACGAACAAAATGGGAACAATAACAAACAAACAAAAGGTAACACAGAACACAGCACAACATTCAATGAATTATCATCGCGAATTAAAGAAGTTATTAACCTTAGAAACTGTTCATGGTATACTAAAATTAAAAATATTCTTAAACTTTGTAGCGAGTGGTTTATACTATTGTTGGTTGACAAAATGTCGGAGTCTACGTTGTTGCAAATGGTTGTTAATTTCTTTAATGGATAACACTGTAAATGTAAAATTGAATATAATACAGTGGAATGCCCGGAGTCTTAAACCTAAGCTAATAGCTTTTTCTCAGTTACTTAACCAAAATAAAATACATATAGCTGCTATTTCGGAAACGTGGCTAGAACCCGACAGTCATCTTAAAATAAATAACTATAATATATTTCGTCAAACAGGGACGACTCTTATGGGGGTGTGGCTATTGTTACACATAAATCAATAAAAGTTCAGGTAGGAAACTTTCAGATGTCTCTTCCGGGATTCGAAGTCCTCCATGTTAAATTTTTTAACTATTCACTTTTAGAAAATGTAATAATTGTTTCAGTCTTTTATCAAGAGTTTCCACATAAACTTCTAATTCATCTTTCTTTTTCATAACTCCACATAGGTTTTGGTGATAAATATTAAGGGAGATATTTATCGAGATCAGATGAATTTGTCAGGCCATAAGAATGATTAGATAATTTAGGATCGAAAATAATAATTTAGGGAAGAGAAAACAACAACACTTTAATAATTACAGGCTACAGGTTACAGGCTTATTCTAACTTATTTCTATTTCATAAAACTACTCCATGGTTGATTTTCAATTTACACAGCCATCTTATCTAATCTTATAACTATTAACATATTTTTATTATTAAATAATATTACACTATTTTTATCTTCTAACTATTTACATGTTTTTATTATTAAATAATATTACACCATTTTTAATCTTATTATACTATGCTAGTCTTTAATATACTTACTTCATTATATTAAGACAGCATACTTTCTTATTCTGTCTTGTTTCTATTTATAACCTGTGATGCTATTTCACTACAATATTTATGAAATTCGTTCCGTTTTTTCCCGTCATCAACTCCGACGCATTCCCGGCAACTAGTTCGACAGCGAGTTGCTGCTCCGTCTCGTATCGCTTTTTTGCGTGTTGTAGTCCATTGGGCACTCAAACGGAATGTGCGGAACTGACTCCTCGATACCTGGCTCACAGGCGCACGATGGATTCTCTTTTTACACTTGAAGCGTATCAAGTATGCAGAGAACCCACCGTGCTCTGTCAAAATTTGTGTGGTTTTACTCGTGTAAGTCATCTTCCGCACCACACCATACGCTATCACCGCGTCCAGGAATAAAATTGTTGTGCCCGAGGCCGTGTCACCCGACCGATATCTCCCGTTCCATTTCTCAAGCGTCTCCGACCGGATTCTTCGCTTGACGAATGAAACGGGACACAGGTCGTAGTCCGGCCTCATCTTCGACCCCAGGGCAGCCTCCTTCGCGAGCTGGTCGGCTCTCTCGTTTCCCTCCAACCCTGCGTGGGCCTTTATCCAGAACAGGAAGACACTCTTGTTTTGGAGCTTACAGCGTCGCAAGGTGTCTCTTGTGTCCACGGTCAAGGGGTGGGGCGAATTTGTGTTGATTACCGACTGGAGGGCCGCCATAGAATCGCTGAAGATACCGAACGTGGTTTCACGGGACTTTAACACTTCCCCTGCCGCTCTTTGTAGAGCCAGGAGTTCAGCCTGGTAAACGGTGCAGTAAGACGGCAAGGCAAGCTTGAGGGCCTTTATCTGCCGAGACCACCAGTGTGCCATGGGATAGCGCCGCTCCAACTTTACCCTCAATCTTGCTGCCATCGGTGAAGATCACGGCAAAGTTGCTGTGGTTTTGATATTGTTCTTCGTCCACCAGGCTTTCGAACTCCAGGTTTATCTGTTTCGCGGGGTGTGGGGCCTCCATCGCTGAGGCCACCCGCTCTACCTTCCTGCCCCCTAGACCGGGCTGGGGTTCCCCTCTCCCGGCTCCATATAGCAGTGGCGGAGCCTGGGTTTTTGAAAAAGGTAAGCCGGAGCAAAAAAATGCTTACCTAGGGCTGCAGCCGTGGCGCACTTAGTCCGAAGTCCAGTTACTCAAAATCTGTGGCTGGTTTCCTGGCAGTTCAGTCTTTTACAGGCAGATGTGTCTTAATTCAGTCCACCTTTACTATACGTTTAAGCACCGATAGATTGAAACAGTGTCTTGCAAGTATAATAAAAGTGGCTTTGAAAAAAGCCATTTGTGGTAATGTCGATATGATATCTACTAGACAAAACTACTTAACTACAAGACTATTGGCTTATTTTACTTATAATACGAGTGCTACTTATACTCTAAAACTATTCGTCTATTCTTTCGTACAAAGTGTGCTAAGACATTATCATAAAACTCGGGATGGTTCTTAATCTTTAGCAAAAAATGTTTTTCTATAAAAAGAATGGCTAGATCAGATAATCGTTCTTGTTTTTGAGAATTACGCATGTACGTATGAATTCGCTTCAAAGCCGAAAGCGACCTCTCCGCGGTTGCTACTGTAACAGGAAGTGTCAAAAATACACTACATAATGTTGTAATTTTTGGAAAAGTGTCATCTAATAATGAATTTTGAAAATTGAGATAAAGCTCGTAAACATCTATTTTTTTCAAGTGTTTTTCTATGGTGTTGTGTATAAGACTTTTGACTCGTTCTTTAAAGCAGTCAACTTAAATATTTGTGGAAATTTTAATTGCAAAGAAGATATTATTTCATCTGGAAATGATCTACTATAAAAACTATACTTAGATTTATAAAGTAAATTAAGAAAACTCATTTGGGAAAGTGATTGGTACCTGTGTTGTATTTGCATCTTAACATTGTCTATTATTTCAATGAAAAGACGCCGATACATGGTTCTAGCGTCTACATCTGTATTAAGTCGTCTTAGCTGTCGCGGCGGCTCACGGAATTCCTGGACGCTATCGTAAATAAAATCAAAATGATTTATAAAATCATTTGCAAGCCAACTATTGAATGAATCTATTTCGCGGTTTGCTACTTCAATATCAATCTGTTTTGACTGCAATAAATTAAAAAGGACGTCGGTTTTTTGAAAAATGTCTGACAATACGTACGCATTTTTGTTGAAATGGTATAAAAAAAACTGTTTTTGGGTCTGTTGGCGTCATTGTGAAATTTGCGGTCCCGTACCGGTTTGATTCAAAGAAAGTTTGTTGGTAAGTGTTCACATTAGGGTCTCATATTTATTTATTTATTTATGTATCAGTTTATGTACACACATATAAACAGACAACAAAAAGGAACAGAAAAATAGGTACAAAGGTGATGCTTATTTCTAAAGAAATCTCTTCCAGCATACCTGCGATAGGAAAGAGGATAAAAAGAGATGTAGACAACGTGTGTAAGAGTAGAAGAGAAAATTAATTGCTCTTACATCTAAAAAATAACAAAATTTGTACGAATAATTTGAGAATAAAATAATAAAGTCGAGAGTGACAAATTACCCCCGACATGGGGTAGGTTGTCTCAGATGAACGTCCTCGTTGTCACAGATCACTGTTAACATCACTGTCATCGTCTGAGGCACAATTTGGGCCCATCACATTTTTCATGCACCCACATTTTGCATTTTATGCCCTGAAACCATTCTTCATTGGGCTTGCGGCTTGACCAGGTTTCAAAACAAATCAAAGATCATCATCCAAATCGTCATCTTCTTCGCTACTCACTTGCTTTTGTTTCTTATTTTTCTTCTTCGTAGGTAACTTTGGCTTGGTTTTTCTCATTTTTTGTTGCTCTGCTAACGCATTCTTACCAGTAACCGGGGTTTCTGTCAAAATGCGGTCGTCCTTTTTCTTCGATTTGAAGTCGTTTTCTTAGCTGGAGCTTTCGGAAATGGTCTTAAAATATCAGGCGTTGGTAAATTTAATGTTAGAGGAGTAGCAGCACTGGTTCCAGGAGTTTGGGAGGATGTCCTACAAGAAGCTGGGGTATGTTGCAGTTTATGAGAACAATGAGGCGGGAATAACAACACCACAACTCCGTGTTCCTTGCAATAATCCAATATTAATAGATAGATTAGAATCGTGGTTATCCAACAATAGGAGCAGTGGGCGGTCAGAAGTGCAGCGAGTGTATCGCACAAATTGTTGAATAAATACATAAAAACAGTCTTCGTTCATCCTGCCGCATCCTGCAATCCATCCGGATTGGCGCTACCAGTTGATCATGTTGGTCCACTGTTAACAAAATGGTCTTTGATTTTTTTTCGGGGAAATTCGAAAAAAGGCGGTATTCTATTCCCTGTAGCTGACACTGCAACAGCTTATGTTACCAAAGTACCTCGCTCAGCTGAAGTCAGGACTTATCTGTTTCATGCCTCCGAAAAATAAATTAACATTATGAGAATTGAAGCTAGTTGCTCGGGCAAGGCTAGTCGCCTCAGGTTTTTGAACTCTTAGTTCTTGTTGTCGCCGGATAAAGCCCTTCAATCATTCTTCGCCAGCCATAGCATTATTTTCCCAAGTTTCGGGAAATTTACGGTCTAAAGCGACAATATATTGATACCATAGCCTCGTACTGATTGTAAGTACCTAATCATAATCTTGTTGTGACTAATTATACCTATTCTTATTACAATATAAGACGTGTTTAAACCAATTAATATTAAAATTTTTGCTCGAAGTAAAAGAATTACAATTTTAACTGCAGTAGTAAAACTTACATACAGTTGGTATAGATAGGATAGGTAATTAAAACATAACATAACATCACGCCTTGTTTCCCCGAAGGGTTGGGCAGAGGTGTACCTGTATTACACCCACATTTCGCCAGTTATGTATTTTAAGTCCTATGTAATAGGGGGCGAGCCTATTGCCATCAACCGGGCACAATTCCAGACTCCGGGATACTACTGAGAAATTCCAGTTGGAAAAACCCAATAATATTTTGCCCGACCTGGGAATCGACCCCAGGACTTCATGCTTAGTCAATAATTAATCCATTTACAATACTTTCAGGTTTGTGATGGTGACCTACGCATTCAGTATATTGATGCGTCATTCGGGGGACCCAGCCATGATTCCCATATTTGGAATCAGTGTCCTGTTCAAAATTGTGTGCAGCGCCATACATGACCAAGGCGGAGTGTGCTGGCTACTGGTTAACAAAAAGAATATATTTACATTAGAAAAAAAATGTCTAAACTATAATAATATTATAAAGAGAAAAGATTTGATTTTTTTGTATGTTTGTTTGTTACGTTTTATTTATTTATTAATTTATTTAAACTTTTTACACTAAAAAAAGTACAAAGGCGGACTTAATGCCTTAGGCATTCTCTACCAGTCAACCAAGGGTGGTGAAGAGATTAGATGACAGGTGCTCTGTTTGAGAGGAACAAAGAAAAATCATTTTTTATTAAAATATATTATTATAAATAATTATAATACACACACATACATACATATTTAATGAAATATATACCTATATCATATAATACGCTTAACTTCGTGTATTGTATCGTGTGGGCTGTATAATTGCTGGAAGCTTGATTTAAACGACTTGCTGATTGTAACACTTTAATTGTTCACTGAGATACACAATTACACACCACGCACGTTAGATGGCGAGCGGAAGACCAAAATCATTTTTGACAGTTCTTAACACTAAAAAACTATAACTTTGTGTTGCCATAAACATACTGCCGCCCCAGGCTAACAAACAGTAAACAACCTCATTATTCTACTCAAATCGGTATCCAAAGGCAGCTTCTTAAGAAAACATGAAAAGTCGACGATAACATAACTAACAAATGTACCTACTATATAATAGAAAGGCACAATATTATTAAACTATTCCAAGTTTAAATTCACAAAAAATACAACATTTTCATTCAGGCTCACTTTCATTAATCATAAAAGCAAAGGTAAGTATGAAATTATATAGAAAATATTAAGTATAAGTTTACAGGTAAGTACAACTCTTAATAATAAGCAACTTAGTTACTTATAACTCTAATGACTACTGTATTTATGTATCTTATATTCTAATACGTAAGGTATTAGAATATAAGATACATAAATACAGTTCTTTAGGTAAGTATGCAATATTACGTATTTATTAACACAATACCTATTATAAGAACACTACAATAACGGGTACGTATTTCAAATTACACATTTGTTGACTGAGTGACTATTTTTTATAATTATATTATATAAAAATTAGAACACACATAACATAACATAACATCATGCCTTGTTTCCCCGAAGGGTTGGGCAGAGGTGTACCTGTAACAGGTACACCCACATTTCGCCAGTTATGTTTAAGTCCCATGTAATAGGGGGCGAGCCTATTGCCATCAACTGGGCACAAATCCAGACTCCGGGCTGCTACTGAGATATTTCAGATAGAAAAATCCAATAACATTTTGCCCGACCCGGGAATCGAACCCAGGACCTCATGTTCAGCAGTAGCGCTTGCGACCACTAGACCAACGAGGCAGTAGAACACACATCTAGGTATATATCTGAGATTAACATAAAGACATCTTAATTTATTACAAAATTAGTTTTCAATAGGTAATACGCTTATGCTTTGCAATGACCTAGTATATAATTTACCATTAGCTGTTTTTAGCTGCAAGGCTCGAACCTTGCCGTCATTTCCGGGAAATACATTCACTACACGTGCCATGGGCCACGCCAAAGGAGGAGCATTGTGTCTGTCAGAATCGCGGGTGTATGACTTCTAAATAGATAAAAAATAAACTATATAAATGTACGTAAAATGTACGTTTTTGTACAAAAAAAAGTATAAATGTACGTGTCTGTATGCGTAGCAAACATCATTTTAAAGTAACTCGCCATCCTGATGCCAGGTTGGCGGGTGCATTTTAATTTAATTTTTTTTTTTTAAATTTGACATTAGGAATGAAATGTACGTCAATTGTACATATAGGAACACTATTTAAAAACTTATTAAATGTTATACAAGCTCTGATATTGTAAAATGCACGTGAGCCGCCACCCTGACGCCAGAATGGCGTTTTGGTTCTAAACCAATCAAACTATTTTGATCATCCAAATAACAAATAAATGTACGTCTTATGTTCTTGTCAGATAGTAAAACAAAAGTCGATTAAATAATTCATAGCATGATTTAATCAATTTTATAACATTTGAATATAAAGAATACAATGGGCAATCACCATTTCTGGGCTTCTATTTAATCTTGGCTTGGCTTGAAATCATCATAGCACATCCATATACCATCACCCCTATGTGAATGCGCTTTTAAGTGCCCAAATCTGCCCACCAGAGACTAAAGAGCAGTAACAGCCCTTTTGTGATTTTTCGTTTTATTAGTGATTCTGAAAGCGGGTTTCTTAAGCTTTCTATTGAATTAACTTACTTATTTCTAAGACTATTAGAATGGTTTTTATTTAACAGTTTTCACTTACTGCAAACGAAAAAAATTAACAATTTGGCGTGATTTCCCAACTAAAATACAGTATAAATTATACTGCAGATTAAATTTTAAGGTTTCATAACTAAAATGCAGTAAGCAATATAATTTTACAGTTCTTTAGATAGTTTTATATTTCTGGAAAAAAATTAAAAAAAAAATTAATACGCAGTAAAATTTACCGCCATACAAGCTATTTTTACTGCAAATTAAGAAAATACAATTTATTGTCACGAACTCCCAACTAAAATGCAGTAAAATCAAAGCTTGTCGCATTTTAGTTGTGAATACTTAACATTCTTTTATCATTATAAACTGACTAACACGCAGTAAAATACAGCATTACTGCAGATTAGTTTGGATAGCATAATGACACAGATATGATTATTCCTAGCTAAAGTGCAGTTAATGTTTTAAATACTGCATTTTAATTGGGATCAAGTTTAACAAATTATAGTAAATTAAACTAATTTAAACGCAGTATCAAGCTGATACTGCATTTTAGTCGGTTTGAATAGATAAAACTTTATTTGTGAGACAGAGTGTGCAAAGGATTTACTGCTAGATTGCATGCGATTTGACTTAATTAATCAGTCGCTCCAGTGAACCGTGCCAGTGTGGACGTGCCCGTCGGCGTCGCTCGCACTGCTTACGTTTTTTTGGCGACAGGATTTGGCGGGTAAGATTACATAATTATATTACTTAAGTTTATTATGATTAATAAAACTTTTATAGTATTAAGACGTACTTTAAACAGATACTTTAACTAATAGGTTATTTTCTATCCTTACATAAAATGTTTCGTGTGTTGAATAACTATCATTTGTTTGTGTTTGGATGGTTTTCTATTTATGTATTATAAGTATTTATTGACTTTAAAAAGTAGTATCTATGTACCTATATCAATCAGTAGGCCAATTATTCTCGTAACTCGTAACTAATGGTAACCTATGGTTTGACTTTTAACGAACTGAGTTAGAATTGAGATTATATTTTGAATAGACTAAAAATAGATAGGGTAGGTATTCACCTAACCATACATTAATACAGTTCAGTGTCGCTATGATCTCATTCTAAATTCAAATTATTCTAGGTACCTGTCTACAATCTCATTGCAAACTTAACGGCCATACACTTGCGTCAAATTTATGTTTGGTTGATATACCGTTTTGCCGTTTTAGCATTTTAATCAAGTTTCAGTCCATTTTCGATTTCAAAATAATTTAAAACTTTAGTATAAATGTAAATTAAAATTAGTTTTAATGTACCTATACTAGTCAGTAAGTACTTACCAATTCTCGTTTATCTTTCTGTGCAGGTTCATCAATATGAATGTGAGATCAAAACAAATTATGTCACTGCTAAGCAATTTGGAAAATGACGTCTTACCACCGGATAGAATGATATCGCAGCTACCTCATCACGATAACAATGACTCGCCTCCAAAAGCAATATTAAGGGATGTGCATAAAAACAACGACTCTGTCGTCCAAAATATTGATTTGAGCAAAATCTCTGAAGCAACACAACACCACTCCATAAATCTGCCAGAAGCTCACCAGGACAGCTTAATTAGTAATCTCGTGGATACAGCGACCTTTGATCTTTTATGTAATGAAACGCTGCCTTCAACATCATTCTGTGATTCATTCATAGAAGATTCAGATGATTCTGTAAAAGATAAAAACTATGTTCCTGAGCCATCTTCAACATCGTCGAGTTTAAGAGATTTAGATATCACAAACGATCCAGCAGAAATTCAGGTCAACAATGTCAATACCCAGCCAGCACAATTACCTGTTGTGAAAATACGGAATAAGTCATGTAGGAAACGTAAAAGTGAACTTCAATATGCCAAAAACATACAGAAATATCCGGTGCGAGAACCCTGTCAAAATTTATGTAAAAAACTATGTACTATACATTTTACTGAAGAAGATAGAAAAAAAATTAACAAATATTATTGGTCTTTGAATTGGGAACATCAAGGAATATTTATCAAAAATCTTGTGACGGAGGAGGCTTGCAAGAAAAGTACAAAGAATTTGAAACGACCACGAAACGTAACTTACAAGTACAGTTTAACAAAAAGAGATACAGAAGAACTATCGCATGAGGTATGCAAAGTATTTTTTTTAGGCACTTTAGGATATGACAAAAAAAATGACAGGCGTGTAAATTCTGTCCTGAAAAAGTCAATTTTAGAGCAAAAGGATAATAGGGATGGCCGTAATTTGACAAATTGTCATGCTATAGATCGTACTTTGATCACAGCTCATATTGAATCGTTCAATCCATGTGTGCATCATTATAGACGAGTGCATGCACCCAATAAGAGATACTTGCCCAGTGACCTTACAATTGTTGATATGTATGGAAACTTCCAAGAGAAGTACCCCGAATTCAAATGCAGTCTTGAAACTTACAGAGATCACTTGACAAACAAAATGAACATTTCTTTTGCTAAGCTCGGCCATGAACAATGCGAGACATGTGAAACCTTCAACCTCCATAACCTTGATCATGTAAAAGAACCGTGTACTGATTGCCAAATTTGTAAGACCTACGCTCATCATAAAATTAAGTATACACTAGCCCGAGAGATGTACGATGCAGATACAAAGGCTAATAGTCAGCGTAATACTGTAATTGTTTCTGTGGACCTCCAAAAAGTAATAATGTTACCTCGCATTAATACCTTTAAAGCAGCTCTGTTTTGCCCCAGGCTTGTGGCGTACAATGAAACCTTTGTACCTCTAGGAAACTTCAAGAAAGGTCACGTATTTGCAGCAGTTTGGCATGAAGGAGTGGCAGGGAGAAAGCAAGAAGACATCACTAGTACATTTAAAGCATTCTTACTAAATAATCGTGATGCAGAGCACATCGTTTTATGGCTTGATAATTGCTCGGCACAAAATAAAAACTGGTGTTTTTTTACTTTCTTGATAAGTATAATTAACAACTTAGAGATTTCTGCCACAACAATTGAACTCAAGTTTTTTGAACCGGGCCATACTTTTATGTCCGCCGATTCCTTCCACCATTTTGTAGAGCAGTCGATGGACAAAAAGGGTAAGCTGTACGATTATCAAGACTTTTTAGAAGCTGTTGAAACATCATTGAAATCGGGGAAGGTAGAAGTCAAAAGTATGGAAATAATAGATTTTGTTAATTTTAAATCTCATATTTCACATAAAAAAAACAAAGATATAGATGGAAACCGGGTATACATCAAAGATATTGTACATCTTATGGTAAAAAGGGGAAGTCATAGTTTCTTTTACAAAAAGAACTTTGATGATATAGAATTCAAAGAACTATATTGTCTCAAATCAAAGAACTTGCCTAATTTTACTGTAAAAACTGTTCCTAAAGGCATTGATAGGGAAAGGAAGCGAAACATCTTAAACGTATTAGGGCCGCTTATTCCACCAAATAGATTAATCTTCTGGAAAAATCTTTCTGTTGGTTCTACGTCACAAGAACCAGAAGAATTTAATTTTGATATTGATGAATAATCTTAAACTGTTAATGTGTTTTGAATTTATTTTTAATAGTCTGTATTTTTTATCTTCAAATTCTAAGAAACAATGTGCCTTAAAGTTAACTTAAGACTGATTATTAATAAGTACAACAAAAGAACTAAGTAAATATTTTTCTGATCTGTTTTGATAATTGTATGATACATACATTTTTATTATTTTAAATCTAGTAGTAAGAATAATAAGAGGCTTCAAAAGCTAAACTAAACCAATGTTATTTTTAAAGCGCGTTAATATACTGTTAAAAATTACTTTTAGAAACTAATTATGTACCTACCTAATAACCAAGGCTTGTAATGCTTTGTGTGTGATGATTGTTTTACTTTAATGTTGATCTCAAGATTATGTCTAGTAGTAAGAATAATAAGAGGCTTCAAAAGCTAAACTAAACCAATGTTATTTTAAAGCGCGTTATACTGTTAAAAATTACTTTTAGAAACTAATTATGTACCTACCTAAGACTTACCAAGGCTTGTAATGCTTTGTGTGTGATGATTGTTTTACTGTAATGTTGATCTCAAGTTTATGTCCACCTTTATAATACTCACCTACATTTACTATCTATATTTTATTGTTAAACATAAAGATACATTATGTTATATATGTTAATATTAAGAGAAAACTGTCAAAGGAGGTTGTGCATTCTGCGCAGGGTCCTTTATTAATTAGATGTTTTATTTTTATTTTTGATATGTAAATTTTACATAAGTGAGTTGAATTATTGTGATTAAATAATAAGAAATAAACGGTCTTTAAAATGTGAACTAGCTATTTTTCTTACTGCACTAGTAAATTGAACACTTTTTTCTTAAAAAACTAACTAAAATGCAGTATTTTTTTGACCTTACTGCATGTTAGTTGGGTTTCTTGACAAAATAACTGATCCAAACGCAGTAATAGGGCTTTTTGCTGCATTTTACTAAGTTTAAAATGGTATTTTTTACAAAAAAGGCTATGCAGTAATAGGCACCAAAAAGAATAAATGGCCATAATAAATTCAGTTATTAAGATATATTTTTTTTTATTGCTTTAACGTGTGAACCTATGCCTTTACAACCTTTCTGCATTCAAATTTTTTTGCTTATACATTCTGTTGATTTTTTTAAATCAATTCTTAACTTTAAATGCGTTTTACTCGAAATCGTGATTTTGCTGTTACTGCACTTTAGTGTATGGTGGGCAGAAATGCATCATAATGAGAAATTAAGCTTGGAGGTACATATTCAAGGACTCCTATAATATAATACGTATATTACCGTTGAGTGTTATTTCTATCGGAATATTATCAATACAGATAAATGCCGATTGACTATATTCAAAAAGTATGATGTTGTAGGGTATGTATCCAAAAGTTCGCATATAGCCAATTCGATTAAATATGACCAAATTGCTGTCGCCACACATGGAAATAGATGCAAAGCAGAAACAAATGATTTGCTATGATGTTGTTCCAGCTCCGAATCCGAACACGTGACTTTGGAAAGTTACTGTTGAATATGTGTATTCCGTATACATTTTTTGTAAGTTTGATATACATTAACATCATTATCATTATAATAGCTTGTAACAGTATACGGCTGGAAATATGTAAGCTTCTAATTGGACGCAACTGACTGGACTTTATCGTCACAAACCCTCATACATACATTAACAGGCGTATTTCTTGATATTTTTGTCAGGAAAAACGTAGAAACTACTAATAATAATAATAATAATAAACTAATTGCGTAACACACTATCAGTAGGGTTTCGTTTTGACAGTTCAACAACATTCATTGCGTTATTTACGTTGTTGAGCAGACACATTTTTCAAACATATGGAGCAATGGATTAGCAATAGGCTTCAAAATGATTCAAATTGAGAGTAATAGTGTGTTATGCAATAAGGGTGCTGGTTTTTAAGCTACCTATGAAGCTAAAGTCATTACACATTTTCCTCATAAGCAGTACCTACAAGCTACGAATCTATTAGTCACATTGACTTAGTTTGTGTCATTAATCGTCATTATTCTGAATAAAATAATTTATCTTTTAGTTAGAGGTTTTGAGATTTCACATTTCGAGGGTAGGTGAGATTTTTTAGCAATTTATTTTACCCACGCGCAGTGTCAAACGTGATTGAAACTGTCTGAAGTTAATACAGTGCTAGTAAATACTTCAAATATTATTCAAAATACAGAAAGGAAAAAAAGAGTTAAGTACAAACACTTTTTTAAACATGAATGTGACTTGCCGCCGTCAGTTGATCAAATTTATTCAACAATCAGTAAAGAATTACATAGTAAGATGACAGCAAAGGCATTGTATTTATCGCTAAAGAGAAATTATCGTAGCTTTTCTCTTTGTAATAAATCTGATTTAGAAGAATCAATAAGTCAGTCGTTTTTTGATCATTATGAACACAAAACAAATGAATCGGAAGTTCAAACTGAATCGAACCCTGAATTCGAAGATATTAAGGATCATAGCTCAGAAAGTACCGAGTTTACATTTTACTTCATCATCATCATCATCATTTCAGCCATAGGACGTCCACTGCTGAACATAGGCCTCCCCCAATGATTTCCAAATCGGCCGATTGGAAGCGACCTGAATCCAGCGGCTTCCTGCGACCTTTATTAGGTCGTCTGTCCACCTTGTGGGTGGACGTCCTACGCTGCAGGTACGTGTCCTCCATTCCAGAACCTTTCTGCCCCATCGGCCGTCAGTTATGGGCGGGGCACATTTTACTTAGACATATACAAATGGGAAAAAATACGACCAATAGCAAAAACCATAGTTAGAAATAAGCCATCGTCTTCATATCAAAACAAGTATGTGTTGGCTAAACACGAATGGGCACATTTTGTCGTTAACTTACTAACTGACGGAACTAACTTTGAGGTGACTTTTCAGGACAAGCTTTTTGCGGTTTCACACTATGTTTGTTGAATTGTAACTCTCATAATAAGCGACTGATCACAATAAAATTGCATGAATTATATTATTATTTGGTTATTCTTCCTTTATATAAATATGAATTGTAAATATTACTGTTAGATAAAAAAAATATAAGCATTTAAAACAGATACGTCACTTTTGTTAGATCTTTGTAAAAATGTTTTCATTAAGTTTTCAGATACGTCTGTATAAAAAAGGATAGCAAAATAACACACAAACCTCAGAATCAACTTTTATTTATTAAAAGAGCATTAGTTTGAACTTATAAAAAAAACAGTTTCTAATATCTTATATTAATACAAAATGTGAAATGAGATCCTAGTTTCGTAAAAACAGTCTCTTCTAATTTAAATTCTCATAATTATTTAGGTTTAATGTTAACCCCAACGTATTAAAATATTATCGTTATTTACCTAATTATGATAAAAATAGGCTTGGGCTTTTACTTATACTAAATAGGAACTTAATATTTTAAATATATCAAAAATAAACTTATGAACACTAAGTATTTCTTATCTAATCATAAAAACTGTACCATAATATTCAGTCTTTGGTAGGAGAAATATAAATAAATCAATGAGGAAGCGATTTGTAGAATTCAACATAATCGGGATGTCTGATAACAGCTGTTCACCTTTTGTTAGAGACATTAAGTCTTCATATTTTTCGCTATTTTGGGTGGATATTCATTAAATGTGAATCGGTTTTATCGGTCTCGTTTTATTTTTAAAATTCTGTCAATTTACCAGCGAGTGGGGGAGGTTTTTCTATTATAGGAAAAATCCGTAATTATTAGTGTTTTTAGTATTATAAATTGTTTTAGTTTTGTATTTTAGTTATTTATATTATTTTTAAATTATAATTTGGTACTCATGGATGATGTAGCTGATCTTAATGACAGCTTCTTCTCGTGCTCTTCTTCTACCAGTTTTGTTAGTGCGGACAGTGACTCTTCTATACCACTTACATTACATGATAAAATCTCTTCTCTTTTCTCCAATGATCCTAAGAATTTGCATATAGCTCACATAAATGCTCAGAGTGTTCCTGGTCACTATTCTGACCTTCTGGCATCTTTTAGCAGTGCTCACCTGGATGCTCTCTTGATATCGGAATCCTTTTTGAAGCCATCTCTCCTCTCTACTCAATACTCACTTCCAGGCTTCGTCTTGATCCGCAACGATAGGACCGGTAAAGGTGGAGGAGGTGTTGCTATACAGGGTGTCCAAGAACCTGGCGTCCAACTGGATTCCCACGATGCCCCAAGTTCTAACAGTACTCAGAAAAATATTTTAAAAAATCCACCCCATGTACTTACAGAATTATACTGATTTCAAAAAAAAAGGGGAAATGAGCACCCTGTGACATACTTTTGAATGCTGTGACTGCTAATGCTGATAATTTCGATATTTCTTGGAGGTTTTGTAATCTAGGGTATTGCTGTGTCTAAATAGAATGTAAAAATAAAGTACTTATTGTACCATTTTAAAATAAAATATTATTTTAACTAAAGGTGATATGGAAAACTATTGAATTTCGCAACTTTGACCGACTGTAGTGTAAAAAAAATGTACCAAAATAGTATGGCAAGTGACGTCAAATTTTGACGCGTTTATTCCTCTTTTTAAAAAGGTATAATACTTACACATTAATTTGAAAAAAAAATTTTTGATAATATTTTTACTCAACAACCCAATTTTTACGAAGTGCCTACCTACTAACGGTAACTGTCGGACCCTTTCTTATCTTAGAAACTGTTATGTTACTACTATTATTTACTTCGGTTCCAAGAGTGAGCAAGAAGGAAATACACACAGGTAGATGGGTTCCCAGTAGAATAAAAGCAAAGAATGTTAGTTTAAAGATATTTTATTACAATAAATGTTCAAAATGTTGACCACCCGCGGCAATACAAGCTCTCACTCTCCTTAAAAAGGACCGCTTTATGTTTCGCGAGTAACTTTTTTGACGTATCACCTGCACTGCTTGTGTTATCTTCTCACGAAGGTCAGCGATGTCATTAATGGGCTTCGCATAAACGAGCTCCTTCATAGTTCCCCAGAAAAAAAAATCCAGCGGATTTAAGTCAGGTGAGCGGGCTGGCCACGGGATTGTTCCTGATCGCCCAATCCACCTGTTCGGGTATTGCTCGTCCAAAAACTCTCTAACGGATACGCGAAAATGTGCTGGACAGCCGTCGTGTTGGAACCACATATCTGGTGGGGTCTCTTCTAGTAAGTTTGGCAAATCATTTTGAAGAAAATTTAAATATGATTCGCCAGTCAAATTCTCGGGCATCTCAAATGGACCAATAATATTCCCACAGAGAATACCGGTCCACATGTTCACTTTGAACCGGTACTGGGATCTATCTTCTCGCATCAAGTGCGGATTTTCCACATGCCACTCGTGCAAGTTGTGTAGGTTCATGTAGCCATCCTTCTTAAATGTTGATTCATCTGACCACAAAATTTTGTCGATAAAGTTTTCGTCTTCTCGATGTTTTTGCAGGATTGTTTCACAAAACGCGACTCGGCTCGGATAGTCTCGAGGTAAAAGACTTTGCACTCGCTGTACGTGGTACGGATGATATTCTTCTTTTTGGAGAATACTGTGTGCTGTGCTCTTCGGTATCCCCGTATCAGCTTCTATTCCTCGCACAGAGATGCTTGGATTTGCCGACACCGCCTCTAAAACTTCATCGCGTATGAAGTCATTTACGGGTCGTCCTTCACCAGCTACTTGATTGGGGAACCGCCCGTCACATAGTGATCTGTGCACATTAATGAAAACTCGATGGTCGGGATATCGCGTAGCCCTCGGATACCTTTCTCTGTAAAGTCTCGCTGCAGCTCGTCCATTACCTCTACATTCTCCATAAATGTAGTGCATATTTGCGTATTCTTGCGGAGTGTAGGTCGCCATGGTAGCACACACAAAACACAAACTGTCCAAACACAGGCAAAGGTCGTCGTAAAGAGTTCGTTTCAAAGTCCAGAGCACAAAGAGTAATCGAGTCCAATAAACAAAGCTTTAAATCGTAGTACGTGATCAATGGTAACAATAAGAGAGAGGTGCGTAGTAACGGCAGGAGGCAGTGACGCGTACTGACCGTACTGTTATCCTAAATAGCACGATCCCAGATAGCGTCACTATCTATCTCACTCGCACCTCTAACCTTTTTCTCCCTCACTCTTACCTGAATAATGGGGTACCATAAAGAAGAACCAGCAAATCGCAAAGATAGTTTCTGTCTTGCTCCCTCCTGTTGTAATAACGAATCACTATGGTGAGATGCATGCACATACCGTCCCTTACGGTCTAACCTGTTTTTTGAGAGGCCTGTTGTTATTTTTATGAGCATACAATAGTAATTCTTTAGAGGTTAGATTCAATTCGTCGTAAATTTTTCTTTCTAAGAATTCTGTAAGACATCGTAAAAATTGGGTTGTTGAGTAAAAATATTATCAAAAATTTTTTTTTTCAAATTAATGTGTAAGTATTATACCTTTTTAAAAAGAGGAATAAACGCGTCAAAATTTGACGTCACTTGCCATACTATTTTGGTACATTTTTTTTACACTACAGTCGGTCAAAGTTGCGAAATTCAATAGTTTTCCATATCACCTTTAGTTAAAATAATATTTTATTTTAAAATGGTACAATAAGTACATTATTTTTACATTCTATTTAGACACAGCAATACCCTAGATTACAAAACCTCCAAGAAATATCGAAATTATCAGCATTAGCAGTCACAGCATTCAAAAGTATGTCACAGGGTGCTCATTTCCCCTTTTTTTTTGAAATCAGTATAATTCTGTAAGTACATGGGGTGGATTTTTTAAAATATTTTTCTGAGTACTGTTAGAACTTGGGGCATCGTGGGAATCCAGTTGGACGCCAGGTTCTTGGACACCCTGTATACCTGCGTGCTGATTTACCCTACAGGGTGGTCAGTTCATCTCCTTCTCGGTATTCTGAATCGGCTGAATACTTGTTTCTTGAAATCAATGTTCATCACACTAAAGTTTTGCTTGCAGTGCTCTACAGTCCTAATCTTCGCATTGACTATTTTAATTCTCTCGACACCACTCTCAGTGATCTTTGCCCCATGTATGAGCACTTTATTTTAATGGGTGATTTTAATACGTGCTTGATAAAAAATGACTCTCGCTCCCTTAAACTCCTTTCTCTGTTGTCTTCTTTCAATCTTCAAGTTTTGCCTCTCTCTGCAACTCACTATTTCCCTAATTGCTCACCCTCTTTTCTAGATCTTATGATTGTTTCCTCTCCTAATAATGTTTCTTACCATGGTCAAATTACGGCAATTTTTTCTTACCACGATCTCATTTACCTTTCCTATCGTATCCGTGTTCCCAAGCGTAAGTTGGAGTATTTGTATCTCCGTAACTACAAAGGCATAGACCTGGAGGCTTTGAAGCGTGATGCTGGCGATCTCGACTGGACCCTTCTGGTTGAGAACGATGACATCGATGATAAGGTGAATTGTTTTAACGCAACTGTTCTTAACTTATATAATCAGCATGCTCCTATCAGACGTGTCAAAATTCGACATAACCCTGCACCATGGATAACGCTACAAATTAAAGAGCTTATGGCCCGCAGGGATAAAGCTAAGAGCAGATATAAGCGCAGACCTTCAGAGCTGAATCTCTCTTACTACAAATCCTTACGTAATCGCTGCAGTCATCTGTGTCAAGATGCTAAGAGACGCTATTTCCACGATCAACTCAATAACCGCAGTTCCTCCGATGTATGGAAATTTCTAAAATCTGTAGGCATAGGCAAGTCACCTACCAACCAGTATAAGGATGTGAACCTCAATGATCTAAATAAGCATTTCTCTCTCCTTCCCTTTTCTCTTGATCCGTCTGTCAAAGCTGCGACACTAGAGAGTCTAGCTAGTTTGCCGTTACCACAATGTTCACACTTTAAACTTAGCGATGTTACGGAGGATGACGTTAAGAAATCTATACTTGCTATTACTTCTTCAGCAGTCGGTAATGATAAGTTGTGCTCAAGAATGATAACTCTTATCCTTCCCTCGTTACTTCCTGTCCTCACTCACATCTTCAACCACTCTTTTTCCTCTTGCTCATTTCCGTCAGTTTGGAAAAAGGCTCACATAATACCGTTACCTAAAACTAACAATCCTACTTTATTAACTCACTTTAGACCTATTTCTATTCTCCCATTTCTCTCTTAAGTTCTCGAGCACATGGTTCATAGACAGTTATCTTTTTTCTTGGCGTCAAACTCGATAATTACCCCTTTTCAATCCGGTTTTCGCTCGGGACACAGTACTGTAACCGCGCTTTTGAAAGTAACTGACGACATCCGCTGGGCAATGGAGAATAAGTCCCTTACTGTTCTTGTATTGCTTGACTTTAGTAGCGCCTTCAACTCAGTGGATTTTACTAGGTATCCTCAAATCAATCAATTTCTCTTCTTCCGGTTTAGCTTGGTTCAGTTCTTATCTTCGGGGACGCTCTCAGTGTGTTCGCCTGGAGGAGTCCTTCTCTGATTGGTGCAGCCTCACTGAGGGTGTTCCTCAGGGTAGCGTTCTTTCTCCTCTACTTTTTTCAATTTTCATCAACTTTGTTACCAGAGTAATCTCCTCTAGTTATCATCTCTACGCAGATGACTTGCAGCTCTACCGACATTTCACTGTAGCTGACGCGGGTTCAACTATTGCTGCTATGAACCATGACCTGGCTTCCATCAGCGTTTGGGCTGTCGTTTGGTTTGCAAATTAATCCAAGTAAATCCCAGGCTATGATTATAGGCAGCAGATTCGTTCGCAATGCGGTTGATGTTGCATCTCTGATGCCTTTACATCTCGATGGTGTTCACATTGACTATACCGAAACCGCCAAAGATTTAGGGGTCATTATTGATTCCAATCTTTCGTGGCGTGCTCAGGTCAATGAGGTCAGTCGAAAGGTACATTTCTCCTTTCATTCGTTGAAAGGCCTCCAAAGTCTCCTGCCCCTGAAGACTAAAATTTCTTTGGCACAAACACTTATTCAGCCGATCATAGATTATGCCGACTCCTGCTACCTGGATGCTACTGAGGAGCTATTAAACAAGCTTGAGCGCTTGCAAAACTTGTGCATTCGCTTTGTTTTCGGACTTAGAAAATATGACCATGTTTCCCATCTTCGCAAGGAACTCAAGTGGCTCCCAATCCGCCTTCGCAGGAACACTCGGATCTTGTCTCCTCTTTAACGTCTTACACAACCCGTCTTATCCTTCCTACCTGCGTGAGCGTTTTGCTTATGCTAGGGCTAGCGACGCACCGTGTCGATCACACCTTAGATCCCTCCTTAAATCTCATCCTCATAAAACAAGCTACTATTCCTATTCTTTCTCTGTCCATGCAGTAAGGTTGTGGAACTCACTACCGCCTAGCATTCGTGACTTAAAAACTGTTTCACAATTCAAATATCGAGTAAAAGAGCATTACCTTTCCGCTCAACTGTGAGTATTTATATACCTATAGTATGTATGTTTATATATTTAAGCTCTATGTATTTATTTAAGTATATGTTAATTTATTACGTTATACGTGTAGGTTTATTTCAATATTTTAGTTTAAGACTTCGCATATTTATAATTTTTTCTCTTCTTGTTCTCACACACTATTGTCTACATTTCTTTCTCATTTCTCCTGTCGCAGGTCTGCTGGAAGAAATTTCTTAAGAAATAAGCAGTACCTTTGTACTCATAATTATGATTATGTCTTATCTGTATCTATTTTTATGTGTGTACATAAATAATAAAATAAATAAAAATAAATAAATAAGTGGACGGATTTCAGCGTAAAGAAGAAACATCTTTGTCTTTTTAAAGTCAAACTGCGGTACGATTCCTGATCGTGAGAGGGTAATTGAATGTCTGTAGACAGTATTTTAAAATCGAGAAAGTCAGTATGTAATAAGGAAAATACTCGGTAAGTCTATTCGAGCTAATCTGAGCTGGTATAAAACATCTCCAGCTTTTTTGACATAATGTCCACACACGATAAACGTCGGGATATCACAATGAATTCATTCATTTTATGACGCTTATAACAACGAAGGCATCCACACACGATATACGTCGGGATATTAATGTTGGCGTTGTAGGTAGGTACTCGTATGTAGTTATGTACCTACGAATGACGGTCATAGTATCCACACACGATAAACGTCGGGATATCACAATGAATTTGTTTTCATTTTATGACATTTAATAACTGGGCACATAAACACGATAAATACATTGTAAGTATTTAATTTATGTGCATTACGTGATTTAGTGTTGTCCGACTCACACGTAAATTTTTGCTCGCCCATAAATAAAATTTATTGTGTTACACCATGGGAAAAAAGCGGTCCGATAAGAACGATAGTGACAGTGTTGAAAAACTACTTAAAAAAGTTAACAAATTAGTTGAAAAACGAAGAAGAATCTCGTCATCATCATCGGATAGTGAACCAGCATTATCTCCTTCGCACTCAACACCTCACGATTTAACCAGTGATCTAGAACCACAAGGTCAGTCAATAGACAAATACTTTTTCTAACCCAACACATAATTTTTCTCATCTACCGTCTTGAGACAGTTACCTCTAAACTGCTGCAAAAAATTCGCGCGCGACAACTACGGACCGCTACCGCGCGATATATTTGACCTTGGCTGACCTCGCTCACAAAAAACTGTAGCTTTGATTCTATTGCTTCAATTTACATTCTGTAAACATATTCGGGTTCATGAACAGTGAGGCCACTCATGATAATATCAATAACACTGTTATTAGTACCTTAGTATTATTAACATCCTATTGATAACATACACCTGACCGCAAACCGACTTGTTGCTGTATTATGTTGATTTCTGGCAAAAGTAATGGATCAATTTACTCAAAATTTTGGTAATAATATAATGAATAGACAAATAATCTAATTAGATTTTTTTCTTATAAGTCTTACATACAATATTTCCATAATATTCCAACATGATTCCAACTCAAACTTCATAGTGCGCGGTGCTGTAAATTTTGAATCGCGTAGTTCTATACATGATTTTGAAATATGGATAAAAAAATAATGAAAACGCCTCGAATGTATGAAATAATTAATTAGAATTTGTTTTAGCATAGTTATTCACCGTATAAAGAACAAATTCATTGGAAAACAGACAACAAACACATGAAAAAAGTGAGTCACAAAATCCAAATTACGTAAAATTTTATTGGCTCGTAAATCATTTTTATTACATTATTTCACGCAAACGATTATCTACAAAGTTGACCTATACACTAATAAATAATTATTCAATTGCTTACCGAAGTTTTAGTAGCAAAATCCTTCACAATGTTTTTTATTATGATACAACACGGCACTGAGTGACAAGTCGGAACCACAGAATATCCATTTATAAAACGATGCGTTCATATATTTTTTTTACAGTTTTGGACACGAGGATTTTAGCAACTTTTATTTTCTATGGCTTACAAATATTATTACCAGTGTAGGAAAAATTTTAGGCATCGATTTAGTACCATATTTTATGCAAAAATAATATTTTAATGGTGATGCGCGCGCTGGCACCAATATGAGTCACCGGTGCCGAGCGTCGCGTGCGGTAACCGTGATATGAAACCTTCTTGATCATATCATTACTCTATCATAGACTATGTTGTCATAGTAATATAAAACTGTAGTGTCAAACAATTTGTTTGCTTATATTACGCTATGTAATTTTATGAATAAAACCAAGATTTCCTTTGGTTTTGTCTTTATTCTGTATCAATTTATTCCACAATATTTGTTATCGCACAATAATATTTTAAAGCACGATGTCTCAAGAGAAAGTATCTCAATATCTTCGACCCGATCGTTTCGACGTGGAGCCTGCTGCACCCGGTGCTGATCTAAAGTGGGCCCACTGGAAATACACCTTTGAGAACTTTATCACAGAACAAGGATCGCCCGATGAATCGCTCAAACTGAAGGTACTTGTCAACCAAATTTCGCCAACAATCTTTAACAACATCCTTTCCTGCACTAAGTACAGCGACGCAATAAGCAAACTTAATGATGCCTATGAAAAGAAACAGAACATTACCTTGGCAAGGCATCGACTTACGACTAGGCAACAACAGCCTGGAGAAAACATCGCAGAGTACTCTCGAGCGCTTAACATTCTTGCTCATGACTGTAATTTTAAAGCAGTGACAGCGGAAGAACACCAGAACCAAGCCATACGTGGGACATTTATCAGCGGGATCTTATCAAGCAAAATAAAGGAACGGCTTCTAGAAAAATCACTGACACTAGAAGAGACTTTGAACCTTGCGATTACCTTGGAAACTGCCGAGAACACCTCTCAACTACTAGTACAATCTCCTTCCTTTAATCCTAACCCTGTCAATGCTGCCACTGAGGCAGAAACACGAACGCAGCCGAACCTAGCAACAACTCATCGCCGTCGTTGTTTCTTTTGTGGGCGTAATATTCATCAAAGATTAAAATGCCCCGCCCGCAATGCGGAATGCCAATTATGTTCGAAGCGTGGCCATTTTGCCAAGGTCTGCAGAAGCTCTAACCACGATTCTACTAACAACTCTACAAATGCAGCTATCACAGATGATGATACGCAAGTACAATCTGACGGCTCTCAACTATCAGCATTTTCTGCCGCTGCTCCTTCTAGTCTCAGTAAAGCTACAACTCCCATTACTCTCAACAACTACCGCGCTGATGCACTCGTCGATACTGGTAGCTCCATCGGTTTCATTGACAAGAATCTCGCTCAAATTTTGAAACTCAAACTTAAGCCTTGTAGACAGGCTATAACATTCGCATCCCTCAACAACGTTTCCTACGTCGATGGATTATGTTACGCCACAATTCAAATAGGTGGCCATATACACCGAAACCAGCCTTTATTGATCATCAATAATCTTTGCGCCGACGTTATTATTGGACATGACCTACTCCAAAAGCACTCTTCTCTTGAACTTGAGTTTGGAGGTGATAAACAACCGCTAAAAGTCTGCAACGTACTAGAGGCTTCCGTTCCGCCTGTATCAGTCTTTACGAATCTTTCTCCAAATATCAAACCAATCGCAATCCGCTCAAGACGCCACTCACAAGAAGATCAAGATTTCATATCGAATGAAATAAACAATTTGATCAAGGATAAAGTTATTGAGCCCAGTGTGTCACCCTGGAGGGCTCAGGTTCTTGTCGCTGGAGGAGGGCACCATCGGAAACGTCTTGTGATCGACTATTCACAGACTTTAAACAGATTTACGGAACTTGACGCATACCCCCTTCCAAGTATCGATTCTATTATAACGCGAGTATCACAGTACAACTTATTTAGCCAAATAGACCTCAAAAGTGCATATCACCAGGTGCCCATTCTGGCCAAAGAACGAAAATATACCGCTTTTGAAGCATGCGGGAACATATATCAGTTCACACGGATTCCTTTTGGAGTAACAAACGGCGTGGCAGCTTTTCAGATACCTTTACAATATATCATCGATTCGGAGAACCTCAAAGGCACATTCGCTTACCTGGATGATGTCACTGTATGCGGTGTCAATAAAGAGGGCCATGACGAAAACCCTCGCAAGTTTACGGAAGCTGCTGGAAAGTATAAACTTACGCTTAATACTAACAAATGCACGTTCGAAGTGGAGTCAATCAACCTCCTTGGTTATAACATACACAAAAACATTATCAAACCAGACGAGAACCGTCTTGAACCCCTGATGAATCTTCCCGTTCCAACTGACTCAGCTTCCTTGAAAAGAGCTCTTGGCCTATTCGCTCACTATTCGAAATGGGTAGAAAACTTCTCATCCAAATTAAGACCACTGGTCGAAGCAATATTTCCTTTATCTCAAGACGCTATTAACTCTTTTAACGACCTTAAGAAGGACATTGCTAAATCGGCCTTGGCTGGAATTGACGAGAAGGAAATATTCTCGGTCGAAACCGATGCATCGGAGTTTGCAATTGCAGCGACACTATCACAAAAAGGAAAACCTGTAGCATTTTTTTCACGGTCGCTAAATGATACAAAATTCAAAATTCAAAAGTCATTTATTCAAACTAGGCTGAGAATCAGCACTTTTCGAACGTCAAAATTACATAAGACAGTCCCCCAAAACGCCCACCCTTCACCACTTCCTAGTGCTTTTGCTGGGAAGAAGAAGTGGCGCAACAAACTCCCCAGCAGCACAGCTGTCTGTTCAGTTAGAAAAAAATAAAAAATGATTCTATACAACAGTATGTAAGACAATTTACAATATGCAAAAAATAATTAAAATTATAAATTAAATAGCTATAATTAATAGCCATATGACAGCTAGCAAACGCCAATATACCAACCAAAAGCATCGAGAACTATACTCAAGCAGAAATAAAAATAACTAAAAGTAAACAATATCTAAAAAAAAAGAAAAAGCCTCCAGGCATAAAGGGCGTGCCCGCTTACATATAGCTGTAACTAGAAGTTACAATTGATAAACTAGGACCATCGAGGTAAAATAAATAATTGTCGAGGTCGCTAGCTAACCACATATTGCAATACAACTCATAAAAAAAAATAGTAATGAGTAGATTATGTCAACACTAAATTAAAATAAAATTAAAATAAATTGACTTATAAAGTAAAATTATAAACAATTATATAAACTCATATAACCTGTCAGTAGGTAAACTAATGCTGGAGAAAGAACATTTAAACATTGTCTTGAGTTAATCACAGCGACCATATATTCTTATCATTTAAGTAGTCGTTGATAGAATAGTATGCCTTTGAACAAAGGTTGGACTTTAATTTAGTTTTAAACGCATTAAAAGGCAAATCTAGCAAAGAAGAGGGTAGCTTGTTATAAAAGGTTATACCAAGCCCAACAAATGAGTTATGAACCTTATGAAGCCGGTGAAAGGGAGCACGTAGTTTATCCTTACTTCTTGTGTTAACATTGTGAATATCACTGTTTTTAGTGTATAAGTGTAAGTATACAGAAAGGCGACAGCCATCAATAGAAAAGGAGGCCTGTGCCATTGTTGAAGCACTTCGAAAATGGAGACACTTTCTGATTGGACGTCATTTCCTACTAATCACAGACCAACGATCTGTAGCATTTATGTTTAACCAGACGCACTCTAATAAGATAAAAAACGAGAAAATCGAGAGATGGCGCCTGGAGCTCTCCTGTTTCAAGTACGACATAATCTATCGGCCAGGCAGCCAGAACTTTGCTGCTGATGCCTTATCAAGAGTTTGCATGCACATCGACAACAACTCTCCAAGCAAACTCATTTCTCTACATAACTCTCTTTGCCACCCTGGTATTTCACGCATGACTCATTGGGTACGGTCCAAAAATCTACCCTATTCAATTGAAGATATCAAAAGAATGACCGCTGCCTGTCCAGTATGTGCTGAAATCAAACCCCGTTACATAAGAAATTAAGGGCGACTTATAAAAGCTACATCACCATTCCAGAGATTGAACTTGGATTTTTACGGCCCACTTCCTTCAAAAACTTCAAATAAGTACATTCTAACTATAATTGATGAGTTTAGTCGGTTCCCTTTTGCTTATGCCTGTAAAGAGATGACGTCAGCAACGGTTATAAAATGCTTAGTTGATCTGTTCTCCACATTTGGCACGCCAGCATAAATACATTCTGATAGAGGGGCATCGTTCTTATCGGAGGAGCTCAGAAAGTACCTGACGTCACTTGGTACTGCGTGCAGTCGCACTACTCCTTATAACCCACAAGGGAATGGCTTGGTTGAACGCTTAAACGGAACCTTGTGGCGTACGATCCAGCTGTATCTTCGCTCCAACAACGCTGACATTAGTGACTGGGAGAAGGGCTTATCTCCAGCACTACATTCTATTAGATCTTTGCTTTGCACGGGAACTAACGCCACTCCTCACGAGCGCATGTTCAATCATCTTCGTCGCTCAGGAAATGTAGTCATGAAGATAAGCCGGAGGTCTTCTTTCTCGAGTAGAACGACGAGGAACTCCTATGTCTTCAACTTCAGCTGGCCCAGCTGCTTCAACAGGCTCGTCCTCATTTGAAGTAGATGGTCCACGTGGTGGTTCATCGTCAGAGTTTTCTTCGGCACGGCATACATACATTCTAATAGAGGGGCATCGTTCTTATCGGAGGAGCTCAGAAAGTACCTGACGTCACTTGGTACTGCGTGCAGTCGCACTACTCCTTATAACCCACAAGGGAATGGCTTGGTTGAACGCTTAAACGGATCCTTGTGGCGTACGATCCAGCTGTATCTTCGCTCCAACAACGCTGACATTAGTGACTGGGAGAAGGGCTTGTCTCCAGCCCTACATTCTATTAGATCTTTGCTTTGCACGGGAACTAACGCCACTCCTCACGAGCGCATGTTCAATCATCCTCGTCGCTCAGGAAATGGACAATCACTACCGACATGGCTCCACTCTCCAGGACCAGTCTTTATGAAAAAAAACGTAAGAAACTCCAAATATGAACCTGCGGTAGAAGAAGTAGAACTACTACAAAGCAACCCTGATTACTCATATGTACGCCTACCTGATGGCCGTGAGACAACTGTTTCGAATAGATCCCTGGCGCCTCTTCCATATACAGTAGATGACGAAGAAAACTCTGACGATGAACCACCACGCGGACCATCTACTACAAATGAGGACGAGCCTGTTGAAGCAGCTGGGCCAGCTGAAGTTGAAGACATAGGAGTTCCTCGTCGTTCTACTCGAGAAAGAAGGCCTCCGGCTTATCTTCATGACTACGTTTCCTCATAGAGCATGGGTGAATGATATGAAACCTTCTTGATCATATCATTACTCTATCATAGATTATGTTGTCATAGTAATATAAAACTGTAGTGTCAAACAATTTGTCTGCTTATATTACGCTATGTAATTTTATTGTGGAATAAAACAAAGATTTCCTTTGGTTTTGTCTTTATTCTGTATCAAACCGTCTCCAATATGAGACGCCAGTATTATACCGGGTAATGAGTCAAGGATTCCGACGGCGATGGCGGGTTGCACTCCAGTTGGGGAAAATAGTCAATACACCACCTTTTTCTAATATTTATTTATTTAAAAATAAATTAAATAAGCATTTAAATAGCTTTAAAATTGTGATTAGGACAGCATCAACTCGCGTGCTGCTGCATGTAAACTGTAATCATCTTCGGGAGAGATACGAAGTATAATTGACAAGATAATATTATAAAATACAATAAGTGACGGCGCGGTGTGACAATGCTTGCAATCTAGTTCGTTCACAATGGAAGATCTCAAAAAGTAATGGCTGCGTCGCAAGCTTCGCGGTCGGTCGCAGTCACACTCGTATGAAGTTAGCGCTGCTCACTTCAGTCCGCTCGTTCGACCACAGAGTTTATAGATGTATTCTTAACACATTCCATTAGAGATTCTCTTACTTATACTTGATTTTATTACCGAAGTTACTATCTCATTACTGCCGTAAAACAACCACTAAACAATATCTGAAACCTTTATTTCAATCAAAATCTCAGCTATATAATACGTACGTAGAATTTGCATCATCAATGTCTAAGCCAGTAGCTTCAAGAAAGTTGTTTTGTGACATCTTAGATGAACAAAACATTGCACTATTTCAACCCAAGAAAGATGCATGCGATTATTGTTGTTCGTATAAAGCCGGCAACGTTTCTGAAGAAGACTACCAATACCACATCCAACTGAAAGAATTGGCTCGAACTGAAAAACTTAGCGACAAGGAAAGCGCTCAAAGAGGACTTCTTCATGCTTTGACCGCCGATTTGCAGGCTGTTAAGCTGTGCCCTTCGCTAGCAGCTAGTGCTTTATACTTTAAGACCAAATTAGCTGTGCACAACTTTACTTTATACGATATTGCAACGGGTCATGTAACTTGCTACTGGTTCGACGAAACCGCCTGTGATTTAAGAGCTACCACTTACGCATCTTTTTTAATTGATTATTTGACTTAAGTTATTGGAAGAAGATTGCAGGGATGTTGTCATCTGGACGGATGGCTGCACTGCACAGAACAGAAACTCAATAGTTTCTCATGCCCTTCTAAGATTAGCAATAGACAAAAATACAACAATACACAAAAGTATCTGGAAAAAGGTCACAATTGTAGGCACCTTCCTTATGCCTACTGGATTTGACACGGGAGTTACCACGACCTTGGTGTGTAAAATAAAGACACTGATTTGACAAACTGTAGAATACTTATTTAAGTATTTCCGAAAATCCCCAATCACGAGCAGGAGCACTCGGATCGGCCAGTGCCCAGTAACTGGCGATCGCATACACACCTCTCTTTCATACTACAAACCGCTGACGCATAACATTCGTACTTACATTGTCCCTACACAATCAAATGGAGGTTGACTCCGTACACTCAGTGGTGGAAAGAACGCTGAAAAATGTTGAAATTTTTCTTCCATCTCAGTATGCCTCAATTACAAAAGAAGCCTGGAAGCATCCTTCTCCATACCAAGTGTTTCAACCAGATTACACCTTTTTTAAAGACTACAGTCTAAAAGAATACCAAATTTATGATTCCATTCGACCTGGGCGTTCTGCTGGAGATGATTGCGTAGTGGATCTGAGGGTTTTAAAGTATAATCCTAACGGCACAATAGAGTTTAAAAAACATTTTAAAGATGATTTCAGTCCACTTCCTCGGAGACCAAAACCTATTTCAGCTGTAGTAAATAATGTACCTTCCATGTATTCATCTAGACTGCCTATATTAGACAATAAGTTTCAGCACTTACAGCAATTAAAGAGTGTGATACCTGCAGATTATGACTTATTTTACGATAATTTGCCATTTAAGAAAAAGTAAAGTTTTATTGATCTCATTTTTTAACAAAGACCTCAAAGTGCAATTATTATTATACTCAGAAGTAATATTTTTATACATTTTGTTTATTCATTTTTAGTTTTAACTGTTAATTAGTAAGTACCCTACTACAAGGTATTTTTAACATACTTAGCTATAAAGAGCTATTTTTTTAACATTATGGGGATTTATTGTGTTATTTTCCTGTATATTGTTGATTACCTAATGTACCGATGATAATTATGTGCCAAAAATTAAACTGAGAAGTTGATTGAATAAATAATAGTAAGATTTTGATTGTATTCTTTTGTTTTATTTCGGCCAACAATTCCGCGTAAGTGACATAAAAAAACTTATTTTGATTTTATTTGTGATGATAAATCCGCGGAAGTCGATTTTCTAATTCATTAATACATATTTTACATAACTAATGCCTACAATATTAAGAGGAATATTATAATTTGACAATTTAAAAGTTTAAACAATAGAAAGTAAAGTGGTTTAGTAAATATTACGTTTTTCCTCGTTCCTCTAAAATTCACTGCACCTACCTTACGCGGTTTAAAACACTGTTAGTTCCGCGGTTTCAGAATATCACCGACGATATGGCAATTAATATATAATTTAAATTATGTTTTGCGTAATGTAAAAATCTTGCATACCATTGTATAGTTTTTATTTTTTTCTAACTGTACAGACAGCTTTGCTGCTGGGGAGTTTGTTGCGCCACTTCTTCTTCCCAGCAAAAGCACTAGGAAGTGGTGAAGGGTGGGCGTTTTGGGGGACTGTCTTACGTAATTTTGACATGCTAACTATAAATACTGAAGATCTTCCCAGGGCATATAAACAATGTCTTCCTATAACAAAACAAAAAAAGAAAGACCTTTTACAGCTCTGTAAGAAAAATATAATTCCTAAAGAGCTTCACGGCTGGTATGAAAGTTTACAGTGTTTAAACGAAGACCAGGGTCCACCACGCTCCACTGATTCATCTCTCGTGACAATGACGTCTCCCGCTCTGGGTGGAGCGGGAGGGCGTGTCAGACTCTTACTGACTAAAACCCACCCGTGTTCCTTCTGTTGCCTGTGCAATGCCAGGGGGCCACGGTATCCCTTTCGGACTTTCCCGCAGCCCCGGCAGGCAATGGTCTCATAGGACCCCTTCACTCGCTGACACACTTTGAGGCGCGCGTGGAACACAACGCGCCGTCGACCCGGGCTTGGTCCTTACCGGACGGCGAGCTACCCATTGCTCACCCTCCGCAAGCCCGCGCCTACGGTGGCCGGGAATCCGCGATCGATTCCCGACGCCCGGGGCGTCTCCTCCTGCGGCGGCTAGGGGCGTGAGGGCGCGAAATTTGCCTCTCCCTCACGCGCTCCGCCTCCTCCTTCGCGAGCATTACTGCTTCGCAGAAGGAGGTGACGGCCTCCCATGCCCTCTTTCTCCGTACCATGGCCTGGACCAGGGCCGGACGCGAGACATCCCCGCCACCGATCGCCTCCACGAGGACACGGCGGTGCTCTGCCCAAGCCGGGCATACCTCCAAAACTTTTAAACCCTAACAGCATGAGTAAAATGATTTTACAATAGGGTTTTTACATTGTTAAATTAACGTGATGTTTATTTTTAGTCATGGTTTTTTGTTTTTAATATATTTTACTTTGTTTATAACCTCGTATTTACATGATTTAAAATTTAACATGCTTATTATAATAATAACAATATATACATGTCTTATTATTTAAAGAACCTCTTTTATTTTACAATATATCTTATCCTGTGCCTTCATACAAGTGTATAAAAACTAACTATACAAATAAGAAAATAAAAGAAGAGCTCATTGGGCATCAAAAAAAAAAATTCGTCCGCATCGCTGTGAGCGGGAAAAGTGCCCAAAAGGCTGGCAGCATTGCCACGTTGGATGGCATATAGTTTAATTATAGAATACGTGTCTGTGTACCTTTTTTCTTTTTCTATGGCATTTTCAATGCATAGTGCATTGAATCTACTTCTATAAAACGATGACCACTTTCTAGATACTTCTGCTCTAATACTTTGACTGTCTCATGCGTATGTACTAAGTACAATAAAAATGCTGCTATGTACTGATTTCGGTTTTGTCCCGAGCACGTGTCGGAATAAATGGTGACGTGCGTTAAAACCTCGGGGAGATTCTTAATCCATAAATTAATAGCAGATGCTATTTCAACATTGCCTCTTTTGCCGTTTATTTCCGTCCAGATCATACAGTGAGCGTCGTTCTGTGGAGGTTTAAACTAGAGGATAAATAGATAAATTATATAAATTTAATTTTCTGGAATAATACATTAGACTATCTGCAGTCGATGGAATCTGCAGAAGACTTTGCAAGTCCATGGAGACACACAAATATGATTCATCTTCTTCCGACTTCTTTTTATCCAGCTCTTTAGATCTATAAGATGCCTCTTTTCGCTCTATATGTTAAGTATTCTCATTTAGAATATTTATAATCGTTTTAATTATAGAATACGTGTCTGTGTACCTTTTTTCTTTTTCTATGGCATTTTCAATGCATAGTGCATTGAATCTACTTCTATAAAACGATGACCACTTTCTAGATACTTCTGCTCTAATACTTTGACTGTCTCATGCGTATGTACTAAGTACAATAAAAATGCTGCTATGTACTGATTTCGGTTTTGTCCCGAGCACGTGTCGGAATAAATGGTGACGTGCGTTAAAACCTCGGGGAGATTCTTAATCCATAAATTAATAGCAGATGCTATTTCAACATTGCCTCTTTTGCCGTTTATTTCCGTCCAGATCATACAGTGAGCGTCGTTCTGTGGAGGTTTTAACTGGAGGATAAATAGATAAATTATATAAATTTAATTTTCTGGAATAATACATTAGACTATCTGCAGTCGATGGAATCTGCAGAAGACTTTGCAAGTCCATGGAGACACACAAATATGATTCATCTTCTTCCGACTTCTTTTTATCCAGCTCTTTAGATCTATAAGATGCCTCTTTTCGCTCTATATGTTAAGTATTCTCATTTAGAATATTTATAATCGTTTTATCTTTTTTGTAATTGTTACACATGCTAACATTGATCCTTCTTGGGGTGATAGAACGCTAAATTGTATTCTGTAACAAACACTTTCTTATAAATATTTAATATTTCTGGCACTTTATTGCTTTCTTTCATTTTCTGCACATACAAATCATATATTTTTGTTATTGACAAGGTAGGTCCTAAGTATTTCCTGGTTGTATTTTTTTCTACAGTAATGGGACTCAATTACAGGAAAACTTTCAATGTGATTTTTTACCTCTTGTATCTGTTCTTCTGGAGTTTTGTTTGCAGGCGCTTGTCTGCCACGATTATCTATTTTTGTAAATACACTATGATTATCCACATGTTTTACTGCAGTTTCGATTGGATCGTTCTCGTTCAAATACAGTCTTAGGTCACGTATTACACTAAAACCCACGACACGCGAGCGATGCATCAAACCGCACGCGCTCACCCCCGCGGTCTCAGTCGTCGTTCCCGATCAGTCATTACATAGTATATAAGTACTTATAAGTATATATAAGTACTAATTTTTTATGATAACTTTCCTCAGGTGCCTTTCCTTTTATATTTATTTATTTATTTACATCAAGTATTTATAAATTAGGTACGTTATATCAGAATTCAGAATAGCAGAATTTAATAAATAGAGTTATTTAGTTTTCTTAGAACTTAGTTTTGTGAAAGATTTTTTAAGTTGAGGAAATATTCAACAACTCATGTTATTTAATTTATTTGATATTCAACTTATCATTGACCACAATTATTGATTTATTTACTGAGTTATTTATTTTACCTTTAAAAAAATAGTGTTTGTCTGAAGATATTTATTATTCCATCTGTCCGACAAAAACTTTTTCACAAAAAATAAAACCGACTTCCAAAAAAAAACACTACAAAGTGAAAAATAACTTTGATTTCGGAAGTCGGTGTCTTTGGTTTTTTATTTTCGTTTTTTTGCCACCGACTTCCGAAATCAAAGTTATTTTTCACTTTGTAGTGTTTTTTTTTGGAAGTCGGTTTTATTTTTTGTGAAAAAGTTTTTATTTTTCACTTTTTAGTTGTGGTACCTACACAAAACCCTCACAAAAATTTGAATACCCATTACCTGCTATGTAAATTACAGTGATAGGAACTATTAGAATATCATCCACATATACTAGATGGGAAAAATACGTATTATTGAAGCTAACTCAAAAACCCCTCATCAGATCATGACCAAATTTATATGGGACCACTTCTGAAGTATGCCCTACCAAACCAAAAAAGAATCATCAAAATCAAATCATAATTGGCGGAGTAATCGCGTAACAAACATACAAAAAAAAAATACAACCGAATTGAGAACCTCCTCCTTTTTGAAGTCGGTTGAAAATGGCAATCTTTTTGCAACGGAATAAGATACGAAAATGCCTGTAAGGCTCAAATATGCGGCATGTTTAAGGTGTTTTGAAAATAGGGAAAAGTCAATATCGCCAAAATCGGACTTATTTAATTTTTCAACCACGGGGACGATATTTACATAAACGTCCAAGCGCAAACGATATGTCCGATTTTTAAATAGCTCAATCTTATTATTGTTCCAAACGTACTATCTGCACTGTTTACTCTTTAACGCAAAGTTTATAGAGCGGGGCGCGCTAACATGCGACACAGCCTCCCCGTGCAAACGCTAGGGTGAGACTGGCCAGGGTGGTGAAACTTCCATAAATGATAAATGATAAATGATAAATGATTTATTTCTGCAAGTAGGTTTGTACAAACACTTTTACACGTCAATCATATTTTAAAAACTAGATGAGGTCGGCGTTTCCTATCTGACTACTCTGAGAAGAAAGGCCGAAACAAACTCAGAGGTCACAGTCTCTTTTAAAGTCCAGACATAATCTTGGTCAGATCATGTGAAGACGATGTAGATTGATGTCTGAAATGGTCTTTTGAGGAAATAACCATTCAGATTGAGAAGACCTGTCCAGTCAGTGCACGCATTTGTCAGTTATCGTGCAGCTCAACTCAGAATTTAAGGAGCTCAACGATTCGACGAACAATACCAAAGAAAGGACGTTTGGGTAGGCCACATAAATTACTCAAACTGCCAGACCATGATAAAAACTAATTGACAACAAAAAAAAAATTAAAACAAAACAAAAGGGAATATCTGCATAGTCTTCACATTCACAATAATTAAAATAATATAATACTTTAAAGTAAATATTCATGTCAATGAATATATAACATTCATTAATGTCAATGTGTATATAATAACCCGGAAATAATCTTGGTCAGAGCATTTCAATTTGAGGACCATGTAGATTTGTGTCTGAAATGGTCTTTTGAGGAAAGAACCATACAGATTTGAGTGGACCTGGCCAGTCAGTGCACGCATTTGTCAGCAATCGTGTAGCTCAACTCAGAACTTAAAAAGAGCTCAATTAGCCATACATTAGCTTCAAACAAAATTTTCATAGATAGTGCTGCCATCTGTGTGTTTAGGTACGCTAAGTTTGCCCATAGTTTTATCTATTTGCCAATAGATAGAGCTAGTTGATAACAGTACAAAAAAATTAAACCAAATATTCATAAATAAGTATTATTTATTATTATTATTTCAACATATTTTACATAACAAATAAATTTAAAAATCTTATAGCAAAATAAATAACAACTTTTCACTTTATGTAATATATTTAGTAAAACGAAACGTGCCAGCAAGTCAGAAATAGTAGGTACTTTTGAAAACTTTTTTTCTGTTTCGTAGTGTTCCGGTGATCTGTTTTGTGCTCTTTTACGACCTAATACTGTGCTTGTTTTCTTGATATCTGCTATAAACGTTTGACCCTACTTCATCATTGGACCCTGTGATAAGATACGTAAACGATTGACCCAACGCTTTGTATACTGGACCTCGATTATGCCTTTTTGATTTGGATTCGACGAAACTTGCAAAATGCCGAGAAAGACGGCCTTTATGTGCTATTTTGGATGTATTCCATATAAAGGTATGGTTCTCTTATATTCAATAACATCTTACACAATTATTTTGGCACGCTATAATTTGCTCATAAAAACTGTTTTGTAAGTTGTCAATAATATTATCTTTCAGGAAAAGTTCACCGCTTTCCACCACAGCAATACCCTCATACGGAAAAATTTAATCAGTGGAAAATGGTGTTGAGCGAAAAAGATCGAGAAAGGGGTGATAATTACATATGTAACAACATACGTATTTGCGATCACCATTTTGAAGAGTTTTACCGAACACCAACTGAATATCTTACCAAAAATGCTGTTCCAACATTGAATATTGGTACTTAAATACCTTTTTATTTATATTGATTTCTTATTTACAACAATACACTAGCAGTACTAGCACATACTAGTTCAAAATATGTCATAATCACACAATTCATAATTTAGTCAGTTCTGTGATGACGAAGTCGCTTGAATTCTGTTAGATAGTATGTTTCCAGGAGGTTCTATTCAAAACTGGACTATTCCACTTTGTGGTTTTTTACAATCTGAGAAAATAGTTTTTAGGTAATGTCTTTTTGATGTGGAATAATCTATTTTTGACGAAGTCATGGCCTTTTAATATTTTTTTCTGGTGTAATCATCAAGTTTTGGCCCAATTTTATTTTCGCGGAGTGTAAATTTGAATGATAACAAACAAAAAAAAGAGTTTTATTGAAATTGGAATAGTCAAGTTTTGAAACGAAGCTCCTATATCTTTGTAAAACATTATATTGCCTGTTTTCTGTATGTAGAATATTATAGTCTCTTCAGTAGGTATTTTTGATATAAAATCAATTGATCAACAGTGGGCCAATTTGGTAGTTAGAGGCCTAGAAGATAAGTCTAGTCTACTCTCTCACAGGAAACCTGTGTCCCAGCTGCAGGAGGAACATTTTAAAGGCTGATAAGTAGGATAGATGACAGTTGGATGCAAACAGCACAAAGCCCTTCCAAGTGTTAATCTCTAGGGCTTTGTGTTCATCAGTGGATGTAACAAGGGCTGTTATGATGATGATAAAGGAAGAAAGTGATAATAAATAAATATTTACATATATTTTTGGTTTCAGCATCTAAATCATCTTCTGAAGTGGGTTTGACTTCATGTTATGCTGAGCCAAATAAAACATCTATTAACGCAGGAACCACTTTTAGCCGAGGTAAACATCATGCTATATTGTTTAATTTTATTAAGGTTAGCGCTTACAGTGCAGGGTTACTACAAGGTGGTACACACACTGACTTATTATTAGTAGTACTTGTTATAATGTTAGGAATATCGGATATTTTTTCAATGTTTGTAAATATGTGAGCACTATGCATTTTTTCATAATTAATTTATGTTGTTCCTTCATTTTTTATTCTTCTTACCTATCGTGGTATAGTAATCTTATTCTAGGTGCATCGTCTTCACATATAATTATATAATTAATGTATACAAGATATTGTGAAAATATTTTAAAAGAGTAATGGTGGATTTTCTTGCCCATTCTTCTCCATACGAAAACTACCTTTTGGAATGGGCGACTAGAATCTTTTTTTTTTTTTTTGTATTATTTTGACATTCAAAGGTGCCTTTTTTGTGCCTATTTGAAATAAATTATTTGACTTTGACTTTGATGCCTAGTTTTAAGTGGATTATAAAATATTTAAAAAATATACTAATATGAAACTAATAATAGTAATAATGTAACTTTTGGTTTCAGCATCTACATCAACTACTGCTGAATTTGATTTGCCAAAGAGAATATCTGATAATGCAGAAGCCACTTGGCCAAGGTATTAATTAATTTAATTTTTATGTATCAATCAGTAGTAATATGGCCTTTTGTATGCAAACAACACAAAGCTAATCCAAGTGGAAATCTATGTATAGAAAAGACCTATGCTCAGCAGCTGACGATAAAAGGGCTGTTATGATAATGATGTTGAAGAAGGAAATGTGTGATGCCTAGTTATAAGTGGATTACAAAATAAGAATGATAAGTTCAAACTCAAACTCATAACGGGCAAGAAAATCCATGGACACTCTTCTAAATCAGAATATTGTTACAAAACATTGGTTACATCATTCATGTTGAAATTATATATTCCGCAGACGCGAATCTCTAAGGGAACTGTTTAAGAAAATTAACATCATGCATGACGGTACCTTGTCAGTATATATATGAAAACATTATGTATGTTAGAAAAAATCTACATCTCTTTAGTAAGATAAGTGACAGGCATAATTTTAACACAAGAAATAGGAACAAGTTAGATCAACCACGTTTCAGATTGTCTAAAGTACACACTTCTTTTATGGGGTACTGTGTAAAATGTTATAATAAAATACCATTCGATATTCTTCAACTAAATGAGAAGAAATTTAAAACTTGCATTAAACGAACACTATGTAGACAAGCATACTTTAAGTTGGATGATTATAATATCGTAGATAAAAATGCTTGGCTAAATGCTGGTCCTGCTCCACAGCCACTAGGGCTCACTAGTTAAAAATGAAAAAATTGGTAGAGTTGCTTCCCCTTTTCATTTTTACTGACTACGAACTTATTGTTTATTTTGTTTTTTTATTAAACTAAGTTTTAATTATTGAATACTCCAATAGATAATATTGATTTTCTTTCTTTTGGTGGTAAAATTCTTGCAAACTATAGTTTTGTATAACTTAGACGCATTTTTATTTTCAATTTTTGTAAATGTGGTACCATGGAGTCGTTTACTATGTTATTATATTGATTTTGACTTGAAAGAGCAGGGTAGTTGAGAGTATGTCATGCTCACTTAATGTCTCGCTGATGGTGGCGAGTGTGTTGGATCATTCGGTTCCCTACAAAGTGGTTGAGCTGGATGGTGCTGACCCACGCGTCATGTTCGTGAACGGGCGCCGTCAGTTGAGACTGGTCATCTCTTATCTGCCAGGGCTTATTCTTAATCTTATGTTTTCAATCGTTTTTGATTTTTATATTTTTTTTACATTGTTCTCACAATAGAATCAACAAGAGTAATGTACCCAGGATTTTGTAATTTCTATATTTAAAAGAGTGTCCTTGGAGTTTCTTGCCCATTCTTCTCCATAGAGATCTACGTTTTGGAATGGGCAACTAGCTTCAACTTTCTGACTAACTGACTGACTCTTTGAAAATTCAAAAGTGCCTGTAAAGGGTTTAATTGAAATAAATGCTTTGAGTTTGAGTTTATACATGTAAGAACAATGTAGTAAAACGTGCACGTTAAAAGCGTCCATAATAAAAATATAAAAACAAAAATAATTAAAAAATTAAAATAAGCCATGGCAGCTAAGAGATGACCAGTCCCCACTGACGGCGCCCGTTCACGAACATGACGCATGGATCAGCATCATTCAGCTCAACCATTTTGAAGGGAACTTAATGATCCAACACACACGCCACCACCAGCGAGACATTTGAGTGAGCATGACATACTCACAGCCGCCAGGGCACATTCAAGTCAATGAAATACTATATATTACCCGGTAAATGGTAGCTCTTTAGTATATAGTACTCATACCTGTGGTCTCTCTCTGCTCTTTTTCAATCTTCAGCAGCTCCAACAATATTTTCCAATGCTAATCAATTAGTTTATGCGCCCTTGTGGAGCTGGACCAGCGTTGAGCCAAGCATTTTTGTCAAATTCAAATTCAAAATATTTTATTTCACATAAACCTACAAGGGCACTTATGAAACGTCAGAAGCTAGGTGCACGGTTCCAATTGGTCGTTTCCTATGGAGAAGAGCCGGCAAGAAACTCCACGGTTACTCTTTTAAAAGTAAATGGTATTTACAATCTTTTCAAATTACAGTGTTTATAGGTATGAGAGGACACTGTAGGCCTATCAACAAGTACCAGGTACTAAGCAAGATGGAAAACGATAGACAGATCTAAAAGTCGGTTATGCCTACTAGATATGAGCGCCGATGGCCAATTCCACGGCGGCGGCGTGGCCTGAAAATTTCCACAGCGGCGGCGGCGTCGCGGCGGCGTGGCGTGGCCGGCCGTGGGCCTTAAATATTTTTTATTAAGGAGATACTTATTTCTTAAAAAAAAAAAAAAAAGAAAACCATATATTGTTGTTACAAAAAATTGCTTTATATTTTTTAATAAAGGAACGTATTTGTTAATTAAAATTATACAGTCTTCTAAATAATTGGAGATCATGTTTACTGAAAAATAATAATTTCAGTATTTTCAGTGGAAGAGAAACTGAGCTTTTTAATCACACTATCACAGCACTATATAATAAAAAATAAAAAAAACAAAATATATTTATCAACATACTCCTAAAACAATCTAAATATTTATCAACATACTCGTAAAACTTAAAACATAAAACAATCATAAATAAGTATTTAAAGTAGTATCATATATTTATAATATTTTTTTAATAGTTAGGTAATTCACATGTTTTTTCAGACAGATACATTTATCGATAAAATAATCATTTAAGTGAGTATTGCAGGCTCTTGATACTTTAAAGGCTATTTATAGAAACAATAAAAAAAAAATCAGTAACAACAGCACATAATTATAATCAAATAGGACGGTTAATGTAACTTTAATATAGGTAGGTACCTACTTACATCAAAAAGGAAATATGCATTACAATGTCCAAAAACACCGTTTATTCGTTTATGGATTCTTTGCAAAATACATAATTGTCATGGATAAATACTATCCTATTTAGCCTCAAAGGATTTAGTCGTGACCGTTTCGCGGTTATCACGAGTCCAGCTGTGGAAAAGACTCTCTCGCTCGGCGTGCTGGTGGCTGGTATATTTAAAATGGAGCGTGCAAGAGCATACAGTGATGGCATAGCAGTTTTCCTGTCTTTCCAGTACTGTAGAACGTCTCCACCGTAAGGCTCTAAATCTTCTGGACATGCTGTGCTGAAATATTTCCAGCATTCATTTTCTACAGCACTCCCGGAATCACGTTGAGTGGTGCTGTGTTTTCGCGCCAAATCCAGTAGAAAGTTCGAAGAACTAGTAGAAGAAATCGGCCCAGCTTTAGCGGAATCAATAACTTCATTTTGACGAATATCTTCTGATGCCAATCGAGTTCTGACCATTGATGATAAAAATGAAACCTTAGTGAGTTCTTTTTTTTTCATATATTCATCAATTTCGTTAATGGCATGGAATCTACAATCAAGCAAAGTTGCCGCAACGACCACATCGGTTAAAGGAAATCGGGATTCCAGACCCTGAAGCATGTTATTTTTGAGCCTAGCTATTACGAGAGGCTCATCATCACTCGCTTCTTCAAGCAATCTTTTCACTTCTGAGCGAAATACTAGAACCAGATTCATAGTAGTTTGAGTTTCTGAACTTAGAAGTTCAACGATTTTCCTAAAATTATCTAGAAACGTTATCAGAGCCTCAATGGTTTCGTATTCGGTATCTTGTAATACGAGATCACCACGTCCTATTTCGTTGAGAAGTGTGTTTATAGGCTGTCGATTTGCGTGATTAGAAATGCTTTGTAGCATCATTAAAATACTATGCCATCTTGTGCTTGTACTCGTTTTAATGGTTGGAGGGGGCTGCAAGCACTGTCTAGAACTTGAAGCTCTTTCAGGTGTCTCAGATGTTTCGGATTCAGTGTCGGTTGAGTCGGCATTTTCCAGATGTTCGGCGAATTCTTCAAATTCTTCAATAGAAGAAAGCATTTGTTGCTGGTCTGCAGATGCAGCGGCTTCAACACGTGGTGCCCTGTATCGAACATGCTTAACAAATTTACGTTTACCAGATTATGTAGACCATGACCAATGCAGAGGTGGTTATCAAATCCTAATAAGTTTGCAGCTCGTTTCATATTGCTACCTGCATCCGTGACTAAAGAAATCTCTTTTTGGTCTATTTTAAAACTATGCAACACCTCCATAATTTCGTCACGGATTGTTTCGCCAGTGTGTTTCTTGGTAACTTCTTTGGTAATCAATGTAAATTTGATGAGGGTCATGTCTTCAGAAATAAAATGATACGTACAAGTGATATAATTGCGCCGTCTGTATTTATCGGTCCACATATCGGCAGTCAAGGCACCGAAGCGAGGACTTTGCTTCGAAATGAAAGTATTTATATATGCCAGCATACTGTTGTACACATCTTCCAGTCCTTCTCGTGCTATATTGTGTCTCGATGGCAAGTCTGCGTCGGAAACTATGACGCTGTATTTTTTCAGAAAGTCAACCATTGCATCATTGTCCACAGTATCAAATGGCATCAGTGACCTAGCAAACCAAAGAGCCAAATCTCGGGATAGCGACCACTTATCGCTCTTCTTACTACTTCTGTATCTGCTACTGGTTCTTGGTCTTGGAGTAAAAAACTCTTTTATGGTCGATGTTTGTGATTTTTGTGTCTCTTCTAAACCATGTGCATCTTTTAAATGTCTGAGAAGATTACTTGTGGCTATGCTTTTACCGTAAGCTTTCACTTGGGCTCTGAAAAGTAAATAAAAGATAAAATTATTACCTAAACGCTTAATACCTCGCATTCATAAATGACATAATTCATGAATTTACCTATTTATTTATTTTAAGTGATGAAATTATTGCCTTTGTACTTTTAATTAGTGTGAAAAGTTTAAATAAATAAATTCCAGTCTACTAAGAAATACTAAGAATATTAAACAAAAGTATGTAACTTACCTTGAAAACAAAGCATCCTCGTCTTCATTTTTAGCCTTTCTTAGACACACTGCACAAAACACATTTTCACCTATAACAGTCCTTCGTTTTCCGTTTACTTCTACCGCTAGTTGGCCAAATTCTGTCCAGCAAAAACTATGTGTATGTTTTGTGGAAAGATTTTTCATTGGGGTCACATAAATATTCTTTATTTTCGTTTTATAAACGTCAATAGTAGTCGAAGTTTCTGCCATTGTGAACACCACACAACAACACACGTTCAATCGGTAAAATGTTCGACTCGACTGAGTGAGCGACGAGCGTGGCAAGTGGCAACTGTGGCAAGGCGACTAGGCGAACTAATGCGGGCGGGCCGCGCGTGCGAGCGGGAATGCAAGTTGCGACTCGTCGTGACGGCGCGCCGCGTGCTCACTCGGCGACTACGCGTCGACATGAACTCACGGCGACGGCGGCGCGGCGGCGCGGCGCTCATATCTAATGCCTACAACATTCTCACATTCACAAAATATAAAAGAGAATCTATATAAAAAAAAACCAATTAAAAACCTATTTAAACCAAATGGCATGACTGCCACTAAAGCTGTAACAAATCTATAAAAAATATAGTATATTGAAGTTATATAATGTCAAATAATGAAAAGATTATGTCAAAAAAGTACGTAAATGAAAAAAATGAAAAATAGGTAAAATTAAATAATCATCTTAATTTGGGAGCACAGTCAACGATGTAATTCCCCAACTTATAATATGCTTGGCAGCATAGTGTGCGTTTTATGCAAGATTTAAATTTCGTTTCATTCAATTTATTTGGGGAGGTATTTTATTGTAACATTTTACACAGTACCCCATGAAAGATGAGTCTACTTTAGCCAGTGAAATGCAAAGTAGCCATGTCATCGCTCCCCCGTCGCAGACTGTTGTAGTGCCACCACAGGTCACTTACAAGTCAAGCTGACGAGGGGATTGATGACAGAGAAAAAAAATAACATAAACAGGCTTAGCCAACGTTCGCACGGAAGTAAAAATATCATGGCGGAATTTTATCGCGCACTGGATTTTCAACTCTCGGTGTTGAGCCGAGCGTTGAGAATCCATCGCGCTGGTACGCAATCTTGGATTTAAAAACACACTGTTTGATTTTCAACTCTCGGCGCTAAGTAGAGCGTTGAAAATCCAGTGCACGAAAAAAAATCGCCGCGAGAAAAAAATCACCCGTGCGAATCTGAAAAAAAAAAGCGCAAATGCGAAGCGAAACTGAAATAAATGAAGACAATACTAATAAATATCGCAATAATTTAAAAGGATTTATGCTACGTGTGTACCTTATTTGTATGACGTATCTACTAGCTATATTTTCTCTACAAGGCCTAGATCTGGAGATTAGTCGAAATATTATTATAATATGTTGAGATATCGCCATAATAAAGAAATTTCCAAAAAACGCATTACTAGTCTGTACATTCACGAATGATTCCACAAAGAAGTCAACAAAAATAAGGCAAATAATGAACATGTAATTAATTATTTAAAAAAAAAATGCCGTCGCAAGTGCGGCCGCACACTAGTGCACACCAAGCCCGCCGCACCGCGCGCTTTTGTCGAACTGAGAGAGATAGCGATATTCCAAACGAATTTTGCACATATCACGAGTTGCGAGCCGTACTCCCCACCCTTTTAATGAATCAGGTTATGCTATTAGGTGTATGAGGTGTATCTTAATACTACTGTACTGTACTATATTATGTATTTTGCACTAATTGCATCAATTTCGTTTTAAGGGTCCAGTTCTCAAGCAATTGTGCCCATATGTGAGCATTTTCCTGAAACAATTCCAATGAGACATACATCTGTCAAGAAAGGTCAGTACCTATTGTCTTTTTAGCTGACTTTAAAAACTGATTCTAAGCTTAGAATAAATCAATCAGCTTTTTGGATGGTTAAGTAAGTAATAGTTTCTCTGATTTCAGGCACTAAATCAATCAATGTTGTCGCAAACAAATATTTGAAGCAACATACACAACTAAAGGTTAAACTTTTAAAATTGAGGGAAAAATGTAAAAATCTGAACCAAAAAGTACGAAAAGCTGCTCAGATATCCCAAAATAAAGCGTTTCTACAAGCCGTTGAAGACCTACCCGAGCCTGCTGCTATTTTCACTAGAATGCAGTTAAAAAAGGCATCTAAAAAACCAAGAGGAAGAAGATTCACAAATAAAGAAAAAGTTTTGTGCCTAACAATATACAAGCAGAGTTAAAAAGCTTACAAATTGTTGCAAAGACACTTTGCATTACCATCAAAAAGGACAATTCAAACATTATTGAGTAAAATGACTATTAAACCTGGTATTAATTAGGTAATAATAGATCACTTAAAAAAGGCTGTCCGGAAATTAACTCAAGAAAAAAAAAATGCACACTCATATTTGATGAAGTCGCATTGAGCCCTGGCTTGTATTATCATAAAACTTGGGATCAAATTATTGGTTTCGAGGATTCTAGTATAAATAATACCAATAAAGTCTGAAAGGAAAATATAAGCAGCCCATCTCTTTCACATTCTGCCAGAGTGCAACAAAGGCAGCAGAATTAAAAAAACAAATTCAAGAAGTAATAAAAGCTGTACAAAGCACAGGGCTAAAAGATATTGCCACGGTTTGTGACCAGTCATCGGCGAATATGAGTGTCATAAAAAGCCTCATAAATGACACAAAAAAAAATATTTATTGGAAGGCAAGGAATATAAAAGTTTAACTTTTGAATGCAATGAAACAAAAATATTTCCAATATTTGATCCTCCACATCTCCTTAAAGGATTAAGAAATAATCTCCTTACAAAGGATTTAAGATACATCCAAAACGGAGAAGTCAAATTTGCAAAATGGAAACATTTGCAAATGCTACTTGATGCTGATCCAGGAGAAGACGATGTAAGATTGGTAAATAAATTGACAAACAGTCATGTTGTTAAAGAAAAGATACCTAAAATGAAGGTAAAACGCAGCCCAGGTGTTCAGTCAGAGAGTGTCTGCAACAATGAGATATTTAGCGAGTAAGTATCATTGGCTCACATTAACTAACAACAGTAGCAGTTATATTCAAAACTAATTTAAACAATATAAAATTGTAATACAAATACCTCTGTTTTCCACATTTTGCCAGTTATGTTTGTTGATATTGTATAAAATTGTAGTGTATAGATCATAATATGGAAATATTTTCAATCTCTAAATTGAAACCACATAATCGTTGCAAAACCTTGTGTATTCAGTAATTATATCAGTTACCTATAATATTATACATAATTGCAGCAACAATCACGAGAAGTAGTAATATATTTCAAACTTATCGTTGTTTTTTTTTATTTCAGATTACAATATCATTCCAAAGGAGTGCCTAGGCACAGCAGATTTGTTGCTTATGGTAGACAAATTATTCGACTCATTTAATGGTCACAGCTACCAAAATTCCGAGAAAATGTACAAATGTGCACTAAAACAGAACTCGCCTCATTTTAAATTATGGAACGATTTACTCCCAGTATTAAGATCAATGGCATTTAAAGTGGAGAAAAAATTAAGGAATGGAATGATTTCGACCAAATTTGTACAAGTGCCAAGTCTCAAGAACTGGATTTCAAATATTAATGTGTACAAGGAAATGTTTGACTATTTGAACAAAACACACGATGTAAGTAGTCTGTTGACAAGAAATATTAACCAGGATCCATTACAGAATTTCTTTTGCAACATAAGGAGTAATGGTGTCAGAAACACGTCTCCAACTTGCTCGCAGTTCACTGGAGCGTTTAAAACATTACTTATAAATAATATAACTTCACCACACTCGGTTGGGGCGAACTGCGAGCAAGACGATAATTAGGCGTTAAAACCTTTAAGAAAGTTATTAAATTTCAAAGAAAAAGATGTAAGGGAACAACCCTCAGAGTCTGTTAATGTGGACTCTGTAATTAACTGCTTGATGCAAACAGATTCAGATAATTATCGGAATATAACTAGCAAAGAGGCAAAAAGGTATGTTGCTGGCTACGTAGTAAAAAAAACTTTACAGCAAATATGTAAAAATTGCCACACTTGTAAAATGCATTTGGTAAGCACAGTGCCTCCGAGTAATAAAGATTACATATTATTATTAGAAAGAGACTATACTAGAAGATCACTTAATTATCCATCGGAGGCATTGTGCGAATTTGTAGATGATGTTTGCATGATCATTCAAACACAATTAAACGAGGAACCACAGCAGAAACGTCTGAAGGGTACAATTAAGGAAATAGTAAATATATTTTGCAATTTATCCCATTTCTCTTGTGTCACACATAAAATAAATGTACAAAATTTCCTAATGAATACTGTGTCAAATATTATTATACATAGCTGGTGCACAAATGTCAACAGAATACTTAAAGGTAAATCAAACATATGCCATAATAACTCCATAAAAATACAAGCATTAAATTATTATAACACACATTGTAAAAAAAGGAAATAAATTCTTAAAAAAGCTAAATATTTTTTCATTTCTAGCTATCATTCATTTATTGATATTCTAGCTTAAGATTTTGAAGAATGATTTTCCTTTTATTGACGGATGATTGTTATTTATTTTGTGAATTATGTAAATTCTTATGTGTATGTTTCGCATTCTAGATTTTTTATACGACAGCACTAGAATAATCATGAATCATGATATTGTTATCATAGGCTATTTTATACACTTAAGAATTTATTTAATCCACACAAATAAATAACAATCATTCTTCAATAAAAGGTTTTAATACGAAAAAAAATAAAAAATAAACAGCGACATCTAGTGAGCGATAGCGTAAGCAGAGGGGACATTGAGACAAGTAGCGCCATCTAGCAGTTTAGGTACACAGTTTTAAAAACGAAAACTTCAGTTGCACATCTATCTTGTATTATAAAGTGTATTATCTATGAGACTGGCATATAAAGTCTATGAGACTGGCCCTTGCGTCTGAGCGGTCTGAGTGAGCGCGAGCGCCGGGCGCGAATGTAATAATATGGTACATGGCACATTTTAGTACTTATTTATATAAATTAATGCAATGTGATGTTGTTTCTACAGTTTGAATAATTATTTTTCTACAGTTTTGGCCGAAGCCGAAGCTTCGGTGAGATTTATTATCACTTACATGGATGGGTACAACTGGTAAATAAAAAAACAAAGATGGAATAAAAAAGAAAGTATATTGTAAAAATAAATTAAAATAATATTTTCCGAAGTGGCATAGATCGTGCCTTCCTCGAATCTATGATTTCGGGAAGAACGCACTCCTCATAAAACTTTATTAGTTTTGGCAACATTTTTTGGTTCCAGAAATCGTTATCTTTATAGACTTTCACGACTTTCAGTGGGTATTCAGTACCAGTCCATACTGCGAATAAACAAACATTTTTATTTGCAATGTGAAGTTGGCCTTGTATTTGGTAATACCAATCGTGATTTTTATTAAAAATTACTTCGCCATTTTGCAAAATGGCCGTATCAGGATCCATCTCAAAAGCAGTTATGGGGCACTTGATCTCAACAACACCGTCTTCAAACACTCCATCAGGTGTAGATCCTAAAAAGAAATGCTCTGTACTTATAAATAGGCCACACTTCTCAATATGGATGTCTGTAGCGGTTACACCGCCACATACGAACTACGCATCAAAGACATGACGTCACACAAATCCTGCATCGCGCAATTAGAGTTTACCGCGCGGACGACATATACGAGGGTGCGTTTTTAAGTTCGCGGAATGGGAGGGAGGGGATAACAATAGGTCATTATCGGGATGGTCACAACTTCAGCCACTCAATATTAGTATAAATACCACGTTTTATCTTAATTGGATTAAGATAAAACGTAATTATGGAAAAAATCGAGTACCGTGCCGTAATAAAATTCCTTACCAAGCAAGGAAAGTCAGTTCAAAATATACTGGAAGAGATGGAATCCGTTTACGGGGACTCTTGCCCGGGTAAAACCATGGTTTACAAGTGGCACAGTCTCTTTAAACAAGGCAGGACCTCACTTGAAGACGACCCACGGCCCGGACGGTCGATCGAGGTGACTACTCCGGAAATCATTAAAAAAGTCGAAAAAATAATATTGGAAGATGCCAGACTAAAGAAGAAACAGCTTGCAGAAATGATTGGAGTATCGGATACGACAATTTTCAAAATTCTACACGATGATCTTGGCATGACAAAGGTCAGTGCAAGATGGGTGCCAAGAATGCTCACGCCGCCTCAAAAACAACACCGCGTGGAGTGTTCTCGCACGTTTTTGGACCTCTGTAACGAAGATAAGGATGGACTATTAAGTCGAATTGTTACTGGAGATGAAACTTGGGTTCATCATTATGAACCTGAGTCGAAACAGGACTCTATGCAGTGGCACAAAAAAGGCACACCGCCACCCAAGAAGTTTAAAGTTTCACAATCGGCTGGAAAAATTATGGCAACAGTGTTTTGGGATTCAGAAGGGATCCTGTTGACCGATTATAAAGATAAAGGCGTTTCTATAACCGGAGAATACTATGCTTCTATCCTCGAGAGGTTGAAAGAAAGCATTAAAGAAAAAAGGAGGGGTAAATTGACCAAAGGTGTCCTTCTTCTTCACGACAACGCGCCTGTTCACAAGAGCCGTGTTGCGTTGGCTGCCCTGCATAAGATGGGCTTCGATATTTTAGACCATCCACCCTACAGCCCAGACCTGGCTCCCAGTGATTATTACCTCTTCCCAAAACTGAAAAAAGAACTTCGTGGGAAGTAATTTTCAACTGATGAAGAAGTGAAGGACGCGGTTTCAGCTTATTTTTCGGACAAAGACAAAACATTTTTTTATGAAGGTATACATAAGCTAATTGAAAGATCGGAAAAATGTATAAGGGTAGCAGGTGAATATATTGAAAAAGAAAAATAATTTAGTATTTTTATTTTGACTTCTCACCCTCCATTCCGCGAACTTAAAAACGCCCCCTCGTATATATAAGACTATCCGATATCAACAGTCGGGCAGTCGGCCCGCCAGACACAACACCCGTCTGGTCGGAGGATCCTCCCTTTTCTATGGTGGATGAGTGAACTTTACACCCTGTTCCTCATGCCCCTAAATGTCCATTTGGCAGCAAAGTTGAGCTAAAGCTTTTGACTCGTTCTCTTTTCCATGTTTGATGGAAGGCACATGGTCTAAATTATACGAGTACAGCAAAGTTTTGACCAAAGGTGCAGAGTCCGTATTAGGGCGTCTCTTGCATATTTTGCTGAACATTGATGCAGTAAGTAAGCATCTACGCAGTTCCAGCCATAGAGCGCTTTCTGCTTGCAGAATAGTATTGCGCTCAATTTCTTGGCGATTCAATGTTTGCTGTAGTAAATTGGACAAAAATAGTTTTTTAGCGTTCTCGTAATCATCGCAGGTCATATCGGGACGTTGGCATTGGCTACCATATTGACCATCTGCGCTACCAAATTGCAGTTGCCTGCGACAACGGTTGGAGCCTGTCTCAATTCTTTTGTTATTTGCCAAATGTTTAAGTTCCAAAGTTTTTAATGAATGTCTGGGAGACTTTAATAAGATAGATTTATACAGATTATATTGAGGGAGGCCAGTATTAAAAATCACAACCGCTGCGTAACAGCGTGCTGCATAGGAGTCTTTTAAAGAAAAAATTATTCGTTTTCCTCCTACTACTTTCGCCACAACGCTGTTAAACTGTTCAGCTCTATTGTTCGTATAGCAGAACATGAGACTTCTCGAGTGAAATGCTAGTTGGGAAGCATTTTTTTGCAATTTGAGCATCAGGGTCGTAATTAACGGAACTAAATTTCTTTCTTTTTTTCTTTCATCCGTGCAATAATAACTATCAAATGAGGTGTGATCTCCAAAAATATGCCGGGGGCTATTTAAAATATATTTTTGTAAATTTAATATTTGAGTTGATAAAGAAGAACTTTGAGCTTTCCTAAATTTAATTGCTGAACGAATAGCCGTGCGTAATCTTGTTAAGCGATCCCCGGTCAAAAATTTACGCTCATTAAGGGGAACTGCTGTATTCTTTTGCAATGCCAAGTTTTTACCATTATAATTGCGTAACAAATGGTTCGTACACTCGATTTTTTGTATAGGAACATCGTGATAAGGCCTACTTTCTAAAATATTTTTGTAAGTACTGGAGTCACCGTCAGCAATCAGTGTGTTATATATTAAATTTCTTTCTGCTATCGACGCCTTGAAACCTTCAACTAATATAGCTTGTTCCATGCTAGTTGATGATCCTGAGTGATTTTTGTGGCAGTCATGGCCGCGTGGCGCTAATCCTTTTTTATGAGCTCGAGCACATGTAACACAATATTTATTTCTAACCCCGATATGAAGTACTTTTTCAGTATGCTCCCCAATTATTGCGGCCACACCTGACAAAGCCGAATAATTAGTTTTGTATGACCGTTTACTCCAGCATGCGTCTGCTTCTACTGGTATCATTGCAATACCCCCATCGTTGACGTCACCCCGTGATACTGCAGCTTCTCTTTCTTTTTTGGCAGCTTCTTGCATTGTCCCTTCTGCAGTAATACGCCAAATTTCAGCCACATCTGCATGGATTGAGTTATACAAGCGGACTGGCATGGTTGGCAAGTCCATAGATGCAGTGAGCTCATTTAGATTGGAAAGACCAATTCCTACCATTAATGCTCCTGACACTGCGCCTGTATTGACATTTAAATTTAAATTATCTTCATTGCATGTTTCTAATTTAAAAAGTGACCCACACACACATACAACATTTTAATTCAAATTTTGAAATGAGTCCCTTCTGTATTTCCTTTACAATTTTTAAACTATTCAATCGGCAACCAAATTTTTCGCCATGTTTGTCAATTAAAAGTAACTGATTCATAAAAAAATTAAAATCTATTATTCGTCTTCCATCTATATCTTGATTTTCCTAAAACAATGGAAACCAGGAATTTATTTATATAGTTAAAAAAAGTAAAATTTGTAAGAAGTACGAGTAAGAAGAAATGTTATTTGTACTTGTATCATATTGAGCCTGATTAATCTACTGTTATATTATGCTTTCATTATACTGTAAGAAATAAAGAAGTCCATTAATTACAATAATTCATAATTTTAAATTTACAACATTATATTAAAACGTTGTTTACCTTTTACAAATGATAAAAATAAATTACTTACTATGTTATTTGTATTTCTGTCCGAATTAATTGTAAAATCTATCGTTGGGTCAAATGTACTTTCTTTCTCCTGTAAAAGTAAAATAGTATAATATAATACGGGGTGTCAAAAGACTCACATAACCGTTAAACTCAAACTCAAACTCAAACTCAAAGCATTTATTTCAATTAAACCATTTACAGGCACTTTTGAATTGTCAAGGAGTCAGTCAGTCAGAAATATGAAGCTAGTTGCCCATTCCAAAGCGTAGGTTCCTATGGAGAAGAACGGGCAAGAAACTCCACGGACACTCTTTAAAAAAAATTATATTCTTACAAAATATTGTTTACATCATTCATGTTGAAATTATACATGTGAGAACAATGTAGAAAGACGTGTACGTAAAAAGCGTCCGTAATAAAAAATAAAAATAAAAAAACAATTCAAAAATTAAAATAAGCCGTGGCAGATAAGAGATTAACTACGCATATTGCCTATCAAACCAAGTAACTGAGCAAAAATTATTACTGCGGTAACAACCATTCTTTGTGGTGTGATAAATCACTGTTTATACACTGTTCTGTTTTTTTTGGGGAACGCAATGTAACACACACAAAACGTTGTACTTATGCATGCATACTCGTACAACAGTACAGTCAAATTAAAAGTTTAGCTAAAACATTAAATTTACCTTTGTTAAATCAGGACAAATAGAAGAAAGAAATAAATATGTTTATTCTGCATAAAGAAAAAATACACAAATGCAAAAGTAGCCAAAAGCCTCGTATTCAACTAACAAAAAAACGATTGGAAATGTTCACTGGCCAATTTTTTTATGGATGGAATGGAATAAAAAACCTACGTACAAATATGTACAGTCACGAGCAATAATATGTAAACACTTGGCAAAATGCAAAAGCGATTTACTCGGGGAATTACGATTGCAACTTTGAAATACGACCTATTCCATAATAGTATGGGTTCCAATATACTATGTTCGTAATAACACAAAATTACAATCAACTTTTAAATGTTACTAAGTGTATGCATGTTGGTGCTCGTGACTGTACATGCCTACAAGTGCCAATATTTAAGTCAAGTGTAAATATTTGTTAGTGTAAAATATGTAAAGTACACATTCAAAATTCTCACCGATAAGCTTCTCTTGCGCGTTTCAAACTATCGGCCAACACTTTTTTTTTATTTTGATAGCACCAAAAGTTCTATTTTTATTTCTTTTGCCCATTGTTATGAACTATGTCTGAAAATAAAGAATTATTATTTATTTATTAATTTATAGTTAATTAAAACGGCACAGGTCCAATTACATTAATTAACATAGAATTGAGAAAAATAAAATAACAATAAAAATGAAAAACAATAATAACAATAACATAACATAAACATGTACAATACAATTCCATTCAATACGTGGATAAAATGATTAATAATTATTTGATTAAATAGTTGAATTAATTATACACGTCACAAACTGATATATAACAGTGGACACCCTCGCATATTGTCTCTCACAGAACTCCAGACAAGCACGCATAATCTTCTTCCATTCATCAGCAAACACATCACATTCAGGGTCGGCAGTCAGGAGGGCGTTTAGCATCTTTAGGGTTCGACATACTGGAGATTCGGCTCTAGCGACAGATCTAGATAGCGGTGGCGCGAACAGATTGTGACGGCGGCTTTGACGGTGCCCAAGGTATTTGTCAGGCACAAACAGACGGCAGAAAAGTCCGTGGAGTTCAGGGCAGTCAATCCGACCACTTAGAGTCTTACAAGCAACCGCGAGCTGATCAAAGCCCCTTCTAACTTCCAACGAATTGAAACCTAATACCCCTAGGAAAATAATTGGTTGGGTAATTAAATTTAAGTTGGAGATTACATTAAATAATCAATTCATAAAAAATAAAAATTACTATATTTACGTATATGTTTATTTTCTATAATATATTCGCATTTGAATATCATAGGAAAACACATATAGTACAATTATATATTTACATTACAATCAGATCATAATAAAATAAACAAAATAATGCTAACTTGTATCAATAAGAGTTAGTTGCGCTATATTCTTGGCGAATTGGTGAGATTACGTGGCGCATAAAGTAGCACCAGCGAGCGATACGTCCTCCCTCAGTAAGCGCTTGGCGCGGACTAAAGCTAAGGATTTATTTTTTTTGTCTAGGGCATCTCGTAGCTCACCTCTGAGGTGATGACTACTTAAGCGGTCAATCCTGCGGCTGCCTTAGGCTACTAACTCAAAGCCTTCAGCCAGGGGCAAAACTATTCTAAATTAAAACTAGGCGAACGCTCGCTAAGGGCACCCCCTGTGGGGTACGGACCTCGGCTTAGGGCGTCGCTGGGGGGAGGACAGCAAGTTGGGACAGGCTGGATCAAAGATTATTCATTATTATTAATCGGGGAATTTAAGTCTACATTTGTCAGCAAAACGCGGGCTGGCGCTTCTGCGAGCAAGGGTCGGTGGGGAGTATTATTTACTCGGGCGGGTCGCGATCGCGGAGGACCTCGGCGGCGAGGTCGGAATGCGGGTCGGTGTCTGTGTTTGTGCACTGTACTTGTGGCCCTATTGCTCTCCTGGAGGAGGGTTATGGGGTCGTCTGGGTCGGTAAGGATTTGCCTTGGGCGGCGGGTCTGACTGATTCTACTAGTGACATAATTGGCGGCCTCGACAACCAGAGGGTTGCGGTGTTTGGCGGCGGACTCAAAGAAACGCTTGGAATTGCGTTTGAGAAATTGGTGGATTGTGGGGATCTTTAGGTCGAGATGGAGGATCTCGTTCCTAACGTACCAGGGGGCACCGGTGATTTTCCGGAGGAATCTATTTTGGAGTGTTTGCATCCTATGAATATGGCGGGGTTTTGCGTGTTCAAATACGGCTCCCGCATAGGTCATGATGGGACGAACGCACGCCGTTTACGTACGCAATTTGCACTTAAATGACATTTTGCTACGTGCATTCAGGACAGAGTGGAGTCTACCGAGAACGAAAGCGGCTCGCGAGCAGACCTGCTTTATGTGATCACTGAAGGTGAGATGCTGATCTAGGACGACACCTAGGTATTTGGCTCGCTTCTCCCAAGGGATAGGCTTGCCGAACATGGTGATGGGTCGGGGGGGTTTGAATCTTTTACGCGGTTTCCTAAAGAGAACCGCTTGGCTTTTATCCGGGTTGACTTCGATCCTCCACTTTCTAAACCAGGCGCCGAGCATGTCGACTGAGGTCTGGAGAGTGCGGGCTATCGAGTCAGTGCTGGTACCCTTGTAGTTAATGGCCGTATCGTCTGCGAACAGAGCCAACTGCGCCCTTTTACTCTTTGGGATATCGCTGGTGAAAAGCGTGAAGATTAGAGGGGAGAGCACAGAGCCTTGAGGGACTCCTGCGCGGATAGGACGAAGGGGAGGACATCGCTCCTTCGATACGGTAGCGAAAGGTGCGGTTTGACAAAAAGTCCCGTAAGATGAGCACGAGACGATCTGGCACACCGAGTTTGTAGAGCTTATATAATAAGCCGTTGTGCCAGACTTTGTCGAACGCTTTCGCTATATCGAAGAATATTGCACCGGTTATCAAACCGCGCTGGAAGCCAGCGCATATGTTTTCAATAATCCGGTGGGCCTGATGCACGCTAGAGTGCTGGGTTCGGAACCCAAACTGTTCGTTGGGGATGAGGCCCTTGGTTTCGGCATAATCTCTGAGGCGCTTATAAATAAGCCTCTCATAGACTTTGCCGAGTACCTTGAGCAAACTGATGGGGCGGTAAGTCGACGGCTCGGTCTTGGGCTTGCCGGGCTTCGGTGTGCCGATGACCTTGGCTTCTTTCCATGCTTGGGGAAAGATGTTATTGCTTAGGGCACCATTGAAGATGGTGGCCAATAGCATTATCAGGTGGGCAGGGAATAGCTGGATCACCCTATTGGTGATTCCATCAGAGCCCCGGCTCTTTGCGGGTTTTCAGACCTTTGATGATGTCATGCACTTCGTCTGGAGTGATGGGAGGCAGAGGACTATCAGGATCTTCAACGGGAGGGAGAGAGGATCTACGTTCGACCTCGGCGTCGACCTCTAGGAGGCGAGCTTGGTCTACCGGTTGGGAGCTAGGGGAGCATTGAGCCTCGAGACTGTCTGCTAGGCATTCAGCCTTTTCTAAATCCTCGAACGCGATGGTCTTGTCGGGACGGGTCAGGGGGGGCATGGAGGCCACTTGCTGGGACTTGAGTTTCCACTGAAGTTCCCAGAATGCCAGGTGGGTGGGCTCTAGTTCGCTGAGCATCTTGTCCCAGCCCGTGTCACGCAGCTCCTGTATGCGTGTCTTTACAGTTCTCTATAAATAGCGCATATGGGCTTTGTTAGCGGAGCAGGGAAAATTGCTGTAGGCACGAACGGCCGCGTTCTTCTCAGTCAGCAGCGCGCGTACATCGTCCGGCAGGCTCCAGCGAGGGTCGCCCGACGCTGAAACCTCCTTAGAGCAGTCGCTCAGGACTGATTGTACGTGCTCCGTGAGTGAGTCGATCGCGGCCGTCGTGTCCGCGATAGAGTCGAATTTGTCGGGGATGGCGTCCAATTGGGGGGACGTGTTGGATTTCAGCTGGGTGCTTACTTTCTTCCAGTCCGTTACCCTTTTGGTGAGAGCGGGTTGGGAGGGGTCGGGGAGACCTATGCGGGGGGCCATTTTAATGACTACTGGGCGGTGGTCAGAGTTAAGCTCTTGCACCGTTTCTATGGAGTCTAACCTTAGAGCGACGTTCTTATGGAGCGCCACGTCTAGGACGTCGGGGTTATGATCAGGAGCGTGGGGAAAGTGAGTTGGGGTCATCGGGGCGATGACGTCAAAATTGAGAGAATTTGAGAGGTCGAACAAGTGTCGCCCTCTGGTACAGGTTCTGGAACTATTCCAGGCGGGATGCTTGGCATTGAAATCGCCCGCTAAGATAGCAGAGTCATTCATGCCGAGTAGGATAGAGAGGTCGTCTGAGAGGAGTTGGAAGTTCTCCGAAGTATTGTGGGGTGGGACGTAGACCGATACTAGTGAGATCGGCTGATGGCCGGTCATGCCTAAGCGGCAGATCGAGACTTCTAATCGTGAGAGGGGAGGAGGGTCTATTGGGATGCAATATAGATCATTTTTATAGTACATAAGGGTGCCGCCCAAGTGACATCGCGTCCTGTCATTGCGAACTATGCGATAGTTGGCAATTGACGGGTCGCGGTTGCATGGCTTGAGAAAGGACTCTTGGATAAGAAGGATGTCAATTTGATGGTCGCGGAGGAAAGTCGCGATCTCATCCCGTTGGCCTCTAATGCCATTAGCGTTGAAAAAACCTAACTTGAGGGATCGGGGTTTGAACCTAGTATTGATGGTGTTATACATTATGGGTTCTAGTAGGGGTGCTGAGGGAGGTCAGGGCTTGCGTGATCTCGGGATACGCATTGTAGATGGCCTGCAACCAAAATACGATCATATTGTAAAGTTTTATAATCAGGACATAAAAAAGAGTTTAAGGCTTGCACCTAAACTTAACAACAGTCATATCAAACCCACAAACTTCGAGAAAATGAAGGTTTGCTATGCGACACAACTTCTTAGCAAGTCCGTTGCAAATGGCATTCATACGTATATAGATAACAATGAAATTGAAGAATCGGGAAGAGACCGGGCTAACTTTTTAATGTATTATTTTTTTAGATTCTTTGAATACATCTAATCTGAGAAATAGTTATGAATATAAATAAGCGTATGAAGGCAATGAGTCACAAAAGGCATTTTTCAAACAGATGATAAGCTTTTACAAAGATTTAAAATTAAAGAATCCAAAGAATGGCAATTACGTTACATCAAGTGTTAGATTCATTGATGGTTTCCAAATAACTATTACATCCATAATGCTCTTGTTCGATGACTTGCGGGTGGAAGGATTTAATTTTCTTATGACAAGAAGATGCAATCAAGACGCTCTTGAAAATTTATTCGGACAAATACGAACGAAAAATGGCACGGCTCTAAATCCGACTTGTAGACAGTTTGCATCGGCGTTCAATAACTCATTTTTCTGCAGCAACATAAAACCTCCAAAAGGCTGAAATTGTGCAGATGATTTCGGAACTCTTCTTGTTCAAACGACGAACGAAAAAGTTACTAGCGATGCATTACCGGTATCAACCAACGAAATATCAAATAAAGATTATGAAGAATTTTCCAGCATCCAAATTACTAGTTCAGATATGCCAGAAAAAAATGCACTTTTTTATATTTGTGGGTATCTTCTTAAGCGTTGTTTGGAGAAACATGATTACTGTCACGCTTTGAAGTCGTATGTGAAACCCGATCAAAGAAGCCACAATTTCAGCTCGGAGAGTCGGTATTTAAGGTACCGGGACTACAACAAGATTAATTCGCAAACTTTTTTGATTGTACCCAGCGATGATTTTGTGGAATTTATATAGAAAAAAATGGAGGAAATATTCCGATAAATAATAATTTCAATAAATAGTAATAATAATATAACCAAGTAAAAGATATTCCTTTTTCTCCACCTTGTCCATGTTTCCCAAAACAATTTTGAATTAAGCTTTATATTAGAATGCGGATTTTTATACTTTAAAATACAATAATAAAGCATTTCGTACGTCTCAGTCGAGGCGCAAATATTTTACGGTCGCAAATTTATAAGACGATTTGTTATTCATTCATTTCATTTGTTATTTGTCATCATTAAATCTACCAATCAAAAAACAACACGAATTTTTACTGAACACTTCCTGTTCAAATCACAAAGTATTTTATTTGTTTATATAAAAAAGTATTTTTACAATCACAAAACTAAATGGAAACACAGAGTAGGCAAATGTAATTAAAATGCTGGAGGCGGGCAGCCCTATCGCATGTTTACGTACCGCGTGGCAGTAGGCATTTATTTCAAAGATACGGCCGAGTTACAATACTGTATATACTACCGTGACTTTGTTCTGGCTCTCTGTCACACCAATGAGGTTAATATCTTTTCGCTTAGGAGTATATCCTAAGACCTTCACTGCCTTTGTAGTTATCAGCGATACCTGAGAGCCTGTGTCTAGTATGCATTTTATATGCTCCTCTCGTCCATCTTTCGCAAACACCTTTACCCGTGCTGGACACTTACAATAGAAGCACTCCATCGCTGTTTTGGCTGTTGCTGCTAAAGCTACCTTATTCTTGGCTTGCGGTATGTTTGCACCCTGTCGCTTTCCGCCTTCTGTCTCAATCCGGATATCCGAGTTCTCTTGAGCAAGAGCACGCCTATCCAAATATACCAAAAAATCCTCAACCGTAGGGTCCTGTTCTTGGTTTCACTCCAGCTGATAAGACCGGGAGCTGTAGAGGTCCAGCTTGCGCACCAAGATGCCCAGTAGAATAGGGTCCCAAGCCTCCACCTCTGCTTTCAGGTTGCGCAGAGCACTCACTACCGAAACAACATTCCTAATCTCATTAGCATTGGAGAACTTGGTAAGCTTGTCCAAGCCTAAGAGAGCGTTTACATGCTCATTTACAATCTTATATTTGTTATAAAATCGCTTGTCTAGCAATTGCAATGCATTGTCATAACTTTCACTGACAAGAGGAAGATTACCAATTAATTCGTAAGGTGGGCCCTGGAGGAATGATCGCAGGTAATAGAGTTTTTGGACGTTGTCTAAAGATAGGGCTCTGTAGATTACAGATTTTAATATCTTCCTAAAATTTACGTATTCCGAATATTTGCATGTAAAATTAGGTATACTGATATGGATACTTCCCATATTAAATGCTTCTTACAGGAAGCCTATAATTTGCGGTGTTGGGCGTTTGTAAATATTATTATTATTACTATAGCAATGTGCAGTGTGCAAAACACTTTTTATATGAGCAATCATATCGTTTTTTTTTTTTTTTAAATACTTTGAGCTAAGGATCCAATCATAGCTTGACTAATAGGTAGCTATTAGATAATTAGTCGCTAGTGCGAACCACGCGTCGCGTCGCGGCTAGGCTCCGCGCCCCAAAGTCCGCAGCTGTAGTTATAACACTACAGCCAGAGGCGGAGAAGAAGGCCGTGTCCTACCGCGACGTGCTCGCCAAGGTGGGGGCGGCGGTGGACCTAAAGGAGATCGGCGTCGCTGATGGCATCCGGGTGAGGGTCACTGCGACTGGGGCCCGGATGCTGGAGGTCTCCGGTGTGGCAAGCGGCCCGGCCGCTGACGCTCAGGCCGAAAGGCTTAGGGCGTCCCTAAGTGCAGACGAGGCCCGATTGTCCAGGCCCATCAAATGCGCTGACATGCGTATTCAGGGCTTGGACGACTCTGTGACGGAGGCACAGGTGGTGGCCGCTGTCGTTAGGACTGGGGGGTGCTCTGCCGAGCAGCATCCGTCCTGACTTTACGGGGATGCGAGCCGTTACGGTGAGCTGCCCCGTGTCGGAGGCCAAGAAAATTGTCGGGGATGGCCAAAAGTTATTGGTGGGCTAGGTTTCCGCGCAGGTCAAACTGCTGGAACCTAGACCTCTGAGGTGCTACCGCTACCATGTGGGCAACCACGTGGGAGCTAAATGCATCTCGGAGGTGGACCGCAGTGGTCACTGCTACCGCTGTGGTCAGCCAGGTCACAAGGCTGGCTCATGCGACGCCACGCCGCACTGCGCCGTATGTGCGGCAGCTGGCAAGCTGGCCAATCACTGGGTTGGGAGTAAGGCCTGCGCTCCACCCGCCAAAGCTAGAGGCAAACCACCAGCCACCGCCGTCACAGCCGCAACCGCCGCCACCGCCGCCGTGGCAGCCTCCACAGCCGTCGTCGTCGCCGCAGCTGCCGCGGCAGCGCCCTTACAGGGGGCTAAGGAGGGGGCTGCAATGGAGTGCCAATAATGGCCCCATTTCGCCTCCTCCAGGCGAAGATCAACCACTGCGCCGCAGCTCAGGATTTGGTGCTCCAGAGCATGGCGCAGTGGTCGATAAACATCGCCATGGTCGCTGAGCCGTACTTTGACCCGCCCAGGGATGACTGGGTGGAGGACCTGAGGCGTCCCTCGAGGCTGTTAAGAGAGGACGGGGTTGCGTTGCAGCACGATTCGGGGAGATTGTCGTGGTAGGGGCATACTTCTCCCCGAGCCGAACTCTCGCCGAGTTCCACAACTCCCTTGCGGAGTTGAGAGTCGTCGTCGTCGGGTTCAGTTCCCTCCCCGTGCTCGTCCTCGAGGACTTCAATGCTAAGAATGTGGCTTGGGGTTCCCGGTATACGGACACACGTGGCAGGATGGTGGAGGACTGGGCGCTGGAGACAGGCCTGGTCGTCCAAAACCAGGGTTCTGTCCCCACGTGTGTGCGGATGCGGGGTGAATCAGTGGTGAACATTTCGTTCACCAGCCCCGCTCTGTCGCCACGTGTCATTGACTGGCGCGTCATGGAGGGACCCCCTCCAAACTCAAACAGAGTTTGACATTCTTCATAATATGTGTTATCTATGCATTGAATGTCATCTAAGTAGATTACCGTTACATAACCCAAGTTCCTTTTATATGACATCACAGGTTTTAATATTTTTGTAAATACAAGGTGCTGTACACAAGTCATATGGAAGTACTGTAAATTCATACAACTTTTTAAATTCAAATCTAAGGTATAATTAGTGAGACCCGTGGGGACGCCCATACAAGATGGTGCGGGAGAAACTCCGCCCGTGGGCTCCCCCGCTGACGCAGAGTCTCCGGCCACAGCTTGTGGGGGACGTGGTGAGCGCTCTGTTCCCTTCGAGAGGGGAACACGCCTCCCCGCCCATGGCTCGGCCTACTGCGGTGCCTGATGCGGACCACACCGCCGACGACGACGACGACGATGCTCCGGAGGTGACCGAGGTAGAGATGAGGGTGGCGGTACGTAGGCTGAATGCCAGAAATACCGCCCCAGGACCCGACGGCTTACCTGGGAAAGCCTGAGTCCTGGCCTCAGAGGCTCTCGGGCCTCGACTAAGGGGGCTCTTAAGCGCATGTATGGAGAGGGGCCAGTTTCCACTTCGTTGGAAGACGGGGAAACTGGTCCTAATCAAGAAGCCGGGGCGCCTTGCGGACTCTCCGTCCGCTTACCGGCCCATCGTGCTGCTCGACGAGGTGGGCAAGCTCTTTGAAAGAGTAATTGCAGACCGCCTTGTCGGGCGGCTGGTGCGGGTGGGGCCGGATTTGGCGGAGAGCCAGTTTGGTTTCCGCAGGGGGCGCTCCACGGTGGGCGCCATCATGCGCGTGCGAGCCCTCACGACGGGGGATGCGGTGGCTCGGGGTGGGGTCGTCTTGGCGGTGTCTCTAGACATCGCCAACGCCTTCAATACCCTGCCCTGGAGTTGCATCAGGGCGGCACTCCGGTATCACCGGATGCCGACCTACCTCTGTCGTGTGGTCGAGGCCTATTTGACGGACAGGGCCATCATCTACCCCGGTCACCAGGGAGAGTGGAACCGGCGAGAGATGTCGTGCGGTGTCCCACAGGGATCGGTCCTGGGGCCGCATCTGTGGGACATCGGATACGACTGGGTGCTGCGCGCAGACCTCCCCAATGGCGTCAGCGTCGTTTGTTACGCTGACGACACGTTGGTCCTGGCGCAGGGGAGGTCGCACCAGACGGCGGCCGAACTAGCGACACACGGGGTTGCGACAATCGTGGCCAGAATCCGGCAGTTGGGACTCGAGGTGGCCTTGCACAAGTCCGAGGCCATGTGTTTTCATGGTCCTCGGAACGCGCCACCGTCGGGTTCCCAAATAACGGTAGGAGAGGTTCACATCAGCGTCGAGTCGACGATGAAGTACCTGGGACTCGTCCTCGACAGTCGGTGGAACTTCGTGGAGCATTTCCGACGTTTGGCTCCCAGACTGGAGCGGGCCGGGGCTGCCTTGAAGCGGCTCCTGCCCAATCTAGGGGGTCCAAACGCCTCCTGCCGGAGGCTATACGCGGGGATCGTGCGGTCCATGGCCCTGTACGGGGCACCGGTGTGGGTGCGTTCGTTGAGGCGGCGGCCTGCCCGCAGGTTGAACGCGTCCCAGAGGGTCATGGCCACCCGGCTGGTCCGGGGATACCGCACGGTCTCCGGTGAGGTGGTGAGCCTCCTTGCCGGATTGCCGCCATGGGATCTGGAGGCAAAAGTCCTCGCGCATATTTGGGAGTGGCGCGAGGAGGCGAAACGCCGGGGTTTGACTCCGATGCCGCGAGAAATCGCGGCAGAGAGGACAGAGCTCCGACGGGATCTCATGGCGGCATGGAGAGTGCGATTGTCGCAACCCAGTGCTGGGCACGCCACTATTGCGGCGATAAGTCCCCTCTTTGAGGAGTGGCTGGAGAGGCGCCACGGCGTCCTCACCTTCCGCCTGACGCAGGTCCTCACCGGACACGGCTGTTTCGGGAGGTACCTGTTTCAGATAAGGCGGGAGGAAACGCCCGGGTGTCATCACTGCGTGGATCGCCCGGAGGACACGGTGGAGCATACGGTGGAGGTATGCCCGGCTTGGGCAGAGCACCGCCGTGTCCTCGTGGAGGCGATCGGTGGCGGGGATCTCTCGCGTCCGGCCCTGGTCCAGGCCATGGTACGGAGCGAGAGGGCATGGGAGGCCGTCACCTCCTTCTGCGAAGCAGTAATGCTCGCGAAGGAGGAGGCGGAGCGCGTGAGCGAGAGGCAAATTTCGCGCCCTCACGCCCCTAGCCGCCGCAGGAGGAGACGCCCTGGGCGTCGGGAATCGATTTCGATTCCAGGCCACCGTAGGCGCGGGCTTGCGGGCGGTGAGCAATGGGTAGCTTGCCGTCCGGTAAGGACCAAGCCCGGGTCGACGGCGCGTTGTGTTCCACGCGCGCCTCAAAGAGATGTCAGCGAATGAAGGGGTCCGATGAGACCATTGCCTGCCGGGGTTGCGGGAAAGTCCGAAAGGGATACCGTGGCCCCCTGGCATTGCACAGGCAAGAGAAGGAACACGGGTGGGTTTTAGTCAGTAAGAGTCTGACACGCCCTCCCGCTCCACCCAGAGCGGGAGGAGTCATTTGATGATTTCCCACCCAAAAAAAAAAAAAAAAAAAAGGTATAATTAGTGATTAAACGAACTTACCTGTAAGCGAAGTTCTATCATAATTATACGAAGCGCTTCGTCCGAAGAGATTAGAATATAATACACATGTAGTAACACACAAGTGACACCACTCAGACACTGTAGTTGAGTTTTTTTTTTTTTTTAATTGCGGGTATCTGATTACTTGCCTTGGAATCTCTCGTCATTTAGTTTAGAGGAATACGCGTTGCTTAATATTTTCTGAAAGAGAAGTAAGGGCGTAGCGGAAGCCTGGGAGGGAGGGAGCTAATCTCTTCGGACGAAGCGCTTCGTACAATTATGATAGAACTTCGCTTACAGGTAAGTTCGTTTAATCACTAATTATACTAACGCTTCGTCCTCGAGATTAGAATATAATACACATGTAGATTTTGAGAGTTATTTCTGGAAATATTAAGAACGCACTGTTCTATTTTAGAATTATTTATTCTGGAACCACAATATTTTTAAGTTATTTTTTTTTAAATAAATCTTAGATTATAATAAGGATTTCAAATAATTATGTTTCATAAACGTTCACAAAAAATTATAAATTCTAATTTTGTGCATGAGTACAATTTATTCTTACATAATAAGTTGCAACAGCGACATTTATTGACAAATGAAGACTATTCTATTTCTTACTAATTGATTATTGACCTAGCTAGAGCACTTTCATCATAATCAATTATGGTGCGGTTATAAAATCTAGCTAACGTTTCAGAACTACCGCTCCAGCCGGCAGTCCTGCGAATTTCGTCAATATTAACCCGAAGTGCATGCGCCACCGACGTATTCGCGTGACGCGTGCTATGCGCCGAGAAGATAGACACATCTAACCCACTATCGCTTAAAGTGCACTTAATCCAGCGGCTGAGCGTTTGCGTACTTACAGAGCTATGTGGCTTTTTTGGAGATATAAAAAGGATGCCAGATTTGCGAATATCTTTGGTTTTATTTTGGTAAAACGCTAATGTGTTAGCGGGGCATATTTCTACACTCTCATTAAAAAAGGACAAAGTTAATAAGGGTTGCTTAGACCCAACTCGAGAAGTTTTTATCAAATCGGGAATTTTTATAATAATTTTGGATGGCATTATATTTATATTTTCTATACTAATTTTTGAAAATGTTTGAACCCTATGAGCCGTGGTAAGGGCTAGTAATGTTACACATTTTTTTGAAATATCGTCGAGCGACAGTTGGTCATTGGGGTATTTAGAGCGTAAGAAATTTAGCACACAGTTAGTATCCCACGTTACATTATATTTCGGCCTAGGTGGTCGTAGGCGAAACACACCTTTAAAAAATCTAAGAATTCGATCGTCTTTTGGCATATTTGAGCCCAAAATCAGTGATAAAGCTGATCGATATGAATTTAAAGTCCCATATTGACTACCATTATTAAACATTTGTGTAAGAAAATATATTACTGATGGAACCGAGGCCTCGTATTTATCGACACCTGATTCGTTGCAGAAGGTCCACCATTTTTTTAGACATACGTCATATTGTTTCATCGAGTTATTTGATAAAGAAGCTATCATGATATCTATTGATGAAGGTGGCAGGCATCGTCGTGAAAACGCCTCCCGGATAACACTCCGGCAACCAGGGTAAGCGTCGAGTGCACCTGACGGTTGCTGGAATGAGATATCAAAACGTTTTCATTAGGGGTGAATATAATTGGGTCTGATATAAGCAGAGACCTATATAATGGATACCACGGTTGCGTGGGCCATAAAGGAACAATAAAAATTCCCTGAGCGTTATCGTTAACAATTTTCCTAAGACTTTTCAAAATAACTGAGAAGGGGGAAAAGCATAGAAATAATATGAACCCCAATGGATTGTAAATGAATTAATAGCATAGGCGTCTGGATCTTTATGCCAGGAAACGTATTTTGCACATTTTTTGTTGATTCGGCTGGCAAACAAATCTATATCGGGTTGCCCAAGCCTATATTTAAGAGTATTGAAGGCCCCGTCTGACAACTCCCATTCTATGTCTGGGTGATTACGACGCGACTCGGCGTCCGCGATGGTGTTATCACAAGATCGTATATATAAGGCAAATATGTAAAGTTTGCGTTCTTCACACCACTTCCAGATCTCTCTTGACATACCAGTTAAGTGGGGAAATTGAACCCTGCCCATGCGATTGATGTATGCTGTCTATACGAAGTAATACTTGACAATCGTATAAATCCTTAGCAAAAAGTTTTAGAGCGATGAAAGCGGCTAGTAGCTCTTAATAATTTATGTGCTTGTCGCGTTCGCTATTCGACCACTGACCACTTGCATTTTCACCATCACAGGAGGCGCCCCATCCCGTTGTTGAAGCGTCAGAAAATATTTCGATGCAATAGTTGCCATTTCTAATACGGTGCTTCGAATTATCAATAACCTTTAACCACCAATGAAAATCAGGCATTAATGAATCAGGGAGAATCATTTGTTTGTTATAATCTTCATCACCGATAAGATTTAAAAATTTGCAGCGCTCGAATTGTTTAGTGTGTACCCAGCCGTATTCCACAGCTGGGCAGGCTGACACTAAAATTCCTACTAATTGTGCGAAGGTTCTAATTTTGCAACTTCTCATGTTAATAAATTTACGTATTTCTTTTTTAATACGCGCTTTTTCATCTGTGGGTAAACTAATTTCTAAGTTGGCCGAGTTTATAAATACTCCTAAGAATTTACACATAGTAGAAGGATACAGACTGCTTTTATCATTATTAATAATAAATCCTAAGGAACAAAGAAGTTTCTTTGTGATTGCAACATTTGTTTTGCAATTTTCGCATGTATCTGCTAATAATAACCAATCATCTAAGTAGAGGGTAGATAAAAAACCCGCCGTTCGCAATAATTTTACAACCGGTTTCATTATTTTTGTAAATAAGTATGGAGCTGTATTCAAACCGAATGGCAACGCATTGAATTCGAATAATTGGCTATTAAACGAGAATCTAAGATACTTCCGAGAACTTTCATGAATTTTTATAGAAAAATAAGCATCTTTTAAGTCTAAGGTCGTCATATAGCAGTCCTTAGTAACAAGTTTTATAGCGGTTCTTAAGTCCTCTAATTTAAAATGATGTGTATTAATAAAATTATTTAAATTTTTGAGGTTTAATATGAACCTCATTTTTCCATTTGGTTTAGGAGTGAGGAACACCCTAGATACGTATTGACCAGGGCACGGGTCACATTTCGATATAGCTCCTATATCTAATAGGCTATTAATAGCTTTGGAAAAAATAGTAAACTCAGAAGTGGAATAACTTTGCTCAGCAGGTACTACCTTTTGGATTACTTGAGAGGAAAATGTGAGTTTGTATCCGTCAATCCACGAGAGTATCGATTGATCACTCGTTATAAGCGACCATTGTTTATAAAAGTATGTCAAGCGGCCCGCATACTTAACTGGGTCTAGTAGCGACGCTGCGGCTGGCGCTATGGCGGAAACCTCCTCGATGAGCTGGCGGGCGGCGGCGGTGGCCGCGGCGCTGCAGGCTCGCGGCTCCTCGGCGCGGCTCCCAGCGGCCTGCGCGCTGGAGCAGGAGCTCTTCGGTTTAAATACCTCTGGGGGATTGGGTTGTTTGGTCATTTTGGTAGGTTTTTATTGACAGTATCGGGCTTCAATTCGGTACCCGATTTTGTTACGGCTTTAGCCGATTTCATCGCTTCTGACAGGTTGTCGCCGAATAAAAATTCATCAATCTTAGTGAAACTTAAAGCATCCTTCATGTCCCTTTTTAAGGCAGATAAAATAAAATTTCTGCGGGTAACTGAGTCATAATGTTAAATATCGCAAAGGATTCGCGCAGCGTCCATTAGTTTGGGTAGTAACTCATTATTTTTAGAAATGAGTTGACTAGTAATTACTTGGCCCAAGCAGGAGATAGCAGTCGCCATTTGATCCTGTTTGACGACTATGGCCTTATCACGCTTTGCTGCGGCTTCGGGTATCGCTGCTTTTAACTCCGCATTCAACACCGGAGAAGCAATATATCGACAGTTAGATGGAACTAAATATTTAGTTATTAATGCTTTCCTAGAATCCCTGTCGAAACCCTCGGTAGCGATGTGCTGGAACCGTTTGGTAATTTCTTTGTGTAAATCAGGTCCGTACTTCACAGATATCGACGGGTCTTCCCCCAGGATGACCATCGTGTCCTGGTCTAGGTCCGCGTCGTTGATGTCACCTGACGGTTCTTGCGAGGTACTCGATTTATCCGGCAGATTTGCAGGATCGATTGATATCACGGGGTTCAGAGATACGACAGGATCAACCGAAATTTCAGGATCAGTTGGCTCATCAGGAACCGGGGTAGTCTCATCTAGTGGATTACTGATCTCCGGTGAGTCTTGTAGCCAATCTTCAGGCTCAATACCCGTGTATTCTATAAATAAACACGAAGGGTAGGTAGTAATAATTGCAATTTAGGTTTTTTTTTTTTTAATTTACTCGTAGGTAGAAGAAAAGTAGACAAATATCTACTTGTTTGGGAAGTTTCCCGGATAGTAATAGAAGCCCATGATGCACGTATAAAACGAACGTTTAACGAGTAGATAGACCGTAAAACATAATTGGGGGTTTTATAAAGTCTTTACGTCGGGTCAGCCCAAAGACAGCCCGGAGTGCAAGACTTATTAAAACGTAAATACGTTTAGCAATAGGACTGTTTTATTGAGTGTTGGTAGTAAAGTTTGTGCGTCGGAAAACCCATAGGTAGCCCGGAGTGCAAAACTTAAATTTTAACGTAAATACGTTATTTTAATACTCGGTAGAAACACGTACACACTGTTACTAACCTGTTTGTTCATACGAAGTACTCGCAATCGGGGGCGTTGAGTCTTGCGAAGGTGGATATAAACGCCGTAATCTGCGTTCATATTTTTGTAATTTCTTCGTTAGATGTTCGTAATCCACCACACTCTTTCTTTTAGACATGATATTTACAGTACAGTACAATAAAATGTTAAACGTGTTGAGCGGCTGAACACTTAAATGTGAATGACGAGAGATTCCAAGGCAAGTAATCAGGAAAACAGAGAGACCTGCAATTAAAAAAAAAAAACTCAACTACAGTGTCTGAGTGGTGTCACTTGTGTGTTACTACATGTGTATTATATTCTAATCTCGAGGACGAAGCGTTAGTATAATTTCCTATCTTGTGCAGCTACTGGAATTAACAGATAAGATTCTTTTAAATCAATTGTTGTAATGAAAAAAAAAATATGCACCAACCTAGTAGAGGTATGTAAGTGTTCCTTCTAGTCTAGTCTTTCTTCATCTTAAAATGAGATGTGGAGACAAAATTGTTCAAGGATTTTAGGTTTAAAATGAACCTAAATTTACCATTAGGTTTTGGTACTAAAAATACCTATGTTTGAAAGGTGTTGGCCCTCTTTAGGTTCACAAAGGGTTATTGCACCTAATTTTAATAAATCATTACTTAACTGACTTCTGTAGGTATATTTAATTCCTCAGTTTGAGAAAAAACATTTGAAGGTTTTCTGGTCCTGAACCCAATCAAGAATAGTCACATCATTTGTAATAATCTGCCAACAACTTAAGTATCTAGCTAGATATAGATACAGCATGTTTTACCTGTTGTGAAGTTAGCGCCGTTGGTGAGCACGCTGGTATTCCCTCTCGGGGCGGTTCACAGGCGCACGTTTCACTGTCTTTTTGGGTGGCTGATACTGGTTCTTCTTTGTTTGAGGCTGCACTTGAGGACGCTTCTGCCCCGACGCATTGTGTCCGGGAAACTGGACTGGCGTGAGGGGCCAGTCCAGTTTCCCGGACAATTGAACATTGGAGATTTGGGTTATCTTAATTGCGAACCAGATCTTTCAATTTCTTTAGTATTTTTAATCTTTTCAGCCATGTTTTCACCAAATAGGTATTGGTTACTTGGTATTGTTTTAGCAATTTTTGTAAAGGACTTATCCAAGAGAAGTGCCAGTAATTGTTTTCTGGTATTGGTGTCTTTATAATGGATTGATGCTAAAAGTTTTGTACCATCACTTATCATTTTCAAGGCATCAGGTTCATCCTGACCTGTTAATATCTTGGTCATTCCCTGACCCAAACAAATAAGGATAGCCCAGTAGTTGTTGCTTGGCCCTTAGCATATCGTGTATTGAATAGGCTCCGAAACTACTGAACCGATTTGAAAAAATATTTTACCATTAGAAAGCTTAGTTTTCAGGGAGTTACATAGGCTACTTTTTATCCCGGAAAAATAACGGGTCCCGCGGGAAAGGCCACGGGAGCGAAGCCGCGGGCAAAGTGCTAGTATATTATAAAATATAGTATCCCACTTAATTTAACATATTGTACTAGCGCTAGATATTATTAAAAGGTTTTTTGCAATAGCGGTTCAGGCAGAAATGTAACAGAATTATATTTAGTTTACATTTTATTTATAGGCTCTATCTGACTTAATTACAATAAAATTAAATATAATAAAGCAAAATGTTATTTATTAAAAAAAAAAACAATAAAAATTGCTTTCATGTTTATTTTTCAGATTTTGATGATATTCCTCTGATCGTTCTGGGAACTTACCATATTAAGATAGCCAGATAGAACTGTGCCGAACATTTAAGCGATGGAATGTATACCTATTAATGAAACTCGATGACATCAATGAAGGCTGCAGGCTGGTCTGATAGATCAGCTGTTTTTGTTAAACATTATAATCAACCTATTATAAATAACTGAGCTAATCTTGTTTAGGCTAATACGGATGGTATTAGCAAAAACAAGATTAGCTCAGTTATTTAAGTTAAGTGTTAACAAAACACTGCAAAGAATGTAATAAAAACCAGTCCTTTTTTACATTTGATGTAGTATTTTACAAACAACCGGTTTGTGATGGTTAGTTTGTCAATGATAAAGACTAATTACATTTTAATTAAGTCATACAAATGATTATATTAAGTTTTGAAGAAGAATTTATTAGTTCCTATCCCAAAGGGTATTTGTTATGGCATTGTTATATTCTTAGTTTTAAAATTATTTACTAGTAGTAGTAGGTAACACCTGAAGGCCAAAATATTATTATAAGATTTGATTGTAGAACATTTTTTTAATACTAGTACCTACTTAGTACCTACTATTCATTTCTGTTTTAAAATTTACTATTAGTTAGTAACACCTTACCTGAAGGTCATGTATTATTCTATTGATTGTTAGAACATAAATATATAGCACCTGAATGGTCTATTGTGTTATTATATTTTTGTTTCTGGTTTTACTTGTGGTAGATGGAACTGTAAAGTATATTTGAATTTCAATTTTCATGATTTTCGTATTCATACACAATTTTAGGCTTGACTTTAGTATCCAGTGGCACGAATTGAGGGGTGTCAGTGGTTGAAGTTCTCTTATTAACAGAGAATGCATATTTTTCGAGAAAAAATAAAATTGTTTCTAACCTCAAATCAGATAAATAGTGTAACGAAACGTTAAAATGGGCGATTGACAACCAAATCTGTACCAGTATATTGTCTGTGGTGTAAACAGTCGTGTTTTCGTTGAAACGGAACGTAAAAAAGAACTGTGTCAGTGTCACTTGTCATTTGTTCTCGTCACTTGTCATTCAAACCTAGAAATTCTGTTCAGAAGGAAGTTAAGTGTACCCCCACTTTATCGTTAAAATAGGTCGAATCTGTCCCAAAATCGAATCGGGGCACCCCGACTCCACCTAGTCCTTTTGGCTGCACCCTAGAGTGTATCTAAAAATCCGGAGGCGCGGAGGGCGGGCGGCCACCGCCCGCTGTAACGAAGCTCACCTCCGCAGCTTCGGCTTGCTGGTCGCCTCCAGCGACCAGCCTCAGCCGCTGCGGCTCGCACGGGTGCCTATCATTTGTTACGTAAGGGTGAAGGGGCTGCACTTCCCGTAGCGCCGGAGACGTGCGGAAGCAACTTTGTTTTGAAAACAAGGTTAGTAAACAAAATTTTGAGGTTAGGTTACAATAATTTGTTTTTTTTCAAGAATGGTGTGTCTTCGTTTGATGGGAGTGGTACCAGGGGGGAGGGGTACCCTCTCCTCTCCTCCCCCCTCCCTCTACCCCTCGTTTTCGTGCCACCGGATACCAAGTTTTAACCCAATTTTAGATATTGCCATTAGTTGTCTACTTTAATGACTTATGCAAGCATTTCTTTTTTGACATGTTTTCAACGTAAGGCCAAGCGTACGTAACCTTGATTTCTTCAAAATTAATTCTTAATGTTAATTTAGGTCTGGTACTTATTTTTATTTAATTTTATTGCCAAATATATGGATTGCACAGAAAAGCAGAAGGAACCCGCAGTCTTATTTTGTTCAGCAATTCGGGAAGCTCGGTTGAACCTCTACGTTCAGAAAAAGGAAGTAGGAGAGTAAGTTTTAGACCGGAATTGAATATACATCAAAAAATGTCTTTGTATGCCTTCCAATCGATTGATGTATATGTTGTTATTAGGATTCCAAACTTGTGAGGCATACTCGAGATGACTTCGAAGAAAAGTACAGTAGATAATTTTAATGGTTTTGATACTCCTGAACTCAGACGAGACTCAAAATGAACCCGTGATGTTGATGCTTTGTTAATGATTTTATCTATGAGCTGATCAAATAATAATTTTGAATCAAATACAACTACAAGTCATTGACTGTGTTAACTCTAGTTAGAGATCTGCCTAAAAGTTTATAGTCAAATGTGATAGGTACGGGCTTCCTAGTGAAGGAGCACACGTAACACTTCCGAGACGCTTAAATCGATTAATCTTTTTAGTGTTGCAGTAGTACTGGAACCTATCTAGATCCTCCTGCAATGATAGAGCATCTAATAAAGAGGATATCTGTGACATAATTTTCATGTCATCCGCGTATAGAAGTATTCTAGAGAAGGAAGCGAGATTCAATATCGTTGACGAATAAATTGAATAAGAGCGGCACTTATAAAGTTCCTATAGAAACTCCAGATGGGATACGTATTGATCTTGATGAGTACCCATTCAGCAAAACAGTCTGACACCTGTCCTCCACATACGACTTAAACCAACGGAAGAGATTACCCCTGATACCCATCGATCGAAGTTTACGCATGAGAACGACGTGATCAATTCTATCGAAACATTTGGCGTAGTCTGTATATATAACGTCAATTTGATACCGATAAGACATACCCTCTGATAGGATGTCACTACAGAGAACGATGTTTGTAGTTGTTGACCGACCACCCAAAAATCCATGCTGGTGTTCGCTGAAACTGATCCTGAGAGCAGAGTAAACTTGCCTGTACACAATTTTTTCTAATATTTTAGCAAACACGCATAATTTGGATATCGGTCTGTAGTTTTCAACGCAGTTTCTCGGTCCATTTTTGTGAATAGTAGTTATATAAGCCGACTACCATATAGCAGGCATGACCCCAGTATTAAGGGATCGTCTAAATAAAATTGTAAGAGGAACTGAGAGGCTAGTAGCTCAGTTATGATGGTTTCCGTGTCTGCTAGTGGGCTCTTGAATGAATCAGCTCGGGGACTGGATAGCATCGATGTTGTGCAACTGCTACATTTCCATGTATTTTTACGTTCTCCAAGTCTTCTCCATCCTGCTTCCGTGATGCCTGAGCAAACATCTTGGAGTGTTTGAGAAACGCTATTGGGGCGTGGGTAGGTACGTTGAGTGGTTCACCAATTCGTCGCCGATTAGTAGGAACCAAGTATATGCGCGCGCGTTCGGTTTGCTGTCTACCGACGTACTGTTTTGCTAGAACAAACGTTGTTCAGACCATGGTCTACTACCATTCTATAGCATCAAATATGTAATTAAAACACGGTGATTCAAATGTCACCGTGTATATTTTTATTTTTTGTTTTTTTACCAACGCCTTTTCCTTTAGTCGTGGGTAACTCCAACTCGGGCCGGAGGCACGGCCGTTTGGCGGGCCGGTCATCAATGATGACTGCTCTCTTCGGCGCCTGCAGCAAAGCAGTCATAATTGTCCCGCGACCCGCACCGCCGCACTATGGTTTGTCTAGAACATACTAGCTAGACAAAATACATGATTGAAAATGCCTAAAAATATTTCATATTATTATAGAAAAAACCCACGAACCTCTAATTCCAAGAATTTTAATGCACCTGGAGTTGCGCTCAATAAGGTTCGCAGGTATAAGAAAAGGGATAAGTAAACTGAATATCATTAGCAATTTTGCTTTCCACGCGAATACTTACGAAAGTGATTTTGGTTTAATGTAGTGATGGATATTCAAGTTAAAGGTATGTACTATCTAATTTTACAAAAAAAGTTAGCAAGTTTCAACTACAATTTTTTTTTTTCACATCAAATTTTAATTTAACAATTTTTTCCCTATTTATTTTATGTATTTTGAACCCGGAAAGCATTACCAGCGCGTGTCTTAGACCTAAAACTTATATATATGGTAGCTAGGACCCTCTTCTTTCAAATAATAATAAATCTATCCCGTGGACTGCTGTGGAACTTTTTTTTTCGAGAGCTCCTTCAATCTCAATATTGGAACTTTTTGAGGAGTGGCTTAAACACAGCAACGTTAACTGGAATAGCGGACTGTTTGGTCTACTATCTTCAAAATACGACCTATCTGGTATTACCGAAGATTCTTTGAGGTCTCTGAAGAAGTCAATCAGCACATTTAGCGCGAATATAGAAAAAAAAAATGGTACGTACGGTTTTTTTGACAAAAAATTAAGAATGGACGTCAAAAGTCTACTTCTTCACTTTCAACTCCTGGATATGAAAGCAAAGAGTTTGAACAGTCCATTGATAAAACGAAAAGGAGAAGAGTTGACGATCTGCTTAGTACACGCGACACAAATCAGTTAGTGGCTGCAACTGAATTCTCAGCGCGATTGTCTGGGCACCGGAACTTGGCTGCTGTTATAAGGGACGCAAAAAAAAGTCCCGAAAAGTGCAAAACGATGAAAAATAGTGTCAGTGACAATGAAAGGAGCAGTCAAAGGTGTTTAACTAAGGAAGAGGCTGTGGCATATTATGTGGACAAAATCAACAAGCCATTCCTACAAACAGACGCGTAAATGGAGTATGAAAGCTGGGCATAAGGTATTTTTATCAATTTATAGTCTTAGGAAAGCTAAGATAGAATGTTTCCCTCCCGAGGAAGATTTATTTGTGGATGAGACTCGCGCAGAAATTAAATTTCAAGCTATTTTAAATAAAACAGTTGAACGTTTAATTATTGCGTAGCATGATATTCTCAAATCTTCATCTCTTGGGACATCATTCAATCTTATTGGCAAGTGGGGTTGTGATGGCAGTTCCGATCACAGTACTTATGAACAAAAATTCTCCAGTAATTAAGCCACTGATGAATATTTGTTTGTGTTTTCTTTTGTGCCATTTCAATTTAACGATGAAAGTGGTAACGCTGCTTGGCAGAATCCTCGGCCATATTCCACTATATATTGTCGACCAATTAAGTTTATTTTCTCCAAGAAACTACTGATTTTACAGTTGCAGAAACGATTAAAATCAGGGAGGAAATAGACCAATTTTTGCCGACAATATGTAACGTTGATGATAAAGATGTAACTGTCATACACAAACCACTTCTCACGATGATTGACGGTAAAGTGTACAATGCTGTGACTGAAACTTCTTCATCACAAAAGTGCTATATTTGCTACCCCAAAAGTTATGAATGATATCTCTAGGGATTATGTAGTGAACAGGGACAACCTTGGTTTTGGTTTATCTACACTGAATGCATGGATTCGTTGTTTTGTATGAATGTTGTGAATGTTTGCTTCATATAAGCTATCGTCTAGATGTTAAAAAGTGGCAGCTACGAGATCCAGCTGATAACGCAAATACGAAGCCACGTTCAATCAACATTCAGAACCGATTCAAAACTGAAATGGGCTTAATTGTAGATAAACTGAAACCAGGGTTTGGAAATAGCAAAGATGGAAATACCGCCCGTAGATTTTTTGAGAATCTTGAGCTTAGTGCTAATATTACAGGTTTAGATGTGACTCTCATCAAAAATGTTGACACCATACTCCAAACCTTAGCTTCCGGTTACGATATTAACATTGAAAATTTTTAATATTTGGCTCTAGATACTAGACAGTTGTATATAAATCTTTATCCGTATTACATGCCTGCTACTGTACACAAAATTCTTGTGTACAGTACAGATGTAATTCAATCTGCTCTGCTGCCTATTGGGCAGCTTTCTGAGGAAGCTCAGGAAGCTCGCAAAAAAGATTACAGAAGATTTCGAGAACACAATACTCGAAAGCGGTCACGTATTGCTAGGAATAAAGATTTACTTAGTATGTTATTGATCACATCTGACCCTTTAATAAACAGCCTAAGAGAGGTTCCCAAAAAAAAAACGGGTAGCCTGCCTTCTGCAGTGTTAGATTTAATAATAGCTACCCCTACTTTAAATCATATTCAAATTCCTAGACCCAATGTTAACATGAGCTGCATGTTAACATACTGCAGGACTATACTGCTGATGATTCATCAGAAGAGGAAGAAATAAACGATTACGAGAATTAGGGAGTATAATTATATACGATTATTTACTAATTATATCGTATACTAAGTGTACAACACTTAGTAGATATAAGTATGTCGGAGACGGTCATAAGTAGTCCTCCAGTGAAGGAACTGTCATACGTTTCGTTTGGCTTACATTATTATTGTGAATATTGTGTTTGTTATTATTAAAAGTGATTATTGAGCATTGTGTGTATTTCTTTGCTCGATCACCCTAATATCCGCCCGCATAATGCCTGAAGACGGTGCCAATAATGATCCTGTCCCGACCAGTATAATTATATATTTACTATTATATCTAATTAACTATGGTGTTATACACTTATATAATTAGTGTAACTAAAAAAAAAATTGTTATAGATAGTGCAACCCACGACCACGACCCACTCCGCTCCGCTCCGTACCAGCATAAGTAACAGCTTACAGTAATCGCGGAGTGGGGCGCGTCGTCGTGGATTGCACTATCTGTACCTATCGCTAATTTCTACCTTACGAGACTTTTTTTTTTGTAATTACCTCCTATGTGCCTGACTAATACGAACTTTGCTCGTAGCTTTGATCTGTAAACGTGCAGTTTGCTTATAGTTGCTTGTTTTCGTGTTTCATTTTCAAAATAGATAGTTTTTATAAATACTTATGAAAAGGTTTTTTTTACATATTCTATAACTACCACTCTCTCTACCCCTCAAAATGGGTCTCTTTACACTGTTGAGACCACTACTCTCACCATCGCCGCGCGCTGGCGGCAGTGAACGAGGGGTGCGGGGACAGCGGCGAGCCAGCCGGCCGTACAACGGAAGGCGGGCGCCCGCGCCACACCAGTCAGCTGTTGCACACCTCCACGCACGGCTGCGCTTACGCGTTTTTCATATTCTACATTTTTCTTGTTACTTTGTAACCGACCCGTTTGTAATTCATATTTTTCTCTCATTATATTTACATGTTATACAGTCCACTCATTTTCATTTGCTTCACCACGACCTATCGTCGCGATCATACACCAAAACGAAATTAAGTAATCTTAACAGGTTATAAGAAAGCCCCAAGGAACCAAAATTCGCAACAACAAAAAAACTGTCCAGCTAACATGTTCTAGCTAGACGAACCATAGTGCGCCTCTGTCCTCGGCAACGCTGCTTCCAGTGCCGCTTCCCCCGGGTACGCCAATGCCATCGGCAGCCGGGGGCAGTGACTCCAACGGCACTCAGTGGCTGGGGTTGGTATCCTCGTCTTGCCTAAAGAAAATTATAAATATGTAATAGGACCATTGGTCTTCAAAGAAAATTACTTAAATACACATAATAAACATATTAAAGCTAAGCCTTTGTATTTATAGTTATAAAAATTGTGAATACTTATAGAAATCCTTCGGATTCCATTATGAGCTAATAAAAAACTGCAGCTGTAGCTGAAAATTGTACACCCTTACGGTTAACTACTCGTAGCAAACGACAACGTACTACTGATCTTTTTAGTTTACGGCCATTCAATATCAGGCTATATACATCGGACCATACTGCCTAGGTTTACGTGAATTATTTCATTTGAAAATAATATTAATACTTATCCTATCAAACACGTCTCAACGACGTAATTTAATATTTTGTAAAATATTAAATTACGTCGTAAAAAAATAAAAAAGCAAATATACTCCTTGGTACACACCTCAACCAACAAATAGGATCCTTCTTTGTTGTAGTAAAATGAAGTCTAGTACCTATCTAGTTCATACTCATCTATTATCAGCCTGCTGAAAGTCTTCACTTCATGTTAGTGTGTGTGATGGAAATTAGATACAAAGGGTAATGAATAAAATAAAATAAACTTAAAGAAAAGTTCATAGTTTATTGGGGGAGCCCTGATGAGTCGTCTGGACAAGAACGATCACTAGGGCTCCCCATAATCAACACGCTCTTGGAGCCATGTTAGCCACACGCTGGGAGCCGGTCATTCTGGCGGTTGTGCTGCTGGTGCAGGCTGTTGATTTTTGCCGTTCCTGCAAAATAGAAAATTATGATTTGTAGGTAAGAAAACCTCCGAATATGAACTTACATTTGGAATTGTTTTTAGTGAGGTAAGAATCCCACACTCCCCGGCCTTATTCCCAAAGACCGGGTGCTTTTTGAAGGTTTTTCCCCGAAAAAAAGAAAAGTTGTTAGATCATGTAAGTACTCACTTCATGTCCATGTATTCGCCGTCTTCCAGTCTGTACACCAGCAGCGGGTGACGGATATGCTGCAACCGCCGCATGCAATCCTGCACGAGTTCCCTCTATCTGGCAGAATATTTTCAACATTGTTCAACAGTGATGAATTATATGTCATATGAAAGCTCATATAATATACTTTATTTCATTCTATGGCAGCTAAGTTCAAATCCAGCGCGAAAATATTTTTTTTGCGTTTTTTAAAAGATAAAACCACTACGACCAACTTAGTTCACTACATTAATGATATCAGCAGATCCGCAGACTCCGGTGTGAAAGTGGACTCAATATACACTGACTTCAGTAGCGCGTTCGACAAAGGAAATCATGTGCTTCTACTTCAAAAACTTGCGAACTATGGTATGCATGGTCACTTGCTACGCTGGTTTGAATCATATCTCTCAGAACGACAACAGAGAGTTATCATAAAGGGTTATCAGTCGCCACTTTATTACTCAACATCTGGGGTGCCACAGGGATCGCATCTTGATCCTATCCATTTCCTGGTATTTGTGAACGACATCATACACTCCATTAAAAACTCAAAATGCTCTATGTTTGCGGATGATCTAAAACTATGTCCCCCGCGTACTGATCATTGTATTACCCCCCCTCCCAGCTGGTACCTACTACAACATAAGACCCCTAGACCTCCTTTTTGACCCCCTACATTTTGGGCCCCCACGACGTACTTGTACTAGTACGCCAGAGGGACTAGGATCCTACAGACCAACCTCCAGCACAGCCAATCTGCGTCGGCTACCTTGCGCAGAGAGCTGGAGAACCAACAAGGAAGAACCATCGCCCTCATCCAAGAGCCGTGGATCAGGGGTGGCAGAATATGCGGTCTTGGCAACATCGGGGGTAAGTTGCTACTAGACACCTCCGCAAGTAACCCGCGTACCTGCATTTTTGTCCCAAAACATGAACATTTTTTTTTTTTTTTTGGGTGGGAAATCATCAAATGACTTCTCCCGCTCTGGGTGGAGCGGGAGGGCGTGTCAGACTCTTACTAACTAAAACCCACCCGTGTTCCTTCTCTTGCCTGTGCAATGCCAGGGGGCCACGGTATCCCTTTCGGACTTTCCCGCAACCCCGGCAGGCAATGGTCTCATCGGACCCCTTCATTCGCTGACATCTCTTTGAGGCGCGCGTGGAACACAACGCGCCGTCGACCCGGGCTTGGTCCTTACCGGACGGTGAGCTACCCATTGCTCACTCGTCCGCAAGCCCGCGCCTACGGTGGCCGGGAATCCGCGATCGATTCCCGACGCCCGGGGCGTCTCCTCCTGCGGCGGCTAGGGGCGTGAGGGCGCGAAATTTGCCTCTGCCTCACGCGCTCCGCCTCCTCCTTCGCGAGCATTACTGCTTCGCAGAAGGAGGTGACGGCCTCCCATGCCCTCTCGCTCCGTACCATGGCCTGGACCAGGGCCGGACGCGAGAGATCCCCGCCACCGATCGCCTCCACGAGGACACGGCGGTGCTCTGCCCAAGCCGGGCATACCTCCACCGTATGCTCCACCGTGTCCTCCGGGCGATCCACGCAGTGATGACACCCGGGCGTTTCCTCCCGCCTTATACGAAACAGGTACCTCCCGAAACAGCCGTGTCCGGTGAGGACCTGCGTCAGGCGGAAGGTGAGGACGCCGTGGCGCCTCTCCAGCCACTCCTCAAAGAGGGGACTTATCGCCGCAATAGTGGCGTGCCCAGCACTGGGTTGCGACAATCGCACTCTCCATGACGCCATGAGATCCCGTCGGAGCTCTGTCCGCTGTGCCGCGATTTCTCGCGGCATCGGAGTCAAGCCCCGGCGTTTCGCCTCCCCGCGCCACTCCCAAATAAACAACAAAACAATAAAACATGTACCTAACCTTTTAATAAACGAATTCTGTTCAAGGGACTTGACAGCAGTCAGGCTTTTCAGAACAGAACAGGAACTCCCGGACATTGTACTAGCCTCGGCATACCTACCAGGCGACGAGGAGGTGCCTCTGCCAGAGCTCGCCTCACTGGTTGAGTACTGTGAAAAGGAGAAACTGGAACTTATCATCACGACAGACTCCAATGCGCATCACACGCTCTGGGGTAATGTCAAAACCAACAACCGAGGTGAGGGAATGCTTGATTTTATTCTTAGTAATAACCTTGTTTTACTCAATAAAGGCTCCGAGCCTACCTTCATAAACGCGAGATCACAAACAATAATAGACTTAACTATAGCAACCATAGGTATATCCAACTCTATACAGGACTGGCATGTGTCCACTGAGATATCATGCTCAGACCACAGATGGATCCGCTTTACCATTAACTTCAACCTAACTGAACCACAGCCAAGAAGGGTTCCTCGCAACACAGACCAAGCCAAGTTTACTAAGCTGGTTAAGGCTGAACTAGGCAGATTACACGCACTTCCGGCTGAGATACCAGTAACCAACATAGACGAACATGTAAACAACATCACATCCATCCTTCTATCTAGCTATGAACAGTCGTGTCCCCTCACGGTACCCAGACAGGGAGCTCGCCATTCCTGGTGGAGTCCAGAACTGGAAAGACACCGACACAGGTTAAGAAGACTGTTCAACAGAGCCAGTGTAACATTAATTGTTACATGTCTTAATTCTTAATAATATAATAATAATAAAAACAAATGAACATAAGAAAATTATTTACAATAATATTATTTATAAAAAAAAACTATTTACAATATTAAAATAAACTAATAATGAACGCATCAAATCAGACCTCTGGCCAGCTACAGTTTATCACCACGCACGATTGAAACAAGCGACATATTAGACACCCAGAAACGAATTCCTTTGTTCTCGGCGCGGGGGCAAGGTCCATAGCGACAGAACACTTCCACGTCGCCGCCGAGAGAACGATTCTGGTTGTCGAGGCGAGCGCACGTCAGGCTTTTTCACGGTCCCTAATACGAGTATATATCGTAATCGCGATCAAGTTTTTTTTGAAGGCGTCCCTACCGTTCCCTCGATATTTAATTACTTAATTCAGAAATATACTGAGTAATACTCGACGTTCAAACATATTCTGTGTGTGTGAATTAAACCCCGATTGGGTAAGTGTTGCACAATTAAAATACCTAAGCCAGTAGCTTAGCAAACCGTAACGGTTTGCTTTCGCTTTGCTTAACTGGTGATCTCTTCATTTGTGTTTTTGCTTATCTTTGTTACTATTAGACGCTCATTACTTGTTTTCTATTTGTAGTTCTACCCCACATTTTCATTATTATATCATTCTTGCATATTAAAAATTTAGTTTCCGTTGTAAATTTCAAATGTTTAAATTAACTGCTAAGTAGCCGAAATTATTGTCATCTCCGTATCTGATAGTGAACATCCACAGCAACACATCTACATATTAGTGCTTCCCTATTAAACGTTGCTGTGGGTGCTCACCGTCTACGGCCAGTGTGTAATGCTTTCGCTTACTGCGCATTACAGGGTTTCACGTACACCTAAATTCCCTGCTTCCCCGTGGTGGACAGTAGCGGAACAACCTGCGAACCCTAAACCAGCAGTTGGACCTGGCGATCGACGCGCGAGCACTCGTCTCCTGCAGCGGCCAGTGACGTCAGGGGAGTGCTACACCAGTGAGGAGGTTAATCGCTGTATAGGCCCTAACCCAATTTCTATCGACCCTCATCTACCGAGCTATTTTTAATAAATGTTCCAATTTACTGCCTACCTACATTTTCATTTAATATCCTCCTAGGAATACCTGTGCCTAGGTTAGGTAGGATAAAGTAGCGTAGCGGTAACTTCCCCCGGGACACCAGGAACACACGGTCGCCAGTAGATTGGGACCGCTATACAACAGCTCGTAAAACCTATAAAAAACTGATACGCCTCAGAGGAAAGAATAGCTGGAGGCGTTTCTGAACTAACATTGAAAGTAACAACCAGGCAACGAGGGTCAAAACTTGTCTCGCTCAAGAGACGGACCACTCAATAGGATGCCTGAAAAAAACAGATAACACCTACACAACAAACGACGCTGAGACAAGCGAATTACTCCTAACCACCCACTTCCCAGGATGCCAGATTGCCACCCAGCAAAGCTGGGAACCACATATGGAGAGGGCCACGAGCAGCCTAGATTGGGAAGTGGCGTTGGATGTAATCGACAAAGACAAAATAACGTGGGCAATCAACACCTTCCTACCTTTCAAGGCAGCAGGACTGGACGGTATTTTCCCGGCTCTGCTTAGGTGGAGCCAAGTTGTACTGGCTGAATACCTGGTCAAGGTGTTTCGAGCCTGCCTGGCCCACCGCTATATCCCCTTGAAATGGCAGGAAGTAAAAATAATCTTTATACCGAAACCAGGTAGGGGCGACTACACCCAGCCCAAATCCTTTAGACCTATAAGCCTCTCCTCGTTCTTCTTGAAGACACTGGAGAGGCTGGGGGATAGGAGGATTAGATCCCAAATTTCGGTACAAAGACCATTACATCCGAATCAACACGCCTACTGTGCAGGCAAATCAACCGAATCAGCACTCCACAGCGTAGTCTCACGCATTGGAAATGCTCTTAAAGCCAAAAACCCAACCCTAGGCGCCTTCATTGATATAGAAGGTGCTTTCGACAAAACAAACTTCGTCAGCATCGTGCAGGCACTTGCCAGGCACGGTGTTGCGCGTACACTCATAGAATGGATCAATAACATGTTAAAATACCGTGCCATTCAATTTACCGTGAACACCACCACGAGAGGTATCGTGAGTAGAGGCTGCCCACAGGGTGGGGTGCTGTCACCACTGCTGTGGAATTTAGTCGCAAATGAGCTCATTACAGAGCTCAACGCCAGCAGTCTGTACTCGGTGGGATACGCGGACGATATAGCAATTCTGATCTCGGGGAAATTTGAGGGCATCTTATATGATCTCATGAGAAGGGCTTTCAAAATAATCGAGAGCTGGTGCACGAAGCACGAGCTATCGGTTAACCCCTCGAAGACAGAACTAATAATATTTACCAACAAGAGAACTTTGGGACCCCATAGGCTTCCAAAACTTTTCAACACAGAACTAACACTTAAAGACGAAGTCAAGTACTTGGGGGTGATCCTTGATAGCAAACTGCTCTGGAACAAGCACCTCGACTACAAACTTAATAAAAGCACAATCGCACTCTACCAATGTAAAAGAATGTTAGGGAAAACATGGGGGCTTTCTCCGAAGATAACTCTGTGGTTATACAAAGCGGTAATCAGGCCAATGTTGGCTTATGGCGCTCTGGTTTGGTGGACGAGGACTGAACTCTCGACCACCATTACCAGACTACAACGCTTCCAACGACTGGCCTGTACGGCTACCACTGGCTGCATGAGAACCACCCCAACTTCAGCCTTGGAGATAGCCCTTCAATTAACTCCCCTTGACCTGTACATACAGCAGGAGGCGGCGCTAGCTGCCATCAGGCTAATGCATCTGGGCATATGGGGCAAAAACCACACCAGTCCACACGCTAATATCCTGGACCGGGCGATTGAGTACCAACCTCTCATCGCTGCCCCGTGTGATAGAACACCAAACCAACCATTGTTCAAAAAAAACTATACTATACAAACAGTTCAGGAGGAAAAGGATCAGTCAGGAGCCCATGAAGTGCGCATCTACACAGACGGCTCAAAAACACAAAACGGTTCAGGTGCTGGCGTACACTCCCTTGACCTCAACCTTAACATTCACATACCACTAGGCACACACAGTTCGATATTCCAATGTGAATGTGTTGCCTTAACACAAGCCGCAACAGCAGTAAAGCGCTTAGGCACCCGGGACTACGGTATTAAATTCCTATCCGACAGCCTATCTGTGCTCAAAGCTTTAGAAAACAAACAAACTAACAATAAACTAATTTACGAGTGCCATTTAGCTCTGGAGAGTTTATCGAAGTTTAATCGCATTACCCTCCAGTGGATCAAAGGGAATAGTGGATCCTTAGGCAATGATGCCGCTGATGAACATGCGAAGAGAGGCTCTGATATGGAAGTGCTAGGCCCGTATCCACTTCTCCCTCTGCCTTTCTCACAATTTCGTGCATGGATTCGCCAAAGATCGACCGAACTCCATAACAACAGATGGTCACGGGCAACAGACTGTAGACAGTCAAAATTGGCTTTACCAATTGTAGACCCGCGATTAACCAAAAAACTTCTCAACCTGGGTAGAAATAACCTTAGAATAATTATAGGAACAATTACGGGCCATAACCCCCTCAACAAACATCTTTTCAACATAGGCGTCACAGATAGCCCCCTTTGCAGGGGCTGCCTTGACGCCGAGGAATCGCGCGAAAGAGCGCGTCATAAATACAACCTCGAGAAGGAGCGCTCTCGACACGCCCAGGAGCTTGTGCGGGTCGAGAGAGCTCATACCCGAGACTTGATGACGCTGAAGGCCGAGCTCTCCCTGATGCGAACGGACGTCACGGAGACCAGAAAGGAGGCGAAAGGGATCCGGGAATGGCTGGGACACGAGACCCTTGAAGCTTTCAAAGGCTTAAAGGAGGAGAAAAGAGAGGTCACAACCGCGAGCCTAGAAAACCGGAAGGAACACGAGCGTACTAGGCAAGCGTGTTATTCAAAACATTCATCATGCCGAAACCGAGAGCCCACCATCAACGGGTTCTGGAGCTAACTATTCTTCAGGCAGATTTTTACAATCAATTTTATCTGAGATGCTGGCCTCATCAGCTCCTAACAGTGACGATGAAGAAAGTCAAGTCACACCTATCGACAGATTTGTTAACATGAAGTCACTGATAATGAATTATACTAAAGAGAAGAGAATAGGCCTTCAAGAAGACAGCCTTTTGTGGTACAAATAAAAATTCAAAAATATTATTTTTATATTTTATCGTAAGCATTGTGTCAGACATAAATTGAGGCAGCCCCAGTAAGTTACAGAAGTTTTTGTGTCGGAGCTCTCTCGCTGAGGGTGGGTGCGGGGTGTGTGTGATGTGTGTGTGTGTTAGTATGTATTTTTTTTTTGTTAGCTTAACCTGGTCAGAATATTTTCTGTTTCATCGTACGTTAGGGATCTCATACACTCAATTATTATTTTTTTACATTCGTATAACAAAAGGGGATAATATATATCTAATTTCCGGTTTAGCTTATTATAAATGTAGGTGGATTGTGTAGGTTATTGACGTCTAGCAAAGATAGTTCGGATCCTTTGGGAGCTTGCCCCTATATCTCTGCGCCTTCTGCTCTGAGATGCTGAGTCATAAGGAAGACACTTATACACAGGTTAAGGATACGTATAGGAGACAAAGTTTTCTTATTGAGAGCAAGTTGCTCACTTTATAGAGGTCAGTTGTAGGGAACCTAAATGGTTTAAAATACATCACTTTTATAAGGGATCTCTGAGCTCTTTCCAGGTCAAGGAATTTAGTTTTGGTAGCTCCACCCCAAATCGGAATGCAGTAAATTATAAAAGATTTCGCCAGAGCTATACAAATCTTGTTTAGTACAAAAAAAAAAAAAATACGATGTTATCATCGTAAATTTTTAAACACCCAGGTGAGCTTCCTGATACTTTTCATAAGGATCTCAATGTGAGGGTGCCATGACAGACTTTGATCAACCATTATGCCCAAATATTTTGTGGAGCTGACTTTTTGGATTGATTGACAGCCACAACTACGGTTTTGGACATTATTTTGGCAAACATGGATAACAATGCCAAAATTAGACCCAGGCTGTGACCTCTGGCTTGGGGAAAAGCAGATAAAATTCGTTTTAGTGGTATTAAGTGTTAAAAATATTTGCTTTAAGCCAACCAGCCATCTCATTTAGGACCCTCCTCAGCAACAGCTTTTACTTATTTCCATGACGTTCCCGAGAAAACAACTGCAGTATCGTCTGCGTATGAGAAGATTTGTCCACCATTGATCTACATATTACATAAGCCGTTGATATAAATTAAAAAGAGCGGTGGACCCAACACGCTCCCTTGTGGGACTCCGTAGTAGACGTCCTCTTCAAAACTGCACAAGTTATTAAGTTTAACCACTTGCCGTCTACCTTTAAGATAACTCTCAAAAAGGGACAGAGCTGTACCTCTTGTACCTATTTTTTCTAGCCTGTGCAGAAGGATGGGAACGGAAACGGTGTCAAAAGCTTTTTTGAGATCTATGAACACTTAAGCATTTATGACCCTTATCCACTTTATCAACAATTTCCGATGTCAAAGCTGTGATAGCGTCTTGAGTTGATCGTCCACTTCGAAACCCGTATTGAGCATTTGATTGACTATCACTACTATTTTATTGAGTATTTCATTGACTTGAATGTGCCCTGGCGGCTGTGAGTATGTCATGCTCACTCAAATGTCTCGCTGATGGTGGCGCGTGTGTTGGACCATTTAGCTCCCTTCAAAATGGTTGAGCTGAATGGTGCTGATCCATGCGTCATGTTCGTGAACGGGCGCCGTCAGTTGGGACTGGTCATCTCTTAGCTGCCATGGCTTATTTTAAGTTTTTGAATGATTCTTTATTTTTTCTTTTTATTACGGACGCTTTTACGAACGTGCACGTCTTTCTACATTGTTCTCACATGCATAATTTCAAAATAAATGATGGAACCAATATTTTGTATCAATTTTTTAATTAAAAGAGTGTCCGTGGAGTTTCTTGCCCGTTCTTCTCCATAGGTACCTACTACGCTGTGGAATGGGCAACTAGCTTCATATTTTTGACTGACCGACCCCTTGAAATTCAAAAGTGTCTGTAAATGGTTTAATTGAAATGAATGCTTTGAGTTTGATAAAATTTTGTATTTCTGTAAGTAGTTAATTAGTCTCTTATTTATATATTTTTTTTTTTTTTTTTTAATTGATGGTAGTACAGATATGGGCCGATAGTTGTTGACATCGTTAACGTCCCCGCCCTTGTGCTCAGAAGTGACCACGGAACGTTTTAAATCTTTCGGGAATATTCCCGTTTTGAAACAGATTAGCTAGCTGGCTTATCACGGGAACCACAAAATCCCTAGACATTATTAGATATTTAGTCGGTATACCGTCCCAGCCCGGTGCACTTTCAGAGTCAAGACTCATTAAAATACCGTCCACTTCCAGTGGATCCGCCTCCAACAACACGAACGAGGAAGCCCAATAGTTACTACACGAGCTGGTCACTACCGGCATCCCAGTCTGAGTTGAGACGCTTTCCGCTAAAGATTTGCCTACGGTGGTAAAGAACGAGTTGACCCTATTTAGTGAGTTTAAGGGGTGTGCGGTAATATTGAGAAGGTATAAATATATAGGCATTTGAAGTTTTAGGGGCTTTAAATAGTGTGATTTCATTTTTGGTTGATTTTTTTATCAAGTTGGAACAAAAGTTACGGAAGCGTTTGTAAGTTATTATTAAAATTATGTTGAATGAAGGGTTCTAGTCTCGTTTGGCGCTGCATTTTGTTTCTAAGCCTTAAGCACCGCAGGACTCCAGTAGTGGGCGTCGGGAATCGATCGCGGATTCCCGGCCACCGTAGGCGCGGGCTTGCGGACGGTGAGCAATGGGTAACTCGCCGTCCGGTAAGGACCAAGCCCGGGTCGACGGCGCGTTGTGTTCCACGCGCGCCTCAAAGAGTGTCAGCGAATGAAGGGGTCCGATGAGACCATTGCCTGCCGGGGTTGCGGGAAAGTCCGAAAGAGATACCGTGGCATTGCACAGGCAAGAGAAGGAACACGGGTGGGTTTTAGTCAGTAAGAGTCTGACACGCCCTCCCGCTCCACCCAGAGCGGGAGACGTCATTTGATGATTTCCCACCCAAAAATATCAAGAATTGATAAATCTATACTAATGAGGCATTTATAAGCTTTCTCAAACTCTATAACAGTTACTGTTTTGGTTTTTACACAAGTTCTTTGTGTCCTCTCTGGGCTAGTCATATGTAAGAGAACCATTGCACGATCTGTGATTGTTGTATTAAGGACTGCCACATAGGCAGAGGTTTTAGCTCTATCAAGCTTCAGAAAGATATGGTCAGGGCAGTTTTGATTTCTAGTGGGTGGGCAATGTCCTGGAAGGAGACCGTGAATAGATAGCATAGTAAGGTAATTTAGCCTATTTGCTCTTTGTTGTGATGTTTCTGTTGATTATGTTAGTATTAATGTCACCCATGACAATAATATTCTTGTGCGTGCTATAAGTTTCAAGATGGCTGTTTAATGAGTTAATGAAGTTGTCAGCACAGGTAATAGACGGGGAACGGTATATACCTATAATAGTAAAATCAGACACGGTGATTTTAAGAGCAGAAGCATGTTTTACAGTTAGTTCCGTAACCAGGGGCAAATGTTTGCTTTTTACGTAGGCTACCACGCTATCGTTTTGGTTTAGCTCGATTGAAGAAAATAAGATGTGTAGTTATATAGTACTGGTATTTGTTTCTTGCTGTTTAGTCTACACTCAGTAAGAACAAGAACATCCACGTCGAACTTCATCATATACAAATTCATCTGCAAGTCATCAAAGTTGCTGTAAATACTCCTTATGTTCTGGGTCACCACCGTCAAGCAAGTATTTTCGAGATTTAAAGACGTGGAAATATGTTCGATATTAACTAATGCCGAGGTTGCAGTTTCAATCTGGTCTAATTCATCAAGTGTAGTTAAGTTACTAACCATTTTCTTTTAAGAGGTCTAATAGGCGTAACTCAATGAGTTACGCCTATTAGACCTCTTAAAAGAAAATGGTCTCGGAAAAGGAGAATAAATATTAATCCGGTTGACTCTAGAAATATGCAGTTGAAGTTTTAAGTCCAAAAGTGGTAGAATGGGTGTAATGAGTGGATGTGTTATGTAAGAGAGAGATAGTTGTAATTTGAATGTTATGAGTAGTGGATGCGTCTTTCGTGGTAAATGTGAACGAGGTGAGTTTATGTAGTGTTGATATTTGATGAGCATGCTTTACAATAAAAAAAGTTTGTATGAAAGTTACGTCTAAAGAGTGTAAACAAACTATAGATATTGAAACTTAATCTCAACAGAATAAAGTCTAGTAATAACGCCAGCAAAAGTAAATAAATAAATGGAGTATGTAGAATTAGTCATGCATTTTGAAGCAAGCTATGCACCTGCGATTCACTCTTCACGAGAATCACCTTAGAATCCTCGTCTTTTTTAGATAAACTTGACCAAAACCAGTCCAGCAGAATTTATACTGCTTTGATTTAGCTAAGTACCGAGCTAAGAAAAACAGGCGCGCGTTCTTCGGAGTAAGTTGTTCTGAAACGAACATCGGAACGTCACCGTTGCTAGCGATCGCAAGGGGCTTCGCTTGAAGTTTCGTCTTGTTTTTTATATTGTACGACTTAGTGTTTTTCAATAAATCCTGTTTTAGAATAGCAGAGCCCAGTTCTACGGCGATACGGGGGCTATTCACCCCTCCCTTCCTCCCTTGCGATCTAAAGATGTCTTTGATGTCCCGTTTACTCATATCAAGACTAATATTCTTGGCCAGGCTAAGTACCATATTTATTAAATCCTCTCTGGTTTCCTGGTTTTTCCGAGGTACATTCTTTATTTCGATATTATTCTTGCGCGAACATCGTTGCAAGTCTTCAATTCTATCCTCCAGCTCAATAATATAACCTTGGTCCTTCTTCGTCTGTAATTCTAGCTGAGTTATCTTATTTTGGAAATCCTCATTTTATTTATTCAAAAACGAGACAGATGTTTCTATATTGCTATTTTTTTGTTGAATCTCCTTAAGGTTGGCAGTGATGTTTTTTAATTCAGTTTGCTGGGTATTTATAAAGGACTGAAACAGCTCTTTCATTTCCTCCTTAAGTTGGCAAAATTCCGAGGGTAAGTCTTCTTCCCTCAGCCTTTTATAGCGTTGGAAAACGTAGTTTGTAGGGGTAACATCGGTGCCCATTTCACAAATGTTTCCGTCAGAAATAGATTTGTTCATCTTGATTCTAATGGGTTCTAAGTTACCAGGATATGATGAGTCTCGAAGATTTTTGTACTACTTAATTAGCTAAAGATGCATCGGGGCAAGTAGGGGAGGGCGAGCGGCCTCTTTTGATCAATGACAACGAACTAGGCGCAGATTTTAAGATAGTCCAAGGTCACGGCCTCAAGTCAGCTGACGAATAGCTCAGGTGAAAAGCGGTGACGCGCTTGCAAATGGGATGTCCTTGTAATGATGACGCGACGATGTGGGTGTGCGCGTGCGCTGATTTGTTGAGAGCCGTAATCAGGTACCAGGGCAGCAGGTAATTAGGAGTGAGTTTAGCTCGCCGGTATGTTTCTGGCAAAGATAAATAGGTACTATGGATGTGTGTATTGTACTCACGAAACTTCTTGCGTATAAACACCTCCTCTGTGCATATGCTGTCCTATTTTTCATTTTTATTTATTTTGCGAAAATTTGAATTTTATTTATATTTTTAAAACGATACGGTCTTCTACACGTCTGCACCAAACAGTGGTCCGGGGGAAGAGGAAATTGGACCCCAAATATTTTGAAATTTACGGAGCTGTGCGCCAGTATCTTTCAGCCCGTAAAGCGCAGCGCAGCGTAAGCGCCTTTTCAGTAGCGCCGGATTAGTTTACGACGAATTACTAAACCATCTATCTGGAGGAACAGCTGCAAAGTTACTTTTCATTAAATTCAACCTACCTATCGTGAATTTTGACTATTAAATTGTTTTTATTTTAATATTAAAGGGCCCATTCGCAATCTTTCTTTTATATAAATTTTCGTTAAGTTTAAGTTATATTTAATTTACATATGTAAATAAAGTATCATCAGCTACCATACTTTATAAAAGGAGAAAAAATTTTTTTAAGTTCTATCTTCTTCATCCGAATCCTCTTCCTCATCCTCTTCCTCATCCGAATCCTCTTCCTCATCCTCTTCCTCCTCCTCGTATCCTCATCCTCGTATCCTCATCCTCATACGCTTACTCAAATCGTATTTCTAATAGTTCCACATCCGCATCCTCTTGCTCATAACCACTTCCTCATCAACCCTAGTTTGCACCATGATGAAGTTTGCTACTTGCAAAATGACATGCCTACGCGGGAGCTGATTAGTTCATCAAGCGATGACGGATGTGAAGAAAATATTATAGGTCAAAGATGTCCAAGAGACGTTTGCAATGTAAACAACGAATTAGTAAAGAAAATAACGAAGAAACCGATAAAAGAAATTAAGTTACAAAATGGACTACTCGTCACGGCATTAATTGACAGTGGGAGTGATGTGAACTTAATATATAACGAGTGTTGTGTGCAGTTAGGATTAACGAAATGTGATAAGAACAATAACGTTACGATCATGTTTAGGTCAACAAAAGTGTTTTCGACAGGATATCTTAAAACTTTAATTGAGATAGATAACCATAGATATTATAACGTAGGATTTCATATTGTGCCTCAGACGTGTATGCCTTTTAAAGTAATTATTAGTCAAGACTTTCTAAAGAATGTTTTATGTGTGTTGAATGGAAGTTTAGTACGGATGAAGCCGATTGATGAAGAATGGCTAGGTAGCTTAAACTGTTTTCCATGTGTATTGTATGGGTTATGTCGGCAGTGGCAACTCAAGAGTCAAATTATTTCCTGCGTTGAAAGTTATCAACCAAAACAAATAAAAGAAGTTCCCATTCAAGTGAACATAGTGCTGCGGGATGAAATTCCTGTAACGTCCACGGCGGGTCTCGTTCGCAGAGCGGGATGAAGTGGATAGAGGTAGCGCCGCTACCTCTATCCACTTCGCTATCCACTCCGCTACCGTAGCGGAGTGGTTAGCAAATGGAATAATCAGGGAGAAGATGGACGACTGTTAAGATAGAAACGTGCGTGTGCGGTCGAAAAGAGAAAAATATAAAAAATAGTAAGAAGTTCAGTTTGCTTTTTATTTACATCGATCCCTACATTTGGGGGCTCGTCGGGGATATATTAGGTCACCACCTATGAAATCAGCGTTTTGTTTGGAGAATTTTAAAGAAGTTGCATTTTTCATACTAACATTTTCAGTCTCGTATCGGTATTCGTACGAGGTGATCGCGTTCATTAGCTAATTAGTTTGTTTACGTCGAGGCGTTTACCGCGCTGCGCTCGACACGACAGCGCGCGGCGGCCGCCCGTGTATACCAACAGGTTTTACCTACGGTCGCCAGTCGGCGCGTCAATAGAAATGGACGAAATTATTACCGAACAGGAGATAACAAATGCAGTTGACTTGATGAGTGAACCGAGTGTATTATATGAGCAAGAAATTAAGGATGAGGAACAATATTTGCAGGAGTATTCACAGGAAGCGTATGAAAATTGCAAAGAGCGGCGATCAAGTAAGAGGGAGAGAGAAAAAGAAGATGACGATGGGTGGACGATGGTTGGCAGAAACAAAGGCAAGAAATATAAAGGGGAAAATTTTTAAATTTACATTTCATCCAATGATAAGATGCCGAAACAGTTTGCACTGGCTAAAATATTTAAAAAGGAGGGGATACTAAATATCGACAAGATTAAGTATATTAACCCTTACAAGATTAGAGTCGAGGTGAGAAATGAGGACAGTATGGAGTTACTGGAAAAGTGTAGGGAGATTACTAACGGAGGTTGGAGAATTCAAAAGTTAATTTCTCCTATGGTGTAATTAGAGACGTAGACATCGATCTGACCGAGAAAGAAATGTTGGAGCGAATTGAGTGTGCGGAACCTGCACAACTTGTGTCCGTCCAGACTCATTCGCAGAAACTCAGAAGGTGAAGGTTGGAAGCCCAGTGAGTCTGTACCCTTTGCTTTAAGGGCTCATTCCGTCTATCATATAGTTCCGTTGGTGGATTGCGTATACGAGTCGAGCAGTATACGAGTATATTTCCAGTGACCCAATGGTCACGTTGCTGGAAGCTTGGACATACGGTAAAAGATGAGTCGAGTAGTATACGAGTATATTTCCAGTGACCCAATGGTCACGTTGCACTTGGCACCCCGGATAAGCCCTCGCCAGTATGGCTTCATGCCACAGCGAAGCACGGAAGACTCCCTCTATGACCTGATTGCCCACGTGAGAGGCAAACTCCAAGAGAGGAAGCTTATCACGATGGTTTCTCTGGATATAGAGAGAGCTTTCGACAGTGCGTGGTGGCCGGCCATTAAAGTCAGATTGGCGGAGGAAGAGTGTCCTGCGAATCTCAGGAGGATGATAGCCAGCTACCTTAGTGACCGCAAGGTCAGGGTCAGGTATGCTGGCCATGAGTTCGCCAAAAACACAAACAAGGGATGTGTCCAAGGGTCAATACGAGGACCCATCTTGTGGAATCTTCTGTTGAACCCATTGCTGGTGAGCCTGACGCGGCTAGGTGATTATTGCCAGGCCTTTGCGGACGATGTGGTGCTCGTGTTTTCTGGGGAGACAGCCCTGGAAATCCAGGCACAGGCCAATGCCGCTCTCGAACATGTTCGGAGGTGGGGTGTCATAAATAAGCTCAAGTTCGCGCCGCACAAAACTTGCGCGATGGTAATCACCAATAAGCTGAAATATGACACGCCGCATCTGAGCATGGGAGGTATCGACATTGGTATGTCCTCGGAAATCAAGATCTTGGGCCTCACAGTGGACGCTAAGTTGACTTTTAATAGCCACACGGCTAACGTCTGCAAAAAGGCACTTGGCGTCTACAACCAGCTATCCAGAGCTGCGAAGGTCAGTTGGGGGCTCCACCCGGAAATAGCCCGTGTCATTTACAATGCCACGGTAGAGCCCATAATTACGTACGCGGCCGGCGCCTGGTCCACAGCATCAAAAAAGTTGGGAGTGCGACGCCACCTGGATGCTGTCCAGAGGGGCTTTGCTCAGAAATTGTACGGGGCGTATCGCACGGCCTCTCTTCATTCAGCGCTGGTTCTGGCCGGTATATTGCCACTTGACCTCCGTATACAGGACGCAGCACTATACGAGGCAAAGAGAGGGGCATGCCGACCAGAGCTGGTTGACAGAGAGGTCGAGCGAAGAGTCGGGTACTCTAGTACACCTCACCCGGGGAAGCATACTGCGATAGAGTTCGTGAGCCTGGTAGACCAGGAGCAACTTGCAACCAGGCTATCCGTATTTTCACCGACGGTAGCCGTATTGAGGGCAAGGTAGAAGCAGCGCTCACCCTATGGGATAGCGCAGCAGAGATTAAGACCCTCAAACTCAAGCTTGCTCCCCACTGCACGGTATACCAGGCGGAACTCCTCGCAGTGTGTAGAGCCACTGAGGAAATCCAGCGACGAAGCGAGACGAGCTATGGTATCTACAGTGACTCCAGGTCAGCTCTGGAGACCATAGCAAACCCCAGCACAACGCACCCTCTGGCAGTTAACACCCGCAGGAACATCAGGGAAATTGAAAACCAGAACAAAACTCTGTTTTTGTTCTGGATCAAAGCACATGCTGGTCTCGCGGGAAACGAAAGGGCGGATGAGCTGGCGAAGGAGGCAGCTTTAAAGTTGAAAACCAAGCCAGACTATGACCTGTGCCCGGTTTCATACATCAAACGACAGATCCGAAAGGGGTCGATTGATTAATGGAACCGGCGATACAAAGATAGCGCCAGGGCAAAGGTGATAAAACTATTCCTTCCCGACGTAATTACTTCCTAAATAACTGACCGTCAAATGATCCCATCCAGTGTCACTACCCAAGTACTGACAGGGCACGGTGGGTTCTCGGAGTACCTGAATCGCTTCAAGTGCAAAGAGAACTCATCGTGCATCTGCCAGTCAGGGATTCCCGAAACGGTCGAACACATTTTGACTGACTGCCCTGTTCACGCCCTGAAAAGACTCGAGGTTGAGAATAAGCTAGAGAGCAGAATGACAGTTGATAACTTCCCGCAATTTATGTCAAATAGGAAAATGAGAAATATATTTTTAGAGTACATAGTAGACATTGCAAAAAGCGTTATAAATAGGAATAAATAGTATAATAAATACATGCTATATATATATTAGTGAAATAATATTGACTAGCATAGAATAAATGTGTAATTAGAAAATAAAGTCAAAATGATGTTTTAAAATAAGATGTCTAGAATTAAGGTATATAGAAAGAAAAGATAAGAAATGTAATAGAATAAATAGAAATAAGCAAACTATAGATAAGAAACCATGTACCCCACCTGGAAATATGTTTAAGTATGGTAGAATAAGAAAATGTAAAGTATAATATATATAGATAAAAACCATGTATCCCGTCTGGAAATAAAAGTATGTTAGAATAAGAAAATGTATAAAATAGAACTTGTGCTGATCTGTATTGAGCCACACTATAAAATAATGAATAAATAAAAACTGAAGATATAAATAAATAAAGCACCCCGTAGTACCTCCCATACCACGTTAATTAAGGACTCTAATAATGTTAGAGGTTAGCTCGCGGGCCGGGCCTTGCGCCCGGACAGGAAAAAAAAAATGGTCACGTTGCTGGAAGCTTGGACATACGGTAAAACGATTCCCGTCAGCTAAGGTCAGATGCCCAAAATATACCGAGAATCACGATAATTGTGACACCATTTAAATGCACCAACTGTAATGGTAAACATATGGCTTTAGTGCGATCTTGCTTAAAGGATCTTGCGGCACACTTAAAGGAGAAGAGGTTGAGGGAGATTATGGCAGAATTTAATTGTACATAACGACAAGCTTTGACAATATATGTCCCAGTTAAAAAAATCAAACCAGTTGACCGTATCATAAGGCGGCTACACGGCCTGTCTACAACAGCCTCGTACAGAAGTAGTAACATAGGCGCCTAAGGTGACAGTCATCAAGCGAGTGCTAAGAATCATAAACAAAAACAGTCTAAGAAAGCTAATGAAGTTGAGATGTTGGTACAAGATGATGGGATGGATAGACAAGAAGAATCAAATGAAGAGAAGAATAAGACGAGAGAAGAACAATTCAAGGAGCTTATAAGTACGCTGTAAGAAATTTTGTTTTTGAAAGGAGAAACAGTTCATCAAAAGGTGCAAAGTTGTTTAAAATGCTGTGTTCAATGGGTAATGTTAGTAGTAGTACTGGACCACTATGGGATTAGGAATACAGCTCTTGATTTGTTAAGATCATACCTGAAAGATAAAAGGTTAAAATTCAAGTCAACGGCACAAACTCATTAGGATCTGAAATGGTAATGGGCGTTCCTCAAGGTTCGATATTGGGTCCATTCCTCTTTTTAGTTTATATGAATGATTTACCCCAAATATTTCTAAATCAACCAAAGATGGTGTTATTTGCAAATGACACATCATTGATCTTTAAAATAAACTGACGGTACCAAATCTTGACGACGTGAATAGCTCTATTGTTCAGGTTCAAGATTGGTTTACGGTAAATAATTTGGTACTAAATAAAAAAAAAAACAAATGCATTAGATTTAAATTACCAAATGTTAGAAGTAGCGAATGTGACATCATATTGAATGGAGAAAAACTGGAATTTATTAATCAAACAGTTTTTGTTTTTTACGCTAGACGAGAAATTATAATGGGGACCCCATATAATATCTCTCGCGGGGCGGCTAAGCTCGGCCGCTTATGCTGTTAGAAAGATAAGACAGTTAACAGATGTAGAAACCGCGCGTTTGGTCTATTTTAGCTACTTCCACAGTATTATGTCGTATGGCATTTTAATGTGGGGTCGGGCTGCTGACACTGAATCCATCTTTGTTTTACAAAAAAGAGCTGTCAGAGCCATTTATAATCTACAAACGTCTACGTCGCGAATCTCCTAGGGAACTATTTAAAAAGATTAATATTATGATGGTACCTTGCCAATTAATTTATGCAAATATTATGTATGTGAGAAAAAATCTACATCTTTTTAACAAAATAAGTGAAGACATAATTTTAATACTAGAAATAAAGATAAAATAGATCAACCATTTTTCAGACTATCTAAAGTAAATACATCTTTTATGGGGTACTGTGTTAAATGTTACAACAGAATACCTTGTAATATATTAGAATTAAATGGAAGAAAATTTAAAACTCATATAAAAAGTACACTTTGTAAACAAGCATATTACAAATTAGAGGATTATATCCAAGATAAAAATGCTTGGATAAATGCTGGTCCTGCTCCATAGGACAATTCAGAATCTAGACAAAATCGAACTGGTTGCCAATTTAATTGTATAATATTATTTTTTATAACATTTATTTTATATTTTGTGATTACTTGAACTCACACACTGACTTATTATTAGTATTACTTGTTAAAATGTTAGGATTATCGTATAATTTTAATTTTATAATTAATTTATGTCATTCCTTCATTTTTCATTATTTTTACCTATCGTGGTATAGTAATCTTATTCTAGGTGCATTGTCTTCACATATAATTATATAATTAGTGTATACAAGATATAATGAAAACATTTTAAAAGAGTAACGGTGGAGTTTCTTGCCCATTCTTCTCCATACGAAAACTACCTTTTGGAATGGGCGACTAGAATCAGTTATTATTATTTTTTGTAAATTTTGACGTTCAAAAGTTCCTTTTTTGTGTCTAATTGAAATAAATTATTTGACCTTGACTTTGACTGAGTAGAAAATATTTTGGACTGGCCAATAATCAAGCTTAAATTAGATTATGTCAGTTACAATGAATAATAATCTTATAAGACTTGTCATTAGCATTAAAACAAATATTATGCCAAGAAAATAATCACATTGCGGCACTGAGCGAAACGTGGCTGGAACCGGATAGTAAATTTAAGATGAGTAGCTATAGAATTTTTCGTAAAGATAGGCATGATTCATATGGTGGTGTAGCATTACTGGTACTCGTACATACATCTGTAGAAGCTTGTTTACATATTTTCAGGAGTAGTAACTCAGATATTGAAATAGTGATGGTCAAGGTTAACAACTGTGAATTTATTGAATATGTATTCTCGGTTTATTGTGCACCTTAAGTTCGCACCAATGAATCAGACTGGGAGAATCTATTTAACAGCGTAGAAAAAAAGCTGTTATATTAGGTGATTTTAACTCTCACCATTCGAATTGGTCTTACAAAACAGACTCGTGAGGTTCCCAAATGTACGATGCTCTCTTGGAAAGTAATTTTGTAATTTTAAATGACGGCAAAAGTTCCACTCGTATCAAATTAGTGAAATATCAGCTCCAAACATCTTCACCTGATGTGACATTACCTACTTTTGTCATCGCGATAAGGTTGAACTGGTACACTACAAATGAAAGCCAGGGCAGCGATCATCTTATTATTAAGGCGGTTACACATTTGGAAGCGAATAGGAATTCCGTAATTTCGCGACGTAACTATAACAAGGCAGACTGGATATCCTATCGAGATTTATTAGAAGTCCTGTTTAAAGATTTTATATTTAGTGAGGATGACCTTCTAAAATCATATGACACATTTGTTAATTGTTTGAACATAGCAGCAGATCGTTTCATACCACATTATATAAAAAACCGCAATCCAAGCAATAAGTTTTCACCTAAACCGTATCTATAACCGTATCCAAATGGGCTGAAAGGCGTCTAGCACTTTCTGAATTCCGACGTAACCCTAACCGGATAATTTAATAAAACTGCAAGACAAAATAAGAATCTCTCAAAGATTAATCCGTCAATCTCGAGATAAGTCTTGGCATGAGTTTTGTACTTCATTGGATGGTAGAACCAGTCAAAGCGAAATGTGGCGCAAACTGATGTGGCTAAAGGGTTATAATGTACCCCGCTCCCATGTAGACAAGAAAAAAGCCAGCGAGCTATTAGCTAGTTTAACACCTATGTACTTCCTGATGACCCAGAATTTGCTCTCGATAAAACAACTTTAGATATGTTTATTACAAGACAAGAATTAGATACTTGTATACGCCATAAAGATACATCGACAGGTAGTGACAGAATATCTTATTCAATGATGTACAATATACCTAACAACGGAAAAAAAAACATTTTATAAAAGTTATATAACTTGTTCTACGCATTAAGTTTTATTCCTATGCAGTGGTGAGGTATCACTATTATTCCGATCTCCTTAGTCATCCGGATCTCTGTGACCTATAGCTATGATATCCTGCAAAACTATTCATGGTATTTTAAAACAGTTTGAGTGGCACGTTGAGAGAAATAACTTTTTATCTTCCCACACATCAGGTTTTAGAAAACACCATTCAACTTTGAAAACACCATTTTACTTTTTTTTTTTTTCAATCTGACAAGCTTAGTGTTATCAATTCAAAACGGTTTCTCTAATACACTCGAGAGCAATGAATCCGGGTCACTTAAAGAATGTTAAAAATCTCGGAAACTAAAAATGATAGGTTAATGCAATAAATTGTATTTAATAGACAATGTAATACTCCTTAAATGAAAGTAAAAAAAATATGAGTCACCATACATTTTATTAACACAAAATTACATAAAGAAAAAAACTGCTGATCTCACCTTAAAACAAAAATAGGAAACATGAAATTTTTGAACTTTATTACGATTTTCTTGAATTTTAATACTTCGTATTGCCTCCTCGTGCTTCCATTACTGCGTTTACGCGGTTTGGCATGCTGTACACCAAGTTCCTTATACGATTTTGGGGAATATTCTCCCATTCCTCTGTGAGAGCAATTTTGAGCTCACGAAGCGTGATTGGGGGAGGGTTTCGTTGTTTTACGCATCTGCCTAGCTCGTCCCAAGCATGCTCGATCGGGTTGATATCCGGGCTGCGCGCTGGCCACTCCATATGAGTAATGTTCATCTCTTGAAGGTAGTCATTCACAATCCTACCTGTATGAGGTCGGGCATTGTCATGCATAAATATAGCATCCTCACCTAAATTGACCATAAATGGACCAACGTGATCATTGAGGATTTCTTCCACATATCTTTCGCTAGTTAAAGAGCCGTTTTCTATGATCACCAGCTCTGTGCGACTTTCAGAAGAAATTCCGGCCCACACAAGTACAGACCCACCACCGTAGGCTACTTTTTCTTCGATGCATGCTTGCTTGAATCTTTCCCCTGGTCTTCGATACACTCTGTGTCTTCCATCGTGCTTGTAGAGCATAAATTTTGATTCGTCGGAGAACATAACTTTTGACCAATCTTCAATACTCCAATTTACGTGGCTCTGGGCATATCTTAGTCTTGAAATACGATGCCCACGCTCCAGTTTAGGGCCGTTTGCAGGTCTAAGGGGTTTTAAGTTAGATTCAGCAAGCCGACGTCTTACTGTCCATGCACTTGGGTTACTTCCTCCGAGGCGTCGAAACTGATTTGTGAGTTCAGTTCCTGTAAGAAAGCGATTTCGAAGCATGGTGTTCACCAAGTATCGGTCTTCTCGTGCTGTGGTACACCTGGTTCTGCCCGTTCCTGGTCTGCGTAGGTTAGAACCAGTTTCTTCGTAACGTCGGAGAACTCTTTGTACTGTTGACAGCGACACACCGACAGTCCTGGCTGTATCGCGCTGACTCCGGCCGGTTTCCAGCATTGTAAGTATTCTGGTGCATTCTTCAGGCGTAAGCGACATAATTTCAGCTTGAATAATGAATATAGAGCACTATCAACATGGTTTATGTACCCACATAAATGACAGATTACAAACAAAAGCAAAACCAAATGCTGTAATTTCGTAGTTCCATCTTCGAAAGTGGCCCTTTTTGAAATTTGATTTTTTTATGATATAACTTTACAATAACTAAGAAGTTTTAATACCTTCATTTAAGGAGTATTACATTGTCTATTAAATACAATTTATTGCATTAACCTAGCATTTTTAGTTTCCGAGATTTTTAGGATTCTTTAAGTGACCCGGATTCATTGCTCTCGAGTGTAATTAGATGAAGGAGTTGGTTCTTAGATTTGTGGAATTTTTAAAAGAAAGATATTTAAGAATGCAGGTAGACTCGGTTTCATTTTGTAGGTATACGTGCCGCGGTTTGGCTCAAGGCTGACTAAAACCCACCCGTGTTCCTTCTGTTGCCTGTGCAATGCCAGGGGGTCACCCTGGCATTGCACAGGTATCCCTTTCGGACTTTTCCGCAACCCCGGCAGGCAATGGTCTCATCGGACCCCTTCACTTGCTGACATCTTATTGAGGCGTGCGTGGAACACAACGCGCCGTCGACCCGGGCTTGGTCCTTACCGGACGGCGAGCTACCCATTGCTCACCGTCCGCAAGCCCGCGCCCACGGTGGCCGGGAATCGGCAATCGATTCCCGACGCCCAGGGCGTCTCCTCCTGCGGCGGCTAGGGGCGTGAGGGCGCGAATTTTGCCTCTCCCTCACGCGTTCCGCCTCCTCCTTCGCGAGCATTACTGCTTCGCAGCTGGAGGTGACGGCCTCCTCCCTTTATGTTCAGAAAACTATAAGTAATAAGGTTTTTTTTACTATTGGTAGGTGTTTATGATGGTCATTATTCGATATAATATCAAGCAATTGATAAATATTTTAAATCATAGAAGTGACGAGGTTCTCTATTTGTGAGAAAAAAACGCCAATTTCATAATTGGGGACCCAATATTAACGTACCCAACCATTCATCGTCGACATTAAATCCTACATTTCTCAGTTTATGGGCGGGGGTTACAAAATTAACATATTCTACACACATCAACACGGTCTAGGGATATTTCATACTCAATTAAATAACTCGAAAAGTACTGGCCGCATTGGAATCTTTTATACACCGATTTGTTTGTAATTTATCTCAGACTAATTCCAAATTAAAATTTTTGAAAATTCTTTTGTTTCGGTGGCATAAAAATGTCTTGATGTATAGGAGAGGGAATTTTCATTTGTGCGAAATTTAGAAAACAATACGAATTACGTTTAGTTACAGTTTTTTTTCATTTTTAAACGAAAGATAAAGTTAAAATTGAGGTATTGTAGCCATGCAACGCCGACATTTGACGAGGGCGGAGATGTTACGAGCTGTGGGAATGCTGGAAGCTGGATCTGTTCAGCGTAATGTTGCTGAGGCCATAGGGACCCATCAAAATGTAATTTCAAGATTGTGGACACGCTATCGTGCCACAGGTGAAGTAGCGGAGAGGCACCGGGGGCCAAGTCGCATCACTACCCCCAGACAAGACCGATTTTTGCAAATTACTGCGCGAGTTCAACCAATTGCAACGGCGACTCAATTGGTCCAAAGGCTGCGAGTGGAACACCAAGTGCTTGTGAGTGACCAAACTGTAAGAAGGCGACTGCATGAAAGCAATCTACGCTCTCGTAGACCACTCCGGGTCCCACCTTTACGGAGAGGCAATCGTGGACGACGATTAGAATGGGTTCGGAACCACGTGGACTGGGGCCGTGAGCAATGGTCCAATGTGCTGTTCACGGATGAATCCAGGTTCGGCTTCCATCCAGATTCACGAAGGACGCGTGTTTGGCGAGTTCCTGGACGATGGAGCCGTCTCCAGAACCCTCAGGAAGTTCACCCATACCAAGGAGGAACAATTATGGTTTGGGCAGGAATTCGTCTTGGAGGACGGACGGATCTCGTTTGGGTGCGGGGCAATATGACGGCAGAACGATACGTCCAACAGGTGCTGGGGCCCGTAATCTTGCCCCACAGAACACAAATGGGGCAAGATTTCCTGCTCATGCACGACAATGCCCGGGCACACACGGCGAGAACGGTAGCAGCTTGGTTACATACACATAATGTTAGGGCCTTAGACTGGCCTGCTCAATCGCCAGATCTAAATCCCATTGAGCATGCGTGGGATATGCTGCAAAGAAGAGCTCTGAAGGAAGTTCCTGAAAATCTGGCTACAGAAGATCAACTTTTTGCGCACCTCAGAAGGACATGGGACAATATTCCGCAGCAAGACATTGACAACCTTGTTCTGAGCATGCCGAATCGTTGCCGATTTGTTATGAACATCATGGGCGCTTTCTCAGACTACTAAATTCAAGTTTATAAACACAAATTAAATGATTTTTCTATTTTTTTCAGTTTTTACTCACAAATTAAAAGTTAATTCATATACGGTTTCCGTCTATGCTTCATTTTTTTTCCATGAAATCCTGAAATTTTAATGTAAGTACCTTAACCATTATTAAAAAATGGTAGAATATTAAATAACGTATCTTTTAAATATATACATGTCATATAAATAATTAACACATTGATAGTAATTCGCTTTTTTTAAAATATCCCTAGACCGTGTTGATGTGTGTATATTTGAACATCCGTCTAATGTGGTATTAACCAAATCTCAGAGTAACCCAACTTTTCTTATTAAACCTGAATCTTCAAAGGCGATTTGGAAATTTTGCCAAACCTCCTTAGAAGTCTGTGCATCTTGGACGTGTATAGTTCACCGGTATGTTCACAAGCAGAATGATTTTTGATTCGCTATCCGGTCTAGCTTCGGATTTACCGTTACCCCATCGGTAGGTTCAAAGCAGTCGCACAACTCTTCGTATTGCGAATTTCCATATACAGTAATTCTCTCTTCCCTTTAATTTTTCTATTTGAACTTTGTTCATAGCCATTTTACGACGAAGCAAATTCAAAAGAATGCTTTGTAACAGCCTTAACCTAAAAATCAGAGAAATCACTTCGCGGAACTAGATAACTTTATACTAGCGGTGTTTAACTATTTATGACTTTTAACACTTTCACAGCCGATCACGTGCAGAGTACGTCCCAGGTTGATTGTATTGTGACGCTGATCACGTTCTCAGTACGTGACTGACTTTCTTAGTGTTTGTTTTAAAACGACGTCCGTAGTCCGTGTTTGGCGTGCATTGATATAATAGTGTAGTGCTTTAGCTACGCACACATGTAAGAATAACCGTGGTGGGGCGCTTGGTGTGAGCGGAACAAGCTATCGAGTGTCGCGCTGCGCCAGTGTTCCCGCGCCGCTATTGCGAGTGCACGTACACGACTTTTTTTTTTTTCCATAAAACCTCTTTTTTATTCTACATTTTTAAATAAAAAAAACTAATTTACGTCTGTTTTTTATTTTTATCCTAGAAATAAACAAGTCAATAGTATAAATAAAAAAATAATTATAGATTTATCATTGATAGTTCTCATTTTATAAATGTTGCAATATCGGCGAAAATCGCCGGCGAACCATGGAATCCGCGTTTTAAAATCTTCGGCTGTCAAAGTGTTAACGGGTCATATGCCCATAACCTAATGTAATAAAACAGAAAGATATAAAGTATTAACTAGTTATTAAAACGATTACAACAGCAGAAATATTATACGAATGACCAGGCGAAAAAGTTAACAGCTGACAGAAGTGTGTTCGTTGAGAAACACACTATTATAGCGGCGCGCGAATCGTTCAGAAACAACGAGGTTCGGTTTATGTTCATATTTAAATAACCATAATACTGTCAATGGCAATACAATACCATCAATGAGAACTACAACTATTTTTACTTACTACTATTAGTATTTTGTCAGCTGTACATCGATATTATTCTTAATGTAATAACGTGAACAGCATCTGTCAATTATTGGTACATAATACAATCGATAGCATGATTATTTTGGCACCACAGCTGTGAAAATCCCAAGACTAAAAAAGAATTCTTTGCATACATAAAATGTTGAAGGAGGATTTTTTCTTTTTTTTTCTTTATTTGTAGTTGACACGAAAAGTGAAAAAAAAATTAACTCTCGTTTTAATAATCTATTAAAATTACAAATAGCTTTAATTTAACTATTTATATGTAGTTATGCGTAGCCAACCCTTACCCCGAACTGTAATGGTAAACTTAGATCACGTCATACCACCCATCAGTACTCGGTAACCATTATATCACGTGACTAATTATCAATTTCAATAAAATTAATGATGTCCAAAACAATTAGACATAGGATCGACAGTCTGTTGCTGGCCATCTGTGAGGTCCAGCCACAGACACACACATGTAAACCTGTCAGTAGTATATAAGTTAACATAATCTAGATTTAAGCGTTCCATTGTATTATAAAGCTCATGCTGAGCACACGTGTATTAATTTAAATAAATATATTTTTTTAACAAGTCTTGCACGTTCATATTTGACTGGCGCAGCCGGGTCGGATTAGTAAAGTCGCGAACAAGTGATCGTTAATAGGCACTAGAATCGGTCGTAGCGTCATCCTAGTCGCATAGACTTCTAGTCTGTAAAGAACCTACAAATAAATTCGTCAATAGAACGTCGCGTGTGCAAGAGCAGCAATAAGCAGCAGTACGAGAACCGGCATGGGATCGAGCAAACTGTGAGTAGACCCTTATTCGCATTGTTCCATTCCTTGTCTACATTCCTTTATTTACTTTTTTTTTTTGTTTATTGGACTAGACATCGCCATTTACGTAACACGTGTATTTTTGGACAAAAATCGCCAGATTTACACTTTAATTAGTATTATTTTAAATTAGGTAAATTGGACTTACATCGCCAGTTTACTGTTTTTGTGTGATTACTCAAACTTCAGTAATTTTCACGTTTAAGACCTTAAGCCGCGTGCATTGGACTAAAATCGTCAATCACGTTATTTTTTTGCTTTCATTTCAAAATATTGTAAATCTTATTTTAAAATGAATATTCAACTTATCCCTAAGGAAATACAGAGCATCATCCCTAGATTTGATGGAGATGATAAGTTGCTTAACCTTTTTATATCAAAATGTGAGTATGTCAGTAGGAGTTTTAGAGGGGAGAACAATCCAGCACAGCAAACATACCTATTTCACTGTATAACAAGTAGGTTAATTGGTAAAGCTGCCGTTTTAATTAGTGAACGCGAAAACGTCACCACATGGGAAGCCCTAAAAGAACATTTCATCCAACATTTCGGAGATCCTAGATCTGAAGCTTGCATTAGCATAGACCTAGAGAACCTTAAAATAAAGCAAGGAGAGTCATACATAGACTTCTGCCACCGCATACAAAATGTCAGGAGTTCGTTAATTTCTAAAGTTAACCTTCTAACTGACGGGGGTATCAAAACAGCAAAATACATAATATACAACAATACGGCTCTTAACGTTTTCCTTTATAATTTACCAGACGACATGATTAAGTTCGTTAGGCTAAATAAATGTTTAACACTAGAGTCCGCATTAAGTATTGTAACCGAGGAAGTTAACTTCCAAACGAGGTACAACTCCCGGAATAAAAATAAGCCAACTCCTAATAATAACCCTAATCATTTAAATAATCCGAGACCAAGCTATATGGCTCCAATCCAAAATAAATTCGGTATTCCAGCGAACAATAGTCAAGGTCTCAAACCACAATATCTTTTTAGACCAAACTTTACTCCAAATCATAATAACGGTAACCAAAAATTTGGCTTTCAACCGCAAGGCTCTGAACCAAACTTAAATAACCAACCGAACCAAAAACCTATTACTCATCAACCTCAACAGATTCCGCGTACGATGAATAATTATAGACATTCAGGTTTCTTTAAAGCCAATCCAAACCAACAATTCCGCTTCGGTATTAATAACCAGCCGCCTAGGCGACCGACGTGTCGATGCGAACGTTGCGCAATAACATGCTAGACGAACCAGCCGACTTTGACTATAACTACGAACAAGTATGCTCGTACGACGACGAGAACTCCATACAGTTGGTAGACGATAGTAATTAATTAAATTACGTACAAAGCGAAAATGAACATGAAAATTTTCAGATAGAAGCCTCTTCGATAGACCAACAGAAGTAATAAACTTAAATTATAGTGGCCTTAGGTTACCATACATCTATTTACCAGAGATGGAAGCAATTTTTCTAATAGACACAGGCAGTACACGTTCTTTTATTACCGCCGAGCTAGCCGACAAGTACTTCGAGTCTTATAAGAGTGCAGAACCATTTGAGGTAATTAGTACCCATGGACGTAGCAAGCATAGCGAAGTCGCATACATTCCATTAACTGACACTTTTAAAACGGATATTCACCATAAGTTTTATATTTACAACGTAGACAACGCATATAACGGCCTTATAGGATCAGATTTACTGAAAGAGTTAGAAGCTAATATAGACATGAAAAGTCAGATCTTAAAAACTAACACAACAGAAATTCCTATTTTATATAATCCATCTTATCAGATAATAATACCACCTAGATCGGAAACACGCGTTAAGGTACCAACAATGTTGGACAATGGGAGTGCAATTCTAAATCACATAGAATTTTGCCCAGGCGTCCGTATGCCTGACGCTCTAGTTAACTGCGTAGATTCCTTAGCTCAAACCATAATTCAGAACACTACTGATACTGAAATGACTATAACATTTAAAAAACCCTTTACAGTTTATAACATAAAACAAGATTTCACAGACAGTTGCCTGGTAAATAATTTAAACAGCAACTCTGACATAGAAAAATTATTAAATGAAAACTTAAGTAAATTACGGCTAGACCACCTAAACATAGAAGAAAAGTCATTAATATCTAACCTATGTAAAGAATATAAAGATATTATCTTCCATTGTGAACACATACCTCTGTCTTTCACCAACCAAGTCAAACATAAAATTCGTACAAAGAACGAAGACCCGATTTACATACGCCCTTATAGCCAGCCCGTTAGTCAAAACGAGGAAATACAAAAACAAGTAGATAAACTACTAGAAAATAGAGTAGTTACAGAATCACATTCACCTTGGAGTGCCCCTGTACACCTGGTCCCAAAGAAAATAGATGCTTCAGGTGAACAGAAGTTTCGAATGGTCATAGATTATAGGAGACTCAACGAGATAACAATAGACGATAAATACCCACTACCTAACACCACAGACTTATTTGATAGGCTAGGAAAAGCATCTCTGCCCCCGATAAAAAAAAGACGCATCTAAAATTTTTTACGGATTTGAGTTATATACATTGCCGGAATCAGAAAAAAAAGGCGCATCTGCCTGTATTATTTTTATTTTTCTAACTTCCTCCAGTGCGGTTTTAACACAACCAAATAGGGCGCTTCTGTTAATTTTTTTTCATCTGATTGAAGATGAAAAGACGAATTTATGTGATATTTAATTAAAAAGTCGCATGTATGTAGATAATGTCCTTATACTTTATAGTTTTTTTTTTAGTTCAGTAATATAAAAGGCGCATATTTGTCCCTATTTCTAAGAGGAAGTTAATAAGACGCAAATAAACATTTGCGTCTAACGCGCTAGTAAAAAACTGCTTTCACATTAAGAAAAAAAGACCACATCTGACCACTTGCGCCCTCTTTACTTCGTAAAATTGTTTTAGCATAGGCGCATTTGCCATAAGCGTCTTAATACTTTACGTTGAATAAAAAAATACAGTATGATACTTAATAAAAAAGGCACAAGTGTGCAGAAACGTCCTTTTAACGTAGAATATTGTGAATCAAACGAAGATTGCGCGGGGGTCGGGCGGGGTGCTTTTAGTACGGCGCCTGACCAGTGTATGTCAGTTGCGCCCGAGTAGGTTGTAGGAGCACGACGTGTCGCTGTCGCGCAATTTTTCGCTGCGTGATTCGTCGTAACAAAGTAAGTATTTTTTATTTGAAAAGTTTGTTTGTTGTTTGCGTGTGTAATTTTATTAAACCGTAGTGTGCCAAATAATAATACGAATCGCATAAGACTTGTTTTGATAGAAAAAAAAATATCAATGTCTTTATACTACCTAAGTTATGCACCTGAAGGCACAGGATCAGATATATTGTAAAATAAAAGACGTTCTTTATATAATAAGAATTTAGATTTTCTTATAAATTATTTAATCAATTAATTTTACACGAAACTACACTTAATCAGTTTCAAGACACAAATAGCCATGACACCCAGTAATAGCTTAGTTTACACAAAATAGTAAAAATGTACAGAGAGGCAGAGTAACAATAATTGAAAGCAATACAACCTGTGCACCGGGCAACGCCTGAAGGTAGAATGCCATTACGCCGCCGTGCGGACTCTTTTATACGGTAGTATTGTAGGTGGGGCAAAGACGTAGCGCGCTACGACGTAGCGATCACTAACTCCGCCCAGCAGCGAGGAGGTGGGAGAATGTCGTAGCGCGCTACAGCGCCATAGTGCTACAGCGTAGCCCGATGCACGTGTTGTTTACAATGTGACGCCGACACGGCCATGCTGACGTGCGGACGTCCTCGCACGCTTAGCCCACAATTCCACATCTAGAACATGAAAAACTGATTAAGTACCGTTTGGTCATCCTGCTATTGTTTCTGGTCCAGTCTACTTATACCCTTCAGATATTTAACCACTTGGTCCAGTCAGCTATGACTCTACAAGGCTTGGTCCGGTCAACTTCTGACCCTCCAGATATTTGACCACTTGGTCCAGTCAGTTATGACTCTACAAGGCTTGGTCCGGTCAACTTCTGACCCTACAAGATCAGTCCCCTGGTCCGGCAATAGTTTTGCCCTTCAGGTGTATCCCTTCAGTTAAACTGGACCGGATCTAGCTAGGCCGAACAAGTATCGTTCCTTTAGCTTAATTAACAAATAGCTCAATACTTTGGTTGATGTACAAGTGCTTCTGTTACAATGTTAATTGATTCAGGTCCAATAGATTCTACTGAAACAGCACGTAAACCAGGGTTTCTACAATATGCATTACTATGAGAACTGGTAGATATAGTGTCACTTTTAGCAGACATGGTATCACTATTGACAGAGGTATCACTATTAGCAGACATGGTATTATTATCGGCAGAGATAGTATCACTATTAGTAGACTGAATATCATCAAAGTTAATATGTTGCCTAGTCTCGTGAACAAGAACTTCTGTGTTGTTATTATCCGCCGACACGTCATCCTCATCAAAATTTTCTGTGATTTCCAAAAACAATGACTGACCACGGGGTACTTCTCGCAAGTTTTCGTGAGACTATTTGTAGACTCTATTGTTCCCATTAATGTGTTTTAATTCGTACCCATCATTTTCCAAAATAGCGGTTATTTTAAAGGGGCCTTTGCATTTATGGTCTAGTTTCGTTTGGTGTCTTTCTTCGCTTTTAACAAAGACAGAGTCACCTACTGAAAAAGGTTTAACTATAGCTTTACCCTTGTTAAATCGACCTGTGTCATATTGAGCCAACTTTTTATACTAGCAGAAGCATCGGATCGAATGGTTACGAGGTTTAACCTATCTTCATTAGGATTATTAGTAGATACTCTTGATATTATTATCCTTAATGAACTGCCCTTAATAACAAACATTAATTCCAAGGGCGTGAACCCTGTTACTCTACAACGAGTACTATTGAGAGTTAATTGGATGTCATCTACATGATCTTGCCATAAGCTGTCCGAATATGTTTCAACTATAGTGAGCATACGATGGACCATTTGCCCTACTGGAACCAGTGGCTATAATATGATATGATTATCTTTACAAAAATTCTTAAATTCAGCATTGTCGTATGACCTACCACGATATGCAACTATTCTTTTAGAAGCGCCAAACAAGTTCACTGCATTTTTAAGTGATTTAATAGCATCAGATGCATTTGGGTTAAGGTATGCTCTTACAAGACGAATTTTGTACAAAAAAAACATCAATAATCACGGAACAATACTCCTTACGCTCGCTTTTTCGGCTGAGTTTGCCAGTTAAATCCAAATGAATTGTATGCCATGGAATGGGCAATCTAGGGATTGGATATAGATGGTCCTGCTGGACACCCGACGGACCTTTGGAAACCTTACAAACGACGAACGAATCTACATTTTTTTTTTTTTTAAGTTTGAACATTTTTTTTGAACCAATAAGGATCGTATAATTTACCGAGCGTTTTTTCATAACCATGGTGTTTTATTTCGCTGTGTCCATGATTAATCATTGATCAGGTTAAAGAGTGTGGCAATATTGGTAACCATTTAGTGGTTTTATTACGTTAGATTTTACGATAAAGTATGCCCTGTCTAATATCGTATGTGTGTGATATTTCAGACGGCAAGTAATTTGAACAGAATTTGGAAATAATGTCTGATATTTCAGAATCAGGTTATTCTATAGATAACCAACACCTCGCTAGTTCAGCCAAATTTACAATTTTAGCTGGTTTATGAATAAAAGATGTGTCAGCATGATTACGTGAAAGAAAGACTGCATTTGCTATATTTTTTCCCTCTTTATAAATTATATAAAAAGTCATACGACTGCAAAATTGCCCACCACCTGTGTTCTCTAGGTATAATGTTCTTTTTGGAATTAGAGGCCTTTAAGGCGTTACAGTCCGTAAAAACCGTAAATTTACGCCTATACAGGTAATGTTGAAAACGTGTGTTGCTCCACAGATTTAACTACGGCTAATGTTTCCAATTCATACGAATGTTGAATGTTTTCTGACTAAAATAAGCGACAACATGAGGTAGACTATTTTTTTTTTTTGTATAACCCCATATCCTTCCCTTTTTGCATCAGTGTGGAGTTCGATGGGTAAAGGGTCAAATTTTTTTTTAACTGTGTCAGAAATTACATATTTTACTATTTTCTGATGTACATCATTATGTTCACAGGTCCAATTAATAGTAACCTTTTTGACCGCGGTTAGAGGATACAAAGGTTTCATCAATTTTGAGAAATTTGGTATTAATTGTCGAAAATATATGGCCAGGCCTGTGAATTGATGAACCTGAGTAGCAGTGCTTTGAGGAAGGATATTTTTTAGGGCTTCAACCTTATGAGGACTTGGTCCAACCTCTCCAGAGGATATTACGATACCCAGATTAAAGTTAATCTATTTAAACGAACCAACCCTTCTTGAACGGTCTCTGATTCAGGAGGTTTAAGTGCCGTATTTATAGCCCTTTGAAAAACCTGTGGAGCGTTTCGTAAAACAAACGGCATGGTTAGGTACTCAAATTGACCCGAAGGTATAACAAAAGCAGTTTTCTATAGACTCCTTATGGACGCAAATTAGTGAAATCCAGTGGCCATATCCAAATTAGAGAAGAAACAGGCCCCATGTAACTTATCGATTTGATCACTAATTAGTGGTAAAGGATAGCTGTCTGGTCGAGTATTGCTATTAAGTTCCCGATAATCAACACACATGCGATCGCTACTGTCCCTTTTTTTTAATTAATAATATGGGACTCGCGAAAGGCGAAGAATTTTCTCGAATTATGAAAACATCTAGTAATTCTTGAACCTTGTTATTAACGATTCCTAACTCGGTGTAAACTTGTGTTGTCTTGTGTTCCTAAATAGCCTGTATGGTCGCCTATGTACAGTTTTATTTGGATTTATGAGATCGATTTTAGCTCCTTAGTAATACGCGTAATGGGAAGATTTTGTATAAAATATGAGGAATATTTATTTCAATCAAAAGTTCCTTTTCTTTACCGGTAAGATCTGTGTCAATCGAATTAATGTCAAGAGGCATTTCCAATTTAGAGCTAAGATTTGAAATTTTATTTTTGGAAAAAGTTAAGGCATCGTTACTAACTACAACGGATATTCCTTGCCCCAAAATGACGCGACCTCATAATACGTTTAGAACCGATCGAATTGAAATTTCTCCGAAATGGTGTTGACGGACGTGGCATTTAAGTGTACGATTCAGACGTACCTGGTTCTTCAATTCTTCTCTTTAATGAGAAGCTGCGCAGTATGCGGAAGAGTTGATTCTTATCGTTTATAACGACAGAATTGAGTTTAGGCCAAATTTTGTCATCGCACTGTGACAGGATAGATATGCCAAAACCGGTTACTACATTTTCCGGTAAATTCGCATTCCTGCCTCAACTTTATTATCAATTTGAATTTTGATAATTAAATCAAAATGATCTTTAATTGTCATGGATTTGGAAAATTTAAAGACCAGAATTTTCTTAACAACAACCCATGAAATATTATCTGGCTTGATTTTAACGCACACCAGTTGATCATGTCAGTTTCAGGTGCATCAGGATCGAAAGGAACCAGCATTGACTGCGTACTGGGTGTCATGTAGCTAGGTGTCATACCATCTGCAATTTTTTTTTTTTTAAATAATTGATTCCATACTAGCCGAAAAAAATTACATTTGTTCCTGTATTAAATTACTGGCAGTCCCAGATAAAGGTGGGAGTGGGTCTGATCCCGCTTCTGATGAAGGCACAGGATCAGATATATTGTAAAATAAAAGACGTTCTTTATATAATAAGAATTTAGATTTTCTTATAAATTATTTAATCAATTAATTTTACACGAAACTACACTTAATCAGTTTCAAGACACAAATAGCCATGACACCCAGTAATAGCTTAGTTTACACAAAATAGTAAAAATGTACAGAGAGGCAGAGTAACAATAATTGAAAGCAATACAACCTGTGCACCGGGCAACGCCTGAAGGTAGAATGCCATTACAATTGGTCGTCGCGACGCCCCCGCAAGGGGGCGTGGCGAGCGGGGTCGGAGCGTCGCCCCTCGCCCGCGGAGGCCATACGGCGGCCCGCCACTGCGGGTCCTCTCGATGGGGCGGCCTAATGCGGCCTAGGTAATTTGACGCAGCAAAGCTGCGTCTGTGTAATGGTTGCTATGAATATTTCTGTAGGCGCGCCACGACGCTATACCATATAGCGTCGTTTTCTTCACGACACCACGGCGGTCAGTCCCCATCAGGTGAGACCTCCAGTTACCTGGAGGAGGCCCGATGAAGACGACCAGCGACAGTGGTGCCGGCTCGACGCACCTACAGGTAGATATGTAGTTTTCCCTCGCCCCGCTTACAGATCTAGCCGTTTACGGATTGAGGGATAAACAGTCATGTATGTACGAGCGGTTTGTGTTGTAGTGTAACACCGCTCGGCGTCTACGTGCGTCGCGACGCGTGGCGTCGCGGTCGCACGTGTTGTGTATAGATGCATGTGTAGTTGTGGTTGTCTGTGTTTAGTTACGCGACGTGCCTATATTAACCTAGAACACGCCGCGCAACAGATGTATGTGTACATCTGTAGAGTCTTATTATTTCGAGTGAGCTGCGTGTTACCTGGGTGCGGCTCACTCGAGGCGTCAATCCGGTGGATGGGGTCAGTCGTCCGCTACCAGGTCGCGGGGCAGGGGTCTCGCGTCAGGTGGGCGCGCGTGCAATGGCGCTATCTGCCTGACATGGGGCCAGGCAGAGGCGTCGGCACGCGCGAACATCACCGTCGCGAGTCGCCTCACAAACTCATCCAGGCTCTCGATCCCGAGATCCCGATGTAGGACATCGTTCCTCACGAAACGAGGAGCGGCTACGATGGTCCGCAACGCATGGTTTTGTTGCGTGCGGAGCTGCTTCTTGCTCGACTCGCTCGTGAGGGCGAACCAAGCGGGCGCGGCGTACGTCAAGACTGGGCGTATGTACATCTTGTACACGCTCAGCTTGACGCGCGCCGGGATTCGGGATTGGAGCACTGGTCTGAGCAGGTGACGGGCGACCCCGCCCTGCGCGGCGACCTTGCGGACGTGTGGCCCCATCGTGAGGCGGCGGTCGATGGTCACACCCAAGTACTTGACCTGGGGCGACCAATCGACGGCGGCTCCTTGTAGCTTCAAGGGTGGTGGGAGGGGCGCATACCCAGTGAGCAGCGCCTGCGTCTTACCCACGTTAACCGAGAGCCGCCATTTTGACAGCCACTCGGGGAGCAGGTCGAGGGCGCGCTGCATTTTGACCGCCGCGTACTTCGCATTTAGCGAGGTAGTAATGTACGCGGCGTCGTCGGCATACAGCGCGAGCGTCGCCTCGGGAGTGGTGGGGATGTCGTCGGTGTAACGTGAGTAACACGCCGGCGAGATGCAGCTGCCCTGAGGCACGCCAGCCATCACCGGGCGGGCGCTGGATAGCGCCCCTTCGACCACCACCTTGAAGGTCCTGTGGGACAGAAAAGAGGAGACCACCTTTACAACGCGACGGGGCGCGTCGGACGTGGCCAACTTGTGTATGAGGCCCTCGTGCCATACACGGTCGAAGGCCTTCTCCATGTCAAGGAATACTGCCACCGAGTACTCCTTCTTCTCTAGCGCAGAAGTCAGTAGGTGCAGTACCCTTGACAACTGAAGCGTCGTGCTATGCTCCGCCCTGAACCCGAATTGCTCTGGGCGCGGCGCGATGTGAGGTTGGAGGTGTCGCAGCAGGAGTGCTTCAAACACCTTGGAGACTGTCGGCAGCAGCGTTATAGGCCGATAGCTCTCCGGCTTCGCTGTATTCTTCCCCGCCTTGGGCAGCATTATGACGCGCCCCTCCTTCCACGGGGTGGGAAAGACCCCCGTGCGCAGTATCGCCGTGTACAGGCGCGCCAGTGCCGCTACCGTACGGAACGGCAAGTGGCGCAGCGCTGCGTTGGTGATACCGTCAGCACCGGGGGCCTTCCTGGGCTTCGTCCTTAGGATGGCGCGTCTAACTGCGCCCGGCGAGAAGAATACAGGGTCCTCCTCGGGAGCTATCGGCGATGCGAAGTAGTCTCCTAGGTGTTTCTCGACTGCTGCGACATGCTCGATGTCGGCGGTCGGGTTAGGGCGGAACTGACGCTCCAGGTGCTCGGCGAAGACCTCCGCCCGGTCCTCCGCTACATACTTGAGCGCCCCGTCGCTGTTGAGCAGAGGGCGCACCGGGGCTGGGGTCTTCGATAGCTGGCGGCACAGTTTGTGTACAGACGGCCAACTATCAATAGTGGCGTCTATTCTCTCCTCCCAGCCCGCGGCGGTATGGGCCGTAAGCTCGGCCTTTACCTTCTCCGCGAGACGGTTCAATTTGGCCCTCAGGGTGGGGCATCTATGTTGTTGCCACTGCTTGCGAAGACGCCTCTTCGCGGCGATGAGTGCTGTCAAACGCGCCGGCAAGGGGGGCAATGGTCCTCCCCCCTGCGGCAGCGTCGTCGTCGCCGCTTCCAAGGCGCTCTGTATGCAAGCAGTGACGTCATCCGCCGCTTGCTCTACGTCCGCGGAGGAAACAATAGGCCGAGCTGGCGTGGTGGTCTCCATCTTCTCTGTGAAGGCATCCCAGTCAATACGTCGACGTGGCGCTACGGGTTTCAGTCGGGTCGGCATGCCCGATAGGACGACGAGTACAGGTTACACCAGTTGATCATGTCGGTTTCAGGTGCATCAGGATCGAAAGGAACCAGCATTTGACTGCGTACTGGGTGTCATGTAGCTAGGTGTCATACTATCTGCATTTTTTTTTTATTTTTAATAATTGATTCCATACTAGCCGAAAAAAAATTACATTTGTTCCTGTATTAAATTACTGGCAGTCACAGATAAAGGTGGGAGTGGGTCTGATCCCACTTCTGATGAAGGCACAGGATCAGATATATTGTAAAATAAAAGAGGTTCTTTAAATAATAAGAATTTAGATTTTCTTATAAATTATTTAATCAATTAATTTTACACGAAACTACACTTAATCAGTTTCAAGACACAAATAGCCATGACACCCAGTAATAGCTTAGTTTACACAAAATAGTACAATGTACAGAGAGGCAGAGTAACAATAATTGAAAGCAATACAACCTGTGCACCGGGCAACGCCTGAAGGTAGAATGCCATTACGCCGCCGTGCGGACTCTTTTATACGGTAGTATTGTAGGTGGGGCAAAGACGTAGCGCGCTACGACGTAGCGATCACTAACTCCGCCCAGCAGCGAGGAGGTGGGAGAATGTCGTAGCGCGCTACAGCGCCATAGTGCTACAGCGTAGCCCGATGCACGTGTTGTTTACAATGTGACGCCGACACACCCATATTGTACCTATATATATATATATATATATATATATATATTTATATATATATATATATATAAGAAAATTAATAAACTAAAGTAAGTACTTCATTCGGATTTAGGTGTGTGACAATTATTTCATTCATAAATTATTATTTTATTTTTATTAGGTACTTACATTATATCATTTCTTTGAATAAGATTTATAATACATTAGTGATACTAACTGAAGTAAGATTTTATTAAGTTATTCTTATTGAATTGTGTGTGTTATTTGTGATCACATTTATTTTCGTTTAATAAAAGTAAAGTTTGATGTGCGTTATATCGCTTGCAAACACTTAACGTGCATTATAACGCTTTTTTTTGTGAATTCTAACACTATTAACTGTTGTTACAGGTAAAATTAACATGAAAAAGGGCCGATGCTTTAAGTTACTTACTGAAGCTTTAGCTTCCACAAGTACGCAAAGTACAAATAGCACTGCAGTAGAAAATACAGAGCGAATTTCACTGTATCCCTTAATTAACGACCAACCCTCTTACCAAATAAGCCATGGTGAAGAAAGTAACCACGTCCCTACAACTGACAGTGTTCTCCCCGTTAAACTCTGCGATAATACCACCACTGCAGCTACTATCAGCAGCAGCAGTTCAACAGTAAGTGAATTTGACTCTGATGATTCAGTTTTTGATAAAGATTACATTCCACCGCAAAGAAAAAACAACAAAAGTAGTGTTATCGACTCTGATTCAGATATTGATTTCATAGAGAACTCACAACAAAACAACATTCGCGTATCAGAGTCACCTGAACGAGAAGATTTTGAGCCCGAAAATCAGACTGACCAGGATTCTGGAAATGTAATCCAACTTACCAAGAAAAAGAAAAAAGCTAAGAAAGAGCTAAAGACTATTACCAAGTATTGCGTTAAACCAGGTTGTGGCGAAGAATGTAAAAAAAAGTGTTCTTCAAATATATCTGAAAACCAGCGAGATATTATAAATAAGCAGTTTCGCAATTTCACCTGGAGAGAACAGTATATATATGTCGGCGTCACATTGTAAACAACACGTGCATCGGGCTGCGCTGTAGCATTATGGCACCGTAGCGCGCTACGACATTGTCCCACCTCCTCGCAGCTGGGCGGAGTTAGTGATCGCTACGTCGTAGCGCGCTACGTCGTTGCCCCACTTACAATACCACCGTATAAAAGAGTCCGCACGGCGGCGAAATGGCATTCTACCTTCAGGCGTTGCCCGGTGCACAGGTTGTATTGCTTTCAATTATTGTTACTCTGCCTCTCTGTACATTGTACTATTTTGTGTAAACTAAGCTATTACTGGGTGTCATGGCTATTTGTGTCTTGAAACTGATTAAGTGTAGTTTCGTGTAAAATTAATTGATTAAATAATTTATAAGAAAATCTAAATTCTTATTATTTAAAGAACCTCTTTTATTTTACAATATATCTGATCCTGTGCCTTCATCAGAAGTGGGATCAGACCCACTCCCACCTTTATCTGTGACTGCCAGTAATTTAATACAGGAACAAATGTAATTTTTTTTCGGCTAGTATGGAATCAATTATTAAAAATAAAAAAAAAATGCAGATAGTATGACACCTAGCTACATGACACCCAGTACGCAGTCAAATGCTGGTTCCTTTCGATCCTGATGCACCTGAAACCGACATGATCAACTGGTGTGCGTTAAAATCAAGCCAGATAATATTTCATGGGTTGTTGTTAAGGAAATGCTGGTCTTTAAATTTTCCAAATCCATGACAATGAAGGATCATTTTGATTTAATTATCAAAATTCAAATTGATAATAAAGTCGAGGAAGGAATGCGAATTTACCGGAAAATTTACTAACCGGTTTTGGCATATCTATCCTGTCACAGTGCGATGGCAAAATTTGGCCTAAACTCAATTCCGATAAGAATCAACTCTTCCGCATACTGCGCAGCTTCTCATTAAAGAGAAGAATTGAAGAACCAGGTACGTCTGAATCGTACACGAAAATGCCCCGTCCGTCAACACCATTTCGGAGAAATTGCAATTCGATCGGTTCTAATAACGTTAATTGCTCACTCCAAATAAAATTCCCAATCATGGTACAAAACTGTCTTCTCGATGTTACGTATCATATCATGTCTTGCCTGACGAATTTCTCAATGAAAACGTATTATTAGGTCGCGTCATTTTGGGGCAAGGAATATCCGTTGTAGTTCGTAACGATGCCTTAACGTTTTCGAAAAATAAAATTTCAAATCTTAGCTCAAAATTGGAAATGCTTCTTGACATTAATTCGATTGACACAGATCTTACCGGTAAAGAAAAGGAACTTGATTGAAATAAATATTCCTCATATTTTATACAAAATCTTCCCATTACGCGTATTAATACCAAAGAGCTAAAATCGATCTCATAAATCCAAATAAAACTGTACATAGGCGACCTTACAGGCTATTTAGGAATCGTTAATCACAAGGTTCAAGAATTACTAGATGTTTACATAATTCGAAAAAATTCTTCGCCTTTCGCGAGTCCCATATTATTAATTAAAAAAGGGACGGTAGCGATCGAATGTGTGTTGATTACCGGGAACTTAATAGCAATACTCGATCACTAATTAGTGATCAAATCGATAAATTACATGGGGCCTGTTTCTTCTCTAATTTGAATATGGCCACTGGATTTCACTAATTTGCGTCCATAAGGAGTATAGAAAACTGCTTCAGGTAAATTTGAGTACCTAACCATGCCGTTTGTTTTACGAAACGCTCCACAGGTTTTTCAAAGGGCTATAAATACGGCACTTAAGCCTCCTGAATCAGAGACCGTTCAAGAAGGGTTGGTTCGTTTAAATAGATTAACTTTAAAAAATGTTCATTTATGAAGACAAAAATTTAATATCTGGGTATCGTAATATCCTCTGGAGAGGTTGGACCAAGTCCTCATAAGGTTGAAGCCCTAAAAAATATCGCTCCTCCAAGCACTGCTACTCAGGTTCATCAATTTACAGGCCTGGCCACATATTTTTGACAATTAATTCCAAATTCTCAAAATTGATGAAACCTTTGTATCCTCTAACCGCGGTCAAAAAGGTTACTATTAATTGGACCTGTGAACATAATGACGTACATCAGAAAATAGTAAAATATGTCATTTCTAACACGGTTAAAAAAAAAAAAAAAAAACTGACCCTTTACCCATCGAACTCCACACTGCTGCAAAAAGTAAATGATATGGGGCTATACTAAAAAAAAAAAAAAAAAAAATAGTCTACCTCATGTTGTCGCTTATTTTAGTCAGAAAACCACAAGTGCTGAAAGTCATTATCATTCGTATGAATTGGAAACATTAGCCTTAGTATAGGCGTAAATTTACGGTTTTTACGGACTGTAACGCCTTAAAGGCCTCTCATTTCAAAAAGAACATTATACCTAGAGTACACAGGTGGTGGGCAATTTTGCAGTCGTATGACTTTGATATAATTTATAAAGAGGGAAAAAATATAGCACATGCAGTCTTTCTTTCACGTAATCATGCTGACACACCTTTTACTCATAAACCAGCTAAAATTGTAAATGTGGCTGAACTAGAGAGGTGTTGGTTATCTATAGAACAACGTGATTCTGAAATATCAGACATTATTTCCAAATTCCGTTCAAATTACTTGCCGCCTGAAATATCACACACATACGATATTAGACAGGGCATACTTTATCGTAAAATCTAACGTAATAAAACTACTAAATGGTTACCAATATTGCCACACTCTTTAACCTGATCAATGATTAATCATGGACACAGCGAAATAAAATACCATGGTTATGAAAAAAACGCTCGATAAATTATACGATCCTTATTGGTTCCAAAAAATGTTCAAACTTAAAAAAAAAAAAAAAAAAAAAAAAGTAGATTCGTTTGTAAGATTTCCAAAGGTCCGTCGGGTGCCCAGCAGCAGGACCATCTATATCCAATCCCTAAATTGCCCATTCCATGGCATACAATTCATTTGGATTTAACTGGCAAACTCAGCCGAAAAAGCGAGCGTAAGGAGTATTGTTCCGTGATTATTGATGGTTTTAGAAAATTCGTCTTGTTAGAGCATACCCTAACCCAAATGCATCTGATGCTATTAAATCACTTAAAAATGCAGTGAACTTGTCTGGCGCTCCTAAAAGAATAGTTCCATATCGTGGTAGGTCATACGACAATGCTGAATTTAAGAATTTTTGTAAAGATAATCATATCATATTATAGCCACTGGTTCCAGTATGGCAAATGGTCAGGCCCAGCGTACTATAGTTATATTCGGACAGCTCATGGCAAGATCATGTAGGCGACATCCAATTAACTCTCAATAGTACTCGTTGTAGAGTAACAGGGTTCACGCCCTTGGAATTAATGTTTGGTATTAAGGGCAGTTCATTAAGGATATCAAGAGTATCTACTAATAATCCTAATGAAGATAGGTTAAACCTCGAAACCATTCGATCCGATGCTTCTGCTAGTATAAAAAGCTGGCTCAATATGACACAGGTCGATTTAACTAGGGTAAAGCTATAGTTAAACCTTTTTCAGTAGGTGACTCTGTCTTTATTAAATGCGAAGAAAGACACCAAACGAAACTAGACCGTAAATACAAAGGCCCCTTTAAAATAACCGCTATTTTGGAAAATGATGGGTACGAATTAAAACACATTAATGGAAACAATAGAGTCTACAAATACTCTCACGAAAACTTGCGAGAAGTACCCCGTGGTCAGTCATTGTTTTTGGAAATCGCAGAAAATTTTGATGAGGATGACGTGTCGGCGGATAATAACAACAGAGGTTCTTGTTCACGAGACTAGGCAACATATTAACTTTGATGATATTCAGTCTACCAATAGTGATACTATCTCTGCCAATAATAATACCATGTCTGCCAATAGTGATACCTCTGTCAATAGTGATACCATGTCTGCTAAAAATGACACTATATCTACCAGTTCTCATAATAATGCTAATTGTAGAAACCCTGGTTTACGTGCTGTTTCAGTAGAATCTATTGGTCCTGAATCAATTAACATTGTAACAGAAGCACTTGTACATCAACCAAAGTATTGAGCTATTTGTTAATTAAGCTAAAGGAACGATACTTGTTCGGCCTAGCTAGATCCGGTCCAGTTTAACTGAAGGGATACACCTGAAGGGCAAAACTATTGCCGGACCAGGGGACTGATCTTGTAGGGTCATAAGTTGACCGGACCAAGCCTTGTAGAGTCATAGCTGACTGGACCAAGTGGTTAAATATCTGGAGGGTCAGAAGTTGACCGGACCAAGCCTTGTAGAGTCATAGCTGACTGGACCAAGTGGTTAAATAACTGAAGGGTATAAGTAGACCGGACCAGAAACAATAGCAGGATGACCAAACGGTACTTACTTAATCAGTTTTTCATGTTCTAGATGTGGCATTGTGGGCTAAGCGTGCGAGGACGTCCGCACGTCAGTATGGCCGTGTCGGCGTCACATTGTAAACAACACGTGCATCGGGCTGCGCTGTAGCATTATGGCACCGTAGCGCGCTACGACATTGTCCCACCTCCTCGCAGCTGGGCGGAGTTAGTGATCGCTACGTCGTAGCGCGCTACGTCGTTGCCCCACTTACAATACCACCGTATAAAAGAGTCCGCACGGCGGCGAAATGGCATTCTACCTTCAGGCGTTGCCCGGTGCACAGGTTGTATTGCTTTCAATTATTGTTACTCTGCCTCTCTGTACATTGTACTATTTTGTGTAAACTAAGCTATTACTGGGTGTCATGGCTATTTGTGTCTTGAAACTGATTAAGTGTAGTTTCGTGTAAAATTAATTGATTAAATAATTTATAAGAAAATCTAAATTCTTATTATTTAAAGAACCTCTTTTATTTTACAATATATCTGATCCTGTGCCTTCATATACATAATTAACAACACATCTCAAACTATACCGGTCAGGCGAACAAAAAAAAAATCCTAACTCAAAAGTAATTAGCCGAGGAAAACTATTACATATTTTATGATGAATGAAAATAATGAGAAAGTAACAGTGTGCAAGATTTTTTTTTTGACAACCCTTGGATTTGAGAAAAAAAACGACAAGGTTCTGTGAAACGCTTTAAAACAAGCGCAAGTACAAGAAATAACGGATATGCGAGGCTGTAATCCCAACCCTAAAAAGATCGATAACAAGCCCATCGTTGATTGTTCTTGTGCCTATGAGGTCTTGTAGGCTAGTTCAGTTTGAGGATGAAGAATTCCTTTTTCTTGGATAGAAAACACTGATTGGACTTATTATTTTATTTTGTACAAACTACAAGGTTATTGCAAGTGTGGCTGCTGTCGCCACCGTACGAGCCATAGACATTAAAAAAAAGGAAAACCGTCATAGACAACTTTGTACAATAAATGTTGCCCTGACATAAAAATATAAATATCTGTGTTGGGATGCCAACATGCTGGGGGCCGCAGACGTTATAAAGAACAAAGATTACATTACAACAGTTAAGCATTGGCTTCATACAAAATACCATCCAGCATCTTGGTACTTACAATTTGAAACTTAATAAAACTTATTGAAAATACACAATGTTTTTGTTACACCTTTTCTTGAAAGTAGGATAACAGGTTAACTATCTTGAAAGGAACAACTACATAACTTACACACATAGGTAGATACACCATTATGTTTTAGGAAAAAAAAGGTTTATTATGAGTATTATATAGGACGATTATAAGAACGGTATGCATAGGTAAGAATACCATATTATTTATAAATCTTAACTTATTCTATGAGGTAGCACATAGCTTTAAATACCTACTTATTCTAAAGGCAGTATACACTAGTCCCTTTATTACGTACTTATTCTAAAGGTAGTATACATATACCAGTCAGTGATCTTTTGTATACTTTTTTGTTGGGTGTAATGACCTCTACAACACGAATTTTGTCATCTTGACCTGGAAAAACTTTTACAATCCTAGCCATGGGCCAGCTTAGGGGAGGAGAGTTTTGGTCCCTCAGTATAACTAGGGCTCCTACTTTTACATTGGGTACACTGTCTCGCCATTTTGGTCGAGACTGAAGAACATTTAAATAATATTTATGCCAAATATTCCAAAAATGCGATTTTACTTTATTACACAACTCCCAAAATTTTAACCTATTGACAGGGACATCTGTTACATCTTTTTCTGGGTAAGCAGTTAATGCACCTCCTACAAGCCAGTGCCCTGGAGTGAGGTAGCTGAAATCGTTTACATCTTGAGCTGTTACAGGTAACAAAGGCCTAGAATTCAAGATAGCTTCTATTTGACACAATATTGTATTTATTTGCTCGTATGTGAGCACATAGTTTTGCATTATTCTTTTTAAGTGATACTTCATGCTTTTAACCGCAGCCTCGGCAAGGCCAGCAAACACAGGTGAGTAACTGGGCGTAAAATGGAAAGATATACCTTGCTGTGTTACATAATTTTGCACCTGTGCTTGATGCTCTTGTGAGGCTTGAAGGTCGTACAGTCGGACTAATTCGTTCCTTGCGCCCTTGAAGCAACCCCCGTTGTCGCAGAACACGTCTGTGGGTAAGCCACGTCGCGCTATAAAGCGTTTGAAACACGCAAGGAAACTTTCTGTACTAATATCTGATGAAAGTTCGAGATGCACGGCCTTTGTGACGAAGCATACGAATACGCATATGTATCCTTTTGTCTGTATAGCTCGTCTTACTCGCGAATTTTTTACAGCAATAGGTCCCGCAAAATCTATACCTATCTTTTGAAACGGTCGGCAAGCAGTTACTCTTTCAGGCGGCAAGGAACCCATTAGTTGTTTAGCGCAGTCTGCTTTCATTCTAAAACAGATTAGACATTTATGTATCAACTTTTTTACATGTTTGTAACCATTGACAATCCAGTATTTCTGGTTTAAGCTAGATAATAATAACCTAGGTGCGGCATGAAGTAGTCGGATATGCTCGTGGTTCACAATAAGATCAGTGATGCGAGAATCTTTAGGCAGGACAATGGGGTGCTTTTGCGAGAATGAAACAGTTGCATGCTCGATCCTACCTCCTACCCTTAATATCCCTTTACCGTCCAGAAACGGATGCAAAGGTTTCAATGAACCTTTGATATTTTCGTTTTTTGATAATTTACTTAACTCTTCCTTGAAATGAATGCTCTGTTCACGTTGAATGATTCTATGTAAGGCGGTTTCTAATTCGAGAGAGGATAATGTACTAGAATTTCGTGCATTTTTGTTCTTTAAATTGTGACAAAACCTAAGCACGTATGCCATAATGCGTGTCATTTTATTGAGATCCGAAAACTTATCGAGAAAGATATAAAAATCCTCTTTCGTTTGAGCGAGAAGAGATACCTTTGCGTCGACCGTGAAGCTCTTCTTCAGTTCGGGCAAATCATCTGTGGAGAGTGGTGGAGTGATTGCTTTAAAATCGTACTTACAGTCTCGTAGAAACTGTGGAGCCATCCACCAGGACTCGCAGTGAACCAGCTCATCTGGATCAGCTCCTCTGCTTACATAGTCAGCAGGGTTCTCTTTCGTAGACACGTACAGCCAGCGCCATCTAGATGTTTGCTCTCGAATCAACCTCGCTCTGTTCGCAACATAAGCTTGGAGTTTCATGGGCTCTGTGGCTATCCATGCAAGTGAGATTTGTGAATCGGAGAATAGATAGACATCATCTATTTTTATTTTGAGGCTCAGCGTATCATAAACTCTGTTTGACAGCTTTGATAGCAGAAGCATAGCATTTAATTCTAATGGTTAGTGCCTTATTATCGCGGGGGTTGATTCTAGATTTAGAACAGAGTAGAGACACAGAAGCTTTACCTGATTCGTCAACCACCCGAAGGTAGACACAGCAGCCATAACCAGTAGTGCTTGAAGCATCAGCAAAGCCAACGAGTTGCACCGCAGTAGCATTGCTAGGAATCTGTATGTTTCTTTGTATAGTAAGGGGTTGCATAGCAGACAATTTCATAGCAAAGGTTAGCCATTCAGACTGCAGTGATTGCGGAAGTACATCATTCCAACCAATTTTTTCGCACCACAGCTTTTGCATGAAAGCCTTTGCTTTCATTATAACAGGAGACATGAAACCAAGAGGATCATAAAACTTTGAGATATAGCTCAGTACTTGCCTCTTGGTAGGTGACTCAAATTCAAATTTTTTAGGGCATGAAAACACAAAGCAATCTTTAGAGACATTGAGTGTAAGCCCTAAAGTTTTCATGTACAAATTATTCTTCTGTAAATCTAAATCATCAAATTGTTGTTTGTCTGGGGATACTCCCTCCAATACTTCTTGACAATTTGAAGCCCACTTGTGGGTGGAAAAACTACCTTTACCTAGCAGTTCACACAATTGCCGTTTTGCCTCAATGACAATATTAATATCTGAGTGCGAAAAGCATGCGTCATCAACATATGTACAGTTCCTTATAATATAAGCCGCTAATGGCAATTCTTGCTCATATTTTGTAGCGAGTTCGTATAAGCAGCGTGTAGCAAGGAAGCTCGAACTTTTTTGGCCGTAAGTGACTGTTTTTAACCGAATACACTTAATATTATCATTCACATTACTTCTCCATAGTATATTTTGCAAGCTAGCGTGCGAAGGATTTACGTGCTCACAGCGAAACATGCGGCGTATGTCTGTGGAGACAGTAAACTCACCCAAGCGAAATAGAAGCATAATATCGAACAATTCTTTTTGTATCATCGGACCATTCAGCAATAGATCGTTTAGCGAAATTTTCTTATCGGTTTGCATAGATGCATCGAAAACGACGCGCGTTTTTGTTGTTTTACTATTCTCATTAAATACAGCATGATGCGGCATGAAATACATAGGTTCTTTTTTAAATTCTAATGAGTTTATATCAATAAAGTGCCCATGTCCTAAGTCAATATATTCGTTAATGAATTTCTCGTATTCGGAAAGCAAGTATGGATTTTTTTTAACTTTCTTTCAAGACTAAGGAATCTATAGAAGGCAAACTCAAATGAGTTACCAAGAGAATCATTTATTTCGCTCAATGGTAATTTCAGTGGCAAATCTACTTGAAATTTGTTATTTTCGAGCACAGTTGTGCTTTGAAAAATATTTTCACATAATTCATGTTCAGATAATTTTTCAGAATAAGTTTCAGGAACCTTTTCAGTTTCAAAAAACTGTTGCAAAGTGTTATCGAGGTCTGACTTACAATCTAGACATAGAAGTGAGACCTTACTTTTATTGCTTTTTGTTTGCTGTGGCAAAGCTCCAGCTATGACGTGTCCAAACCTCGTGTTGACAAAGCATGGTTGCTGGCTCTGCTCCTCATTATATCGCGAAGCGGGTAGCTGTATGGAAGCTGGTTGCTCCGGAAGCAGCGCCTGGAAAAATATATCGGCTCCAATCAACATATTGATCTCTGACGGGATGTGAAAATCATCATCAGCTAGCGTCAGTTCTGAAGGGATGGCTAGGGACGTCATATCCACCTTATATTGTGGAATTTTGCATGTTATTTTGTCTAACACGTGACAATTTATGGTTACCCTATAGGGTGTGGACAGAGAGAAAACTTCCAGGGGCACAGAATAATTGGAAATATTATTATTGTTGCTGACCCCCACTATGGTTGTTCCGTCCTTGTTTGGAGTTATACCTAGAACTTCTATAACCTTACTTGTTACTAAGGACACCTGTGAAGCGGAGTCCAATATCGCCTTTACATGAACCTCGGTACCATTCTGCGAATAAATTTTTACTTTTACAGTAGGTAGCAAAACCCTGTCAGTCTGTGCGCTTGAAATCAGTGCTATCCGAGTTGATGGTGCATCCTCATGAAGCAGTGTATTGTGAGCTTCTTTGCAAACCTTGCACCGGAAATGAAACTTGCACTTGCCGGTGTGAGTGTTGAGACACACATAACACAGATTTTTTTCCTTTGAAATTTTTATTCTTTCTGCAGAAGGTAATATCTTAAATTTATTACATGCAAATAATTTATGGTCATTGGACTTACAGTGTGCACAGGAACTTGCTGGCGACGTAGTAGTGACGTTCACCACTGCTCTGGCAGGCCTGCCCGTTGTCGTCGGCTCAGCATTCTCTAACGCTAAGGCTCTCCTCTCCATGAACAGCAAAAAATCCAACACTGTTGGATCTGTGTCAGTACTTCGCTCAAGTTGATAAGCCCGGGATGTATATGAATCTAGTTTGCGAAACAAAATAGACAATATAATGGGATCCCAAGTTTCTGTGTTTACCTGAAGATTTTTTAGGCTGGATAAACATTGTTTAACAAGTGATACAAACTCTCTCAAATGACTTGGAGAGGATTTGACCAGAGCATTCAAATCAAGCAGTGAATTTATGTGTTCATTTACTATTTTAAACTTGTGATTAAATCTTTCATCAATCAGTCTCAACGCTTCCTCATAACTACCAGATTCCAGAGGGAGATTTTTGATGAGATCAAAAGGTTCCTTTTGCAAGAAGGATCTGAGATAGTACAGCTTTTGAATGTTGTCAATTGACCTATCTTTGTGAATTATTGCTTTGAACAGGTTAATAAATGGATTGTACTCACTGTATTTTCCAGAAAAGGCTTGAATTTCAATTCTAGGTAATTTTGTTCGAAATGCTGGATTTCCTGCATCCGAACTAGGAGTAGCTTTCGCTTTTATGGCCTCATTTATTGCAGACAATATCGTGAAATACTTCGTTTCGCAATCAGCAACGTCCTCATTGTACTGATCGTCGAGCGCTAAGATTTGCTTATTGTAACCCTCGTACTCGCTAAAGATTTCCGACACCCTTGATCTTTTTGCCTGTAGCGTTGATAAAGTACTTAAATCTACATCTTGCTCGTTATGCACGAATTGATAAAGTCTGGTAAGGGATGCTTTGGCATACCCACGTGACGCCCTGAGTTGTTTTAACGTTTTGTCGTCTGACATTGTAAATCGCAACACAATCGTCGCTTGCGCACTATAAAAAGGCACCGAATATATGTAACACCTTATAATACTATAGTAATTCACATAAACCCGTTATAAATAACTTCTATGTACTATTCCGCAAAATAATTAAATAACTATTGGAACTGAATTGATTGAACAACAAGTCAACAACATAGGGAAAACAAAATGGAGTCCGCCCGCGGCGCCCGCATGCTTGCTCGACGAACCATAGTTTCGTGACTTCGTGACGCGGTCGTCGTAGATTGGCGGAAATTGCTGTTGTCCAATATGGCTCCATTGGCGCGGATGCGTCTTGTCTCGCGTCTCGCTCGCTCCTCGCCTGCACGTACCTCTTTCGTCTCTGTCTTGCTGTCTTCTCGCTAGGCTTGCTGCGCGCGAAATTTCAACGACGTGGCGTGGTCACGTGGTGTGATGTGACGTGGGATGACGATGCGAGTTTGGTTAAAAGAATGAAATCTAACCAAACTTTAGAACGATGATGTGACGATACTCGATACGTATGGACGTATTAAATTGGACGACTCGTACCTCGCTTGCTTCGCTCGCAGTAAATACGAGAAATCTTGCTAGTTTGTAAGAAGGTGAAGTCCACTCACTTTTTTGGCAGGTCAAACCTGAGCTTCGCCGGCGTCCTGGAGAAGAAACCTCATCCCCCTCGAATTGCAGGACGTATCGTGGGAAGTATCCAAAATAGTTTGTGGCGGGAGGCCGTATCGCAGGCCAAACCTGAGCCTCACCGCGCGTGTTTTCTTGCCGATGGAGCACTAAATCCTCACCGGATGCGAAGGACCAAATGTTCTTGTGCCTATGAGGTCTTGTAGGCTAGTTCAGTTTGAGGATGAAGAATTCCTTTTTCTTGGATAGAAAACACTGATTGGACTTATTATTTTATTTTGTACAAACTACAAGGTTATTGCAAGTGTGGCTGCTGTCGCCACCGTACGAGCCATAGACATTAAAAAAAAGGAAAACCGTCATAGACAACTTTGTACAATAAATGTTGCCCTGACATAAAAATATAAATATCTGTGTTGGGATGCCAACATTGATCACATTAATTCTTTTCATCCTGCTGTATCACACTACAGAAGGGTACATGCACCCAATCGAAAATATTTACCGTCAGAACTAAATATTCGTGATATGTACAAAGACTTTTGTGAAAAAATGGGTATAACTGAGCAGTCCGCTCCCGAAGATTGTATATCTTACGATCACTACCGACGAGTAATTAAAGAACTTAATATCTCTTTCGCAAAACTAGGCAATGAGGAGTGCGAAATATGCGAAAAATATAAATTACATAACCCTGATATTATGGAGATCCGTCATCGAAATTGCACCGAATGTAAGGAATACGAATTACATCACAGAAGATACATTTTAGCGCGACAGAAATACGATGAAGACAAATCTCGTCAAATGAGTATGCAAGACCAAACCAGTGACGCTATGTATTACTCAGTAGACCTAGAAAAGGTTATAATGTGCCCTCGTCTAGATGAATTCAAGGTGGCTATATTTTGCCCGAGATTGATATTATTTAACGAGAGTTTCGTACCTCTCGGAGACAAGAAATTTCGAGGCGCGAGGGACACATTTGCTTGTATCTGGCACGAAGCTATTGCTGGCAGGAAAAAAGGCGACATCGTAAGCTGTTTCCGAGCCTTTTTTTACATTATCGTGATGTCAAGCACATAACACTGTGGCTTGACAATTGTGCCGCTCAAAACAAGAACTGGAGTCTTTTTTCATATTTATTGTATCTGATAAACTCAAGCGATGTAAATTTGGAAACTTTCACTCTGAAATATTTGGAAGTAGGACACACTTACATGTCAGCGGATGAATTTCATCACCAGGTCGAGTTGTCACTCAAAAAGAAGAAAAGAATATATGATTTCGAAGACTTCCATCACGCGGTTTCTGATACTCATCGTAAAATCACTGTAAAGAAAATGGTCGTCAGCGACTTTTGTAGATTTGAAGATTGCTCTTCTTCCTACAAACTTCAAAATATGATACCAAGAGTATATCTGAGTAACATGTGCGAAGTCACTTTTCGTAGGGGAATTAATACAATAGCATTCAGAACTGATTTTGATGGCATAGAAAGAGAACTGGACTTCCTCAGAGTGAAAAATATTAAAATTGGAATTCCAAGACCAGTAATAAAAACTCAATTCAGAGGAGTTAATGAAAAGCGAAAATCTGATATAATCAATCAGTTACTTTCTCTTATGCCAGAGAACCGAAGGGCGTTTTGGCGAAATTTGCCAGTTAATGATAACTCTGTCGATTTGATTAACGAATATGAGGAAGATGTTGACAAATAGGCACACAAAGCAACAGCAGCTCTGTTTCTTTGGTAGCAGTGAAACTACATTTACTTCACTGGTTAATGCTATCTGTTAATATTTTTTAGGTTAGATAATACTTTTCCAAAAAAGTAATTTTTGTACTTATTTTTAAGATTTGTCCAAGGATTGATAATTATCTGTGATCTTACGTTAAAATTAGATTTTAAGAGAATCTAGAGGCTGATGTTTTTTTTATATTTATTTTATAATGTTTTTAACTTTGATATTTTAGTTACATACATAATTATCATAATATTTTTTGTAAACTACTTCAAAGTAGTTTACAAAAAATATTAACTACTAAGAGTAATGGGATTATTAGCCTAATAATGTTATTTTTTTAAGACGTGTTTGTTATAATAAAGATATAAGAGATAATTAAAATAGATCTGTATCTATTTAAGACTGATTAAGCTAAACTTTGTTCAAGTTTAATACATAGTTCTGATTTTCATTATAATTTACTGTGCCATGGATAGCATTTTTGTTTATGTGGGTCAAAAGATTTTAAAATAAATACTTGACTATATCAATGTGTTTTATTTACAAAGAGCTATGGCTTATATGATAACCACGAACCTACTGTACTATTTCAGATGTACTACCTTAGATAAAAGGATTATAAAATATTGTATAAACATTTTATCTAAGCCAAGGGTTATCTACAAACTTTCTAATTCTTAAGAAAAAAGGCGGAAATACCTATATGCGCCCATTTCTGTTCAAATCATGTGCAAGATAGATAAACTAAATACTTAGAAGAAAAGTTCAGCCAAAAGAGTTCGAAATTAAAAGGACGCATCTAGCCATTTACGTCTATTCAATTATGTATGTAATATTTTTCTTAATTTTGTATGCTAAGATGAAACTTTTTTATTATTATTTATATTATAATAATTTAATAAATTCATATTAGTTATTAAACCAAGTTAAAGCCTATTATAGTGGGCATTATTTTCAACGTTTATTATGTGAATATTTTAATTTACTCGAAGACAGCAAACGATTTCCCGTTTCATTTATTAAAACATTTATTTTACTTTTTGTTAGATACGTCTTTTTTTTTATCGGGGGCAGATCTTATTTCACTACGATAGACCTAGCTAGTGGTTATCATCAGCTAGAGGTAGAAAAAGAGGATCAACCGAAAACCGCATTTACTACCCAGTCAGGACATTATGAATTTACTCGAATGCCCTTTGGTTTAAAGACAGCTCCAGCTACTTTCCAAAGAGCAATGGACAATGTGCTCCGTGGACTGCAAGGTATACATTGTCTTGTGTATTTAGATGATATTATTGTATATTCAACCAGCCTCCAAGAGCACATAGATAAACTTAGAAAGATATTTGATAGACTTAGACAAACTAACCTTAAAGTCACCCTAGATAAATGCGAATTTCTTAAGAAAGAAGTGTTATATTTGGGGCACACAATAACTAAAAACGGTCTTAAACCGAACAACGATAAAATTAAAGCTGTTTTGCATTTTCCTCTGCCTAGAACACCAACGGAAATAAAGAGTTTCCTAAGTTTAGTAGGATACTATCGTAAATTCATTAAAGATTTTTCCAAGATAACTCAACCTCTAACAAATTGCCTTAAAAAGAAAAATAAAGTAACGATAACCAAATAATTCGTAAATGCATTTGAAAAATGCAAAGAATTACTTACCAATGCACCATTATTGCAATTTCCAGATTTTGACAAACCTTTCCTATTAACAACGGATGCATCTAACTTTACATTAGGAGCAGTCCTATCCCAAGGTCCAATTGGTAGCGATAAACCGATAGCTTTTGCGAGTAGAACTCTTAACGACGCTGAAACACGCTATAGTGCTATAGAAAAGGAACTATTAGCAGTTGTTTGGGCATGCAAACATTTCAGACCTTACTTATATGGTAAAAAGTTTACGATACTAAGTGATCATAGACCATTGGTATGGTTAAATTCTATTAAAGAACCAGGAAGTAGACTCACTAGATGGAGACTTAGACTCTCTGAATATGACTATGAAATTAAGTACAAACCCGGTAAACAAAATAGCAATGCAGATGCATTGTCTAGGATAAGAATTAACGCCTTAGATGATGTTTCAATGTTAGTTAATACCGATAGTTCCAAGACCATTATCCTCTCATCAGATGACAGTATTACTATTTCATCCAGCGTTTCTAAAAATAGTCGTAAGTCACCTTATCTCATACCGTAAATAGGAAGCGAAACTATCACAGCCTCTGAAGAAGCAGACTCTCCCTCATTAGTAACTGTCCATTCAGAAGATAACACAGACTCATCTGATATTCCAATATTAAAGGAAGTCATAGATACGAAGCCAAATCAAATACTTGTATACACTTGGCATAGAAATGAATACAGCGTGAAGGATCTATCTAGGGATAGACAAAAGGTGTTCGAAGTGCATTTACCAATAGATAAACCCGAATTAATAAAAGAATTAAAAGAACTAAAGGAATATATCCGCCCTAAAATAAAATACTTCATTTAATTTGAAGACGAACGCCACCGCAAACAGTTTTCAAACATAATCACAGCCCTATTTAAAAAAGATGCAATAAGCATTTATGAATTCACCGAAAGAGTAATTTACGTAGAAGACGAAAACGAACAGCGGGAAATAGTCTTAAGATATCATGTCGGGAAAACATGCCACCGTGGTATCAAAGAAACCGTTGCTCATTTAAAAAGAACATACTATTGGAATAATTTAGACCAAACCATAGCTAGTATAAATTAACTCGTGCGAAACTTGTAAGGAAATGAAATACGATAGAAAACCATTAAAACCTGAACTACAATTAACTCAAACCCAAACAAAACCTTTACAAGAAATCTTCATAGATATATTCTCAATAGAAGGAACCTATTTCCTTACAATCATAGACGCATTTAGTAAGCTAGGGCAAGCATTTGAAGTACCAAATAGATTTACACCGTAAGTTATTAGGGCACTATTAAAGTATTTCGCCATATATGGTGTGCCATCAAGAATTAGTGCAGATCCAGGGTCAGAATTTAATAATAATTTATTAAAAGAAATGTTAACATTTTACAAGATAGATCTACACATAGGTACGCCTCATAACCCAAATTCTATGGGATTAGTAGAAAGATTCCATTCAACCATTATCGAGATTTATAGACTAGCGAAGTTTGAAAGGATAATAACCGACGCCGCATCCGTCATGACATATGCTATCATGTCATACAACCAGTCCATTTATTCAGCTACTGGCTTGACACCGTTTGAAGTAGTCTTCGGACATACCGATGCACCAACCACCTTTGCAGTAGACTTTAATAAAAGCTACACACAGCAGTTAGTAAATGATCATGTTAAACGTACTAAATACCTATATAATTATTTAACTAATAAAATGTTACAATCTAAAGAAAAAACAAAGGAAACACGCGGCGGAGAAAAACAATTCGATATTAAAATAGGTGATACGATTTATATAAAAGAAGTTAATACTAGACGTAGCAAGGATAAACCTAGATACCAAAAAGCGACAGTTATGGATGAAGTTAATAGAAATACGGTAGCGATCCAAAGTAAAGCCCGTAAGACTAAGAAAATACCCGTTAAAGACATTAAGCGTCCTACACAGATTCGTCCTGGTGGTAACGATGCAGTCTTGAGCCTGGCCCTTCAACTTCAAAGGATTGAAGACAATCCGAGAATTATTCCCGTTAAAGAAGGACAAGCATCTCTAAGCCTCTATAATTGGCACATAATTAAGATACTAGACTTAAACTTAGTTCATAGGAATTTAGATTACAACATAGGAAAATATTACGAGATTTCTAGCTATATGAAAGATAAATTAGGCATGTATATTTTAGATGGTAGTCTTGTTGATGCTGAGTTGCAAACCCAATATATCATGAACATTACCATAGAACGATATAATCAGTTAATTCCAAGCATAAGAATAAAAGGGGACTTATCAATCCTGCTGGATCTTTAATTAAAGCTATTACTGGAAATTTAGATAACGATGATGCAGTTAGATATGATAACTTGATCAACAGTCTGCAATCGCAACAAGATGTGATCATAAATAAAGTTACTTTAGTTTCCGAACTAGTTGACACGTTTGTTAACATAACTAACTCGACTAGAAACAACTTTATAGTTCTAGAAAAAACTATTCAGGAAATAGAAGAAATCCTAAATAAAACTCAATTCCAAAGGAGTAAAGACCTTGTCCTAAATACTTATAACATGTTAACTCATAACTTTCAAATATTATTAACCCGCTTAGATAAAGTGGAGACAGCAGTATCATTTAGTAGAGTTAATGTATTACACCAGTCGATATTAGATACAACTGAACTATTTTATATTCTTAAAGACATCGAGAAAACAGATAGGTTAGCATTTCCTGTTACTATAGAAAACTTAGTTAATATTGAACATTGTATTGACATCAAAGCTTATGTAAAAGGCAAACAAATAACTTTTATTGTGTCGGTACCAACAGTCCAATTAGATGTCTATAATTATTATACCCTACATCCTTTTCCTATGTATAATTCCCACCTTGACCTATCATTCCTAATTACTCCTAAACATTCCCATATCCTTGCGAAAGGGTCTAAAATAGTATCGCTATCCCAGCCCTGCAGAGAATTAGACGAAGGAAAGTTCCTTTGTTACGAGAGCAGCGTGTCGCCAGAGGAGGAAAATAAATGCATCAATAATTTAATGACATTCTCTACGAAGATAACATCGTGCCTACCAATTCCCGCCAATGCATCGGATATTAAGATAAAATCCATACAACCAGACTCTTGGATTATTTTCGCAGGTTTTTCTACATTCCTAACAGAACACTGCGACAACGACATGAGCCAGCACGATATCAAAAATGTATGTATTAACCATAAAAAATGTAAATTTCTGGAAAGCCAGACTCAAAAAATGTCTGAATTGTGTACTAAAATTAATTACCTTATAGATTGTCATGACTATAATGAGAACTATTTAAATCCTAGAGAACTTGTAAAGCGGATAGCGAGTAACAGATCAACTCTTAAAACAAATAGAAATTTTAACGAACCCAAAAAAGGAACAATTCCCTTCTATTTTGGTAGGAGAATCTTAAAACTACAAGAAACGGATAACGTTTTAAATTCTAGTGACAAAGTAAAAAAAGGAACAATTCCGTATTACTTTCCTGTAATAAAAAAGGACGTGACGTTTTTTCGGGCCCAAAACTCCACCATCGAGAACAAATAATTTAAAAATACTCCATCAAAATATAGCTAGTCTCTTATCAAAAAAAGAACTTCTCGAAATAACCTTGCAAGAATTACGTGAAGTACAAAATAACCCAGATGTAATATGCCTCTCCGAAACTTTTATAAAGAAAGGTGAATCTTATATCAAAATCCATGACTATGAAATGGCGTCAAACTTCTGCAGGGAAAAACAAAGAGGCGGGACCTGCATCTTAGTAAAAAAAAACCTTGTCTTCAAAGAACTCCCATTTATAAACACCCACGCTGTACAAAATACGTTCGAAGCATGCGGTATAGAACTAACTTATCATAAGTTGATAATCATTTGTCTTTATAGAACTCCTCATTCAGATCCCACTCAATTCTTATCTAAGTTGAATGGTCTTTTGGAACACGTATATCTTAAATATAAATCAAAAATAAATGTGGTTTTAGTAGGTGACTTTAATATTAATACTCTCAAAAAAGGCAATATAACTAAACAATTAATTGATCTGTCATACAATTATAATCTAAAATTACATATAAATGAGCCAACACGTAAGTCATCATGTATCGACCATATTCTCAGTGATATTCCAGATGCGGTTGCTACAGTAATGCCACTCCACCTATCCGACCATGATACAGCCCAAATGTTGAGCATTCCTTTAAGACATAATATTCAAGTAAAACAAGCAGCATACTATATCTATAAAAGGGACTTCAACTTGAATAATACGCAGAAATTTAAGGAATGTCTACAAAACGTGTCCTGGTCAGAAACTTACGCGGAAAACGATATAGATGTGGCATTCAGTTATTTTCACGAACTATTGTGCCTTTTCTATAATTTGTGCTTCCCGAAAATTAAAGTAAAAGTTAACACTAATCAAAAGAAACAAAACTGGATAAGCAAAGGTTTGAAACAAAGTTGTAAAACAAAACGGTATCTACGCTTTCAATATTATAGAAATAAAAATATAGGAAATAAAACTAAATACATGCAATATTCAAAAATCTTACAGATGTGTATCTATACTTCAAGAAAAAACGCAAATATTAAGTTTATAAATGATAATGAAAACAAATGCAGAGCAGTATGGAAAGTAATTAGCGACGAAATCAAGAACAATAACTTCAAGGACAGTATAGATCATATTCAAATTGATAACACAGTAGTCACGGATCCTTTAGAAATAGCAACAGCCTTCAATAACCATTACATTAATATGGCGCAGGCTTCTAATAAGGATGTAAAAACAAGCCCTAAGAATAATTCAGCAGCTCATTCGATGTTCCTCAAACCAGTGTCTGAAAATGAAGTTAGAACGGAAATAATGTCATTGAAAAACTCAAATTCTGAAGGTTACGATGAAATTAATACGAAAATTATAAAAGCATGCAGCAATGAGCTAAGTGCAATTATTACGCATTTAATTAATTTATCTTTCTCACTTAGTACTTTTCCTGAAGCATTAAAGGTATCAATTGTCAAACAACTTTTCAAAAAAGGAGAAAAATCAGATGTTAATAATTATCGCCCAATAACATTAATACCTATTTTGTCGAAGATATTTGAGAAGTGCATGTACAAAAGATTGATCGAATTTTGTAATAAATTTAACATAATTAAGAAAGAACAGTTCGGCTTCCAAAAAAAACAAATCGACAACACTAGCTATTTTCACTCTTATAAAAAATGTAATGACGAATATCAATCAAAACCGTCTTACTACAGGCTTGTTCTTTGATTTATCTAAAGCCTTTGACCTAGTGTCTCATGAACTGTTACTACAGAAACTGGAGGCAATTGGAATTAGAGGCATAGTTCTTCAGTGGATATCGTCGTACCTAAATAACAGACAACAGCAGGTTATCATTACAAAGGTAGATAGAAATAACGACATAAAACCACACTTATCCGAACTCAAGCACAACAAATATGGCGTCCCACAAGGAAGTGTGCTAGGACCAATTTTATTCCTTTTGTACATAAACTCCATTATTAATATAACCGCACATAAATGTATATTATTTGCTGATGATATTTCTGTTATTGTAACAACTGATAGGAAAAATAATACGATTGACGATCATGAGACTGATATTAATAATACTATTGAAATACTAATTGAATATCTAAATAAAATAAATTTATCAATAAATCTTAAAAAATCAGTTTATATTCAATTTAATAAATCTAATAATGCTAAATACAATGTTAAAATGAATATACATAAAATTGATGAAGTAACTCAAACAAAATTTCTAGGTGTAACTTTAGATCAAGACATAAACTGGAAAGCACATACTGATACCGTCTCCAAGCGAATAAATAAATTCGTATATGCACTTAAAAAAGTTAGAAATATAACAAACGTTAAAACGGCAATAACCTCATATCACGCATACGTCGAATCGGTGCTCCGCTATGGCTTGATAATGTGGGGTAATAGCACAGATCAAAATAGAGCATTTATTGCTCAAAAGAAATGCATTAGAGCAATTACCGGCCTTCGAGCTGACGAATCCTGTAGGCCGATATTTAAAAAGCTTGGCTTGTTACCGCTACCGTCTCTTTACATATACGAAACTTGTATGTTTGTGAGGAAGCACAAAGAACTGTTTTCCAATGCAGATGATTTATATCCTCGTAACCGACGAGACCCCCATAAGCTAGTTTTGGATATCCTTCCAAGACTAGCTAAATATAATAAAAGTTGTATATCTATGTGTGTGCGTATATATAATAAGATACCAAGTAATCTTAAGATGTTAAATGTAAGATCATTTAAAAACAAATTGCATGAATGGTTGTGTAGTCATAGCTTTTATAGTGTCAAAGACTTCTTTGACAATAAATGTTAAATAATTCCTGAAAATTTTGTACGCTTATCACTGTTAATAAAAAACATGTAAGCACTTCTTTTTTTGTATTATACCATCTTTTTATACCATGTTTTTAAGCAAATAAATATTATTCTTATTCTTATTCTTCTTATCATGGGCACATACATCATAGTGCGTGTGAAGTGATAAATAGTGAAAGACAATTTGTGAATGTGCACAGTGTTAGCATAGGAACTATTATAATTAACCTTATTTTACTTCATATACTAATTATAGTTATGTACCGTTATAGATATGTATTACTGCGTAAGCTTAATCAAAATCATCAACCTCGTGATGAACCTTCGGATGATGATTTTGCACTTACGGAGGGAGGAGTTATGCGTAGCCAACCCTTACCCCGAACTGTAATGGTAAACTAAGATCACGTCATACCACCCATCAGTACTCGGTAACCATTATATCATGTGACTAATTATCAATTTCAATAAAATTAATGATGTCCAAAACAATTAGACATAGGATCGACAGTCTGTTGCTGGCCATCTGTGAGGTCCAGCCACAGACACATATAATCCATACAGACACACACATGTAAACCTGTCAGTAGTATATAAGTTAACATAATCTAGATTTAAGCGTTCCATTGTATTATAAAGCTCATGCTGAGCACACGTGTATTAATTTAAATAAATATATTTTTTTAACAAGTCTTGCGCGTTCATATTTGACTATGTATACATGTACATGCTAACATATGGTACTCGCCACTTTAGTGTTATTTCCTAGAGCATATTGCACCACAATCAAAACAACGCACTCTTTAAAACCATGGCAGCACTGAAGGTCTCATTGTCCTTAATGATGTTACTGTTCCAAAACCGGATGTCAAACTTTGAGGCATAACTGCAGAAAAAGCAGCACGACGGACAGTTTGGTAGCGGACTTCACTTCATTCAAGAAGTTCATACTAGATGCGTTGGGCGTGTTCAGCAGCAGTAGGAGGCATTGGCAACCTTAAATCCGTCGCCCCCTACTCCTTAGGACCCGAGATGGTGACGCGTAGTGTTCCACGCGCGCCTGTTTATGATGTAAGGGGAGAGTTTAACACCTCACTCCCCCCGGCGGAGAACTCGAGGTGGCCCGCAGAGGTCGGCCGGCACTAAGCGGGGATCGCGGAAGTCGCATTAGATCCCGTGATCCCCGGTGCAAGTGTGAGACGGAACACCGGGGTGGTTTTAGTCAGTAAGAGTCTGACAGACCCCTCCACCCTCCTTAGGGCGGAGGACATCTATGAGGATTTCCCCCCGTAAACAAAAAAACAAAAAAAGGGGCTCGAATACCTTGAGATGCGTGGGTGCCGGAAGATGTTGGTGTTACATGGTGTCACCGAGCAGGCCAAGGAAGATACAGCACAGGTAGTCGCTGAGGGGTGTGTAACGGTTGATATAATAACAAAAAATGTAACGTTCACTTGACCTAATTTCAGTTAATGTACTTTTGTTTAATATAACGATCAGTTGAGATAATGAATTGTTGATATAATTTCATTTTATCTAATTTCTTATGATATAATAAACATTTCCTATAATGCACATTTGACATAATATTCATGTAGTATATTATTCATTTACTATAATATTCTTAATCTCTAATAACTTTTAATATAATTTAACTGTTAACAACTATTGTAACCAGTAGAAATTGGATGCAATCTGGACTTTAGGGCACCCCGACTCGGACAGGTTAGGTTAGGTTAGCGAGCGAATAGACCCCGCCATCCCCTTCTAACCCCCTGATAAACCATCCAGAAGTAGGAGCCCCGCAAAGCGGGGCTCCGTCGAACAAGCCCACCCTCAACCATGCATTGAATATTTTAAGATTTGGTTAGGTGCCATTTGAGTTAGGTTAGAACTGTGACCATTAAACATGAAAATTAGGTCAAAAGAACATTAGGTCAAATGAATGTTATATAAAAAGAATATTATACATATTGAAAATTATATAAAATGAACGTTATACTAAATGTTTTATATTAAATGAAAATTATATTATAATTATGAAACATTAGGTCATATGAAATTAGGTTATATGATTTTATAGCATATGAAAATTATATTATATGAACGTTATTTCAAGTGAAATTAGAGCATTTGTTATTATATCATACATTACACACCCCTGGTATTACAGTATTAGAGTTCCTGACGAGATCGCGGCCTCAGCTGTTCATGTCTGCGCGTGAGAGGCTTGGCGAAACAAATTGCTGGACTAAGCAGAGCCTTATATATGTTCTTCGCGCTGACGGCTCCCGACAACGAGTTCATTCATTAGATGACCTAAATAACATCGAGCAGGTCAGTCAAAAGGCCATGACTCCCATCGCATCAGCATTGTCGTCTTCGCTGTCCATCAAGGCCCGGCGTGCTGCTGCGAAGAAGAAGTAATTCTGTGCACTTTATAGGTAGTATCACCGTCCTGGTAAAGAAACATAGTGGTTAAGTTTTCAAAACTACGTGATAACTTCATTGCAGCAGCTCGCCTCAAATAGGGAATCACATCTGAAGAACTGCAATTGAGTGGCAATCCACAAAAAATGAATGAAAAATGAGCATCATCATGCTACAGAATTAGAAATTGTTTCGTCAAACCAAGGAGATTGCAAGTTTTTGCTTGTAACGCGCGCGCGAAATATTTTACGATTACCATCACGTATATAAATAATTGTACCATTAACTTAAAAATGAATATATATCTGAACTGTTTTGTCTCTATTACCTGTAAACATGGTCTAATGTTATTGTTTGGCTTGCATGTTCACATTTACTATAAAATAGATAGAACGATAAAATTACAGATAGCGCAATCCACGACGTCGCGCCCCACTCCGCGATTACTGTACTGTAAGCTGTACTTTAGTACGGAGTGGAGCGCGTCTTCGTGGATTGCACTATCTATATCAACTTACCTACATTATTACAATTGTTTGAAATTGTTGTTTGTATTTTTTATATTGTCCTTAGTATTTCCGTGTTAAATATTTTAATTTGTCTAGGTCAGAAATTGTAACTGAACTTGACTGCAGACTTTGTTTTGGTAGCGTTTTTTTATATTTTACTGATTCTAATGGATAACAAAACTGCCGAGGACTGCGTACCAAGCTACATACATTATTTATGAGTGTCTTGTCTCTCTCTTATGACGTAATCATTCTTACAGAGACTTGGCTTAAACCAAACATATCCGACAGTGAGTTTATTGATGACCGATATTTAGTGATCAGATGCGACCGCGACTGCTGCACCACGGGGAAGAGTGACGGTGGCGGGGTACTGATCGTTGTTCTACGCACGTTACGACCAACTAGCAATTTGACCCGCCCCTCACAGGATATCGAACACGTCTTGGTGCAGCTCACACGTCTTGATCTGTCATCTATGTAACTTTATTTCTTTAACTAATATTTTACAATATAACACACTGATGAATAACTTAGGGCTTATACTGGACTTGTTTTTGTCTAACGCTGACATTCAGACTAAAATGTGTACACCATTGCTGCCGCTTGATGCTATCCATCCGCCTTTCTCGATATTAACATTGAAGTGTATGCTCTCCTTTACACTATTGTGTATGTATTGTAACCCGGCCCTTGAGTAGTTTACAGAAATGAATTGGAAACAAGCTGATGATGATTTATATTTGAACTATACTACTCACCACCGTGCTAAAGTAAATTTATAGGGTATAATCTGCTAGGAAAAGATTCAATCAAACAAGTACCTTCTTACACAATACAAAGTTTATTGGAATTATACAAAATTAAGGCACACATACAATGTGGCGAGCCACTAAATTAATATACCTTTTCCTGACACTTACGGCATCCACCCACACAACTAGTCTCCGTACCTAGTGGTATTGGTGAACGCCTGCAATGAGACAATAGCAGTTTCTCAGAGTCGCTATAGCGAGTCCGTGAGGCAAACCAATTAACAACCTCTAGCTCAACCGTACACGTATGACCTATTTGGACTGTGCTCATAAGGGGAAAATAACTAACATGCTAAGCAAACCCGAAACACAATCTCCTTACAATTTGGACTGTGCTCATAAGGGGAAAATTACTAATATGCTAAGCAAACCCGAGACACAATATCCTTACAACAACTGGTCTTAACACAAAAGGCCTAACTCTCTCATAGGTTAAATTATAATATTACACAGATTTAACGCTCTCAGCAAACTTTGAGTTGAACTCTCATATGACTCTGAGTTGACGGATTCTCCGTCCTTGGCTTCGCTGACAGGAGAAACCTGTCAGCACACGCGAACGTGGCCTACGGACTCGATGGTGACGCTTTCGTTACCTGGAATGGCGAACTTCCCTCATCACCTGGATTCGGTTAGGTAAGGCCTTCCAAAACGTCGGATGACCACACCGCAAGGGATAACCTAAAAGCCGCCTGCGCTCTGATGGATTTCCAATCACACAGCGGCGCAACACCAAGGCATTTAATCGCGCATAGCATCAATTTTAATGGAGGCTAGCATAACAGCTAGACCTGTAACAACGTCCTCGTGTCAGAACACACATGCAAGACCTAGGCTATAGGCTATCCAGCAAGAACAAAGCAAATGGTGAATACTCACAGGATTCAGCTTCAACAGGACTTAATAAACCCCATCGGGTTATTTTATTATTATTATTTGGACATATTCAGATCGTCTTAAGATTCAGTCCCTCTCAATCAGCCTTTAGGCTCGTGTCTTGGTTCGTCAAAGACCGACGCCGTTTTTCCAAAACCAATCTGACAGGTTCTAGAATAATCTTTCACAGACTATATAGATTTGTTATCGATTTTTATCTTCAATCAACCAAACATTGTTTATGATATAAAATAGGGTAAATTATGTATGATTGATTATTTATTTTAATTAACCAATAAACTTGTAATTAATTTATTAGAACACAGACACCAACGCCATCTTGTGTCACTTTGATTACTTTTGCAACGTCACAGTATGCTCCGTTATAATTATGTATCAAGTTTACGCTTGATTAGCGTTTTATGTTATTTTACTTGTTTCGTATTAAATATAGACATTACTCGTATACTTTTGCCAGCCAATCTGAGTTGTTCTTTCTAAATATCCTTGCGACCCTAAACATCTCATGGTGACCCTGCCTAGGGCTGTCCTTGGGTTTCGGCAGTGTAAATTGCAAGTTTAAGTATAATCATCATACCATAAAAGATGTGCCGCTCAACGGTCGAAAAAGATGAGGTATTCATCACCAGTGGCGGCTGTGCCTTAGGTGCGCTCGTACGCCGCACTACCATTTTAAACCTTCTAATATACTCATACCATACTATCTATACAGTATAAACCTAAGGTATAAACTTTCAAAACAATGATCTATACATATAACTATCCATAATACTACCTACCATACACAGAAATTACGTTTATGCATGGTTTTGTTATTAGAGTTGAGTAAATCAAGCTGACCTGTTTTGATTTCTACTGCAAAAGAATTAAATCTTATTTTTGCTTGAATAGAAACGGCCCCGTGCGCTCGGCTAAAGCGCACGCAGCGAGCTCTAACAACTTCTATGAAACAAGATGTAAGATGCTTAGAACAAAATGTATGCATTTTTAGGATAGCTACGTACGCCGCACGCGACCGGAAATTGCCGAAAGAATACGAAAGATTCTCGGGCGGTGGGGGTAGCGGGGACACTTCGCTTTCGCATGCATGACCCGAGGCCTTGACCTACGCAGTACGCACTTGTTATTGTTACTTTTCGCGCGCGATTGCAGAGTAATTTTGTACCTGCGTAATTAATTACTTATTATCTAAGAAAATAGTGAACATTTTGTGAGTAAACATGAGTGTAAAATACAATATTGAGTAGATACAATTTACACTAAAATGTGTTGTGTGTGTAATGTTTTGTGTTGTCGCCTGCATCTCATCACTGCGCCTCGCTTTATCTGTCAGTTTCCCGTATATCACGAGGCATAATCTATAGGGTGTCCTTTTTATAAGGTAAAAATTATATATTTTGTTTGAAAATATTCACTAAACCCATGCAGTGCACCACCAGTTTTCTGAGGCACCAGCCGCCACTGTTTATCACCCAAAACGCCGCGGGTAGCAACGAGGCCACTTTGAAGGGCATTGGTCAGCACATGGAGCAAATGAATATTGTTATGTTCGCACTGCTGGCTGTATTCACCATAACCATTGCCTACTTTATAGTGCGGCTGTACAGAAGGTGTCATCGTCAGTGCATCCAGGAGGAGATTGGTCTTAATGCCATGCAACGTATCCGGTCTTCTATCCGAGGACACAATAACGCCGAAACTTCAGCCTAAGGAACCGTGAGTAACCAGCATAAACTATGTTAAAAGTGTGTGTCGTGTGACACTGTGTGTGACAAGGTATCGGCAACTACATTATCCTTTCCGGAAATGTGGCGGATATCTGTTGTGAACTGTGATATGAAGTCCAGATATCTATACTGACGTGGCGAACAGTTATTTTTCCTTTCATGAAAAGCAAAACTGGTTGGTTTGTGGTCAGTATAGATGGCGAAATTTCTGGCTTCGAGCATGTGTCGAAAATGCTTCACCGCTTCATAAATTGCCAGTAATTCTCTGTCATAAGGTGAATCATCACACATCATCATTACATTTAGTTCCTTGCTCTTGTTTCATGTTTATAGATTTATATATTTATATGAATAAGTTTATGCTTTATGTATGTATGTACATATTTATTATATATGTAGATGGTACACCGCTGACTACCTGCAGTATTGTCTCTCCTATTACCTTTAATCCATCTGGTTGGGCACCTTAAGTGACCCAAATTAACTTGTTTAATATTTATTTCTGCTAAATCTAAGTATTGGGTCATTTCTTTAAAAGTAGTTAATTTGATTCAAATGGTTTCTTTCTGTCAGTACTGGAGCTATTTGGTTCGCGCGCCATAAGGATCGCGCTCATGGATCGGCTGAACTTGGCGACACTAGCGCCAGAGTTTTGACTACCGCTGACCGAGCGCCGACCAATGAACATTCCAAAACGTTTGAAAATCACGGCCGGTCTTCTCGCGTATTTTTTGGTGAAAAGTTGGTTTTTTCTCCGTGATGGACAGCTAAAGATTTCAAGAAACTCGTTTTATATACCCAGCAGTTACCTGATAATCTGTTTTTCGTGAAAGTGATTCATGGTGTGAGCTGTGCAGTTACAGAAGCTGGTGAGGCGTTCCTGAGCTGGTCTGAAAGGTTAGTGGGCCAATAGTTTTCAGTGCTGACGTCGAAACCATTTCTTATTCCTCAGTTCACAGGGTGGGTTTCATAGGAATCGACATAATAATGTCATAAACATAATCTCATAATTAAGTTCCCCGCGTGTTGCGGCTATTTACACGCCGCTACACCATTTTTTGGTCCTTCATAGCTCGGATATTGTACCTAGCATATTATATTTTCATTCTAAACACTTATTACAAGTATTATTTTCCATATAAATGCTTGGATGTTCGCAGATTTACGTAATTTTGGTAAAGTTCTCGAAGTACCTACAACGTACCGCCATTGTGCGTCGGTTACGCCATTTGTAAATTCCACATATTTTTACGTCAATTAAAAATAATTTCGTTCGAAATTAATATTTCAAGTTTTTTCTCATATTCATTGTGAATTCTTGCTTTAAAATGCCTACGGATAAAGACAATACGTCTATGGATTCGATTGATTCCCAGTTCGTCCTTTTGACGGCAAAAAAAGAACGACTTTTTTCACGGATGAATGATTTATTTGATCTTTCAAAAAACATTTCTAATTACGCGTCAAGAAGTAATGAAACTTTCATGGCTAAGTCTGAACCAATTGGTGAAATGCGTAGTCAGTTCGAAAAGTTATTAGATGATCTAAATGGTCTCCAGTTATCACTTGATTTGACGTTTAAGCCAGACTATAAGCCTTTAGATGCGTTTGATGATCTATACCTTCGAGTAAAGCACACCCGAAATCATATTATTCAGGCGTTGCGATCGGATGAATCATCTTCGCGAAATGACTCGTATAATTCTAATGTCACATGCGCCATTAAGTTGCCACCAATAGAATTGCCAAGTTTTGATGGCAAAACTCATAATTGGCCTAAGTTTTACGAAAGTTTTAAATCTAACATTCATAACAATAGTCAGCTGACTGACTCGCAGCGCGTGCAGTATTTAGTAGGTAAACTTACGCACGACGCACTCAAGGTCACGGCAGGCATTGTGCCTACGGGTGAAACCTATAATATTATTTGGGAAAGTTTAGTAAAAAAGTTTCAAGATAAACGTGCATTAGGCACGCATTACTTAAATAATATTCTTGACTCTAAGGGTTGCATAAACTCGTCTAATAGTCTTGATACATTTATTGGTATGTATACCTCCTCCGTGGCGGCATTGAAACAATTGGGTATTGAAGATTTGTCCGATTTCATCTTATTTCATTGCGCACTTAGGAAAATCGATTCACAAACAGTACAAGCGTTTGAGTTAGCGTTTCGTAATAAAGATATCCCGTCATATAATGACTTGGTGTCTTTCGTACAAGATCAAGCAAAAATATTGCAACGTTCAAACAACAACTCGACGCGAACATCCAACACTGGCGCGAGCGCAAGTAAGCCGTCCACTAGTCAGTCGTCCCGTCCTCATACCTACAAGTCGTTCGTCGCGAGTAATGAGAGTGTGCCTACTACTTCGCCGTCGAAATCGTGCGAATTTTGTAACAAAACCGATCATGTAATTTACGCTTGTTCTCAGTTCAAGAACTTGAGTTCTCCGCGCGCGCGGTTTGAATTCATTAAATCAAAACATGGTTGTGTTAATTGTTTAAGTGGGTCACACACAGTTACGTCTTGTAAATCTACACATGTTTGCGATCTTTGCAAGAAAAAACATCACACTTACTTACACTTTGATAAGAAAGATCAGAATATTATGTCAAATAATTACGTTCAAGTGTCTCAAATCCCTACTGGTCAAAGGTCATTGACATCACCTGTAGTTCCGTCACACGCTTCGTCCGGACAGGCCGACGATGTGAACATAGAATCGCGCGTTATGAAAAATTGCTCAGCTGAGAGCAGCGCACCTGTTTCGGCTGCGTTGCGCATTGATAACTCGAATCATAGTGTTGATGTTTCTTCTGGTATTCCTTCGCTGTCATTAAGTGCTGAAGTTAGACCTAATTCTTCTATTTTATTGTCAACCGCGCAAATTTACGCGAAATCTAAGAATGGTAATAAAATAATAATACGTTGCCTTATTGATAATGGCTCTCAAAATAATTTGATAACCGTTGATTGTTGCAAGGCGCTAAACTTAGTTATAATTCCCTTAAGTAATTCCTTGGTTAAGGGAATTGGCTCCTCGTCTCGGCCGATATTGGGGTACGTTAATTTGGACATTGAGTCTCGTGTATATCCAAATAATAAATACACGATACATGCACTTGTCGTTGACTGTATAACAGATCAGCTGCCTACTCATTATATAACCAAGGGTGATGTCGGCCACTTAGAAGGATTGCCCCTTGCTGATTTGACGTGGAATATTCCCGGGAACGTGGACGTCGTACTAGGTGCGCAATTGTTTCCATACATTTACTTAGGTAACAAAGTTGAGTCGGGCACCAACGCGCCCCCCGCTTTATTGACTGCGTTCGGTTTCGTGTTGATGGGTGACTGTCCCTGTAATGAGTTTCAAAAGAAAATTAATAAAACTTCTTTTTCTGCACTCGCACTTAATGATTTAGTTCAAAAATTCTGGCAACTGGAAGAAATACCTAATATGCGATTTTTAAGTCCAGAAGAGACTGAATGTGAGAACTTGTTTGCATCGTCGTTCACTCACGCTGATGATGGGCGGTATTCTGTTGCGTTACCTTTTGCTAAAGACCCGAGTGCACTGGGTAGTTCTCGCATTGCTGCTCAACGTCGACTGATGGCCTTGGAACGCAAGTTCAAACAATCGCCTGACTTACAAAAAAACTATAATAGCGTAATAAGTGAATATGTCGATAAGGGATACTTGTCACAAGTCGCTGAGTCCGATATTACTGACGAGGGATACTACATCCCGCATCATGCTGTTACCCGTCCGGATAAGCCGATGCCTCGGATCGTACTTGATGCTAGTGCCACAACTCATACCGGACTGTCATTGAACGACGTGCTACATACCGGTCCTAACTTGCAGGCAGATCTATTCTTGCTATTGCTTGATTTTCGTCTTTTCTCTGTCGCTATGACTGCGGATATAAAGCAAATGTATTTGCAGATTGAAGTCCCTGATGAACATCGTAAATATTTGAGGATCTTATATAGATTCAATCCTGATGGTTTAATACGAACCTTTCAATTTAATCGGGTCCCATTTGGACTCAAGTCAAGCCCGTACTTGGCAATGCGGACCGTTCGCCAATTAGCTCAGGATATGAGGCCACATTTCCCGGATGCTGCCACTGTGGCAGAGTCTAAACTTTATATGGATGACTTGGTTCATTCTATTGCAGATGAATCCAGCGCCGTTCTTCTTTCACGAGAATTGATCTCGTTGTTTAAGTCCGGAGCCTTTGATTTAGTAAAGTGGACGAGTAATTCTCAAGTGCTACTTGATGATCTTCCGGATTCGCATCGCAGTACGGTAGACTTTTGTGATGATTCTTCTAACAATGCTTCGAAGGTATTAGGCCTTTCATGGGCACCGGCAGCTGACAGCTTTTTCTTCACGACTCATAATGTAGAAGAGAAGTGTACTAAGCGGAGCATACTGTCGGTAGTTGCGCGATTATTCGATGTCCTCGGCTTAGTAGCCCCTATAATTTTATATGCTAAGCTACTTATTAAAGAGCTGTGGCTGTCCAATATTGGTTGGGATGACACTCCTCCCGAAAGCATTATTCAAAAGTTTTCGGCGTTCATACAAGAATTTCCAGTAATTTCATCTCTGAAAATTCCTCGACATATAGGCGCTTTACGTGATAGCACTGTGCTGATCGTTGCCTTTTGTGACGCCAGTATGAATGGGTATGGATGTGTCATATACCTACACACTACTGATTCTGCTGGGACTATCACAGTGAGATTATTGTGTGCAAAATCAAAGGTTTCCCCTACCAAAGTGACCACACTTGCTCGCTTGGAACTTTGCGCTGCGGTTCTTATGTCCAAGCTGATACATACAGTTCAGGAAACTTATCGTGCGCGTCTTCCTATTGCAGGAACTTTCGCGTTCTCGGATTCCACCATCGCACTTTCATGGATACATTCTTCTCCGCATCGGTGGTCAGTATTTGTCAGCAACCGCGTTGCCCAGTGTCAGGAGAATTTACCTCCTGAAAATTATTATCACGTGGCCGGATGCGAAAACCCGAGCGATTGTCTTTCGCGTGGTATGTTACCTTCGCAGCTCGTGTCGCACGACTTGTGGTGGAACGGTCCATCGTGGATTCGGAAACCACCTTCGGAATGGCCCGTAAAACCGTTTACTCCTTCCAATGCAGGTCAATTGCCTGAACTCAGGGTAAAGGTACTTACTGCGACAGTTCAATGTGAACCATTGATCCTAAATGAATTAGCCCAGCGTATATCCTCTTGGGATAAGCTTCTTAGGATTGTCGTTTATATCCTTCGTTTTATAAAGAAGGTTTCTTCTCCTCCTGGCTCTGTCAGTAATCTTATGACTGCAGAAAAGGCTGTGATTCGTTCTGTTCAAAGAGTTCACTTTGCAGAAGATATCAAAGCTCTTAAAAAAGATAAGTTGCCTTCAAAAAAGCTACAAAGCTTATTCGTGTTTCTTGACGAAGATGGGCTGTTGCGCATTGGAGGTAGGCTTTCTAATTCGGATTTGCCATTTGAGGCTAAGCATCCTCTTCTGCTCCCTAAGCATGACCCCGTGGTGGATCTTTTAATTGATCATTTCCATGATATGAACTGTCACACAGGCCCAGGTCTGCTTATTTCCATTTTGCGCCAACGTTTCTGGATATTGGACGCCAGGACCGTTGTAAGGGCTAGGGTGAGGAAATGCAACTACTGCTTCAGGGTAAATCCATCACACCCAAAGCCCATGATGGCAGATCTGCCGTCATACCGTGTGTCGGAAGCTAAAGCCTTTGTTCATACAGGCGTTGATTACGCAGGCCCAGTCCGTATAACGCTTACTCGTAGGAGAGGACATCATGCACAGAAGGCATATATCTGCCTATTTGTATGCCTGGTAACTAAGGCCATCCATATCGAGTTAGTTTCGGAGCTAACTTCGGATGCCTTTTTGGCTGCATTTAAACGATTTATCTCTCGTCGTGGCCCTGTCTCATGCCTGTACTCCGACAATGGCACCAATTTTGTGGGTGCAAAGGCACAATTGGACAATATCTTCAAAACTCTGATTGACTCCGAGTTTCAAACTGCACTAAAGCAGGAGCTCAGTAAACGCCGAATAGAGTGGAAGATGATCCCACCTCGGAGCCCACACTTCGGTAGGATTTGGGAGGGGAACATTAAGAGCTTGAAAACTCACCTTCACCGTGTGATAGGAGAACAGCTTCTCACCTACGAGGAGTTGCAGACAGTGTTGGTTCAGATAGAGTGTATTATGAATTCTCGTCCACTTACTGTTGTGTCTTCTGATCCTTCACCAGAAGTTATAACCCCTGCGCATTTTTTAATGTCAACCCCATTGCAGTATTTGCCTGCCGTGGATTTGAAAGACGTGCGCATTAATTTTATTCAACGCAAGCAATTATTAGATAGCATGGTTCAGTCTTACTGGAATATCTGCACACGCTGCAAGTCAGGCAGAAGTGGACCTCTCCTGACCGTCCTATAGAGATCGGAACTGTCGTACTTGTTGGACAGGATGATTGCCCTCCTTTAAGATGGCCATTAGGTGTAATCACGGAAATTCATCCCGGTTCTGATAAGGTCGTTCGTGTTGTGACGGTTAAAACAAAATGTGGAATTTTCAAGCGTCCGGTTGTAAAACTGTATCCCATACCAACACAATAAGAATATCATCTCTTTTCTCATATTGTTTAGTTTAGTTTAATTAATTTAATAAACATAATTATAACAACCATAGCTCATTTACCTTTTTTAATTTGTCTCCTTTCGAAATTTCTGCGAACTTTCAAAGCCGGCAGCATGGTTGGGCACCTTAAGTGACCCAAATTAACTTGTTTAATATTTATTTCTGCTAAACCTAAGTATTGGGTCATTTATTTAAAAGTAGTTAATTTGATTCAAATGGTTTCTTTCTGTCAGTACTGGAGCTATTTGGTTCGCGCGCCATAAGGATCGCGCTCATGGATCGGCTGAACTTGGCGACACTAGCGCCAGAGTTTTGACTACCGCTCACCGAGCGCCGACCAATGAACATTCCTAAACGTTTGAAAATCACGGCCGGTCTTCTCGCGTATTTTTTGGTGAAAAGTTGGTTTTTTCTCCGTGATGGACAGCTAAAGATTTCAAGAAACTCGTTTTATATACCCAGCAGTTACCTGACAATCTGTTTTTCGTGAAAGTGATTCATGGTGTGAGCTGTGCAGTTACAGAAGCTGGTGAGGCGTTCCTGAGCTGGTCTGAAAGGTTAGTGGGCCAATAGTTTTCAGTGCTGACGTCGAAACCATTTCTTATTCCTCAGTTCACAGGGTGGGTTTCATAGGAATCGACATAATAATGTCATAAACATAATCTCATAATTAAGTTCCCCGCGTGTTGCGGCTATTTACACGCCGCTACACCACCATCCAAAGGTTGTCTGTAAAAGATCGCTTTAAGCGATAAGACCGCCCATTGTGTCACCCTATGTAAAATTTCTAAATTATGTCTGTGATTTTTATGGTGTACAATAAAGAGTATTCTATCTATCTATCTATCTATATTTTTGTTGCGCGGTATTCAATTTTCGAGAGAAGAATGCGAGTGGTTGCCAGTGGCCATGTTTGTGTTGTTGCAACACGGCACCCATAGCTAAATCAGATGCATCCGTGACCAGTCCCATTTTGGCCTGGCAATCTGGGTGGGCCAATAGGGTTGCGATTGAGAGACTCTCTTTGCATTGTTCTAGAGCTTTTTGGGCATCTCCTGTTATATTGATTGGAGTCGATCCCTTCACTGCTCCTACAAGCAAAGAGTTAAGTGGGGCTTGTATTCGGGCGGCTTCGGGCACAAAACGTCTATAAAAGTTTATCATGCCCAAAAACCTTCTAAGCTCACGTATATTTTTAGGGGCTGGGTAATCGCGAATGAATTGTAATTTTCTGGCAATGGCTTCGTTCCTTTCTCTGATATAGTATATCCCAAAAAGTTTACTTGTCGCGCACCGAAAACACATTTTGCGTTATTAATCACCATACCGTATGCCATTATTCTGGTGAATAACTGTCTCAGATGTTCCTTGTGCAGTGTTTCATTTTTACTGTACACTAGGAAATCGTCAAGATACGTGTAGCAAAAATCTAGGCCGCGCGTTATTTCATCCACAAACCGTTGGAATGTTTGACCCGCATTTCGTAGACCAAACGTCATATACGGAAATTCAAACATTCCGAACGGTGTAGTGATTGCGGTCTTGGGTATATCATCCGGATTGACAGGAATCTGATTATATGCTTTTACTAGGTAAATTTTTGTGAATTTAGTACATCCTGATATGCTGTGTGCGAAGTCCTGTATGTGTCTGATGGGATAACAATCAGGAACGGTGCGGGCATTGAGTCTTCTGTAGTCTCCACAGGGCCGCCAGCTATTATCTTTTTTTGGGGCCAAGTGTAACGGGGAGGTTCGAGGACTTTCTGAAGGTCGGGCCGTGCCGTTGGCTAACATTGCGTCGAATTCTTGCTAGGCAGTTTTATGCTTATCAGGAGCCAGGCGGCGGGGAGTGCATGAAATCGGGGGGCCTGGTGTAGTACGTATGTGGTGGACTGTGTTATGAGCAATGACTCGCTGTGTACCAGGTGGCTTGGTGATTTCTGGGTACTCTTCTAGTAATTTATGATACGCGGTATCGCCAGTCATGACCTTTACAGAGTGAATACTATCTGACTTATGAACTAGTGAAACTATAGTAGAACAAGTTGTAATATTGTCTATTAAACGTTGATTACGACAATCGACTACGAGGTTGTAAAACGAGAGAAAATCTACTCCAATTATTGGTTTAGTTACATCTGCAACTACAAAATTCCACCCGAAGTCCCTTCGAAGCCCTGAGTTTAAAGTATAGTTCATATAACCGTAGGTCGAAATCGGCGTTCCGTTTGCCGCGAAAAGTTGGTAGTTGGTGCTGGCGCGTCGTTCACGTAGCATTGTCCGAGGAAATACGCATAGGTCGCTACCGGTATCGACCAGGAACTGCACTTTAGTTCTCCTGTCGGTAACAAACAGGCGACCAGAGCTAGGGCAGTCGTTGGTCGCCATTAGCGACGGCCCGCCAAGTTTTCCGCCTTATAATCGCATGGGAGAATGCATGACTTTGCTTTGCTGCCAAATTTAAAATGGTACCAGCATACCGGAAACTTCCTGTAATTCGACTCTGAACGTTTGGATGATGCACGGGTGTGTCTTGTTCCTCTTTCCCTGGGTGCCCAATCGCGAGCGCGTTTACTTCTTTCCGAAGCTCCACAAGTTCCTTAACTAACACCTCTAGTACTTGAGGGTCCGCACTGGTTGAAGCGACTTGGGCTGAGGGGGTAGTTATGTCCTTGATTCTGTCTGCTATGTCCGCTAAAGCTTCCAGCGATACGGAGGTCTGTGCCGCTAAGACTGTCTGTATGTTTGCTGGTAGGCGGTTGGTCCAGATGGATTTAATAAAGTCCTCTGGGACATTGGTTCCTGCTAAACTCTGAAGGTGCCTCAGAAACTGCGAAGGCTTGCGGTCGCCAAGCTCTTCGTGAATCAAAAGTTGGTTTACCTTCTTCTCATTAGACGAACTAAGTCGTTTAATAAGTCGCATTTAAGCTTCTGATATTTGTCACTCGCTGGTGGTTTAACTATTATGTCTTTTACCTCCTTAGCGTACTGTGGTTCCAACTGTCCGATGACGTAATGAAACTTCGTCGTATCCGTAGTAATATTCGCAATAGCAAATTGCCCTTCTACTTGTGCGAACCATATTTCGGGCTCATCAGGCCAGAAGGGTGGTATGCGAACAGCAACTCTGCAAATTTCTGTCGACACGTCCGATGCGTCAGTGGAAACACGCATTTCGGTACGTTCGGCAGATGACTTGCTACTCGTGGACTGTGAACCTTCCAGCATATTTTTAAAATATATTATCTTTGTTTGAGATCTGCAGTATTATTAATCTTGCGGTTACTTATGCGGGATCACCAATGTAGGAATAATATGGGTAAATCCTACCTTCTCGCTGTTGTTATTTCCTTCCTTAAGTACATAGGTGTGATTCGGGGCGATGGAATAAAAGCCTTCGGGTAGGTGTTGTAGCTAACTTATTAATATATTCCAAAGCGGTACACAGAATTGATTAAAGCTTAAGAAGAATGGAAGATTGAGAAGCACAAAAGTTCACAAGTATGTGAGATGCAAAAATTACTTTAACCCTTTACTTGGTAACGTACTCGTATCTAATAATGCACACATTCTAAGAAAAAAATTACGATGACAGTTTTGGTACTTATGTTTGTGTTTTATTTTATAACCCGATTTCTGAGACCCTTATGGTTGGTAGAAAAATTGTATTTATTACATGTGGCAACATTTTGTAGTCAGTAGATCGCAAGATGGCGGAGCGTGCGCGTGCGGTGCATAAGGTAAGAATCGATTATAATCCTAATGAAATATCTATATTACGATAAATAAATGTAGTTTTTATTTTACTGAATGTGCATTCTTTTGATTACGTAAAAAAGTTTGATCAAACAATAATGTTTTTTATCTAAAATATGACTGCCAATATTCATGTATCTACAAATGCACATTGCCACGTTACCATATTATGACCTGACTTTTGCATTGTGCATTTTAAGATACATTGCCAAATATACAACACTAGAGCTTATATTATGCAGTGTGCATTTGCAGATACACTGCCAATAAAATACATAATTATCAACCTATATAAATATATTATCTGTATTGGAAATTAATAAATAATAATAGTATTTGTTTACTTTTTAGGCTAGCACAAGGGCACAAAAAATATTGGCATTAGTTCCGATCCAGGAGCAAGCTCAGATGTTGATAGCAGCGATTCCGCTGATGATGAAGTAGTAAGACCTTCTTCAGACGGCGACGATAGCTCGTGTGCACGTTCATTGCCATCATCAATAGAAAATCTGCATATCTTATCTGAAAGTGAAGACGAGTACAGAGAAGTTCTGGTGGCGGACAAAAATGATACAAATATTACGACGAAACACGTAAGTTTGTTGAGTTCATCTCCATCCAGTATTCCTGCTTCTTCGTCCAAAATTGCAGAAAATATTAGTATCCCGCCAACACCTTCACCATTATGTTCTTCAATAACCAGCCCCATCACACACGTGCATGTACCGTCACCTTCTAATGCGACTCGCTCCAAGAAAAGAGCATACGTAGTCAAAAAGACCGTAGTAAAGATAAAAAAACTTGAAGTGGAGTACTGCAATGTTCAAATGCAATGCTGAAATCGAAGACAAAATATTTGATAAGCTCTTAGAAACAAAATCACCTTTAGAATATTTTAAATAATTTTTTTCGGACGATATATTCGAATTGATAATACGTGAGACTAATTTATATCACATGCAAGTAAAATGCACGCCCATGAACGTAAATTCAGATGAAATTAAGGATTTTATAGCAATTAATATCTTCATGGGTGTTGTACGTCTCCCAGCATATACAGACTATTGGTCGAAATCACTCAGATATAGCAAAATAGCAGATATCATGACTCTAAAAAGATTTCAACAAATTCGGCGATACTTGCATTTTGTGGACAGTCTAGGTGACGATGGTGATCGTTATTACAAAATAAGGCCTATGCTAGAAAAAGTTCGCCAAAACTGCGTGAAAATTGAAGAGGAAAACCGGTTCAGTGTCGATGAAATGATGGTGCCTTATAAAGGTACGAGAGCTGGTACCCGAAAGCAGTATATTAAAAATAAACCCAGAAAATGGGGTTTTAAAATATTTGTTCGGGCTGGAGTGTCGGGCATTGTCTATGATTTTTTGGTTTATGGAGGAGAGGACACTTTTCGATTTCATCAATTCAATGAGGAAGAAAACAGTATGGGGTTGGGATCTAAAGTAGTCATAGCTTTGAGCAAGTCGATCAAAGAGCCCACTTGCAGTGTGATTTATTTTGACAATTTCTTCACCTCCATCGAATTAGTACATTATTTGAGAAATGCATACGGTATATTTTCTTTGGGGACCGTGAGACCAAATCGTCTTCGCGGAGGTGATAAAAAGCTTCCTACTGATAAAATTTTGAAGAAGAAAGGCCGCGGAGCATTTTCACAAATCACTTCAAATTACCAAAAAATTCGTGTTGTCAAATGGTTTGACAACAAGTGTTTTACAGTGGCTAGTTCTTACGCCGACGCTCATCCGGTTCATCACGTATTGCGGTATAATAAAAACACGAAGCGCAAAGAACCTGTGCCTTGTCCGAACATAGTTCGTCAATACAATGCCCATATGGGGGGTGTGGATGTAGCGGATATGTTGATTGCACTTTACCGCACAGAAATGCGAGCACATAGATGGTACATACCTTTATTCTCGCAAATGCTTGATATCTGTATCAACAACGCATGGCTCATTTACCGACGAGAAAGCAACTGTCCAAAACCTCTGAAACTCAAAGATTTTAGATGCGCAATAGCTAACAGTCTTATTACTATGGACCGAGCTGTTACTAATATGAATGCAGAGGTTAAAAAATTCGTGACTCCTGAAAATCAGATGGATACACGTTATGACCAAGTGGGCCACATGCCATCATTTACATCCAAAGGACGATGTAGGTTTTGTGTAAAGGGTCAAACTAAATTTATATGTTTGAAATGCCAAGTGAGGCTTTGTTTAGTTGAAGATCGAAACTGTTTTTATAATTATCACAAGAAGTAGTAAGGTCAAAATGGTGTAAATGATGTTAGTTACCCTTATTTCGTAAATTTATTTATGTGTCTTAAACGTACTGACTGATTGATCTCATAGAATATATTATTATCGTTGCGATAACTTGCTTTAACTTTTAATAATTAAGAAGAAGATGATGTTATGTTCCTACTTTATACTGAAGACCGTGATTTTATATATTTTGATTAGGATATCTGTGTTTATAAGACTACATAAATAAATATTTTTATAAAATAAAATATATTTCATTTTCTACCAATCAAGCAGTGTATCCTACAGTGCACATGGATTTCCAAAGATATATGCATGACAACTTGGCAGTGTGCATAATTAGATACATGGTATAAATACAAATCAAATATTGTTAGAATTTATTTTTCAGGTGTCTACTTACTAGGTAACAACTCAAATATATTAAAGAAATTTAAAAAAAATGTCATCAAACTCTGCCAAGTTAAGGGTTAAGTATAAACTATGTATAAGCGGGTATAAGCAGAACAGTAAGCAAGTGAGCAGCGAGCGCTCCGCGTCGAGAGTAGATCAAGACTGGGGTGTCGGTGCGCGCTCGCCTGCACTTGACCGGCGTACAACCAAATAGAATATTATGTATAGCTATGGTGCTATATAGAATGGTGCTTTTCTACTGAGCCACAGCGGTCGAAGTTCCGACACAAAATGTGATGGTGTAAATAATTAATTATATGTTATAAACTTATAATGTAAATTGTGTGTAAGTGTATGATTGTGTTTATATATGTAAAGTATATGTATATGTGTATATTCCGCTACAATTGTATCAAAGTGTTCTTTAATTTGTGGGTGAATAGAATAAAACACATTTAAATTATCATAGTAAAATTGTAGTTTTATTTAATTAAAGAATCTTGCAAATTTATTAAACCACAGGCAATGGTAATAACATCATCAAGAACTTTGACTAGATTATGATTTACACATGCATGTGGCTTTAACATACTAAATTCTCTCAAGCGACGAATGACTCTCTCAACATGTATTCTTAAACTGGCAATTTGTTTGGTTTCCCTTGCCTCAGTTTTTGATAGATTAGCCCCAGTTGTAACACTTGGGGGTCGCACTAGTTTCACTCCATGTTTAAGTAAATATAATTCCACATGCTTGAATCCCCTATCAGCCATCACACACATACCTGGTTGCAAACATTTTACAAAATCACATGATTCAACCAAACGTGTCTGTAATTCTTCCTCCATAACCTGGTGATATATAATTCACTAAACCATTTGGTGTACAGGATACAAGATACTTGACAGTGTTAGCCTTTTTGTATTCTGACCATGAGAGAGATTGATTCAAGGTTTTCTAAGGCTTTTGCATCTCAATCTCTAGACAGTCAATGATGCAACTTACATGATGATATTTATGCCTAAAAGCCATGGGTAAATTATTTTTTATGTAATCTTTACTTAATTTTACAATAAAAGGACGCATTTCACTAGGTAGTGAAATGCGTCCTTTTATTGTAAAATTAAGTATAGATAGATATTTAGATATTTTTTTTAAATATTCCTTTGTTAGGTAACAAAGGAATATTTAAAAAAAATATCTTGGTAGCATAAGTTGGAGTCATAGAAAAATCATCAGCAAGCTCTATAAATGGGTTATTTAATCTATTTTTTCTTAAACACAGAAGTATATGGCTGGCAGGAATATTTGAATGTTTTTCAATTATATCTATTAAGTAATAACAGTTTTTAACAACACCAATGTAAAACCGTGGATTCTTGATAATTTTACTTATTGTATATTCCAGAATTTGAGATGCCTCTTTTTTTTTATCATCTTGCATCAACTCACTGCAATCTGAAGTTGATTTCATTTGAGTAGATATTGTTGATGGTGATGATTCTCTGTGCATTGCAGATGGTGTATAAGAAACATCACTATCAGATAAAAGCAGTGATAGCCTAGTGGTGTGACCGTCGGACTGCCAAGTCACAGGTTTCGAGTTCGAACCCAAGGCACGCACCTCTGACTTTTCGTATTCATGTGCGTATTGTATAATTATCACTAGCTTGAAAAACGGCGAAGGAAAACATCGTGAGGAAACCGGCATGCCTGAGATATTTCTCGACGGCATGTGAAGCCAAGTCAGAGGCCCATGGGCGGCTTTAAAACTCTGACACCAGGTTAATCACTAACCACACGAAAAGAAGAAGACTATCAGATTGTTCTTCCATCGTAAATATTTTCCTTGAAAGTGTGTGTAAGGTCGATGTAGATGGGTTGGTGGTGGTACTGCATCTTGTAATCTTAAATGGTGATGTGCTAACAGATTGGAGATTAGGTTTTAAGGGTGATGTCATCTGGTTTACTAATTTAATTTCCGTTTGAATGGCTTTACTTCTGAACTTGTGTGTAATGTGTACTTGGATTAATTTATCCGCTGTCTTATGTTCTTCTTGGGTAATATTTTCTATGTTTTCATGTGGAACCGAAAATAAATACCACATTAGATATTTTAAAAAAAAACTGTCAAGTAGGTACTCAGTAAAAACAAATTATTGAGATTGCACTATATTACAAACTAATCACTACTGTTTAATGTTGTACCATTATAATGGAATGGTTTCCACATTATTTATGATTGAATATAAACAAATAGGTACCTGAACTTCCAGATGAAGTCTCTTCAAGCTCCAAATGTTTAGCAGTAATAATTCTTATTTCTAAATCGTTTATAGATTCTTCAATTAACATCTTTCTTTGTTTCTTGAGAATATATGGTCGTTCTGTAGTATTAGACGTTCGTTTTCTTCTATCTGGTTGGCACTCAAATTTTGTGGGAATACACCCTGGTTTCATGCGGACCTGCGATACCGACCCCATCACATGATACTCCATAAAATTGTCCATATCATTTGGCAACTGGAAAATGAATGAAGTACCCATGAAATAAAAAGGTGAATATATTAGAGACGAACTCTAACCTCAAAAAAGACGAATGAAATTTCGTTTAAACAACGTCGCACATCATTATAAATAAAATGCAATAAAGTAAAAACTTGAAATGATGATCTTCACAGAAATGAATTGGAGTATTTAGATTTATAGCCGAGAATTTAGTTCGATCTCGCCGTGCAAGATTAAGCCACTTATTTCGCATTGTTTTGTTGCGTGGAACGTTAACAAATAATTTGTTAGGAGTTTTTATTGACGTATTAACGCACTGAGGGACCGCACACCACTTATACACTGTAGAATTCATATTAATACGCAAAATAACTGATTTGTTTCTTTGGCTCCTCAGTTTTTACGGTTTGTTTACATACTCGTGACGTCACAAGCAGACGCCATGACACCGGCGATCGTTTTGGAGCGAATTTTAAACATACAATTTTATTATCCTTTTTTTTCTAATTTATGTTTGTTTCCTGCAGAAATAATATATTTTTAGGAAATAGTAGACACTAGAATATTATAGAACAGTTTTTCAAAATCAGTCATCATGCCTATTGATGTCATTATTTGTTTGTAGGTTGACGCTGGCATTCAATAATTTTGAGTAGATAACACAGTTTGTTACCAATTAATTTACCTATACCTCTTCCTATACTATCTGAGAACATAACTGAATGACTACTGAAAGTTGGACAACTACCAATCTCAGGCTGTACCACTTGAGATTGATCTTGTACTAAACCAGATACATCTTGGTGGAGGATACAGTCTTGAGACTCGGTCTGGGACGGGTCCTCCGTTGCCTCAGACTGGACAGCATCAGGGTTTTTGGAACCTTTTGACAAGTACACTGACACATAACTAACTCATTAGCAGCAAGAATGTGTTCTTTAATTTGGTTTTGAGAACCCACATATTTAATGTAAAGGGAACTAAGTTTGCCCTCAAGTACCTGTATGTCAGACTGAGCGCTGTGTATCAATTTCATAGATTTTTTTTCTGTTTTCTAATTTGATTTAATAATTATTTAATTTATTGATTAGATCAACACGTTCTTTTCTTCGTGGAATATTTTTGGAAAAGTTTTTCTGTTGTTTTCTAATTTGATGGCATTTTTTAATTATTCTATTCATTTTTGCATACTTTTTCATTTTTTTATGACTAATTTTATAACTATAATTCTGTTTCAGCAAGGATTCTTCAGTAAGGTCGATAGTTATTATGGAATGAGGGTTACAATTAGTATTTAATAATTCATCATTTGGTTAGTTTGTTTAACCTGAGTACATACTTTTTCTTTTTCTAACTGGATAATACGACTATTAGCATGACTTAATTCGTTTTCAAGGTCCCTAACTTTGCTTAAAGCCTCCTCATACAAGTTACTACAGTCTGTTGCTGAAACCATCCGTGACCACCTTCAGTTGATCGCGTTGATATTGCTGATGTAGGTCTACTAGCTCCCGTTTAAGGCTTGAGTTTTTGTCGACTATCTTCTTAACTTCCTCCTCACTTTCATGATGCTCTTGCAACAATTGCTTACATTGGAGTTTTGATGCTTCATTTTTTTTGGAGCAGTAGCCTTATGGGTCATCACTGGCATGGTTTCAGGATTTGTTACAAAATGAAAGAATGTGATGGTCGTTTTTGTGTATGTCTTCCGTTAAGAGATGAATTAGATTGTCTAGGAGAATCTCACTACACAGCAAAGAAACGGTTTCTCAGTCTTGAGTCTCGCTTTAGAAAAAATCCAGAACTTATAATTGACTGATGGGAGTTCTCGTTGACCTTGCGAGCGAACGGACGTGTCACTTGTGCTGTGCAATTTTTGCGTACCGATCTAAACAAATACGTGCTAATTAGCTAAGTACTGTGTGTGATTACATCGTGCTACAGTTGTGGATTGATTGCCAATTGATTCGACTAAGGACCAATAATGCCGAAGTTGCCACGAAACCTGGCGACGTGGAAAAAGCTCATTCATCTGACAGATCGGCTTCGGATGCTTAAGGCAAAACGCACCTGTATTGAACTGGGTTGCCACACGGTAGAGTATGAAGAAATGCAATGAGAAATCAGACAGCGATTCTTCTATCTCTTAAGAATCTAGACGGCACAAAACTGCATGCTGTTCTCCTGAAAGTTTGCATTCAACACTCAAAGCTGTTCAAAAGGAGGTCAAAGTAATGAATTCTTTCCTAAATTCCATTAAGGAGGAGCAAGACTCTCGTTTGTTACTGCTACAAAAGGATGTGTCAGTTATCTCAAGAACCTAGAGGGCACAAAACTGCATGCTGTGCTCCTGAAAGTTTGCATTCAAACTCAAAGCCGTTCAAAAGGAGGTCAAAGTAATGAATTATTTCCTAAATTCCATTAAGGAGGAGCAAGACTCACGTTTGTTACTGCTACAAAAGGATGTGTCGGTTATTAAGTCAGAAATAGGCGAGCTGAAAACATCTAATATCGAATTTGACAAAACACTGCAGTTACTAAGCACCAAGTATGATGAAATTGAGACATTTAAAAAGAAACCATATAAAACAACAAGTCAATGGAAAATAGATACAAAGACCTAATACAGCGAAACATCAATTAGATAAATGCAACAAAGTTCTGGAAGAGCGAATCGGATATCTCCAACAAAAGAAATTGGATAAAAATATTGAAATAATGAATTAAAAGATGCAAGATAAACCGTTAAACTGGTAAAAAAATGTCCCATTACTCGTATCTAGAACTTAGATAAAACCGAAAAAGAAAACGCATGGACGGTAGAATCCAAAAAAAAAGATGTGCCTATAGTTGTGACGGTCCGTACAAAAGCGGCGAGAGTGGAATGGCTTTAAAATAGGAAATCACAAGTCACAAATCACATGTTATTTAACAACAATGACACATCACGTATCTTCACAAATGAACATACAACTCGACTAAACAGGCAATTATTTTGGGTTACAAAGACAAAGCTGAAAGAAACCTATAAGTAAATATGGATACAGGATACCAAAGTATTAATAAAGAAAAATTATAATGAAAAAACATTATGAAAGCGATGAAGATATTAATCAGAATTTAGTAAAATAAACGAAAAAGCGAAAAAAGAGAGGAAGAATACGTAATTTCATAAAAAAATGAGACTAGCTAGCTACCCACGAGTCAGGTGAGGATTGTAGGTGTTCAAGACTTAAGTGTTTTGAAAGGATTTCATCAGAAAATCGTTTTAAATTGTTAACAGACTTTAATAGTTTGAAGTCTACAGATGATCAAAATATATTGTTATGTGTATTGATGAATGTTTGTTCTTTAAAAAGAAGACGTAGTAGGAAAAATGAAATGGATGCCAATTTTCACCAAAACTATTTCATTTACAAAGTACGAATAAAAGAAGATGATCAGATACAAGAAGTACCTGTATGCTACAAGGCTTTTTTTAAATCTATTTTTGGTATAACTAAAGGAAAACTTGAACATCTACAAGTCTTTTAAAGAGACAGGCATTGCACCAAAAGATAGAAGGGGAAAATTAAGTTCACACAAAAAATTGGATACGATTACAAAAAAATAATATGTACTCATATAAATCTATTTAAAGGAAGGCAAAGTCACTACGGTATAAAAAAAAGTTATCAAGAAAGAATATTTACCTGATGACTTAAATATTTAAAAAAATGCATAAGTTATATTTGGATGCATACCCTGAGAATAATGTTTCGTGTATGAAACATACAGGAACATCTTTAACACTGAATTTAACATATCGTTTGGTCCCCGCACCGATACATATAGTGCCTGTGATGAAATCAGGATGAGCTAAAAAGATTAACTATTCTTAACAATTTGCATAAGAAAAAAGCTCAATCGTTTTATGATAGAAAAAAGAATGCTAGAATGAAAAGTAAGAGAGATATTGAATTTCAGGCTACTGCTATGGACTACCAAAAAATGTGCCAGTACTTAACATTACTACTAATGATGTTTATTACAAACGACAGTTATCAATGTATTCATTTAATTTTCAAATCAATGTAATCATTTGCTAAGTGATGCTACTCTTTTTTTTTTCACTTTGAGACTTCCGGATGCAAGGGTTCAGATGAAATGGTTTCATTTTATTTCACTATTTGAAAAACCATTTAGATCATCGTGTGAAGCATTTAGAAATATTTTGTAACTCTGCAGGAGGACAAAACAAGAACTATACTGTGACAAGTTTCATTCATTTTGTGGTCCATGTAATGAAAATTTTGGACTAGGTTAAAATAACATACCCCATCAGAGGACATTCATATTAAGGCTGGGTGTTCCCGTTTTTGCATGTTTTAGAAATGTGTTTTAATAGGCAAATTATAACATTTAGAATCTGAAATAAATATATATTTCAGATACATTCTTTCTCATTATCATGTACCCGTTCAATACATGATACAATAAAATTTTCTCGATGGAAAAAAATACCAAACTAAATTCGATTTGCAGTTTTTTTACAAGCTAAAGGAGACTGAAACGATTACATACAATCTTGGGCCTGGTTGTAAAAAGATGAAAGTGGTGTCAATTAATAGCTTATATATTATCAGCCTTTCACTGAAAATTCTGCGGATTTTGTCAATCTGAGAACAGAGATAAAAGAGATTATGTAAAAGTGAGGTTATGTTACAATCTTTAACTAACAGCTGATTCCTGAAGTGCAAAATATGTGCTTTTGCACTAATAGTTATTATATTTAGTAGGACATATTTGATAAATCATATGAATGAACGTCAATGACTTCAGTCCTACCTACCTATGTAGGTAACAGGTATGGAGTTACGGAAAGGATGTCTAAAATAAAATAAAAAATCATTTAAGTATTATAGTGGTATACTCGTCTTCAATTATAATTGAAATGTCGTCTAGGAATTGTGCAGGTGGTGCTATATGATCGTGGTACCTAGCCCAGCTAAGATACCATATAATACAGATTTTAGGAGCAGAGTAGCCTACAGTTCGTCTCCCTACAATACAATTTACAGTAATGCATTACTATAGCCTCCCTTCCTGTACGAGAGCCATTGCCGAATCACTGACAGAATTGTTTCATCGGGTATAGGTCGTCGACCCAGTGTATTGCAGTGATCAGTTGTTGTCCCACAATTCACACAGCGATCCATAGTTTCACTGTTTTTTCTATTCCGTGGTTTCAACAATACCCAATATACAATCCGGCGGTAAAATCCAAAATAACAATTCCAAGTCAAACGTGTGAGCCATCTTCGGTGTCCAGTGTGAAAGCAAGGGTCGTACGAGGTAGACAGGGTCGGAATCCGTAAAATACAAAGCAAAGGTAGTGAAAAATGAAGAACAATTGGGAAAGCACTCAAAACGCATCGGAAAACACGAAACGAGTAAGCATTTAAGCAAACGAGATTATTAGAGCAGTTGGCAACCACAGACTACATTGGCAACTGTCTAGTGTCCGTGTCAGTCAGCTGTCATGCCAGTGACATAGACTAAAAATAGAAAACTAATTTTAATCGATATGAAATCGATAATCATTAATATTGTTTTTTCAGTAATTAATTGATATTTTATTTATTAATATGACTGTAATTATATGCACTATAATGCACATAAGTGTATAAAGTGCATTTAATTACTTTGAGTTAATTATTTAGTGCAAAGGTTTTATTTTCGTAACTGTGTAATCGATTACTCAATCGGTAATCTCACGAAAACTATCTTTTCCATATTTCTCCACTTCCAGATTGAGAATTGAGGTGATTTTTCATATTCTAAGATAGAAAAATATGACTAATTTTTTAGATCATATCTTAACTTATTACATTTAGGCCCACCGTTTTCCATCTCCTTTCATTTTAATCAAGTATACTCTAAAAAGTAATACTCCTTTTTTTCTATAAATCATATCAATTTAAAGGTATTTCATTTTGGAGTTCATTCCACCCGATCGTTTTTTTTTCATTACACTTATACATTTTTTGATCGAACATTGAAGTGATTTTCGATCCGCGCGTCGCTTGCGCTGACTGCCAGTCCCACGGGACGTTACGAAGGTTGGATCTGTGCCAAATTTTTGCGCGCGCGCGTGCTTCTTTTGCGTAAATAATATTACTAGGAAAAAAATAATTATTGTTTTACAGAACTTATTTATTTGTTTGTGTGTTTATTTCTCATTGTGTAAATATTTCTATTCACTTTTAAGACAATATTTTTGTGAAAATGGCAAATAAAAGTAATCGGAATAGGACTAAATCACGGTTGAAGGCAAAAAAAATCGCGAAAGAAATATGGTAAGTTATATTTTTTATTCTTGATCCCTATTGGTCACAGTATTACAATATTATTTCCTTACCAGAAAATACATTTCCAGTGTAAGCTGATCTCGTATTGTATAGGATTTCTGTACAATGATAGGTCAGCTTACACTGGAAATGTATAGCTTGATAATATGTAGCCGTGTGTACTTACGGAAATTTCGCCCGACCCCGCAAGTTCCCCGCCATTGCTCTACGTAAGTACATTCGTTTTCACAACTGTATGAATTGTAAAACTGTGCCACACTAAAATAATATCAGTAGGTTCAAAGAGAGGTAAAGGGTTTCTGTTTTTCTTTTACTTATCTACCTGTATTGTTTTAGTTTATTATATAGTGCTCCGTTTTTTTTTAATACCATAACTTAATTTTATTGTTTCAGTTCAAAAATGAATCGAAATAAAAAAGGTTTATTTGTCCGAAAAAAAAACACAGAAGAACAGTAAGTACTGTCTTTGTTTTCTTTGGCTCCTTCAAACAAGCGCGACACGTGACGCAAATCGCACGCGACGCAAAGGCACCGCGAATGCCTTTGTGAGAGCAAGTGTCACGTGCGATTCGTTTCGCGTGACGCGCCTGTTTGAAGAAGCCCTAAATAGTAGTACCTATTATACAAGAGTACAGAAAAATCACTCCCGAACAATAGTCAGTTTAGGTACAAAAAATTGCCAATCGCCGATTGCTTGCAAGCGAAACTGAAACCTATTTCATTCTTGCAACCGTTCACATTCCATGGGTACCTATTATTGTCTCCACACCGGTCTAACGGTCTGACCACTGAATATTCACTCCGCACGAATAATATTTTTTTTTGTCGATATTGGTGGTAAATGTAAGATACTATCCGGTGTAGCTCGCCCATTGCACTTAGTTCCGCAATACTCATCATAATAATATCTTAGATTTAGTCAATTTTGCATTTTTATAAAATGGAGTTATTTTTTTCAGGAAACCGTGTGACGATACGTCTGATGAGACACACTTTTCTTATATTACATTAGAGCCTGTTGGTTTACAACCCTCTGCTACTAAGTTTTTTTTTGTTTTAGTTCGGGGGCATACAAATCTAAAATTTGTTTTGTCGTTTATTTTTTAAACATTCATGTTAAATAAATTATTATGTATTATTTCAGTACATCGACATCACCGAATGATGATACTTTACAAGATGTAACACTACCAATGTCTTCGTTATCTGCACCAGAACCAGTTGTTGATTCTGGAACAACTCAGTAAGTTATCAGAACCGACATAACACTTACACATATGAGCAGCACGCATGTCACGGCTTATCAGCTTGTATATCCTCTATCTTGTAGTACTTTTTACATTTAAAATTGGGCTTTTTTATTCTAAATAAGAATAAGGATCGAGGACTAAAATTGCATAACACTTTATTAAAATTGTTTTTCAACATCAGTTTTTTAAGGCTCTACGTTATGTAACTTTATTTTATGTTGTTATAGAGAAACTGATGGAAGTGATGGCGCGTTTATTATTGAAATGGATAACAAAGAAAATCATTTCCAACCCATTTCAGGACGGCGAATAATTGATATCAATTACTTTTTACAAGAACTTCAAGAAAAAGCACGCCACAATAATTTATTTGAATGTAAATCAAGCAACTTCTGCTTAGTTGGTGAAAGAAGGCATGGTCTTATATCGATCTTTAAATTTAAGTGCAATATGTGTAAAGAAGTATGTTTGATTCCATCAGAAAACACCAAAGATACTGAGCATGTAAATGCTAATATAGCTGCTACCACTGGAGTTGTAGCCTCTGGTATAGGATTTTCTCAAATCGAAGAGTTATTTTCCGCTATAAACATACCCATATTTTCTTCAAAATATTTTAATCAATTGCAAAATAAAGTTTATGAGAAATGGGAAGAAACGGCAAGTGCGACAATGGAAGCTGCTGCCAAAAAAGAAAAAGAAATTGCTTTAGCAGAAGGCCGGACCAAAAACGGCTATCCTGTCATAGATTTCTATGTTGATGGAGCATGGTGTGCTAGGTCATATGGTTCGAACTATAAAGCTTCATCAGGCACAGCAGCCATAATTGGCAGAAACACGGGTGAAGTTTTATACTTCGATGTCAAAAATAAATATTGCCTCGTATGTGCCCGAGCCGAAAATAGAAAAACTGAACCGCAAGACCACTTGTGTTTCAAAAATTTCCAGGGATCGTCTTGTTCAATGGAAGCCGACATAATTGTTGAAGGTTTCAAAACATCGATTGCGACGTATGGCCTTATATATGGCCGAATGGTAGGAGATGGGGATGCTTCGACCTACGCTAAAATTCTTAATGCGAATCCGTATGAAAGCCAAAATTTGATGGTTGAGAAACTTGAGTGCCGCAATCACATATTGCGCAATTTTTGTAAAAAGTTAAGAGCGGTCATCACAGAAACAAAGTACATGTTAGCGCAACGAAAAACTCTCACTAATCAAAAAATTATGACAATGCGAAAGGCAATAGTGAAATCTATTAAACATCACAAGGCCTCACAGAGTCCTAAAAATGTAGCAATATCAGTTTTGCACATCGATATTATTAACTCTGTATCACATGCTTATGGTAATCATCAAATGTGTCAAAATTACTTTTGTGACAAAGATAAAAACAGTGGTGGCGAACTGCAAAAAATTGAAAATTCAACTTTTATCTTCAGAATAAATGCAATTGTGTCCAACGTGGCTTCAAAAGCACGTAGTTTGATTGAAGACGTGAACACAAATACGGTAGAGTGCTTGTCGGCGCATCACACACGCGCTTGATTGAACGCGGGGACGGCGCGGGGTGTCGGGGCACAGAACCCGGTACGCGGCGGCCGCTGCACGACCTTACCACTCGCTCAGCTGACAGACGCGCCACTACGGGCATTTCTTTGTTATTATACGTTCATGTAAATCATAGCATTATACCTATTTAATACAGTCCACTACTTTCATTCTTAAGTCCGATTGAGCCCATTCAGTGGTCCTTCGATTGCGTAAAAATAATTACCAGTTTTGCCGTAATTAACGTCGTCGTCAACGTATCGTCGGTCGTCGTGTTCACCTGTGCGGACTTTGACCGCTCGCGAGCACCACGCGATACGACCACGAAGAAAAGAACAAAGAAGTCGTTCCCGAGGCAGCCTGCGTCGTCATCGTGGAGCTGATGTCATTCTTTGGGAGTATATTACTGTATTTGAGTGAGTCCGTTCCAATTAGCTATATTTCTGATTTCTTTTTCTTGCCGAAAATCGTTGATTCAACTTCCTATCTTTCAGTTTGCATAGTGTTACAGTATTAGTGCTTCCATAGTGTTTTCTATAACACTGCTTGTTAAACTACGCATATTTTATATAAAAAACGCTTGGTCATTCGCTAATTCGCACTTCGTTATCACATCGTTGACCTTGTCAGTGATTCTCGATTCCTTTCACTAACGCACAGCTGTTTTGCAGTTTTTATCTATTAGATTTATTTACATCAGTGCGTCCAGCTGTTTATTTAACTTTACAATGGCAGATAACTTAAAAACATTGATAAAGAAACGCAGTTCAATTAAATCGAAGCTTACAATTTACAGCAACTATTTAAATTTAGTAAAAAGTAGTTCCACAATGGTGCCGATTCTCTTGTACACCGGACTAAACTAACTAAATTATCACTAAAATTCCTTACTTTTGGCTATGAGAATCTTAACGCTATTCTGTAGTAAAGTCTCTAAATTTAAAAAATATTTTGACGCAACTAAATCGAATTTGACAATTGCGACTCCACATGGTACATACTTGTTTGCCCTACCCCGTGAATTTTTTTAGAGCCGGAGGCGCGCAGTGGGGGCAGCCTCGACGTGTTTTTTTATGGAATTTTTCACTTTTAATATGGAAAATAAAAAAAAATATTACCTACGTGTTGAGTATTAGGGGTATAAGGGTTTTATAAAGGGGGTCGAAATTTACATTATTTTTGCGATAGGACACACCATTTTCGAGATATAAGCAAAAGAAAAGAAAAAAATCCAGTACAGTACTGTTTTTGCACCCGAAGTCGAGATGTTCGTGTGAATTTTAGTTCATGACAACTAATAATATTCCACACCATTTTCAGTGGCGAATAAAAATGGTCAGAATTAGTTAGAAAATTAAAATTTTAGGTTAATAACGTCAAATTCAGAATAGCAAAATTGTCATTTTCACTAAATTAAAATCTCAGTACAATCTTAGTGCTCTCAAACTAAAATATAGTTAAGTTGTGCCACTTTAGTCTATTTCAGAATGGGAAATCATCGTTTGACAGGAGTAAACTAAATTTTAGTGATTTTTAGTCTAGTTTAGACGCATTTGTGACAAGAGAATCGGCACCAATATCTGAGTTGCAACGTTTAGATTTAGAGGAGCGTTTTAATAAATTCGATAACTTACACACCGAATATGTTGCCTTACAGACACAGATCGAAGTGCTTTCCGATGACGACGAGTCTGCGTTGGTTGAGCGTGAGAACTTTGACCGCCAGTTCTTCAACCTGGTGGCACTCACGCGCAGCCTGCTCGGTGTCTCGGCCAACGGTGCTGCGTCGGAGGCGGGCTTCAAAGATGCTAACTCAGGTGCACATGTTTCATTTAGGAATTCTTTTGTTCGTTTGCCTAAAATTGATTTGCCACATTTCGATGGGAACTACCAATGCTGGCTTGAGTTTAGGGATACCTTTGTGTCACTGGTTCACGACAATTCTAGCATAAGTGACATTAACAAGTTCCACTACCTGCGAGCTTCACTCCAGGGAAATGCTTCTTTAATTATTAAAAACATTGACTTTAAAGCCGATCATTATACTCTAGCGTGGGACCTGTTGTGCGAACGTTACAATAATGACCGACTTCTAGTGAAAAACCATTTTTAAGCTTTATTTGATGTTGAACCCATTACAAAAGAGTCAAGTGTTTCTATCAGAAACCTTGTTGATAATATTAATAAAAAAATTAGGGCACTAACTACTTTAAAAAGGCCCACTCAATATTGGGACGATATTATTATTTATTTTATGGTTAAAAAATTAGATTTAACAACAATTCGTGACTGGGAAGAGCACAGAAACAATACGTTTAAAAATGATCCTACTTTAACACAATTTTGTTCTTTTTTAAGCAGGAAAGCGGACTGGTTAGAATCAGTGGAGTCAAATCATAGTTCTTTAGATACGAATGCTATAGTAGCCTTAAATAATAGTCATTCAAATAAAACTGATTCTAAACAAAACCAAACAAATAAAAAAAATGATAATTTTAATAAAAACAGTAAATGTCCACTTTGCTCCCAAGCACATACATTATTTAAATGTGAATCTTTTAGAAATTTGTCAATAGAAAATCGCATACAAAAGGCAACTGAGTTTAATGTTTGTATTAATTGCTTACGCTTTGGACATAATTCTAAGAAATGTAGATTTTCACATTGCAAATATTACAAAACAAAGCACATTACGCTTTTGCATTTGGAAAGTAACGAGCCCAAACTTGTTTCCAATCCATTGCCATGTGCCATGCATTCTGCTTCGCCTTCTTCAAATGTTGTGCTTTCAGCCAATTCCATGCAGCTTGCTACTTCTGCGCATGTTTTACTGTCCACAGCTATGGTGAGCGTGACTGGCGTGACGGGTAAGAAGTACACTGTGCGCCTACTGCTGGACAACGGCAGTACGGCGAACTTTGTTACGCAGAGTTTAACAGAGAAGCTGGGTTTGTTACGACGCGGTACGAGCACCAAGGTAACGGGTATTAATAATCACATATCCACCAGTACACAGTCTTGTCACCTCTCAATAGAGTCTTTATGCTGTGCATTTACTGTAGATATCGAGTGTCACGATTTGCCTGAAATCACAAAGGTTCTACCGTCTTCATTCGTGCATATCAATCACGTCCCTATTCCTTCAGGTCTTAAGCTAGCAGACCCGAACTTTAACGTTCCGTCGGTCATAGACATCCTGGTAGGGGCTGAAGTTTTCTGGAATGTCTTAGGTAGCAAAACGATAGACTTAGGGAAAAACCTACCTAAATTATGCGAGACCAAATTAGGATGGTTAGTTTCAGGTAGTATTTCGCACCAATCATGTTTTTTCGCTAATAATTTTTGCCATCATTCCAATGTCACTCCCGACCTCACTCAATTTTGGGAGCTTGACAACGTCGCTTCAAAACATTCACTCTCACTTAACCCTTTAATTGGCACAACAATCAAAATAACAAAATTTAATATTTGACACCATGAGTCAATTTCTAGCACCTCATAGGCATGGTAAAAAATTTAAATAAAAATCTGAGTCTATCAGTTTTCTGAAAATTATATGTGAAGTATACTGGACATTACCAAATACATAGCGATCAACTGGCTGGAATGTATGTGCAATATACTGGACAGTGCCAAGTTTACTAAGATAAAAATAAGGGGAAGATAAATTAAAAAAAATGTATTTAAAATATTAATTATGTTTATTTTTTTATGAAAATTCAAAAAACAGTTTCTTTTTCCTGCGACAAAACATAGTCTTTGGTTACATTTTATACATATAACGTTTGTTTTACCGTCCTTACAGTAACGGCATCTCCCATAGCTACACGAATCGGGAAAATGACCTACTTGATCATAGCGTATATCTTCAATCGGTCTTGCTACCACAGGTTTCTTAATTCTTCTGAACTCTTTCAATGACTTCTCCTTATATTTATTTTTTCGATATAAAAGCCATGCATTATTGATGCTTATATCAATCAACTGGGCAAAAATAGAAAGATACCATCTTCGCGTTTTTAGGGGAATCTTGTAAAGGGATATTAGCATATCAGCCAAGTCGACCCCACCCATATTTTTAGTATAGTTTTTGACTATCTTAGGGCAGTCGACATCAACCCTTGCTTTATTTTCTTTGCTATAACGTTTTATTTTATCCACGGGGTGAGAATCGACACAGGAACTGATAAGGGTAACACATTTATTGTCTAACCACTTTACCACTGCCAGTTTATTTTGGTTACAAACTCCTTGCGCGAAACTGCCTCGTGGTTTCTTTTTAAGATCTTTGTCAGAAGGGAGTACACTCTCACAGCCTCTTAGCCGGTTTCCTCTTATAGTACCAGTGCAAAATATTCCGTAGTTTTCACGCAACATGTATACGAGCTCAGGTGAAGTAAAAAAGTTATCACAATATACATTTGCAGGTTTCTGGCGAATCGTTTTACACAAAGCAAGAACAACTAGCCCTCCCAAACCTATAGAAATCTCATCCTTTGTGAAAGTATAATTTCGAAAGGTATCCTCCCCTCCATATAAAATAAAATCATAGATTAAGCCTGAAGCTCCCGCGCGAACGAAGTTTTTGAAACCCCATTTATTTGGTTTATTTTGTATGTATTGTCTTCTGTTTCCTGCCTTGGTCCCTTTATAGGGAATCATCATCTCATCTATACTAAAATTTTGTTCCTCGTACATCTTCAGACAGTTTTGCTTAATTTTTTCCACTACGGGCCGAACTTTGAAGTATCTATCACCGTCGTCTAAATTATTATCAATAAAATGTATGTAACGTCTAATTGTTTGGTAACGCTTTAGTGGCATGAGATCGGCAATATTTGTAAATCTAAGCCTGCGGTTCCAATAATCAGTGTAACTAGGCATATGTACAACTCCCATTAAAATTTGTATGGCAAGAAAAGTTAGAAACTCATCATGAGTAAGTTGTATGGATCTTCCTTTTACCTGAACAGAGTACAGATTTGATTGATCTACTATATCTTTTATTATATTCGGTGAAAAAAAACGATAAAAGAACGAAAGAGGCTGTTGTTCCTCTTCACTCGGCATTAGCGGTGTATTTTCATCTTCAACTTCAGCCCGATGAAAAATTAATTCCTTCTTCCACTTGTAACTCAGAACAAACTTTTTAGATGTTTTAACTTTTTTTGAAATTACTTTCTTTTTCTGCGCTTTTTTACGTTTTCTAGTGGAACATGTGTCAATGGTTGGTTGGTCAGGTGCACCGTTTGCACTGAACCAATTGATGGTAAGGAACTTATGGAAGGGATGGCATCGTAATTTGTTTCATTTCGAGACGGAAAAACATTTTGTAATATAGGTGTGAGTGGTAGATTAAATCTGTTATTTCATCTTCGGAAGATTCTAAAATATTCAGTGCCTCTAAGGCCGAATCTACTGATATCAAGCTGCTTTCGTCCGAAGAATCGTGGTTGTTTGAAGTTTTATTGGTAATTTCAAGTTCTTCGGTAGACGAAGCGTCACTGGAATCGGAGCATGCATGTTCAGGCGGTATCAAAGCAACTAGCCTATTCGTGCGCGAGCGTATCAATCACTAAAACAAAAGGAAAAAGCTCATTTGATACATGCAACCCATACAAAACCAAAATACTAGTGAGTTGGCATTGTCCAACCCGCTTCCCAAACAAAAACAGTGATAGCATTGTGAGCAATTGGCAGTGTGAAGTATACTGGACAACTAGTTTCAAATGCAAATTACAACGTTATTGAAAGAGTACTGGGTTATTATTTGGTACCATATAATAAACCGTCACTTTGAAATAATAAATAATGCATAGCCAACCCATATCAATCTTTCCATATATTAAAAAATATTCAAAAACTTACCTGTGTCGCAATAGCCGACCGTTGCTTCGACGCCATTTCGATTTTTGACATATTTTGATGTTGCCAGGCATATAATTTATTATTCTACCAAATGCTTACCCTATTGTGGAATTACCAGAATAATTTTTTTTTTGGGATAATCAGTATACTCGCTTACATATTTATTTTTTATTAATGTCCAGCCGGCTTCAATGTCAATTTAAGGGTTAAAGAGAGAATGTGTGAGCAGTCTTTTGCTCAAACCACCGTTCGTAATAATGGTGGGGGATTCGTCGTCACCATGCCTTTAAGAGGGGACCCTAGTACATTAGGTCATTCTTTTACTAATGCTAGAAATCGTTTTCTTTCCCTTGAACGGCGATTTAAACGCGATCCATCATTTCATAAAAAGTATAATGAGTTCATGAGTGAGTATGAGCGCCTAGGTCATATGACGGTAGACTCACCAGAAAACTCCATGAGTAAATATTACATTCCACATCATGGAGTAATTCGCAGTTCAAGCACCACTACACAACTACGCGTAGTATTCGACGCATCAGCTTCGACTAGTTCGGGGGTTTCGCTTAACGACATTCAGATGGTCGGTCCCGTAGTACAAGATGATCTGTTTTCTATTTTAACACGTTTTCGTCAGCATAGGTACGTGGTCTCAGGTGACGTGGAAAAAATGTACAGGGCCATTGAGTTAAATCCAGTCCAACGACCTCTTCAAAAAATAATTTTCAGGTTTGAACCTGCAGAACCTCTTAGGACCTACACTTTAAATACGGTTACCTATGGTACCGCTTCTGCACCCTATTTAGCCACTAAGTGTCTTGTAAGTCTGGCTGATAACATTGAGGACAGTCGTGCCCAATGCGCCATACGACGTGACTTCTATGTCGATGACTTTCTTAGTGGAGGGGATACCATAGCTGAAGCTGTTGACATTTCTAAGAAGGTACATTCCGTTCTATCATCTGCAAAATTCAATTTACGTAAATGGCGATCAAATAATCCTCAAATCCTCAAAGAAATTACACATACTAACGAGTTACACAATACTTTACATTTTTCTGAGCAAGGTTCAAACTCATCCCAATCTAAGACATTGGGTCTTAACTGGGTTTGTGACTCTGATTTACTAACATACACTATAAATATCACCTCCACTACTAAAGTCACCAAACGTCATGTTCTTTCTGTTATCAGTCAAATCTTTGACCCACTAGGCCTCGTAGGCCCGTGCGTCGTCGAAGCAAAGTTAATTATGCAGCGTCTATGGCTAGATAAATATTACTGGGATGACGAACTATCGCACGAAATAAGAAACCTTTGGTCTACATTTGAAAGCACAATAACAGTATTGAATATCATAAGAATTCCTCGTTGGATTTTGCGTGAAGACTCTATTACGCATGAAGTACACGTCTTTACCGATGCGTCCGAGATGCGTATGGCGCTTGTGTGTACATTCGGTCTTGTAATGGCAGTGGTTCCAAGGGCGTACAACTTCTAGTTTCTAGAAATCGTGTAGCGCCCATCAAACCAACGAAGATACCGAGGCTTGAACTTTGTGGAGCTTTGTTGGGTGCAAAGCTGTGTACTAAGGTTCAGGAATCACTTACCATGCCCATTAATAAATGTAGATTCTGGTGCGACTCAACCATAGTCCTGGGTTGGCTCTCTACTTCTTCAAATCAATTGAAACCATTTGTCAGAAACAGAGTCAATGAGATACAGGAAAGTACCAGTGGTCATACCTGGAGCTACGTACCGTCGAAGGACAACCCGGCGGATCTTGTTTCCCGTGGTGTTAGTGCCGACGTTATTATGGATACACCTCTGTGGTGGTCTGGACCCTCATTTTTACAGCATAGTGAAAATGAGTGGCCCAGCATTCCAAATAACGGGAAAGATAGTCTGCCGGAAGTAGTGACACATTTCATTGGTGGTGATAGTGAAAATCATTAATTTATTAGTAATCATTCAGACGTAACCATTCATTCATCAGTCATTCATGATTTATTAGTAAAGTATTCTAACTTAATAAAAATACAAAATATATTTACATATGTACAACGCTTTATTTACAATGTAAAAAATAAAAATAAATTGCATGGTAATTTGTCAACAACAGAATTAGAAAATTCATTAAATTTAATTATACATTATTCACAGCTTGAAATGTTTTCAGAAGAGTATAATTTGTTAAAGTCTGGACAAAAATTACCACGTAATAGTAGATTGCTTCCTCTGACACCGTTCATTGACAATTATAACCTCATTCGCGTGGGCGGGAGGCTCGATAACTCCCCCTACGATTTTAGCGTGAAACATCCCATTGTTTTATGCAGTAAGCATATACACTCGAGAGCAATGAATCCGGGTCACTTAAAGAATGTTAAAAATCTCGGAAACTAAAAATGATAGGTTAATGCAATAAATTGTATTTAATAGACAATGTAATACTCCTTAAATGAAAGTAAAAAAAATATGAGTCACCATACATTTTATTAACACAAAATTACATAAAGAAAAAAACTGCTGATCTCTCCTTAAAACAAAAATAGGAAACATGAAATTTTTGAACTTTATTACGATTTTCTTGAATTTTAATACTTCGTATTGCCTCCTCGTGCTTCCATTACTGCGTTTACACGGTTTGGCATGCTGTACACCAAGTTCCTTATACGATTTTGGAGAATATTCTCCCATTCCTCTGTGAGAGCAATTTTGAGCTCACGAAGCGTGATTGGGGGAGGGTTTCGTTGTTTTACGCATCTGCCTAGCTCGTCCCAAGCATGCTCGATCGGGTTGATATCCGGGCTGCGCGCTGGCCACTCCATACGAGTAATGTTCATCTCTTGAAGGTAGTCATTCACAATCCTACCTGTATGAGGTCGGGCATTGTCATGTATAAATATAGCATCCTCACCTAAATTGACCATAAATGGACCAACGTGATCATTGAGGATTTCTTCCACATATCTTTCGCTAGTTAAAGAGCCGTTTTCTATTATCACCAGCTCTGTGCGACTTTCAGAAGAAATTCCGGCCCACACAAGTACAGACCCACCACCGTAGGCTACTTTTTCTTCGATGCATGCTTGCTTGAATCTTTCCCCTGGTCTTCGATACACTCTGTGTCTTCCATCGTGCTTGTAGAGCATAAATTTTGATTCGTCGGAGAACATAACTTTTGACCAATCTTCAATACTCCAATTTACGTGGCTCTGGGCATATCTTAGTCTTGAAATACGATGCCCACGCTCCAGTTTAGGGCCGTTTGCAGGTCTAAGGGGTTTTAAGTTAGATTCAGCAAGCCGACGTCTTACTGTCCATGCACTTGGGTTACTTCCTCCGAGGCGTCGAAACTGATTTGTGAGTTCAGTTCCTGTAAGAAAGCGATTTCGAAGCATGGTGTTCACCAAGTATCGGTCTTCTCGTGCTGTGGTACACCTGGTTCTGCCCGTTCCTGGTCTGCGTAGGTTAGAACCAGTTTCTTCGTAACGTCGGAGAACTCTTTGTACTGTTGACAGCGACACACCGACAGTCCTGGCTGTATCGCGCTGACTCCGGCCGGTTTCCAGCATTGTAAGTATTCTGGTGCAGGCGTAAGCGACATAATTTCAGCTTGAATAATGAATATAGAGCACTATCAACATGGTTTATGTACCCACATAAATGACAGATTACAAACAAAAGCAAAACCAAATGCTGTAATTTCGTAGTTCCATCTTCGAAAGTGGCCCTTTTTCAAATTTGATTTTTATATGATATAACTTTACAATAACTAAGAAGTTTTAATACCTTCATTTAAGGAGTATTACATTGTCTATTAAATACAATTTATTGCATTAACCTAGCATTTTTAGTTTCCGAGATTTTTAGGATTCTTTAAGTGACCCGGATTCATTGCTCTCGAGTGTACTTACAAAACTTATATTTCAAATGCAACATTTAAAGCTTGTACATGCAGGTCCACAGTTGTTACTGTCACACATACGACAAACATATTGGCCACTAGGTGGCAGAAACTTGTCTAGATTTGTCGTGAGTAGGTGTCTTAAATGTTTCAGACATAAGGCTCAGAACGTACAACCAACTACCTAGCTCAAGAACAAATCTTGAGTTTCCTTTTTTAAATAGTTATGTTGACTATGCTGGGCCAGTATTGGTGGCCAATCGTAAAGGCCGAGGATGCAAACTTACAAAATCCTATATGTGCATCTTTGTTTGCTCAGCAGTAAAAGCCGTACATTTGGAGCTCGTCACTGACCTCACCACCGAGGCCTACATGGCCGCTCTAAATCGTTTCGTGGCGCGTCGTGGCAAGCCTCGAAGCATCACGTCCGATAACGGGACTAACTTCGTAGGCGCATCAAATGAAATGTTTAAGTTCTTACAATCATCAAATGTTGCATTTGAAATGACACAGCAAGGTATCAAATTCATTTTCACGCCTCCATACAGCCCTCATTTCATTTCTTTGGCTGAAGCTGCTGTAAAATCATGTAAGCATCACTTAAAGCGACTACTGCATCTTACCTATTTCACCTTTGAAGAGATGGCTACATGTCTCACTCACATAGAGGCGGTTCTTAACTCACGCCCTCTTACTCCTCTTTCTTCAGACCCTAACGATTTTTCGGCACTCACTCCCTTTCACTTTCTAATTGGACGACCATTCTTATCAGTACCACACCCTCAGGTGACTGAAGCCAACATCACGCGGCTGGATCGCTGGAAGAGAATCCAGCACATCAGACAGCATTTCTGGCGACGGTTTCATAATGAATACACTTCTCTGCTGCAGGCCAAATCCAAGTGGTTTCATTCCAGAGGTGAAGTGAAGCCGGGGTCCTTAGTCCTGATAAAGGACAAAACGACTCCACCTCTGCTCTGGTCCCTGGGCCGGGTCACGAAGACCTATCCCGGCGTAGACGGGGTCACGAGAGTGGCCGAACTGAAGACGAAGCGGGGTACCATTCGTCGTGCCTTCAACTGCATCTGCCCCCTTCCAGTCGATAATTGAAGACATCCCTTCAACCCGGGGAATATGTCGGCGCATCACACACGCGCTTGATTGACCGCGGGGACGGCGCGGGGTGTCGGGGCACAGAACCCGGTACGCGACGGCCGCTGCACGACCTTACCACTCGCTCAGCTGACAGACGCGCGCCACTACGGGCATTTCTTTGTTATTATACGTTCATGTAAATCATAGCATTATACCTATTTAATACAGTCCACTACTTTCATTCTTAAGTCCGATTGAGCCCATTCAGTGCTTCAACAGTGTAATAGCAAAATTTACTGCCGGTATAAGAATAAATTTTGCGCTAAAAGGGGGCTATCAAGGAAGATGCGCGGCAGCCGTTGTTTCTTTAAACACAAAATCTGCAATATCAACCATCCAAAAAGTTATAACAAGTAATGCTCCTGGAGGCAAAGCTGAAGAAATTGAGAAAAGACGTGCGAAAAAACGAAAACTAAATATGGAACACCCAGTAAAGAAACGTAGAATTCTAAAAGAAGTAAATAAAGAGCAACACGACTATGGTCCAGCCTGTTCATCGCCCGATATGTCGCAAAAAGAGTATGATAAATCAAAAGAAGAATTCCTCAAAAGTCTAAAAACACTTACATCTGATAGACACAAGGTAGAAAGATCTACTATATTACAAAGAGACAGCAGTGAGTGGCTCGAAATAAGAAAAAACATAATAACTGCTTCCAACTTTGGGCCAATATGCAAAAGAAAATTCAAATTAGATACAGCTCCCCCCTCGTTAAAAATCTCTTACAAAAAAAAATTGGCCCACGTCACATCCATCGCACATGGAGTTGAGCATGAGCAACAAGCTTTGCAGCAGTTGCAGCAACAAGAAAATGTTGTTATTGCACCCTGCGGTTTGTTTATAGATAAAGACCATCCTTTTATAGGGGCAACGCCTGACGGCTTAATTGGAGGAGATGCAATTGTAGAAGTCAAGTGTCCAATTACAGCACACAAAAAAGGACTCTAGTTCTATACAAGAAAACAAAATACAATTTTTTTAATATAATAAAAACACTAAAATTACTACAATAAATAAAAACTCAAACTGGTACTACCAGATACAAGGCCAGTTACATGTATCAGAACGACAAAAGTGTCTTTTGGCTATATGGGCAGGTGAGAATGAAAACATATACACAACATTCATAGAAAAAGATGATATATTTTGGGAAACTAAAATGAAACTGAAATTAATAACATTTTACATGCTTTATTATAATAAAACAAACTGTTAATGGATCACCTCTCGTATTTTTTTGTATAAGAAATTTATAAAAATAAGTTAATCTTCTGCCTACACGACACGCTTACCTATACTGTGACACTTCGCTCGGATTTGGGTTCATGTAAAGTTCACGCCGGCGACTGGAGCGCACGGCTCGCTTCGCGGGAAGGGTGAGAGCGCTAAATGCCTACTTCGCTTGGTCTACCTGGCCTTAAGAATACGACAAGAATATGGGCCTGATCAATTGAAACTCATATGGAAGTCCCATATCAATGGTGTGACTTGCTAAAAATAAGTCGCCAAATCTGTAAATTTCCTTATAATTTCACCCTTACCCTTTGAAGTAATTGAAGTGGGTAAGGGTGAAATTATAAGGAAATTTACAGATTTTTTCAGAATCATTACATTAAAAAGTGCTCTTTTCCAATCCAGGCCCAAAAAGAATTAATAAGTGTGCGAGAACATCCAAGGGTCATTCTTCATCGCAGCAACTACACGGTGACATTTGAACCACAGTTTTGTTAGAACAAACGTTTATCAGACCATGGTCTACTACCATTCTATAAGCATCAAATATGTAATTAAAACAAACTAAGCTAGGCGTTCTCAAATAAGTCTTATATTGATCAAACATGTTCAAACATTAACTGTAACATCAGTATTCATCGCGGTAGCAATATGGCATTCAAAAGAGTTATGAGGAGTCCACGTGGACTACAAGGATGTCCAGCCAATGCGGGCCGAAATGCAAATAAATCATTAACCAATGACATGCAAACGCGCGAAGTATCGTTCCGCCCATTTATTTGTTGACTGCCGCAGGCCGCCCGCGCCTCCCGGGCGGCTACTGCGGCTAGCCAGTCTACCGAAATCTCTCGAGCGAGCGACGCATGTGCCGATCCGATGTACGAGGGTGAATCAAAAAAATATTAGAATCAATATAAAAAAATGCAAAGATTTAAACGAAAATATTTTATTTTTCTACATAATCTCCCTCCAATGCTGCATTTAGAATAACGCGTTTCTAACGCAACATTGAGGAGTGTTATAAGTTTAGATGAAAACGGTCATGTTAACTTTATACTTGCTTAAATCATTGACTAAGAACTGAAACAACTTTATATTAAGTATAATACAACGATATATTAACTTGCAAACAACAAAGTACATGAAACGACTTACTCTTACAAAGGTCTACGAACAAGTCCCCATATAGTCTTAATATAACAATGGTCACAACGCTGCTCTTGTTAATGTTCCCATGCTGAATTGACACTATCTTATCGATGTTTACGTTCGGCTCGGGATACAGCTACGCACGCATCTCGTCTCGCCGTGGGTCATCATGCCGCTCCAGTGATGTCACTCTTAACTTCATGAAGAGAGCGCGGCTATCGCCAACACGGCCATCCTACCAGGTCTCTGTCCCATCAAGTACCTCACGAGTTTAGATAAAGTGCTGAAACACAAATTATTAACCGATTAGCAGTTTTCCAGCTGCACATGCATTGGTTGTGTATCGAATGTTCTGTTCTTTTACATCCGTCACCTCATATCTATCACTTCCCAATACTTTTTTCACTTGAAAGGGGCCTTTGTAAACAGGTAACAACTTCCGACTTTGCCCGTCATTTGTCTGGCTTTGTATTTTAATGAGTACCAAATATCCTTCGACATAAACCCGTGCTTTTGTACGGTTACTATCAAATCGCTGTTTTTGTGATTCAGCACTGGACTTTTATTTGTCTCTGTCCTCTCACGCAATTCGGTTACATCCAACCCATGCCCGTTGCCAATCTCCGGAGCCAAACTATCACTATCAGTGCGTAATCTATATCCGAGAAAAACTTCACTGGGAATAGTTTTTGTTGTCTTGTGAACTGTACTGTTTATACCTTGTTGTAAGGCTTTTATGTACTGATTCCACCTATCGTCTGTATCGTTAGCACCTATTGCTTTTAGTGCTTCTAAAATAGTTTTGTTAAAATGTTCAACTTGGCCATTAGAGCGAGGCATGCCGGTTGCAATCGTGTGTAAACGTATGTTTCTATTCGTACAATACTGTGTAAAATAGTTTGAAGTGAAGCATGTCGCGGCGTCTGTAATGATTCTTTGAGGATTTCCAAATGTCTTAGAAATATTTTCTAATTCTTTAATTACACAAGAAGATTTGGTTATTCGAACCGCCAAAATGAATACAAATTTTGTAAAAGCATCTACGATGACCAATAAATAATTGTTTTTGGTTTTAGTAGTAACAAAAGGTCCTAAATTATATTTTAAAGGCCAATATTATTGTTACTAAGACAATGTAATATTGTATTATTTTTTTAAGAATTTGCTTTGACATATAAAATCTAAATAATATCCAAACATGATTATTATTATCAAAATTTTGTTACCGAAGTAACCAAACCCATGCGTGACCAAAACTATTTGAATATGATGCATACCTTAAGTATCGCACCCTAATCAAGCGCGTTTCCTTCATATGGTCGTCATTGACCGCGCATTGCTCGAACAAAACACAGAATACAGTAAGCACAGACTGGGCAAAGACAAATACCAAATAACCAAATTCACTGTTCAATACTAAATAAACAAAAAAGCAAAAAAATATGACTTAAAACACGGTTACAGATTAAAACATTAATAATAATGAAAAAACTTTGCCGAAAAATTAGACGATTTTTTGTCGTGTGTGTGTTTTTTGTCGTCCATAATAAAGATAGCCGGATTAGTAACTGCTTTTCTCACATGGATCTTGCAGTTTTTTGTCCACGTAAACTGATATTCTTTAATTTTGGCCATCTCTTTAGTTTTTTTAGAAGGCTTTTATTTACTATTGTTAAGTGTTCGTTTACATATACTGGAACAGCATTGCCCTGGACATCCAAATCTTTGGTTGATAGGCGGCGTTTACGTGCTTGTGAAATCATGTTGTCCTTGAGCTGGCGAATGCGTCATTTCGCTACTATGTTTCTTGGCCTGCCCTGAATTGTAGACATTGAAGTCACTCTATTTATTTGAAGAATATCATCTTTTGTTATTTCTATTTCAGTATGTTTTCCTATCTTTAAAATGATTTCATTCAAGTTTTCATCCATATGCTCAGGTATGCCAACAATCTCAATGTTCAATTGCCTTTCCCGTTGCTCATTTGTGCTTACGTCAGATCCTGTTCTGGACCTTGAGCTCCGCCAGTTCAGTTTTAAGATGATTCAGATCCTTAATTTCTATAGTGTGAAGTTAGAATTTCTTTTTTATGTCTTCGTATTTATTGCTGTGGAATTGTATTGACTTTTTAACTGATGCAAGTTTCTCTTGTACCTTAGTCTCTCTAACTTCCAAACTTTGAACGTTTTTTAAAATTTCTGTATACTCTTTTCTGATACCAGCTATTTCTAACTTTAATTCCTGGGTGCTTACGTCCAGATTGCTTAGCGTGGAATGGATTTGTGATATATCCAGTCTGAGATCCGTTTTCCAATCGTTTAGTGTTTAATGACTAAAACAAGCAAGTCATTTCTTATCTCAGACCAACAAAAACAGATAGACAGCGCGTCACGAACATCAAAAGTGAAGCCATAAAACCGTGCTCCTGCAAGTAAACATACACGCTCACGCACACACCTACTCAAAAACCATGCTCATCTCTCATAGTACGTCACGAGTCGTCGTAAAGATAACATAGATTTATAAAATATAATTATGCCTTCCTGTGTATGAAAAGTTGCAAAAACAACAGCAAAACTCAAAAAAAGTCTCACGGAAGCACTGTTCACTTGTAAGTACTTGAAATAACATCGTTTCTTTATTATTAAACTATGAATTTTAGGTTACTTGGAACATAAAACCTCAACGAACGAAAGCAGTGACATTAAGTACGGGGGTTGCCATAATACGATTTAAAATTTCCCCATTCGATTAATATATAAATATGATATCTTACTTCGAGTTATGTTCCTATTTTCTTTTTTTGTGTATTTAATATCTTAGGTTTCCAAATAATAATGAAATAAAAAATAAATGGATAGTAGCTATAAGAAATAGTCGGAATGATCCAGAATGGCTGCCAGCGTAGTTAGTTCCAATCATTTTGATGATAACGATCTCTACACAACCAATCGTGGACTTCGCCGTGTGATCAAAAGCGGATATCCTAAAAAGGTATGTATATTTTTTTTAAATGGAGATTTCGTCAACACATATGTAGTTTCTCAGCTTAGGGCTGATTTTACCAAAGTAAGATATCTGTTATTCGTGGAATAAAATTGACGTCTGACAGTTCTAATAAGGTAAAATTGACAAAAATTCAAAATTTATTCTCAGGATAAGACTTATTCTAGGTATAAAAGTTTGATAGAATGCACCCTTAGACTAGCTAATTATAATACTACTGTCCCAAAATTTTATTTTTGTATTTTAGATTTTATTTCCGTCGTCAAATGTAATTGCTGAAAACTCGGTGTCACAAAGTTCAGCCTCTACGTTTGTTCAAGTATATACTTAATTTTTTACTCTAATCTTCTTAAAAGGGTTTTAATCAAAGCTGCCATTACTCGTATGTTTTTTTTATAGGACGTACGAGACTTGCCTGATGTAACCATTGACGATATGGCATTACCAAATGCATTCTCTGTGTCTGTTCTCGTACGTATTTTCGTGTCACATACTTGTTTTAAAGATTCAAGATTTTATTACAAATATGCAATTTATTTTGTAATATTTTTGTTATAAGACTTATCTGATTTACCCAATGCGGCTGTTGATTGCACGGTATTACCAAGTGCATCCTCTGTAATTGTTTCCGTATGTATTTTCCTGTCTCTTTGCTAGGTTTTATTACAAATATAATAATATAATTAATTTTGTAATAATGTTTTTATAGAACTTACCAGATTTACTTATTAATAAGGCTGTTGATTGCACGGTATTACCAAGTGCATCCTCTCTATTTGTATCCGTATGTATTTTACTATCCCTTATTACTAGATTTTATTACAAATATGCAATTAATTTTGTAATAATGTTGTTATAGGACTTACCTGTTTTACCCAATGCGGTTGTTGATAGAATGGTATTACGAAGTGCAACCTCTGCATTGACTCCGGTATGTACTCCCCTGTAAAATTATGAAAAAGTTGCATGTTTTAACTGGAAAAATTACCACTTAATAAACAAACTTTTTTATTTTTTTAAGGTCTTACCTGTCTCACCTGTCATGTCGAAGATAACAGATTAAGAGGAAATAACCTTCGATACACCTAGGAAGCATAAAATGAGACAAAAATTGAATTTGAAGGACAAAATTCTACATATTAACAAAAAAAAAAAAAAAAAATTAACAACAAAGGGTCAGCGTCTCAAAAACAGGAACAAGTCTTATAAAGGTATAATATGTACTTAAAAAAAAGAAAATTACGTTAATCCCGAATTGTAGGACTCATTAAATGGAAATATTGCGATAATAGACATATTCAATCATTTGAACAGGAAAAAATTAAAAAAGTACTTCAAATACACTCCCGCAGTAAAAAAAAAACTGTCTAACTTTAAATTACCACTCACCTAAAGCTTATGAGTACGTAAGAAACTCTTTTAATACTTGCCTGCCTCATCCGAAAACACTATGTAGGTGGTATGGATCCATAAAAGGAGAACCAGGATTCACAGAGGAGGCTTTTCAGGCCTTAAAGGCCAAATCCCAGGTAAGCGACCATCGTCCTCTTTGTTCTTTGGTGTTCGATGAAATGGCCATTAGGTCTCAAAAACTTTGGGATGGAAAAAACTATATAGGATTGGTGGATATTGGTTCAGGTGTGGACGAATTAGCACCTTTAGCTACACAAGCTTTAGTGTTCTTGTTGGTAGGCATTAACCACAGATTCAAGATCCCTTTTCCCATTTTTTTATCAATAGTATATCGGGGGAACAAAAGGCCAATCTTATCAAACTTTGTCTTATAAAGTGTTTTGAATCTGAAGTTGACGTCGTGTCCCTCACGTTTGATGGGCATACCACAAATTTCACGGCAATCGAGCAGCTTTGGTGCAAAATTAAAGATCCGACAAATTTTAAAACTACCTTTAAATATCCGGCAGATGACTCAGATGTTGCTTGTTTTGTTGACCCAAGCCATGTAGTGAAACCCCTAAGAAACCAATTTGAGGCCAAAAAAGATTTCCAAGACATTAACAACATAAAAGTTGCTTGGCATTATCTAGTAAGTCTAAACGAAATGCAGAATGAGGAAGGCATTCATCTGGGCAATAAATTGTCGAAGTGACATATTAATTTTAGAAGCCAGATAATGAAGGTTAAACTCGTAACTCAATTGTTCAGTGAAAGTGTTGCTACTGCCCTGAAGACTTGTAGGGAAGAACTAAACCTGCCAAAGTTTAAAGATACAGAACCGACAGAAATCTTCATTTAAAAAAATTAACGACATATGTTTGACATATTTAATACGAGGTCTATGAGAAAGTTTGACTTTAAAAAACCGCTTTGTGAACGTAATAAAAACCATATTTTCAATTTTTTGGACGATCTTAAAAAGTACATAGTAGAGCTTAAAGTAAAATCAGTCACTAACTACAAAGTTATACAAAATGGGCGGCCTACCTTTTTAATAACACGCATGTATAAACCAGTGATTGAGGCAAAATGTAAAACAGGATTTTTGGGAATACTTTTTAATATTGAGAGTTTGAAGAGTCTTTATCACAAATTAGTAGATACCGAAAAGACACTTATAAATTGTCTATAAAATAAGCTAAGACCATTTAGAAATAATGTTTACATCGATTAGAATGCAAGGTGGTTTTAACGACAATCCAAATGTACGCCAGTTTAAAGGGAGCTACAAAAAATTGCTTTGTCATTTGGAACTAAAATGCTTGACAACAGGCAACTGCGTCCCGTTGGAAAGCATTGCGATTTTGAACTGTCCATCTTCCACCGTTGTCATTAATACAACCGCAACTTCTTATAAACATGAAGAAGAAGAAGAGGAAGGAACGAATTTGGAGTTTCTTCAATAAATTAAAGAAGATACCAAGGATCTTGCTAAAAGACTAAATGTCCCAGAGTTTGATGATTATAAAAATCTGATATATCTGATTATCCTATTATCAGATTTTTTAGCAGGAGGGACGGTACATTATATTTCTAAAATAATTAAATGTGAAAAATGTCTTAGTAGCTTATTAGCTAGAGACAGATATGATTTTCACAAATAAAGGATGATGCCAGTTTCTATGAGATCTGGTCCCACCTTCCAATAGCTATGTGTGTTACATCGTTGGATAGGTATTTTTGAGCTGAATAAAAGTTACTATGGCGCCAAGTTCAAATCTTAGTCCGTTCAGAGTTATTCTTTATTAAACATGGTAGTTTTATCAGTAGCCAAGTAATGCTATTTAAGTAATAATTGCATTTTTTTGCTTTATACACGTAGTTTAGATACTAACCTACGGTTATCAATTGCGTCCTAGAGTCGCAAACCTTATGACAAAAAGTTAAACAGATGTCAACATTGACAAAATGGTTTTTTTTACAAATAATACAACGATTGCGGATTTTAAACGTATACATTTATTTAATCATCGTTGTCTACAATGACGTTATTTAAAAATAAGGCTGGGCCTACAAATCCCTCATGCCTGGCGTGCCCAGGTACCAAAAAAGTCCAAGAGATAGCCGGGGTCAAGTAGAAACTGTAGAACGAACGGAAAGACAAGACGTAGTCACACACGTATTGCAAACGAATGACTACCTGCGCTTGCGCGCACCCTCGCCGCCTATCCATGCCGCTAACCAGTTTCATTGTTCTAAGCATACTTAACGAGTGCGAGTGAGACAGACCGATAAAAAGGTTTGCGTTACCGTCTACATTACGTGTATAAAGCACAAATGCAATCATTACGTAAAAATAGCATTACTTGGCTACTGATAAAACTACCATGTTTATTAAAGAATAACTCTGAACGGACTAAGATTTGGAACTTGGCGCCATAGTAACTTTTATTCAGCTCAAAAATACCTATCCAACGATGTAACACACATAGCTATTGGAAGGTGGGACCAGGATTTGCATCCTCCTTTCAATAAAAAACAAAGGTGGACTGTGTCTTCCTTCCAAGGATGTATTCGACATATGTTTGGTGTGCGAAGTTATAATAAGAAAAATTGCAAAAGAGAAAATTAATTTGGTTAAAGAAAATCAGTACAAATGTATAGTAACAAAAATTTTAGAATCATTTTTAGGAAATGATAAAATTTTTGAAAACTTGGATCATGACCATAATTTTGCAGGTAATGAACATAAAGTCAATTTACTTAAATGTGTTATTGAAAAATATTTAAATATACGATTTCATCACGTTTCCAAACTCGAAACAATTTCACAAACAATACGAGTAAAATCTAAAAGGCAGCAATTTAAAAAATTTACTTAACAGCAAGGTTTTTAAAAGGGTTTTTTTTTTGTTCGGGACCATTTAACTTTATTACTTTTTCTCTTTACAGTCAGTGGTTTTGTTATGGTGGTCCTTTTTAATTTAATAAAGTTGATTGAAAATTTGAGTTTTTTTTTTTATAAAAGTCCTTCTAAACAATTGAAGTACAATACCATTCTCAACAATATCTTACTCGTACAATATTATAATAGTTCCTACCCACACAAATATCCCCAAATTATGGGAAAAAAATTAACAAATGGCAACCCTTCGATACACATATATAAAAAGGTGGCTTCACTTTTGATGTTCGTGACGCGCTGTCTATCTTTTTTTGTTGGTCTGAGTCTCTTATAAACATTGGTGCCGATTCTCTTGTACACCGGACTAAACTAACTAAACTATCACTAAAATTCCTTACTTTTGGCTATGAGAATCTTAAACGCTATTCTGTAGTAAAAAGTCTCTAAATTAAAAAAAATATTTTGACACAACTAAATCGAATTTGACAATTGCGACTCCACGTGGTACATACTTTTTAGAGCCGGAGGCGCGCAGTGGGGGCAGCCTCGACGTGTTTTAAATGGAATTTTTCACTTTTTGTATGGAAAATAAAAAAAAATATTACCTACGTGTTGAGAATTAGGGGTATAAGGGTTTCATAAAGGGGGTCGAAATTTTCATTATTTTTGCGATAGGACACACCATTTTCGAGATATAAGCAAAAGAAAAGAAAAAAATCCAGTACAGTACTGTTTTTGCACCCGAAGTCGAGATGTTCGTGTGAATTTTAGTTCATGACAACTAATAATATTCCACACCATATTCGGTGGCGATTAAAAATAGTCAGAATTAGTTAGAAAATTAAAATTTTAGGTGAAAAACGTCAAATTCAGAATAGCAAAATATTCATTTTCACTAAATTAAAATCTCAGTACAATCTTAGTGCTGTCAAACTAAAATATAGTTAAGTTGTGCCACTTTAGTCTATTTCAGAATGGGAAATCATCGTTTGACAGGAGTAAACTAAATTTTGGTGATTTTTAGTCTAGTTTAGACGCATTTGTGACAAGAGAATCGGCACCAGTATCCGCTTTTATAACAAATTGCCAAAGTCGGTTACAGAACTTAGCGATGGGAAGTTCAAAACCCACTTTAAACGCGTTATTATCAAGAATGCATATTATAAAATTAAAGACGTTGAAGACAAGGAATTTTGGCAATAATTCCTTCTGCACACGTGGTAGCTCATTAACGGCAAATTATGTAAGTCTAATAACTGCTCCCAAATTACCATGTTTGTATTTTTCATTTTATTTTTACATTCTTCCTTGACATAATCACGCTATTATTTGACATTTATTTATTTATTTATTTAAACTTTTCACACTTATAAAAGTACAAAGGCGGACTTAATGCCTTAGGCATTCTCTACCAGTCAACCAAGGGTAGTGAAGAGATTAGATGGCAGGTGCTCTGTTTGAGAGGAACAAAGAAAAATCATTTTTTATTAAAATATATCATTATAAATAATTATATTACACACACATACATACATATTTAATAAAATATATACCTATATTATATATATACATTATACAAATTCAAGGGAGAGGTGTTGAGATGACTCTACTCTATTTATTTAGATAAAAAACTCTGTAGTTTCCGCTTAAATGCATACCGACTGGTCGCCGTCCTGATATCAAGAGGAAGCGCATTCCATAGAAGAATGGACTGAATATGAAAGGAAGAATGAACAAAGTCAGAAGTATGAGAAGGACAAAGTAAGAGAAGATTGTTAGAAGAACGCAGATTCTTAGTGTGTGACGAACATAGATATTGGAAGTGAGACATGAGATAAGAAGGAGGAGTGGGAGAGTTAAGAAGGGAGAAAAGCGTGGTCAAAGCGCGCAAACTCCTTCTTTGCTGTAATAGCAATCACGTCATTTCGTTTAAAATACGTTTTTATTTTTAATAATTTAATTATCTTTATATAGATTCTATTCTATTTTGTGAATGTGAGAACGCTATTGGCTTAGTGGACTGTAGATTTGTTGACCATCACTTACTATTATATAGAATCATTTTTTTCTAACTGAACAGACAGCTGTACTGCTGGGGAGTTTGTTGCGCCATTTCTTCTTCCCTGCAAAAGCACTAGGAAGTGGTGACGGGTGGGCGTTTTGGGGGACTGTCTTATGTAATTTTGACGTTCGAAAAGTGCTGATTCTCAGCCTAGTTTGAATAAATGACTTGAATTTTTGAATTATTTTGTTGAGTACCTGGTACTTGTTGAAAGACCTACACTGTCCTCCCATACCTAATAACACTGTTATTTGAAAATATTGTAAAAGCTGATTATTTTTAAAACAGTAACCGTGGAGTTTCTAGCCGGCTCTTCTCCATAGGAAACGACCAATTGGTACCGTGCACCTAGATTCTGACGTCCAGAAGCCAGACGCTTCTGACGCCTAGCTTCTTATAACTGCCCATGTAGGTTTATGTGAAATAAAATATTATGAATTTGAATTTGTTGAACCTAAACCCATTGCCCGATATGGAACTCTACTGGTCCAATGATCCTTTTTATAATAATCATTTTATAATAATCAAATTTTTATATAATAGTTACTAGAAATGTCTATTTTGGTAATATCTATCCACTGTTAACTTATATTATTATATACTGGGAAAACTCGACGAACGTGCAGTCCACATTCATTCTCCAGAAAAAATGTCTTAGGACAATATACAGGGTGTCCAGTAAATAGCACGACATACTGCAGGGGGTGATAGCTTGGGTCACTACCTATCAATACAACACAATATATGTTCAGCAAAATATTACGGATTTACAGTTTTACAAAATTTTCCGAAATATCGAAAAATCTCTACCTTGAAACAGATTTTTAAGCATCTCGTAATGAAAAAATCTTTTTCTAGAACTTTTTTTACATCAAATTATTCGTGAATAGTTACTCTACTCATTATAAGTTTTTTTTATCAAAAACAAGAATGTTTTGAAGAAATTGTTTTTTTTGTTAAAATTTTCACAGAACAATTTTCTTTGTAAAAAATTTGTAAAACTGTAAATCCGTAAAATTTTGCTGAACATATATTGTGTTGTATTGATAGGTAGTGACCTTAGCTATCACCCCCTGCAGTATGTCGTGCTATTTACTGGACACCCTGTATAACATGCATAGCACAGAATCATTAAGAGAAGTTTTCAGAACGGAGGGTTTCCTAACACTGACTGGCATTTATATACCTACTCAAATTGTGTTTATTTGTTAAAAATAATATGCAATATTTTAATTTCAATTTCAATATAAATATGACATTTATTTACCTGTTATTAATAATATGATTTATTATAAAAGTACCTATGTAACTGCTATTCGTGTATACAACCAGTTACCACTAGCTATTAAGCAGATAAATGGAAATATGTTTAAAACAAAATTTAAAAAAATATTAATTGATAATTTATTTTATAATCTGCATGAGTTTTTTTAGAAAAATAATGTTCGTACCTATGTAATTTCCCAAGTAGCAAAATTCTCCTATAGCAATTGACTTATAAGATAACGCGTCTTATAGAAATCTAGTAGACGCATTAACTCAGGCCACTGATCCTGCCAAAGCATCTTCTAAGATGATTTGCACTACAAGTACTTTCGACCCTATCATTTAGTTTTATAAATGTTAATAGGATTATTTTACACGACTCTTACTAGAGCGGTCAGTCAGGTTCAGTCTTATAAGTGCAAGTTATAAAAGTAATTAGCAAAGTGAGACTTTTGATCCGATAATCGCATTTAGTAAGATCGTTTTATCTTGTTATCGTCTTGTTTCATTCTTCTATAAGACATGCACTTCCTATTAATGCCACAGATATAGCTGCAAGAGGTAAAGATATTATAGAGCAAATTTAACTTAGTCGTGACCCTTAACGGATTTTTAGCACGAAGCTAGCATAGCTTTTTATAAGTAAGATGTCGAACTGTGTAACTTAAGACATTTAAAAGGTTAAATGTGTTCTACATTTGCTATTATTAGAGTAATCGGCCATCTTGTGATTTGTTAGAGAAAACTGGAACAATATAAATATGGATTTAAATAAATGGAGACGATTTAAGCGTAGTGGCGGTTATCGAAGAAGAGTTTCGAAAAAGTACTTTGAAATGAAGTCGGTATCGGAGTAAGTCTTAAATAAAAAAGAGCCTGGTGAAGTTGGTGAAGTTTGTGATGGTTCCGTACACGGTAAAATGGAAATAGACTTAGACAACTGGGAGGATAATTTTACAGAGTTTGTAAGAGCTACGCTGTACATGCAACTAACTTGTCCTACTTACCTACAGTGAAACGTTGCAGTTTGTTTAAATCCAACATTAATTGTACATACTTTACAACAAGTTATTTTTAGTAGCAATAAAACCTTTATACCAATCGGTTGTTTACTCGTTCAACATAACATCCCAATACACAACATTAACATAACATTTTCACTGTTGGGCTTTACAACCCCAACAGAGTTGTAATGTTCAAAAAGATACGGAAAATGATAGCGGAAGCATTAATAGTGAATTTAATGATGGTGATCATACTGAGTTTGATAAAAATTATGAATTACAGATGGATATAAAACTGTGGGCTATTAGGAATAATATATCACATTCAGCTTTAAATGAACTTTCTGCGATTTTAAATAAAAGGATAAAATATGCTTTACCTAGGGATGCCCGCACTATCCTTAAAACTAACAATAAAACAATAGACGTTACTACTGTGGGCACAGGACATTATTGGCATAACTGTTTAATAGAACAGTTAAGAAAGGTTTTAGCAATTGTAGATCAATTATTATTTCGCTTAATATAAATATCGACGGTCTACCGATATACAACAGTTCGAGACAACAATTCTGGCCAATACTATGTAGTATTTTCGAAATACCAAAGTTATCACCTCTGATAATTGGTAAGTAGACTTGTATACACAGAAACACACAACTTACTTTTCTAACTTTATTACCTGTATGCTGTATGTTTAAGGTATTTATGCGGGGACCAGTAAACCATCAAATTTAAGTGCTTACCTTGATCCCAGGGTAACCGAACTAAAAGAACTTGAAAATGGGCTGGTAGTCAAATCTAAAACTGGAAATGATTGTACAGTCACAATACAAATCAGCTTTTATTTGTGACTCTCCGGCACGAGCATTCATCAAAGGTAATATCTAGATTATAGGCTTTTTACTTACAAAACGAGTAGGGCACATTATATATTTTTTGTATTATTAGATGTTTTATTCAATTTGGGAGTCAGTTCCATGGGGAAATTGATTGTCACTAACTGACAATTAGATGACTAAATTTCAAAAATTGATTGTATGTAGGTACTTGTAAGTTTCTAACAAAAAATATTTCTGTGTAGGTGTTGCCAATTTTAACAGCAAGCATGGCTGTTTGAAATGTACAGTCGTGGGTGAATACTCGCATGTATCTCATACCGTAACTTTTCCTACATATGACTGTCCAAAAAGAAATGAAGACTTTAGAGCCAAAAAATATGAAGAACATCATAAACAAGATTCACCGCTATTACAATTGAAAATCGATATGATAGAAGATTTTCCTGTAGCTGACTCACTTCATCTAATAGATCTTGGTTTGATGAAGAGATTACTTTTGGGTTGGAGAGATGGCAATTTCGGTAAATACCTTACCAAATGGAGTGCCAGAGATATTGAAAAGATTAACAGTTTTTTATCTAAGTGTAGAATGCCCACAGAAATACATAGATTAGTAAGAACAATAGACGTGTTGGCCCATTGGAAAGGGTCCGAATACCGAACTTTTCTTTATTACCACAGCATCATAATACTGAAATACGTATTGAACTACGACGCTTAGGTACTTTCATTTTCTCAACCTTTACTGTGCAATCAGAATTTGCTCGAATGAAAAGCATTTCATATTTTTACAAATCGCTGATCAAATGTTAGCTTATTTTACACAAAATTTTAAAATATATTATGGCAAGGATTACATTACCAGCAACATTCATAATTTGAAACACGTGGTAGACGAAGTAAGGAAATTCGGAAAATTGCACAGCTTTAACGCTTATCCCTTCGAAAATAAACTATACACTATAAAAAGGATGATCAGACACGGGAATAAACCACTTCAACAAGTTGCCAGAAGGCTAAACGAACAATTGACAGCAGAGATTGAACATTTTCATGAAGATCAACTAATAAAATATCCATTTATAAAAAAATATCAGCGAACATGTTTTAACCCACCTTGGGTTAAAACATGTTCTTCACTTTGAATTGTACATTTTATCAACATAAAAAGAAAACAAGTGGTTTTTAAGTGACCAAGATCACGTTGTTGAACTGAATTCAATATGTTTTGAAGATAATGACGAAACCAATGAGATTCTATTAAATGGACATCGTATTACACAAATCCAGAATGTATTTGATAAACCCTTGAAATCCTTGTTCTTAAATATTTACAAATGTGATTACAATAATATTAAAAAAATTGAAGCTGTGTACGGAGTGAAAAATGTAAAATGTAAGCTAGTGTGTATTGAGTTTAACTCTGAATTAGTTTTCATACCTTTACTACATACTCTGTGATGCGGAATATAATATGTAATATCTTAAAAATAGTTAAAAAGCAGCAAAGAAAATAAACAACAATCGAAAATTTACTTCTTTTTATTTTTCATCATTCTTCCATAAAAAATATTATTAATGTATTTGAACAATTTTTCATTACCAATTAAAATAATCAACATATTTAAACTCGTGAATGACAAAACAATGAATAGGAACATGCTTTCTAGAAAATTAACATACATTTCCATTAATCGTAGTTATTATTTTTAACAATTCAATCTAATCTCTTAGTAATCAGTACTTAAAACAATTACAAAATAAGTCTCGGCATAACTTTAAGGAATGACTCAACGAATAATAATTTAGCATCTTCATAATATTTTAAGAACAGCTGTAATACTAACATATATGTCACAGTCAAAACTCATTGTCAGTCAAAACTACTTTTGACTGCAAAAATCAGTTAATATACTGAGGGATTTGGGTTAGGTTAGGTTAGAACTTATGATAATATACTCGTATAATAAATAACAGATTCCCTTCCCAGGATTCCCAGATTCCCTTTTTTTTTTCTATGACTGAATTATTACCAAAATTTAATTAAATATCGGACACTTCTTGCAAAACCATTATTCACTGATTTTTGCAGTCAAAAGTGGTTTTGACCGGGTATGAGTTTTGACTGTAACATATACATATATAGGTTTCTTGATAAAATTGCTGAGTACGATGTGATAAGTCATTCTCTTTTAAAGTTATACCAAAAAATTAACTTACACAATAATTACCTAATACTATAAGATGTACTTTGTAAATCGGTCTAGGTATGTACTAGAATTCAGTATAATGCAGTCTTATAATTTGTACTCTCATTAATCAGTCAAACGAATTAAAAAAAAATATCAAAGATTGCCGAGAGATCTTTGATATTTTTTTTAATTCGTTTCCGTATTGGTAATTTCTGTAATCACCATCGGCATCGTTTCTGATTGCGGCGACTCATCTGAATGGGCTGTCTCAAACGGTTGGGAGTGTGGTGTGTTTTTAGTTTTCTTTGGTCTATTCTTCTTTGAAGATAGCCTCAATTGCTTATTATTAGATCGCTGAAGTGAGTTTCTCAGAATGATTTTGAGGAACTTGTGGCAATCAACTAAAGTAAAATCTCCATCAGATTCATGAAGTGTATCGAACAAGAATTTTATTGTATTCCTGAAGCTTTTGAAGCATTTTTATTTTATCTGATTTCGAACCTCCAGCCCATGAACAATCCCTTTAAAAGTTTCTTTCAAATAAAACATCTATTAAAATGTAGGCATTGTTATAACCCTTTCCTTTGCCCTTACTGCATACAACTGAAAGTTTATTTTCAATTCAGAAATTACTTCCGGATCGTTAAATTTGCTTTCAAAGCAAATTTTCAAATTCTTGAAATTCTTTAAGACTGGTAATGGGCTTTATGTCTGATAATTGGGTTTTTTCTTTTGGTTTAAAAAGTTGAATTGCAATTTCTTCAAATTGCGTTTGCATTTCTGAAAGTTTAGAAAGTATGTTGTTTTGAATTCCAAATAGTACTTGTTGATTTTCACTGATTGTATTTAAACTAACCGTAACTGTTTTTAGGCCTTCTGATATTTCATCAATCTTTGGTAATACATAATTCGTCAAACGTGGATCTTCCATTTGTTGGAAAACAATGGGACTTTGTGGTTCTTCAGAAACAGCTGGAATAGTTATAACTTCTGGCATAGCTTCTTGAGTAATAGAGTAGTTCCAAAATAAAAGGAAATGGCTATATGATTATCTTAAAATCGAAGCAAAGTAGCAGGTACTTACAGTGATACTGACAATTTATACGTAACATAGAAAAGCAACATGAATTGAACAAACGTTTAGTAGTCAGTATAGTTTTCAACCAACCTTTGAACATTCTTCGGCTACATCATTAAAATTGATTTCTGTATTCTTTAATTTGCTTGTGTTTTGATATTGCCTTGTACGTTTACCTATTTCGAGCTCAGTTTCAGTGTCCGAGTTTTCACACATTATGTCAATTAAGGACTCGGCCTTTTCGAGACTTATTATATTATTTCTTTTTAAAATACAATTTTTTGCCGACCAATTTTCTTCAGGTACAGTTTTAATTTTTTTGGAATTTCTCGGAGTTTTTTCTGGGCCAATATAAAATCCCATCTTGTTCCCATTGCTGTGGTACAGCAACCAGGACAGCTTTCCCTCGTTCTATTGTTTGAACTATTTTGTACGGCATTATTTGAAAGTTTACAGCGAATCTGAAAAACAAGATAAGCAATTAAGGATACCTCCTTACCGTACCTTCACTGAACTGACATATAGGTAAAAATACTCGTAGTTTAGATTTCATCATGAAATGAAGTAAACTTGCAGATGCTCTAAGAATGGTGTCCGTGCGTGGGTACATTAAAACGCCATCATATATAGATATCGCTACACCACAATCAGCAAAGCCAAAAACAGTCCACATAAACTCCATCTCACACTACCTACATTGAAATAATTCCATCGTTAAAACTTGTCAAATACACGATACACAATTGAGATAATAAACTCTAGGTGCACATACGTTTGCTTAGCGGCGTCAAGGTCCATTGCAGATGTACAGCAGAGAGGCAAGCACAGAAAGAACACAGAAAATTGAAGAGCTATTATTTGCGAGAAAAATTGCGCGTGCATTCGACGTGAAATCAAGTGTGGCACTGTTGAGTTGAGCGAGCGTTTAGCGCGAGTCCGCGGAGTGTCGAACAGGGAAGAGGGGGTGCGGCGTGCGGGCGTCGGTGCGGTGCGCGGGCTCCGGGCGCGGTGGCGGCGCTGCGACGACCAACGACCAAGGCAGTGCGCGTGATCTTGACGCCGCCGCCGCCGCTAAGCGTATGTGCGCCTACAAAACATTGTCAACTTTTTTATTTCCCTGAATATGATTTAGATAGCTGTATCAATATGAGCAACGGTGATGACGAAATAGTGAAAAATCAGGTGTGCTATAAAATATATTTTAGTATTGAATATCTACTCTGAACAATGGAACAGTTAATTATTTCGTAGAAAAATAGTCAACAGCTCTAAACAAGTCAATTAAGAAATAATGAAAATTCCTAATAAAACTTACTAACAGCAAATTTCACACTCATCGGTAGGGAAATGATCATAAATCGCAAAATGCTTGCAATTTTGACACCAAAAAAAATCATGGTATAACAATTTTATCATCTTCCCTTGAGCCACAGTGAAGTGTACCGGCCTATTGGTTGTGTCATTTGAAATATTATAGTCACAACCATAACATTTTTTTACTTTCGAAAAGTGTGTAATTTTCCATGGCCATTTAGCATATCTACTTCAGCTTATGGAAATCCTTTTTAGTTAAAAAAATATCGACATCCATTAATACAACCATTTCCAGTCCAGACTAAAATGCAGCTTGCTGAAAATGTTTAAGATCTTTATAATTACGTAATTTATTTAGGAAAAAAAAAGGCAATAAAATTGATTTTGTTTGGACACTAGTCTAGGGGTGCAAAATTACGTAATAACAACATTACACATCACAACATAGCGAAATTTTAGGATAATTCATAATTAGGTTAGTATCGGTGACCTGTGGCGATGTTTGATGTAAGTATAAATATTTGCAACAACTTACAAGATTTGCACATTACCGTATGGTTTTAACTCACATTACCCACAGAACCCTAAAACTTAAATATGGTGGCGTAGGTATGTCATGTAAGCGTCTTAACTTTGATTAAAAAGTCATATAAAGTTTCTAATAATGCAATGTAATGGCACGTGTTTCGACACTATGTCGGATAGGTATTTATTAATTTATTAATGAATTAACAAATAATGAAAATGTTAAATTTTGAAGGCGCATGAAGATATGTTTATTATTATCTAACACTTCATCAATAAAATGATTTTCGCAAGTTGAGTAGGCACTCTTTACAAAATAGTTACACGGCAAAAGTTACTTTATTATAATGACAGACATTATTATAATGTGACTTTACTTACCTTTTGAAAATAAAAAGTATTCAATGTCACGCACCGGCACAGCACAATGAATTAACGAAAAAAGAACGAATGATCGACTGAATGAATCTACTAATGGTATTACGCTGATCACTGTAGGATCAATTACTCCAGTAGCGGCACGCGCCACATCATAAGAGGACCAATCGCTCTTTTTAGATGCATTTACCGGATTTTTATAGGACAACTATATTTTGTTAAAGCACTTAATAAGGTAATTATAAAATCAAATAGCACTTTACCGGATTATAACAGCGACTATAGGGCGTAATAGTCCTATAAACTGCGCCCAAATGCGGCTCTATAAACGTTTACAGGATTTCTATAGGATTAAAAAATACGTGCTCCTAGGATAATTACAGGGCCACATTTTGCTTTATTTGTAATTTGTTTGTAATCTATTAATTTATTTGAAATTTATTTGCCTTGCCTATTGCATATCCGGCATGGGTAGACTGTTGAGCCTAATTTTTTTTAACGTTTTAGAGGTATGAGGAACAGGGTGTAAAGTTCACTCATCCACCATAGAAAAGGGAGGATCCTCCAACCAGACGGGTGTTGTGACTGGCGGGCCGACTGCCCTACTGTTGATTTCGGATAGTCTTATCTATGTAGTTCACGCGGTAAACTCTAATTGCGCGATGCAGGATTTGTGTGACGTCATGCCTTTGATGCGTAGTTAGTATGTGGCGGTGTAACCGCTACAACAACGTTTAGAATAATAACTTATGTACACAGTTATGCAATAAATATATCTTTAACTTTATCTTTACCATAAATCCACTAGTTTCAAAAACAGCAATGTCCATACTTTGCAAAAATTGAGTTGTCTATGTTTTCAAATTGTATTAGTAAAATAGCAGTTGATGCACCACTCCGTATGCAAAAAAACAGCAAAAATCCGTTTGAAATTACATTACAAAATCAATCAACAATGTCCAATACATAAATTAATATTTTGAACCCTAAATAATTTTAAATAAGATATTGTGGACATTTTTAAAAAGTGGACATTTTTGTTATTGAAACTATGTAGTAGACTCTAATATGAAATCGTTTATAAACAAGGTCGCCTCAATTCTAATGCCGATGCGCTACTATCCCGTTGCCCTATCAACGCTATTGACGTAAACAATTTAAATATTTTTTCTTCTTACGAACAGTATTTCAAGGCTCAATTTACAAATCAACTCCCAGTCCCAAATACCATCATCGAAGAGTGTATTCAAGGATTACACTTATCTAAGTTAAACACAATTGCTTTTCCAGTCTTTTTAGACTTTGACTGCTCTATGCCTCATTGCGAGGAAATATTATCGCATTTCGATAATTCTGCTGATCTAGTAAATTCCGAACGCCAGCCACTTACAATACAATGTGTTAAGAGCGGCCAACCCGTCATACTTTTCATACAAACGCTCGTACGTGATTACGGCGTTGTAACACATCTTTCTTTGTTTTTTTTTAATTATTAGGTATCTTGTGCACTTTATCTAGGCTTCTATCCAAACAAAAAATAAAAATTTAAATAAAACAAATTCAATATAAGCCTCCAAAAATCTGCTTTTTGCACACATTTTACCTGAACTTTGGCCGTTCATAATGTACTCATAAATTGTTAAAGTAAGAAAAACATCTCGATAGAAACCTTGCACATGTAATGGTAATTCTAAATAACAAACATTTATTTCACAAAATTGTAAGGCTTACTCAAAAACACGTATTTCCTGGAAGTCAAGTTTTACGAAATATCCGCACACAATTTTTTGTTCAATTTATCGCGTTCTCACTTGCTTGTTAGTCAACAAGGGTTATGAGGAGCGCGGGAGGCGAGTCGTGCGGGGTTGGGGCGGGGTGAGACGGGGGAGTTGAATGACGATCGCCGATGGCGCGCGCTCGGCTCTCGGACTTGTTAGTAGGTATTGAATTCGTTATCTGCGCGTACGTAAGTGTGCATCGCTATTGTATGTATGTTGTATTTAGTGAATTCAGTCTTACCTACTACAACGACCTTGCTTTTTTGTATCGGACACTGATTTCGCTTTCGAAAGGTTTAGTGGTTTTATGTGAAACGAACCTGGCATACGTAGGTACCATCGAATTTGTTTTGATAAGGATTTTATAAAGGCAGTTTGAAGGAGATCGATTTTACTACTGAGAAGAACTAAAAACTCGTATTGTAAAATGGGTAAGTAGAGTTGGTAGTGTAAATAATTTCAAGTATTTTTTTTTGACAAAATTTTGATAATGTAGATAACCTTCCTAACAAATTATTGCTATCGCGTATTTATGTAGATAGGTAGGCAAGCAGTGTAGGTAGTGGAAGTAGGTATTTCAACTGAGAATTACCGCGATTACCGTACAGGAAGGGTACCAGTAGGTATAGAAAATGTCGGACGTAATTACATACTTTTTCAGACAACAACATAAGTAATTCAATGTTATACTGAACTTTACAGAGAACACAGTCAGATTATCGAAAAGGTAATAAAACACGTTTACGTCTTTCGGCTCGAAGGAAAAAAAGGAATGGGCCTACAAATAAAAAAATAATTCAAACGTAAGAATTAATTTTCTCTACTTTTCTTTTTTTGATTTTAGCAAACGGGACGCAGGACTTATTATACCTACCTATCTTAGTTTTTGTTTATCATACCTAAACAAAAAAGGGGTCATTGTACTCATCATTATCTAACTACTAAACTAACTACAAAATGTTATGGGTCGGCGAATGGTCATTTTTTATCAATTTTCTTAAATATCTCGAAAAGTATTTATTTTAAAATGATAAAAAAACGAGTGTGCTTTAGACCACACGACTGAATTAAAACAGAAATCACAATTCGCGTAACGCTACCCTCGGCAGGCAATGGTCTCATCAGACCCCTTCACTTGCTGACATCTCTTTGAGGCGCGCGTGGAACACAACGCGCCGTCGACCCGGACGGCGAGCTACCCATTGCTCACCGTCCGCAAGCCCGCGCCTACGGTGGCCGGGAATCGGCAATAGATTCCCGATGCCCAGGGCGTCTCCTCCTGCGGCGGCTAGGGGCGTGAGGGCGCGAAATTTGCCTCTCCCTCACGCGCTCCGCCTCCTCCTGCGCGAGCATTACTGCTTCGCAGAAAGAGGTGACGGCCTCCCATACCCTCTCGCTCCGTACCATGGCCTGGACCAGGGCCGGACGCGAGAGATCCCCGCCACCGATCGCCTCCACGAGGACACGGCGGTGCTCTGCCCAAGCCTCCACCGTATGCTCCACCGTGTCCTCCGGGCGATCCACGCAGTGATGACACCCGGGCGTTTCCTCCCGCCTTATCCGAAACAGGTACCTCCCGAAACAGCCGTGTCCGGTGAGGACCTGCGTCAGGCGGAAGGTGAGGACGCCGTGGCGCCTCTCCAGCCACTCCTCAAAGAGGGGACTTATCGCCGCAATAGTGGCGTGCCCAGCACTGGGTTGCGACAATCGCACTCTCCATGACGCCATGAGATCCCGTCGGAGCTCTGTCCGCTGTGCCGCGATTTCTCGCGGCATCGGAGTCAAGCCCCGGCGTTTCGCCTCCTCGCGCCACTCCCAAATATCGACTGCCGCAACAAACACTATCGAAACTTCAAATCACGTACTTTAAAGGAGAGGAATTCAAAGTTTTAATTTGATGTAGAAGAATTAGTATTATTAACTTAAATAATATTATGTATGGAATAAATAGTAAATTTGACACAGTTTTTTTTTCCCTGACAACAAATTTCATATTTCATTTACTTTTCTAAATATTTCACTTTCGATAATGTTTTACGCCTAAAATAGCCAAAATTACATTGAAAGTGCCACATTCAATAGTGTTCTAACACATGTGAATATCGAATATGGTACTTTCATTACTGTTCTAAGAAAATAATACAGAAAAAAAAAATGTGCACTTTCGATATCTTGGTTGGCACTCACTTAGGTTCATCGATTTAAAAAATAAAAAAAGCAGTTTTCATTAATTTAAAATATATATTTAAAAAACAACACAAATTATCATGTACTTAACCATAAACTTAAAACAGAATCATTTCAGACTTCTTTATTGCACTTAATTGGAATAAGACCAATCGAACCTATCTATAATTACTATTAAAAACTAACCACAGCCCATTGGGTGTATAAAAATCAAAAATATATTGTCTTATTCAAAATAATAACTAAACCAATGAGATCAGTAAAAATAACATAACTGCTTAGCTTACCTACATCAGTTATAATGACAAAATAATAGTAACACAAAATAAAAAGTCATTCTGTACCATAATAACAATCAATTCAACAAATTATTAACTTTTTGGTCGAATTGAGCATAAAAATAACAGAAAAAAATCAGAGTTATCCTAGTTATCTAATCATCATCATCACTTTCTGGCAAACTTTAATTTCCTGCGCTAAGGTTCTTAAAAAAATTATGATACTGTTTTGGTATAAGTCCTGCTTCACACAAATACACTAAATCTTTGTATTTTGCCTCTGTAATCGGTAAACTATTTGAATAAAGTGGCTTCAACACATCATTGGAAATGTCAGCCACAGATTGCCGGTTGCGCCGGGTCTGAACTAACGTATTCAATGTTAAATATTCAGAATCCAAATCATACTTGTATAAAATAGCGTTAGGATCACATTTTTTTACACAGATTTCTTTTATATTATTCCATTTTACAACCTGATTTAAAACGTTCTTCTTATAGTTTCTGTTAGTTAACAAGTTCTTTAAATCATATAGCATATCTTGTGACACTTCTGTTACATTGTATGGGGTATCATTGGTTTTAGCCCAGCGAACCAAAGCGTACCACTGGTCTGGCGTGTAAATAATCTTCCCTTTAGCTGATCGTTCTATTAGAGCGTGTACACTGTCAGCTTCTTGCTGGGTATGGCCAGACTCTAAAAATGGGTGTACAATATTGATGTTATATTTTCTGCTAGCATACATGTAAAGGCTATATACCACTCTATTCCGATTTTGTCCAGTGCAATTGTCAGACCAGAACCTTATTTCTTCTGCATTATTTGCCACTTTTTTTTCAATAAAATCTAGTAAACAACTGCCCACCTCATTTGCACCCCTCTTTGCTACATTTTCTGGCCACAAATAACAAAATGCTTCCTTATTACCACAGTCAAAAACTGTGAAATGCATCAGTGATAGTTTTCGCTTATAATAAAATACCGATACTTCTCCAGCAGGGCAATTGAGCAATTTTTGAAAATCGTATGTTGCACATACGATCTTAGATGAACTTTGTGTTGCTTCATCTTTATCTTTTGATTTATATTTACGGGCAGTTTCTTTATACGAAATGTGTTTATTATGAGTTAAAATTTGTTCTTCAGTAGGGCTATTTTCATTGGAAAATGCATGGCACTTATCGCACAAGTCTTTTTTGGGCATAAAGAAGGCAATGTTCATTTGATCATTTACTATATTTCGGTATTGCCGTTCGGTTTCTGCTGTGTTGCTATACTTATGCAACTCTGACCAATCTCTATACATAGAGAACATTTTATTAAAACTCAAAGAGTTGTCCAAATACAATTTACTAGTATTTTTTCTAGTATAGTGGGACTCTATGGGTTGGAAAGATTTAACATGGTCGCACACACTTCGAATCATTTCCGCATCAACTTTTTTCATATGGTTTGAGTGTTTACCTCTATTGTCGCTACTGGTAACACCACAAGCATCAAGTTTATCATGTGCGGTGCGAATTATTTGGTCTGTTATGGAAAGAGTAGCACAAAACATTTTTAAACAAACTTGGTGATTTTCATATTTGAAACTGTCCATAGGCAAAGGTAGGTAGTATTTAGTGGTGTAATTACGCCTAGACGGTCCTTCGGTGGTTTTTCTGTTTTTTTCTACTCTTTTAGTAAATTTGTTTATGTACTCCCATTGTTTTGTGTGATCTGCTAGCTGCCAGTACTGATTCAAAATTGTTGTTCGGATATCATCTGTAAATTTGTCTGAACATTTGAGCTTACAGGAACACGCTTGTTTTAAGGTCTTAGCTGCAACATTCTTTCCTCTTTTAGAAACATAACGCTTACCGGAATTAGTTAGTAACTTTCTTCGAACATCTGTCCATTGCTCAATGTGTCGCTTTCGTTTTCTACCAGGATCAGTTTTGTAAGTAGATTTACGTTTACGTATCGTAGATACATTCGGAGAAATAGGATTTTCATTTTCTGATTCGGTTATCAACGAGTTTACACTCAAAATATTGCCAAGTTCTTCAGACTGTTTTGTTTCAGTGCAAAAATCTTTCTGAGAAGAAGGCGATGGGACAGGCGTAGCTTCATCACTACCCAGTATAACTGTGCTCCAGTCATTTGGTAGACAGTCATTCTCTTTTTCATCCTCTGACATTTCGATTATTATGTTGGATTCACTTACCTTGATAAGTGAGTCAGTATCATTCTCAACGTCTAACAAATTATTTAGAACCCTCCATTCCTCATCATTAATTTCGTTAGGTGGCACAGGTGATTCTAAAATGAAAAAAAATAAAAAGCATTATAAAAAGCAATAACATTTGTAAAAAAAAAAACACTTTAACAATCGAATCTACCACCCAAATTCATCTATTTAACGTAAAACAACATCGAATGTGGTAGATCCAATTAATTTACTAACCAAAAAAACATCGAAATTGTTAGTTTCGATAGTCAGAAAACTGTACATATTATCAAAATTATACGAATATTATCAAAACTACCACTTTCGATAAATATGCAGATATATTTATCATCACAATGATTGAACATTATCGAAACTACCACTTTCAATCATGTTACTTTATAACCTCGAATTACGGCCACGTGTCCTAATAATACAGTAAATGCACTATATTTCAAGTAAAACAACACAGTATTGTTGTAGCAAGTATATTTAAAATAGGCAAGAAACAGTTTCATTACATAAACTACCATTATTTAGTAAATTTGCACAACTTACCAGAATTATTATTATCGTAGTTTGTTTCATTGGTTGTAATTTCAATGGGTTGTTCATGTGTTTGAATCAAATTGACAAGTTGTCTACCCCGACTAACCATTTTAACAAAATCTTAAGAATAATTAAAGCAAAAACTAAACACGAAACGATACTAACGTAACGAAACAAAAGTAACGCGACTTCACTCCGTCACATCGCGGCGAACACTGACGGTTCTGGTAGGTTCGGGACGCTCGCGCAACACGCTTGCACGGAACATCATTGTAAGTACCACTTCCAAAGATGTTTGTCGCGCAACATGTTCTGTATCGATTTTGTTCAATTAAAAACATCTTTAATAACGACTTTTTAATTATTATTTTTGATGTATCCGACAAAGTTTTAAATTCTCTTTTCAATTATGTAAAAAAGCAAAAATCGTTTTTTTGCAGTTTCGATAGTGTTTGTTGCGACAGTCGATATGTGCGATTGGGGAGTAAGCTGACGAGAGCGTTACGAAAAGTGGTGGTTGGAGCGTTACGAACGTTACGAAAAAAAAAAAAAACATTTTGCTAGCGTTACGCGAACGGTGATTTCTGTTTTACTTCAGTCAAGTGGTCTAAAGCACACTTATTTTGTTTTACCTAATTTGCCCCCCAAAAGTGACCCCATATTCAAAATTCATTTATTTACGTAACGTTACACGTCCGTGTTTATATCAGTAAATGTCGACAAAAACTTATTATAAAGTGTAACAGTTCTATAAAATAAAAAAATATTTATACCTGTATTTAGACTACTTTATTTGATCAACCGCCTGTACCACGGCACATTTGTACCTACTATTACATTTACGTACGGTACGTACATTGTATACAAGTCCGTTACCTAATTTCAGCTTCTTCAATACAGACAAACTGATAGTCTATTACTGAGAATTTAATTTATAAATAATTTACCTTTACTTTTTCATTCTATATATTATACTATTATACTATACTTATTTTACTGTATATTTAAAAAATACGAAAAAGATAATGTATATTATAAATAATTTCCATGTAGTCAAAAATATCGCAAATACGGTACCGAGATTGGTAAAAATACAAATACACATCTCCGGGGTCAAGCGTTACGTTCGTACTAAATGTATGTAAGATAGTAGGTATCCTGCATGCAGAGCAATTCATAAAAATATGGCATAAATAAGCGCGCGATGCGATAATAGTATAATAGTACGAGTATCATGAATGGCACACACAAGCACGGCCGGCCGGGGGCCGCCGCCGCCCGCGAGTGAGCGCCGTAAGTTACCGAATGCTAACCGAGCGTTCAGGCGCTATCTCTCTCTTTTCGCTTTGCCTCCTTTTCAAACATTGCGCTGGATGAAACAACAAGCTTTTCGACGACTCTCGCGTTGACGATAGACCCACCGGGAAGGGCCCTCTTAATGACAAAAATAAAACCTACTATTAGAAAATAGAAATACTTTTGTAAATAGAAATTTACAAAAGTTGTAACGTTACATTTTCCCGGGAGGGGGAAAATGTAAGGTCAGCGAGGTAACTGTCACCAGAACTGGAGGAGTCCCGGCTTAAAAGAAAAAGTAAAAAAAGAAAAGGTAAAATAATTTAATTTTAAATAAATAAGGCCAGGGAAACCGGGGTAGAAAATTGAAGGTCCAAGTTGTTGAAGAAAAGAGGCTCGCAGGTTGTGAAGAAAAGAGGCTCGTAGATTGTGCAGAAAAGAAGCTCGTAGATTATGCAGAAAAGAGCCTCGTAGATTGTGCAGAAAAGGGCCTCGAGTCAGGCCTCCACGTCGCCGACCTCGGAGGGGCAGGCCGTGGTAGAGAGGACCGGCAGAGGGCTGAGAGCTATCAGCGGTCGGCGTCACCGGTTTGCACGACGTTATCCCACGAACGATGTCCGGTGTACCAAGACGCGTAGACTTGAGTTTCGAGTTTGAGTTTTCTTCCAGCACAGCCCCCGCTATCAGAGGGCACAGTCCTCCCACCGAGCGCTATCAACAGGACCTCCTGCCAAGGCGAGCCCAAGAGTCAAACTGGTCTGCTGGCCCCGGCTCCCTTCCTTTTCGGATCGGTTGTCATTTCAAAGTTTTAATGTGATTCTAGAACATAAAAGAATAATAATTTTATAACAAGGTCTAATACGTATACAACCTAACCTACTGGCAGCTCCAGCAATAAATTAAAAATAAAACCTAGGCTTGTCATTATCTGACATTACAAAAGGTAAACAAACATTCGGAGAGCACTAGAAAATCTAAATAGCTAAATATAGAGGCCTAGGATTGCTTAAAGTACAGACAATGGCCATGCAGATAATTTGGAGAGAACATATAACATCTAATTAAAATAGCCAAAACGTAAGTAAAAAAATACGAACATTACAAAGTATATCAATATGAAGAAACTAATTATAAAGATGTTTATATCTTACTAAGGAAGCTTAGAAACTCACTAATTGATTGCCAAAATATTACAAACCTTGTATTACCAGATTTCACGATCCCATTTTCAAAGCTTACGTATACTAAAATCTACGAGTATAATATGATTTCCTATATTATCCACGATCACGATACCAATATAAAAGTTCATATATATAAAAATCAATTGATCTATCCTACACCTGTAGAAGTTCCTAAAATATTTAAGAAAAACACGACTCTGTTATAGCTGGTCACCCAGGGTCACAACGAATGTATTCGCGTAAATCTGACACGGTTGGTGCAGTGCTGTTCCCGCACGGAACAAATATTTGCATGACCTACAACTAGTTGTTCCGGGTGTGGCTGTTTTTGTATGTGAGTTTAAATGTTTATAAACGCACCCACGATACAGGAGAAATAGCTAGGGGCAGTTTCTTAAAAAAAAAAGCTGCCTACTATTAGGCCGCATGTCTGACATCGAACAATACGTAAATAATAAAAAATAAAATAAAAAGTTTATTTCTCACCACAAGCTAAAAAATACAAAAAATATTAACACAAAAGCAGTAAGCCAACGATATTTGGTTGTGGATCGCTGGTGCCTGTGGTAGGTAGAAACACCTGTAATACAGGTCACCAGGTCCCCACCTATTTAAAGTTACACGTTTGATAGCTTATATCTGATATTCAAAAGTTTCAAAACAATTAGTGAGCTTATTATAAAAAGAGACACTAGAGAGTATTTGAGTATTAAAGGTAAAACGATTAAAAATATTGAGAGGTTTTTATGAATGTAAGTTTGTGTGTGTCCTGTGTGGATATATGTGTGTGTATGTGTGTGTGTGTGTGTGTATGTGTGTGTGTTGGAGAGAGTGTTAGTGGATGAGTCTGATTAAACTAATACGTTAAAGAGAGCTTCTGTGGCAGTATATGTTTGGCTTTGTAGCCAGGCATGTAAAGCGATTTTAAAATTATATTTGTTCAATGAGTGTAAGGAAAGAATTTGGTTCAGTTTATTGTACAGATAAGGTCCGAGGAAAATAAAAAATCTTCGACTAAAAGAAGTTTTAAGAGGAGTAACTAAGGCAACTATACGGTTACGGCGATTTGTTTGCTGTGCATAGTTGGAAATGGAGTGTTGCTTAATAGCAGTGGTCAGTACAAACAACTGCCTCTTTGCAATAAATGCAAGCTTTGCCAAATGAATAAGCCTTTAAGGAAATCAAATAAACGTCCGATGGAGATAACTTCCTCATCTGCTGTGCTGTTTGAAAGATTGGCCCTTGGCGTCGTAGGTCCCTTACAGATAGTGCAATCCACGACGATGCGCCCCACTCCACGATTACTGTACTGTAAGCTGTACTTTAGTACGGAGCGGAGCGGAGTGGGGCGCCTCGTCGTGGATTGCACTCTCTATACCCGAAGCAGGCTATCTAAACTTTAGATTCATCTTAACCTTGCAAGATGACTTAACCAAATTTACCAGCACTTACCATTGGGTAAGCGCTGGTAAATTTGGTTAAGTCATCTTGCAAGGTTAAGATATTCGATGGTAAGCTATTCTTTCACTAGTACGAGTAGCCGTAACCATTGGGTTACGGCTACTCGTACTAGTGAAAGAATAGCCAGAAACCTTGTTCATTTTATTTTGTGTCTCTTTTCGGTTGTCCCAAAACGATTCTTACAGATTTAGGTACATATTTTACATCCGAATTCTTTAAACAATTGACCGAAAACTAAAGCTTACACGCTACTTTAAAAAAAACTAAAATCCTTTGTTTGGCATTATATTTAGGCATTGTTACTTATCTTAATCTGCAACTACTCAATTTCATGAAGTTTTGTATAATATTTTTGATCTTTGCGTACCAAGAAAAGCAGACAAGCTTCAAACAGGAAACTCTATCCTGTGGTTTTCACATGATATAATTAAAGATGTAAATCGCAAAATTAAACTCCAGAAAGAATAGAAACGATGTAATAATCAGAATGTCTACAAGGCATTTTCCATACTGCGGTTAGAACTCAAGAGACGCATTGAGTCAGCATACAATGCCTACATAGCAGGTGTTAAAAATGGCATTAAGAAAAATCAGTATATCATGTCATATTAGTAGCCTTCGAACTAAGGGTGGCTTTGAGTCCACCTGTTAATTACTGTCATTGGCGCAAGCCGTTGTAATTAATTATAAATAAATTATTCACTGCAATTTTAGCTTTTTTTTTTAGCTACACCTCATAGTACGACTAACTTTACTCCTCACGAGTTATTATATGGTTATAAACCATCCATTCCAAACTCGTTATATGAAAGCTCTGGTAATACATAAAACGAATATATTCGAGCTTTACAATATAGAATGCGCTTTAGTCGCGAGAAAGCCAAATTCAAAACATTATAAGCAGTAAAGAAAAATCAAAACAATACTATGATGCAAACTCCCGTGACGTTACTTATAAGGTAGGAGATATGGTTTATCTCAAACAACATCTTAGGCTCCGTAAGACCTTATCGCCTATATGGAAGTCCACTCTTCCCGCCAAATTGTAACCGACGCGCGCTCGGTCGAGGCATTACACCCATAAAACCGTCACCCGTGTTGTTCGAGCGAGTAACAGTAGAGGAGGTATTGTAGTGCCCTGTTACCATGCTGCCGAAGCCAACAAAAAAACGTACCGGAAGAGATGGTGGGTCGGAATCCGACACGGACGTGGAGCAGAATAGGACGGTGGTCGCATCACCATCGTCATCACCGAACATCGCCATGTCTGAGGAGATGCTTCAGGCCCTTGTGTGCAACATCACAAGGAACCAAGCGGAAGCAAACCGTATCCTTATTGAAAGCATACTGGCAAACAAGGATGAACCGTGCACATCATCACCACGGATACCCGATACGCGTGATACCGCGCGGTGGTCGGGCAAATTCGCGAAGTGTACGGCTCGTTTTGACGGGACATCAAAGAACGCGGAAGAGCTCGAGGCATTCATCGACGCTATTGACGTATACCGCGACTGCACCAACGTCAGCGACGAGCACGCGCTGCGGGGGTTGCCTATGCTGCTAGTCGGCGAGGCTGCCTATGCTGCTAGTCGGCGAGGCCGCCATCTGGTGGCAGGGCGTGAAGTCATCGATAACATCATGGTCCGACGCGCTGCAGCGTCTGCGAGGGATGTACGGAGTGCCGCGACCCGGCTATAAAGTTACCGTATGATGTGCCGGAAGTAATGATGCTAGACATAGTTTACGGATTGTTAGATCGTAGGATAAGAAAACGAGTGTCTCGCGACGCGGTGCACGAGCTGGAACTGCTGATAGCGAAGGCCAGGTTAGTCGAGGAGTCGTTGGCGGAGGTAAGTGCTTCTAATGTAAACATTAACCCTTCTGTCGCCGCGCAGGAACGTTCGAACACAAACGTTAACCCTACGAATGTCATAAGTGACTCGCAAAAGTTTTGTTAAGCCACCCGACTCACATGCGCTAAGCGTCGATAATAATAGTGATGGGCAAAGGCGTGTTAGACCGAAGTGTACTTATTGCAAATTTTTCGGTCATACTTTAGGCGTGTGACGTAATATGGATAAGAAGGTCGGAAAGGTCACTGACCCTTCTAATAGGTCGAGCAAAAGTACCGTGCGTGTCGACTTCAAGCAAGTCGGATTTTTGTAGCGTTCAAGTAGCCAATAGTGATGATCCGCGGCCGCTGGTGGAAATCCAGGTCGTGAATCGCAAGGGAGTAGCTATCTTAAACACGGGGGCAACACATTCCATCGCGGGCCCCATGCTATACGACTTACTTTTTAGAGCCGGCATTGTTTTTAGGAAAACGTTACGTACGATAGGGCTTGCCGACGAATCACAACAAGAAGGTACTGTACTTGAGTGTGATACTGACGTAATATTGGAAAACCATGTTATACCTACCACGTTTATAGTTTTACCGGACGCGCAAACTCGGACATTGCTAGGTAGAGACTTTATTATGAAAGCAAGTATCCTGTTGGACTTACCACAAAGAAGCTGGTGTTTTAACGACGAGCCGGAACACTGGCATCCGTTTATCACTAGCTTTGATTTACCTACTGGCGGCCAGATGGAGCTGATGAAGGTAGAAGCATCAAACCTTGTGCTGAGGGATGATGAAGGCATCAAATTAACAGCATATCAGAGAACCCGTTTCTGTTGAAGAGGTCCGATCGCTTCGCAAATGGTGGGCCACCAACGGAATACGCCACGCACCGGTTGAACATCGACCCGCATCAGGAACCCATCGCCTCACCGCCTTACCGGATGTATCCCAGTAAGAGAGCGATGCTGGAGCAAGAGTTGCAGAAGTTACTGGAAACTGACGTGATCGAGGAATGTGAATCTCATTGGACCGCCAACGTGGTCCTCGTGATGAAGAAGGATGGAGGGGTTCGGCTATGTGTAGATTACAGGAAGCTGAATGCTGTAACTGAGCCGGATCGCTACCCACTTCCGCGCATCGAAGACGTTCTCCACGCAGCTAAGAACACCAGTTTTATGACAACCTGCGACCTCCGATCAGGGTACTGTAGTGTGTAGTACGCCTAACCCTATATAACTGTAACTGCACACATACTAAGGGGCATTATTATATCGGTATTGGAACCAAACAGATCTCTTTATTTAATATCCACGTCACCTTATTACATGGCGACCCTTGGCCAGTTTTTATTTACGATCGAGTGGTAACATAACTAACATGAAGAACAAACAAAGAAAATTGAAGCTGCAATCTTGAAAACAAATATTCGAAACAAAGGAGAAGGTGAAAAAGAAGCAAGAAGGAACGTTTTGAAGATTAACATGAACGAACAGTACAAGAAGACACACAAGACATATTCTGAATAATGTGAAGAACGAAACGGTTCAGAAACATAAAAGAAGGAAGAATAGGAGTGAAGGTGCCGGGTGCTGGGAGAATGCTCAAGCCTATGACGAGAGGATATGCAGGGCGCCGGGAAATAAACCGTACGGGTCCGATGTGGAGCAGCTGGGAGTCAGTTCGAGTCCAATGCTGAGGAGGTCATTCATCCACGCCATCTCGGACGTCATCGTGACCTACATAACCGGGACATACTTGTTGCACATTGCGTTGTACAGTAAGTTTTCGCAATACTGTTTTGTGTTTTTTTTCATTACTCATCTTTATTTGTTACTTGTAGATCGTTAGCGAATTAGGTCACGTATAAGTAAATAATATTGTATTATGTCCCAACAGCTGCTAGAGTTGCATTCGAAGTTGAAATATTTAAGAGAGTATTTAATAAAACTTGGTCCAGAAAGACGTAAGCAAGAATTGGCTTATAAAAAATTAGATGAAGCTAACCAGGAATACAGTAAACTAGAAAGTATTTTGACACAGTTGAACCAAGAGGTAAAAAAGCGTAAGTAAATCCTCACAAGACTCAGTGCTTAGCACTGAGTCTTGCATTATTTCATTAATTATTTTCTGAAAATCCTCACAAGACTCAGTGCTTAGCACTGAGTCTTGTGAGGATTTTCAGAAAATAATTAATGAAATAAAAGTACGATTTCAGGAAATAAAGAGTTTGTTGTCTCATATAGATAATAGTAGCCAAACTAGTTCTGATAACCTTGTAATTGAGTCTAATTGCTTCTCTAAAATGGCTAATTCATTTGATATTAAAACGGCAATTTCCCTATTACCGGTAATAGATGGCCAGGAACAGGTGATCAACCAGCTAGTTGACGGTATTTTACTTTATAGTTCGCTGATAAGTGATTTAGGTAAAGGCCAGTTAATTGAGTTTGTGTTAAAAACTCGTCTTTCACCTGGCGCAAAATTGCGTCTTAAGACTACCTATGCGGATGTTCAAGGGTTAGTAGACGATATTCGGAAATGTTTGCTCCCCAAAAAGTCTATTGTAGCTTTACAAACGCAGTTATTTAGGGCTACCCAAGGTCGTAGGAGTATTGAGAAATTTGGTATGGAACTCGAGGAGTTATTTGTAAACCTCACGATAGCACAAGCAAATGATGATAGGAATGCTTATGAGGTTCTGCGTCCTCTCAATGAGAAGACTGCGATTAAGCGGTTTAGTGATGGTCTTGCTGACGAGCGGCTCAGCACCATCATAGCCTCGAGGCAGTTCTCTTCTTTGCCCGAAGCCATTAGGGCTGCCGTAGATGAGCAATCCATGAAAATCCAGCAACAGGACCAGGTCATGCAGTTTAGACCCACCCAATTCAACAGTAGACGGGGTTTTACGAACAAACGAAGTTTCCGAGGCCGAGGAATTAGTTTTAACCAGTTTAACAATAATCGCAGTTATAACAACCAAAATAATTATAGAGGTCAAAGAACTTCCTTCGGTCACAATGACTATCGAGGTGAAAACACGGGCGATCAGCGTCGGCAAATACGCTGTGATCGCCCCGCTTTTAAGCGCGTTCAGCATAACGTGAACATGCAAGAGTCCAACGATCAGGAGGGCAACGTACACAGCAATAACACAAATAATGATGATCGCGTAGAGCTTTTTCGTACCTAAACAGTGTACTCATTCTATATTAAGTTTTAGTAATTTTTGTGTAATTGAATGTCGACTTAGGAATAATAATAAACTTACTTTATTAGTTGATAGTGGGGCAAGTTTATGTGTACTTAAGTATGAATGGTTATCACGGAATGAAAGTTTATTGAATCAAATACAAAAGGATAAGATAGTGATTAAAGGAATAAGTGGTAATTTAGAATCTTTAGGATATATTTATTTAGATATTACTATTAACAATGTAAATTTCCAACAGAAGTTTTACATTTTTGAAAACTTATCTTGCACGGCAGAAGGAATACTCGGTCAAGACTTTTTCACGCGATATAACGCGGTGTTGAATTACAGAGATGGTACTCTGATTTTGGAAAACCGAGACCAGTCTGTTATTGTACAAGTAAATAGTAATTTGTTTACAGTTCCGCCACGATGCGAGGTAATTAAACAAATACAGACGACACACATTAGAGATTGTGTCATTTCAGCAAAAGAAATTCATAAACGTGTGTACGTAGCGGTTGTAATATCAAAACCATTTAACGGCCTTATTCCTGTTAGAATTTTAAATACGACCGACAAAACGTTCAGAATACAAATTTCTGATTTTAACATTACTAGTCTAGATAGTTATTTTGTCTGCAAGTTTGACCAAGACAGTATCACTACAAATAGAGTCAAAACTTTGTTAAGTTCCTTAGAACTGCATACTTATTTAAATAAAGAGGAGCAACGAGGCATTGAAAACGTGTGTGCTGAGTATGCCGATGTTTTTCATTTGCCAGGAGACACGCTCTCTACTACCAATTTAGTTGAACATTCAATTAAATTAAAGGAAAATACGTCCCCAGTGTACGTTAAGCCGTATAGGCTGCCTAAGGCATTAAAAGGAGAGGTTCAAAGGCAAATAGATGAGATGATTAGGAACGATATTATAGAAGAGACAGTGTCTGAGTGGTCAAGCCCTGTTCTTTTAGTTCCCAAAAAGACAGATCGGTCAAGGGAAAAAAAATGAAGACTTGTAGTGGACTATCGTCAACTTAACAATAGGATACAGGACGATAAGTTCCCATCGCCCAATATTACGGAGATTTTAGATTCCTTGTCCAATAACATTTATTTTTCAAAATTAGACCTCAGCCAAGGTTACTACCAACTATCTCTTCAAGAACAGTCAAGAAAGTACACTGCATTCACAACAGATAAGCAGTATCAGATGAAAAGGTGCCCTATGGGGTTAAAAACATCTCCTAGTGCTTTTTCACGTCTCATGACGATCGCGATGTCTGGTTTAAATTATAAGGCTTGTTTAATTTATCAAGATGACTGCGTCGTGGTAGGCAATAGTCTAGAAACTCATAACAAAAATATTATACAAATTTTAGAATATCTGCGAAAAGTAAATTTGAAATTAAACCCACAAAAATGCGAATTTTTACGCAAAGAAATAGTATATTTCGGACACAAGATTACTGCAGAAGGGATATTTCCTGATCCATCTAAGGTAGAATGCCTCCAAAAATATCCCACTCCACAAAACGTAGACGAAGTAAAAAGGTTTGTAGCATTCGCTAACTACTACAGGCGTTTCATACCTAAATTCGCAGTAATAGTCCATCCCTTAAACGCATTATGCAAAAAAGATGTAGAATTTTTATGGTCGGAAGATTGCGAGCGTGCGTTTCGTAACTTAAAACAGATTCTCATCAGTCCAACAGTATTGGACTACCCAGACTTTACAGACAGTAACACTTTTACGCTACAGACTGACGCTTCAAAACTTGGATTAGGCGCCGTACTGTCTAATAGAAATAGCAAGGTAGTCGCGTACGCAAGCCGTAACTTGAAACCCGCCGAGACACGATACTCTGTAATCGAGTTGGAGTTACTTGCTATTGTTTGGGCTGTACGACATTTTAGACCATATTTATATGGGAAAAAGTTTCTAATAAAAACGGACTATAAGCCGTTAGTATATTTGTTCAACATGACCGACCCTTCAAGCCGATTAACAAAATTTAGACTTTATCTGGAGGAATATGATTTTGAGATAAGTTATGTTCCGGGACGGCACAACGCAGCTGCAGATGCATTGACCCGGATACCCATCACATCCACCGATTTGAAAAATATGCATAAGCATGTAGTATCGGTCATGACTAGGGCACAAGTTCGTAGGTTGCGTATTGACAAAAATGACATGACTTCAGAGGTGTCCTCTACTCCAAGGCCTGATCAACCTAAAGTAGTGGAAATCCTCAAGCGACCAGTTGACAGTGTAGAATTAATTTTATTGTACAATAAGACTGCCTTAAAGCAGATAGAAAATTGTACGCAATTCACCAGTGAAAATGGTTATTGCATTTTTGTGCCTGAAAAATCGGCAATATTTGTAATGTCTCGATCGTTATCGACCGTAAGTGTGTTAGCGAGAGAATTGCAACAAATTTGCAAACAAATCAAATTAGACGAGCTCGTTTTAATTAAAAGTAAGCACTATGGAAAATTAATAAATATGATTATAAAGGAAATGAGTCAGCTAAAAGATATTCCAAAATTACTTGTAATCCAAGACGTCACAAGAGTTACAGACAAAGACACGAAGACTGTGATCTTAAATGACTTTCATCTGTTACCCACCGGTGGCCACGCAGGGGTTAACAGAATGTTAAATAATGTTAGGAAGTATTATTATTGGTCAGGAATGACGAATGACGTTAACGAATACGTTAAAAAGTGCAAAAGTTGCCAAATTCAAAAGCATTCCAATAGGCATACCAAGGAGCCAATGGTCATCACATCCACGGCATCCACAGATTTTGAAAGAGTTAGCTTAGACATAATGGGACCTATAGATGTAGATAATTTAAATTTTAAATACATTTTAACATTACAATGCGACTTGACAAAATACGTCGAAGCATATCCAATAGAAAAGAAGGATAGTGTATCAGTGGCTAGATTATTTGTTAACAACTTCATTTTAAGGTATGGTATCCCGAAGGAGATAATAACAGACCAGGGTACAGAATTTATGTCTTTAGTGTTTGCAGAGATTTGTAGTTTAATAAGTATCAATAAACTGCATTCGACAGCATATCACCATGAAACTCTAGGAGCGTTAGAAAACTCTCATAAGAACTTAGGGTCTTATCTTAGAATACAGTGCGACAGCAACAGAACCGACTGGAGCAGTTGGATTCCATTTTGGTCTTTTTCCTATAACACCACGGTTCACACTGAGACAAAATACACTCCATTTGAATTGGTATTTGGGAAAAAATGTATTTTACCTAGTAATTTAGCACAAAACACATTCATTGAACCATTGTACAATCCTGACTCTTATCCTTTAGAACTAAAATATAGACTTCAGAGAGCCCAAGTAGAAGCTAAAGAAAATTTATTGCAAAGTAAACAATTGAGAAAAATTAAATTTGATAAAAATGTCAATCCAGTAAAGTATAAGAGTGGAGATCTAGTTTTAATAAAGAATCAGGTAGGAGATAAGTTAAATAGAATCTATTTAGGACCATATAGAGTAATAGAAGAAACAGCACCTAATGTTAAGATTTTAAAAAACGGAAAAGAGTATGTAATTCACAAAAACAACACTAAATTGTTTGTAACATAAAATATAGAAGTATGATTATTGTACATCCACGTATATTTTTTCAAATTAATCATATTGTGTTGTCAGGTTAATTTAAGTTTAATATAAATTAATATAACCTTAATATAAATTAATTTAAGAAAATTTAATATATATATGGTTTTCGGTTATTTATTTTATAATTACTGTAATTACTGAATTGTTAAATTTAAGAAAATAAAAAAGACATTACATCAATGTTAAAAAAAAAAGGGGAAGGTGTAGTGTGTAGTACGCCTAACCCTATATAACTGTAACTGCACACATACTTAGGGGCATTATTATATCGGTATTGGAACCAAACAGTTCTCTTTATTTAATATCCACGTCACCTTATTACAGTACTTTCAAATTGCTGTAGAACCGGCTGACCGCGACAAGACTGCGTTCGTGAGCCCACTCGGCTGTTTTAGGTTTAAAAGGATGTCAATGGGTTTGAGAAATTCAGGAGCAACTTTTCAGCGGCTTATGGATCGATTCAGGTCTGGCAAGGAGCTGGCCGACGTTTGCATGTTGACTTACTTAGATGACGTCATCGTCCTCTCGGAGTCGTTCCCGAAGCACCTGGAGGACCTGGGGGCCAATTCTCGATTTTAGAGATGGTGTCTAACTCGACAAAAATTTCCAATGACGTCATTTTTTCGACAAATTTTAAAAGTTGCTATTCTGGGGATGTCGAATTCGACATTTGTCGAAGGCGTTAACGTTAGAGTTCATGTCGAGTGCTTCTGAGCAGTAGAGATGTCATGTTTATTGTAGAGATACGTCATTTCTGAGTGAATTCGTTGAGTGTTGGATTGTACACTGTGTTTTCGTTTCTTTAATTTTTATTTAAAATACGGCTTGGCATCTCATACCTACTGGAAATTCGATTTATACTCTTTGATTTGTGCATTGTGTTTTCTTGAAACGACGACCTTCGCGCAAATAACAGACTCTGTAATTTGTGTACCCACGATTGGACTTGAAACCACTGAAAGATGGACGAGTTTATTAGCATTTTTATCTCGGAGTTGTTGGAAAGTGGCGAGCAACTGGCCAATACACGGCGACAACAGCGCACTTATCCCACCGTCGATATTTACGACTTGAGCGAAACCGAAGTCATTAAAAACTTCAGATAAAGATTTAATAAGGGTTCTAATAGATCTATTGGCTCCTGTAATTCAGGATACCACGAAAATAGACCTGAAAACGAAGGTAAATAATCGTCTGCTTCATAATTTTATTAAAAGAAAAGAAAGAAAGAAAGAAAATATGTTTATTTTGCACAAACAAAACACACAAAAATACAACAGTAGCAGAAAAACATACTAAACTAAAAAAGTAGCCAAAAGCCTCTTATTCAACCAACAAAAAACGTTTGGAACCAAACGTTGTTCATTGGTTGATGTCAAGGCCTCGGACCATAGAAAATATTGCGTAATTTACTGTTGCGACATCGACATTACGTAAACTGTGTCTGTGGTTGCGACATTGTCAAATTGTCAATTTTCAATTTTGTTATTAGTCATGTATACTGTTCACTAAACTAACCTTACCCACCAAAAATTGTGAAATGTAAAACAGCACCCAATAATGATGTAACACAGAGTACATGTAAACATAACAAAAATTTTGAAGGAACCGCAAAAAGGCGCAAATTCTGACACTGACAGACAGTCAACTGTCAATTTGTCAAACTGATTATTTTTACACTAAACGTTTCGTTTTATACCTAAATAATTAGGTTTAGTCAGCGTTTTAAAACAAAATCATTCATTAACTCATAGCTACCTAAAACGGAACGTGCGATTCTTCATAATGGTAACATTACCTTCACTCGACTCGACATTTTCGTGACATTTATTTCTATTTTGACTGAGAATACGGAATTCTGCTCAATTCGATATTTTTTGGTAGAGATAGAGATATTTTTAATAGACATAGAGATAGACTTACGATCTCGAACTCGAGATAAATGGCGAAAATCGAGAATTGGCCCCCTGAGCGCTGTTTTCGACCGGCTTGAGATGTACAACCTGCGAGTTAACCGCGAAAAGAGTTACTTTGCTCGCGAGTCAGTCAAGTTTCTGGGCCACGTGATCGTACCTGGTGGGGTGAAGGCAGACCCCGATAAGACAGCAGCCATCGCAAATATGTCCCCTCCTGAGAACGCGAAACACGTGAAGACCTTTTTGCAATCGTCGAGTTGGTTCAGGCGCTTCATTCCCAATTACGCCGACGCCGCCGCCACGCCGACGCCGACAAAGAAGCCGCCAAGCCGCAAATACTGTTGCCGAGTGTTGCCGCTCTTCCTGGGGTCAAGGTACGTTATCTAAACAGTGTATTTACTTTTATAGAATTTATTTTGATATTTAATATTTATTTTATTTGAAAATTTCACTTTTTTTTTAAATTTAATATTTAATTTTGCTATATTTCTATGGACTAGTATTACTTGTGGTTTCATTTATTGCATATACATATGTGGTTTCCATACTGTATATGGAGTGTGACTCCAGATGTTTATTCTTAAATATTGTATTTAGTCTAAAATATTCAAATGTTATTGTATAAGATTAGCAATGATTGAGTACCTAAGTCTGATTAAAAATCGTTCCTATCTAGATACCTATATCTATTCAAATAAGAAAACTAATGAAAAACATGTAGGAAGTTTGTTTAAATTATTAAACAACCTGTTTCTAACATAAAATTTTATTATTATTAATTCATGTTCTCTAAACATCTGCTAGTATATATTATATAGGAGGTATATAATATATACCTCGGACTAATTTCGAATATAATAAATGGATTAAACGAACTTACCTAGTGAAGTTCTATCTAGTGAAATTTATTAACATACATAAACTTTCGTTAAAAACAAGTCTATTTCTGAACGTAACAATTAAGTAAGTCATATTAATTTCAGGCTACCCTCATACATTGTAGGTAATATTGTTGTCACTTCATAAATAAACTCTGTTCATCTGCAAAAAGCATTGTGACTAAGTAGTGCATTGCAAGTGAATTTTGTGAAAAATGTCTGTAGGGTTTTATTATAAGCCTGAATTGTCTCCAAAACACAGGTCGCCCTTAGTTTTGAATGGCTATTTAATGGCAATAAATAAAAATATTAATAACAACTTATACTGGCATTGTTCCTAAAAATATAATATACCATTGTAATAGTACTGCTGCTTTCCCTATTATAATTTAAGTGCATGATTAAATGATAAAGAGATACGTAATTAGTAGGCACCTGGTTGTATGCAACAAATCGAGCCGTATCAATCGAACGTTCATAATATCGAATGGTTATTAAATCGAACATTCACACTCAATACATCGAGTGTCCAAAATATCGAATGTTTGTTTGATCGAGCGTTCAGCGCACCGCATATTCATTCTTTGACGGCACGGTTGGCGCAGTGGTTAAGCGATTGACTGCTGCGCTGCGTATCGTGGGTTCGATTCCCGCACGGAACAAATATTTGTATGACCTACAAGTAGTTGTTCCGGGTCTGGCTGTTTGTGTATGTGAGTTTGAATGTTTGTAAACGCACCCACGATACAGGAGAAATTCCTAGAAAAAAGAATTAAAATGAAAACTTGAAATATCAATATACTGAATACTTTTTAAGAATACAAGAAAAAGGCAGTTTACTAATAAATCATATTTTAATCTTTAATTATTATCTTTTATAGGTAGATTAGATAAATTAAATAATTAAATGTATAATTTTATTAACATACATAAACTTTCGTTAAAAACAAGTCTATTTCTGAACGTAACAATTAGGTATGTCATATTTATTTCAGGCTACCCTCATACATTGTAGGTAATAATGTTGTCAATAAAAGCCTGAATTGTCTCAAAAACACAAGTCGCCCTTAGTTTTGGATGGCTATGTAATGGCAATAAACAAAAATATTAATTGCAAGTTCTACTGGCATTGTTCCTACAAATATAAATACCATTGTTTCAGTAAACGCAACAACAAAATTAAAAAAAAAAAGAAACAAAATTCAAGTCATTTATTCAAATTAGGCTGAGAATCAGCACTTTTCGAACGTCAAAATTACATAAGACAGTCCCCCAAAACGCCCACCCTTCACCACTTCCTAGTGCTTTTGCTGGGAAGAAGAAGTGGCGCAGAAAATTACATGGAAGTGAGGAGCATTTGTTGGAATGCTATACAACAGAGCATAATCAGATCCAGGTAAGGTAGATCAACTACGTTTTAGAAATTCCCTAAAAAGTGATGCTACCGGCTCGCCTGATAGACCGAGTCAAATTATTTAGCGAAATGAGGCCAAAATTTGTGCTCTTCCAAAGAAAAAAGCCAGCATCGCAAATTATACGTTGAGCAATAAGAAAATAAATTCCGAAGGAACCGACTACTTTGGATGATATAAACGTCCCCGATAGATTGCAGAAAGTTGATGGTGAAAGATTTTTAGAGCGTCAGGTTAAGTTTGAAGAAAACTATATTATGTTATTTGCAAATCAAATTTAATGATGGCTGGTAAATTCGAAACGAGTCCTATACTTTTCAGACAAATACGAGTATATAGTATACATGGTTTGGTGCTACAGATCATTATTTCGTACCTTTAGTAAGTATGTGCGTTTCTAACGAAGAATACGCTACATTGTTACTTGTATTTTTTCAAGCACTAAAGGCATATGCTCTAGAATACGATTATGATATCGAATTGAACCCAAAAGTAATAATGACGGATTTCGAGATGGCAGTCATTAATGTTATAAAACAAGAATTTCCTAATGCGCAACACCAATGCTGTCTATTCCACTAAGGTCAAAATGTATGGCGTCAAATTCAACAAAATGGTTTGCAAAGTAAATATGGCCAGGATGCTAAGTTTGCTGTCAAGTTAAGACACATTATCTATCGCACTTGCTTATTTACCCCAAGACGAGATACCAGATGCTTTCGATAAATTGGGAGAAGAAGTGTTTATCCAATGAGGCAAATGATATCACCAACTGCTTTGGAAAATATTATGTTTGGGGAAATATTAATTCTCATGAGACGGGAAATAATAAATTACTCATAGCACGCTCATCACCTTTTTTTTCACTTCACTGTGGTCTGTGTTTCAAAATAATACACTGGGCTTTACTAGAACTCAAAACAACATTGAAGGATAGCACAGAATATGGAACACGTTGCTGGATAAGCACAAACGGGGTCTTTAAACTACCATATAATTTTTAGTTAAGAAGCAAGCTATAACAAATAGGACAATTGAAAAGGCAAACGCGGGATTGGGAAGACCTACTCAACAAAAAAGAAGCAAAAGGGATGATAATGCTATTGAAAAAATATTAAATATTAAAAATAACATGGATTTATTAGTTTCTCCGTGCAATTGCAATTCACACAAAATTTTAAAATGTACCTATGATAATAATTTAAAGATTAAAATGTGATTTATTAGTAAATTAATAAAGGCAGTTTTGGTGTCGCTTAATTTCAAAAGCGTTCATGATCTATGCTTAATTTGTTGTATGTCACTGAAATCTTGGGGAACTTCGGCTTCTAAGATACACTTCTTGCGTAGTTTAGGAGAAGACTTTAAACTGTGTCAATGTTGTACAACCTAATCATAGACTCTACCTTGTACTATTTGGTATTGTATACAAATAAAGTATTATTTATTTATTTTATTTTATTACCGGGCTTTTCTTTTTTTAAGCTGCACAAAGAAAACAAAAGAATAAAAAATACTTGATTAAATCTGACTATCAAAATTCAAAAGTCATTTATTCAAACTAGGCTGAGAATCAGCACTTTTCGAACGTCAAAATTACATAAGACAATCCCTCAAAACGCCCACCCTTCACCACTTCCTAGTGCTTTTGCTGGGAAGAAGAAGTGGCGCAACAAACTCCCCAGCAGCACAGCTGTCTGTTCAGTTAGGAAAAAAAAATGATTCTATACAATAATTTATAAGATAATTTACATTACGCAAAATACAATTTAAATTATAAATTAATAGCCATATGACAGCTAGCACACGCCAATATACCAACCAAAAACATCGAGAACTATACTCAAAATAAAGCCTCCAGGCATAAAGGGCGTGCCCGCTTACATAGAGCAGTAACTAGTATAATTGATAAACTAGGACCATCGAGGTAAAATAAATAATTGTCGAGGTCGCTAGCTAACCACATATTGCAATACAACTCATTAAAAAAACATTGTAATGAGTAGATTATGTCAACAATAAAAATAAAATTTAAAAAAATTGAATTAAAATTAAAATTATAAACTTTTATATAAACTCATATAACCTGTCAGTAGGTAAACTAATTCTGGAGAAAGAACATTTAAACATTGTCTTGAGTTAATCACAGCGACCAACTATTCTTATCATTTAAGTAGTCGTTGATAGAATAGTATGCCTTTGAACAAAGGTTGGACTTTACTTTAGTTTTAAACGCATTAAAAGGCAAATCTAGCAAAGAAGAGGGTAGCTTGTTATAAAAGGTTATACCAAGCCCAACAAATGAGTTATGAACCTTATGAAGCCGGTGAAAGGGAGGACGTAGTTTATCCTTACTTCTAGTGTTAACATTGTGAATATCACTGTTTTTAGTGTATAAGTGTATATTTTGCCTAATAGATGTTGGCGAAGATGTATTGTGATGCCACTGTGAGGATACCGATATCTTTGAAAAAATCTCTCAGAGAAACTGGCACCTAGCTGGTAAATTGCACGAATAACTCGTTTTTGGAGGACAAATATATTTTGAATATCTGCCGCTTTGCCCCACAGCAGAATACCGTAGGACATAACGCTATGAAAATAACTAAAATAGACTAACCGAGCTGTATCAACGTCAGTGTATTGTCTTACTTTTCTGACGGCGTAGGCGGCCGAACTGAGCCTTCCCGCTAGGCTCGATATATGTTGGCCCCACTGAAGTTTAGCATCTACTGTTATGCCCAGAAAAACTGCCGAGTTTACAGTTTCAAGCACATCTTTATCTAAGACGATGTTGGGTCCTAGATTTCTAACATTTGGGAGGGCAAACTTTACACATTTCGTTTTCTTGGCATTGAGAACTAGGTTATTTGTCGTAAACCAATCCGTAACCATTGACAGTGCACTGTTTACATCGTCAAAATCTTGTCTACTCCTGTCTACTTTAAAAATAAGAGAAGTATCATCTGCAAACAGTACAACTTCACAGATATCCTTTAAATAGAATGGTAAGTCATTGATATACACTAAAAACTAGAATGGACCCAGTATTGAGCCTTGAGGTACACCTAACTGAACTGGTAGCCCGGAAGATTTTACACCATCAACATCTACACATTACGACCTATTATTTAAATACGAATTTAAATCGTTGAGAGCTTCGTTTAGCACACCGTAATGACGCAGTTTACGCAAAAGCGTGTCATGGTGCACGCAATCAAAGGCATTGGAGAGATCACAGAAAACTCCAATAGCATTTTGAGACTTCTCCCATGCGTTAAATATGTGTTTCAGCAGAGCAACACCCGCATCTGTAGTCGAACGACCCTTTGTAAAGCCATATTGTTCATTATAAAGGAGGCTATTTAAATTAAAATGTCTTAGCAACTGCTTGAGTATTAACTTTTCAAATATTTTGCTGAATGCTGGTAAAATAGAAATAGGCCTGAAATTGCCAACGTCATTTTTATTACCTGATTTAAATAATGGTATGACTTTACTACTTCATGAGATCAGGAAAAGTTCCTAAATCAACACATTTATTAAAAGTAACAGCTAGATAGGGGGCTACGATGTCTATTATATTACTTAAAAGTTTAATGGAGATTCCCCAGTAATCACCAACTTGAGTGTGTTAAAAACATTAACTACATCACGAGGCGTTACATGTTCGAACCTAAATATGCGACTACTTTTAGACACACTACTAAGCAAAAGGTTTTCGGCTTTAGATGGGGACGAATTTAAGGAGCGAGTGGTAGTTATAGGTATGTTGGCAAAAAACTCATTAAACGCCTCAGCTACGTCAGCTGCTTTAGTAACTAATTTACTGTCGACCATAATCTCAAGTTGTTTATCTTGCTTAACCGATTTACCCGTTTCATTGTTAATAATTTTCCAACTGGTTTTTACTTTATTATTGGAATTTTTAATTGTATCGCTTAAAAATTTAGATTTAGCCAAAACACTAACCTTTTTAAATAATTTTGAATAATTTTTGACATACTCTAGGAAAGGAGTATCAAACCTATATTTTTTCAAACCATATAACTCGTATAGTCTCGCTCTACTTTTATGAATACCCGGAGTGGCCCATTGGTTAAAGCCAACGGAGGTGCCATTAATGTTAATAGTTTTAGTCTTGAAAGTAGATTGGTACTCTTTTTGCACAACATCAAAAAGGGCTCCATACATTTCATTAGGATTCTCGTGTTCTACTATAGATGGTGTATCAAAACGCAATTATTTGCAATATCTAAACGCAGAACCTGGGACGGTAGCTATGGAGTTACCATACTCACCAGAACATGGTATTTCTATAATTGCTAATTAGCAGGATTTTGGTGGTACGTAGTGGTTTCATCGTTTAAACTATTATGAGACTTACTACCTCTTTTTTAGAGGAGTATTACAGGACAAGACGGTAATTATTATTGATAATTCAGTTCTGTTCTATCAAATCTAAGACATTTTGGAGAAGCAGACTCCTGTTTCTTGAAACACAAGAGGTCCAAGCTTTGGAGCCAGTGCCCATTTGTATTTTCAAAATGTTTTATATTATTAAATATGTATTAGCTTATTGTGTATGACAGGTGAATGAATCCACTATGTATACGTTTTTGGAGAATTTAGCTTTTATGGCAACATTAAAATCTATTCGTGTCAAATTCAAATCAGAAATGTCTTAATTATCATATTTAATGTCATTACTCTGTTTTTTCTTGATGTGTCGTAAATATTTGAGGATTAGTTTGCTTACCTATTAGTTTTAAACATTTTGTGGTGAAGTATAGAATACGAGTATTGTACGTAATCCCGGTGTGTAGAGATGATCGAGTCTAATGCAATGCCATAGGTTGATGCTAGTACGTGTGATGAGCTTCGTATATCGTGGTTGATGCTGAAGACAAGCATGACGACCGCGCCGGCTACTCAGTTATTTGAAGAAGTTCTTCTAAGATTAGAATTTAGTAGTGTAATAAAAATGCTATAGTCAATTACCTTTTTTTTTTTTTGCTTATTGCATAATAGGTAAGAATAAGCCGACCAAGATAGTAATACAACATGATGTGATGCGTGGCCTTCCCCAGCCTGAATACCTTCACAGGTCTTAAATTGTACATTCGCCTTTGAACCTTTGCATAAATATAATAAGATATTAAGACATTTTTAAATACCTATTACCTAGCCAAAGCCAATGCCTAGCCACATATTATTGAAAATATTTGTAAATGACATCACGACTGACCGTTGTCAGTTGTTCAATTAATAAGCCCACTGACAAATTTAATATTGTCAGTGATAAAGCCACGCATTCACTGGACAAATGTCCCGCGGCACCACCAGTCGCTTGAAATGTCGGGCGATGAGAACCAACCAACCAACGTCTCTAGATATCTTCCCTCACGACCTTTTTCATCGTTTTTTATATTGCCAGACATATTTAGGGACACGTGTCGTGGGAAGCTTTATGCGTCGCAGCCTGTCCGGCCGTGTACGGTGTACTATGCACGACGCAAAGCTATAGCGCGTTGGTTTGCAGTTGCAGGACAACTATCATCCATATCATTTTTTGGACGTACCCCTAGGTCACATTTTTGGTTTTCTTCATCCAAAAGCGTTGTTTACATTGATTTGCCTTCATATTATACTATCAATGACCAGCAACTTAGTCTGCGATTCAAGATATAAATTAAAGCCTATGTCCTTACCCAGGGCATGGTTTAATATTGTGTGCCATCCAAATCCGTTCAGCCATTTTAGCGTGAAAGCGGAACAAACAAACAAACTCACTTTCGCATTAATGATAGTAGTTAGGGTCCTCCTAACTACTATCATAAATCACATTAGTAGTAATAATAAAAGACCTTTTTTCAATCATAACGTAATTATGTCTGTTTGCTTTTCAAAGAAGTGTATAGAATACAATAGGGCGTGACGCTCTTCTCGAGGTGTGTGTGTATAGAGCTTAATATACAAAGTCAGCTACCAGTGACACTTTTCCCTTCAGTAGTCATTATTGAAACTATTAATTTCCGCCATCTTTAAAGATGAAGATAATTTATTTGTCCAAAACATGAGTATACACACACGTGGCATGCAAGATTTTACAATTAAATTAGGTCACAGTCGTGTTTTGCCTTAACGGCGTGCAAAATATAAGTAGGTAGGTTATTACATTTAATCAAATAGTTATAATTTTATCCATTATTCAAATAATTAACCGTCCAAATTAGAATTTAAAAATTAAAAGGTACTACAAAATAGTGTCAACAACTCATACTATAATAAAATTAGTCAATTTAATGTCAAAGTAATTAGGAATACACAATAAGAATTAGATTTATTTATTTATTTAAACTTTTCACACTCAAAAAAAAAGTACAAAGGCGGACTTAATGCCTTAGGCATTCTCTACCAGTCAACCAAGGGTGGTGAAGAGATAAGATGGCAGGTGCTCTGTTTGAGAGGAACAAAGAAAAACATTTTTTATTAAAATATATCATTAGAAATAGTTATAATATACATACATACATATTTAATAAAATATATACCTATATTATATATATATACCTATAAACAAATTCAAGGGAGAGAGGTGTTGAGATTACTCTATTTAATTTGACAAAAAACTCTGCAATTTCCGCTTAAATGCATACCGGCTGGTGGCCGTCCTGATATCAAGAGGAAGCGCATTCCATAGAAGAATGGACTGAATATGAAAGGAAGAATGAACAAAGTCAGAAGTATGAGAAGGACAAAGTAGGAGAAGATTGTTAGAAGAACGCAGATTCTTAGTGTGTGAAGAACATAGATATTGGAAGTGAGACTTAAGATAAGAAGGAGGAGTGGGAGATTGGGAAGGGAGAAAAGCGTGGTCAAAGCGCGCATACTTCTTCTTTGGCGAATGGACATCCATTTGAGCTCAGACCTATAGCTCGACACATGATCATATTTCCTGAGGTTGAATATGAACCGGATACAATTGTTGAGCAGTCTGTCGAGCTTATCCAGCAAAACCGAATTCAAGTCAAAGTAGCACACGTCACCATAGTCGATGATAGGGAAAATCAAAGTCTGCACAAGCATAGTTTTCGTCTTAGCGGGTAAAAAGTTTCTCAGACGATACAGGTCACAACAGATCGCAGAGTACCGTTGACCCTTTGACTAACACTAGAGACCTGGCGTTGCCAGCTAAGCGTTGAGTCAAGATGCAAACCGAGATCTTTCACAGTAGAGGTAAAGGGTATGACGATACCATTGAAAATAAGAGGAGGAAGAGAACTAAGCGTCACCCTACCTATCATGCGTGAGCTCCCAATTACAATGGCCTGGCACTTTGAAGGGTTTACTGAGACCCCAAAACTATCAGACCACCTTTTGATGACATCTAAATCACGGTTTACATCTGCTATAGCGTCGGACAAACCTTCAACCCGCCCAGCTGTATATAATTGAAGATCATCGGCATAAAGATGATACGAACACCGAAGACAATGAGTTATAAAATTAATGAAGATGGAGAATAACAATGGAGAGAGAATACCGCCTTGTGGAACACCAGCATCCAGGTCACGCCAACTCGACGAGCGCTCATCAACGCGAACCGACTGCTGACGTCCCCGAAGATAAGATTAGATTAATTTATCATTCAGAAATTCGTCAGTGCTGTAGTAGGCTTTCTCTATAAGATGGATTTTAACCTACTTCTTAATATTTCCGTTGTATATCCCTCCTATATTTTGGCAACGTATTATACAGAACTACGTACGTACGTACTTTGAACGTCATATACTGTTAACTCGTTGGTTTACTGCATAATAACTCTTTGGTTTACTGTCATGGTGTCTGTTTATACTGGGCCACTTGCTTTTTAAACATCGTGTTTCTGGCGAAACTCAATATTAAAAAATTATGCTGTGATTACCATCTTAATTTGACCGAGATCTATCTTTTGAGACTATTTTTACGAATGTACGCGAAGTCTAAGTGCGACAGCCAAATTACATGGAGTAAGATTCTTCTTCCTTCTGAATGAAATTTAAAATGATATTGTTTCAGAGATCCAACGGCAAACTTAAATACAAATGACGATGAGAACCAGGACATAAAAAACTATATAGTTGGCTCCAAGAACTCAATTACGATGACACTGAAAATTTATTGACAGGTTTAATATAAACATCATTATGCATTAAGCTACGATCAAAACAAAAAATACTCATAGTCACACACACACAACCCCAACACACACACAACCACTGCACACACTTCTCTAACTCACAAACTACACTCACACACTCAACCTCACTCCCACCCTGATACTAACCATACCATTTAACTAAAAAAAATAAAAAAATATTAAAACTAATAATCAATAAGCTTTATAAAATAAAAATAAATGTTAACATGTCATAACTAAATACCGTTTGTACGAGTACATAACATAATTTGTCAAACTTAAATGGAGGAGTCCTGGTGACCTGAAATACAGGCCCTGAGCCTAGTTTTGGCACCAGTCTCCCACAATATAATGCCCCTCCTGTATGTCACCGTAGAAATAAGATATTAATTAAGAGTAATATTGTGGAGAAAATAAACTATTTTTTATTTATTTATTTTTTATAAATAAAGATAAAAATAATCCAACATCTTATTCTAGAGAGGTAAATTAATTATAATATTTTTTGTGTTAATTTATATTTCAAGCTAGCAACATGTTTATTTAAAAAATATTATTTTTAGTAAATAGAGGGTGTTGTGTGACGAACCTGGTGACGACCAAAGTGTGCCATCCTTTGATAAGAACATAGATAATAACTATGCAAATATGATTATATCAGGTGATCAGGTCAGTTGAAATTTGTATTTAATCGTCTTTTTTCAATTTCATTAGTATTATCGCAATTATTTAATTTTATAGGAAGAAAGTAAAGAAGACGTCAAGACCACAGCTATCGAAGGAAGGAGGATCGTTGATATAATATACAATATTTTATTAATCAACTCCTTGAAATATCACAGCTGTCAGTTGAAGCATTTAAAAATAGTAAATGAAGTTCGTCATGGATTATCTTCGTATTTCAAAATGCGCTGCTCCATGTGCGGAAGTAAATTTCAGCTAAATACCAGTGGACATGATAACAAGTTTGATGTCAACCACGCTGCTGTTGCTGGTATAATAATGATTGGATGCGGACTCACTAATTTTAATGAACTGGCTGCTGCAATAGATTTGCCTACATTGACTGGTCCTCAATATAAAACGTGTCATGACGATTTGCACGAATGGTGGAAGGAAACAGCAGAAGTTACTATAAAGGATGCAGCAGAAGAAGAAGCGGAAATGGCGACAGAAAAAAGTTCCACAGGAAAACCAATGATACCTGTAACGGCAGACGCCTGTTGGAGTAAACGGTCATATCGGACAAATTATTCTTCACTGTCTGTGTTGGTGCTATAATCGGGGTAAACTCTGGCAAAGTTCCGGCGGTCCCACGCGAGCTTATCGTCGCAGATATGTTTAACGCTCACCAACTTTTTTTTTTTTTTTTTGGGTGGGAAATCATCACATGACTCCTCCCGCTCTGGGTGGAGCGGGAGGGCGTGTCAGACTCTTACTGACTAAAACCCACCCGTGTTCCTTCTGTTGCCTGTGCAATGCCAGGGGGCCACGGTATCCCTTTCGGACTTTCCCGCAACCCCGGCAGGCAATGGTCTCATCGGACACCTTCATTCGCTGACATCTCTTTGAGGCGCGCGTGGAACACAACGCGCCGTCGACCCGGGCTTGGTCCTTACCGGACGGCGAGCTACCCATTGCTCACCGTCCGCAAGCCCGCGCCTACGGTGGCCGAGAATCGGCAACCGATTCCCGACGCCCAGGGCGCACAGTGGTGCAGGTAGTACGGGCATCCGGAAAATATTATTTTTATATGAAAAGACGTTGCGTTTCTTCATAATACTTTGATGATAATAAAGAATGATATAATGAATGTACCAGTATACAAAGAGAAAGATATAATACCTATACGTTTTTTTTTTTATTAATATGAAAATATTCATCATATTTTAATTGTAAGTGAAGTTAAAACTACCGTTCAATGCTATTACTATATACTTGCACATGGTAAAGTGTTAATTACCCTCATTAGAAACACTTATTAATATAATGCAATTTTTCTTAATTATAGATCGTCATTAGTTAATGACCTGGTATTTCCAAGATCGCAGGTTATCGCAGCCAAAACTGATGTATTCTTAATCTATAGGATATAATTAATCTCCGAAAGTATATTATTACGCATCGGTCGATAACGGAGATTAGTTATGATCTCATGATTGAAAACTAAAGGTTTCAAATGACCTTCTTCATTAAAAATGTAATAGCAAGTAATTACTCATTATTTCATTACATATGTTTACGTATTTTATTAATACACACAATAAACTTATGACTAAACTAAAAATAAAAGTTTATTATTATAGTATTTAGGTTCTATTCATACTTGAAATAACAATATTTTTTGCACGAAATTTGTTATTTCACGATCACCCTACTTTGGCATCGTATAATTAAATACTGTAAAATTATTTACCCGTATTAATTTTAGGACTTGTTTCTACTAACATTTTAGTATGTGTGTACCAAATTGTAGACATTTTAAACAAAGTGTAAACAAAAGACTTTTTTCCGCCCTTGAACCAATGTGGGGCGTCTCCTCCTGCGGCGGCTAGGGCCGTGAGGGCGCGAAATTTGCCTCTCCCTCACGCGCTCCGCCTCCTCCTTCGCGGGCATTACTGCTTCGCAGAAGGAGGTGACGGCCTCCCATGCCCTCTCGCTCCGTACCATGGCCTGGACCAGGGCCGGACGCGAGAGATCCCCGCCACCGATCGCCTCCACGAGGACACGGCGGTGCTCTGCCCAAGCCGGGCATACCTCCACCGTGTCCTCCGGGCGATCCACGCAGTGATGACACCCGGGCGTTTCCTCCCGCCTTATCCGAAACAGGTACCTCCCGAAACAGCCGTGTCCGGTGAGGACCTGCGTCAGGCGGAAGGTGAGGACGCCGTGGCGCCTCTCCAGCCACTCCTCAAAGAGGGGACTTATCGCCGCAATAGTGGCGTGCCCAACGATTTTGGTCTGGATTCCGGCCATACTCCAATTCTCTTACCTTGCGATGGAAGAAAACACCATACATCAGCAACCTGGTAGTGGCAACCGCCCACCCACTACTTCATATAACGCCAAAGGCAACACGCGTAAGCATCGTTCATCCGCTAAGAATCAGCGTGACGCTGTCCGCCAGGACAACATGCGCCAAACTAAAGGTGCAACCACCATGGAAGAACTTCAGGAGGAGCTTGACAAACGGCTTCATTTTGGATTCAGCACTGAATTTCGTGCTGCACTATCCCAGGCATCTAACGTCTCTGATCAGGCTGAAATTTTGCCAATAACAACTCGTGAAATTGGCCTTTTCACTCAAAGTATCTTCGTCAAGACACAGCAGACAGTGCGCAACTTACCAGCGTGCACACCCTACGAACACTACCGCGTATCTCTTGCTTAGCATGAAGCGCGTAGAATTGCTGTCAACAAGAAACAGTTGCAGCCTTACAATGTAGGAAATGACGAATTTATGCCTACGCACATGACTCTAGACGAACAAGAAGTCATTGCCGGGAATGCCGTTAACTTCGGCCCAATATCTAATGCTATTAACGCTATCGGAAACTTCGAATATAACAATCATCTATACTATCCTCGAGTAGCATCCGATCAAAATGAACCACGAGCACACCTTGTCACGTACTCCAATCTACACCGTGTTGTGACTCAATTTTCAAACGGAGGAACACTTCAGGAATTGAGGCTCGCTTTCTATAATTCCAATCCTCTTCCCTTTGCGCGTTGGGGACCTCCGCTTGCCCCTGGGCAAAGACGACGCCATGGACAGGACTTTCACCCTGACTGGCCCTTGCTAATGAATCCCGATGACTACTGGCCCGAAGACTATGCAGTCCAGGATCTCGAACAAGATTGCGATCGAGTCCGCAACTACCTGAACGCTTGTGCTCGAAAATCGGTCAAGTATGTTGACAACGCTAGTCTCATTAGCTTCGAGAGCAATGTAATTGGATCGCCAACTTTACTGGTGTCCAACTACTGTACAAGGTCCAGAAACCCTGACACTCCCGTGTATGATGCTAACATCAACTATCAAACTGCGGGACTTTCAAGCCGTGACATGAGCGAATTTTGGGCTAATAATAAGCTCGATAACGTAACGCTCACCACCTGCTCCTCAGCTCGCGGGCCGCCTCACCCCTCCGCACCTACGCGATTTTAAATTACAATCTAGAGGTAGGGCAGATAAGACTATGTGGGGTCGGTTTTCCAGCGATTCGTTTCTGTCACCAACTTTTGTAGCACAACATACCTATTAAATTTTTAAGGAAATACTTCAATTCTAATTTAGGGTTCAAAATAAAATTTTACCAAAAATCGTCGCTGTAAATAAACATTATGCTATCTTAAAAGTATTGAATTGAGACTAGTTTTTTTTAAATCACCAATAATTATTATTTAATTGTTACAGCAATTAAAGCAACATGTTTTAATCAAAATTATGTCTGGGGCACTACAAGTTCACCACCTCAATTTCCACCCAGTCTGGAGTACACATCAATTAACAAAAGAAAATATACCCAGAGCACAAAATCATAAGAAGCGTGGCACAATAGATTTGCTCATTTTGTGGGAAAACACCATCCTGGATTTTAGTTTTGGGCAAAAAAAAACGTGTTCATGAAATAAAACACCAAGCTATAGAAATACTTGATGTCGAAACATCACCAATCCAAACCGGACAAACACAATAGGCTAGAAAAAAATATTAGTAAAACAAATGAATATACTTCGATATTAGCATTTTTACAAGCAATTGCTAAAAATATACACTTGAAATAAAATACACAGTTAAGAGTCCTATTACATTTTTTTACGGAAATTCATGATTTTTGACCATGTAATTTTCAGCAGCAGTAAGATATTTTAATAATTTGATTATAATAACTATAGTGCCATTCTTTTTCTTGTAAGTTGGAGTTACACATTATTTTCGTGTAATTTGCTGAATTGACGCGGAATATACACGCTGAAATTTTAATGGTTGTTTTGCCGCAGCAAAATGATTTTGTCTTGGTAGTACAATAGATTTATAAAAGAATTTAAAAAATATGTTAAGTAATGGCGAATTTAGAATTGTGTAAAACAAAACTCGAAACCAACCTAGAAACAATAGTAGTCATACCTACAGCGCGAACGACCGGCTGCGCGAGACTGGAGCGAGCGACGCGCGGTCGTTGCCTCGCGCTACAGCTGATACCTATTCCTGAGTTGAACGAAACACAATCCTTACCTACCTAAAAGTAATTCCAATTTTTCCTTCATACTTTTACGGGCTTAGGACCGTCACAAATACTTTTTAGCCACAACTTACTGAATACGAAACTGAAAAACAAGGTTATTATTTTACAAAAATAATAATTCTGAATTAGATACTTAATGTTGTATTTAAGGCGTATTTAAAAAATTGGAATCAACTTATTTACAATGATTTTAATTAACTTACCTACTTAAATGTTCGCTATTTACAAAGGTGGGGACTTACACTTCCCGGTAACGGAGTAATTGTTCGAAGTGCAAGCCACTACGTTCGATACACAATCGAGCACGTTTTAACTGATTGTCTTTCAATTTTAATAAAGTGTCTCTGTCACGTCTTACGGTATTAAAAGCGTCCACTATCGCAGTTATTAACGCGTCGCGAGTTGCGTGTTCTTCACGATACACGAGGCGCTTGAGCTCAGACCACAAGTAAAAGTCCAACGGAGTCAGGTCCGGGCTTCTAGCTGGCCAAGGCACTGGCCCGCCGCGTCCGATCCAGCGCTGGGGAAACACCGAGTCCAGGTGCTCTCGCACGGCACGCTGATAATGAGCCGGGCACCCGTCATGCTGGTAGTGGATGTTGTCCTCGGACACCGTTAGCGAAACGTCTTCTAGTAAGTCCGGGATAACGTTACGTAGCATTTTCAGGTAAGTTGCACCTGTCAAGTGTCCTGTCACAAAATGCGGTCCGATAACTTGGCCATTAATAATGCCGGCCCACACGTTAACACTAAAACGCACTTGATGAGCACACTCGCGAATAACATGTGGGTTATTAAAAGCCCAAAAATGTTCGTTGCGCTGGTTGAACAGTCCAACTCGCGTAAACGTAGCCTCATCCGTCCACAAAATGTTCAGATTCTGATTGTTTATCAACCACTGACAAAATGCTATTCTGGCCGGCGCGTCATTTTCGTGAAGTGCATGAACTTTCCGAAAATGATAGGGATGAAGTCCTTCGCAGTTTAATAATTTCCAGACGTAGTACTGGCTTACGTCAAACCTAGCCGCAGCCATACGCGTACTTCGACGAGGATCCCGTTCGAAGTAATCGATGATCTCCTCGTCGAGCTCTGGCGAATGAACGGCCGATCGACCTCTCCCCTGTGCATGCGCTGGTGTCTGAAACTGCCCGTGATCGAGTAGCCGCTGTGTCGCCGCTACGATCGTCCGGGCTTGTGGGACTTGGGGGTTCAGAACCCCGCGAAGACGAAGCGACTCCATGTGTTGCGGCTCCGCGTAAAGTCGCCGGGCAGCGTGGGAGTTATAATTAGCCCTAGTGTACAGTTGTACCATAGCGAGGTACTCCAAATTGGAATAATTGTAGTGTCGATCCATTTTTGCACGAAAATCACTTATCACGATATCGCACGTACAACGGTACGACGGTCGCGGAACAACTGACTGAGACGGCAGCGGGGAGCGGGCGGTGCGGCGGTGATGAGTGGGGAGGCGCTCGTCGTGTGCAGACTAGATTATGCCGTTTATTGCTTTGATTACTACGCGTTACAGCTTATTTTGCTCTGAACATTTGCGAATCGGTATTCGCTTTGTCGGCACCGCCAAAGAAATAAATAATACTACAAACAGCGCGCAGAGCAGAGACGCGACTCGGCGGCGTGCGAACTAGTTTATGCCGTATCACTACGCATGACAGCTTATTGTGGTCTGAACATTTACGAACTGCACTTCGCTTTGTCGGAAGCGCGCAGAGCCACGCATGCGGTTCGAGAAGTACCTACGTTATGTCTAGTGGTTACTATTGTTTCTCACGCTTTCGAGTTTATGCATATTTTTTTTAATTATTTGAAAAAAATAACTTTTGTTTTTCTTTAGTTTAACTCTATGATTCGATAGTACTACTAAGGGCAAATCGTTCTGCCGCGGGAAAACAACCATTAAAATTTCAGCCTGTATAGTACTTTAATTTAATTTATTGTAATTTTGTCTTATTATTTTGAGAAACAAAAACTAATGAAACGTATTCACTGTAGATCGAAGTGATATATCATATTAGTTTTTTTGATTTAATTGTGTTCATTTGGAATTTAATGGACATGAAAATCAAGACATTTATTGGTTTTGTTTACGAATTTTCCCTGAAAACTCAAGGAATTTAAAGAAATTCTAGAACTCGAATAAACAAGTAAAACATTAAAATTATCGTTTAGTAACTTTCAATTTTATTAGAACTGAATGAAACAATGCGAATTTGAGCGTCAAAATTCCATTGCCGACGTTTTTCCTTGTAAACTGAGTTCGTAAAATATTCATAGTAAATTACACGAAAAGAAAAGTTAAAATGTGTAACTCCAACTTACAATAAAGAGAATGGCACTATCGTTATTCATAATCAAATAATTCAAATATCTTACTGCTGCTGAAAATTACAACGTCAAAAATCATGAATTTGCGTCAAAAATGTAATATGACTCTTAAGTTAGTTAACTGTTAGTTAAATAAATATTAATTTTTTTGTAACAAAATTAATAGTTTATTTTATATTAATAAATAATAATATGCTTTTTTTAAATATTAAAATAAGTTTAGCAAATAAAAAAATAAAATAAAAATAGTTTATTTGCACCTTCAAGTAATATACAGATAGTTGAAAATTTATAATAAATGGGAAGGGAATACTAATAATAAATTTATATTAATATTTTTTGTAATTGTATGCCTAACTACTATTATGCTAAATAGTCATTATTCCTAGTAATATTATGTGAGTTAAATTTATGCCAAAACAAATTAGCCTTCAAGATGATTATGCCAACATAAAATGTATTCCAAAAAAAAATATGGCATAGTATTATTATGGCAAAACAAATTATGCCAAAAATTTTATGCCAAAGTATATTAAGAAAGTGAACACTATGCAAAAAGAAGGGATCCCATTCCAATTCAAAAAATCTGAAAAATATCATAATTTGGCCTACTCAAAATTGATAGCAGATGGTGACGCGAGTACCTACAAAAATATTTTAGATGCCAGACCCTACACTAGGTATTGTTACTGTCGAAAAAATTGAGTGCTCAAATCATCTTTTACGTAATTACAACGGTAAAAATATGGCTTTAAATAAAGTAACAACTGAGCGACTAAATCGTCTACGGTTTGCAGTCAAAGCGGCAGTAAGATTCCGGGAAGCTGAAAACTCACCAACAGCCGAACAAATTTAAAAACTGCAAAAAGATATACTAAATAGTCCTTTGCATATTTTTGGCGACCATAGTAACTGTGAAGAATATTACTGTAAAAATGAAAAAAAAGCTGGAGCCAAATTATTAATTATTTTTATTGCTTAGAAAGCTTTCAGCAAATGGAAGTTCTGTCTTTTCAAGCTAAAAGTTTGTTGCAAAAGGACAGTGGGCAAAATACACCCAGCTCCGCCAGCCATATATTAAATATGACTCGAAACACCTAACAAATATAAGCATTTTTAATAATCGCGCATAAAAAAATATCCCCGAGGTCATTAGAAAAAACTGTTTACGTATCTAAACTGAGTAAAATATTTTTCTCTCTAGATACCGTTTTTTTAATATTATTATTAACTACAATAACGTGAGTCTTAACAAAAGGTATGGGCCAGAGACACGACAAAGGCTGGCCGACCATAAAACCTGCGCTCGCACTTACCCCCCCGCCGCGCGACCGACGGGTCGTTGCAGGTAGTTGATTCGTAATCAACACAGTCCTTCGTGTTACTTCGTTGTGATTGTGCGCTCTCTTATTACGATACCTACTTAAATAACTGACTACACGCTTCGGACTTTGAAATACGTTTATCTGCTTTGTGATTTGGTTTTTTTTTAAGTGGAATTATGTTTCTTCCTAGTCGTGGAACAGTTTGTTTGATTTGTAATCGGTCCGTATTACGTAGAAGACGATTGACTATAACGAATCAATTGTTCGAACAAAATCCAACGGCCGCAAGATTCATCTTAAATAACGTTGGATCGGACCAAGTAAGTACCTACTTACATAATAATTATGTTATTATTAAACATACACCCTTACTATTATTGAATGAATGTTTGTAAGATACGTCAATATCTATAGAACTATATAAACATCTTTACTGCTCTTAAACAAAATGTAGAAAAAAGTACAAGAATGGTATAACGTCATATTGCCACGTTCTCGGAATTTGAATTATAAACACTTACCCAATTTTTGCGCGCTCGGCGCTCGGTTAGTCGCCTTATCGGTTATGAGTCATGTTATTGTAAAGCTTGTGGTATTAAAAAAGTTTCACCTTTCTATAGGTAGCTAGGTTGATTCCTTGAATTGAGTTACCTAAACTTGCAATCATAAAATAAATAGTTACTAACTCTATTTTGTTTTATTACAGATTGCGTTTAACAATGCAGAGTTCATTTGTCGTCCTTGTTACCAAAGAGCTACGGCATCATCTGGGGCTACGCCACCAACAGCATCAACATCACACACTCCTCAAGGTCACATTAATCCACCATTTGCCCCCGGCGCTGTACATCAAGTTGGTATTCCAGCACAAGATGTCTTTGCCGCTCCACATCAAGTGAATATGCAAGTACAAGATGGCCCCGCAGTTCCACATCAAGTTAGTGTGGCAGCACAAGATGCCCCTGACGCTCCATATCACGTAGATGTACCACACCAAGAGGATGCACCAATGTTAGATGCTTCTGATATTGATAATACAACAATTGTATTACCGGATGTTTCTCGACCACCGAATTCAGCCAGAACATGTATGGTTTTAGGATGTCAACAACATTCACTACATCGAATTCCAGAAAAACAAAAAATTCGTTTGATGCAAGTTTATAATTACTACATTCCAGAATTCGCAAGGATTTGTGAGATACATCTGCAATCAAATGACTGGGAAGGAATGACGAACGCGTCAAACGTGATGCATAGTTTTAATGCTGGTCAAGTGACCGACATAATAAATATGATGAAAAAAGCTGCCGAAAATGCATCGCGGTTAGATTTTGAAAATATAGAACAATTTGACGAAGACGAACTTTACTACTTCACGGGTCGAACGCGCGAAGAATTCTTTACAACTATGGAACAGACTCCGTCACTATCTATAACTTGCAATCGGCCAAATACTGCTCTTGGAATAATGTTAACGAAACTGAGAACGGGAGAACCTAATGAGAGGTTATCGTTGTTATTTCACATGAGTCGGAGAAGCTTAGAACGACTAATGAAGTCCGCCCGTGATGCTCTGATAAGAGACTTTGTTCCGACACACTTGGGTTGGGATAATATTACAAGAGAACAAATAGCTCAGCGAAATCTGCAAATACCGAACGCACTATTTGGAAATGCAGAGTCGGTTATTGCAGATAGAAAAGCCATCATTATTTGTGATGGGACGTATATATATATTAATAAAAGTTCGAATTTTTTGTTCCAAATTGAAACCTATAGTCCCCACAAATACAGCAATCTATTAAAACCGTTTATGTTTGTGTGTTCGGACGGCTTTATAATTGAGGTCACCGGTCCACATGGTGCTAAAAAGTCCGATGCATCAATAATTCAGGATATAATAAATAACGAAGACCATCCGTTTCATTGGCAGTTCAGGCCAGATGATATTTTTATTTTGGATAGAGGATTCAGAGACGTTGTTTCAGACCTCGAAGCGTTAGGTTATGAAGTGCATATGCCACATACCGTTCACAGTGGGGAAACACAGCTGACAACATCGCAAGCAAACGAATCCAGAAAAGTCACGCTTATCCGATGGGTCGTTGAAGTAGTGAATGGCCGTTTTAAACGTGACTTCAAGCTGTTTCGCCAAGAATATTTCCATAGTGCAATGCCACACATGTTCGAAGACTTTCGAATTGCTGCTGCATTATTAAATTGTTTTCATGTGCCTATTACTGATAATGAGTATGCGGTGGAGATAATAGAAAGAATAAATGAAAGACAAGACATGCAAAACATTTTAGGTGAATTCGTCACAAGACGTGGCATGAATAGACAACGAGTAAGATTCCAAGAAATGAGTGCTGAAATTCCGGGCTTAGAAACATTTCCTTTGCTTACCCAAAGGGAACTGATTATTTTTGCCCTGGGTACATATCAACTAAAGTTGGCAAAAAGTTATTATAGTGAGCATGTTCGGGGAGATGGGCACTTCAATATATCGCTTTACCGAGAAACCGAACAACTCGTTGCCGAGCTCAATAACACTGGCATTGAAGGAACGAACCTGTGGCTTTTGAAAGCAAAGATACATTCCAGGTACACGAGGTCGAAGTTTTATTACTCATACGTGGTAATAAACGATGATGAGAGTGGATTGAATGCACTGAAGCATTATTATTGCTCATGCAAAACAGGGAACCGTACCTTGGGGTGCTGCGCTCATGTAATGGTCATAATATGGTTTTTGAGCCTGGCAAGATATGAAGAGAATATCCATAGACCGGCTCTCTTCTTGGACTCAATAATAATAGATCACGAATCTCGATAATAATCAAACCACCCAATGAGAGAAGCAAACTATGGAAAGTATAGCATCCACCTCCCAACTTCGTTAAGCCCCGGGAATATGTAACTCCCGGACGTGATCTGCAGTGGTCTATATGGAAAGCTCTTAACGCACCCAATTGGGCCGCTGCAGACACAATTTGTTGAAGTGTAGGATTACTGACCCATCTAACACCCGGTGCGAGTGCGGTGCTTCTGATAAGAGCATGTTCCACTTTGCCACTGCTACTGATGCCGCGACCAATGTGGCCACCTACTGGGTTCAATCAATATTAAAACATCGAAGAAGAGTGCTACCGACACGAAAAGAAGAAGAAGAAGAATTCATTTGTTTCAGTTTATAACGCAGTTATTGAGATTTTTTGTTAAATATCAATAATATAAATGTTTTATAGATGTTAAGTTCGTTTCAATAATGCTCAGTAAGTTAAACCTATTCGACTTAAAATAAATAGAGAACCCTGGGACAGAATTGAATGCCCATTGGCACAGACAAACATGGCTGTGATACCTTCCAAACAAAAGTAGTCTAAGCTCTGGCGGACGTGGGTGTGCCGTCCATACATTTTTGCCCACTATCCTTTAAACACGTTGTTGCACAATTCAAATAATAGCAGTATTCGCTTTTAGAATAAGGGCCTAACTAATGTAAGTAGTTATTAAAGTGAAGATTGCACAAAATAACGTTGTTATTAAATAATTTCATTTTTTTTAGTGCAGTTCAACTCTTTGGTTGCACAATATCCTGGAAACAAGCGCATCAATTACGCTTTGAATAATTCATATGCGTTAAGGTGCTACGCTGCTGTCGTAGCATTCAACACTGGTACTCCCATAGCTACGTTACATAAAAAAGTTACTGCAAAAAGTCCATCACTCGCTGTGTTAAAGTTTGAGATGAGGAAAAGGAAAAAATTACTCCAGAAGCAAGATTTGGAAACCCAAACGGCGCATCGATTTAGTAATGGAAATGCAGATTATGGAGACATTTGCCAAAAACCGGACATGACACCCGATGAATATGAAACTGCCAAAGTTCTTTTCAGCAATATCGTTTGATTTGTCCCCTTAATAATTAAATACTTTTCAATTAACATTCTGTGGCTTATTTCCCAGATCGAGTATGTGGATCATCTCAAACAACAATTGGCTGACAAAGAAGCAATTGAAAGGGAAATTCAACAACAAGCCGAATGTGCAATATGGCACGAGTTGAGACGGTGGTCACTGCATCAAATTTTGGCAAATTGTGCAAAAGGCGAAAAATAAGTTCAGCTGCACTAGTTAAATCCATGTTATACTCATACTCCTTAGATCATGTACCCGCGATACTATACGGAAAAACTAATGAAGCAACTGCACTTTTGCAACTGGCAGAGCAGGAAAAAAATAATTAAAAAAGTGCTGTCTGTTCATAGACGAAAAATATTTTTTTTAGGTGCCACCCCCGATACTATCTATGAAAACGGGATCATTGAATTAAAATGCCTTATGACAGCGGTCGGCATTAGCGCGGAAGAGGCAATTCGTAAAAAAATAATATTTTGTAAGGTTGTTAAAGAAGGGAAAATAACATTTAACATTGAACACGGATCATAACTGGTATTACCAAGCACAAGGGCAGTTACATATTACCAAAAATGATATTTGTTTGTTTTCTGTGTGGACTGGCCCAGACTTTCCATTGAAAACTGAGATCATCAAGAGGGACGACCATTTCTGGAAAACAAAAATTATAAATCAGCTTGTAGATTTTTACTTCAAGTGCATGCTGCCAGATATTATCGACCCTCGAAAATGTCGTTCTATGGAACTCAGAACTTGTTCATATTAAAAAGAAATTAACTTAAAATTATGAAATACTTAACTTAAATGTGGGAAGTTGGTGTCTTGGGATCTCTATTATAGTTTTTTGCTACCGACTTCCGAAATTTAAGTTATTATTTCATAATTTTGAGTTAATTCCTTTTGAAGTCTATTTTTTAAATATTTTTATTATTACGTAATTTTTATCAAAAAATATTGCATGCAGCGGAGATGAGAACGTTGAAATGGATGTGTGGAGTGACGAGAATAGGTAAAGTAAGAAATGAGTATATAAGAGGAAGTTTGAAAGTGGCGCCAGTGACTGTCATATGTAATTTTGACGTTCGAAAAGTGCTGATTCTCAGCCTAGTTTGAATAAATGACTTTTGATTTTATAAATATGACACTAGAATTTGACCAAGATTTTGATATGTTTTCCTTTTGACGCCACACCCGTAACTAGTATCAATAAGCCATGCCGTCACACTTAAACGTATTAGTCCATATCTTGAAACTACTAAACTGATTTTTATGAAACTTACACTGTTCCCTAAACTGAAGTAAATGTAAGCCAATAAGAAATGGCAACGATCCAAAAGTTTCGGAGAAATGCGTGGGCAAACATACATACCTACATACACCTATACAATTTTGTACATTTGTTAGGAAGCACTAATAGATAATCATATGTGAATATATTGCAGTTCCAATAGTATTCAATACATAAGTGTCGAATTGGTAACCTCCTTTTTTTGAAGTCGGTTAATTAATAAATGCTTATTATACTACCAGACGTTTTATTTCAATTGATAAAAATCACGAGAGTATAAGACACCATATCAAAGGATCAAAACCATTTAATCGCCGTACTGCCCATCTGTGATAAATCTTCGGTGAGTAAGTACCTATCTAGCTTCAAGTATATTACCGATACAGTTTGTGCAAGAATGTTGATCCACCATTAGGGTATAGTATGCATGTAAGTTGTACTTAGTTAAAATATGTTTTATTGTTGTAATCTTTATTGCTATTGATCTAGACTTAAATAACTTTTTCGTCAAACACAACGCTACCGGTTAGACCGGCTGTAACGTCAGTCTATGTAAACACAACTACTTCGTAGTATATTCAACAATTAAACACAATGGATTTGGGGTATAAGGAAGATGAAGGGACCACTGTAATTTTTTCGTTATACCCGAAAGTCGTTGCAGGCAAAGGTAAAGAGATACAGACACGTATGTATAGTTTATATTCATTTATTGTTGAAAATATTTGCACAGGTTTAATTAAAGAAGAATGCCCATTTATCACCTGACTATGTATAGTAATGAAATAAATCTTAAAATTCAGCTAATTTAATAGTATATTAATTACGCATATCACAATTTTAAAAGAAACGCAGGAAAAGAATATTTTTTTATATTTCTTTATGCTTATTCTACGTAAGGGTAAACGTATACCATATTTTGAACGCATCTCAACTTCCCTGTTTTTACAACGTTCTATTTTACATACCGCTACTTGACTTTATTCAACTCTGTTTCTGAGTTTTATATATTACTTTACGTTTTATTTAATCAGTAAGAATTTCAATATTAGTATTTTCCTAATACAGATTAATACAAAAATAACAATAATTAAATAAATTAATCACGCAGTATGTAATTGAGTTCGCAAGACTGAAACGGATTTTTTGAACATTTGACAGTTCTGCGATTGGCATCGGTCATCGGTGCAGTCCTTCGTAGTTGCGCTTGCGTCTCGTTGTGTACTGTGCCATTTTGTGTATTACTTCTTTTACGACCCTATTTACCACCCCTGGACCTCGATATTTTCCTCATCTGACGACCTTTGCTTACCATACCGTTGTAAATCCGTCCTCTTGACAATGCCGCCGTCAGCAAAAAGTCGACGGATACTTTGCATAAACTGCAACGTCTGCTTGATTCATATACATAGCCACGTAAGTATTCCTATTTGAGACTATACTTCGAGTGTTAGTAATTAGGTCTAACACATTTATTTCTCTATATTTAGTAAGTAACGGCAAATCCTAACTTATAAAGTAACATTCATATTTTTTGGCCTTCGTAGTGTTCAAACTATTAGAAATTATTTTCTATACTTACAGGTAGTCTTTCTACTATACCTCATTATACATAAACGTTCATTATCAGGTTTTTTAATGTATGGGAAGTGGGCATTGTTCTTTGGTCAGTGAATGTGCGTCTAGCAGCCACACTTATTCAAAAGTTTACTAAACACAGTTGCTAGTCAGGATATCACTTTGTAACTGAACCTCCGAAACGTACACGATTACCTACCTACTTAGCTAATATCTATAAACAAATGGTAAAAGTCTCCACAGTTGCTGTCCATCTGTGTGAAAAGCTCTTTGTGTCTTTGGCAACCGACTCCAGTAGCAATATCTTCATGGGATTTCTAGGAACTTGATACAAATGATTCGTTCAAATGAATAAACTGTGACATTGTAGAACTCCCATCATGCATATTATTATAGAATCATGTATATTATTATTATGTGCCTACCCTATTTAGTAGGTATTCAATAAGTACTTATGAACAGGTATTGAAAGATTTTGAATCTTTGTCCATTTTAACTTTACTTTTTAATTACCCTATAGCTCTAATTAAAATGTTATGTTATACTTAGTTATAATTTTTGTTTTGTTATAGATGTTCTGATGGCACCGATGGAAATCTTCTCACCAATATCTGCAAGCTCCAATTACATAGCCATTCACCACACCACACATAAAAATGCAAAATGCACCACAGTGAATCCACACATAAACGGTCTTATTTATAAACGCTAGTTAAATTTTAATCAAATGCTAAGCAATTGATTAGCAAAATTCTTATTCATAAACGCTATTTAGCGCTAAGAGGTTGCTAAGCAAATAATTAGTAGCTGTCAAAATTAAACACCACCGGTGCCCTGTTTAGAGGTTGCTAAGAGGATGTTAAGCGGCAAGATGGCGGATTTTATTTGAATCAGCTGATCGATACAAGATTTTCTGTGCTCGATATTAATTTGTTCTCTATTAACGAGTTGTGCCTTAGTAAATATTGATTTCGAAAATCTTTTACGGGATTTGAGAATGACGTAGAAGAATTCAATCATTTTGAAACGCTGGCGGGAACTAGACAATATTTTAGATAATATTCTTCTTTCGAAGTACACAGTCATGATGAAAGGATAATTAGTGAAGTTCAATTAGGAGGGGGCTCAGTACCTAATGTGTTCAGGAGATTTGAAGAGAATCGATTTCGTAAGGAAGTTCAATGGAAATTGTTACAAGCAAACATAACATCACGCCTGTATTCCCCGAAGGGTTAGGCAGAGGTGTACCTATAATACACCCACATTTCGCCAGTAATGTTTAAGTCCCATGTAATAGGGGGCGAGCCTATTACCATTAAACCGGGCATAAATCCATACTCCGGGCTGGTAATGAGCAATTCCAGATGAAAAAATCCAAACACTAGCGCTGCAGTAGCGCTTGCAACCTCCAGACCAACGAAAACCAACGAAATTGTTATTATCTTGTGTGTTATCTCGTTATTGTGCCAGCCCGTCATCTTATTATGCCAGCTCTAAGGCCCAGAACTAAATAAAAGCTATGTTGTAGCAGTCACACACAAATAACAAGAGATATATAATAGAAAATAATTTATTTTGATAAATAATAAAGCAACATTATTGTTATAAATTCATTATTATTGATTTCCAATATTCTTCCTCCAAAGACGGGTGTCATTCTTTTCTCATGGCACTCGCATTCCTCATCGTTTTCATGGAGCAAGGTCTCCTCCCTAATCTTTGCGAGGTTGAATAATATTTGTGCTAGGTGCTAGTGGCTCATAGCAGCAGTCAAACTTGCTGTAAAGAAATGTCAAATAAGTAGTAATTGTTATTAAAAGATACTGAAACTCTGGCCTTGGTGCAAAACCAATAGGAAGTAATAAAACGTACAACATACACAAAACATAACATAACATCACGCCTGTATTCCCCGAAGGGTTAGGCGAAGGTTTTTCTATAGTACACTCTCATTTCACCAGTTATGTTTAAGTCCCATGTAATAGGGGGCGAGCCTATTGCCATCAACCGGGCACAAATCCAGACCCCGGGCTGCTACTGAGAAATTCGAGATGGAAAAATCCAATAACACTTACAAAACAAACATTTCTACGGTATTATATTCATGTTAAGAAGGACTGACTGAGAAGAACTGACCAAGTGAATGAAAAAGCAATAGCTATGTATTTTCATGTCCTAGATTGATAGTTTTGTACCTGGTTAGGTATAGTTTTACTTTGTGGTTATATACGATACGATGACGACATCGTTCCTCGAACAAACCACGAAAAAAACGACATGAAAATACATAGCTATTGCTTTTTTATTCACTTGGTCAGATTATAATGGTTTACATTAGTACGTAGATATAAATCCAGAGATAAATACCTTTTCCTGTTTACTCCAATTATTGGAGCTTATTATTTTCATTCCTACCATCGCAAAAACAATGAAATAAACTTATTAAATATTTATATTATTTATAAAAAAATCCGATGAAATTTTTGACTTTTGTCTGTCAAAGTCACGACAGATACAGAAATCGTGGTTTTGACCACTTTATTCATAAAATTCTGTTTTTTAGTCGACTATTTTGATTATAATCTGTGCCGAACGCGTAATTTCTCCTCTATTTCGTTTCGCAACTAATCACTTGCTAACTAGCGTTTATTAATAAAGAAAAGTTAACCATCTATTTAGAGCTAACCATTTGCTTAGCTAAACAGTGGCTAATCATTGATTAGCGAGATTTTTATAAATAAGGCTGAAAATGTCTAAAATGGCCATACAAATGTCGGTGATACGTAATATTTTTTTTTCCATGATATCCCTGACACACAGGTGTACGGGCTGACGACATAACAGACATGACGGAAAATAAAAAAGACTTTGACAATAACGGTGATTTTGAAAATATTGAAGATGGCAACAGCAACACATAAATAAAGTTTCTAATGGATATTCTTGAACTCAAACGTATGGCACCTAAAAACCATATGTTGTTACAAAAAAGTTGGATTAATGAGCTGCAAGATCAAACATGGAAAAAACGGATCTTAATTGTACATTTTATTTTAAAAATAATTACGTACCTACGAATTTCCTATTTAACTATATTAAATTCAATGGAAAATATACTCAGTGTGGCGCGGTTATCATTATTCTCATATCTCCAAAAACTGTCAATTTTTTAGAGGTCGTTGGTCAAATAAATATTTATAAGAAAACTATGTCCACGATCCCCATGTTAAGAATAAATTTACATCAACAAGAAAACGATACATTGCTAAACAATTAAAGTACGAAAAGGCACTTAAAGTCAGAACTTTGCTGGCTGATGAACTCATGAAAATAGATAATCCAAAAGAACCTCCAACTTACCTAAATTGGGTAGTTTAAGGAAAATACGACATGATGTGAAAAGGGCACTTCAGTTTGATAAAAACACAATTATATCCATCTATGCAATGTCTCAAAGTTCCCCATTTGATACATTCACACGAAAATTTTCTCTTGTCCCTTTTTTATTTACTTAAGGACAAATGAACAAAGTAAATATTATGATGACGTTTTAAAAAATACACACACTGTTTTGTCCATCGACGCAACTGGTTCAATTTTTCAACCAATAGCGCCTCCAGGAGTAAGTCCTAAAGACGCTAAACATACTTTTCTGTATGCTGTTATGGCATACACTACCAGTACTAGTATTCCTTTATGTTATATGGTCACAGTCCCACACAATTGAAACTATAGCCACTTGGTTAAGCACATATACAGTAAAACGATATTTGCCAAAAGAAATAATATGCGACGATTCATCTGTACTACTGGGAGCTATATGTCGTACTTTTCTTCATACCGATACTAATGGGTATTTATCTCAGTGTTTTTCGCTTTTAGAAGGCCTAAACGTAAGTGTGCCGGTTTGATACATTCGGTTAGACAAATCGCATTTTTTTTTAATTGCCTTGTAACGTTGTTATTCCATTTGGATAGAAACGAAATCGTCAAGTCGTTCCAACCGTCCATATTGCTTATACGCCTGTACTTTCTCTCACTCGCTCTCGGTCTTAAACCGATTTTATTTCCCACTCCACCCTGCCTTATCGCGCCACGACTGGCGATCTACGGGTGAGTCGGACAGAAAGCAGTGAGGCTCGCGTTCCCGTACACTCTACTTGTGCGAGACGTTATACGTGCAGTCTCATAAAAATAATATTCTGGAAACTAATAGAATTACTTATTTTCAAAACGTTCTCATACCTAACGTTCTCTTACTTAAATTTGTGAGTTAGTTTTAAATAAGTATCAGTGTTAACCCCATATTGGGTAAGTGTTGACAATTCACGTTGTGCTTACATATCCCTGTAAACTCCGCTTCTGAAGGTGACCTTCACACACATTCGCCCTAAGCGCAATAGTACCCTTTGCTGTCCTTACGCTTGCGCTTACGCTGCCGTGTTCACCGTCAGGAGAGGAGCTTACAGAGATCCCAGCGACTTACACCTGGACCTAAAATTCCAGGGTCCAAAGTTCGGGTTTTGTCCGGGCCAGTTGCCCGTGAGTCCCGCTGCCGCGTCACCTGGTGACGACTCCTACCGCAGACGCAGGACGCCGCTACCAACTACTGGCACGACCGCTGACTACCCTGCAGAACCTACGCTTCCTTCTTGCTTCTCGTCCTCGGCTCCAGCGTCCCTGCAGCCACGCGCAGGCCAGGGCAGTACTAGACGCGCCTGCCTCCATAAACCGGAAAAGAAGTGACGGGCTTTGAACTGCGACCCATTAAATTAAATTAATTGAAAGCGCTAGAGAGTTTAATTTCTTTCTATACTCCAACGCTTCATTGGCGCCCTTTTCGTGGTTTTTTTATGGTCATTTTTTTTTTCGGTTTTTATGGAGGTAGTGGTGTTTTCGGTGTTTGTGTGTTTTGTGTTTCGTTTTCTTTGTTGTAAAACGCTTTGTTTTTTTTTTTTATTTCGTGTGCAGCAACTGGTGTGAAGAGTAAAGTTCATATTATTAGTTTCGTTAGGAGAATATAAGATTTATTACTTTTCATAATTGAGGGTGAACTTATTTTTTTGCTATACCGGGTGATCAACCACATTATTTTGTTATACCGGGTGGATAACATAAAAACATTTATTAGTTTATTTAAATTGTATTTTCCAGTTATACAGGGTGCTTAACATTTTATTTATATGTATACCGGGTGATCAACATTTTTTTTTTTTTTTTTTCTCTTTTTTTTTTTTTGAATACCGGGTGTAATTACTGGCTAACTAAACGACAATAACATCTTTGTCTTATGTCGACACTAAGGCTCTTGTAAAGTGTCTACAATTTTTTTTGTTTAGTGTACAGGTTGACTAAAATTTTATTTTTATTTTTTATCCCTTGGTGTATTTTTATTTACTGTTAGACGCCTTAATAGGGATCGTTTCGTTATTTTTAATTTTTGTAAAACTACCTACACATCAGTTGCAAAACATTTATTTTTTAACGCTTATTTTTATTTTTTGGTTACATCGTAACTAAAGTGTACGTTACAGAAATTTAGTACGTTTGCGAGTGCATATTAAGCACAGTCAACAACATTTTTTCTTTAACTTAAATTAGTTTTTAGATTAGACTAGAATTATTTTATTCTGCGTACACATTGGTTGCAATATTTTTATTTATTTTTGCGTATTTTTTTTTACATTTCATTTAGCAACAATTTTAGTAATTAGCTTTATTTTTACTTGCTTTAAGTGGAAAAAAAAGTGTGGACCATTATTTCCTTCAGAGGATATTCTAACTAGTCCTTTCGTACCAACGGACGACCTAAATGGTGTGCTAGATGTTCTTGAAAAGGTTAACGTCACTTTAGAATCTACGTCATTAGATAAGAACACATTGCTGCGAACTCAAAATTTGCTTAATCATTCATATCACCGGCTAAACCGCATTACATGTGATGATCAATTAAAGGAAGACTATGAACAATGTGTTACCCTTTTCAAGAAGGCCACATTAAGGCTTACGTCGCTTAGCGATTCAGCTTCAGATCCCCTAGCTACTACTAGTACTGATTTCTTACCACCTGCTCTTTCGACACCGGTTAATGTAACCGTTACTTGTGATGGTAACATTAACAAGTTCGCGAAATTAAAATTCGACGGCAAGTCCTGCGTCCGGGCGTTCATTCAACGTTGTGAGGAAGTTTGTATCGCTAGAAATACCTCACACGATAAAATCTTGACGTACGCTACCGACATATTTAGCGGTGACGCACTACATTGGTACAGGAGTATTAGGGATACAATTTCGGGTTGGAACGACCTTGCAGTGTCTTTGAGACGTGATTTCGATCAGTCTGATTATGACTACAGATTGCTTACAGAAATTAGGTCTCGCACACAGGGAGAAACGGAAAATATTATTATTTACCTTTCCATTATGTCTGGATTTTTTTCACGTCTAACGAAAAAATTATCAGAGGAAGATAAATTGGAAATCTTACTCCACAACATTCGTCCTATCTACGCTAACACCCTCTCTTCCGTATCAGACATCAAATCCATTGATGAATTGAGCGAACCTTGTGCCGAAACTATGAAGCTGTTCAATCACGATTTACTCAATTTAGAGAACCTCCTAAACCGTGTTCAGATACACTTGCGCCTGAATTCGCATATTCAGGACAGTCTAATGGTAAAAGTTACTCTAAATATAACAATAACTCTTATAATAAAAACTACTCTAAAGCTAATAATTACCAAAATAAACCTAATTCTAATAACAATACAGAACCTACCATGGTCCATACAGTTGATAGCTCTAAGTCTAATACAAAACAGCTTTACTGTCCCCGTTGTCGTAATAATACACATAACCTGAGGCAGTGTACTGCTAGCAAAGATGAGTTGGTTTGCTTTAAATGTGGCCACAAAGGTGTGAAAGTACCAGACTGTCCAAAATGTAATAAAAATAAACAAACCAATCCAAAAAATTAATTAAAGAGAATTGTGACAATAACAAATTTGATAGTGAAGACTGGAAAAACTGGTTACAAACTATTGAACTATTTTTTAAATCGTATAACATCAACGCAATTCTCGATGATAAAGGCGACCTCGATGATAGACCTTACGTATCTGTTAAGATTAACGACCTCACTGTCTCGGGACTACTAGATTCTGGCTCTGCCGTCACTATTTTAGGCAACGGTGCTCATTCAGTGCTAGTTGCCCATGGCTTGCCACTTGTTGAATCAGATCGTATAACAGTAACAGCTGCGGGAGGTCAGAATATTAAGAGTTTAGGTTATATAAATATTCCAATTCATTTTGAAAGTCAATTTCATATTATAAGAGCTTTCGTTATTCCAGATATTAAACGTAATCTCATTTTCGGTATAGATTTTTGGCGAAAATTCAAACTATGTCCAAAACTTATTAGCAGCATTACCATGGCCAAGTCCAATGATTGTTCTTTGGTTACTTCTCATTCAACCTTCATACAAGGTTATGATAGCCTTGATCAGTCACAAAAACTACTGGCTGATAATGTTATTGGGCAGTTCAAGGATATATCATATCAGAGCAAGGGCTTGGGCGTAACAAGTCTTATCACGCATCGTATAGACACAGGTGACTCGGAACCAATTCGCCAGCGATACTATCGTTTGTCTCCGGAGAAGCAACGTATCCTGACGGAACAAGTTGACGAGATGCTTTCACTTGACGTGATCGAGCCTTGCGAGAGTGCTTGGTCATCTCCTGTTCTGATCGTGGCAAAGAAGAATGGTCAACCTCGTTTTTGCCTGGACAGTCGTAAACTAAATTCCGTCACAAAACGAGATGCCTACAATCTTCCTTATATTTCAGAGATCCTAGACAATTTACGAGATGCTCGCTATTTAACCAGTATTGATCTGTCCAAAGCATTTTGGCAAATTCCGATTGCTTCTGAGGATCGCGATAAAACCGCGTTCTACGTTCCCGGCAGAGGCACATTTCGTTTCAAACGTACTGCTTTTGGCCTTACGAATGCACCTGCTACTCAGCAGCGATTGGTTGACTTACTTTTTTCAAAATTTGATCTCAAGGTGTTTGCTTATTTGGATGATATCATCATTATATCTGAAGACTTTAATTCTCACGTGACACTACTTTTACGTGTACTTGAAAAGTTGAAAGAAGCTAACCTAACAATTAACCTTGAAAAGTCCAATTTTTTTAGCTCACAGTTGAAATATCTAGGGTATGTCGTTGATGGCTCTGGCTTACGTACGGATCCAGCCAAGGTTGAGGTTATACTTAATTATCCGACTCCTAAATGTCGTAAGGACCTCAAACGTTTTTTAGGAACTGCGACGTGGTACAGACGTTTCGTTCCCAACTTTAGCACTGTCGCTGGCCCTTTAAATAAGTTAACGTCATCAAAGAAAGGCACCCCTTCTTTTAAATGGTTCCTGAAGCTGACGCTGCGTTTCAAAACTTAAAAGAATGCTTAATTTCTGCACCAGTTCTGTCTTGTCCAGACTATACTCGGCCCTTCGAAGTGCATACGGATGCTAGCAGTTACGGTATCGGTGCAATGCTTACTCAGTCGATAGATGGCAAAGAACACCCAATTGCATACATGAGTAAGTCACTAACCGCTGCTGAGAAGAATTACAGCATAACCGAACGCGAGACCTTAGCCGTTATTACCGCTCTCGAACACTGGCGTTGCTACATTGAAAACGGTCAACAGTTTACTGTCTACACGGATCACAGCGCTCTTAAGTGGTTCTTGTCCTTAAGTAACCCTACTGGTCGACTAGCTCGATGGGGCGTACGTCTTTCAGCCTTTAACTTCGTCATTAAACACCGACGAGGCGTTGATAACGTTATTCCTGACGCGCTGTCTAGAATCGTTCCGGTTGATGCCACCAATATTTCAAACTCTTATACAGTTACTAAAGACTCCTGGTACAAAAATATATATAAAGGTTGTCTAAATGATAATTCCAAATTTCAAAATTTTATCATTAAAAACGGTTTATTGTATAGGTTATCTAAAAATAAACACGAACTAACTTCTGAATTCTCGTGGAAAGAGGTCGTACCTACTGAACAACGCGAGACCATAATAATTGAAAATCATTCCGGGCCCACGGCTGGACATATGGGGATTTTCAAAACTTACCGACGCACAGTGGATCGTCCCCATACAAGAGGTCGGACATAGAATCAAAAACTTAAAAAGAATTTAATTAAAAAAAAAAAAATATACAGTTGCATTCCTCTATTAAAGAACAACAAAAATTGTTAGTACGCTTTTTTTATTTGACCAGCACTTTAGGAGCGATTCCGTGAAAACTGTTATTTTTCTATGGAAACGAACACAAAAATGTCTGTATCTCATGATTCCCTCCTTGTTTCGATTTGCGGTTTTCAATACTGTTATTTACCCATTTTATACCATATTTTCTTCAAGGACACATGGTGCCCCCGGAGTGCCCCTTCCGAGATATTTTGCCTATAGTAACTATCTTTGTTATTGTATTACTGATGGAATGGAGGTAGGTACATTAAGTATACTTATGACTGAGAAGTAGATAAGATAAGATATATTTATTTGCACGATCATGTGTACACATACAAGAATAATAACGTGCATGCAGGATATCATATAGAAAAAACGAAAGTTCAGACATGTTTTACATAGTATGGCGTGCAAATATGAGTGGTTGTAATTTAATTTTAAGTCTATGTAATAAATTTTAAAAAAGTAGTTCAAAATATCATTAAACCTTAAAGTAAATTACAATTAAACCTATAATAATTTATAAATACAAAATAAAACAACTACTAGATAATAACTAAATTATAAATATTAAAAATAATAAAAAATAAATTAATTAATACTACCATTTAGTTACTAACAATTACATTAGGTAGATTATGTATTAGGTAGACTTAAACTATATTTTCTTCATCTTCATCCATACCGACATCATAATCATTACAGTCGTAATCTACTTCAATGTCACTACATTCCGAAACTGCTTCAACTATAGTATCAGTTGAAATGTCAATGAGCTCCAATTCACTCCGATCATGTATGAGCAAATCATCCAGTTCTCTAAATGAAGATTTTTTCACTTTATTGCTCATCTTCGGTCGTAGGCTCGTTAGAAGAGGATCGGAAGATAACAGAAGATTATGAAGAATGTCTTCATTAGTGGCGATGCTACTGTGCTTTCGTGTATGATGTTCTCTAAATTTACGAAAATCCTTGTTTCTTGCTTCAGATGCTTCTTCAGACAAAAAACCTATAGGCACTACTGATAGGTGCTCCACTATTTGCCATCCATGAATCAGCAATTTATGTAAACTTGATGGCATGTTATACCATGGATATAACTGTACGAATAAATTTGCTGTTTCATCACAATATAATTTGAATTTTTGGATTTCAATTTTTTCGCCTGAGGAAATGCATTGCAAAATTACGGCGAGTCTTCTAATTAAATTGACGTCTAATTTTGTTATTTCCGCAGTCGTTTCAGGGTTTGCAAAAAACCTTCTAGCAGCATTTCCAGTGTTTGTATTGCCACTACCCTGCTTTACAACATCCAGAAGTAATCCTGTGTTTCTTCGGAAAGCTGCTTGAATAGCTTCTTTCTTATCTTTAACATTTTTTTTATTGTCGTCACCTTTTGCTTGCCATGACTTTATGTCCATTCTGTAGGCTATGTGTAATAAACACTCCATAGAACGAATCCAAGCATGCAACGAACTAAATCCATGCTTGTATAAATCTTCATTCACAGGTTTAGATCTCACTTCTTCCAAGTTGTTCATCTCGCTTGGACGAGCTTTGCACAAGTCACACACTGCTGCCGATGTTCCAGATATGATTGAATGCACCTTACCATCAATCATGGTTAACCACAGATTGTGCGTAACAGTCGCATTGCCGCAATCAGTTGGGTTCAGTCCACGAATCTCGGTCTCAAATATGTTCATTTCAGAATTTACATTTGCTTCCGTTTCTTTCATAAACGTAAATGAAATCGGGCGACAATATGTGGTTGACGATGGCCGATCATTCTGCCACACTGTGCTTCCACTAGAAGTCACTAACTTAAGAGGTACAAGACTTGCCATAAATACACTGGATAAATCTTGTTCACTTGTTGTTGTCCTTTGATGATAAATGCTTTGACTCGAAGCTCCATCAAAACCCCATTTGCTGTGAAGCACAAGTTGTTCACGAGCATCAAAATTCGATTCAAGTGAATCGATCAGCCTCCTAACTGTGAGATCAAGGAGGGCTTGGAGTCGTATCTTTGCGGAATTATCAGTCACAGTTACGTCTTCTTTTGCCGGGTAACACTTAAGTTTTTCTTTCACTAACATGTAATAGGTTGGGTATTTCGCATGACCTTCTTTAAAACTAAAGTCTCTAAGTGTGATGTAACGCCACTTGGATAACTGCAAGTGAACGTAAAGAGCAAGTGCTTTGTGAGTAGGAACTTCACGAAGCAAAGTATCCTGTGTAGTTTCCAGGACTTTCAAAACTGTTGAGACGTGTTCAGGATTTCCCAGCAAATGTTTCATTATTCTGGCCACATCATTTTTTCCGGCAGACTTAAGTGCACTTTCAACAGTATGTAAAAGCTCATCTGGACGGCTGCAGCTGGCAATATTTTCATTAACACGTCTTCTTTTTTGTCTACTCGATAAATCTTCAAAGCTTTTGCGAGGAGATTTATATGTTGAAGTTGATGCATCCGATTTTGATGGACTAATTACCTGTTCTGCCTCATTTTCAGCTTCTTCGGTGTGAACAATATTTTCCTTAAAGCAATTTGGCCAAATGATATCGGAACTTAACCACTCTCTGTTCTTGTTTATGAACTTGTCGACTGTCCTTCTTGATTGCACCCATTTGGAGTAAATCCGATAGCAAAATCGTCGACACCAGTTCTTTAGATCCGACACATCATTTTCACTTAACTGGACGTTACTATTCGACTTCAATGTGTTAAGTAAATTTTCATAATCACGAAGATCTTTATGATTACGAACAGCAACATAAATAGCGATGAATTTGTTAAGCTAATGATGACATGAGCCAATCACAATGCAGAGGTTAAGGGCTGTTAACATAGTAATTCCAATAATTAATTAGATTAAGCAAGTACCTACTGGTAGTCATTACTTAATGACTCAGTAACGCTTTTGTTATATTGCAACAAAAGCGTTCAAAAGTCATTGAAGTACTCACAAATGCACCTATTATCTATGGAACTACTTAGTAATGACTAATTCTCTATAATTAGTAAACTTAATGTTCCTCCATTCCATCAGTAATACAATAACAAAGATAGTTACTATAGGCAAAATATCTCGGAAGGGGCACTCCGGGGGCACCATGTGTCCTTGAAGAAAATGTGGCATAAAATGGGTAAATAACAGTATTGAAAACCGCAAATCGAAACAAGGAGGGAATCATGAGATACAGACATTTTTGTGTTCGTTTCCATACAAAAATAACAGTTTTCACGGAATCGCTCCTAAAGTGCTGGTCAAATAAAAAAAGCGTAGTAACAATTTTTGTTGTTCTTTAATAGAGGAATACAACTGTATATATATTTTTTTTTAATTAAATACTTTTTAAATTTTTGATTCTATGTCCGACCTCTTGTATGGGGACGATCCACTGTGCGACGCCTCGCTTTGCGGTACTACTGGCCTGGCATGTACCAAGACGTCGTAAAATTTATCGATTCTTGTGAAAAATGTTTAGCTTACAAGTCCCAGAATCATCAAATTTTAGGAGAAATGGGTCGCCCTAAACAATGCTCGCGACCATTTCAAATGATCTCTATAGATCTCATGGGACCTCTTCCTACTTCAAAGAAGCAGAATAATTATTATTATTATTATTATTATTAATAATTATTTATTATATATTAGTCGTAACCTGCTGTTTCTCTAAATTTTGTTTAATATTTCCGATTAAAAAGGCTACTGCAGACGTAATAACAAAATTTTTAGAAGAATCAGTATTCTTAACTCACGGCATACCTCAAACCGTGTTAATGGATAACGGTACTCAGTTTACCGGCAAGGTAACAGAGGCATTATTTAAGAAATATAATATCCCAAATATTCATTATACACCTAAGTATACCCCTCAGGTAAACTTAGTAGAGCGTTATAACAGAACCATTATCACTTGCATTTCCACCTACGTGGATAATGATCATAGATCTTGGGACACATTCATTCCTAAGGTGCAGTTTGCTATCAATAACTCTGTAAACGAGGCTACAGGATTCTCACCTTCCCTTTTAGTTTTCGGCCGTGAGCTTGTTACATGTGGATCACATTACACTGATAATGACCTCGGTGACGAAATATTATTCTTGCCACGAGAAATATACGCAGAAAACTTAGGATGTTTGTCTTCCATCTTTAATGACGTACAGGCAAAGTTATGGCAAGCCCATGTAAAGAATACCTCGCATTATAATTTCAGACGCAAGTTTGCCGAATTTGATATTGGAGACGTAGTCATGAAACGCGCCTACTTTCTGAGCGATAAAGAGAGCAGATTCTCCAAGAAGCTGGCTCCAAAATTTATTAAAGCCAAGATTATTGAGAAAAAGTCTCCTCTCGTCTATGTGTTACAAGATATGTCAGGAAAAAACCTGGGTTCTTGGCATATCAAAGATTTAAAATTGGTAGGTAAAAATAAATAGCATTAATATTTTTTCAATAATTTTGTTATATATTTTTTTTATTATTCACATTTAGTTTTTTTTTTTTACCATACACGATTTGCATTTCCTCTCGCATATAAGTCCACCATCTATTGGAACGTCTATTGGTAAGGTATCCAGTTACTGAATAACAAGATACCTATATTTTTATGTTATTGTGCGTCAGTTATGTTTGTATCGGCTATATACAATAACTGCTGCTAGTTTATGTAAGCGAGAAGTATGAAAGTTGATTTATAAAAGGTAAACCTATAGAGAAACTCTAGTTCTTAATGCGGATTTTATTTCATTTTTAAGAGATGACAAAAATTCTTGTTTGCGCGCGGGGGTATTGTAACGTTGTTATTCCATTTGGATAGAAACGAAATCGTCAAGTCGTTCCAACCGTCCATATTGCTTATACGCCTGTACTTTGTCTCACTCGCTCTCGGTCTTAAACCGATTTTATTTCCCACTCCACCCTGCCTTATCGCGCCACGACCGGCGATCTACGGGTGAGTCGGACAGAAAGCAGTGAGGCTCGCGTTCCCGTACACTCTACTTGTGCGAGACGTTATACGTGCAGTCTCATAAAAATAATATTCTGGAAACTAATAGAATTACTTATTTTCAAAACGTTCTCATACCTAACGTTCTCTTACTTAAATTTGTTTGTTAGTTTTAAATAAGTATCAGTGTTAACCCCATATTGGGTAAGTGTTGACAATTCACGTTGTGCTTACATATCCCTGTAAACTCCGCTTCTGAAGGTGACCTTCACACACATTCGCCCTAAGCGCAATAGTACCCTTTGCTGTCCTTACGCTTGCGCTTACGCTGCCGTGTTCACCGTCAGGAGAGGAGCTTACAGAGATCCCAGCGACTTACACCTGGACCTAAAATTCCAGGGTCCAAAGTTCGGGTTTTGTCCGGGCCAGTTGCCCGTGAGTCCCGCTGCCGCGTCACCTGGTGACGACTCCTACCGCAGACGCAGGACGCCGCTACCAACTACTGGCACGACCGCTGACTACCCTGCAGAACCTACGCTTCCTTCTTGCTTCTCGTCCTCGGCTCCAGCGTCCCTGCAGCCACGCGCAGGCCAGGGCAGTACTAGACGCGCCTGCCTCCATAAACCGGAAAAGAAGTGACGGGCTTTGAACTGCGACCCATTAAATTAAATTAATTGAAAGCGCTAGAGAGTTTAATTTCTTTCTATACTCCAACGCTTCAGCCTAAACAAATCTGTTTTGACAAAGCGTCAGAAAAATGCAAATATTTTTATATTAACTGTATAAAGATAATTCATCAACTAAATTGTTATAAGGAAATAAAATCTGTTATCAATGATATAGCAACAGTATCATTACACAAATATATTAGTCCTGGTTTGGATGCTCAGCTATGTGGTAAATATGAGCAAGCTCTACAGCGTTTGACTGATTATAAGGATGATAATAATGTGATTGGTGTCCATAGCGATGATGAAACAGAAAGACATTTTTTAGAGGAAAATGACGAGGTAACTATAAACACTGATGCTGTTTGTCCTCTTATCAACTATTACAACAATATTATTGAAACCGAAAAGTTATATTTGCTGTTAATTGACCCAAAGCTAAGCTAAGTTCAGTAAGAAAATCATTTTAATTTATAGGCGGTAAATAATATTCATTTATTTGTTCATAATAAATGAATATTATTTACCGCCTATAAACGACACTCTAAAAAGGCTGTTGTGAAAATCACCTATGTGGGGTAATGTAATGACCAAATATTTTATCATTGCAAAAGATGCAGCCAGTAGTTCAAATATTGAAAATCATTTTAAGGACATATAGACTATATATTTTAATACTAAAGATGAGCGAATACGACTTGATGAATTCATAGTACAACACTATAGTTTTATAAATGGGTGTATAAAATTAAACATTTCTGTTAATTTTGTAAAAACAAAATTAAATAAAGGCATTTTACAAAAACGAAATATAATGATGAATCTGACTTGGAACATGAAAAGAAAAACAGTAAAATTGTAGTTTTACAAAATGCGCCTATTCTGCAGACATCTACCTGTACCTTAGAAAATTCAAATCTTCAAAACTTACTAGTAGATAGAAAGACAGCATTTCATACTCAAAACATGAAGTACAGCGAGGACTTTGAATTGGAGTCTATATTTCTGGACGAACCTGTAGAAGTAGAAAACGGTCTTGCTGTAAAAAGCAGACGGTAACATTAAACCTATATACAATATATATTACAAAAAAGCAACATAGCCATGCCCAGAAATAAAAGAATAATTCTGACTAACACTTGTGCACTTGACGTAATCTCGCAAGCGTTTGCCACAGCATATAAAGATAAAATTACATTTAGACAGGAGATCAACAAAAGTAAAAAACGCTTCACGCTTTCACGACGTTCATCGCAGATCTTGCTACTACAAAAAAGTTCAGCCAAAAAATGTACAACAAAAGATATACTTTTAACTAATATGTTTTGTCCAGACTGAAACCGATTACGAAACGTTATTCTAGAGGATTTTGAAGGTAATTATAAAAAAACATTTGATAGAATATTTTTGTTATGGTTTGTTTATAAATTCTTGCTTTCTTGCAATTGTAAGGGGGCCAACATTGTTTGTATTATGGTCCCGGGGGCCATAAAACATGTATGACCGGTATATCTTTATAGAATAGAATAGAATTGCTTTATTTCGGACACAATTATCCATATGGTGTTAGTAACATACAAAAAATAACTTATTGCCTAGTGTTAGTAACAATCAACCTCCGCACAAACTGCTGTACAATCGGAGAGCCGAAGCTCTCGGCTACAGTTTTCAGGATGCTGTTTTGACTTGGCATTTATGTTGTTTTTTGATATTTTAGAAACCTAAATGAGAAAAAAGGAGTTATCCTCCTGACAGGATTTTTAATGTGGATGAGACAATTGTGCAGTCAAAAGTACCACAAGTGGTAGGTAAAAAAGGGAAGAAGCAGATAGGAGCCTTGACTGCTGCAGAGCGAGGGTCACTATGTACTCTTATTTGCTGCATGAGTGCATCGGGTATATCTGTGCCACCCATGATGATATTCCCGAGAAAAAACTTAACAGATATTTTGATGAAAGGTGCGCCACCAGGATCGATTAGTAAAGTTCATCCATCTGGTTGGATTCAATCCAATTTGTTCACCGAATGGTTCAGGCATTTTATTGAAAAAACGAATCCAAGTGAAGCCTCTCCGGTATTGCTCATCTTTGACGGACATTATAGTCACACTAGCAATTTAGAAGTAATAGAGCTAGCCCGCGAAAAACATGTCACCATTGTCAGTCTCTCACCACATACTACGCACAAACTCCAGCCATTAGACAAGACTTTCATGAGCGCCCTTAAGAGGGTCTGGTTCATAATATCGACAGTCACTACATCGACGGTCGCTGTATCGAAAACGTTCCATCGACGTGTTAATGAATCGACAGTACCTCAAATCGATAGTACGCTACATCGGCAGTACACCAAATCGAGAGTACGCTATATCGACAGTACACTTAATCGACGGTACGCTACATCGACAGTACATCAAATCGATAGTACGCTATATCGACAGTATACCATATCGATAAAACGTTGTATCGACAGTACACCATATCGATGGTACGCTGCATCGACTGCCCGACCCGAGCCAAATTTAAATAAAAAACATAAAGCTGCGTACAGACCGGCCAAACGAACGCCAACGAACGGGTTTCGTTGACCTTCGTTGCTGCAATCTGGACGGCTTAGCGAATGCCAACGATCGCACGTTGGCGTGTGCCGGCGATCTGAAGCGTGGCGGTAACATCAAACAAATCGAGCTATTTGATCGAACTCTGTTTGGGCGGTCGCCGAAGGCCAACGAACGAACGCTCAGTTGAAGCAAGAGAGCGTAGCGTGTAGACGTCCAATTTGATAATTACTTGGATATTTCCCGCCATTTAGATCATGGAGAAAAACAAAGAATGGAGTAACGACGATATGTTTTTATTAATAGATTTGTCTAAAGAGAAGCCGTGTCTTTGGGATCCAACAAATAATGAATATAAATTGAAAGCGAAGAGAAGTGACTGCTGGCTAGAAATTGCTAACATTCTTAATTGCGATGTCTCCATCGTCAAAAAGAAAATGGAGTCATTGTTGACTTCATTTCGACGAGAGCGGCAAAGATGTGAGGAAACAAAAAAATCAGGTAAGTACCTATTAAAGCTTGCAATACCTATACCTCTTCTTCTTCTGACTCCCATCTGACCTCCGTAAACTAAAAGGAAACCATAACCAACCCCAGGATAGAAATAGTGGCACCAGTTACACGGTGCCTTATCCCTTGATCTATTTTTTCTTGGATGTTTATCTATACACGTATTTGATATAAAATATAGTATTGTTGAGTTAGTATCCTATAGTACAAGCCTCGAACTTAGTTTTGGGATAGCTCATAGTTTGGGGCTAGCTCAATCTGTGTTATTTGTCCGTATATATTTATTTATTTATTATTTTTACGATCTGCACGGGAAGAGAAGCAGCTGGCTAATTCTATGTTTTTCTTTCACTCCCAGACAAGTATGGGAGACATTTACATTGCAATCCTATATCTATGTATATACCACCTACACAATGTGTAAACTCAAAGTACGCCAACCCGCTCGGGTGGTGACTCGGAGCCACGAAGGTTGTCAATAAATAAATAAATACGGACAAATTAGTGACAAATTACTGTGTGTATACATAGTTTCATTTCTGGGAACATATGAATATTGAAATAAAGCTAAAACAAATATTTTAACATAATATTTTATTTTATTTCAGGTGCCGGTTTCGACGAAATTTACTGTTCAACATGGTTTGCGTTTGAAAAAATGAAATTTTTGCTAGACAAATTTAGTCCGCGTCCGACACAAGATACATTGGTAAGTATAGATAAACAAAATGCCTTCAGTTTTATGCATAACTATTTTGCCAAGGTACTTGGCCTACGGTGGAAAAATATTCCGCAAATTCATTGCGTATTTGCTCAGTACTTAAAGCAGATCTTCGTGGAACGTTCAGTAATGGAAAATATGAAGCAAGTGGGTCTTCTTCATTTATTCTTCGCCAAGAACCCAACGTCACAGTCCCACGATCATCATGATCAAAAGTTCCCCTGGGGGTATAAATACATCTGGATAGCTTGGTTTTTCTTAACAAGTTGTGTAAATACACACAGGTCATTACTGTTGTAGCTCGTTCTGGTTCAAGAAGCATTGGTTTTCGTAGAACTCTGAATACGGATGATAGAATTCCAAAGGCGTTTTCCACAACTCTGCGAGCTCTACTTAATAACATAACATAACATCACGCCTTGTTTCCCCGGAGGGTTCGGCAGAGGTGTAGCCGGTTGATGGCAATAGGCTCGCCCCCTATTACATGGGACTTAAACATAACTGGCGAAATGTGGCTGTACCTACTACAGGTACACCTCTGCCTCTACTTAATATGTAGTTAAATAGTCTTTTTACTGATCTGGACTCTTGATGTCCTGAATAAGGTTTCATAATATGCTTTTGCATAGGGAATGCATCGTCGGCCACTAAGACAAAAGGCATTTCCATCTGACGATACGGAAGAGCGACATCTGGTGGCAATCCTAATTCATTTCCTTGCAGTTTCTCGTAAAATGTTGTGTTTCTAAAAACACCACCATCTGAAATCCTCCCTTGGGTTCCAACATTCACATATATAGAACAGTAGTTTGCATCTACTATTCCCATTAATACAATACTGAAATCAGACTTGTAATTGTAGTAGTCACTGCCTCCATGTATGGGATTTTGTAACACGCAATGTTTGCCATCGAGTGCCCCGATACAATGAGGGAAATTCCAGTTTAGGTCAAACATATCTGCAATTTTTTTCCAATCTTCACTGTTTGAAGGCATCTGCTCTTAAAAGACGACGTGAGAGGGACCAAAGTACTACATTTGGAGAGCATGTTGCTAACAAACATAGATCATACAGTTCGCGTACAAAGTGTGTCGTCGAATATTTAATTAGTAATATTCTTTTTGACGCAGATATAGGCAAATATGAAAATTATCCATTTATTACACCGACTTCTAATTATTTGCAAGAGCCATATTACATAAGTCAATCTCCAGCTCGTTCAGATTCAACAACACCGACATCGCCTTTTCCCGTTGAGCAGCAGCCATCAAGAACTCCAACACCAACGATGACATCTTCTCCCGTTCAGCAGCAGCCATCAAAAACTCCAACACCAACGATGACATCTTTTCCCGTTCATCAGCCGCCATCAAGAACTCCAACACTAACGTTGCCATCTATTTCATCGACATCAACTTTGACGTCTCCCTATCAGTATCAGATTTCAAGAACTCCAATACTGAATTTGCCAACTAATCAGTCAATTTCAAGTACTGCATTGCCAAATTCCCAAGGTCAAGGACCACAACTGGTTAAATACTCGAAACACAGTAGTTCTGGAAGCTGTGGTTCTCGATCTGGACCAAAAAAAGTTACTGTGCTTCGCTCATTAATTGTCAAAAGATCAAAGAATAATCTTCAAAATATACCACCGAATGAACAACACCTATCACCGGAAGAGAAATATATATCACCCCAAGAATAAAACGTACCTAGGATCGATCCCAGTTTTATCCAGGACGATTTCACGGATATTTCTCAAGAAGGAAACACTGATCATATAGTTTCATTTATTAATAATTTCATTCCTGAATAAATCTAATAATAAAACATCATTTAACTTTTTATAATGATAAGAATTTCATGTCTTAGAGCCATGTCATGACATGACAAGAGTAAATGTTTAGGTTGATTTATATAATAAATGGAAATGGATGAAAACTAGAATAATTTGTTTTAATAACTTATGAACACTTACTTGGATATAATTTTTCAGGGCTTTTGTGATAGCTTCACATACTTCTGGAACTATTGAAGATATCGTTTGTTTCGAAATCTTAAAAAGGTATGCAAGTCGAGTCCCCGAGTAACGAGTCCCCAGTGGCCAAAAATCGTAATGTGACGGCTAATCTCTCCTTTCCAGGAATCGCTTCACGATAATTTGTATTTTGTTTTGATATTTCCGGTCCAATACTATTTAACAAGAATTCAAAATCTTGTGTAGACGATATTCGTTTTCTACTTGTAAATCTGCAATCATTTTACTTCCACTATACACAGTCCTATTCTTAAAATATGTGGTTGTCCACCATCTTCGCTTACGTTTATTTTTTCTTGTTCTTGCTAACTCGTTTTGGTATATAAAACTAGCAATAAACTCAAACTCAAACCATTTATTTCAATTAAACCCTTTACAGGCACTTTTGAACTGTCAAAGAGTCAGTTAGTCAGAAAGTTGAAGCTAGTTGCCCATTCCAAAACGTAGATCTCTATGGAGAAGAACGGGCAAGAAACTCCAAGGACACTCTTTTAAATATAGAAATTACAAAATCCTGGGTACATTACTCTTGTTGATTCTATATGTGAGAACAATGTAAAAAAAATATATATATAAATCAAAAACGATTAAAAACAAGCCCTGGCAGATAAGAGATGACCAGTCTCAACTGACGGCGCCCATTCACGAACATGACGCGTGGATCAGCACCATCCAGCTCAACCATTTTGTAGGGAACCGAATGATCCAACACACTCGCCACCATCAGCGAGACATTTATAATGATGTCGTCGTCGTCCATGATTAAATTGCGAATGAAAGAGAAAAGAACCGGAATCAAGTGCCAACGAACGTTCGTTCGAGCACTAAATGTATTTCGATGTATTAACGAACTACAACGAGCGTGCGGAAGCCAACGCTAGCGAACGATAAATATCCATCGTTGGGCGTTCGTTGGGCCGGTCTGTACGCACCATAAGACACACACACACAGACACACACACACAGACACACATTCACACAGACATTTTTAATAATTGTAGCTTGGCCATATCAAGATTTTTCGTACTACCCTCATGAGTTTATAATTAAATTGTTTAGAATCATTTTGTCAGCTCAGACCAAATAAAAAAGGTAGACGGAGCGTACGCCAACAATAGCATTCAAATAAGTGAAGCGTCGTGTACAGAGTTGTGTGCGTGACCTAGTGTCGCAACACGTGCCATGAGTCTGTGTGCTAGGAAAAAAATGTTGCCACTAAAAACTTTTTATCCCAATTCTGATTGAATAATTATGATTATTCATGAAAAATAAATTCTTATAAATAAAACACTTTTTTACTGTTAGGTACCTTTAATCAAAATAAAAGAGACAAATTGCGTTGCATGCATTTTGCGTTGCGTACACCTTTGTGTTGCGTTAGTTTCCGGTAGTACTGTCTTTTTGTATCCCGCAAAATGTGTGGAACACACAACACAAAATTTGGATGGCAACCAATTTTCTTGATTTCTGCTTAACCTAATAACCTCAATCCACTTTTGTTTCCAATTAAGGTCTCTTGGGAATCTAAAATTAAAACAGTTTGTTTTCAGTCGAAGTTGATAAATAAATGAATCCAAAAATGTCTTTTACATAAAACTGTAATGTTGTAAGTACTTGTTTATAGAAATAATAATAATAATCACGCGCTATCTAATGCTATCGTATCATATTGTATTCACGTTATACTATAACATATTTAAACCCGAGTTATTTATTAGGGATACCTATGTTTGATATTCAAAATAGATATATTTTCGTCATAGTTAAAAGCATTCAACCATTACGAAAAGTAATATTAAAATTAATAATCCCAAACACTCCCAAACATTGCCCGCGTTTCGGGGAATTTGTATGTGGATATACTGGTCACACCGACGACACTATGCGAGGTTTTGTGTTCCAAAAACGCTTTATGAAATATTTTTGTATTTTTATATCAATTTAAATCAAATGGAACACTAACTTGTGAAATGTAATCTCAGATGGTTTTTTAATTTATTACGGAATTGTTTTTACAAGCTTTTACGACACAGGAAGGCATTTTACAACAATTTGTGATTTCAATGTTATGACGTCTAGTGCGTTCGGTGTCGCGCGTCGCTCTGGAACACGGTCGGCTTCCTATTTCAAATTTGGCTTCCTTTACCCTGCTTCACTCTGAGAGCGCCGCGCTCCGTCTACCTTTTTTATTTGGTCTGAGTTTGTCAGTCGTCAGTATTGGTGTTCGTTACGAAAATGGATGAAATTAAATTAGCTGACAATAAGCAATGTTTGGTAATAAACGGTTACAAAATGGTGAAGAATAAAGTGAACGATAAAGGTGTGCACTACTGGTATTGTGTAAATAAATATACCGATGCAGTGTCGTAGTACTTGTAGCAGTGTCATCTGTGATTTTAATCACGTATTAAAGAACAAAATGACTGCTCATAATCATGCTCCACAACCTAGTAATAAAAAAAAAAATACAGCTGATGAAAGAATCGCCAATATGGATAATGGACGGGACATTTCAGTGTTGCCCAATATTATTTGCACAACTTTATTAGATACATGGAGTCGTTGGTAATGCAGGGTATAATACTAAAACAGTCCCTCTTGTATATGCGCTTCTATCGAGTAAATCTCAAGAGTGCTACCCTCATTTCCTCGAACAACTCAAATGCTACGCAGGCTCTCTTGGTGCAGATATTTGGGCCCCGGAAAAATCGAGACAGCAGCCAGAATTCTATCTCGCATTTTATTGAACAGAGAAGCAGTATGACTGGCTTAAAGTTTCTTAAAGGGATCGCTAGTAATACTTATCTTTAATTTTACACAAAGACTTTGTCAGGGTTCCTGTATGGTTCCAAAGTGTTTTTATTATAAACAATGACAATATTATAAATCACTAGTTTTAATGATTTGGATAGTTTTTGTTTTTATTTGAAATTACAGGAATAGGTTATTGTTGAAGTTATTGTAATAATAACTAAATATGAATAACTGAACATGATATTTTAACTATCTACTATGGTAATTATATGTACTTCATAAATTTGAACTCATTAATATTATTATTTGGAGGTTGGAGAGGGTAACTTCTAAAATAAGAGAATGTTAAAACTATAAAATATATATGATGTACATTACCAGGTAAACTTGCACCGAAAATTGGTTTGAACGAGATCTAGTAGGTAGTTTTTTTTAATACGTCATAAATCGTAAGCTATTATTAAAACATCGATCAAAGTAACAACGAACTACAAGAACTTTTATATTATGTTACTTGCTGCTACGGAACCCTTCATGGGCGAGTCCGACTCGCACTTGGCCGGTTTTTTATTTAAATTTGGCTCGGGTCGGGCAGTCGATGCAGCGTACCATCGATATGGTGTAATGTCGATACAAAGTTTTATCGATATGGTATACTGTCGATATAGCGTACTATCGATTTGATGTACTGTCAATGTAGCGTACCGTCGATTAAGTGTACTGTCGATATAGCGTACTATCGATTTGGTGTACCATCGATTTGAGGTACTGTCGATTTATTAACCCGTCGATGGAACGTTTTCGATACAGCGACCGTCAATGTAGTGACTGTCGATATTATGAACCAGACCCCCCTTAAGAGTAATTACAGTGAGGAGATTCGCAAGTTTCTGTTGCATTCTGAAAGAATGCTCAAGCCTTACGATATTGCTGAGCTTTTTGGTCGAGCACATCTCAAAAGCACCACGGGGGAAATTGCAGTGAATGGCTTTCGTTTGACAGGCATTTACCCATTCAATCCGTAAGTTCTTCCATTAACACAGCACTATGGTCTGATGACAGGTCCTGTGATGACGTACAATGTAGAAGATTTGGGGAAATGCTTTTTAAAACGAAAAAATCTACTAGGTCTGGTAACTTCTTTGGGTCTGTGTGTGTGTATATTGGTTCCCTGCTTGACACTGTATTGAGGTTTTGTTCTGAGATTTCTGCCTGTAATTGTGTCCCCTTAGGAGTGGTTAGTCTCGAGCCCCAAACAGTACTTTTTGCATTGTAGTCTCCTCCTGCTATGAATCTTGGTCCTAGTGTTGCGAAGAAATGGTTGTAATTGTCTTTTTTTATTGAGTGCTTAGGTGGAGAATAAAGTGCAGTGACCACTAACTGTCCCCGCCTATCTTCGATAGCCTGTATCTACTAGCTTGTATCTCTGGAGTTCTGTACGATTCCATCTCATGATGTTTTATATTGTTTCGTATGATGATTGCAGATCCTCCATGTGCTGTTCCATCTGGGTGCATGGTTTGGTAAAAAGAATAATTAGGTATTTTGAAGTAATTTTTCTCAGTAAACTGGGTTTCAGATACAAGTAGAATATCTTTTTTTTTTTGTTTGAGGAATAATTTTACTTCTAGGATATCTTGTGACAGCCCATTAGCATTCCAAAGGGCTATTTTTAATGAATCGAAGGTGTCAGTGTGGTCATTAATTCCATAAGGATATTTGTCATTGAGGTTAATTGTTGTAGCAATTGTTGTATTCATCATGTCTTTCATGTTAATAATATTATCACTGTTCTTGGTTTCTGTGAATGTGCTTTCTTCGTTTTTAGAGTTTTGTCCAAGTAAAGCTTGTTTGTATAATTTTTTATTGAAATTGTTTGTGGAATTTATGGGATTTAAATCAATACTTGTTGGATGTTCCCTGTTAGATCTCGATGGGGATTTTGGTTTCAGTGCTGGTTGTCATGGGTACTTAATTTTTTGAAGCTCTCTACACACAGAACAACCTTTATAGTTATCGGGGTGGGTGCCCTCACAGAGTATGCATTTAACTGAATCTGACCTATCTTTGCGGTCACAATTTACTGATGGTTTTTTTAAACAATTTTTTTTGGTATGGCCATATTGTTGGCAGTTGCTGCATTGAGGTATTTCTGTTTTAGGTCTTGGTGGTTCTATTATGATTTTACAATGCAGCAGGTGCTTGATTTCATAGATAAGTTTATTGTTAGTGTTGGGCTCTACTTCAACGAAGAATATCGGTAGCGGATTTTTGGTTATTCTGTTTGACATTCCAGATATTTGGAACTTTATGTCCAAGTTCTTGTAACTCTGTTTTCATTTCCTCGGTATCAGACGATGAATAAAGATTTTTAATCACCACTCTAAAAGACCTGTCTTGTTTTGGTTTATATGTATAGAACTCTGTATTTTTTTCTTGCAGACTCTTCACTATTTGAGTATATAATTCTGATGTAGCTGGCTGAATCCTTCTTTGGTCTTTTTGCAGAACTTTTACAGTATAGTTGCCTTTTGCCACTTCGTCTAGCATTTTTAGTAGTGGTTGAATGTTACCTACTTTTTCTACATATATGGGCGGTGGCATGATTGGTTTTTCTGCTGCTGTGGCAGTATTCATTTCCTGAGATGTGTCATTGTCCAATAGAGCAAATCTGTTGGATGTAGGTGTTGGATACGTTTGGGACAGCCAATATGTATCTAATTTCGATGGTTTCGTCGGCCCTCTGGAGTCACCAGGGCTTGAGATGGACCTTTTGTTTCTAGGAGTAGCCATCATGTCGCCATTATTTTTTCCACTTGGGTTTGTAGTGGGTGTAAATTGGCTTGGATAAGTCGCGTTCGAGCTATTTTGTTTAAAAGGTGTTTGAAATTCAGGACCACTCATTTTAATTTCTTTCAGGGGAGTCTGTCATTTTTCCTGATGTATTAACCTGCTGCAATTATTATTTATAAAAAAATAATAATTTTGGACTTTATTTATTAAAATGGCACAATTACTATTATGAGGAAATATGTGGTAACACTTTTTCTGGTGACACAGTTGACAGATGTGACAGCTTAAATGATTATATTTGACACATGAACATGATTTATAAAATTTTTGGTGAGGGTAGAAAAATCCCGAGTTTATTTCACTAGTTTTTGCACTAATTCCGAATGTTTTTTCTATCACAAACAATATCTGTGATGCACTGCGAGGAAACGCGCACTTTGGTACAACTTTTATTGTTTAAACAGTTCGATGTGTATTTTATTTCAGTACATTATTTGGCACTGGGTTTTTGACAACTAAAACTTTTGACATAAGTCCATAAAAATTTAAAAAAATGCATCAATGATTTTATGGAATGATATCCGAAAATAATTTTAAGTTTGACAGGTTTAACTGAATGGTATGAATTCCTTTGCTCCTTATTTACCTCTGACTTATAAACCAAGTCAGAGGCACAGTTAGTCTCCAAAAAGCCAAAAATGAAATCAGCGTTTTTTTATGGAAAAACGCATTGATAAACTGTGAAACACGAAACAGGAAACCTGATCGAGTAAATTGAATATTATGCAGTACTTAGCTTCATAATATGAATTATGATAATTAAATAATTTGATTATTGACAACGACGAAGACGCGGCACCTGCAGCCAAGGCAACGGGTGCCAAGGCTGCGCCCTGCATGCGCAGCGCCCCAGGCCTAGAACGCGACTGCGCCGCAGAAGTCAAAAAATATATATAATGACAATTTGAAATGACATTCTGTAAATATAGGAAGTGTGTTTTAGTTATATGTGCGTTTATATATAGTTTATTATTATATTTTAGGTAAGTTTTAGTGTTTTTATATTATTTATGTTCAATGCCGGCTGTAGCGACGCCGGGACCTGTGCCAGTCAACCTGCCACATCGCTTGATGTCCAGCTGGTGAGATGTCCACATTGCTCACAGGCACGTTTTTTTAAAGGCGAACGGGGTCTGAAGGTACACTATGGCGAGATCCACAAATCACATAGTGTACCATTATGCCCCCCAGCCACATCCCCAACAACAACACCTTTAGAGAAAACCTTGTGGAAAACGATTGCGAAATTCAAAAATTCCATCCCAGTATTAAAGAGTTCCCCGGGGCGCGAGACGGTCTGTCGCCCTGAATTTGGCGCAATGTATCCGTCTTGCGACCCAGGAGAACTCACAAAGTGCCTGGGAGCAATTACTTTCATTCCCATATAGGAGTCTGCATGTCCAAAAAAATTTGGCAACTAAAAAATCCTTAACGTACCAAATTAAAGAAAATTGTAACAATTCGACTCTAAATTTAGATCCAAAATTACCTGCATTCAATAATCAATTACAAAAAGGCTTATGTTCGCATGTGGAATCCAAATTAAGTGAAGGTGACATCAGGGGAGCGGCCAGGATACTGTTCAGCAGCGATGTGGTGGCGCCTTACTCTCCAGAAACGCTAACAGCTCTAGAGAGTAAACACCCAGCGCCTGCGGATAGTCTCACCGTTCCCGATCCCCCCGACCGAACCCTCCTAAATTCAACCTTTCTAAACATTTCGGCGCCCCAGTTGATAGCAGCCGTGAGCTCCTTCCGGAGTGGTTCCGCCGGCGGCCTCGACGGCCTGACTCCACAACATCTAAAGGATCTATTGAGTTCAGGTGCCGGGGACGCTGGTGAGTCGCTTCTGAAGGAGCTTGCGGCTCTGATTAAACTCATGCTCACCGGCGGTGTGAACGAGGCCGTGGTCGATGTCTTATATGGGGCCAACCTATGTGCCCTGCGTAAGAAGGACGGCGGCATTCGTCCCATCGCCGTTGGGTGCACCTACAGGCGTATGGCAGCCAAAATATGCTGTAAGCTATACAGCGAATCCCTTACAGCTAAGTTTCAGCCTCTACAGCTTGGTTTCGGCTCGAGAGGGGGCTGTGAGGCTGCCGTGCATGCCCTTTCCACCTTTTTAAACTCCAACAAATGTGAGGCTATCCTCAAGGTTGACGTTAAGAATGCCTTTAACTCTGTTAATAGGGACACTTTGTTGGCTGAAGCCAAAAAGGAACTACCCGAAATTTATGGTTTTATGTGGCAATGTTACAGGTACCCCTCTAAATTACTATACAAGGACAATGTTTTGGAATCTGCAGTAGGATGCCAACAAGGTGACCCTCTCGGGCCAGTCATTTTCAGCCTGGCTATCCATCCAATTATACAGAAACTAAATTCAAAATTTAACGTGTGGTATTTGGATGATGGAACGCTAGGAGGTGATGTATACACCATTTTGAAAGACCTACAACTCATAAAGCAACAATTTAAATCCATTGGCTTGGACCTTAACCCATCGAAATGCGAAATTTTCCTTTCTGACATTACCTACAGACAATTGACCCTGGAGAAATTTAATGCAATAGCCCCACAAATATTTTTTTTAGAAAAAAGTTCACTTCAGCTCCTAGGTTCCCCAATTTTAGAAGACAGCTTTCCTTCTTTCATCGACGAAAAAATCAAAAACTTCAACGACATTTCGGACAGACTCTCTAAAATTAATTTACATTCGGCTTTCATCCTGATCAGATACTGTTGTTTTGGTCCAAATTTTATATATTTTTTACGCTCTTCCCCTTTATGGAAGCAGTCACACCTCTTGGACAAAATTGACCAAATTATTCGCAGCACACTATCATCTATTTTAAATGTGGCCTTGGACGACCGAGCGTGGCTACAAGCCACACTACCCATCCGTTTCGGTGGCCTCGGCGTCCGCAAAATTACCAGTATTAGCTTACCCGCGTTCCTGTCCTCTGTCCGCAGCACTGAAAAGTTTAGCCCCCTGCCTGGTTTACTCTGAAGTGCCTTGCTTGACCGATGCGGAGAACGCCTGGAAAGCGGCTTGCCCGAATACAGATCGGCCCGTGAACCCATCTTCCCAGAGACAGTGGGATGAGCCGCTCTGCAGGTTGGTACGGAATAATCTTATTAATACGTCCACCAATACTGCTGAGCGTGCCCGCCTGCTGGCTGTGGGTGAGTGGGAGTCGGGCCTCTGGCTTCAGGCGCTACCATCACCCAACATAGGCACTATGCTGGGTGATACAACCTTCCGGCTCGCTACCTGTCTGCGTCTGGGCGCTCCTTGTGTGGCTCCGCATCGCTGCCGATGCGGTGAAGGTGTCGACTGTCTCGGACACCATGGCCTATCCTGCAGTAAGAGCGCAGGCCGGATAGCACGGCACGCTAGCATCAATTACATCATCCGTCGTGCTCTTGTCACCGCCGGAGTGCCAGCTGTTTTAGAACCCAATGGTTTGGCACGCGACGATGGGAAGAGACCAGACGGAATGACCATAATGCCTTGGAAGGTAGGTAGGCCCTTGGTGTGGGATGCAACGTGCGTCGACACCCTTGCGCCATCCCATCTTCCTAGCACGGCGGGCTGTGCTGGGGCTGCTGCTGCAGGTGCGGAAAACCTCAAACGGCGCAAATACTCCAATCTTATTGGGACTTATATGTTTGAGCCGTTTGGGGTTGAAACACTAGGGCCATGGGGTCCGAGTGCCCACTTAGTTTTTCAAGACATCGCCAAGCGGCTGGTCGACTCTTCACGTGACCAGAGGGCTGGCCTATTCTTTGGCCAAAGAATTAGCATTGCCATTCAACGTGGCAATGCAGCCAGCCTTTTGGGCACTTTTCCTGTTGACAGCGATGCGGAAGAATTTTTTGATGCCCTATAACTATCCCCCCCCCCACTTTTTATGTAATATATACTTGTACATATTATTAATATTATTATTTTAAGTCTGTTAGTTTTTAATTATGTATAATCTGGGGTAAAATAAAACCCACAAGGAACTAAAATATAGACATGGGACGTCACTTATTGTTGCGGTACGTCATTTTACCGTTTCGCGCGCATTTCTGTAATTGGACTGATTTTATAAAACTTTAGCAGCGTTTATCTGGGAGATGTTTCGTGATTTCGTGCAACAAAAAATATTTTCTAAAGGTAAGACTTATTTATCTAATTTCCTTTGCTATATTCAATATTCTGTAACTGTCATGTGAAGAGAAAGCTTTTTTTGTTTTGATGCAAAAATGGGACAACATGCACTAGTGGTATAAATTACGAATTTTATTTTTTCTGTTTTGCTTTGGCTTCGTATGCATGCGGTTTTTATTTTTTTGTAGAAATGGCAAACAATAATCAGAGAGATGGTGACATCGAATTTTGGTTACAACAATTTGAAGATGGCTTCATTTCCGAAGACGATTGCGAGTCAGATGGTGATGATCTTGATTTTTATCCTACCCAACAAGATTTGTTAGCTGTTTTGGAAAATGATGTTGACGCTGAGGCTGCTGATAATAATCAGAACGAGGAAATAATTCCCGATCCTCCTTTAGTTGTTGAAGATGTTCTTCCCTCAAACAGCAATACTACACCAGTACAATCATTAGATGTTCAGAGGTTGATATGGAAAAATCAGTCTATGACTCTCAAAGAAAATCTTACAACATTTCATGGTTCTGTTGCTTATCCTGAATGTTTGATGAATCTTCAGACACCATTCCAATTCTTTTCATATTTTTTTACTGAAGAATTTTTAGCACATATAGTTAGTGAAACAAACATATATTCTGTACAAAATAAGCCTGATCGACCTGAAGTTATAACATTAGGGGAACTGAGGAAGTATTTGGGAATCTTGATTTTTATGAGCATCTACCACTATCCGAGTGTACGTGGATACTGGGCTAATAAGCATGGGTTTGAGGCAATAATAAAAGCCATGCCTGTCAATAAATTTGAATAAATAAGACGTATTCTCCACTTCAACGATAATAATAATCATTTACCAACAGATCATCCCCAGCATGACCGACTTCACAAGCATCTCCCAGTAATTGACCATCTCAATGAATGTGTGCCACCAAGATGGGCCATTTCTTGAAACAGTACTTGCCCAGCAAACCCCATAAATGGGGCTTCAAATTATTTGTTCTATGTTCACTGACAGGTTTTGCTTATCGCTTTATTATTTATTCTGGCAAAGAAAAAGATGATCGTTTGCCTAATGAGCCCTATATAGGAGTTGTATCACAGACAGTAATAAAACTTGCAAGAATAATTCCCAGACATGTCAATCATATTAAACATGGTGTTAAAGTAATTGCGTGCCATAGCTTAGGGGTATGTTCAGTATCAAAAAGGAAGCCAGAAAAAAAAAATATATATTAGCACAGATCTACTAACTTAAAATAGCAATAGTTTACTATGATAACTTCTATACTTCACTACCTTTGATGTACTATTTCGTCAAAGAAGGGATACAATGTGTAGGAACCGTGCAAAGAAACCGCCTTGGCAAAAATTGCAAGCTACCCTCAAAGCAGGATGTTATGAAGAGACAAGTGCCTAGAGGGTCGTATGTGGAATATACTACACATGTTGATGGAGTCGACATTTCTTCTGTTAGCTGGAAAGACAATAAGCAGGTAGTACTGCTCTCGACCTATGTAGGATCAGAGCCAATCGAGACTATCGAAAGGTATGACAAAGCTGAAAAGAAAAAGATAACTATAGACTGCCCAAAAATCTTCAAAGAGTACAACGCCCAAATGGAGGGCGTTGACCTAATGGATTCTTTTTTAGGCCGGTACAGGATAAAAATGAAGATTAGGAAGTGGTACATCAGATTTTTTTACCACCTTCTAGATCTCACAATAATAAACTCATGGGTCCTATATAAATCTGTAGAGACGAAAAAAGGAATGGAGTCGAAAAAGCTGAAGAATCTGGCAGAACTCAGGTCAGAGCTTGCCGACGTTCTGTATACCTATGGCTCTACAAACCAGCCTACAAGAGGACGTCCAAGCAACAGCAGTATAAATTCAATGGAAACAGAAATAAAACGAAGAAAAGGTTGCCAAGTTTTACCAGCTTCTGACATCCGTTATGACAATCTTGGTCATAGCCAAATAAAAACTGACCAACGCATGAGGTGCATGAGACATGGCTGTAAATTACAGAGCTTCATAAAATGCATAAAATGTAATGTATTCTTTTGGGCAAAGAAAGGAAACGATTGTTTCAATTTATTCCACAAACCCTAATTTTTTGTGCTAATTTTGCATACTGTCCCAAAAATTAATCAACATTTTTTTTTAAATTAAAAACCATAAAAATATGAATTATTATTGTTTTTATTATTTTTCCCTCTTTTTACAGCTTCCAAAGAATAGGATCCAATTTAAAACTATAAAAAATCATGCATGTAAGGGTTAAACTAGCCAAATCATATTGTGCAGAGCATTCAAAATATCTGGTTGTTAAGAGGTTGTATACAGTCTAGCCACGTAAGGGCAAAAATATACTGTTACCTTTTGGTTATTAGTGATGTAATAGGTATTAGTGCGATAGCACAATATTAATGCACTTGCTTGACAGGGCGCGATATTTTGACGTTTCCGCAACACGCTTTAATAGCGGGAGATCGGACCCAGACGCTAACGCTAGGAACGAGTAAACAGTGATATTTTTGTGTGTTTAATTTAAATAAATTAGTGAAAATGCATACTTTGAGATCATTATGGGCAGCTAATAATGAAACAAAATTGCAAAGACGTCAAACAAGAATAAATCGTCGTAAAATGGTGCAAATTGTGGAGATGGAGGACTTGGAATTTGTTCATAGTTTTAGGTTAGATAAACACAGTTTTTGGCGTCTTTGTGATGATCTTCGGCGTTTAACCTCATTGAAAGGTACCCGGGAAATTAGTTTAGAAATCCAGGTAAGTTTTGTACCTACTGCTAACCTTACACAAAATATAAAGTTACCTATTGTCATTTCTCAATGAAATCATGTTACAGGTTTGGTGTACTCTTAGCTTTTTGATTGCGGCTTCATATCAACGTATTGTTGGACTAACGCAGCATTTGGTACAAAGAAGAACTAGTATTTGTATACGTCAAGTTGTTGAAGCATTGAGCCATCCAACCATTATAAATAAATGGATTCTGTTTCCGAGGTCGCAACAATAACGAGCCCAAATAAGACTTGAGTAAGTTATGATATGACAAAAGTATTTAAGGATAAATATATACTTGAATACTTTTTATTAGTAGCATATTCCTAATGTACTTAACACTAAACAATATACTTTATTTAAGGCCAATAGGCACTTAGAAAATACCTCATGGAGCCTTGTATGCACACTAGGTTCAAAATACTAGTAAAAAATGTGTCATTTTATGAACTAAAATATATATAAGTATTTTCAAAGGTGGTTTAGACTCACGGGTAAAGTTGGATGCATAGACTGTACCCATGTGGCAATAGTCAAGCCATCAGATGATGAACACTTATTTTTTAATCGGAAAGGTTATCATTCATTGAGTGTACAAATGGTAAGTTTACATTTGCTTGTGACTCAACTATGTGAAAATAGCTTTAAATAGTACTTACAGAAATATATTCATAGGATTATTATATAATTATGTTCCATAATATTTTTCCTGTCAACAGATATGCTACAGTAATTTAAAAATTACTAATGTTATTTCTAAGTTTGGGGGAGCTACCCATGACTCTTTCATATGGGCATCTAGCAGAATGGAAACATGTATGCGAGAATTGCGCCAAAATGAAGAACAAGTGTGGTTATTAGGTATGTTAGTAAAATATTAACCTACCTAATAGATAGTAAAATAATATGGTATATTTTTAGGTAATAATTGTTGAAAACATTTTATTCACAAAGAATTAAATTATTGTTGCGTAGCAAATAATGATTACATAGTACAAATATTTATTTATGTATTTTTAGGTGATTCTGGATATCCTCAGCGGCCGTGGCTCCTATATTAAATGTAGTTCCTGGCTCTGTTAAAGATACATATTACATCTCAGCGATATGTACAAGCAAGGAACTGTATAGAGCGCTGTTTTGGATTGCTCAAGTCACGTTGGAGGTGTTTATTAAGACACAGGACCTTGCATTATCATCCTGTGGTTGCTGGGAAAATTGTACTTGCCTGTTGTGTTACACAATATGGCTTTAGAGGCCAATTTACCTCATCCATCTATTATGGACGTAGAAGAAGATGATGCTCAACCTGAGAATGCATCTGATATTGTTGGTGCTGCTAGTAGTCAAAGTGAGCTACTCCAAGGCAGGGCAGTACTGAATAATCTTTTATCCAGACTTTAATACAAGAGTATAGTTTTTAGTAGTTGTGATAGTTAAAGTATTTCTTAGTTGTTAGTGTGTCATAGTATGTGTTAAGTAATTTATGAAAGCAATGTAACAAAACCTCATTTCCAAGTTGAAGGTATAACTAATGTTCTTATTTTCTGTAAAATATGTTTCATTGATAAAAATATACACTATGCAAATTTTATTGTTCAATTAATTTTATGTTAGTAAGTATTAGTTAAAATTTTGTTTTTGTAATTTTAATCTTATCCTTTTGCTATGCCCTTACGGGTCCATATTTTAGTACCCAGCTATAAATCCTTTTTTATATTTTTTTATACAATATGGAATGCAATAAATGAATGTGAGGCTCAAATAAAATGTACCTTTCAAAAAAAAAACGCGGTCACCTGTTTTCTCCTAAAGGATGATGGTCAAAATGGGCGTAGATCCAACAGAATCAAAATGTATGCGAAATGAAAGTTGAATACTAGTACTTCGTTTCATACTATGACAACAATCATGAAATACACCGGAATACGGAGGTGGAGGCCATTGAATATTAAAAGTTTTAATAGTATTCGACAACACTTTTGGGTAATAAAAATAGTGTGCATTTACGCTACCATTATACTCATGGGCCACTATCATTAACGCAGGTAGAAAAATAACAAAAGAAGACACGAGGGAGGTGGGAGGTGAGGCACGGCACAGATACGACGCGGGCGCACGATGACGCGCGAGGGCCAATTCAGTCGTTGTTTACTTGTTGTTGTTGTTGTTTACCTGCGTTGTGTGTTTCGGTTCACCAGTTTATTTTTCGACTTCTTGACTTGGCTATCGTTTAAGGACTACTGCTAATTCCTTTTATTTTATTGGACTTTGTTTAAAACTATCGAACTTTTAGTGTTGAATGTGTTATTGTTCAACGTAATCATAATTATTATGGCTGACCATCCGCGTCGCTGTGTAATGTGCCCACGATCAGTCTATCGACAAATACGACATATGTTGGCTGGGTGCACGAGCGTGAACCCGAATTGGCTACATTATATTAGGGTACACGCAGTGAATCATGTAAGTACATAGGTTTTTTTTAAAAGTAGGTAACTATTTGTTTACGTGGTGAAATATTGGTGGAGTATTGTAATTAGCAATAAGGTTACACATTTTGTCATACATTAGAAATGATTAAGCTGTTAGTCTCTCGAACTAAATCAAAGAAAATAATATATAAATAAATAGTTATAGCTTAGACTTGTGAATGAACTCATTAATTAACCAATGGTCCTGAGTTTGAATTCCTGTACAGCGATTTTTATGGCATTTTTTTAATACCTGGGTTGAATAGTTTGCGTTTTGAGTAACAGTAAAATGAAATAATGATTTATTTCCTCTAGCATTTTGCTGGTTTTCACTGGTTTCTATACGAATTATAGAATGAATATACATATATTACTTGCATCCTACATGACGCTTTAAATGTTGTTTTATAACCTAATATTTAGGTATTTTTTACTTTTTCAGATGGAATTTGACAACATGCATTCGTTATGCCATAGATGTTGGCAACAGGCAACTAATGCTGTTTGAAGACGTGAAGCGCCTGCACCCCAAGCACAGGGACAACGCACAATACAAGTGGAAGAATATATGAGAGCTCCGAATAGGGCAGATTGCTGCATCTTTAATTACTGTAACAACCTGAGCCGGTGCAGAATACCTCGAACAATAACAATTCATATGTTATGTGAACATCATTTATATTATATCCCCGAAAAGGCAAGAGCTTGTCGGGAACATTTGGAAAGCAATGAATGGAATGAATGAATAAAGAAAGAAAAGAAAGAAAATACATTTATTTGGCACAACAAGCAAAGGCACACAAGTAGAAAGAGAAAAAAAAAAAAAATATAAAAGGAAAGAATACAAAATTAAAAGTGTAAAAACTGCGTTACATGATACCAGCAGGAATGTGTGCCTCGCGGCTACGCCAAATAGGCCCAGTTCAGCATATATGCCAGACAACTAGTGCCTGACGCTGGTTTTCAACTGAACCCGAAGTGTGAGGTGACGGATGTAAATCAGTTTTATACCGCAATGTGTGTATGTATACTTAAATAAAATAAATTTGTGTAATATAGTAATAATAATTAATAATTTAAAATAGTTAGATCCTAGTTATTAAATATAATTGCAATTTGCAAGACAACAAAACAAATTCAAATCGACAAATAACTGAGACAGACGCGCGATAAATCTAGACATCATTCGAAACGAACAAAACCTGTTTTGAGCGATGCCAGACTTCCACGCTCCAACACATAATTTATTAATCCGTGCACTTCATCGCACAATACGCTGCAAGCAGCCGATCGCAATGGACTATCTACGGACCGTTTTGCAACAGGGTTTAATATATATTTAACATAATGACTGGGTTGCATTGACATTGACCCAATACGATGGTATTTAATAATATCCAAACATTTTTTTTGCGGAAGTGGAAGTAATAAAAAAATATAAAAAATGCGTAGACAAACGAGGAAGACAAGGATGAAAAGGTAAGCGATAGTCAATAAGTGTTACCTACATAAAAAATAAAAGATAAAAGAAGATCGGGATATTTTTTTAATAATGTGAGAGTACCTACCTATTCTTAATCTTTCGTTTCCCTTCTACAGCCTTCTGCTTCTTTAAGGATCTGACAAATTACAAACCACACAGAGGCCTGCCCACTGCCGAGTCTTGGTGAAGGAACGGATGAGAAAGGCGCCATCTCGACAACGTACGTCTCAGTCGCGTGCAAATAAGGCCAGGCACATTGGGTAAGTTGAAAAGCAACGCGGTTTAGAAATGCATATGTTGGTGATAAAATTATTGTTATTGTAATGTGTTGTCTTATATTCTACAGGCCTCACATCTGCGATGGGCCATAAACTATTGTAGTGTATCGAACGAGTTCCTGTCAACTACTAGTGGCATAAATTTAATGCTGGCCAGTTTTCTGACATCTGTAACATATTTCAAGAAGCCAGCGGACGAGGTAGATTTGACTTTGATACAATGACACAACTAGACGATAATGATTAACATTTTTGGGTGGGTATAAGTTATGACCAGTTCAATACAATTTTAAATCAAACACCATCTTTAAGTGAGCGTAGCAATCATCCTTGAACTGTACTTGGGATATTTCTGGCTAAACTAAGAACTGGAGAAACAAATGAGAGGCTACCCAAGTAACACAGGAAGCATTTTAACTAACGAATAGTAAACTTATGTAGAACTTAAGGTCCGTATAAACTCATATATCAGTTCACCGAGCATCTTGTCGCCTTACATTGGCATTTCAAAACCATTATGATGCTTTACACTGTGAAACGGTTGGATAATGGCATATAAAAATGCTTCTGTAAAGCCTTTAGTTTTAGTGCAGCAAACCACAATGCAGCTGTACAGCTTTCAACTATTTTTAGTGCATTTGGTTCTACAATAGCATTCTTATAAAGTAAATAAATGCTTAATGCTGTTTAATAGCATAAACATGTACCATTATAATGCCACGTAAATCCACTACTCATCTTTTAGCTGTTTTTAGTGCCTTAGGGTCTACAATAGCATTTTTATGTAGTAAGATAATGCCTAATGCTGCTTAATAGCACAAACTTGTACCATTATAATGCTCCGTAAATCCGTTATACAGCGTTGAGGTATTTTTAGTGCCCTTTGTTGTGTAATAGCACTTTTAAGTGGTAAGTAAAAGCCTAGTACTGCTGAACAGCATAAACGTGAATCAATGTAATGCTTGCATTTTAAAGATCTACCGAGTTCAGTTGTACAGCTAACAACTCTTTAATCAAATACACGTGAGTTATTGTAATGCGTAAAGCTGTATATACATAAATTTAACTGTATTCGTAAAACCATTTGTTGGACATATTGGGGAAAAGCACATATTATATGATCAACAAAACTGTGTGTGTATATTGATTATAATATGTTAATAACAAAATTAAGTTGTGATTTCACTGTACGTTTAATATAATATAGGTAAACAATAAGTGCTGGGTTTGTTTCACAAAATGTTGAAAAAATCGTTTAAAATAACAGTAAGAACCGGAGGAATGAGGCGAAAAATGACAAACGAACATGCAAGAATTATGATGTCTTCGAATCGGATCAATAAACAACAAAACGATTCGTGTGAAGTGAATTGTTGCGATATTAAAGAAGGTTCCGTAGGTCACCAAAGTCAAGTTTCGAGAGTGATCGCTTGTATTTGGAGCATATTGTCTATTTGTATAATAATAAATAATGTAATATTTTTAGGTTTGCTAAAATTTGTTCGAAGTTCAAAGTTTCTGTGCTAATTATCTGAACTATGTTTTCATGATAACTGGTGTTTTCAGTAGCTGTAATTTTACTATAATCCATACACGGGTTTCTTTGATTTTCTTGATCCCATCTGTAAATAATATAATTATTGTATTATACGTACAAAAATTTGATTATTCTAGTTCCACGACGCGACAGTTAGTAATTATTATTAGTAGATAATGCTTAAAGAAAGCTTTTTTATCAATTCTTGTCAAACGGATTCAAGTTGTACAAAAATTCTGAAATGGATTTTAATCTTTTCTCTCAAGGATCTCAAGGATCCCCAAAATTGCGTTCAAGTAATGGCACTATTTCAGTCTACATCAAGTCTACTGGTATAGCGGTGAATCCATATAGAACTACTTTATAGACAATGGCACTACAGTGATTCATCAAAAGTCTTCTCTATGGCCTCTGGCTTAATAATTATTCATGTGTGAGTATTTATACTGCTGGCGGCATTAATTAACCTTTTTAAAGCCGCACTGGGCTGCTACAGACCGACACCATTTTGTAAATATTTTATAACCAAAAAATATTATCATTCGGACCTATTTATGAAAGCAATAGACCTATATAATAATGATATAACTTTATTTAATACTGCCCAAACAATACTATTACGTTAATTATGCAAAATTCGGTCTATACCAGGAATACACAATTGTTATGGTTATTTCACACATATCTTTAAAAAATATTTTATATCAAAACCACAAAATATCGAAGGCGCGTGAAAATTTTCAATGAAACATATATAGACATTTACAGTAAACGACATTGCGCAGTAATATTTGAAGGCATGAAATAACAAAAGAGTCAAAACCGTACCCAGTATTATAAATTTTGTTTTAATGCAAACAAATATGGTGTCACTCACTTAGTTTTCACCGTTGCGTCCATATTATATTGCGAGATTAAGTAGTTAAATTACACCGTTAATTGTATTATAAGATTTATACCGGGGTATTAGAGATGTTTTTTCATTGATGTAGGGTTTATTTAAGTTCTAACTGTGAACACTTAAATAGCTCTAATCATTCTTTTACTACATTTTAATGCTTTTGTAATGCAATTAACATCTTCATGATCAATAATATTGCTAGTATAAAGCTTTTGTAAAGTGATTGGCAACTTCATTTACCATAATAATGCTTCTTTAATGCGATTGATATCTTCTTTGACCACAATAATGCTAATATAATGCACCTGTAATGCAATTAAACAACTATTGTGAACCTATTTAGGATCTAAAGCCGAATAATTTGTGCCCAAATAAGCATTACAGTAGCCGTATAAACGTTTGTAATGCTACTATAGAACTAACTCAAAATGCGAAAACGATACAGAAATGCTGTAAGTCGGCCATTGTACTGCTTTGATTTGTGTTACTTGGGTAGCTACATTATTTGGGATATCTCGTCGCACCCTAGAAAGGAAATTGACAATAGCAAGACAACGTTTAATGTCAGAGTTTGTCTGCCGTCATCTTGGATTTGATCATTTAACAAGAAATGACATTCTTAGAAGGAACCTGTTGATACCGAGAAGTATATTTGGAGACGAAAATAACACGATCGAAAGCGATCGTTATCTGCGATGGTACATATATTTATATCGAAAAAAGCAGTAACTTCCTTTTTCAAAGAAAGACAGCTTACACAAGTTCAAGAATCTACTTAAACCTCTTATGGTTGTCTGTAGTGACGGCTAATAGATGTCCTGGGACCATACCCAGCTACTATGTCTGATGCAACAATAATGCAAGGAATCGTCAATAATGAAGATAGTGCCTGGCTTTGGTTCTTTAACCAAAATTATGTGATGATACTGGATAGAAGATTCAGAGACAGCGTTTTAAATCTGGAATAATCTGGATAAGAAGTGCATATTCCTCCTTATAAAGATAGGAATGAAAGGTAAAACTGACTATCGAACAAGCAAACAAGTCGCGTCTAGTGACACTATGTCGTTGGGTAGTAGAAGCTTTAAACGGCAGAATAAAACAATGTTTTAAACTACTACGCCAAACATACGTTAATCGTGTCCTGATACATATAAGTTCGATGATTATAAAATCGCTGCGAGTCTTTTGAATGCCTTCCATCCAGTTTTTGAAAATAACAGATATGCTGTCAATATTTTAAATCACACCCACATTAATATTCACTCCACAAATCGGCTGTATGATTACGTTGAGATGAAAAATCTTAATCAATAACGAAGAACATTCACTCAAATAGAAAAAAGAGCGAAAATTGAAGAAAGAGAGAAAGTAAAGAAAAGATTATTAGAACACGACGTTTTAGTAGATACAATAAAGAAACGTTATGAAAACTCTAATTTAAACAGTGAAAAAATAGTACTCAAGAATATAGTTTCTAGTGATATCGCCAAAAAATACAAAATGAAAACCAAAATAAGTTCATTCTTGGGTCTCAACGGAAAAATACGTCATACTCAAGTTAAAAAAAGAAACATTTCAATACTAAATAATTTAAAAAACTTTTTCGAAGGAGACGATATTAGCGTAGCGACAGCAGGGAAAAAGGAAGTCAAAACATATAAGAAACAAACAAGACAAAGAAGATATTTACTGGGGACATTAAAACAACTTTATAGGAAATATACTCGTAAGTCAGAAGGCAGAAAGATTTCATTTGACACATTTAAACGCTATAGGCCATTTTATATATTGACTCCAAAAGTCAACTCTCGTAATACTTGTACATGTAAAAGACACGAAAATTTACAAATGAAAGTGAGTGAGCTCAAATCTATGGGTATAATTGAAACAAAATCACTTGATGATATTTTGTTAATGGTTGTGTGTGACACGAAGAAAATAGAATGTGCTTATGGCGAATGTGAAGATTGCAAGGGAAAAGCTGTGGAATTTAATCTTAGTGGGAAAAATCTAGACGATTCTGTTTCATGGTCAGAATCGATGCTAAAACAATGAATATGACGACAAAAAAGATGATGACGTTGTATCAAAAATCTCGATGATCAGTCAATCACACATATCGACTTTTCTGAAAACTATTCGTGCAAATTAATTACTGAAATTCAAGCCATGCACTTCGGTTCCACCCGTCAAAAATTCACTCTACATACTGGCCTTATAATATACAGCAAAGGGAGAGACCCTATGTCATTTACTTCCATTTCACCTTGTAACAACCACGGACCAGAAGCTATATGGGCCCGCCTGTCTCCAGTTTTACAGTTAATTAGACAGGAATTCCCTAACGTACATGCATTGCACTTCTTTTCAGATGGACCCACTGTTCAATATAGACAAAAAAAGATTTTTTATTTATTCTGCAACTTTACTAAAGATCTAGGGTTTCCTTCTCAACTTGGAATTTCTTTGAGTCTGCACATAGGAAGGGTGCTACAGACGGCTTCGGCGGTGCGATAAAGAGAAAATTGGATTCAATAGTCTCCTATGGTTCTGACATAACCGATGCAGAGTCTGCATATCGACTGTTAAGAGAGACTGAAACAAAAATAAAACTGTTTTACATCCCACAAATACTTCAAAATGTGAATATACCACTATGTCCTATACCTGGAACCATGGCACTCCATCAACTTAGAAATTTTGAATCTGGGAATAAAATAACTTATCGTAGTTTAAGTTGCTTTTGTGACAAAGTATTAATTCCTGGATATTGTCAATGCTTGGATATAAAAGAACATAACTCAGAAATCATTCAAAAACAATACCAAACTGTTGTTATAACGCCAGTTGCCCAAAAAAGCGGGAATAACAGAAACGGTGACAGAAAACGATTGGGACATATGTACATACTGATACTAGTGTAGAAAGCGACGTAACTTATGCTGAATCGGATGAGAGTATATGGGAAGATGATGAAGCCATGGATTTTGATCAGACAGATACAGAAGAAAATGAATTGGCTACAATATTGATTAAAGACAGTAAAGATGAGAGTACAATAAAAAATAATACAGGCTGAAATTTTAATGGTTGTTTTCCCGCGGCAGAACGATTTGCCCTTAGTAGTACTATCGAATCATAGAGTTAAACTAAAGAAAAACAAAAGTTATTTTTTTCAAATAATTAAAAAAAATATGCATAAACTCGAAAGCGTGAGAAACAATAGTAACCACTAGACATAACGTAGGTACTTCTCGAACCGCATGCGTGGCTCTGCGCGCTTCCGACAAAGCGAAGTGCAGTTCGTAAATGTTCAGACCACAATAAGCTGTCATGCGTAGTGATACGGCATAAACTAGTTCGCACGCCACCGAGTCGCGTCTCTGCTCTGCGCGCTGTTTGTAGTATTATTTATTTCTTTGGCGGTGCCGACAAAGCGAATACCGATTCGCAAATGTTCAGAGCAAAATAAGCTGTAACGCGTAGTAATCAAAGCAATAAACGGCATAATCTAGTCTGCACACGACGAGCGCCTCCCCAGTAATCACCGCCGCATCGCCCACTCCCCGCTGCCGTCTCAGTCAGTTGTTCCGCGACCGTCGTACCGTTGTACGTGCGATATCGTGATAAGTGATTTTCGTGCAAAAATGGATCGACACTACAATTATTCCAATTTGGAGTACCTCGCTATGGTACAACTGTACGCTAGGGCTAATTATAACTCCCACGCTGCCCGGCGACTTTACGCGGAGCCGCAACACATGGAGTCGCTTCGTCTTCGCGGGGTTCTGAACCCCCAAGTCCCACAAGCCCGGACGATCGTAGCGGCGACACAGCGGCTACTCGATCACGGGCAGTTTCAGACACCAGCGCATGCACAGGGGAGAGGTCGATCGGCCGTTCATTCGCCAGAGCTCGACGAGGAGATCATCGATTACTTCAAACGGGATCCTCGTCGAAGTACGCGTATGGCTGCGGCTAGGTTTGACGTAAGCCAGTACTACGTCTGGAAATTATTAAACTGCGAAGGACTTCATCCCTATCATTTTCGGAAAGTGCATGCACTTCACGAAAATGACGCGCCGGCCAGAATAGCATTTTGTCAGTGGTTGATAAACAATCAGAATCTGAACATTTTGTGGACGGATGAGGCTACGTTTACGCGAGTTGGACTGTTCAACCAGCGCAACGAACATTTTTGGGCTTTTAATAACCCACATGTTATTCGCGAGTGTGCTCATCAAGTGCGTTTTAGTGTTAACGTGTGGGCCGGCATTATTAATGGCCAAGTTATCGGACCGCATTTTGTGACAGGACACTTGACAGGTGCAACTTACCTGAAAATGCTACGTAACGTTATCCCGGACTTACTAGAAGACGTTTCGCTAACGGTGTCCGAGGACAACATCCACTACCAGCATGACGGGTGCCCGGCTCATTATCAGCGTGCCGTGCGAGAGCACCTGGACTCGGTGTTTCCCCAGCGCTGGATCGGACGCGGCGGGCCAGTGCCTTGGCCAGCTAGAAGCCCGGACCTGACTCCGTTGGACTTTTACTTGTGGTCTGAGCTCAAGCGCCTCGTGTATCGTGAAGAACACGCAACTCGCGACGCGTTAATAACTGCGATAGTGGACGCTTTTAATACCGTAAGACGTGACAGAGACACTTTATTAAAATTGAAAGACAATCAGTTAAAACGTGCTCGATTGTGTATCGAACGTAGTGGCTTGCACTTCGAACAATTACTCCGTTACCGGGAAGTGTAAGTCCCCACCTTTGTAAATAGCGAACATTTAAGTAGGTAAGTTAATTAAAATCATTGTAAATAAGTTGATTCCAATTTTTTAAATACGCCTTAAATACAACATTAAGTATCTAATTCAGAATTATTATTTTTGTAAAATAATAACCTTGTTTTTCAGTTTCGTATTCAGTAAGTTGTGGCTAAAAAGTATTTGTGACGGTCCTAAGCCCGTAAAAGTATGAAGGAAAAATTGGAATTACTTTTAGGTAGGTAAGGATTGTGTTTCGTTCAACTCAGGAATAGGTATCAGCTGTAGCGCGAGGCAACGACCGCGCGTCGCTCGCTCCAGTCTCGCGCAGCCGGTCGTTCGCGCTGTAGGTATGACTACTATTGTTTCTAGGTTGGTTTCGAGTTTTGTTTTACACAATTCTAAATTCGCCATTACTTAACATATTTTTTAAATTCTTTTATAAATCTATTGTACTACCAAGACAAAATCATTTTGCTGCGGCAAAACAACCATTAAAATTTCAGCGTGTATAGACGAAAGTAGTTCAAAAATAACGGTTTTATCAGACATCAGATATACGTCTCAATATCAGGCCTATTTTGATTTACAGAAATACTTACCAATTAAAATTAATAATGTGGACAAAGACTTTGATTTATTTTCTACCCTAAAAGATAAGGAAAATATTAGAAATACGAACGATGACCCTGTACCAAGTACAGTCTGTTGTCAACATTATCTGACCCACCCTAAAAACAAACGAATTTGGACCCTGTGCTTGTAACATTAAGGTTTATTCAATTTATATGAGCATATCAGTTAGTGTAATACAATAATAATACAGACACGCAAATTTGATCTTTAACACGTAACGTTAAGGTAAACCCACCCAACATTGTCGGAGCCACCGGCATTATATATCATTTTGTTATGCTATTTTAATCATTATCTCGTTGACATTAAAGTTGAAAAGCTTTTAAGTCACACTACATAATTACAACCCAATCTTTAATTTCGCACATTTCTAACAAGTTCTTGTGGCTTAGCGGTTTGATGCTGGATTGGCGACGAACAACATGTGGGTTCAAAAACACAGTCCACCTATTATCAGTTCCTTTTTTAATAAATAAAAACACACATGATAATAAAAAAACTACCTATAAAACAGAAAATAAAAAATTGTAAAGAGACGTTGTTTTTGCAATATAGTAAGGCAAGGTAAAATATGTTTGCGCGTAGTCACTGCATACCCTTAGGTTTTATATTGAATATGAATATTTATTTTTCAACTACCCACTTATTACAAATTATGCGAAAATATTACCATTTTAGAAAGTTTATATATGAAGGTTATCCGTCTATAGTTCTTTACAATATACAAGAAATGGTTTTGTAATCTATTCTAAATTGAAAGCAAAACAATTATTTTGTCGCAGGATTTCATCTCGCAACTTGTTTTTCTCAGTCTTATATTCAGACCACGAGACCAGAATTACTTGAAGATATTTATTAAAATAAGTTATTACACTAATTATATTATAACAAGTAGTTATAACATATAACCTAACGCTAAAGTTTTAAAGATCAAATTTGCGTGTCTGTATTATTATTGTATTTGTTCATCAAGCCGTCGAGCTTGTCTGATAAGCCTATTTAAATTAAATAAACCTTATTGTTAATGTCAGAGGGTCCAAATTCGTTTGTTTTTAGGGTGGGTCAGGTAATGTTGACAACAGACTGTACATCAGAAAATTATAATAAGCAAAAAAAGAGTGCTGTAGTGAAAATTAAACGAGTAAATAACTTACAAAAAAGAGAAATTAACGATGGTATAATGGAGTAACAAAATATGGATCTAGATCTGACAAACGGAATTTTAGATGATAAGCACAGAAAGATTGATAAAAAAGTTAAAGAAAAAGAAACATCTTACAATTGCGACGTAAGAGCTTTAGATAACCCTGATTTTAGTCAAATGGCAAATAAGAAGAAAATGAGACTGAAGAATGTGTAGAAGGAAGAAGCAAGGCGATTGATGGACAAAACATTAATACAGATGGTGTGAAACAAGATCTGACAGCACGGCATTTAAATGAAGAAACCGGTAAAAAATAAAAGAGATAGCTGTGATAATATAAACTTAAGTAACCAGGCTATACAACTAGAAAATAATGAGACTGAGAAACCAAATGAGATAATGGAAGAAGCTATCATAAGTGTTAACGACAGTGCTCTAGTGAGATATTAGGAAAAAAGAAATGGGTTTATTATGTAGGGTTTGTAGAGTGTAGAGATTTGGAGATTAAAAAACAGAAAAGTAATAATTACAGCATTCGATTTTTAAAGACGGTCAAGAAACCAAATCTAAAATGCGTTTCTACTAAAAAAAAATAGACAGAGATATAGTTCCAGATGATTGTATTGTAAAAAAAGTTACTTTATATTATGATTCAAGAGAGTACACGCTAAGTGACAAAGGTGATGACATTTATTTTGATCAATGATTTACCAACTCATTAAAATCAAGTTGATTCAAATTCAAAATCAAGTTGATTCAAATTCGAACATCTCTCGCGGGGCCGCTAACCTCGGCCGCTTATTCTTTTAGAAAGATAAGACAGTTGACAGATGTAGAAACCGCGCGTTTGGTCTATTATAGTTACTTCCACAGTATTATGTCGTATGGCATTTTACTATGGGGTCGGGCTGCTGACATTGAATCCATCTTTATTTTACAAAAGAGAGCTGTCAGAGCCATTTACGAGTATAATCTAAGTCGTCGCGAATATTTCATGAAACTATTTAAAAAGATTAATATTATGACGGTACGAGTACCTTGCCAATTCATTCATGAAAATATTATGTACTTATGTGAGAAAAAATCTACATCTTTTTAATAAAAATAAGTGATAGACATAATTCTTATACTAGAAATAAAGATAAAATAAATCAAACATTTTCAGACTATCTAAAGTAAATACATCTTTTATGGGGTACTGTGTTAAATGTTACTCGTACAACAGAATACCTTGTGATTATATTAGAATATAATGAAAGAAAATTTAAAACTCATATAAAAAGTACACTTTGTAAACAAGCATACAACAAATTAGAGGATTATATCCAAGATAAAAATGCTTGGAAACATGCTGGTCCTGCTTCATAGGACAATTTAGAATCTAGACAAAATCTACCTGGTTGCCAATATAATTGTATAATATTATTTTTTATAATATTGATTTTATATTCTGTGATTACTTGAACTCACACACTGATTTATTATTATTACTTGTTAAAATGTTAAGAATATCGTATAATTGTACAATGTTTGTAAATATGTGAGCACCATGCATCTATAATTAATTTATCTTCATTTTTCATTCTTTTTACCTATCGTGGTATAGTAATCTTATTCTATGTGCATCGTCTTCACATAATTATATAATTAATGTATACAAGATATTGTGAAAACATTTTAAAAGAGGAACGGTGGAGTTTCTTTCCCATTCTTCTCCATACGAAAACTACATTTTGGAAGGGGCGACTAGTATCATTTTTTTTTTTTTTTTTGTAAATTTTGACGTTCGAAGGTGCCTTTTTTGTGCCTAATTGAAATAAATTATTTGACTTTGACTTTGTTTTTTTAATAATTTTACTGTACTTATTGATGTTTTTAATTTCACTTTGTTGATTTCATGATTTAACTACTCGGTAAAATCAAGTTGATTTTGTTTTTTTAATAATTATATTGTACTTATTGATAAGTGTTCTTAATTTCACTTTGTTGATTAAAAAATGTGACAATATTAAAAAAAGTTAATTTAAAATGTCTTCATTTTTATGTGATACGCTACAATAATGATAGTATACTTATCTACTGATTAATAATCTTAAAAATCATCAATATATTTTCCTGGAAACCATATTTTTTTCATGAAATAGTCATATTTCCAGGAAATATAACTTAGAAAAATATAATATTGATGATTTATACGACTTATTATTCATTATCATCAAAAGGTGATAATTACTCATAAATGTGGTAAGATTTATTAGTAAATGTTGGTACCACGTAATCCTGTTTTCCTGGAAACCATATTTTTTTCATGAAATAGTCATATTTCAAGGAAATATAACTTAGAGAAATATAATATTGATGATTTATACGACTTATTATTCATTATCATCAAAAGGTGATAATTACTCATAAATGTGGTAAGATTTATTAGTAAATGTTGATACAACGTAATCCTGCCTTTACAGGGTTCCAGCTTACAACATTTCCAGTGTGTTGCATACGAATTTGTGTGTTACACTTTCTAGTGGGTTATGGTACAAATTTTGTGAGCCCCACCCGAATATGAATATGAACAAATACAGTATAATTACATTATGCATATAATAATTATGTCATGCCACATAACTTATTTCTATACAAAAGCTGTCAAACCGCAATATTTATGGTTTATTCCGAACCTGACCCGAAATCCTAACCCGGTCACGGGTTAAGTAAGGAACTTGAAAAATATTATAATATTTGTTGCGAACGTAGCCCTCTTCCTAACCTGACCCGACGTATCGTTCCTATCATAACCCGAAATGCGATATAAGGAGGTTTTCCCCTCTCCTCTTTCTTAGAATAAAAATTAGGTAGTAAATAATAAACTCTGATTTGACACATAGGTCAGATCAGAGTTTATTATTTACTACATAAACGTAACCAAAATATCACACTAACAATTAACAAAACAAAAACTTACTTTTGAACAGAAACACAAACACGGTAAGTAAGATATAAAAACTCTTTTTCAAATTACCGCATCTTTTTTTTATCAGTTCTATCACGGCACTCGTGTAGATCTCTCGCACGTCACTCTCAATAACGGTGTAGAAATTGTAATTTAATTATATTGACGCGCTCATCGGTGATGCAGGATTATACTTAATAATGACCACAGATGATCGTGGTCAAGATAAAACAAACATGGATCATATTGATACGGAAGATGAAGAAGATCTCACAAAATATAGAAGATGAAGAAAATAAAAGTGTTTCGTTGGATAATTTTAATGAATCAAATTCCGGTGAAATACAAATTATGGAGGAAGATGTAGTAGTAGGTAAACCGACCAAACGAGAAAGAGATGAGGATGATCAAAGCTGGACTAAAGTTGAGAGTAATAGAGGAAAGAAACAGAAACAAATCAAGAACGAGATTTTTATTTGGCGCAAAGAGAAATTACCTAAACAGTTTGCTATCGCTAAACTGTTTAAGAACATGGGATTGACTGACATAAACCATATTAAGTATATTAATCCATATAAGTTAAAAATGCAGGCAAGTTGTTGGACTGTCAGGAATTCCAAACCAAAGAGTGGAAGGTTTAAAGCGCAATGGATGTAAATATTTCCTACGGCATTATACGGGATGTGGACCTGGAACTGTCTGACGAAGACGCATTAAAAGCTATCAAGTGTCCAAATGATATTCAAATTATAATATTAAAAAGGCAACAAAGACGAGATGATAAAGGCGGCTGGGTGCCTAGTGAGGTAGCCAAGGTGGGCTTCAGGGGTTCCTACCTGCCAACATTTATATAATATGTGGACTGTCTACGTGCTAAGGTTGAACCTTATGTTTTCCCGGTATGTTCTATGTTCTATGTTATGGGGTTTGGTTTCCGCACTCAGTCCGTCAGGTGGACCATTGTGCGTGGGCCATGGCGGCCGTTTGGGGGGTTATTCCAACCAGCCCACCTCCCTCCAGAAGGCAATTAGGTCTCCTGGTTTGTCTAGAACATCTGTGTATGATCTGGGTGACCCGAGGGTTTCTGTTCTAATCTGGGTAACGCCCGTGCATTCAAAAAGCACGTGCGCAACGGTCTCCTCAGCCTCCATGCAAGCCCTGCACAGAGGACTGTCCGTTATGCCTATTGTGTGGAAGTGTTTGTTTAGCGAGCAGTGTCCCGTGATGGTCCCCGTCACCAGGCGCAGGTCATTCCTGTCCAGGCGTAAAAGACGCCTGGTCAACCTGCTATCCAAAGTTGGCATAGCTTCCTTTGACTGCCGGAAGCCCGGTGTCGAGGACCACCATTGCCCTGCTTGTGTGTGGGTGATTTCCTGTAACCACCTACGTATTTGGTTGAAGGGGATAGGTACGATAGGCTCGGGTCCACAGGCTGCCGTGCTGGATCCTCGCCTAGCAAGTTCGTCAGCTGCGTCGTTACCTAGCGACCCGCTGTGTCCTTTTATCCATTGCAGTGTCACCATGTTGCGGCTAGAGACCGTTATTCGCTCTAATGCCTTATGACATTCTAGTATTAGCTTTGAGGTAAAAATTGTTTTCCTTAATGATTGGAGGACTGAGGCGCTATCGGAGAGTATACGTATGTGTGTATCCGTAACTCTCCTGGCTTCTAGGGCGTGGACCGCATGTATGATTCCCACACACTCCGCCTGATAGACGGTGTTGAACCTTCCCAGCGGTCTGGATATATTTATGTTGAGTTCATGTGAGAAGACTCCGATCCCGGTGCCGGAGTCGGTCTTCGAACCGTCGGTGTATACTCTCATTTCTCTGGGGCCTGAGTAGTCACACTGTTCTTCGGTGAGTATTATGTTGTAGTGCCTTTGAAAGTGGATTGTTTTCGGGGCTTTGTCGCAGAGTGATGCCATCATTGGCTTTCGTTTGATCGCATCCTCCTTTATGCGTGTGTGCTTAATTCTGGAGTCGTTACTTAGGGTTCCCGACAAGTGGAGCCTGAAGGCGGCCAGGGCCGCTTCCTCCCGTACGATTAGGTGTAGAGGCGGCAGCCCTAGCATTGCTTGTAGGGCAGCGGTCGGTGTGGTTCTCATACAGCTAGTGATTGCGACACAGGCAAACCGCTGTAGTTTCTCGAGATCTCTCTGGGTTGTGCTCAGGTCTGTCCTGGGCCACCAGACCAGTGAGCCATATGTGATAATTGGTCGAATGACTGTGGTGTATAGCCAGAAGGTGACTTTGGGGCTGATCCCCCAATTCCTGCCAAGCAATCGCTTGCATTGCCACAGGGATATGCTGGCTTTCGTAACAGTATGGTTTGTGTGTTTTGCCCAGTTCAGTTGTTTGTCCAAATAGATGCCCAGGGATTTGGTTTCAGTTGAGAGGCTTAGGGTTGTTCCACAGAATCGTGGTAATTGTAGTGTCATCAGTGTTCTCTTTTTTGTGAAGAGAATCAGTTCGGTTTTTGTTGGGTTCACTGAGAGTTGGTGCTTGTTGCACCATTCCTCTACTATTTTCAGGGCTTGACGCATAAGATTGCATAGTGTGTTTTCGTGGGTCCCGTTAATTATTATGGTTATGTCATCGGCGTAGCCTACGGTGAAATAACCTTTGTCATTGAGTGTTTTGATGAGGCTGTCTACTACTAGGTTCCATAGGAGTGGCGAGAGAACGCCCCCTTGTGGGCAGCCTTTCGCAACGATGGCTCTCGTAGTGTCATTTACTGTGACTTGTACAGCCCTTCGCTTGAGCATGTTGGTGATCCAGCCGCTCAGGGTCGGGTCTATATTGTGTCTGTCGAGGGCCATATTTATACTGTTAAACATTGTTTTGTCAAAGGCGCCTTCGATATCGATGAAGGCAGCCAGTGCTGAGCCTTTGTGGTCCACTGCACATTCGTTCTTAGAAACCACGCTGTGCAGCGATGATTCTGTCGACTTGCCTGTGGAGTACGCATGCTGTTGTTTATGAAGTGGTCTTACCCGGAGAGGTCCGTCTCGGATGTGCAGAGTCTCTCTAGGGTTTTCAGTAAGAAGGATGTGAGGCTTATGGGTCTATAAGCCTTGGGTTGTGTATATACTTTTTTTTTTTTTTTTTTTTTTTGGCAGGAGTGGGAAATCCTCATGGACGCCCAGACTGACTCACTGGTGAGCCAGTCTGGGCAGTGCCGGACTCTTACCGGCTAAAACCCACTCCTGCCTTGCCAGTTACCTCTGACATGATCAGAGCCTTTTTTAATACGTTACACTTTTTGGATTGCATTTTTATTTTGTTTAAATTTTTAAATCTGTTATTGAATAATTCTTGTTCTTAAATAAATGCCTATATATATGGTTTTAGAATTTGTCTTTTTATGCCTTTTTTATTTGTATCTTCTATGTGATACAATAACTGCTTACACTAATGGCTTGCACTTTTAACACGCTCTTATATAATAACTTAATTAAATAGATGGTTTTTGGAGGTTTATTTTTGTTTTTTTTTTTTCGTATTTTCTATATTGTTTATTCTACTTACCTATTTGTAATATCAGTATCTATACTATTTTTATCTTTACTATACTATTCTATGGCTATCCTAATATATAACAATATATTACATAGTCATATTTTCTAATCTACTTTTGTTTATTTACTATCCTAACAATATTATCTACTTTATTTATAAATACTTTAATAACTATAATACAATTTATGATACGCTTCAGGTATGACTGCCTAACGACCCTCGCTCTCTGGACTGGCACAGCACAGCGTAATGTCCACCTCGGCAAATGTTGCTGCTTTAATTGGGCCAGTTTCTCATGAAACTGGCACCAATTTGCTTTGATCACGCTTGGTGAGCACGCTGTAGCATCGATGCAGTTGGCGTGGCACCGTTGCAGTCTTACAGCGATTCGGGAAGTCTCTGGTCCATCCTTAGCAGTACGCTATTGAGGCTCGGGCCAATGCGTCCCACTTCTTACGCACCGGGCATTCACTGCTAAACGCATTGTGCACGTTGTTCCCCGTCTTGGCTCTGGTACAGTTGATGCACACCGCTGCTTCACCTAGCCGTTGGTCTGGGCAGTCTGCTCTAAGGTGCAGGCCGCCGCAGTGGCTACATAGGTCGGCTGGCTCTTTGCAAAAGCGTTTCCCGTGGCCGTATCCTAGGCAGCGGGTACACTGTACCAGTGGCGTCTGGTCTTCGACGCGCACTCTCTGGAGGTCAATTCTGAGCCTCCCTCCTTCAATGGCCCTCCTCCAGATCGTGGGGGATACACTCAAAATAATGTGGCTCACGTGCGGGTTTCTCGTTTTTCTCCTGTACCTGATTTTAACTTTTCCTTCTTCACCTACGAGGTCGTAAAAGATTTCCCGATTCTGATTTCTGAGGGCTTTGAGGACTTCCTCGTCACTATGTACCAGTAACACGTCCCTCAGAATCAGAAGCGGGTCCCTGTTCGTCACTTCCTCGACGACGAGGTTCTCTCCAACTGCTTCCAATCTTTCTTTTACTTTTCTTCTCTCCTCCTTTGTAGCGCAACCCATTATTATCTTCCTGTCCTTCGCTTTCCTTACTCTTTCCACCTGCACCCATCCTTCTTTCGCATCTACTGCCTTCCTAATTCTTTCCAACACTTCCTCTCCCGTATCGAATTCCTGCGTTGAGGTGACCACCACAGAGTGCAGCGTCGCTCGCTCCAGGGCCTGTACCCCGGTCTGGCTATCGCGCGCTGCCACTACACCGGCATAGGTCCTCTCGTCAACGCTTTCTCGATGCGCCAAAGCTTCCCGAAGTTTTTCCATTCGCTCGGTATTTTCCTTTATCAGAGAGCTATGCTCTTGCATTGTTTTCATGAGCTCGATCTGATAAGTACTACTCTCGACGCGAATGGACTGGATACTTTCATCGGCAGTTGGCGAAGCTGCAGGTGCAACTGCCGGTGTGGCAGCAGGCGTCACAGGAGATTTCTTCTGCTCCGACTCTTTCACCAGCTCATACAGCCTGTTTATGGCATCGAGCACCGCCGTCTTGATTTCGGTCTTGAGGTTGCGAGAGTTGCCCAAATGAAGCTTAGCTTTATTTAGGCAAGCTCTCGCCTCCGCTGTGAGACTGGGGTACCCGGACTCAGTCCTCTTTGTTGGTCGGCGCGTCTCCAGAGTGCTGGTGGCAGTTGGTGCGGCGTCACGCTTGCTCAATTTTTTGACGTTTTATTTGGGCTAGACGGGCGTGAGAGGTGTCCAAAAAACCGTCTCGGCGCGGGCCAGCGAACTACGAAATAAAACGGGGTAGGTGCCGAACAAAAATTTTGAGTTTTGGTCATTTTTGAAGCAAAAAATTTCGAATTTCGCCCCACCACCTGAAAACCGGCACACGGATCGCGGACCAGAGAACAGGGATGAAGGGTAAGTACTATTGAAACTATAAACTAACGCTACTTTGGCAAAAAATTTAGAACAAACACTAAATTTTGATGATTTTGTATGAAAATTTTAAAAAATAATAAGGGTTGTAGGGGAAACTTTTTATATAAGGGTAGAAATGGGTGCAACGTGGTCAGTACGTAGGCGGACGCCTAGTTATGTCTAAATTAGCCGAAAACAGCTTCAAAATCGCACTCCAAACAACGAAGATATTCGCGGGTTGTGTATAGTCAGTCTTGCCAGGTTTGGGTATGAAAATGACTTTCACCTCGCGCCATGCAAGAGGTGTGTGTCTGAGTGCTATACAGGTTCGGTAAATCTCCACCAGCAATGGTGTCAGACAGTCTACCCCCCACTGCAGTAGGGCGGGGAAGATGCCATCCAGTCCAGCTGATTTGTACGGCTGAAAGGTGTTTATAGCCCACTTTACTCGATCTTCTGTTACTATGTTGCGGGCTCTTGACCAGTCCTGATCCGTTGGGGTCCATTCTGGTTCAGCCTCCCACGTTCTATCCTCTAGGACTTTACAGCCTGGGAAGTGAGTTTCGAGAAGGACCTTGCTGATTTCATAGTCAGTTACTGTGTATGAGTTGTCGGGTTTCTTAAGCACGCCTAGGGTTCGGTCCTGATCCGTTGATAGGATTTTCCTTACCCTTGCGGCTTCATTATTGGTCTCGATGGATTCGCAGAATTTACGCCATGCTGTTCTCCTAGCGGTTCTGATCTGCTTTTTGTATGTATATTGGGTCTTTTTGTATATCTCCCAGTCGTCCGGGAGTCTGGTGTTTTTGGCTCTGTTGAATTGCTTACGCAGCGCATCTCTGAGTTTACTAAGTTCAGCATTCCACCAGGGGTTCCTCTCGTTCCTGTTTCGTGGCGCCCTTAGTTTGCAGCATGCGTGGTATGCTTCGGTTAGGTATTCTGATAGTTTTGTCACGGTGTATTCTAGTTGTGCCTGGTCTTTTATGGTTACTTGTGCTAGGTGTTTGGTTAATAGGGAGTCCAAGAGGTGTCTGTATCCGGGAACATTAGTTCGCCTCGGGTTTCGCCTCGGTTCAGGTTCCCTACAGTTGGTCATTAGTGTAAAGCGGATCCTTCTGTGATCTGAGCAAGAAGGCTCGTCCGACACGTGCCAGTTTGTGATAAGGTTTGTCGCGTTTTCTGTAGCAAGTGTTAAATCTATAATCGTTTGTCCTCGGACCGTGACCCAAGTGGGTTCCGAACCGCGGTTAATAATGTTAAGATTAATGGAGAATAAATAGGTGGATAGTACCTCTCCCCTGGAGTTCGGTGCATCGCTACCCCAGAGCGGGTGGTGGGCGTTTTCCCGGTATCTCAGTGTTCAAACTGTTGGAAATTTGGTCATGTAAAAGCAAGATGCACGTCCAAAAAAACTATATGCCCTAAGTGCACAGAAGAACACAATAACTGTGAAGTTACAATATTTAAATGCGCGAACTGTCGGGGTGACCACATGGCGTTGAATAGAAGTTGTCCAGTATTATGCTCGTGAGAAACGCGTGATGGAGCTTATGTCAGAATACAACTGTACATATCACGTAGCCCGTAATATGTATGTTAGACCCAAGTCACAAGTTGGTTTACAAACAGTGAGAGATATCGCTAAGCCGAAGATCGACAACAACAGCTTCAGTGGCTTACTATTGGAAGAATCGGAAAACATGAATAAATATACTCAGAGTCTATTCCCACCTTTGTTTACGCAGAATCGACCGAAATCACCGCAAGCAAGTAATTAAAATAAGCCGTCACATTCGCAAAACATAAGTAATACGGAGTGGTGGGAGTCACCGGACCGCATTCCACAGCAACCAGATGCTACTGATAACGATCTCGGTGACAACGTAAACAATAAGCGGCAGGTACATTTTGACGAGTTAATTACACGATTGAAAGATATTATTTATATGCGAGATATGAGTATAAAAGAAAAGTTTAATAATGTTATTAAGTGTTGTATTGAATGGTTAGTACTAGTTTTGGTAGATTATATGTCTGACTTAATGTAAATTTTTATTTTTAACAAGTAATCTTAGTAGCTAATGTGGGTTTTAATAAAATAAATACAATAGTAAATTAATATTATGCAAACTAAAATATAGCGTCGAAAAATTCATCCGCATCGCTGTCGACTGGTAGTGTGCCCAAGAGACTGGCCGCATTGCCACGTTGTATGGCAATGCTTAGCCTCTGGCCAAGGTAAAAACCAGCCCTTGGGTCACTAGAAGTGTCAACCAGTCGTTTAGAGATTTCAGTGAATAGACCATGAGCACTCGGACCCCACGGCCCTAGGGTTTCAACCCCAAACGGCTCGAAAATATAGTTGCCTATGAGGTTATTACACTTTCGCCGCTTGAGGTTTTCTGCAGCAGTAGCAGTTTTCTTTTATGTCTGACTGGCCTATTTTGAATAAGTGTTTAGAGTATGTTTTCGGACTTAGTAAGTAATGGACCCTAAAAATAAAATTGTTAAATTAAAATTGTTGCAGTGGAATGCACAAAGTTTAAGACCTAAACTTAAACCGTTTGAGAATCTTTAATTGTTAGGTAAAATATATATATGTATTATATCTGAGACCTGGCTTGAACCAGACATTAATTTGAAAATGGGTAATTATAATATTTTTAGACAAGACCGGGCCGATTCATATGGCGGGATTGCAATCATTCGAAGTTGATTAGATTATGCAAGCTTTTTGTTCGATAATAGCGCAGACCAATATTTCGAGATTAGACAAAATTCAAAACCAAGACATGACAGTAGTTGGCGGTTTTTTAAAAAGTTGCCCAATTCACGCGATGAATCGGAGCTATGTCTGCCACCATTATTTGTTCGACGGAAATATTTAGCTGCAAAATTTTGTTTAAAAGCTAAGTCTATTGACGGTGACATTATTTCAATGATATCGAAATTAACATCGATATGCGAGCAGGAATCGTATTGGCGCAATAAGAAAAAACCGTTGGTAACTATCGTATACAGTGAGATGTCCAATCAAACTTTACATCGTTCTAAAGTTCTAGAGATGTTCTCACTATCGACATGGATGGCAAATATTGATATTAAGTCTCACATTAACCTGAATATTGATGATATGATAGGCCCTAAAAAATACTTACCTCTATACGTCTGTAGCACTTTTAAGGAAATCTGTAGAAACTATTGCACGAAATTATGACGGATTCTATCAGATTTACAGTGATGGGTCCAAGGACGATAATGGAACAGGAGCAGCCTTTTTTTATCCTCAATCTAACACAGGGGCTAGTTTCATATTGAACTGCAAGGTATGCATAATGGCGGCGGAATTGTATGCTATGTCGGAATGTCTGTCGTACTTGATGTCATGCAGTTGCACTGAGGTAGTGATACTTTGCGATTCAAAAAGCGCTTTGCAACATATAGCTCGGTGCACCTCGGGCATACAAGGTCTGCCCGTAGCTTATTCCATACTAGATTTATATTTAAGATTGAGAAAAAGTGGCAAAACTGTTAAATTCCAATGGATTGCATCACATGTTAGTCTGTTTGGAAACGAACAAGTAGATGAGTTGGCAAAAACAGGAACCTATGAAGGAATATCTGTTAGTTATCTATCCTTCTTCACAGATATATTAAGGCGATTATCACACTGCACCGCGTCACGCTGCATGTTGCGTGTCTGTGATCTGAATGAAACGCGCGTGGATGCATTTCCTGTGTGTTGGACTGTGCGTGTTTTCTATACAAACGGAGATACTTACAAGCAACGTTAAAACACGCATTCACGCGCTACGCTGCGTGGTGCGTGGCAGTGTGTTAATCGCCTAAGAGATGTTAAAATAATTTGCAATAACATGTGGAAAGTATACTTTGACATAAGATTCGAAGAGAAGGGTATATGGTACAAGACAATTCAGTCTGAACCGACGGCACGGTTGGCGCAGCGGTTAAGCGATCGACTGCTGCGCTGCGTGTCGCGGGTTCAATTCCCGCACGGAACAAATATTTGTATGACCTACAATTAGTTGTTTCGGTTCTGTCTCTTTGTGAATGTGAGTTTAAATGTATGTAAACGCACTCCGATACAGGAGAAAATCCTAGTGTGGGGCAACGTTTATTAAAAAAAAAACTAAGGATTCCTTGTTTCTCTGAAGTACAGATGAATAGACGATTGTTAGTAACAAGCTTGCGTCTGCGATCCGGGCACATTCCATTGAATGCGTTCGGACATCTTATGAAGGTGGTCGATGCCCCGAACTGTCTGATTTGTAATATGAGGGAGGACGCCTACCACGCTTTGGTAGAGTGTGCTCGGGTTGGGGCAGAACGAAGAATTTTGGAATCAGAAGCATGACTTAGATTAAGGGATGTTGACATGTGTAATTTGATCTTGTCTAAACCTACATCCAAATTAGCTATTTAAGTTATATCATTTGGTTGTTAAATTAATTAAGTTAAGATCTTAGTTATTAGTTTATTACCTACTTTCTATTTATTCTGTAAAACTACGAGGCTGGCATAATCGCTTCGCGATTAAAGCCTTTTTTTCTAAAAAAAAAAACTTTTTTTATAATATGTCAGTATTTGTGGTATTTTGATGTGCTGTTGTCATTTAAAAACTGTTAAGTCAATAAATAAAAGAGTAAAGTAAGTCTTTCAATTGATATCGTTGAGTGATTTTTTTGTTGCATTATTTCCGTCTATGTGCGATTATAAATAACTAAGTACTTGTTTTATTTTGCAGAATATGTCTGATTTACCAGGATGTTCATATTATGGTTCTTGTGATTATAATTTGATAAATTGAAATGGTGGTACTGTATTGTTACGAGATGGTTACCAGTACACAAAGAAAAGAAAGAACAAAGAAACATTTGTGTGGAGATGCGTTAATTATCACAAAAATATTAAATGCAGTGGATCATTAACTGTGAAGGTATGTAGGTATCCAATTTTTATTTTTGACTGCCACGATATAGTGTTATACAATGTGGATCTGGACTTACGACATTAAATTAACACGTTGGCGGACAGTAACGACCACAGGCGTCTAGGTAGCTAAAAGTGATACGACAGTACGCCTGTCGACGTCTGAGTTTTTACTTGCATCAAATCAGTACGCCACACGACGACCGATTTTCCATAATATCATAAAGAACGGCATGTTGTACTGTCACCACACGTATAATTACGACTTTCGTACTGTCACTACACTGTTTTCAAAAATTCGTCAAAGAAAGTACTTCCACGCACACATTCATATTTTTATAGTCCCCTCCCTACACACACTACGCTCGTGGGCGTCGTAGTTACATACGATCAGTCGCGTACTGCGCCGCTTCGGTGATCTTACGTGTCGCTACATGTTTTCGCGCGCAATTGTTATTTAGAAAGTGAGTACTGTTTGTTTTCAATGTAATTTTATTATTTTATGCATACTAAATAGTAATTCAAGTCTAGTTGCATATGTAAACAACGTATTTACGTTGCTAATGTTTGTTGTGAACACGATTTTGTTGTACTAAATTTGTAACGAATATTTTTGCAGATGTCGTCTCGAGACTCGTTCGAAAAAGAACAAAAACGACTTCAGGACCTATTTGATGCAGCTTCTACCCCTGAATCGAGTCAAGACCCATTTGCTGAAGATGGCGAGTATGGATCTGACGATGAGTATCAACCATCCCGCGCCGAATCCACGACTTCAGAGGATGAAACTCAGGCCTCAAAAACAAGACGCACACGACAGATTACAGCTGCTATATCATCTGGTGAGTCAACATCCTCTTCGTCTAGTGATGCAGATGATGATGCTGACAAAACATCATGTTCTGACTCCACTCAACTCGACGGAAATCGTGAAAATATTGAGGTCACACGAAATACTGATTGCCCTGTAGACCTAATACAAGAACCTGTTCCATTGATAATTGGTCTGCCTTCGATTGACGAAGAATACCCTTTTTTTTTTTTTTTTTTTTTTTTTGGGTGGGAAATCATCAAATGACGTCTCCCGCTCTGGGTGGAGCGGGAGGGCGTGTCAGACTCTTACTGACTAAAACCCACCCGTGTTCCTTCTCTTGCCTGTGCAATGCCAGGGGGCCACGGTATCCCTTTCGGACTTTCCCGCAACCCCGGCAGGCAATGGTCTCATCGGACCCCTTCACTCGCTGACACTCTTTGAGGCGCGCGTGGAACACAACGCGCCGTCGACCCGGGCTTGGTCCTTACCGGACGGCGAGCTACCCATTGCTCACCGTCCGCAAGCCCGCGCCTACGGTGGCCGGGAATCCGCAATCGATTCCCGACGCCCGGGGCGTCTCCTCCTGCGGCGGCTAGGGGCGTGAGGGCGCGAAATTTGCCTCTCCCTCACGCGCTCCGCCTCCTCCTTCGCGAGCATTACTGCTTCGCAGAAGGAGGTGACGGCCTCCCATGCCCTCTCGCTCCGTACCATGGCCTGGACCAGGGCCGGACGCGAGAGATCCCCGCTACCGATCGCCTCCACGAGGACACGGCGGTGCTCTGCCCAAGCCGGGCATACCTCCACCGTATGCTCCACCGTGTCCTCCGGGCGATCCACGCAGTGATGACACCCGGGCGTTTCCTCCCGCCTTATCCGAAACAGGTACCTCCCGAAACAGCCGTGTCCGGTGAGGACCTGCGTCAGGCGGAAGGTGAGGACGCCGTGGCGCCTCTCCAGCCACTCCTCAAAGAGGGGACTTATCGCCGCAATAGTGGCGTGCCCAGCACTGGGTTGCGACAATCGCACTCTCCATGCCGCCATGAGATCCCGTCGGAGCTCTGTCCGCTGTGTCGCGATTTCTCGCGGCATCGGAGTCAAGCCCCGGCGTTTCGCCTCCTCGCGCCACTCCCAAATATGCGCGAGGACTTTTGCCTCCAGATCCCATGGCGGTAATCCGGCAAGAAGGCTCGCCGCCTCACCGGAGACCGTGCGGTATCCCCGGACCAGCCGGGTGGCCATGACCCTCTGGGACGCGTTCAACCTGCGGGCAGGCCGCCGCCTCAACGAACGCGCCCACACCGGTGCCCCGTACAGGGCCATGGACCGCACGATCCCCGCGTATAGCCTCCGGCAGGAGGCGTTTGGACCCCCTAGATTGGGCAGGAGCCTCTTCAAGGCAGCCCCGGCCCGGTCCAGTCTGGGAGCCAAACGTCGAAAGTGCTCCTCGAAGTTCCACCGACTGTCGAGGACGAGTCCCAAGTACTTCATCGTCGACTCGACGCCGATGTGAACCCCTCCTACCGTTATTTGGGAACCCGACGGTGGCGCGTTCCGAGGACCATGAAAACACATGGCCTCGGACTTGTGCAACGCCACCTCGAGTCCCAACTGCCGGATTCTGGCCACGATTGTCGCAACCCCGTGTGTCGCTAGTTCGACCGCCGCCTGGTGCGACCTCCCCTGCGCCAGGACCAACGTGTCGTCAGCGTAACAAACGACGCTGACGCCATTGGGGAGGTCGGCGCGCAGCACCCAGTCGTATCCGATGTCCCACAGATGCGGCCCCAGGACCGATCCCTGTGGGACACCGCACGACATCTCTCGCCGGTTCCACTCTCCCTGGTGACCGGGGTAACGAAGAATACCCTAACACGTCACTAGAGCCCTCTAATCAGCTAAACCCTGTCAGTGTTAGTCCTAGGAGATCAGAAACACCTGTCATAGAGGAATTATGGTCTGAAACGGTAACTGATATACCCGATTTTAATTTTGATACCTCTCAATGTGGTGTAACCGTGAATGTTGATAGCATGAACCAAGTTATTGACTTTTTCCATCTTGTATTCCCACAAAGTTACATAGAATATCTGGTAAACTGTACTAACAATTATGGAAACGCTCTATGCAACACAAATAGACCTCATACCAGACATAGCCGCAAAACAGTATATCGTGAAACCAACTGTGAGGAAATGATGAAATTTCTTGGGATTACTCTTCTCAAGGGTCACATAAAATGTCCTAAACAAAGAAGTCTCTTTTCATTATCCGATGCACTATATTATCATCCCATATTTAGCTTTATAATGTCAGGACGACGATATGAGCAAATTTTGCGCTGCATCTGTGCATCGGAATTAGATGCAAAGGGAGAAAATAAGATTGTGAAATTCATTGATATGTTGACACTAAACTTTCGTAAAAGGATGATGGGCAAAAATGTATGAACCGTGGGCCCACCTCCAATAAAAATAACGTGTATATTAAATTAAAGGTCTGTTTACATACAGCTATTATCAGAAAGGCGCATGCCAGAATTCGCTGTGTGGTTGGAGTTATTCGATATAAAAAAGTTGATATTTTTAGGTTAAAAATAGAAGTTTTTGATTTAGAAAACCATTTTTTTTGCGAATGTTTAAACCAATTATTACTGCATCATGTATTACATTATTATTGAGTATAAGTTCAATGAAAAAAAAAAAAAAAAAAAACGTACGAGAAAAAAATCAGATGAAAGACTAATATTTGCATTAGGTACTTGCAGATCGTCTCCAAACTGTTCAGTTCTCGTAGACTGACCGTGCTAGATGTGTGCGCGTGAGTCAGACGTTGCTATAAAATGGCGGCTGACCGACCGGTGACAACAAACAAAGGAAAGCTCTTCGCCTGTCTCGCTTGCGGCTACTACCGACCGCCTTTCCTCTCTGATGTGAGCAGCTCTCAGAAACCGGTTTTCGCATACAATAACGCTTCACAGAACAAGAGCTATCGCGTACTCAATCAGTCATCCGCTACCTTTGTGTGTGTGAAGACGTTGCATATTGTATCCCATTGAACCACATCCTATCTAATTAAAAACGACAACTTGGCTTTCATTTTGGACTATTGATTCTTGTGTGAACGATAACTTGGTTTTTATTTTGGACTATTGATTCTTCTGTAAACGATAACTTGGCTTTCATTTTGGACTATTGATTCTTGTGTAAACGATAACTTGGCTTTGATTTTGGACTATTGATTCTTGTGTAACTCAATTTTCGGAAAATGGACTATCGAAGTTGTGTTATGTGCCGTCGTGGTTTACACAATAGAAGATACCAACAACATGTACTCGCGGCGAATTTACCCCAAGACGAACCGCCGCTTGCAATGTTTATACAAGAGCATGCTCAGTTGGAGGTAAGCAGTTAGATATTATAGTTTATTACTATATTGAGTGAAGTGAGGCTTATGTGTGTGAGTGATATCTCGTAAGTTATTTTTGGTTAGGTTACGCACGTAATTGATCAAACATTTAGCCTCTCTGATGTGAGCAGCTCTCAGAAACCGGTTTTCTCATACAATTATCGGACGCGTCACAGAACAAGAGCTAAGTGCTTTATTCGTCATCAAACTATTATTAGTTTGCCGAGAACACTAGTTTTTGTCAAAAATGTTACCTTTTTTGGATAAAAACATGACCCTCTTTTGACAGTAGAGTTAAAAACTAAATACATTATACTAATGTCGCTGCCTGCAGTGCCATAAATCATTGGTGCTCCAAGGAAAGATGCGTGCGGCGCGTCTCTTATCGATAAATGCTTATCAATTCCTAGAAAGAAGAAGAATAGTGTGCGCTGGCTTACTTATGTGCGACAGAGAAAGCAACAGACGGCGTCTTGTTTCCACATTTTATTGCCCCGCGACTGTTTGACATTAGTATAATAATATCATGATCTATCAGTTACTATTTATTGTTATAATCGAGATTCTGATGACGCGAATTGACGGTGTTACACGAAGGCTTAGAATAGATAATAATATTGCATATAAAATGGCCACTCCTCGCCCCCCGCCAATCAACACTTCCTCACCCCGCTCCTACTCTTGTAGTTCGCTTGGTGGCATAGACAAGACAAACAGTTTGGTGGCCCTGTATACAAATCAGTTTGTACTTCTAGCAGGTCAAGCTATAATTCTAGCAATCAAAAATAATCTTCACGTAAGCACTACGCAACCGCACCAAAGTACAGGTTGTCATGTCGTTGACTGAACCCGTTACCGCCTTGATATTTAGTAGTATTTTTATTTAACTTAAACAAGATAGTGTTTAATCATGCTTTGATTCTATTTGAAATAATTTCATATTTCAGGTTGTATTTGACAACACAAGAAGAGTATGCCATCGGTGCTGGCAAAGAGCTACCAATGAGTCGAACAGGATTCAAGCAGGTGCACAGGGAGATCATCAAGTTCAAGTACCTGACGAACCGCTACCACAAAATAATCCACGACATTCGCGAGCACCCAACACAAGTAGACACTGCATATATAACAATTGCCGAAATACAAGCCGCCTCCGAATACCAGAATCAGTGAAAACATATATATTACTTACACACAGGCTTTTTATTCCCGAGAACAGTAGAGTCTGTCGAGAACACTTAAATAGTAATGAATGGGAAGATTTACCAGGAAACTGCAATGTGTCGTATGATTTTAATACTGAACAGTGTAATTCCATTTGCGAAGCGTTGAGAACAGCTGCTCTAAAAGATGCCAGACTAGACTTTGAAGGTATTCAAAGCATATCAAATGCCGAAATGTTTTTTTGGACGGGTCGCAACATAGACGAATTCAATACTATTCTGCAAGAATGCACTTCGTTAAACAGATTAAGACAGCCGAGGACAGCCCTAGGAGTGTACCTAAGTAAACTTCGCACAGGAGAGCCTGATGAACGAATGGCGACCTTGTTTAACATATCTCGGCGCACGCAGGAGAGGCTGTTACATTCGGTCAGATCTTGTTTGGCTGATGATTATGTTCCACAACACTTGGGCTTTGACCATTTAACCCGAGAGAACGTGCTTAACAGGAATTTACTTATTCCAAAAGGAATTTTTGGAAATGATAGTAACACCAAAGCTATTTTAATATTTGATGGCACGTATATTTACATCCAAAAAAGCACGAATTATTTATTTCAAAGGCAGTCGTATAGCCTTCACAAGTATTTGAACCTGCTGAAACCGTTTCTTATTGTTTGCACCGATGGCTACATTGTAGACGTCCTTGGACCGTACTCAGCTACAAAATCAGATGCAAACATCATGAGCGACATTCTTGCCAATGAAGAACATCCCCTGTTGTGGTTTTTAGAAGAAAATGATGTATTTATACTTGACCGAGGCTTCCGTGACAGTCTGCCACACATCGAATCGTGCGGTTTTGAAGCACATATGCCGCCTACAAAGGATAGACACGAGACTCAGCTCACCACCACCCAAGCAAACAAATCTCGTTTGGTAACGATCTGCCGTTGGGTAGTTGAGGTGGTAAACGGGCGTTTTAAACGCGATTTTAAACTTCTTCGACAAGATTATAACAACCGCGCGCTCCCTCATATGATGGCAGATTTTAAGATCGCAGCAGCAATAACAAATCATTTCCACGAGCCAATTGTGAATAATGATGATGCAGAAACCATATTGGAGTTCATTAATATTTCAATAAACAGGCCGAATATTTTGTTTCAATACGTGGATCAAAATAACCTTAACAGAAGAAGAACTGCTTTTGAACGCATCGATGCAAACCTGCCGCAACTAGAAAACTTCCCTGTCTTATCGGAACATGATTTAAAACTTTTATCTTTAGGGACCTATCATCTTAAGCTGGCCAGGTCATATTGTGCCGAACATCTTCAAAATGGCATCTATACTTTAGAAGTGTATAGAGAAAATCAGATCGCCGATTTTCCTAACCTACCAGAGAACCATACCATGTGGTTATTAAAGGGTCGGATACAGTCACGACACGTCCGGGCCAGGACTTATTATACGTACGTATTAATAAATCCACGTCGGCAAGGAAAAGATACCATCGTCGAGCATTACTGCACTTGTCTGACAGGGAGACGCACAATAGGTACTTGTGCACACGTTGTATCTATTGTATGGTATCTGGGATACGGCAGATATAGTCAGTTTGATGGTCCTGCTATGTTTTTGAATCAGGTGATTGTTGATTAAGAGAAATGAGTAATAAATGTATTTTTTATAATAATAATTGGCTTGTTAATAAATCAGCTTGAAATCAATGATGTAGTATTATTTTAATTATCATTATGTATTAACAAATAAAGACTGACATTTAAAAAACCTAAATCACACAATCAGGGACGATCTACGGATACCTAATGCAAATGTTAACGAGTTACCTGTTGAAATATAACACATAAGTATGTGAATTATAATTACTAAGCTTATCTTGAGAAAAAATTAACCTAAAAATATCAACTTTTCTAAATCGAATAACTCCAACCACACAGCGAATTCTGGCATGCGCCTTTTTGATAATAGTTGTATGTAAACAGACCTTTAATTTAATATACACGTCATTCTTATTGGAGGTGGGCCCATTTTGCCCATTGTCCTTTACAATGCTGGTGAAGAGTTGTCACTGGATGAGTCGCTTCTTCTGTTTCGGGGTCGATTGATCTTTCGTCAATACATCAAGTCGAAAAAAGCTCGCTATGGCATCAAATTCTATGAGCTCACTACATACGATGGCTATGTGCTAAATGTAAAGATGTATTCGGGAAAGGAAGCGACAACACCAAACATGGGTGAGTCTGAGTCTAAGACAGAAAAACTTGTTATGAGGTTAATGCGTCCATACTTGCTACGCGGACATCATCTTTTCATGGACAATTTCTATAATTCTGTGAAATTATCACAGAAATTGGTTGACCTGAAAACTCATTGTACTGGTACCTTGCGTTCAAATCGTAAAGAAAATCCTAAAACCATTGTAAAGAAAAAGCTGAAGAAAGGTGAACACGTGTGGGCACGCAAGGACAAAGTGTATGTTTCAAAGTGGAAGGACAAACGTCCAGTCTTGATGATTACCACTAAGGTACATCCTTCGATTGTGGAAGTGAGAAATAGATTTGGCAAGACCAGATTGAAACCTGCAGAAGTTGAACTTTATAACCGATACATGTCCGGTATTGATAGGTCCGATCAAATGGTATCCTACTACTCATGCCCTCGGAAAACGATAAGGTGGTATAAAAAGGTACTTTTTCACTTTCTGGATATTGCGGTGTGGAATGCATACTTCATATTCAAGAAATATAAGAAAAACAATGTCCACTCATATCATTACGTAAACTACCGAGAGGAATTGATTAAGGTAATGATTGGGATCAGTAACCTGAAAATAAAAGGAATAGACATGATCAATAAAAACAGCATTCATGATAACAGGCGCTTCCGACCCAGTACTTCATCTGCTCCTCAACCGGAAAACATTTCTGTAACTGAAAATTTAATGAGTGGTCACTGGCCAGAGCAAGTACCGTCTCGACCTGGAATAAAGAAAAAGTTTGCCTTCCTAAAGTGCAAAGTTTGTACCAAAAACAAAATTCGAAGGGAAACGAGTTATCGCTGTAAAGGGTGTCCAGATAAACCTCCATTATGCCCATCTTGCTTCGAAATTTACCATAAAAGTATAAGGACTGATGAATAAAGATTTCGGAATCAGTACTGTTTAAATAGTACTGATGCCAAAATCTTTAATCACTATAATTTTATATCTTATTGTTTAATAAGTTGATTACATTATAACAATAAAACTGATTAGAATATAACTGATTGTGATATCCAGTTCCTTCCGTACAAAGTTTATGACTGATTATAATTATAATAATGTTAATTTTAAGAAGATTTCATCTGCGTTTAGTTTACTTTAAGTTTTTTGCCATTGTAATAATTACATAGAAGTAACTGTAAGTGATTATGTTGTTTCTTAAATAAAACTACGTTTTGACTAATTAAATCTACTTTTTATTACCTTTCTATCACACACAACACTGACGCCGGAAGACGTAAGTGCACAACGCATAGTATTTTGCGACATATTTTATGACACTACGGATATAAGCGTATACGCCTAAGACCGTACTGTCATATCCCTACAAATAAAAATACTCTATGTGACAGAACGCCTTACGACGTTTACGCCTATATCCGTTCTGTCATATCATATGGTTTTTTAATCATGCGTTGTGACACTACGCCCGTGGGCAATGTATGAAAATAAGTAGTGTCTCAGTAGCTGCAACCAGTGAGATAGTACTGTCCGCCAACGTGCGAGCACAGTACTAGTCCATAGAAACATTTTAAAATACAAAGATAAGTAGTTAATGGAAAATTGAAAAATTGCAATTTTCAAACAAAATAAATAGCAGAATCAACTGCTTAAAAAGTAAACACGCTTTATCTACGAAAAGTCACTAACCTGTTGCGCGGCCCGATGCGGGTCGCGGCAGGGGGGCGTATGACACCTTTCTCTGTCTCTCAAGCATATTGAGACGTAGAGGATAGAATCGTACGTTTTGCACAGGTTCTTGACCTTACAATGTTTACCTATTATTACGGACTCAGATCTACATCATGTTGAAAAATAAGAAAATGAAAAATAATTTCCTGTGGCTAAAGTATTCATTGGATTTGATTGATTTTTTGTATACGGGTAAAGAACATGACACTCTTTATGTGGTTTTGAGGAATGTCAATCGTCCTGCTCCACATTGTATACATTTTTAAGGTTAATGATAAATGGAAATGAGAATTAATGTTTTACAGCAAAACACAACGATCATCAAAGAGACAACACAAAAATGCACTCCGGATATTGCTAAAAACTTGTTCGACATAAAATTATATAGATAACCAACCTGTACCGACCATTTTCAATGAAACTATAGCTTCAGTTAATGACACTGGTCAACAAGTTACAAAAGTTCCCACTTTCAAATGTAATAATATAATATTCTCTTTTTTGTTTCTATTATAATAAAGTGATTATTATAATTGAAACAAAAAAATATATATAAAAAAAGAAACGAGTTTAAGGTTTGGAATCGAGTTTATCTGTATAAGATTTCTATTGTGAGGTTGTTTACATTATGCATTCCATATTCTCAAGTAGGTCCAATACTAGTTAAAATGGGAATAAAAATTGGAATAAATGACAAATTTCGGAACAAACCTACCTTTCCATAAATTCTATCAGCAAACTAAATTGTTCGGGACTCGCACGAAGTCTAGATTCCATAACACAGTCGTTCACTAACTTTTTTGTAATAAAACACTTCAATCACTTTCAAGACAACACTTTTGATTCAAAAGTGTATTTGTATATATTCAAAACGCGCGCTTACAATATTATTCAAAACTTTTGAATAATATTGTAAGCGCGCGTTTGCGTTTTACAGTGACAGATACTGGCTCTGTGACACTTGCTACACACTATTCCATAGACTAATAATAGAGTGTTTCGGGTAACGCTGAGGAATCTCAGACTTATGAAAAAAGAACGGACTCGGCATAACGAACATTAGTTATAGGAATGTAATGTATTTCGACGGTATAGTTACTGACATATCGGCATCTCTTTTTAACTAATGACGGTTATCATATGTAAAAAGGATAAAAGTAGTTTTATCATTACCAAAAATGGCAAGGTGACGTCACAAAATATCTCACTGCGGCCGGTCGCCATGTTTTGTCACAGCCAACAATAATTACATCAGTTGTCATCGCGACTTGCTTGTTTCAGTGTTTTGAATAAAATTTTGTTTTATTAGGCGAAATTGTGCTTGTTTATAGTGTTTGAACTTGCAACATACTGCATTTATTATGGGTAGGTGCAGTGTTTTAAGCTGCCGCATGAAAAACAACAAAAAAACATCACAATATAACGTTGCACAGGTAAGTAACCGAATTCATTCAAAATATCTTGTTTTTTCTATTTTTTTGAAAGATTTTGCCATTTGTGGGAAAATGTATAAAGATAAAGTTGTTTTTCTGTAATCATTTACTGTTTTACTATTATTATTAAGAGGGCTATAACAATTTTTCTTGTATTTGAGTGTTTGACTCTAGTTTTGATGTGTGATTATGGTTTAGATATGGCACCAAAATTAAAAAAAAAAAAAAAATTGCCCGAGACAGTTTGATTATTTCTCTCGGGAGTGTTCTAAATAAATATTTCAATTTGTTTACATACATGAGTAAAAACCTTGTTTCTGCAAAGGATGTTTCATAAAATTCTACTTTTGGGCATCTTTTGATGCTTTGTTACACATTAATTGTTACATGTCTTAATTCTTAATAATATAATAATAATAAAAAAAATGAACATAAGAAAATTATTTACAATAATATTATTTATAAAAAAAAAACTATTTACAATCTATACATATAATAAATCTGTAGTCGAAGCGTTTCTGTACATTAAAAAAAAAAAAAAAAAAGTACTTGGAGTGTTCAATAATAACTAACAGATACCATTTCTATCATTTTTGGAATTTTTGTCTGTTTGTCTGTGAGGTTTGTTTTTTCCAGTATCACGTAAAGAGTACAAAATCAATATGGTTAACTTTTACACTCAAATATTGTTTGTAACTTGAAGTTTCATTTAGTTTTTGTTTCATCGCAATCGCTTCAAAATATCAAAAGATATATGATTTAAAGTGTTCAAGAAGAAATTGTCATTACGTAATGTACATACACGTAACGACATCTATTGACGCAAAATAATACTAACGTAAATTCAAGTAGATTTGTGAGTTCGTAATGTTGTTTTAGGATAATTATTTTCGCATACTTCGCGCGGTAACTTAACACGTTACATTGTGAATAAAATAAAACTCCCAATGACCCAATTTAAACTTAGATTAATTCAAGTTTTCCAAAAGCGATGTTTATTAGTTTAGTAGTAGTGCGATAGGTGGCGCTCCCTATCTTTCAAATCATGATACAACTTAATTATTTAAGATATGATATGATATGAAACAATAGTGATAAATGTTAATTTCTTAAAAACAAAAATATTTTGTACTTTTGGACTTTTCTACATAGTTTAGTTAGCTTATTGAGTGTTCGAACGTTTTCCAATATATTTTGACAGTATTACTTCGTGCTCGATAGATGGCGTTGTTCATTTAACGTAATGTTTTGAATCTCGGTGTTAAGATTCTCCGTAGAAGAATGACCTTAGCCCATTTATAGTACTTTCTCCTTGAAGAATTGGGTTTCTTTGTTCTTGGTCTCTTAATTGTCGGAAAAAGTTTGTTGTGGTTTGATCGTTTATTCGTTGAAATTGTTCTTTTGGTTGTTTCGTTTCGTTCGTTGGGTCAAATTACGAAGTCAAGAAACGAGTCGTTACTTTACTTCGTAATTCGTTCGAATTGGTTTCGTTTCGTTCGTTGGGTCAAAAAACGAGTCGTTACTTTACTTCGTAATTCGCTCGAACTTTTGGTTGGTTGGTTTTAGATATTTTCTTGAAAATGCCTTCTAGAAAAAAATCTAACCTTTCGCAATGTAGTCGAAAAGCTAAAAAAATGAGACTAATTATATCTCAAGAATCCGAAGAGGAAGCGAGGTTAAATGCTGTCCGAGCACGGCAAGTTAGAATTCGCGCATCTGAAACGCCTTTCCAGCGTGAGTCTAGACTAAGAATACAGCGTGCTCTTACGGCGGCTTCTCGGTCACGGGAGAGCACAGAGGATCGCGAAGCGCGGTTATCGGCTCAGCGTGAGCGCCGTGCACTGTCACTCGAGTCTGAGGCGACTTTACGCTCTCAAGAGAGCATTGTGGAACGCGAAGCGCGGTTATCGTCTGACCGACAGCGCCACGCACTGTCACGTGAGTCCGAGACTTTTACGGAAAGGGAGTCACGCCTTAGTACACAAAGTCTCCGGACCGCGACTTTACGCTCTCAAGAGAGCATTGTGGACCGCGAAGCGCGGTTATCGTTAGACCGAGAGCGTCACGCACTGTCACGGGAGTCCGAGACTTTTTCGGAAAGGGAGTCACGCCTGAGTACACAAAGTATTCGGACAGCAACTTTACGCTCTCAAGAAAGCATTGAGGATCGTGAAGCGCGGTTATCGGCTGACCGAGAGCGCCACGCACTGTCACGCGAGTCCGAGACTTTTACGGAAAGGGATTCACGCCTGAGTACACAAAGTACTCGGACAGCGACTTTGCGTTCTCAAGAGACCATCGAGGATCGCGAAGCGCGGTTATCGGTTGACCGAGAGCGCCACGCACTGTCACGCGAATCTGAATCTCTCTCAGAGAGAGAACGAAGATTAGTGTCAGCCAGAGATAGCTATGTACGCGCTCGGTTGAATGATGAAAGGTATTTAGCGTCCGAAAGGGAAAGAATAGACGACTTGCGACAAGCAGAAACAGCACAACAGCGTCAATCTCGCTTAGAGGCTGACCGAGCTCGGTACAATCTGAACAGAATTACAACTGAGGACGCTGACGAGTCTCTGGAATATGATTTCACAAATGTTATTACAACTTGGGTCAATAAGGAAAAAGCAGGTTTTACTTATTCACCTAGAATTGACTACGCTGATTTCGCCTCTGTTGGTGGTATGACCGAAATTTGCAATTTTTGTGATGCTCTGAAATGGAATAAAGAGACAAATGGAATGTGCTGTTCAAGTGGAAAAGTTGTCATTACAAATTTTCAAGATCCTCCAAACTTTATTAAAATCCTTCTAAATGGCGATCACCGCCAATCTAAACATTTTTTAGATAATATCCGTTCATATAACAGCGCATTCCAGATGACATCTTTTGGGGCAAAACAAATAACGGAGGGACCGTTCATGCCAACCTTCAAAGTGCAAGGCCAAGTTTACCATCTCATCGGATCGTTACTGGCAGAAAATGAGCCCAAATTTCTCCAAGTTTATTTTGTGTCTGATTACACTGAACAGCTCAGTGTCAGAAATCGTCATTTTCCCCAGCTTAATAGTGACCTTATATCAGGACTACAGAACATGCTGCATCAAGCAAATCAGTATGTGCATAATTTTAAAACTGCATTGGAGTCCATTCCGCCTGGCAGCAATGATTTTAAAATAATCATCAACGCAGATAGACGTCCTGTTGGTGAACACCGCGGGAGACACACTGCACCTGTCACAGATGAAGTTGCAGTTGTTTTAGTCGACCAAGAGTGTGAGAGGCGTGACATCGTGTTGCGCACTCGCGACGATCGCCTTCAACGAATTTATGAAACACACCGAGCATACGACGCCCTGCAATATCCGTTAATATATTGTCATGGTGAAGATGGGTACAATTTCGGGCTCTACCAAGTTAACCCTACTACCAGGGTAGCCAATTTTAATAAAAAGATATCGGCTCAGCAATATTATTCATACCTTTTACAAATAAGGCGCAATCGCTTCGTCTATTTGCAACGATTTCGTGGTTTGTTCAGCCAATTTATTGTAGACATGTATGCAAAAATAGAAACGGAACGTTTAGTTTACATTCGCACTAACCAACGTCGTTTACGCGCTGAAGAATACGTTCATTTGCGGGACGCGATGCAAACGGATACTAACGTCGAAAACTTGGGGCGATTGGTCATCTTGCCATCCAGTTTTACAGGCGGTCCACGATATATGCACGAAAGAACGCAAGATGCTTTTTGCTACGTCCGTAAGTACGGCCGCCCGGACCTTTTCGTAACGTTTACAACAAATCCAAAGTGGACCGAAATTTGTCAGGAACTTCTTACAGGACAGGCGTCATACGATAGGCATGACATTATTGCAAGGGTCTTTCATTTGAAGCTCAAAGTTTTGATCAATCTCCTTACAAAAGAGAAACTATTCGGTTCAGCTCTATGTTTTATGTACAGCGTCGAGTGGCAAAAGCGTGGTTTGCCCCACGCCCACATTCTCCTGTGGCTGGAAAACAAAATTCGTTCCGATGCTATTGACAGTGTCATAAGTGCTGAATTTCCAGACCAAAATGAAGATCCAATTTTGCATGACATAATTAAGACACACATGGTTCACGGGCCATGTGGTGTTTTAAATAGGGAATCACCGTGCATGCAAGATGGTAAGTGCTCAAAAAAATACCCTAGAGCACTTTTAGCACAGACTATGTCGGGGGAAAATGGGTATCCGTTGTATCGGCGCAGATCAGTCTCGCAAGGTGGTTTCACAGCTTCTACCAGGTTCCGTGGGCAAGAAATTGTTTTGGATAATAGATGGGTGGTGCCGTATTCGCCAGTATTATCTAAAACATTTCAAGCTCACATTAATGTTGAAATGTGCAATAGCGTAGAGTCGATAAAATATATTTGCAAATATGTTAATAAAGGTAGTGACCAAGCAATGATCGCGCTGAGAAATCGCAATGAATATGATGAAGTCACGAGGTATCAATCTGGCCGGTACATAAGCTCCTCGGAGGCAGTTTGGCGTATTTTAAGTTTCCCGATTCATGAGAGACATCCGCCGGTCATTCATCTCGATGTACACCTTGAGGGCGGGCAAAGAGTGTATTTTCAGTCTGAAAATGTCACAGCAAGGTTAGACAATCCAAGACAAACCACCTTGATGGCATTCTTTCGCCTCTGCCAAACAGATAATTACGCGAAATCCCTTCTATATAATGAGGTCCCATCTTATTACACGTACAACAAGCAGCAAGGTGTTTTTAACCGTAGAAGACGTGGAACTGCTGTGGAAGGCGAGCCTGGAGTTTTCAAGGAACACGTGATTGGACGAGTGTACACTGTGCACCCGAATAATTCAGAGTGTTACTATTTACGCCTTCTTTTGCATGTCGTGCGAGGACCTACTTCTTTCACTGAGCTCCGTAAGGTGGATGATATTGAATATCCCACATACCAAGCTGCTTGCCGCGCACGTCATTTATTAGATGGAGATCAGCATTGGGATGAAGCTTTAGCCGAGGCAAGCGTCAGCGATAGTCCATATCGCTTGCGTCATTTGTTTGCCATCTTATTGACCTTTTGTGGATTAACGGATGCTGGGCAGTTGTGGCAAAAATATCGAGAAAAATTTTCTGAAGATTTTTTGAGACATGTACGTCAAAACAGTGATGGTGAAATTCCTGACCGAGTAGTTGAAAATTGTCATAATAGATCGTTGTTGGCCATTCAAGATATAGTTACAAGTATAGGAGGGAACCCGCTCACTCAATACGGCTTGCCCACACCGACAGTCGATGGGGAACGTATAAACAGGGAGTACGCCTCGGAGATAAATTACAATCCCGTGGAATTAGCAGAAACCCTGCAAAACGGCTGCTCAATTTTGACAATGGAACAGCGTCAAATATTTGATCGAGTATGCTGCAGTGTGGATAATAAATTAGGAGAAATCCTGTTTTTAGACGCGCCCGGTGGAACAGGCAAAACTTTTCTAACCAAAGTTATTTTGGCACGAATAAGGAGCCAAAATAAGATTGCTCTCGCTGTTGCCTCCTCAGGAATAGCAGCCACATTGTTGCCCGGAGGAAAAACCGCACACACAATGTTCAAAATTCCCATCGACTTGGAACGAACAGAAAGCCCGGTTTGCAATGTGTCACGCAATAGCGACAAAGCTAGGGTTTTACGCGATTGTGACATAATAATTTGGGACGAGTGCACGATGGCAAACCGCAAGGCTGTTGAAGCAGTAGACCGAACTTTGCGCGACATTAGGCAAAATGACCGGCCGATGGGAGGCATTACGGTACTTTTCTGTGGTGATTTTAGGCAGACACTCCCGATAATACCGCGAGGTACCAGAGCCGATGAAATTAGTGCCTGTCTAAAGAGTTCGATTCTATGGTGCAATGTCATATCAACTCATTTGAGTTTAAATATGCGAGCACATCTGGGTGGGAACCCAAACGCACAAGAGTTCTCAAATTTACTTTTGAAAATTGGTGACGGCACATATCCTACACAAGATGGCAAAGTAATTTTGGTGGAGAACCTATGTTGTTCCGTTGCTTCACAGCTGGAACTCATTTCTTCTATGTATGGGAATCCCACTGATATCGGTAACCACGCTGCTGCTTGGCTGTGCCAGCGAGCTATTTTGACTCCCCGCAACGACCAAGCGGCAGCAATAAATTCACAAATATTGGCACATGTTTCTGGGGAAAGTAAACAATATACTTCAATAAACACGGTTACCGAATAGGAAGATGCCACACACTATCCAGTAGAGTTCTTAGAATCCCTTAACACACCCGGTCTTCCAGCACACAAAATTTGTTTAAAAGTCGGAGTGCCAATAATTCTTCTCAGAAATTTAAGTCCTCCCAAACTTTGCAACGGCACTCGGCTCAGAGTCACCAATCTCCAACACAACGTCATCGAAGCCGAAATCTTAACAGGTTGCGGCGCCGGTGATGTTGTTTTTATTCCCAGAATTCCCCTCATTCCCAATAATTTCCCCTTTAGTTTCAAACGTGTGCAATTCCCCGTCAGCCTATGTTACGCCATGACCATTAACAAAGCTCAGGGCCAGACATTATCCGTTGCGGGGGTAGATCTTAGTGTTGGTTGCTTTTCCCACGGCCAACTTTATGTAGCTCTTTCGCGTGTGAGCAACCCTAGCAACCTTTTTGTGTACGCTCCAGGTGGTTGCACGTCTAATATTGTATATAGAGAAGCATTTTCATAAATAATTATACAAGTTTTTGGCAGCATCTTAGTTACAAGGAAAAATCACCAGGCCTGGTCGAAAGATTCTCCCTTTTTAAATGAAGGTACACCTTCTCTAAGTGACACATTATTGTTTTCCGACATCCACGCGAACGAAGTCGCGGGCACAGCTAGTATTAAAATAAACTAATAATGAACGCATCAAATCAGACTTCTGGCCAGCTACAGTTTATCACCACGCACGATTGAAACAAGCGACATATTAGACACCCAGAAACGAATTCCTTTGTTCTCGGCGCGGGGGCAAGGTCCATAGCGACAGAACACTTCCACGTCGCCGCCGGGAGAACGATTCTGGTTGTCGAGGCGAGCGCACGTCAGACTTTTTCACGGTCCCTAATACGAGTATATATCGTAATCGCGATCAAGTTTTTTTTTGAAGGCGTCCCTACCTTTCCCTCGACATTTAATTACTTAAATCAGAAATATACTGAGTAATACTCGACGTTCAAACATATTCTGTGTGTGTGAATTAAACCCCGATTGGGTAAGTGTTGCTCAATTAAAATACCTAAGCCAGTAGCTTAGCAAACCGTAACGGTTTGCTTTCGCTTTGCTTAACTGGTGATCTCTTCATTTGTGTTTTTGCTTATCTTTGTTACTATTAGACGCTCATTACTTGTTTTCTATTTGTAGTTCTACCCCACATTTTCATTATTATATCATTCTTGCATATTAAAAATTTAGTTTCCGTTGTAAATTTCAAATGTTTAAATTAACTGCTAAGTAGCCGAAATTATTGTCATCTCCGTATCTGATAGTGAACATCCACAGTAACACATCTACATATTAGTGCTTCCCTATTAAACGTTGCTGTGGGTGCTCACCGTCTACGGCCAGTGTGTAATGCTTTCGCTTATTGCGCATTACAGGGTTTCACGTACACCTAAATTCCCTGCTTCCCCGTGGTGGACAGTAGCGGGACAACCTGCGAACCCTACACCAGCAGTTGGACCTGGCGATCGACGCGCGAGCACTCGTCTCCTGCAGCGGCCAGTGACGTCAGGGGAGTGCTACACCAGTGAGGAGGTTAATCGCTGTATAGGCCCTAACCCAATTTATATCGACCCTCATCTACCGAGCTATTTTTAATAAATGTTCCAATTTACTGCCTACCTACATTTTCATTTAATATCCTCCTAGGAATACCTGTGCCTAGGTTAGGTAGGATAAAGTAGCGTAGCGGTAACTTCCCCCGGGACGCTGGCGCCCTTAATCGTGGTAGAAATACAGCTGATTAATTCCTCCTCCATTGGTTGTGGGTTGTGTATGTTAGTGGTTGTCTGTGTTAAACGTCTTTATTTTTTTATTTTTTGGTTTTTTTCCGTTACTGATGTGTACACGAATTTTCAACTTCTTTGTATAAGTTAATCTTGGTCATTATTAACCTACCCTACATTAATAATTATTAATTGAAAGTCGTTTAGTTGCATAGTTTGTTAAAATATTTTTTTTTTACCTATTTTCGTCTTGGGCACCTAAAACGACGCTTTTAAAAATTGATCGTTATAATTTTTTTTTCTTCACATTAAAAGAAATATCGTATTTTTACGGTCATATAGTACACATCAGTAGCATTTTTTTTTCTTTTGTGATTTAGCTTGTTTTTTTTTTTTTTTTTTTTCATTTTAATTATTTTAATTTTTCCAAAAAAAAAACCAGACGTTCTTAAATTTTATTTTGTAACAGAACGGAGAACGTGTTGTTACTTTTCCTGTAATCATTATTTTTTTTTTCTTTTTGCTTTTTGTGTAGTGAGTAGTAGAAGTGGGTCACTTATCCTTCTGTTTCTTTTAATTAATTTTTATCATGCTTTCTATTAAGTTCCTGTCTCTTCAAAAATCTGAGTTGGAGTATGAAGTTCGTATTAGAGGCGCGACTCCTGCACCTTCTGTTGAGGAGTTACGGAAACAAATTATAAAATTATCTCCTGATTTACCCTCGGAATATATATTAGAGTCTCCACTCGATGTAAGACAGGACCTTAAGGGTTGTTTAGAAGTATTAACGAAAATTCAACTAAATCTTGACGCTAGTGATCCTAGTGTTGCTTCACTATTGCGGACACAGAATATGTTGAATCATTTACACAATCGTGTCGAGAGGATAACGCGTAGTGACGACATTAAAACGGAATATAACGACATTGTTAGCGGTTATAAAATTTTCTCGCAAAAGCTTTCTGCCTTGCTAGCAAAAAAACCTTCTGCTAGTACATATTCTAATGTGGCTAGTGCTAGTTCTGTCAAAGAAACAGCACCTGCTGTGCCGGAACTACAGAACGTGATTTCTGTGTCATGCGAGCGTACATCATCAGATTTAAGTAAATTAAAATTTACTGGCAACACTTGTGTTCGCTCGTTTATACAGCGTGTTGATGAATTTATACTGGCTGGGAATATTCCACAACAAAAAGTCCGAAGTTTTGCATCTGAAAATTTTCAAGACGATGCCCTTCACTGGTATCGTGCGGTAAAGGACAAAGTCAGTTCTTGGCCTGAGTTGGCGCGTTTATTAAAAGAGGATTTTAGTCAAACTGACTACGATTATAGACTCATTTCTGAAATTCGTTCTCGTACTCAAGGAGAACGTGAGAATATAACTATTTATTTAGCAGTTATGAATGGAATGTTCTCGCGTCTATCTACTTATCTTCCGGAAGTAGATCAATTGGAAATTCTCTTGCATAATATTAGACCCTGCTATGCTAGTACATTAGCAGCAGCTCCTCAAATATCAACCATAGACACTTTGCGTTCGTTATGTCGTAACTATATAAGACAGTTCAGACTCGACTGTCACAATTTCAAGAGCCTCCTAAGGTTACTTCCGATACGCTAGCTCCTGAATTTGCGTACACTAAGGATGTCCATAAACCTATAAATAAGGCAAATAATAATAACAATTACAATAAATATAATAATTCAAATAGTAATTACAACACTAACAATCAAGATAGGAATAATAATAATAATAATATTCATAATAACAATAAATATGTACATGCAATTAATGTGGCTAAAAAGGAACCCTACTGTCCTAGGTGTCGTAATAACACCCATCATATTCGTCAATGCAAGGCTCCACGGGACATTGTTTGTTTCAAGTGCGGTTTGAAGGATGTGAAGACACCCGACTGTCCTAACTGTCGTAAAACTGGTACAAATTCAAAAAACTAATTAAGCAGAGTTGTAACAATTTTAGCAAGCAAGACTGGGAAACTTGGCTTGAGTTTATAAGAACATTTTCCTCTTCATACAGAGTTTCTACAATTCTGCTATCAAAACCATTAAACGATTCTAGGCCTTATGTAAATATTAAAATCAATAACATCGATGCTGTTGGGTTACTTGATTCTGGAGCTGTAGTTTCGATTCTGGGAAACAATTCTCATTTACAGCTTACAGACTGCACTTTAAACCAGGATGGCCACACTAATATGATAGCTGCTGGCGGTCAATCATTAAAAACCTTAGGTTTCATTCATTTGCCAGTTACATTTGAGGGCCAGTTTCACATTATTAAGGCATATGTAGTTCCCGAAATTGAAACATCAATTATATTAGGCGTAGATTTTTGGCGCGCTTTTCGAATTTGCCCTAATTATATAGGTAGTATCACAATGTCAAATGCCCCTTTGGCAGAAATAAAGGTAAGTAGCGATGAACCATTTATTAACTCCTACATACGAACTTCATACTCCAACTCAGATTTTTGAAGAGACAGGAACTTAATAGGAAGCATGATAAAAATTAATTAAAAGAAACAGAAGGATAAGTGACTCACTTCTACTATTCACTACACAAAAAGCAAAAAGAAAAAAAAAAATGATTACAGGAAAAGTAACAACACGTTCTCCGTTCTGTTACAAAATAAAATTTAAGAACGTCTGGTTTTTTTTTTTGAAAAATTAAAATAATTAAAATGAAAAAAAAAAAAAAAAACAAGCAAAATCATAAAAGAAAAAAAAAATGCTACTGATGTGTACTATATGACCGTAAAAATACGATATTTCTTTTAATGTGAAGAAAAAAAAATTATAACGATCAATTTTTAAAAGCGTCGTTTTAGGTGCCCAAGACGAAAATAAATAAAAAAAATATTTTAACAAACTATGCAACTAAACGACTTTCAATGAATAATTATTCATGTAGGGTAGGTTAATAATGACCAAGATTAACTTATACAAAGAAGTTGAAAATTCGTGTACACATCAGTAACGGAAAAAAACCAAAAAATAAAAAAATAAAGACGTTTAACACAGACAACCACTAACATACACAACCCACAACCAATGGAGGAGGAATTAATCAGCTGTATTTCTACCACGATTAAGGGCGCCAGCGTCCCGGGGGAAGTTACCGCTACGCTACTTTATCCTACCTAACCTAGGCACAGGTATTCCTAGGAGGATATTAAATGAAAATGTAGGTAGGCAGTAAATTGGAACATTTATTAAAAATAGCTCGGTAGATGAGGGTCGATATAAATTGGGTTAGGGCCTATACAGCGATTAACCTCCTCACTGGTGTAGCACTCCCCTGACGTCACTGGCCGCTGCAGGAGACGAGTGCTCGCGCGTCAATCGCCAGGTCCAACTGCTGGTGTAGGGTTCGCAGGTTGTCCCGCTACTGTCCACCACGGGGAAGCAGGGAATTTAGGTGTACGTGAAACCCTGTAATGCGCAATAAGCGAAAGCATTACACACTGGCCGTAGACGGTGAGCACCCACAGCAACGTTTAATAGGGAAGCACTAATATGTAGATGTGTTGCTGTGGATGTTCACTATCAGATACGGAGATGACAATAATTTCGGCTACTTAGCAGTTAATTTAAACATTTGAAATTTACAACGGAAACTAAATTTTCAACGTTCAACAAATCTCCAATTTCATAGGTAATAATTATAATATGTTACTATAGGTACTGTGGGCAGCGTAACGGTAATTTAAAATGATTTACGGCAAAAAACTTTGTACGAAGTTGCAGAAAAGTAAAAGTTAGTGTTTTTTTTTCAGGATAAAGCGCTTGTAATTATTAAAAAATTAAAATTAAAATGTGAACATCAAAAGAAAAAAATTAAAAGATTAAATGAAAAAGTGAGAAGAGAGAGTAAGAAAAAAGAATAGCAGATTTTAAAACTGTAATGAAAGATTTAAAAGACAAAAAATATGAGAATGATGATCATGTGGACTTGGACGGAGTTAGAGCAGTGTGCAGGCCACAAAGATTTTCTAAAAAGACAAATTGCGAAATCGGTAAGAATGCCTTTAAAAAGACAATACAGCGAAGAAATTCGAAAATTCGCATTGGCGCTCCACTTTTTGTCTCCAAAGGCCTATAATTTTTTTCGTCGTACGTACAGTTCCTGTTTGCCACATCAAAGAACTTTAAGTAGGTACCAGAAAGTAAAAGCTGAACCTGGCTTTTGTACAGAGGCTTTTAATGGTTTGAAACTCAAAGCTCACACAAGTGAGATGCCAGTGATTTATGTGCTATGGTTTTGGATGAAATGGCTATTAGAAAGTCTCTTTGCTGGGATACTCAAACTAAGACTTATTATGGAAGAGTTAACGTCGGCATTGATTGCGATATGGCCTCACTACAAGTAGCCGATGAGTGTCTTGTGTTACTGCTGACCTGTATAAACGGTAGCTGGAAGTTGCCTGTGGGATACTTTTTCATAACAGCTTTGTCTGGGGAACAAAAAGCAGTACTGGTTAAAACATGTATCCATAAATGTGAAACAGTCGGCGTAAAAGTTGTGAGCTTGACCTGCGATGGTCCAGCTGCAAATTCTAGCATATTTTCAGCATTAAGATATGATTTCAATTCAGGCCAGGTGTTTTTTACTTACAGTAACAGCATCATACACGCTTTTATTGGTCCCTGTCTTGCTATCAAACTAGTCCGAAATGCTTTCGGTGAATTGAGGGTGTTTTACGATATGCATGGCAGGAAAATAGATTACATCTACCTGGAACATCTACTAAATTTGCAGGAAGCCGCAGGACTGCACATGGCCACAAAATTAACAAAGACTAAAAAAAAAGATACTACAGCAAAAACAAAAAAATTAAGGTACGACTTGCCACGCAGCTTCTTAGCGACTCGGTGGCAGATGCCTTGGAGCATTGTGCTGATTTAAAAATCCCGGAATTTCAAGGTGAAGGCACAATGAACTTCATTAGGTTAATAAACAGCGTTTTTGATGTCTTAAACAGTCGATCAATTAGACCACCGGGGTGGAGAAAGGCTATATTTTCGGGAAATATTGGTCTGGTGGAAGCTTTATTCGAAGGTGGCCTACCTTCAGAGTATGATGCTGTCATCTGGGCAGAAACTCGTCGATTCCAGAAGAAGAACCGGCTTTGTAGGTCTTGTTCTGGACATGATCAGTGCAATTCAACTATATTATAAATATTTGATTGATGGTACCAAACTTTTACAGTTCCTGCCATTGTACAAGGTTAGCCAGGACCACCTACAGTTGTTTTTTTCTGCCATTCGAGCTCGAGGCGGCTTTAATAATAACCCCAATGCGGTTCAATTTCAGGCCGCTTTTAAAATATTGTTAATTAAAGCTGAAATTAGGGATGCGGGCGTTGGTAACTGCGTTCCTCTGGAGCAAATTAACCTACTAACCTGCTCTAGTAAGACAAACCCAGTCACGGGCATAAACGAACTAACAGAAAGGAATTCATTTGTAGAATTGCCAGAGGATGATAGTGAGTTGTTCGAATAATTTATAAACTGCATTGCCGGTTTTATATCGAGAAAGTTGGCTCGCTCTGTAAAGTGTGATATTTGCGCAAATTTGCTATTCGGAGATACCAATGCCTACCGAAAAAGCTTAATAACATTGAAAAATAGGGATGGATTGGTTTACCCGTCAAAAGACGTGACGAATATTCTAATTATAATCGAAAAAAATCTTAAAGGTATTTTTCAAAAGCAGCTTCGGTCTGAACAGTATTATCTGCATGCGTTTCGATTTTTCATGGAACATTTTGATGAATCCAATTTATTCAAATCGAACTGCGAACATGGCACGACCCACAGACGTATACTTACTAAATCTATAGTCCAAACGTACATGGATCTGAGGTTTAAATACTATGGAAAGAAGACCACAGAAAAGATTTAGTTTCGCAATTACTTTAACAAAATCATATTATTCCGTAATGAGTAAATGATTGGCAATTTTATTTGGGTTCGACATTCTCTTATTTGATTATTGTGTACCTATATTTGTATAAAGTTTGTATTTCTAGAACTTGATTATGACAGTTTTTAATAAATCTGTGTAATATGGTAATTTTCGTTTTATTATGAATGATGGAGCCAAGTAGTCTAAATAAAAAATAAAATATTAATAAGTATTTTTTAAAAATAAGTACAGTCTGAAAAACGAGAAAAAAAATTGTATGTAGTATTTATTTATTCTTTTCATTGGTAATTAAAGTCCTTAAGTACAGGTACTGAACGCTTGGTATGCTGATGATCAGTAATAGTGATACTCTATTAAGGCTCCTACACATATACCCCGGCAAAAGCCGCAGAAACTGGCAGTCCGCACGAAACTCAATCTTAATTCCAAGCGCTATAACCTTGAGCCAGCGTGGTAACCTGAGCCGGCGGCACTGTGTGTAGGAGGCTTTATACTCGTAACCACCAGAGCGTGGTTGCCACAGTGGTTCTGGCCGCAATTTCGGTCGCATAGTACGCTCACAGGAAAAGCTAGCAATATACACAGCGATCACAAGGCTAAGTTTTTATTCGTGATCGCCGCGGTGGCAACTGGGAATAAATGGGATAAACATACCATAGTAAAATTCATGTTATTATAAACTTACTTGTACAAGTAAAGCAGAATAGGTCTTTACCTATGTAATTGGAGATTCTACAACCAGCATTTTCAGATTTAATTATCTGTGGATTGGCGCGCAATTCGAAATTCAATTGAATTTTATTCGAAAGACGTGTTAATTTAATTTCTAATTCAGTCATTTATTTTTAGATAGTTTATTGTTTTTGTGACATTGCGATAGTTTTTGGCGCCATGGATAAACTGAAAATTCGTACAATTTTCGAATATGAGTTCCTACGTGGAAATACCGCCGATAACAACACGAAACATTAACGACGTGTACGGGCCTAACACTGCTTGCATAAACACGGACCATTATTGGTTCAATTGTTTTAAATTTGGAAAGGTCATCGGGCATTTTTGACCCGGTACGTCGAAGTACGCGTCCATTATTGAAATGTGTTTTTTTTAAAGGTTTAGGGTTAACATTTCACGCAATGTATTTATTTTAATCCAAATGTATGGGGAAAAGAAGTTATGTGGTTTACCGCAAAACGTTTAATTTTCCCACTTATTGATTTTCAATCATTACTACTTACTGTGTTACGCTCTCTGTCGCTCGTAAGGCGCAATCCACATTGCAGTACAGAGTTTAGTTGCCCTCTCTTTCACACAATAAGCCCAATACCGGTTTCAATGTGCGGTGGCTCGTCAAAGTCAATCAGGCGGGACCGCTAACTTGCGCCCGCGCAGTCGTTCGTCATTCGTCGTTTCGATCTGTGCTGTTATTTTTCTCTGTTCGCTTATTTTTACTGTCCCTTTACGCGCGTTTTATGAACTTTGATTTTGCCTAACGATTGGTGTTCAAATGGATAGCGAAAATAGTTGTGTGTTATGTGGCCTATCCGTGAAAACATATACTTACACTACTCCTGCTCGAACGTTACAGAGATCATGTTGAAATGTTGTTACAAGAAATCATTCCACGTCAGGTAAGTACAAGTGACATTAAATGTTTGCTTCAAATAGTAAAAAAAGTATTTCACCGTAGGTAGGTAATTGGGTGAATATTTCATTTCGTGCATATTACACGGCAGACGAAAGAAGAAAAGATAAAGAATCTAGGAAAAATTTAATTAAATTTTTTCAGCGTTTCCTAGATTCTTTATCTTTTTGTATAGTTAACTTGGTGTTCTATTAGGCACAACCCTTAGAATATATTTTTTTTTACTAGAAATGCACAAAATTGAAAACAAAGATCTAAAATCTAATTACCATCTCGGCTGCCCAAATTCAAAACCTAGTAACAGGTGATTTGAAAAAAAAATGTTTTTTGGCATTTTTCGACTTACTAGACAGTATCAAAATGATGTGGACGTTAAAACACCCAGTTTCATACGTAATTTAAAAATAATATTTTAGCAAGTCTAAGCAATTTGGCATGATTACGAAAATTTCCTTAAAGTACAAATTATAAACTTAGTATGTCAAAATACAAATTTAAAACCCTAGCAACTCAAGCGACTTACTAAGTTATGAATTTGAAATACCAACTTGCTATGTTTTGAATTTGGCGCCGATTGTAAAATATATGAAATTTCGTTTAGTAAGTCCAGTGTCACCGGCGCACGAGTGTTTCGCTCCGTGTTAAAAAATAATAAAATGAGTTACAAACAATTTTATCGGTCCAGGCGTATAATGCGTGTATAAAATTAAAGATTCATTTTTTTTGAGCCGTTTAGTAGCTTTCAATTTAACATTTGCACCACTATGTAAAGATACAAAGATAAACAGCAAGCGTGTTGTGTGGCATGAAGCAATGATGGGGTCGAGATGCTAATAATATACATTGATGGCTTTTCTTATTTCGGAAAGAGATGTGAAAAAAATAACACTATGGTGTGACAATTGCACTAGACAAAATAAAAATTGGTTTTTATTTACAGCGCTGGTAATGGTTGTTAATTCTGAGTGCATTCATATTGATACTATCACTCTGAGATTTCTCTTTAAAGGCCATACCCATATGTCTGCTGACGGCGTACACGGAAATATAGAAAAAGAGAGGAGGCGTCGAGATAGAGTTTATGATTACGAGGACTACAAGTCTATTATAGCGAACTGTAGAAAGAACATTGACGTTATCGAAGTGCAAAAATCATACCAATGGGTAAAACAGAAACGAGTTCTACGGCGTAACACAAATGACGATTCAGCTCTCAGCACATTTTTGCTAAACCCAGTGGTTGAAGCTAAGCCTCAAAGGATCACGAAATCTGTTCTATAAAACAGATTTTGATGAGTCTTACCAAGAACTGAACTTCTTGATGCAGAAATTTAATGTCAACACTATTCCCCCACTTTCAAATACTATCCTCCGAGGGGTGAAATCATCGAAGAAAGATGGTATTGTTTCAAAATTGGTCCCCCTAATGCCATTGAACAGAAGGGAGTTTTGGCTGAATCTACCCACGAGTGATAACTTCATTGATTTGCAAACTGATGGTCAAATCGTTACCAATAACAACGAGTATCAATAAGAATGATTTTAGCTTAAGTTTTTTTTTTAGTTTAGGTTGACTGTTGAGAGTGTGACTCATGTTTTAATTAAAGAGTCCTTTGAAGTACGTTAGTAAATATCGTAAGTAAGTCAACAGGATTTCTATTCTAAATCTGCATTCAAAGGTACTTTGGGATAATTTTGTAATCTTATAAACACTAAAATGTATAATGAATTGGTTTAGTCTTCACGTTTACCATAGAAAATCAAATTGAAAACCTAGTAAGCAGACTTACTAAGTTTTGATAATGTTTTTACAGTCATATTTGGGTAAATTCACAAATAAAAATAAAGTATGAACGATTCAAGTGTAACTATACTCTAAAATGATTACGAGTATAACAAACTAAAATGTCAACAATATAGCACAACTTTTCGCCAAACATCCAAATCGCTATCTCTTCAGGTTTCTTCGGGCGAATGAATCAAAGTAGCCGACCAGCTATTTGGCTCTCCTGAACATTTTTGTTGGAACGAGTTACTATGTTTTGATTTTAAGCAGCCGATCTGTGTTCCTTTTACCAGATTTTAGTCATCTGGCACATCCTGTTAAAAACTGTGTTTGAAGAACGGCATTTTTATTACTTAAAAGGATCACAGGATAGTTAATTTATTCAGAGACGATTTATTGTTTAGGGAAGAACATACTCGTATTTAGGCGGTTTCATACAACTTTGAAAAATGTCCCTACACTTTAACATAATTGCCATTCGACGGTATGTTCGATCTGATATTTTAATATTTACGCATCTCTGTGCACCGCGTTTCGCACAAAATATTTGACGACAGTCGACGCTTAGCCACCGAGCCGGACACACGCGTGAAAGAGTGATTTTGACGACGTAAATTAAAGTTCTCCTGTGCGGAAAGTGACGTGGTTCGGAATATTTCTGCATACCATTCGTGTTATGAAAGGTAGTTATATTTCTTTTTATCAAATAATTATTTGCTAGATGTATTCGGTATAAGTCTCTTTTTCCGCTGATAAACTTAACAATGCTGTACCTGTTCCAAAAAACGGTAATTTATCGAAAAGATTTATGAATCTAATTACCATTCTTCTAATTACCATCGATTACCGTTCTTCTTGATTCGAATGGTAATGAGAAGAAACGAACGGTAATGATTGTATTCGGTCATTCAATTCTCTATACTCTTTATTTTTCCTTATTTTGTCATTATATTCAATAATTTATCAATGTTATCAGTTGTCTTTTGTTACCAGAACACCATTATATTTTTCAAAGTAAGAGAAGTAATATAATGCACAAACTTTATTAATTTAATGAATAACGGACTAAAAAGGACTAACCTACATATTGTGATTGTTTGTCTTTCGTCATAGATGTCTCCATATAAACAATAATATTTTTAGACCATAATGCCACGAAGAAGAAGCACAAGAGAAGAAATACTAGAAAGGGCAAAAATAGCACGCAGAAAACGATATGAAAAGATTTAATCAGACCCTGTCCTTTATGCTTTACAAAAAGAAAAAGAACACCAAAGATACCTAAAAAGAAAGGAAGAAAAAAAAAATCTGTCAATAGGCGATATGACCCCAAGAGCCAAGAAGAAGAAAATGGAGGGAAAACTTCAATAAATTTTATTTTCCAGCTCCTAAAAGCAACTCTGAAGTAACTAGACTTTCTGATATTATGCCGGATAATAAACTTCATTTGTATCCGAATGTTAACATAAATTAAATGGTACGAAAATACAATATTTCTAGTAGTACTGTCAATTTTTCTGACCAATTTGAAGATTTTGTTCAATCTAGCCGAAGTGTGTTACAAGAACTTGAACCAAATAATCTTGAAGATGATTGTGGGCCCCTGAAATCATTAGCTAGATCTAGTGGAAGCTCAAACGAGTACAAGGATCAGCCTATAATTGAAAATACTCCTGAAGCTTACTCCACACTTGAAGCGCCGCGAACAATCAGCCACATACAGTGTCACACGAGAGGCTACAAGTTAGAGGATACAAAATTTTACAGAATGATAAAGACAGTAGCAAGGATAATAGTTTTGAAGACAGCTTTGTACTCCAAAGACCGACGGAAGATTTTCGAAAGCGTTTCTTAAGCGACAGCAGTTCGGATAGTGACATGGAAATTTTTTCAAAGAGAAAATATTAAAAAAAAAGAATACGTCCAGACGCCAGCACATCAAACTACCCGAAACTGCCAAATTTTCCCAATCAACTTTGAACCTTAATGTTTCATCGATAAAGTTGACAGATTGACATTGACATTATTGAGATTGAAATTGGACAGATTGTTCTTTCATAGATTTTCAACGTTATCGCTAAAGCATGAGGTTCAATGTTGATTGGGAAAATTTGATAGTTTCGGGTAGCTTGATGTGCTGGCGTCTGTGCATATCTACTACTTACATATTATTATTGGTTACATTAATCATGGGTATGTTTATATGTTAATTATTTAGTTAGTGCGAAGTAAATAAGCTACGGTGTAGCCAAAAATGATTGTTTTTTTTTTAAATTTCAGAATTATTGTCGCTACTATGCTATTCTGTCAATGTAAATTGATTATTATAGATTGCCATAATTATTATTTTGAAGCGCTTATCAAGCTACATTATCAAAGATTATTTTAGAGTTTCTGTATGATTATGTTTTGTTTCTGTATTATTTTAGTTTTATTATTATATACCTATTTTGAAGTTATAGGTTTGTTTTATTGCAATTAAAGACTGATTTATCTAACTGTTGTTGTGTTGTAAATTACCATTCTTTCTACCTCATTACCATAAATAGATATCTAATTCCCGTTTGTGTTAAATCTCATTACCGTTCCTTCAAAAAAAAACAAACGCCAATATCTTAAAACCTAAAAGTCTGATTACTGTCCCTTTGTTATATTTCACATAACATCATTAAACACTTAAAAAAAAACATAGAATGAACATGATTAGGCACATTTATTTGACTATTCTCCAAAATATCATAATGCGCACGAAATTAAACATTCACTCTATTACAGGTTTGATAAAATGTTTGAATTACGGATGGACATGTAAGGGCACGCTATTTGCATACGATGCATGTTGCATACGTAGCAGCGTAACTGAGCCAGTAGGCTCTGTGCCGCGGTTCGGAATAGTATTGTATCCCTTCTGTTGTGACAATAAACAATATTACAGTGAATCTTCGTTTCCTTTATCTCACGCAGCAGAGAGAGCCTACTCCACAGTGGTGACCCCGAGAACCGTTGTGAACTTTTGCGGTGTTATGAAGTGTACCGTTTCGCGATAGTAATAATATAAAATGAATCCAGTACAAGTACCAATACCTGCGGCGCAGCCGGAGCCGTCGCACAGTAAGGAGGTAGCAGCTATAGCAGTCGGCAACCGATTATAGGATTTCTGGTGCGATAAACCGTCGCTATGGTTTTCACAGACAGAGGCAATCCTTGCACCACAGAAACTCAGCGACGAGGCAAAATTCAATATGGTTGTCGGCAGACTCAACTTAACCAAGTGAGCGATATTCTAGTCTCCCTCCGGAGACAGGGAAAGAGATTGCCCAGGAACAGTACTCTTGATAAGATACTTGTGTCTCAAAACCTTGAACGGCAGGAAATATCTAAAATAAAAAAAATATTTTCTAAAAAGACTTAATGATTATTTTAAAATGGGATAATTTTTTGAACAATAATTAGTACTTTTATGTTTCCGACGTTTTATTACGCCATTTTTTACTATCGGCTGCCAATTCTAGGGATGTCCATTTTTTCTATTGCGGGTAATGTGCGTACCTACCTTCATAAAATAAAATGATAGAGTCTGGCTAACGAAAGTTGGCCCCAGAGTATTGGCGGCAAATTTAAAAAATACATGCATGACAACACTAAAATTATACTATGAAAATTGGAATAACCTACTTTGATACTTGGTAATTCATTATTAAAAATATCATATATATAGTTTTTCAATAAGGACGCTCGAACTTTAGCAGCGCATAGCGGCCATTTCGGTAATGCGATTGCTACCAAATTTGGCATGAATATATATTTTGTCGTGACATTTCACCATGGAACGCTACACGCTTCAACAACGCGTAGAAATTGTGTAAATTTATTATCAAAACCAGTTGTCTATTCGTCTACGTTCTGTGCGTTGTGTTCAATTTATGGCGTTCATCGTGTGAGTTAACACCGCTCGATTACTTTCTGTGGGGTTACATGAAATCTTTAGTGTACGCAGATAAACCACAGTCAATTGTTGCCCTAAAGGCCAACATAACTCGCGTTCTTCGTGAAATTGACAATTTATGCGAAGACGTCCTCCAAGATTAGTCCACCAGAATACGCCATCTACAGCGGAGTCGCAGTGGCCATTTGGCTGATATTATTTTCCACACATAATGTCATTGAATATTCTTTAAAATGTTATAAAAATTGTAGTAATATCACTTAAACAGGTTGTTTTATTTCATTTCAAAGTTCGAGCGCTCTTAATGAAAAACCCTATATATAGACAGTATAAGAACATTATGTTAGGGAAATAAAGAAACAGAATTTATCTACACATGTATTAATTTTTGATATGTATCAGGTTTGTAACGGGATTTTAAGGATTTATTGATCTGGTATAGGTGTTAGTATATGAGGTAAATATGAGCGGAATCCGAAAAGAAATAGACAAATAAAATACGATAATATTCCTTATATAATAACTTAGTTTTATTCATCGTAATCAAAATCAGATTCTAACACTTCAATGCCAAAAGATTCATCACTGTCACTAGTATCGCTGTCTCAAACATTTATAATAAAACTTTCTAAATTTTCTTCTGTTATTTTATCACGTTCTTTATATTTATTTTCAACATGTATTACATGATCAGTAATTTTCTTCCAATCCTGTGAACTTACGTTTTCAAATGAATCTTTAATTATTTCTTCTAATGCAGCTGTAGTAACTGCAATATTTTTGCTAGCCACTTTACGTTTTGCCAAACTCCACACAAGCTCGATCGCATTTAAATCACAATGGTAGGGTGGAAGTCTCAACACCTCATGACCACATTGATTTAAAATTTCATCAGCTTCATATATTGGATTAGGCGTATTTCGTTTTACACTACACAACAGCTCTGCTTTCGTGTGGTAGTCCTCATATTGAATCTCTTATATTACTTTTACGTGTTTGTGTGTTCGGAACCTTATTTATAATTACCGAATGGTAACTAGCATTATCCATTATGATTACACTTGGTTCTTCCAAATTTGGTATAAGTTTTTCTTTAAGCCATTTATTAAAATTTTCAGCATTCATGTCATGGTGATAATCAGCATTATTTGATTTAGTACTAAACACTAACAAAGAGTTTGGTACGGGGCCTTTCTCTGATCCAGCATGAACTATAATGTACCTTTTCCCGGTCGAAACATTTTCAATTGCACCACTAGTTGAAGGACCTTGCCATGACTTCTTAGGCTTGTAGTTTCTATGGACATAAGTCTCATCTAAATAAATGATTGGCTTGCCTTCTGCACGTTTTCCTGCTATAGTTCTTAAAAATCTATGTCTCCAAGCAGATATGTCATAGCGTTCTATTAATACAGAACGCTCATTTTTATTATTTTTAAATTCATAGCCATTGGCTAATAACAAGCGGCGCAGAGTTTCTCTGCATCCGTTAAAATCAATACTTTCTTTTAACTCCACCAACAGTGTCCTCAGTGTAGGAACTTGTTTTTTAACAATATAAAATTCGTTTATCTTGTTACGCATAGCATCTATGTCAAAGTTATCTAGGTTAGACACAGTAGGTTTCCGTGGGCGTTTCTTCCCCGGGGTACTCCAGACACCTTCATTTACTGCACCTTCCCTTTTACTCTCTTTAGTGTTCTGACACTCACTTCTGCAAAGAAGATATACAAAATATGTAATTAATTCTTGGTTTACGTAAATGCAAAGGTTTTTTTCGGCATAATTTCAAAACACCAGTGTATAGTAAAAACTTACCAGTCATTGAAGTTATTTCTTCTAAGTACTGATTTTGGGTTATTATCCTATCTTTCTGCTCTAATTCAGTGAGATTTTCAATAGTTCTTACTATTTCATCAACTCCTTCGACATCTTGCAGATTCTCTGTTAAAGAAAGTTAATCGTTTTAAAATTACCATTGTATGTATTTTAACTGTTTTTTTTTCCTCTGTTATATATCGTTTTGTATGTACAATAAAGCATATAATAAATAATAAATTACCAACAAAAATACAGCAAAAATTCATTATGAGTATATACGTAAAACATAGGGTGATGTTATTAAAATGAATACATACTGATGCGATGTACGAATGAATATAATTAGTTTTATTCAATACGAGAAAGCGAAAGTAACTTATTTGTAAGGATACGTAAATTATAAATCAAAATTTTACTAAGACGACTGGATAGGTAGGTGTTCAAAGTATCAAAATAATATTGTCTACTAACCTATGAAATTCAACACCACACGTAGACAATCTTGTTTTTGTTTAAACGCGGCATCACGCTGTTGTTGTTTTTCGTTGAACTTGCCAATCATGCAAAACAACATCTTTCGTACACCACTTTTGATAGATTTGTTCATTTTAAACCGTAATTAGAATCACAATTTACACAAACGCATACAATTTGACACCAGAGATACCGAACGACAACCTTGTCAAATTGACGTTGACGTTCATACAGAGTTGCTATATAAAAAGTTCGCAAATAATTCCAAGGCCTACTTTCGTTAGCCAGACTCAATCGATTTTGTATTATTGTAAAGTAATAACAGAGTTCTAAATCACATGTTTTTGCTGGTATTTTTAATACCAGTGGTTGTAAACGGCGCGGCGGCATCGGCGCCAAGTGGTATTCGTGAAATACCACTGGATGGTTTACGGAATTCGATCAAAAATCGATCATTCATCACTATGTGTACAACCTTATTTGACATTGCGCGTCTGTCATATTTTTGCAATACAATACTGTTATTTCTGCTGGTTTTGGTACGTCGTGCGTCGAGTCGAGCCTTTTAATTCCTCCGTTACTGCTGCCAACCCATTGAAAAAAAACATACTTCTAACGCTGCTGCACCGTGTGTGTTGTTTATAACTAAAGGCAGGACTTTTTGCGTTGTGATCATGGCGAGTGCGACTGTGATGCAATGTCTCAACTGCTCTTTGAGATTAACGCCACTTAGGCGCAGACGTATGTTGTCGGAGATTCCGAATAACATCTTGAACATTTTACGAGTCTGGATCTCACCAACGCCGGCGCCGTAAGAATGCACATTGTCTTTTTAACGTAGTATGTTTTTTTTACTTAGGAACTGCGCTTTATGTTTACGTAACATATAAAAAATCTTAGAGGACAAAAGTACAATCCATGTGTGTGTTAGTTCCTCACCTCACCAGATGGGTTACCGGATTTTAACATAACCTATATACCTAGGTAGGAACCTTCTACTGATGTGTTGGTAATAACTAACTTATTAACTAGGATTGTTTATTTCAATTAGTTATCTCATCGTTGTTTTTTTTCAGCTGTCAACCGAAGGCACATTGTGTCATGAGTGTTTTACACTGTTGCAAATTGCACTCACATCCCAGGGACAGTTGTCACCTGCAGTAGGACACCAGGCCGTTTGCTACGGCTGTGGGATTTCCATACTGAGATCAAGAACTCATACAGTGCCATTAGACTGCCCACAAAGAATCGTATTACTGCGAGGGATACCATCTCATCAGGTTTTTTTTTTTATACACAACAGAGGATATTGGCTTCTCTTTATAGCCTGTCAGGTACGAATTCCCTAGGATCCTAAACTAGTCCACACTGTTTACTGTTATCCTACTAGTGATTGTACATGTTTAGGCTGGTCAAATTATAAACAAGTCATGTTATTGATCTACAGGTGTCACGTCTGGAAAGAGTTTGCCGAGCATGCTGGATGACTGCAACCAGAACAATGCAAAGGCAAGAAACTCACGACGCTGACCGATTGGAAGATTCTGCTACCCAGAACCCATCTCAGGAACATATTGAACAAGATTTTAACATTCCAATGCTACCCCCTCTGCCAGAACATAATGTTAACCCCGGTCGACCAGTATTACGGATTGTTAATAAGGTTAATTCAATAACCTATAAACATGTTGCTGCCACACCAAACCATTACTTATTCAGTAACTGCAACAATAATGAGCGTCTATTGGTCCCATCAATAGTGAAAGAATTACTGATACGGCGTTACAAAATATATGTTCCTTTGAGTGCCCCGATCTGCAATTTGATGGGATGAATTACTGGGTTCATACAGTGATTTTAGTGGTCACCAGATGGATGATATGATGGCACTAATGCAGAGAGCTGTAGAGAGAAAAGTAGATTTTACAGATTTCAATAATTTGGATAGTAAAATGTGTCATTTTTGGTTAGGATTTACAGTAGAACAGTTACAGATACTACTATCAATGTTACCATCCCTCTTTAGTCAAGTACCGTCAGCAAGTCTAGCACTAAGCATTTATTTAGCTAAAATCAGAACTGGAGACAGCAATGAACGGCTATCACAGTTTTTTAATTTGCCTCGCAGCACTTTAGAACGGTACATGAACAAAGCGCGAAACTGCTTTTTACAAGACTTTGTGCCTTTATGTTTAGGTTTTGGTAGTACAACGGTAGTAGATGTGGCAGCTCGTATATATTCAGAGCAGCAGTAATTATAAATTCCAAAAAGATACATTCAGCTTGCACGAGTTTGCTAATCTCATAAAACCTTTTATGATTGTTTGTTGCGATGGTACTATACTAAAATGCTTAGGACCATATAAAGAATGACTCCACTATTATCATCAATCAGGAATTAGAAAATGAACAAAGTGGATTGAGAAGGTTTTTTAGAAATAATGAAGTTTTCATTTTAGACAGAGGTTTTAGGGATGCATTGCAAAATCTGGAAGCTGTAGGATATAAGGCTTATATGCCAGAATCACTAGCAGAGGGCGAACATCAACTGACAACCTTAAAAAGTAATAAATCTAGATGTATCACAATGTGTCGATGGGTGGTGGAAGTTGTTAATGGACGAATAAAAAGAGATTTTGAACTTCTACGACAAGATTATTTTAATCGTGCGTTATCACACATGATGGATGATTTTAGGATTGCATGTGCATTAACTAACAAGTTCCACCCAGTAATAGAAAATAAGCCTGAACATAATAAGAAATAGCTAAAACCAGGATTCATCTGCAAAATCACCTAGGCGATTTCATTATTAATGAAAACATTAATAGAAGACGCGCTGTATTTATAGCTATAGAGGGTAATATACCACAATTAAAAGACTTCCCAAAACTTGGACAAGTAGAGCTTAAAAGATTTGCTTTAGGCTCGTATCAAATTAAACAATCCAGATCCTACTATGGCGAGCACATAAGACAAAATGGTATATACCATATTGAAGTATCGGAAGCGTTTGAACCTTTAATAATGGGAACTAATAATTATTTAGTAAGAGGAAGAATAAAATCGAGGCATGTGTCTAGTAGAACATATTATACTTATATTTTTAGTAAATAAAGATGAAAATGTAAGACATACATTACATACATTAGGCGCTATAGTAGGATACTATTGTTCTTGCCTTGTGGGAAGAAGAACTTTAGGTTGCTGTGTGCATGTAATGTGCATAGTGTGGTATTTGAGCTGGGCACGCTATAACAATGTTAGTGTTCCAGCTCTATTTTTGGATAACGTATTTTTAGAAGAATAAAATACAAGTTTAAGAAATAATCATTCTTTTATTTATTGTATTTAGTGTTGGGTGTTTTTCCTTCCCTCTCTACTTACAAAGACCATTTCATGATATCTACCACATCTATGATTGAGTAGCATCTATATATAACACTGAGCGATTGACTATCTTAGTAATGATTTTTTCCATACCATAAAAATGCGCAAAATCTAAATCAGTAAGACTTGCCCCCGAATACTGAAACGTCACTCAAAATTTAAGTAGCACTTATATTTAACAGATACTCAAAAGTGACGTTTGACAATACGAAAACTAAAGTTTAGGAGCTGCTCAAATGTTAAGCAGCCCTTAAATTTTGAGTGACGTTTCAGTATTCGTGGGTTGATGAGGTAGACACAGGTGGCCACCAGTAACTGGCCACCTGATATAGCTAAACCGTTACAGATTTTACACAAATATGCTTCTAAGACACCAAGCTCACCCGTAAACCCATTCAGACCCCTTTAAATAGCTTTTTTCAACTAATTTTTGGTCGAACATAACCTCAATATAGTAATTTCATTTTTGTAAATATCTCGGAAATGCCATTATCGTTTGTGTTAAATCTTTTGAGGTAGTATTTAAACATGCCTTCGAGTATTTTCAAGATGGTTTTATGAAGACACAACAATGTTGAATTGAGTACATATGTCCATAGCGCCGTGGGCATTCCTTTAACGCCATTAAAACACGCCTCATTGCAACATACGAAGACAGCGACAATCAACTATTTGAAAAATTACTAAACCTTGAGTTGGCCGAAAATAAACCAACACAATTAATGATGCACATGCGTGATTTAGCTCGCGGCAAGGTTGAGGAAGAAACACTAGCAAAATTGTGGATGAGGCAATTTCCAGCATCAGTAAAAGGTGTACTAGCTGTCACCGGAACGAAAGATTTGGAAGGTAATGCACGGGCAGCCGACAAAATCATGGAAGGAATGCGGTCCAAGGAAGTGCTGGAGGTAACAACGACGCCATCGACGTCATCAGATGCAGGTGAGCAGATAGCCAAACTCACGGGACAGTTCGAAAAGTTCCAAGAAACCCAAAAACAAGGGTATGTAAGAGGACGAGGTTGATCTTACAGAAGAGGAAGATCGTCCTGGAGATCGCGCGGTACACAACGAACAGATATAACCGGCAGTAGTGGTCTATGCTATTACCATTACAATTTTAAGGACCGTGCACACAAATGTACCAGCCCGTGTACGTGGAAGAATAAGACGTCGGAAAACTAACCCGGGTGCAGCCAGCGGCGGATGTATGCACTATATCCGGATCATACCACCTAAGAGTGACTGACTCCAAAAGTGGTCTACGCTTCTTGGTGGATACCGGTGCGAACGTTTCCGTTTGCCCCCTGAATAGGAAAATGAGCACGAGTGCATGTGAAGACTACAAACTGTACGCGGCAAACGTAAGCGTCATAAAAACGTATGGTACTATATCTATATTGTTAGATTTTAAGTAACGGCGAACGTTCCGATGGAACTTTATTGTAGCCGATGTCCAGCAACCAATTTTGGGAGCCGATTTTTTAGGATATTTCAATTTGTTAGTAGATATAAGGCTCGAAAACTTATTGATAAATCAACTAATTTATGTACGATAGCAGCCATTATAAACTTTGATGAAACACACATAGTAAAAACAGTAGAAGACAATCATCCGATGTACGAACTGTTATCTCGTTTTCCAGATATCACTAAGCCTAGCTGCTACAAAGAAAACATTAATCATACAATTTACCACCATATAGAGACCGAGGGTCCACCTGTTCACGCACGTGCACGGAGACTGCCGCCTAGTCTGTAAAAACCTTTGAATAGCCTAGTAACACGGTCGTCAGACCCTACTCTCGATCCTAAGATCAAAGACAGAGCGGAGCGATGACTGTTTAAAGATCCGTATTGTAAACCAGAATTAAATAATTCAGTGAGAAAGTAAATTACCATCGGAATTGACGCTTCATGTATTTCAATATTCTGAGTTTTACAAAAGCTTACCGAACGTCGAATTGCAACGTCATATTGTTTTATCGAATTTTCAGACAAGGAAGCTATCATAATATCTAAAGCTGACGGTGGTACTCTTCTGTTCCGTAGTGCCGTCCTGATAACTTCCCTGCAATCAACGTAAGCTTCGGGAGACTGTTGGAAATAGATAATAACACATTAGCAGAAGGTGTAAACTGAATCAATTCGGAACAGAAAAGTTTTTGAAACTGTAGAAACCAGGGTTGCGTGGGCCAATATGGGACCACAACAATACCCTCGGCCTGATCAGTTATTTTTCTTAAGACTTTTAGTCTAACCGCAAAAGGAGGGAATGCGTAGAAAGATAGATTTTTCCAGCTTAAAGTAAAAGCGTTCACAGCGAATGCTCCAGGGTCTCTATTCCATGATATGTACTTAACACATTTATTATTTAACCTTGATGCGAAAAGATTAATTTTAGGCTGCCCAAAGGCTTGTACAATCTTTTCAAAGGCATGATCTTTGATCTCCCATTCGGTATCGGGGTGAGATTTTCTAGACTCCGCATCTGCTATTTCGTTATCTTTTGAACTTATGTACGAATCGAACACAAATATACCGCGAGCTTCACACCACTGCCACAAGGATTTTGTGATTTCAGTTAGATGTGGAAATCTTACTCCCCCATACGGTTGATGTACGAAATAGCAGTTGTGTTGTCAATACATAGTGAAACTTGACGATGTTTTAATCCCTTTGCGAATATTTTGTAAACCCAAGAATGCTGCTAGGAGTTCTAGATAATTTATATGTTCGACACATTCCGAATTACTCCACTGGCCACTGGCGGTCTCCTCGCCGCATGCTGCCCCCCACCCTTTTTTGCTAGCATCTGAAAATATTTCTAGCGAGTAGCTGTCTTGTCTAATGGGATTGACTGCGTCATCAATTGATTTTAACCACCAGGAGAAATCGTCCTGCAGGTAATGTGGTAAAGACATGTGGCTATCGTAACTATTCGTTTGACACAGTGCAAGGTATTTGCATCTTTCCATTTGCTTAGTATAAAGCCAACCGTACTGAATCGCGGGGCAAGATGAAGTGAGGAGGCCTACCAAGCGCGCAAAATGTCTTATTTTACAACGAGGTTTGAATTGGAGCGATTGTAATTCTTGTTTAATCAAATTTCGTTTTTCTTTAGGTAGGCTTACATGAATTTTTTTCGTATCTATAACGAAACCAAGGTATTTGCAAACGTTACTTGGAATCATACAGCTCTTTTCTATATTAATAATAAATCCTAAGGACTCTAAAATACTTCTTGTTTGTAATATATTATCTAGGCAATCTTGATAATTATTAGAAATAATACAAATGTCATCTAAATAAATAGATGACAAATAGCCTAATGATCTCAGTAAACAAATTACCGGTTTTAATAATTTTGTAAAACAAATGGGGCTGTGTTTAGACCAAACGGTAAAACATTGAATTGGTAAATTTTACCCTCGTACTTAAATCGTAAGTACTTTCTGCAGCTTGGATGTATAGATACGAGAAAATACGCATCCTTCAATGTTAGGTAAACTAGGTTCGAATGTCTGATGCACCGGTTTCGTAAAAGGTATCTCGTAACCTCTTATCCACGATAATATAACCGGATCAATTGCCATTGATCATAAAAATATGATAATCGTCCTGCGGAACGTACCAGGTCTAGCGCTGGGGGGCTGGGCGCTGCTGCAAGCGCGGCGGCTGTCGCGGTTGCTGCTGCGGGGCCGCGGGCGCGGCGCCGGCTCGGTCCTCCTCGCTGCTCCCGCTTGCCGCGTCGGCGGGAACGGAGGTCTCTGGTTTAAAGCCTGAGAAGGGGCCTGCCGTGGCCTCTGCGCTGGTGCAGGTCTTCTGACTGGCGTGTTTATTTTAATTTCAGCGCCTGATTTGGATATGGCTTTTGCAGCTCTGAGAGTATCGGTCAGCTGTTCACCAAATAAGAAATTATCGATTTCTGTGTTAAACAAATGATCTTTAATATCTTTTTTTATTGTAGAACATATGAAACTACGCCTTGTCATGGACTCGTTGTGTTGTGAGTCACACATGAGTCGCCCTGCTTGGATCAGCAATTTTATTACTGTCTGGTCTTTGTGATCCGAAGAAAACAATGTATTGAGAGCTTCACCAATACATGATATACTTGCAGCGACTTGCACCTGTTTATTCTCCAGTGCTTTGTCTTTTTTGATGAGTACATCCGATAAAGCGGCCTTTATTTCTGGATTTTATATCGGTGCGTCAATCTTTGTGCAGTTTTTTGGAACAAGATGTTTTTCTAGCAGCTCCTTTCTGGCATCCTTTGACAAGCCTGTCGTTGCGATGTGTTCCCAGCGAACAGATAATTCAACTCTTATATCCGGCCCATTTTTTTTTTTTTTTTTTTTTTGATGGTGTTTCGCCCAAGAGATTCAGAATCTCTTTATCCAGTTCAGGGGGATCGAGCGCTGCTTCAACGGGCAGTTCCGATTGCATTGTCTGTACCACGTCTGTAGCAGGGACATGTCTAATTAAGGTGGAGGTACCCGATTGTGGCTCCTCTGCACTAAAAATCGGAACTGACTCGACTTCGGGCTGAATGTCCATTTCATCTACATAAATTTAAGTAGGTCATTAACTAATGTGAAGGTAACATTCCTTTCAAATGTACACAATCACTAAAATGTAGGTAGGTATATAATTTACCCAATGAATTGGGAATCCAAAACTATGTGAAGGTAACATCCCCATAAGAAATACACAACACTATTTGGAACATGAACATGACGTCATGTCAAATTATGATACGGATCCTTAAAAACTATTCACAATATCTTCTTTTGTTATAGCATTAATAACAAAACACTTCGGCTTACCGTCATGATCTCAGGCGCGATGAGCTCAGGCGATAGAACAATATTCGTCGATGAGCTACTGCTTTCGGAACAAATTCGAACTCGCGACCGTTTGACGCGTTTATTGATTTTCTTTTCCAGTTTTCGAATCTTTCTTCTCAAATAATCACTGTCGTCGTTTTTGTGACTACTTCTTTTAATTTTTAACGAAAAGTAGAAAGGAAGTGGTGATCGGCGACGCACTAAAACGCGAATGAATGACACTACAGGCGTAACGAGAAGGAAGACGAAGTACATACATACTAAAAAAATAACTCAAACTTAGTGGGTGAAAGGCGATATCTTAGACGTATTACTACAATGTTACTTAATCTCGAAGGACGAAGCAATGAAGTATAATTACCGTTACACACAACACACTCACGAGCGTGCTTAGCCTTGGAGTTCTGAGTTGATGCAAAACTACGAGTTTTTCGCGAGTTTAATTTACTGTCAGGAACTGACTTGTTCCCTGGAGAGTGAAAGGAATGATTAGCCTGCACCATCTCCGACGTATTAGCTTTATTCGTTAAGAAATCCAGTAAATGGGACAACTTTGATGATTTCTCAGTACTTAATATGCTTTTATGTTGTTCCCATTCCTTTTCCGTAGCTAAATCTAATTTAGAAACAACTATGAAAATAATGAGGGTATCCCACCACTCTGTGGGTTGCCCGAGCGTCTTTAACGCACGTAAATTCTAAAGCACTATATCGATTAGTTTTCTAATATGATGAGGTGATTCTTTTGACATTGATTGTGAAGAAAATAACGCTTTCACATGATTATGCACTAACAAGTTACTGTTGTTAAATCTATGGTTAAGCAAATCCCATGTTATCATGTAGTTTTCAGATGAAAACTCTAATGATTTTATCACCTGACTGGCATTCCCTGTTAGGATTCCCTGGAGCAGTGTGACCATATGTGGCAGGATCCTGCCTTTTTGGCAGGTTTAGCCCTTTATTTTACTCTCTGGCACTTTTGTTTGACGTTTTAGAAATCTGGCAGTATTTGGCAGTATTAGCAATATAAGCTGACAGATTTGGCAGTATAGCCGCTACAGCCCACAAAAAGAGTAGGATGCAGTATCGAGAAAGGGAAAAATGTAAGTAGGAATTTTAAAATGCCTATGGCAACACTGGCAACGCAAAGACCTTTGGTTCGGGGATTTCCCATAACATTTCTAGTTGGATTTGTAGTTCCTTCCATTGTAAACCATAAAGTGCTGAGCAAAATGTTTATAATAATATAATATCTTTGTGTGTGTGTCAGTTGTTTCTTATTAGTCGGACTAGAAGAAAAACTGCTAGAAAAACTATTTTGTTTCGGATTTCGTGCGGTGTGAGTGTGAATGTTTTCCATTCCTGATTTAACATGAAGCGTAAATATGAACGATTATATCGTGTAGAGTGGGAGCAGGATCCATTACTTTCGTCCTGGATAACAAAAGCGAAAGATGAAGATGTTGCATGGTGTAAAGCATGTAACACTAAGTTAGTGCCTAGATTGTCTATCATAAAAGAACATGCAACCACTACAAAGCACAAGAAGAACATGATCGGATATAGTGGGCAGTCATCGGTGAGTATACATTTTTACATATAAAGGTGCTCCCACACAGCAGTAATTTAACGTTTAAAAAACATCGTGTAGCACGATAATATTTTATAACAGTGTGTAAAATACTCTAAAAAAGGTATACAACTAATGTTATGCAACATTCTCTAACGTTATATAACTGCTGTGTGGCACCTTAACAGGAAAATTGTAGGGAGTACCTATTAGTAAGTTTGTAGTAGCATTACTATTAAAATTTCTTTATAATTTCAGGTGCAAAAGTTTTTTAAAACGTCTTCACTAGAAGATCAGGTGAAAAAAGCAGAGCTCAACATGTGTGCTCTGTTGGTAGAACATAATTTACCCTTTCGCGTCATGGATCATATGAGTGAAATTATTTCAAAATGCTTTACCAATCCAGAGGTGGCAAAATCTTTCTCCTGTAAACGAACCAAAGCAGCTGCGGTAACATATAATGTTTTGAAGCCGGAACTGGAGAGAGAAATGCAGGCAGATTTAAGATCATGTCAGAATGTTAGTACCCGTGCACCAGTGTATTCTTTGATCATAGATGAGAGTACAGACGTTTCATCGACGAAAATGCCTGTTATAGTAATTAAATACTATTCTGAGAAGTCACTAGCGTTGAAAACGAAATTTCTAACTATGGTAGATTTAGAAGGGGAATCGGCACAGAATTTGTTTGACGCTCTTTCAAAAGCTTTACGTGATTCAAACCTTGATATAAAAGATGCAGTTGGTTTCGGAGCCGACACTACCAATGTAATGTTTGGTGAACATGGTGGCATTATTGCTAAAATTAAGGATGTGAATCCGCATTGCTTATTTATCAAATGTGTATGTCATTCCACGGCTTTATCCGTTAGTCACGCAACCAAAGACACATTACCAAGAGCTGTGAATCAAATAGTCAAAGAAGTTTATGGGTATTTTGCTCACAGTAGCAAAAGGCAGAGGGAATTTTCGGAGTTCCAAGAATTTGTAAATACAGATAAACACAAAATACTACAACATTACGATATTCGTTGGCTGTCATTGCACTCCTGTGTCAACAGAATTCTTGAGCAATGGGATGCGCTAAAAATTTACTTTCAAGGCCAATATTTGCACGACAAAAATATATCCTCTCAATTTTTATACGAGAGCTTTAATAACAAAATATTTAAACTATATTTTTACGCACTTGACTACATTCTGTCTATTGTCAATAAATTAAATACGGTATTTCAAGGGGATTATACGACTGTACACTTGGTTTATAAAGACGTGTCTGAAATGTTTATGGCATTGTTAAGCTGCTACATGAAAGTCAATTACGTTAAGAGTACAGACCCACTTCTTCTAGATCCGACATCCAGCGTTAACTACTTACCTTTGAAAAATATGTATTTAGGTGTTAACGTCAGCAGAGAAATTACTTGTCTAGCAAGAGATATAAATCTGAAACCTGCAATACAAACGTTTCTTGAGCATATGCAATCCTTTCTTATTCAACTTTCAAGTCAACTTAAAACACGTCTGCCATTAAATGACCTTTTTAAGCAATTACAGTTCTTAGCTCCTCAAGACGTTGTATACAAGGAGTTTTCTTCGATAGCAAATGTTATTACGCAATTCCCTAATCTTGTTGATGAACATACAATTCAAAAAGTTGACGATGAATACAGACAATTAAAACTTGACAAAGATGTTAGTGATTTATTAGAATCTGGCGGAAGTAACGCTAAGCCAACTCTAAATATTGATAAATTTTGGGGTGCCATTGGTAAAATTCGAAATTCAAATGGAGACTTAAAATATGTTAATGTTTATAATTTTGTAAAAGGTTTGTTGTGTTTGCCAATGTCGAATGCTGCTTGTGAAAGGATATTCTCGCAAATCAACCTCATAAAAACAAAAACGCGGAATAGATTTATTAATAAACATGTCGCCTCTATTTTACATGTTAAACAGGGCATTAGTGAATATGGTGACTGCGTTTCATTCCAGCCAACTAAAGAAATGATTAAACAAATGACAAAAGCGATGTATAAAGAAAGTGATCAAGAAGAATACGATGCTAATACGAATGTATAATTTAATTCAGTTCACTTTTAGATTTTAAGATCAATTATTTTAAATAAAACTCCAAAAAATAATGTGTCTATTTATTTTAAATTTTTAAATTATATTGGCATTATTTTGGCATTTTGTGATTTCGATTTTGGCAGGATTTGTCAGTTTTCTTGTCTAAGTGGGGCAGGATCTCTAATTTAAAGTTGGTCACACTGCCCTGGAGGCTTCCTGTGGCAACACTACAGCTAACAGCTGATTTGAATTTGTCCCTATATTTTAAATTTTAAATAATAGATTTCCTTCTTAATAAGGCCTTTTTCCAATTTAATAACTAGTTTAAAGCGTAATAAAGTGTTTTCTGTGTTACATTTAGGCACTAAGTGCAAATTATGTGTAAAAATTTCATTGTGATTCGTTGACAGTTAGGTACCGGCTCAAGCGAATGTTGCATTTTCATCTCGATAACAGGTACAATACTATATATTTTACTTGGTAGTAGATTGTTTACGTTCTAATATTTTTCCGTAAAATTAATTAGATCATTTTTATTTCGGCTACAAGTACGGCTAAAGACCTTAAAAACGTAAACATAACCTTAATTAGTTTGGTGACAGAACTTCTTTCTTTACGATCTAAATTTCATTTTCCGTTCAACTAATCATCTGTTATTCAATCTACTGCTCTTTTCCGACCTCTTCTCTTTTCTCTTTAATCATGATTATGACTCGCAGCGCGCGGGCTCGCCTAGAAGAGACCAAACTCAGTCAGGCTTTGAGCGAATTAAAGGCCTCTCAGGAGCTCTGTGACCAACTGATTAAGGAAAAAGATGAAAATGAAATGGAGTTCCTTGGTGTCCTTGAAAGAAATAGCAAGTTGAAAGCAGAAATGGCTCAGTTATATATTCAACACACTGATGCCATAGCAGCCCGGGATAGGCTCCAAGTTGTTGTGGACGGGTTCAGCCAGTGTAGCCAGGAGTATGAACAAGCTCTTAGTCACAAATATTTATTACAACAGCAGCTACATGAGGCTCAAAGTCAGATTGAACAACTCGAGACTACAAATCTAAACATCACTGCCTCGTTGAATCAGAGTCTATTCAATGAATTGGTGCCTATAGCCCTATCAATGGTTTCTGCAATGAACCCCTCTTACACAATAGATTTAACAGGTCATGATGTTTCAAAATCAAGTAAATCAGTGAGGTTAGTTACTAGTAAAAATAAAATTAAAAAATACATACAAATTAACAAATACATCGTTAAAACTAAGAAAATGGTCAAAAAACTACAGTTCTTCATCAAAAATGTGAAGCTAAATAGAGAAAGGTTGCATCTACTGAAACAATTAGACATGTATTCTTTTAACTTAGACAAAAGTACTAGGAAATACCAAATTGACACAGAAGACTTGCAGTATGAACTTGACCAACTACAGGAGAAACTAACTTCTATGACCATCAAATATACAGCCTCTGAAAACCAAATGAGGGAATATGTATTGGCAATGAATGAGCTGGTAAGATCACAAACTAACAAATGTGAGCATTGTCAACCACCATCTATTGAACCAACACCGGAGCATTCATTGACAATATGTAATCACACCATATCGCAGTCTAGTGCCAGTTTGCCATCATCAATTACTAACTGTTTGCCTATACAAAGTGTAAATAAAGAAATTGTATTGTTTTGTGATGAAATTGGAAAGGATCTAGGCCACTTGTTGACAAATAAATATCCAGGACACTCAATAATGAATTACTGTATGCCTGGTTGTTCGTTACTTGACATTATGAAAAAAGTTATAACATGTAATTTTAACCAGAATACTATATTATTAATATTTGTTGGTAATAGGGGTAATGTGAACAAAGGAGAATTACTCCAATATTATAGATCATTGTGCAACCTGAGTCTAAGACAAATTGTGATGTTCACATTCCCATACAGCCAAAGTTTGCCACTGGAAGAAAACTATTTTAGATCTGAAATGAATATGACATTACATAATCTAACATGTAATTGACACTAACAATTATGTTGGTAACCATTTATATTTGACAAAAGATAGTTTTTATGTGGATAAGTACTATCTTTCAAAGTATTGTAAAAGACAGATAGCTGTGTCGCTATCATATTATTTTTCTATTGCAGCCAAGAATTTGGCTAAACAACTTGCTTCTGTTGAGCAATGCATGTTAAATAATTCAGACAATAATTTGGTATCCAAAATTCACGTTGCTAATAATTTAAATTAGAAATTATGACAATAGAGGCAACCTCTAGCAATAGTGTACAGAATTGCAAAGTAAAATCAAATAAAAGTTTAAAATCTGTTAATAGTATGAACCTGGTGCATCAAAATATTCAAGGATTTATGAACAAAGATTTAGAAGTAGAATTATTTATGAATTTTAACAGTATTGATATTCTTTGTATAACAGAACATTGGCTTAAAAGCCACCAGTTCTTGTTCAATTTTAATAATCACCAGGTTGGTAGTTCATTCAGCAGAGTTAATGCTATACATGGTGGCTCATTAATGTTAGTAAGTAACCAGCTTAAATTTAAAGACCGTAAAGATATTGTAAGCCTATCTGTTGAGCGGACAGTTGAAATAGCTTGTATAGAATTGGAGCAGTTTATTGTATTAAGTGTGTACAGACCTCCTTCAGGATTGTATGACTGCTTTGAAAAGGTAATGGATGAAATGTTACACAAGATTTGTAACTCGAATAAGTCCATTATCACTTGTGGTGATTTTAATGTTAATTTATTAGAAAAATCAGGTTCTTGTAGTAAAATAATAAGTCTGTTTCAGTCCTACAATCTTGTAAACCTATTTTTGGAGCCCACAAGAATAACCCCTACTATTGCCACATGCATGCCTAGATAATATTTATACAAATGTTATACCAAGCCACAAAGAAATCATAAATTTACTAGATTCTGATCATTGCGGGCAGAGGATTTCTATCCCAATCCAATACAACAAAGTGGCTAAAAAGGATATCACTGTTAACCCCAAAACTTCAAGTCGCTTGGAAACTTTTAAAGTTAAACTCATAAATAAATTGCCAGTTTTGTCTATTCATGCTGATCCTAATCATCTATATGATATTTTTTTTAATATATACTGTAAGCAATTTAATTCCACGTTTATTCCCAAGACTATCTCGGTTAATAGTAACGCATCTTTCAGTGATTGGGCTACCACTGGTATTCATAAAAGTAGAACACGGCTGTATGAGCTGTACAATGAAAGAACTTGTGTAAACACGGCAAAATTTAATTTATATGTTAGGAATTATTCAAAATTATTTAAAAGAGTTTGTTATATGGCCAAGTCGCGTTATTTGAGTTCGAAGATTAAAAACAGTAGTAATGTAATTAAGACGACTTGAAATATTATTAATAGTGAAACGGGAAGGTCTGATAACCGAAATACTGACTACAGCCTCTCTATTAATGACAACATAGTGAAATCAGACTCACAAGTCGCCACGGCTTTTGAAAATTTCTTTTCAGATATTCCCGTTTCAACTACTAAATCCCTCAACTCATCACCTTCTGTTGCTGAGTCTTTGCTAAAGGAAAATGTTAATGTTTGCGATTCGGAATTTCTTTTTGAACATATTACCTGTAGAGACATAATTAAAACCTTTCACACTATAAATGTAAAAAAGACTGCAGATCTGTGGGGTAATTCTGTAGAAGTAGCCAAGTCTATTATTGACATTGTAGCACCTACTTTAGCTCTTATCTTTAATAATTGTATCGACTGTGGGAAGTTTCCTGATCTTATGAAAAATAGTAAAATAATACCTTTGTTTAAATCAGGTAGTACATCAGACCCCACAAATTATAGACCTATTTCAGTACTACCTACCTTTAGTAAAATTTTTGAGAAATTAGTTTTAGAGCAATTGCAAAGGTTTTTTAATAGACATAAATTATTACATAACAAGCAGTTCGGTTTTACTTTCGTGTTGAACTTTTGGGACAAATTTATAATGCATGGGAAGATAAATGCGATGCCTTGGGCATCTTTTGTGATTTGTCCAAGGCATTTGATTGCGTTGTTCATGAAACGCTAATCAGGAAGCTCCGCCACTATGGGATCCGAAACAGTGCTCTGGATCTTCTAACTTCATACTTGAGTAATAGGATTCAGAGCGTTGACGTTAATGGAAAAAGATCTCCCGGATCTATAGTAACAATGGGAGTCCCACAGGGCTCAATTCTTGGTCCTTTCTTGTTTCTTATTTATATTAATGACTTGCCTTACCTCGTAAAGGATAACCATGATATAGTGTTGTTTGCGGATGACACTTCACTTTTGTTTAAACTTAAACGTCAGCAGCTGGTTACTGACGATATAAATAGCGCGATCGCGAAAGTAGTTCACTGGTTCAATGTTAACAATACTTCTCAATGAAAAAAAAACAAAATGCATTAAATTTACACTGCCTCACGTTAGGCAGGTGAAAACTAATGTATTGATAAAGGGCGAAGAATTGAATCCTGAAGATAGCACAGTATTCTTGGGCTTAACTTTGGATGCTAAGCTTCAGTGGGGCCCACATATGGATAAATTGTCAAAAAAGCTAAGCTCCGCAGCGTATGCAGTTAGAAAAATTCGTAATTTAACAGACATATAGACAGCCCGTTTAGTGTACTTTAGCTATTTTCATAGTGTAATGTCGTATGGTATTCTATTGTGGGGAAATGCCGCCGACATTCAGACTATCTTTGTTTTGCAGAAAAGAGCTGTTCGATCAATTTATAAATTTAGTCCGAGACACTCTCGCAGAGAGAAATTTAAGGAGATTAATGTAATGACTGTGCCTTCTCAGTATATTTTTGGAAATCTCTTATATGTCCATAAAAATATAAACTTGTTTAAAAAATACAGTGATATCCATAACATAAATACTAGGAACAAACACAAATTTGTTGTACCTACAACAAGGCTCAAGAAAATAGGTGGCTCGTTCAGATGTCAATGTATACGCTTTTATAATAAACTTCCAAGCCGCGTACAAGACCTAAGCCTTAATAAATTCAAATCATTCATTAAACGTAAGTTGTGCCAGAAAGCGTTTTATACCGTTAAAGATTTCATTGAGGACAAAAAGGCTTGGGATTGAGCTGCTCCAATTTATTATATTTTTTTTTTTTCATTTTGAATTTTGTTTTTTTTTCTGCTAACTTTAAATTATATACAAAATGACATAAATATTTACTTTGTGAAGTATAATATTATTATTATGATGTGAGGACTATGTGGGTCATATATTTAGCTATATTTGACTTTTTGTTATGTTAATCTGGCAGTTTGAGTACTTTATGCGGCCTACCCAAATATCCTTTCTTTGGTATTGTTCGTCGATTCGTTGAGCTCTTTTTAAGTTCTGAGTTGAGCTACACGATTACTGACAAATGCGTGCACTGACTGGCCAGGTCCACTCAAATCTGTATGGTTCTTTCCTCAAAAGACCATTTCAGACACAAATCTACATGGTCCTCAAATTGAAATGCTCTGACCAAGATTATTTCCGGGTTATTATATACACATTGACATTAATGAATGTTATATATTCATTGACTTGAATATTTACTTTAAAGTATTATATTATTTTAATTATTGTGAATGTGAAGACTATGCGGGTTATTCCCTTTTGTTTTTTTTTTTTTTTTTGTTTGTCAATTAGTTTTTATCATGGTCTGGCAGTTTGAGTAATTTATGTGGCCTACCCAAACGTCCTTTCTTTGGTATTGTTCGTCGAATCGTTGAGCTCCTTAAATTCTGAGTTGAGCTGCACGATAACTGACAAATGCGTGCACTGACTGGACAGGTCTTCTCAATCTGAATGCTTATTTCCTCAAAAGACCATTTCAGACATCAATCTACATCGTCTTCACATGATCTGACCAAGATTATGTCTGGACTTTAAAAGAGACTGTGACCTCATGAGTTTGTTTCGGCCTTTCTTCTCAGAGTAGTCAGATAGGAAACGCCGACCTCATCTAGTTTTTAAAATATGATTGACGTGTAAAAGTGTTTGTACAAACCTACTTGCAGAAATAAATCATTTATCATTTAGAGCAGATCTTAAATAATGAAACTTTTCAATTTCATCAAGTTGTGTTGATTTATGGACCAAGGAAAGGTAGGTGTCTCTAAACTCAAGCCACGCATCAAATCCCATCAAATGAAGGCAAAGTTATAGTGGGCATAACGAACGGGTTTGAGTTGCACTTAGATTTGTCACTAGCAGAACTAGGATTGCTAACGCTTTGCAATAAACAGTCAACTTCTGTGAAGACCGTATAGTAAGAACTTTGAAAGGATTCACGAATATCTAGTTGCTGAGATAATTCTTTTTCTGAAACTAATTCCTCTATAGAACTTTGAATAAAGTTAAAATCTTGCATTAATGATTTAGCACTTTCAGACCTTAACTTTAATTCCGTTAATTTTTTATTTTGTAACGGTTCACTAATCAGGGAAGTTACAAATTTCGTAAAAATTGTCAACCTACCCTTTATTGTACCCCTTTTTCGTTAACGCTTTGTAACACTGGTATAGGAGATTTGCTACGTACTGAACCTTCATCTAAATCTTCCGAACCTAGACAAATTTTGGCAATTTATGAAAATAAGGGTACTCACGGTTTTCCTGCAAACACCACGGTGTGATTACGCGAACCAAAGGCGTATTACCTGTAATCAGTCACAGTTTTAGCACAAATGAAAGGGGAAGAAGGAAAGGAACGATACGGATGACCAAACCTCTGCTGATTCTTCTTCTTCTTCTTGCTATCCAATATTTATTCGGCTACGATGGACCAATGTTTTGGATTCTGTTCTTCAGGGAAATAAAGCGACTCTTCCTGGTATAAAGACTTATAATTTCTTTGAGATGCTTCTAATTACAAAGTAATATTATTTCAAAAAACCGTTAATGTGAATTTAAATCGTCGTCAGTTAGAATATAATGCAAAACGACTATTGTTCAGAGTCTCACTGAATGATGGGTTTCGTGATTTATATAGCTGAGGGGCAGCGCCATCTCATCCATCCTTCCGGAACTAGTGAGTCTTGTTGTGACTGTGCTGCGTCATTATGGGTGCGCGCGGCCGCCGTGCCGGTGCCGTTGCGTTAGTCAGTCACTAGGTGGCGGTAAATGTCGTAAACACTATTTTTTTCCAATCCAGATAAATTCCGGTTAATGGCGGCCTATTGATGCCGTAAACTCTAAAAAGGAGGTCCTCAGGACGAGGTGACGAAGGAATAATCCTTAATTTCTTTGGTAAGATTTAATTCTTATGGACTGATAATTGATTAACGTGTAACGTGTTGGATACGATTCTAAATTATTGTTTCAAGCTTTCATCTGTCTTAAGTGATTTATCGCCCGCCTGAATTTTGTGGTGCACTTAAGATTTGCCATTTATTGGAAAAGACGGTAAGTTATTACTCGTGGAACGCCACGCTCCCCACGTGTGGGAATGCCAAAATACTCCTGTATTTACCCTCTGTAAATTTTGTTGCAGCCGGACTACCGTCTTTCCAGTATTCGTCTTTTCAGCATTCATTCTTTTTCCTACCTTCAACGCCACGATCCTGGAGGTTTAATTTAATCCATTTTTTATTACTTTAGAAAACAAAGATGTAATAATAATAGTAGAAACAATAATGATAATAATATAAGCAATAATAATCATAGAAATAATAAATTATTAAACTTAAGCTACTGGCAAATAAACAAGGTATTAATTAGCAAGGGAAATTCCGTTGTTTTATTATCTTAGTTTACAGCTACCTCCGGCAGATTAAAAGTCTGAGACTGACTCCAAAGTGTTATATCTGGCATGTTGGTTTATTTAAAACATACTGTGTGCATCTCCAAGGTGCCCGAAATTCTTTTATTGTTTTATTTGTATTTTTTTATAGGAGAACACACCAACTTTACGCATTTTACATTACATGGGGCAAGCTCCCTACACATGTGACACTTATGTTACATTTTATATGTTACAGTAGATAATTGATTTATTGTTAGGGGTACAATACATAAATGAGTGGTAGCTCAACTGACCTTACTTAATAAATATTTCAAAGATACCAAATAGAAGAAGCAGACACTTAAAAAATGTGTGTGTGGTGTCCCCTCTACATTTAATTTAACAAATGATCTGGCATTTTGATGATTTATAGTCCTAATATTATAGTCTAGCCTTTGCTAGCACCTTCCAGATTACTGGGATAGAAAGTATCGTGTTAACCCAGGATGACCGACTATCTTGGTGCTAAATTTCATCCAAATCCATTCAGCCATAAATAAATAAATCAATTGTTTATTGTTCCAAATTCATAACATAAATATATCATGAGGCGGCCCCATTAAGTTATTAATAATACTTGTGTTGGGGCCAAAGACATGAGTGTGTGATTGAGTGACAATGATAAAAACACAAACATCTTCAAAAACTTTCCTATTTTTAGGGTTCCGTACCCAAAGGGTAAAAACGGAACCCTGCTGTCCGTCCGCCTGTCTGTCTATCACCAGGCCACTGTATCTCATGAACCGTAATAGTTAGACAGTTGAAATTTCTACAGATGATGTATCTCTGTTGTCGCTAGAAGAACAAATACTAAAAACAGAATACAATAAATATTTAAGGCTCCGTACACGAAAAAAACCCTTTTTCGTCAATAACTTATCTAATTGTAAGAAAGCTTGATATAATTGAAACATTATTTCTGTGTAACTATAAAACTACAGTTTTCATGGGGCTAAACCATTCGTGTCAGTCACAGTACCTGTTAATAGTTGCATCACTTTTGCGCTCTCAAAAATTATTTGGTTTAATTCGCCTTTGATTTACTTAATGAAGATATTGAATAATTATCAAATAAAATTTTGATTTCATCTCAAGGATAGCTGAAGACCAATGTGTGATTCTTAATTTTCTTTTTATGGTTTGCTAAATAATAGGAAAAAATAGATAACGGAGTGGGTTTAAAAAAAAATGTTTTTTTAAACATTATTTTTCTGCCATATTTTGTATCAAAGTTCAAAAAAGTGGTTCATCCACACACAAGTAGACCATATAGCGATGTTGATGATGTTTTTAAATGTTCAAAATCAAAAGTATTTTCTTGTTAAACAGTGATCAAACGTCAGTGTCGCATCATTTTTCGGAAAACTTGTTGCGAATATTTGCTATTTTCCATGAATACTTAACTTATTTGAAAAATCCCTTTCGACCACATGCAAAACAAAGAATACGACTTTTCAAATCACTAATAGTTTTGTTTAAATTCTATTTACCTTTCTCACAACGAATGAACAAAATTGATCAAAATCAGTCGATTGCTTGCACGGACCCTTAAGAACATGTTCTCCCATATATTCCGTATGGGAGAACATGTTTTTCAATTACAAAGTTAAGTTTGTTCTTACGATAAATTCATTCCAACTACGGAACCCTTCATTGTGCGTGGTCCGACACGCACTTGGCCGGTTTTTTATTATAACAATAAGGCGAATGTTTTTATTGGGTCCTTATAATAACAGTCAATCTTAACTTTTCAGGAAAAACTAACACATTGCACGGTCGTCTGTTAAAGTAAGTAAAAAGTGGTCTGTCCATGGCGGCCAGAATTTTTACTGGTTTACAATGCTGGGAGTCAGGAAAAAGCTCACGGGGTCGACGATTTACTGAGGAAGAAAATGTACTTTCGCTTTCCGAAAAGGAGTCCGAAATGTTATAGCCTTCTCAGCAAGTATTTCTGTTTGCCATCTAAGAAGACTGTTAAATGTTTTAAAAGCCGTAAAATTAGTTCCCGGACAAAATAATTTTTGAAAAATTAAAAGATAGGTACAGTTTAAAAAATGAATGCCGAAGACCGTGTTTGTAGCCTGATTTTTGACGAAATGTCTATAATTCCGCACGTCCATTATGACAAATCAAGGGACGAAATTATTGGTTTCGAGAATCTTGCACTCACAAGACCCGTTTGCTGACCATGTCACGGTTTTTATCATAAAAGGTCTGAGTTTTTGTTTTTGAACAGCCAGTTGCTTATTATTTAGCCAAAGTATGAAGTCTGTAGACTTAGAAAATATTGTGATAAATGTAATAAAAAATATTCAGTCCACTGGACTTCAGGTCCTATTGACTGTCTGTGACCAAAGTGGAATAAATACTGCCACTATCAACAGCCTCATATCGGATACTAAGCGACAGTATTTAAGGAAGATGCAAAATTGTAAAAACGATATGTTCATTGTTGGAAATAACGCCTTTATGATGTGCCATACCTCTTAAAGGGTTTGAGGAATAACTTATTAAATAAAGACTTAGTAGTTGTTGATCCAGCTTCAATCTTTTGAAGCTGGATCAACAACTATTAGGTCTTTAACTGTGGCTGTAAAGCGGTAACTGTGAAATGGGAATATTTTAACATGCTCTATAAGGCAGACAAATGTTATGGTGAGCTCCGGTTGATGCACAAACTCACAGAGGAGCATGAAAATGCGGGTCAAGCGAGCTGCAGTCACAGCGTAGCTGTTGTCATAAAACATTTGTCTATTAGGAATGAAGTTCCAAAAGATATGGAAAAAATAATAGGGGAGACTGAGGACACTTGATCCCTGGGGAGATAAAGTACATCAACATTTTGAAACTACAAAACGTATTAGATGAATTTAAAGTAGCAACACTAAACCTACAATAGAGACTTGCCAATTTAGCATTATATAGTCGACGCCTCCAAGCAATAACCCGGTAATGTACTATTACGGGGTTTATGCTGTTATGTCAAATTCGGCATCTATGGACTAGAATACACCTTCGCAATTTTTTTCAGATTTTTCCTATTGATATTTACAAAGAAATCATGACACACATGTTTATTGTTGGGAATTTAGACACGATAATATTTCGGCAAAAAACCTGTTATAGGTCTGTACGAACAAAACTATTTATTTTTTATTTTGGTAAGTTGCGATTACCGGGTTATTGGCGTAAATAATTTTCATGAAATTTTTGGTAAACGTGTTTATGGGGTTTTTGTTGAAATAATTTTAAAATACGTGTTCCGTAATATTCACTAACAATGTTATTTAAGTTTGGTATTGGCTCATTAATGTACGTAATATTTCAATACGGTCAATTTATTCCAAATTTTAATACACCTAGCTCTGTTCTGGATATTACTGTATTTGTCTAGCCGTGCAATAGTTTGTAAAGAGTGGTTGTCTCTTTCTTTTAGTTGCTGATAGACAGTAATAGATATATGCCACGCCCCCAACAAGTGTCCTTGGCCATCGGCCCGGTGCGTAAAGTTTGTTTACGTAAACAGTTGCATTCAAATCTCTGCACTAATTGCACGCAGATATTTGCGCTACGCTCGATATTGTTTGAGTTTTTGTGATAAACGGAAAGTTTACTTGTGAAGTTATTCAGTGCAAAGTGATAATGAGTTTTAGAAGAAATAGACCATTAATGAATGAACGTGTGAAACGAATGCTTCTCATGGTTGAGGACACAACAATTACAAGTAAGCACTTACTACAACTTAGTACTACTTACCTTTAAGTTAGGTATTTATGATTGTGTATTTTGTAATATTTTTGTTTACTATAGGTATGATAGGCGCCGATCAAGAGGTAGAACGTTCCGAAATAACTCCGAAGCAAAGTGAAAAGAAATCTACCAGTGCAAAGTCTGACGTCCAGGCATTATCAAAAGGTTTATTTATAGATTTTTTATTATACCTAATAACTCACTACGACTAAAAAATAATACCTACGAGTAAGTTGTATGTAACTGTGACATGGTTGTAACTTTAATTCGTCCTTACATCGGTTGGGTTGGGTCGTGCTCGCTAAATCAAGTGCAATAGGATGTTGTACTTTTTTTTATTATCGTGGTAAAATAATCAAATGAGTCCTCCCGCTTACTGTCATACTCTTACTGACTAAAATCCACGGTGATCTTTCAATAATCCTTTACGATCCAGGGCCACGGTTACCTGATGAGTCAGTCCCACGACTCCGGCAGGCTTTGGTCCTCTAAGGAGGCCCCGTCAGTTTGCTGACAGCATTTTTTACTTAAGAATTTATTTTTAAAAAGGAGGGCTTTTCAATTATTACTCTGTAGTTTTACACGATACATAAATACCTTCTATTCACGTAAAATGATCAGATATATTTTAAATTCGGTGCCAGCTAAATCTAACAAATAGGTACATAAATGCAGGGTTATGATGTACCTAGGTATATGCAAACTGATATTTTTTTAAGGGTTGTTTTAGTTTATTTTTTATTTTTACCATTTCAGATACAGATTGCAATATTATTGCAGTTGATACCGATTCTAGTGTAAAAGAAACTTTTACCAATCAAGTTCTGTCAAGATATGAGTTACGAGGTACGTATTAGAACGTAAACATAAATAATTTTAATCATTACATTTTTTCTTTATAACAATGCGTAACATTATATGGTGATTTAATTTTATTTCATAATTCCATAAATGAATTCAATAAAATAACTCGGGTAATTTTATTGATTACAGACAGAACGGAAAAAAAATACGATGATGCTGATCAGGAATCCGATGAAGATTTTTCGCCAGACGTCTCGGAATATATTCCGAGTCCAAAGATATTGAAAAGTCCATTAAGTAGCGTTTCAAGTCTTAGCGGAGACTCTGCATGTATTAATAAAATTATAGCATTTCCAGAAAATATTAGCACTCCTTCAACAATTTCTAATCTATCATTGTATTTAACCAACGCTGATTTCGTGGCTTCTCCATCAGAAATATATATAGCCACTATAGATTTATCACAACCAAGTATTGAAAAGGAAAACCAATCAAGACCAAACATAAGAAAAACAATAAGTAGCCAAGAAAATATAGATGACACGTTAAAACCAGATGAATTTTCAGAAATTAATCACAATGAAACATTTACCGGTAGAACTTCAAATGATTGCTCACATGCTAAGGAAGTTGTAGCTGACAATGAGGATAGTCTTAGCTTATTAAGGAAAATTAGTAGCGAAAACGAAATCAATGAAACTTTAAGACCAGAGGAGTGGTCAGAAAGTAACAATGACACAACATTGACCGGTAGAACTTCTAATGATAGCTCACATGCTGCAGAAGTTGTAGCTGACAATGAAGATAGTCAAAGCTTAATACGGGACAATAGTAGCGAAGAAGAAAACAATGAATCTTTAAGACCAGAGAGGCAGTCAGAAAGTAACAATGATACAACAACAGGCGGAAGAACTTCAAGCGATTGCTCGCATATGGTGGCCGTAGAAAGCGAAAAAAAACTGACTAGGAAACGCAAGCAGATAAGAACAGAGTGGCGTAGTAAGAAAAATAAAATCCTGAAAAATTCCGGCAAAGCCTACGAAGGGTGCAATTCAAAAAAAAAATATCCTGAAAAAACTATAGGCTCCCCATGTGCGTGTAAAAAGGGTTGTAGCCAAAAATTCAGTCAGTCAGAAAGACAAGCTATATTTGACAAATATTATAGTCTGGCTGATCACGAACGTCAATGGTTGTATATCGGAAGATGTGTTCAAGCACAGACTATTAAACGAATGACGTTAGACCGCAAAAACAACCGCACACAAACTTTGAATTATTTTTTCCATAATTCAAATAATGAAAAAATTCCTGTATGTAAAAAATTTTTTTTGAAGACTTTACAAATCGGAGAATATGTTGTTTATACAGCAATGGAAAAAGTTCTGAGAGCAGATGAAGGACTTCAAGATAATCGGGGAAGACATAATAATAGGCCTAAAAAAATGAACACTAGTACAGAAGCCACAATTAAAACACACATTGAATTATTTCCTAAAGTACAGTCGCACTATACGAGAGCGACTTCAAACCGAGAATATCTTTCAGAAAACTTGAATATTTCCAAAATGTATCGCTTTTATACTGAGTGGTTTACAGAACAAAATTACAGTGATGTTGTAATGGCAACAAAACGACAATACGAAACAGTTTTTAACTCCCAATATAACTACTCATTTTTCAAACCAAAAAAAGACCAGTGCCTTTCATGCTCCATTTATGAACAATCAGACGACTCTATGAAAACTACCCTTGAAGAAAAACAAAGACTCCATTTAGAGAGAAAAGAAAAAGTAAGATCATTAAAGAAAGAAGAAATAGAGACAGCTGATAAAGGTAATATGACAGTAGCAATATTTGATTTGCAAAAAGTGTTGAGTGTGCCTCAATCTGAAGTAGGCGTATTTCATTATAAAATAAAATATCCATGCTACAATTTTACTGTGTTTGATGCAGTACGAAAAATAGATTTATTCCTTTTATGTCGATTCCCGTTATGTCGAGCCGAAAACCTTGTCTCGCTTCTATTACCCCTATGTCGAGCTTAGTTTTCTGTCCCGTTTCTATTCCCTTTATGTCGAGTTCATTTACCACGCTTTTATTACCTTTATGTCGAGTTTAATTATATCATAATTTAGAAGTACAGTCACGTCCAATGAAATGTATGTAACATGCATATAATTTAGAATCAATTTTTACACTAAAAAGAATTTAAAAACAACTAATAACTTTATCTATACAATATTACATAAATTAAGTACAGCAATATTAAGACGTGTTGTCGGTGTACCTAAAATAATTTGTAATGTGTATGTACCTACATTAGCGCAACCCAAGTTCTAATATCAGGAATGTGCGAAAAAGAGGTGACATCTAAGGCTAACTTAGATGTCACCTTTCTTTCGCACATATATACTTGTCCCTCTTACACATTCATAGTTATCAGCGTTGCACGTTCCAAGTCTATGAAGGGCAAACTTACCAGTGTCCTTTTAACCTTGAAAGAGTGCAGTACGTATACGTACGTAGGTAACTACTGTGTAAGTGCAAGTTCTGTAGTGGTTAAAAAACGTTTGATAGTAAGAAACACGTAAGTACCATTGTTTTTCTATATGTATCTAATCTATATTTATTTATTTTATAAATGCAAATGTAACTGTTGGGTTAGTACATAACTATATATCAAAATATATAAAACACAGTATAAAAATAATGATACAATGCACATGTTTTCAATTTATGGTTCAAAATATTAGTGGTACCTAATAAATTTCGAATAATATAATCGTTATAAAGTATAGTAACTCCAAGTGTTTTTTGTACTGATAACTAGCGTCAAAAATGTCGGCCATTTTGTGACAGTTGCTGTTTTTGTTTGATATTTTTCGTGCACGTTCTGACATGAATGGAATTTTTTTAACTGTAACGCTTAAAGTAAACATGTTGTGGCTAGTTTCGAGTAAAAGTTGTATAACATTTTGATTCATATTACATTCTTCTGTTGTATTTAATATAAAACATTGAATATTTTTTTTACTTTTAAACAAATAGTTAAAATTTTAATGATCTTTCTAGACATCTACTTTGTGTAATATATTTATGCAATAAGGGGCCTGGGGTAAAATAGATACTAACAAATTCGATTAAAACAAATTTACAAATTTTGTCAACTAGCCAATTATTGTTACCTGTGCGTTTCAAGCTTACTAATTAAAAGCATTTGAAATTCTTATTAAGAACACTATGTAGGTACTTTTTCCAAACCTATGAATTGAGAACTCATTTGAATTGAAGATATACATTATGTATTTTGAATTAATGTATTTATATTTCATGAATTCCAGTCATATATATTTTGAGTATAATTATATATATATATATATTCGTTGATGGATATATGTATGTTCAGTCGTATAGACTGAAATTTATGATATGCATCCTAACTGTCTGATACGTATTGACGGCCAGTCCGCAATTCTAAATCGATTTAGATGAATTATTCTTAATTCTATTTAGAAGTACATAGTTAGTTACTTAGGTATTTTTAAGTCATCATGTAATACGCCGACTAATTTACAATTATTTTAGGTAAGATTTTTCGATTATCGTACTTGACTTTTCTAATGGATTTTATTCCTCTTTAGGATTACCTACTGAAGATGTATGAAGCATAATCACAATATCAATGATGGATTTAATTAGCATAATAAATATTTTGGAAGGCAACGAAATAGGCGACATTAATGCTGAAATAAGCGATGGGAGTATACATGCACCACCACCAGAACCTATCCAACACGAAAATTTAGAAAAAGATGATTCTAGTGAATCTTACGAATTATTAAACCTCGATCAACAAAATACCGCTAGTGTAGATATAATTAAAAACCCCGAATGTAGCACATCAACACCTCAAAATAAAGAAAATCAAGAACCCGGCTGCAGCACATGGGGTAATTTTAACACAGAAGAAAGACCTCAAGACGGCAGTAGCCAAGAGAATCAAGAACATGGATGTAGTTCATGGAGGAATACTGATAATAATTTAATTTTCGTTGAAAGTCAAAAAGGTGGTAAAATTTTGTTGAAAGACGGCTACCGGTACCGCATTAATAGAAAAAATAAATGTGGCTCCTCAATTTGGTACTGCACAAAAAAAAATTGTAAAGCTTCCTTAACTTTAGATGAAAAGGAAGCAAACATTCTAAGGACTAGAGCAACAGATCATGTTTGTTTGCCAGATTACAAAAAAGAAGAATTTGAAAAAAAGTTTAATCAATGTAAAAATGACGTACGGACAGAATTGAAACCCATACCCACTATGTATGCAATGTCCATGGCGAGTTTAAAAGATAATAATGATTACGTTGACCAAGTTCGTAGCTTCCAAAGTGTGAAAAATGCACTCTACCGTTCAAGAAATAATTTTTTAAATGTTAGTAAGACTACATTCCAGAAATTAGAGGATGTCAAAATTTCACCAGTGATTGCAAAAGATTTTCTGGTTGTAGAAAGTGATGGGGTAAATAAAATTTTGATATTTATGTTAAATGATTGCAAAAATGCATTGCAGTCCATGAATCTGTTTTTTGTTGATGGAACATTCTTTTCAATTGCCCGACCATTCTATCAATTATATACCATACATGCCGATATTGGTAGTACCGCAGACAAAACCTTAATAGTGCCGATCATCTTTGTGCTGTTACCTGATAAATGCCAATCGACGTATGTGCATATGTTTGAAATGATAAAAGATAACATTCCAGAATTCCAACCAAAAAAAATTAAAATCGATTTTGAGATTGCAGCAATAAACGCTATTAAAGAAGTTTTTCCATTAGTTGTTATAAGCGGATGTTTTTTCCACTTCCATAAGGCGTTGTGGAAAAAAGGAAAACAGACCGGAATAGTAAATGTTCCCGGTGGAAAAAAATATATTACCATGTGTGCAGCCACAGCACATCTTCCCAAAAATTTCATCCCAGAAGCATGGGTGTTATTATTAGAAAGTGCACCTGAAGGCAATGAAGCCAAATCATTCAATGAATATGTAACATCGCAATGGATTAACAAAAATATTGATTTGTTTTGTTGTTACAACGAACGCCACAGGACCACAAACCCAGTAGAGGGATGGCATAACAGGCTAAATAAAAAGCTTAGTAAAAGACCTCCGCTATATACTCTCATTAGCACACTTAGAGATGAGGCTAAAGAAGCTAGGTTTAAGATAGAGCAGGTAAATGTCTACAACGACGACAATCAGAACCTAAGAAAAAAAAAATGCTTGGCTATTGATATACGTATAAATAAAATAGTTGAAGATTTTACAACTAACAAAATTGATTTAATGATTTGTCTTAAACGCCTATCAACTGTAAGATTTGATAAGTGATTTTCTTTTAATTATTTAAAATATACATATTACTTAGGTTGATACAACGATATAACGTAAATCAATAACGCTAATTTAAAAGAATTATTTATTTACTATAAAGCTATATCTTTTTTTTACATTTTCACTAATAGTTGTGATTATAGGTGCTGTGATTTATTTAGATTAAGAAAGTTACTTTTCTAAGAAGAATTATTATTTACTGTAAAACTATATATGCTGTTTAACATTTACAACAATAGTGATGATTATACTGTGATTTATTTAGATTAAGAAAGTTACTTTTCTAAGAAGAATTATTTTTTACTGTAAACCTATATATGCTGTTTAACATTTACAACAATAGTGATGATTATACTGTGATTTATTTAGATTAAGAAAGTTACTTTTAGAAGAATTATTTATATACGTGATGATTATACTGTGATTTATATGTTTAGATTAAAAAAGATTATATATATGAAAATAAGTAATAGAACAAATAATAAAACAATGTTTTTATGCCATTGGCTTTTGATTTACATCCCTGACTGTACCTGTTCCCCAAACTCGACATAAAGGTAATGTAAAGCGTAAAATATCAATGCTTTGGAGAACAATAGACTTCCAAACTCGACATAACGGGAATCGACTTAAAGGGAATAAATCCTACGTACGTATACGTACTGCACTCTTTCAAGGTTAAAAGGACACTGGTAAGTTTGCCCTTCATAGACTTGGAACGTGCAACGCTGATAACTATGAATGTGTAAGAGGGACAAGTATATATGTGCGAAAGAAAGGTGACATCTAAGTTAGCCTTAGATGTCACCTCTTTTTCGCACATTCCTGATATTAGAACTTGGGTTGCGCTAATGTAGGTACATACACATTACAAATTATTTTAGGTACACCGACAACACGTCTTAATATTGCTGTACTTAATTTATGTAATATTGTATAGATAAAGTTATTAGTTGTTTTTAAATTCTTTTTAGTGTAAAAATTGATTCTAAATTATATGCATGTTACATACATTTCATTGGACGTGACTGTACTTCTAAATTATGATATAATTAAACTCGACATAAAGGTAATAAAAGCGTGGTAAATGAACTCGACATAAAGGGAATAGAAACGGGACAGAAAACTAAGCTCGACATAGGGGTAATAGAAGCGAGACAAGGTTTTCGGCTCGACATAACGGGAATCGACATAAAAGGAATAAATCGTACGTAGGTAACTACTGTGTAAGTGCAAGTTCTGTAGTGGTTAAAAAACGTTTGATAGTAAGAAACACGTAAGTACCATTGTTTTTCTATATGTATCTAATCTATATTTATTTATTTTATAAATGCAAATGTAACTGTTGGGTTAGTACATAACTATATATCAAAATATATAAAACACAGTATAAAAATAATGATACAATGCACATGTTTTCAATTTATGGTTCAAAATATTAGTGGTACCTAATAAATTTCGAATAATATAATCGTTATAAAGTATAGTAACTCCAAGTGTTTTTTGTACTGATAACTAGCGTCAAAAATGTCGGCCATTTTGTGACAGTTGCTGTTTTTGTTTGATATTTTTCGTGCACGTTCTGACATGAATGGAATTTTTTTAACTGTAACGCTTAAAGTAAACATGTTGTGGCTAGTTTCGAGTAAAAGTTGTATAACATTTTGATTCATATTACATTCTTCTGTTGTATTTAATATAAAACATTGAATATTTTTTTTACTTTTAAACAAATAGTTAAAATTTTAATGATCTTTCTAGACATCTACTTTGTGTAATATATTTATGCAATAAGGGGCCTGGGGTAAAATAGATACTAACAAATTCGATTAAAACAAATTTACAAATTTTGTCAACTAGCCAATTATTGTTACCTGTGCGTTTCAAGCTTACTAATTAAAAGCATTTGAAATTCTTATTAAGAACACTATGTAGGTACTTTTTCCAAACCTATGAATTGAGAACTCATTTGAATTGAAGATATACATTATGTATTTTGAATTAATGTATTTATATTTCATGAATTCCAGTCATATATATTTTGAGTATAATTATATATATATATATATTCGTTGATGGATATATGTATGTTCAGTCGTATAGACTGAAATTTATGATATGCATCCTAACTGTCTGATACGTATTGACGGCCAGTCCGCAATTCTAAATCGATTTAGATGAATTATTCTTAATTCTATTTAGAAGTACATAGTTAGTTACTTAGGTATTTTTAAGTCATCATGTAATACGCCGACTAATTTACAATTATTTTAGGTAAGATTTTTCGATTATCGTACTTGACTTTTCTAATGGATTTTATTCCTCTTTAGGATTACCTACTGAAGATGTATGAAGCATAATCACAATATCAATGATGGATTTAATTAGCATAATAAATATTTTGGAAGGCAACGAAATAGGCGACATTAATGCTGAAATAAGCGATGGGAGTATACATGCACCACCACCAGAACCTATCCAACACGAAAATTTAGAAAAAGATGATTCTAGTGAATCTTACGAATTATTAAACCTCGATCAACAAAATACCGCTAGTGTAGATATAATTAAAAACCCCGAATGTAGCACATCAACACCTCAAAATAAAGAAAATCAAGAACCCGGCTGCAGCACATGGGGTAATTTTAACACAGAAGAAAGACCTCAAGACGGCAGTAGCCAAGAGAATCAAGAACATGGATGTAGTTCATGGAGGAATACTGATAATAATTTAATTTTCGTTGAAAGTCAAAAAGGTGGTAAAATTTTGTTGAAAGACGGCTACCGGTACCGCATTAATAGAAAAAATAAATGTGGCTCCTCAATTTGGTACTGCACAAAAAAAAATTGTAAAGCTTCCTTAACTTTAGATGAAAAGGAAGCAAACATTCTAAGGACTAGAGCAACAGATCATGTTTGTTTGCCAGATTACAAAAAAGAAGAATTTGAAAAAAAGTTTAATCAATGTAAAAATGACGTACGGACAGAATTGAAACCCATACCCACTATGTATGCAATGTCCATGGCGAGTTTAAAAGATAATAATGATTACGTTGACCAAGTTCGTAGCTTCCAAAGTGTGAAAAATGCACTCTACCGTTCAAGAAATAATTTTTTAAATGTTAGTAAGACTACATTCCAGAAATTAGAGGATGTCAAAATTTCACCAGTGATTGCAAAAGATTTTCTGGTTGTAGAAAGTGATGGGGTAAATAAAATTTTGATATTTATGTTAAATGATTGCAAAAATGCATTGCAGTCCATGAATCTGTTTTTTGTTGATGGAACATTCTTTTCAATTGCCCGACCATTCTATCAATTATATACCATACATGCCGATATTGGTAGTACCGCAGACAAAACCTTAATAGTGCCGATCATCTTTGTGCTGTTACCTGATAAATGCCAATCGACGTATGTGCATATGTTTGAAATGATAAAAGATAACATTCCAGAATTCCAACCAAAAAAAATTAAAATCGATTTTGAGATTGCAGCAATAAACGCTATTAAAGAAGTTTTTCCATTAGTTGTTATAAGCGGATGTTTTTTCCACTTCCATAAGGCGTTGTGGAAAAAAGGAAAACAGACCGGAATAGTAAATGTTCCCGGTGGAAAAAAATATATTACCATGTGTGCAGCCACAGCACATCTTCCCAAAAATTTCATCCCAGAAGCATGGGTGTTATTATTAGAAAGTGCACCTGAAGGCAATGAAGCCAAATCATTCAATGAATATGTAACATCGCAATGGATTAACAAAAATATTGATTTGTTTTGTTGTTACAACGAACGCCACAGGACCACAAACCCAGTAGAGGGATGGCATAACAGGCTAAATAAAAAGCTTAGTAAAAGACCTCCGCTATATACTCTCATTAGCACACTTAGAGATGAGGCTAAAGAAGCTAGGTTTAAGATAGAGCAGGTAAATGTCTACAACGACGACAATCAGAACCTAAGAAAAAAAAAATGCTTGGCTATTGATATACGTATAAATAAAATAGTTGAAGATTTTACAACTAACAAAATTGATTTAATGATTTGTCTTAAACGCCTATCAACTGTAAGATTTGATAAGTGATTTTCTTTTAATTATTTAAAATATACATATTACTTAGGTTGATACAACGATATAACGTAAATCAATAACGCTAATTTAAAAGAATTATTTATTTACTATAAAGCTATATCTTTTTTTTACATTTTCACTAATAGTTGTGATTATAGGTGCTGTGATTTATTTAGATTAAGAAAGTTACTTTTCTAAGAAGAATTATTATTTACTGTAAAACTATATATGCTGTTTAACATTTACAACAATAGTGATGATTATACTGTGATTTATTTAGATTAAGAAAGTTACTTTTCTAAGAAGAATTATTTTTTACTGTAAACCTATATATGCTGTTTAACATTTACAACAATAGTGATGATTATACTGTGATTTATTTAGATTAAGAAAGTTACTTTTAGAAGAATTATTTATATACGTGATGATTATACTGTGATTTATATGTTTAGATTAAAAAAGATTATATATATGAAAATAAGTAATAGAACAAATAATAAAACAATGTTTTTATGCCATTGGCTTTTGATTTACATCCCTGACTGTACCTGTTCCCCAAACTCGACATAAAGGTAATGTAAAGCGTAAAATATCAATGCTTTGGAGAACAATAGACTTCCAAACTCGACATAACGGGAATCGACTTAAAGGGAATAAATCGAAAAATAGGATACTGTTATGTATGGCATCACCAAATCGCTAAAAGAGGCAGTTCAGAAATAGGAAGTGCTTTGTTATCTTTTTTTAAAACTGAACGTGAGAAAGGTATAACAAAGTTTTCATTATATTCGGATGGATGCTATGGGCAGAACAAAAATCGTTACATTTTCGCCCTTTATTTATATGCCTCCAAACTTTTTGACATAACCATAACCCATCGTTTTTTTGAAACTGGACACAGTCAAAACGAGGGAGACTCCATGCATGCATGCATAGAAAAAAACTTAAAAAATAAAGTTTTATATACCCCTGACCAAATTTATAATATTATTTTAAATTCAAAGATTACTGGCGAAAAATATAGGCTCAAGGAATTAGAGCAGTCCGAAGTTTACGATTTAAAACCACTGGTAGAAGACAGGTATTGGCGGTGCGATAAAGATGGAAATGTGATCCGCTGGGCTGATGTCATGGAGGTAAGCGTGGTCGATTCACAAGCAAATAAGTTGTTTTTTAAATATAATTTTGAAGACACTTATTCAGAGCTTGATCTCAACAACACTCCCTCTACCTCAGCTAGACGAAGAGGACGAAAGCGTGCGAGCACTCAAGAAGCAGCTGTATTGGATAATGTGCAGTTGCAACGCGCATACCACCAACGTATACCAATAAGCCAGGCTTTGCAAGCAGACCTTTTGAGTTTATGTAGAAGTGGAGCTATTCCTCAGAGTTACCATTCTTTTTATCAATCCTTGTCCTGTTCTGAAGCGGGAAACGAAAATATTTCTGAAGAAGAACTAAATTGAAGAGTTTATGTAGCTCAAAGTTGATTACAGGATCTGATTTTTATTGGATTATTTTTATTAATGGATGTTCACGTTGAATTAAAGTGTTAAATTACTTTCTGTGATTATAATAAATAATAAAATTACTTATAATCGAAATTATTGTATTTTTTCGTTTATTATCTTCAAATATTACATTTAAATTTAAAAATGGTATCGAGTGGAAACAATAACACTGTTTTTATAATTTTCCTCTTAATAACTATGTTATTTATCAATACCTTTTTTATAATTACTTGACATTACCACAATAACTCCGTACGAACAAGTTATCTATCAGCCATCAAATAAAAAATAACGCCGTAGAAGCCCATAATGTAATGTTATGAAATATTTTATTTCATAAATTTACTGCAATAACCCCGTAAGTAGTATTACTGTAATATTGTATGTATAAAATTTCAGGTATTATTTATTTTCATAAATAACTAGGTTTTGAATAAAAGGATTTTCATATCAATGGCACAGGTAGACTTCGCAAAAAATTGCTTTCATTTAATACATCAATGACTTCAATAGTCCCACTCGTTCAAAAGATATTTGACAAAATCAGTAAATCTTTTCTCCTGTAAAATTTTGATTTTACGATTACCGGGTTATTGCTTGGAGGCGTCGAGATATATATGCTAAATTTGGCAGATTTTCATTCTGTCTAGCATATTATTTTGTCGTTAAGCATACTTATAGCATATTTTTTTAACATATTAACTGAAATTAAAAAAAGAACATGAAATGACCGACTGTTTATGAAAATAAAATATTAACATGAAACGAACAATCTCTTTTGTTTTGGACTTCTAGGTGATTCTCCTTTAAAACTTTTCGTTTTGACAGGTGGATACTATAGACAAACAAAATTACTTCTCTCCCTCTTCTCTGTAGGAATGAGGGAGAAAAAATAACTTTAATCAAATCGTTACCTACCTAAGTACTAAATTTAAAAAAATGAAAGTGGAAGCAGTGTCTCGAGATATAACGTAACGAGTTTTTATATTTTTTGTTTGTCGTTGTAATGCCTCCTAAGTACAAACAACACTCAGACCAATAAAAAAGTATAGACGGAACATTGCGCTTAAAAAGTGAAGCACGTAATATGAAGACGATTCGGCAATATGAAGACGGCCGCGCGGTAGTCTGCCGCGAGTGAGCGAGTGTGTAAGACGTAATTTTGGTAAAATTATAATTGCGAAATTATGCCGTCCTGCGTCATATACTGCTGCAAAAATAATTAATGTTTTCAGAAAAAGTCTTCTGGGATTACTTTTCACAAGTAAGTATCCGATTTGATGTGTAATTTAAACAAAATCGTAAAATGTTTGTCATCATTTCTCGGAACAAGAATTCTAGACGCCATTGTGTCAGTGTTGCAAGTTAAGATCATTATCTTTTCCCAAAAGTAAGGGAAGATTTATTGGTAATCAGAATATTTTTTCAAACTTAGAAGATGAACATAACGTGTATGGCGTAGAGCACCAAACAATTTTAATAAGACCTGTAATTAATAAATACATAAACATACGATTCCACCATATTGCAAAATAAGAAACTTTATAGGTGGTGACTCAAAACGCCAGACATATAAAAAACTGACACAACATAGGGGGGGCATTAGTCATTTTAATTTACGTAAGTTTTGTGTGTTTTGTAAAATTAATTATTGATGTTAATATTAAATTAAATGACTCTCATTAACCTTAATTATCTTTCATTTCATTCACCCAATACAAATAAAACACAATACTACAAAATAATAAAACTTTTCATTCAAGTATATCTCTCGCACTTGGGAGTCGCAACACAATGCTTGCAACATTTTTCTCTAGCACACATGCGCAAATCTACGACATCTTACACCGAGTTACGCACACAAAGCCGATAATTGACCTCACTTATTTCGTCGCGATTGTTTACGACGGCTCCGTCTATACTTTTTTATTGGTCTGAGAATCAACATTACCGGTCAGAGTGGGAGCAAATGTCCGATTTTATAGAGAAGAGTGGTTGCAGCCCGTTGATAGGCTTTTGTCGTAAGTGCGATATTATTGCAAAATTGTATTGTTTGAAGCAACATATTATATCAGTAAAGCACAGAAAAGCAATAGAGCCAATGAAAAGTCAAAAAACCATAAATTTTCCCGTTGTTAAAAAAGATTTAAGCACTCAGAAAGCAGAATCTGCATTAGCTATGTTCGTGTGCGAACATTGTGCGCACCATATACCAGACATGACCATCATATATATATATATATATATATATATGTCGTAGGATAATTTGATACTTCGAATCTTCGCGAAAATCCTAGGGGTTTTGCGAAAACGCTGATAATTAGACATAGGCGAAAAATTATCAAATCTTACTGGACCAAGTCAGGATTTTTGCGAAAATACTCGTTATTATAGCAATATTGCGAAACGAAACGCTGGCTGTTATGAAATAAGAACGCTGATTGGTCGGTCAGCGCGTTCAATAAGAGATCGTCTCTGATTGGTTGACGTCTTAAATGTCAATCATTTGTTGCCGCACGTTATTTGTTTACGTTTGTGTCTGAGTTAAATTGCAGAAGTGTTTTGTTTTTTATCGTAAATAGTGTACCTACTTGGACTTAAATAAAGTGGTAAATAAAAGTGCTACACGGATGTACATAGTGTCATATATCATAAAAGTCTTAGTCAACCACTCAACAACAACAATGCTTTCGAGATTGGTTTAGCGGTGTTTTGTTTGTCATTGTGTTAAAAGTGGACTATAAAATTGGACTTGAACTAAGAAACGGTGTGAATAGGAGGTTTGGTTTTCATATAATTATGACAGATTCGACAGAGAATGATGTTCAACCTTCAGCAGAATCGGAGAATTTGGAGGTTATCTCCGATAAAGACAAATTTTACATAGAGTTAAGAAAGTTTTACTATAATAGAGTTGACGGTACAACTAAACCAGAATGGACTAAAGAACGCGTAAATGCTGTAATAAATTCAATTGAACAATTTAAAACTGCGAGTGTACTTAAGCAACCAAAAACACAACAACAGTATAGAAATGCAAAAAAATACGACGTGATGAGTGTAGGTAAAGAAAAACTTCTGATACTGAGAAGAAAGGATCTTAACTCTCCTGTTGTACAAGTACCTTCAACAGATATGTACTATGATATTCTTCTGCAGGCGCACATATCAACTGGGCATGGAGGACGCGACAAACTGATATATAACCTAAAGCAACAATATGTGATACCGGTACCGATTATGATATTGTTCCTCAACTTGTGTAAGATCTGTCTGAATAAAAAAAGTTGCCCAAAAACAGGAATTGTTGTACGCCCCATAATTTCTCAAGACTTTCACAAACGTGGGCAGGTAGATTTAATTGATCTCCAGTCAACTCCTAGCCACAATTACAAATGGATTTTAAACTATCAAGACCACCTCACTAAGTTCTGCTTTCTCAGACCTTTAACCAGTAAAAAAGCAACTGAAGTAGCCATGGCTCTTTTAAAAATATTCTTAGAAGTGGGTGCGCCAATGATTTTACAGAGTGATAATGGCAAGGAATTTACTGCCAGCATAATAAAAGAGCTAATCACATTGTGGCCTGCATGCAAGATAGTGAATGGACGTCCCCGACATCCTCAAAGTCAAGGTTTGTTTGCAAATTTTGCACTATCCCGCTTACCGCTATGCATTTTTCTTTCACCCAAAGGTTGCCTGGTAGAGATTGCTACCTTAGCAATAAGGCCACCTATGTTGTACTGTCTTTTGTTGTTATCTGTTGTTTTGTTTTTTTTTTTATGTGCAAAGTATTTTTCTCTTTTTTAGGTTCGGTAGAAAGGTGCAATCAGGATGTTGAGAACATGTTGCGTTCCTGGATGTCCGACAATAACTCAACTGAATGGTCACTGGGATGCTATTTCGTTCAGTTCCAGAAAAATTCTTCGCATCATCGCACAATAGGACGTTCACCGTACAAAGCCTTGTTTGGTCACGATCCTGTAATTGGCCTGTCTTCAACTTATTTGCCTAGAGATACATTGTCAAAATTAGAAAATGAAGAAGACTTACAACAGGTTTTAATTAATGAAAATCCTCCTCGCACTGAAGATATTCAAGACGAGCGAAATGCAGGTTGTAGAAATGAAGAAGACTTACAACAGGTTTTAATTAATGAAAATCCTCCTCGCACTGAAGATATTCAAGACGAGCGTAATGCAGGTTGTAGAAATGAATCCAAAGTTGAAAATGCAATCCTTTTCTATGAGCAGCTTTCTACCCCTCTTTCATCTATGACACAATATAAAAAAAAATCTGCAAATAACATTACAATTTTAGAAGATGTAATAATTGTCCCAGCAAGTACAACAAAAACGATCTGTCTTGATAACAATATCGCTATAAATGACACAAATTCCCACATAAATGTACAACAACAACATTCCAATAATATTGTTGCTACTGAAGTTAAATGTTGTATTTGCCAAATTACCACATCCGATTCACTCAAATGTTCAAAATGCCAACAAGTGATTCACGGCGCATGTGGAGTGTCTGAAGTTAGAGAAGGTAGTAGTTCTTCTAATGTTAAATGTAACTTATGCTGGCAAGAAGATTCTATTAAGAAAGAAAGAACAAGTTCGCATGAAAATTTAAAAAGAGCAGCTGCGACTATGTGTACTACATCCAACAAAAAATTTAAAGAAATAGATGTAGGTGCTACAATTTTGGTTGATGTTCCGAAGTACGATCGTGCACCCTTAGATAACAAAAACATTACAGGACGAGTAATTGATAAGAAGAATGGTTTGTTTCAAGTTGGTACCTCCGTTGGTATAATTAAAGATTGGCTACCAAGAAACGCACTTCAAATATCTCCAGGAGCTCAATTTACCGGCCCCGTTCCCGAGGTAGTATTACCTATTCGTGGTATTTCCTCACAACTATCACCATTCGGCGGACAAGGGTTTAAGCAATGTCATTGCAAGAAATCAAGCAAACAATGTTCCTCAAATAAGTGTGCTTGTAAAAAGCACGGTTTGCTTTGTAATTCCAAATGTCATAAATCTTTGAATTGTTGTAACAAGTAAAGTCTTACTAATAATTTCATATTACTATTTACTAAACGCAGCTGTGCTTGCATTGCAACTCCAATGTTACAGGTCCATGCAACTCAGCGTAAGTTTCACATTAGTGACGTATTTAATTATCTTTTGTTCTGTGATTATTCGCTTTTCAAATTATTTTCTAGTTATCTTTTAATTTCTTTGAATAAGTCTATTTTTTCCTATTTTTGCTAATTCAATAATAATTTGTTGTAGTTATTTTGTTCACTATAAGTGAACCAGAATGTGATACTAATTTTGCATCAATATATCTTAAGTTTAGCTGTATAAGAAAAGAGAAGGCTGATGAATGAGTGATTTTATCTCAAGACTTTAATTCACAAGACTGATCAATTCCATTGTTGCACTATTAAACTAATTGTTTACCTAACCAGTTTCATCCAATTTATGGATTACACCCTAAAATTGGATCATTTTTTTTTACTACGACTGAGATCTCCTATTGTCTGTAGAAAACAACATACATACTAAAATTTTCAATAAAAAGTTTATAAAAATCAATTTAGTGATTTTCCTTTCTCACCTATTCTAAACCTTCATAACTCTATGATACAATACTTGAAGTTAATCATCGGCAAACTAGGAACCAATTAGAAGTCAGCCAGCAAAATTGTAGCCAATCAGTGCTGAGCACATCAAATCTTACTATAGTAACGAGTATTTTCGCAAAAATCCTGACTTTGTCCAGTAAGATTTGATAATTTTTCGCCTATGTCTAATTATCCGCGTTTTCGCAAAACCCCTAGGATTTCCGCGAAGATTCGAAGTATCAAATTATCCTACGACATATATATACACACATCAACACGGTCTAGGGATATTTCATACTCAATTAAATAACTCGAAAAGTACTGGCCGCATTGGAATCTTTTATACACCGATTTGTTTGTAATTTATCTCAGACTAATTCCAAATTAAAATTTTTGAAAATTCTTTTGTTTTGGTGGCATAAAAATGTCTTGATGAATAGGAGAGGGAATTTTCATTTGTGCGAAATTTAGAAAACAATACGAATTACGTTTAGTTACAGTTTTTTTTTCATTTTTAAACGAAAGATAAAGTTAAAATTGAGGTATTGTAGCCATGCAACGCCGACATTTGACGAGGGCGGAGATGTTACGAGCTGTGGGAATGCTGGAAGCTGGATCTGTTCAGCGTAATGTTGCTGAGGCCATAGGGACCCATCAAAATGTAATTTCAAGATTGTGGACACGCTATCGTGCCACAGGTGAAGTAGCGGAGAGGCACCGGGGGCCAAGTCGCATCACTACCCCCAGACAAGACCGATTTTTGCAAATTACTGCGCGAGCTCAACCAAATGCAACGGCGACTCAATTGGTCCAAAGGCTGCGAGTGGAACACCAAGTGCTTGTGAGTGACCAAACTGTAAGAAGGCGACTGCATGAAAGCAATCTACGCTCTCGTAGACCACTCCGGGTCCCACCTTTACGGAGAGGCAATCGTGGACGACGATTAGAATGGGTTCGGAACCACGTGGACTGGGGCCGTGAGCAATGGTCCAATGTGCTGTTCACGGATGAATCCAGGTTCGGCTTCCATCCAGATTCACGAAGGACGCGTGTTTGGCGAGTTCCTGGACGATGGAGCCGTCTCCAGAACCCTAAGGAAGTTCACCCATACCAAGGAGGAACAATTATGGTTTGGGCAGGAATTCGTCTTGGAGGACGGACGGATCTCGTTTGGGTGCGGGGCAATATGACGGCAGAACGATACGTCCAACAGGTGCTGGGGCCCGTAATCTTGCCCCACAGAACACAAATGGGGCAAGATTTCCTGCTCATGCACGACAATGCCCGGGCACACACGGCGAGAACGGCAGCAGCTTGGTTACATACACATAATGTTAGGGCCTTAGACTGGCCTGCTCAATCGCCAGATCTAAATCCCATTGAGCATGCGTGGGATATGCTGCAAAGGAGAGCTCTGAAGGAAGTTCCTGAAAATCTGGCTACAGAAGATCAACTTTTTGCGCACCTCAGAAGGACATGGGTTAATATTCCGCAGCAAGACATTGACAACCTTGTTCTGAGCATGCCGAATCGTTGCCGATGTGTTATGAACATCATGGGCGCTTTCTCAGACTACTAAATTCAAGTTTATAAACACAAATTAAATGATTTTTCTATTTTTTTCAGTTTTTACTCACAAATTAAAAGTTAATTCATATACGGTTTCCGTCTATGCTTCATTTTTTTTCCATAAAATCCTGAAATTTTAATCTAAGTACCTTAACCATTATTAAAAAATGGTAGAATATTAAATAACGTATCTTTTAAATATATACATGTCATATAAATAATTAACACATTGATAGTAATTCGCTTTTTAAAAAATATCCCTAGACCGTGTTAATGTGTGTATATATCTATCTGGTCATATCTATTGACCATTTATCGGAGTTATGCAAACATGGATTCGGAGACAGCAAAAGTGGCGGCTTACAAGTACATCGCACGAAATGCACAAACATAATAAAAAATGTTTTAGCGCCGCACTTTAGTAGAGAAATTGTTTCAGACTTAAAAGACCAAGAGTACAGTCTCTTACTCGATGAATCTACAGATATTTCTGTTAGTAAAATGTTGGGAGTCTATCAGATATTTCAGCCGATCCATTAAAAAGATAATTTCCACTTTCTTAGGTTTGGTGGAAATTGAAAATGGCACGGCAGAGAGCATAGTCAACGGTATTGAGGGACTATTGTCAATATCTATGCTGGCGTTACGTCATTCGAACGCGGAGATTGAACGTATTTTTAGTCAAATGAATCTGGTAAAGACTAAGCTTCGGAATCGTTTAGCGATGAAAACCTTAAATGCCATTTTATATGTCAGATTTGGCCAGAAGAGGGTAGGAAAGTGTTGTTATTCTTATACAGTGCCACATGACGTACTGCGCTGTATACAGCGTACGTCATCTGGCAAGTAAGTCTATTTGGTACCTATAGGTACCAAAGAGACTTATAATTCGGACTCTCAGCCTTCCACATCTACAGCTACTGTTGATGAAAATCAAGAAGATATCGACTGTTTATTTCAAAACTTGGTTTAATCCTACGTACCTGTCTAACATGTATATTTTATAATAATTTTGATTAAAATTTTACATTATTTAGGCATTTTATTTTAGCACTTTATTAAAAAATTTGCATATATTTAGCATTTTTTTAACAGCACTAGCACATTTCCTATTAGCCTAGTTGGCAATAGAGCCAACATAAAAAGAAAAAACTCTCATGTCAAAAATCTGTCACTTTTGTAAATGGCGTCGGTGTGTTGTTTACGTAAACAACACAAACCAAACAACTAAAATTGGTGAGTTTTAAATTACGATTTTATTTGTGTAAGTTTTATTGTATGAGTTTTTCAGATGGAAAAGATAGTGTGTATTTTATGTGCTTTCCTAATAATCGAGTCGTAAATGTTTGACACACACACACTCACACTTGTTTGACTCAAGTGGAAGCCATCCTTAATTCACGTCCTATCACCGCCTTAAATTCCGATCCAACAGACTTCACACCTTTAACACCCGCTCACTTCTTAATAGGACGACCACTTGTCTGTTCCACATCCACAGCTGACAGAAAGAATAACAAGCCTTGAGCGATACAAACGAATCGAGTTCGTGAAACAACACATCTGGAAACGATTCTCCAACGAGTACGTCAACACTCTGCAGGAAAAGACGAAGTGGCCTACTGCGTCAAGCGAACTCAAATTGGGTTCCTTAGTCCTTATAAAGGATAAAGCATTGCCTCCTTTACGTTAGACCCTGGGACGTTGTGTGGCCGATTTCCCAGGGGCTCAGGATCAAGTTGCTCGAGTCGCCGATATAAGGATCAAGGTAGGAACCGTTATTCGAAGGGCGTTTAATAACATTCGTCTCCTTCCAGAACCTGCTTGTTGAATCAGCTGCCTACCTACTTCAACCCGGGAAGTATGTTGGAGACAAAAAGTAGCTGCTGCCCGCCACTGCAACTACGGGAGCGGGGCAGCAGCGTGCGGGGAGCGGGGTACGAGGTGCCGATCGCCGCTGGCCTGCACTGCTTGCATTAAAATCAACGATCCGAGAGGCGCGCGTCCTTACGTTCATTATACGAACCATACCTCTAATACAGTCCGCTATTTTATTTATTAACACCTCTGAGGATCGCCAATATTTGTTTACGAGTATTGTAGCATTGGTAATTTGGTAACATTTAACTGTTTTCAATAGTTGAGTCAAGGAGTTTAGTGAATTTGTCGTGCAGTTCAGTTATTTTTGTAAGTATTTGACATTTATAGTATGTACTTAGGTTAGGTACAAATTGCTATTTTTAAATGTTAAGATATTCACACAGTGTGCCACACCTTGCTTTATATTATAAATGTGAGGTTTGATTGTTAGCATGTTGGCTACTTTTTCACGCAGAAACGGCTAGAATCTAGATATATTTGGATGTTATTTGGAATAGAATTAGCTAGGCTACCTACATAGCCTACTTTTGATCCCGAAAAAATCATGTTCCACTTGTTCTACGCTGCCGAAGTCACGGGCAGAAGGTAGAGAGAAGAAGGTAGGTAGTAGTTAATTTATAAAACAACGGTTTTGTAATGATAGGCATAGGCCGTCTGCCCATCGCATACGAAACTGATTTGCCTTTGTTTCCTTACTTAACTTTAACTGTATGCCCAGGAAGTGCCTGGAACAGTCAATGAATGACTTTGTAGAAAACATCAGAAAAACTGAGGAGAAAAACAGCGTGTGGGGTTTTATTATATGTATATATATATATAAAGTTAATTGTCTATAAAGAATATCTGTTGATTTATTAATTTATTATTAATCTATAATTATGTTTAAGAGATGACTTATAAGATTTTTAATTTTAAAATGATTATTTCTAGTGATTAATTAAAACAAAGTTATTAACCTGATTGCAATTATTATTGATCTCTTTTAAAGACTTATTACTACGTTACATTAATGTTAATTAAAGGTTTCAGACGCTATTGAGACTGTTATTATGGTTTCATTTTAAAAGTTATAATTCATAAATAGAGTTTATAATATGGTTAAATGGTTTTGTATTTTATAATACTTTCTATTCATGCGTGATAGTTAGAATTACTTAATTGTTTTGTTGATCTTTTTAATACTCTTGATTAATATTGTACCTACTTAGCTGAAACACAAAAATCAAATAAACCATTTACTTACTTACAAATATCTGCATTTTCATTGAAATTTTAAATGATCTATTTCTTTTTAATATCTACGTTTTTGGTTTTTGAGAAAACTAATATTAGAGGGACTGCTAAGAACACAAACAAAGAAATAACATCGGTAAGTAATTCCTTAATAACAAGTGCAAGCAAATCAATCTAGAAACAATTTATGAAACATGATACCATGATTGTTATCCTCTCCTTTGCAGGCTATCTCCTGTGCCTTGGACCTTTGGAAACTTCGCAAGCAGAGAATTCAACTCATCCATTGAAGAAACTTTATGTCTACTTCCGTCGAAGGCTTTTATAACAATAACACCGTCCTGAGTCCAACACGACCGCATTCCGAAGTGTAGACGCGCCTGCCCAAAGATGGATTGCCGGACCCTTGTCAAGAACTCCTTGACTGCGATTGAACTTCCCTTCAATCGCGTCTTAGCTTTCCAGACTAATGATTTGTCATCGTAGCTGGAAAACCTAATCAGTATCGGCCTATGATGATCTTTACTGGCAGCGCCTAGTCTGTGACAAACCTTTATGGAAGATGCAGAGAAGTTCCTCAGGGCCAGCTTATTTGTGATGACATCCAGGATGACTGCGGTGCTGTCTTCACTGTCAACTTCGGCAACACCTTGAAAGATCAGTGCTTTCCGCCTATGTCTGGTCTCCAATCCATCAACCTGCTTAGCACACTCACTGATCTGGGTCCGGAGCAAGCCAAGCATGCTGAAAACAAGCTCCCTGAAGGTCCGGAACTCGACAGCCACCCTTGCCACGGTATCCTTGGCAGGTCCAGCGCACTGAATCTGAGCTTCCAGTGCTTCCATGTTCCGTTTGAAGTTCTCTTCAAGACATTTTTGCACTGACAGTATCTCAGCAAGTTGGGACATAGCGATCTACTAGTGTCAAGGTGAAAAGTGTAGTGACTATTGTAGATGATGAGCTGGCAGGTGGTGTAATTTTATTACTTGAGTCACATAAATGTGCCACAAACGTGAGTACCCGTGTAATGGGGGTTAAACACTATTAATTGATTGAAATTTAGACAGCAAACTGATTATTTCTATTTTAAATATAAATTCAAAAACAGAGATACGTCTATCTATTATTTACACCTACCCGCGAAACTAACAATTTATTTAAATTTTCTTATCTACGGCGCACCTACCTACCTACCTACCTACCCTACCTACCTACCTACCCTACCTACCTACTTTAATCCTTTTGGCTTATCAAACTCCACGTCAGAACAAACTTTGAATCAACCTGAAGTATCTGACAATTCTTTCCTCAATCATCATCTTCGCTAATTTATGCTTTTTAAATTAAAATATAATTATAAGTAAGCACTATACAAGTTGAATAAACCAACAAAAAGCACCCCTTCATAACAGCAATAATTTACAGTACAGAAAATTTTATTTTCATAACTTATGGTTAAAGAAATTTATTTCTCAGTAAGGAATTACAAGGATTTCACTTTCTTGAGAACATTTTGGACTTAAAATATAGTATTAACTTTGACATACAATGTTTTTCTTCATAACTAATCATTAATTTATTACATAACATTTCATAAGCAAACAATATTAGCACTTTATAAGATTATCTAAACACAAAAACTTTTCAATCCACCCGCAAAAGAAACCCAGTGCCACGATAAGGCAACGCAACAGTAGGGCAAGGTTTTTTCACGGTAATAATGTTTGTTCATTTAGGATGTGATTTTTTAATTTAGTTTTGAAAATATTAAACGAGTTTGCATTCTTTACCTCTTTAGGTAGCTTATTATATTGCTGCACTCCCGCAAAAATAATTGTTCTCTCACCGTTGACTGTTCGCACTCGTGGTAGTAAAATGTGATCCGTCCTACGACTGCTACGATTATGTACTTGATGTATTTTAGTGAAGTGTATTTGTGTGTGAATGGACTTGTTTAGAATTTTTCTTATAAGTATGCTGGTACAGTATGCATGGAGTTGTTTAATATTCATGAGTTTCGTTTCCCTGTAAATTTTAATTGTAGGTGTAAGGTAATCGTAGTGGAATAGCAGTTTAATCATTTTATTTTGAGCAATCTGAAGGTCTTTTAAATTAGTTTTTGGCGCGTTGCCCCAGATTTCAATGAGGTACATCAGATGGGGCTTCACTAACGAGTTGTAGATGGTCTGGCGCCCTCGATGAGGAAGGCAATTAACAACATTGCGCAGTGAGCCCAACAGTGAAGAAACCTTGGATCTGATGTGATCAATTTGTATTTTCCAGTTTAACTGACAGTCCACTCTTAGTCCAAGGTATTTTTCTTGTTTTTGCTGTATATTTCACTATCAATAGTCAAGGGGATATTTTTTTATTTTTAGGTTTAAAGATGACATAACTAGTCTTAGTAGCATTTAATTTTATTGTAAGTAGGTTTTGTTGGAACCAAATGGATAACGTATTTAGATCTTGCTGCGCTTGGTTGATCATGTTATCAATCGAAGTACCATAGTAAAAAAGACAAGTATTTTCAGCATAAAGGGAAACGTGTCCGTGTAGTGAAATTTCGTGTACGGAGTTGATGTAAATGAGAAAGAATAGTGGTCCAAGAACCGATCCCTGCGGTACACCGAATGAGCCTGTGCTATGTGGTTTAGTCTGGTATTCCCCGACTTTCAAGTTAGTAATCATGAGTGGCTAACGGTGTCGAATGCTTTCTTTAGATCGATAAAAAGGCCCCGTGCTATCTTTTTTTGGTCAATATTTGTTTGTGTTGCTGTGATTATGTCTGCTGTAGCTGATAAAGTGTTGGATTGAGAACGAAACCACTGTACTGTCTTTTGTAAAGGAAGTTAATAGAGGTGACGTATTTGTCTAATCACGAATATATAACTGTTTCAAAGATTTTCACACAAAACAAGCATGTTTTAAAAAAGGTTTGAACAACTGAGGCTATTTTTTATTATGCCGTAAACAAAACATTTTCTTGATTTATAACAGTTTCTTAAACTTGAATATGGCGTAGAATGTTACTCTGATGACACAGAGGCTTGAGAATTATTTTGTTTGATTAATCACACATTACATAAATAAAAAATAATAACATAACAGCTTTTACTGGACGCTATTAACAATTAATTGAAAAAAATGGGTATTATTGTTAAAAACCTTAGAGTAAAAAAAAAATACATGGAACAGACTTCGTATAAGACAAGTTTAGCTTAATAAGTTCTAAATGGTCTAAGATATCACCCCCTTCAGGCTTTGCACCCATCTACCAAACACCCTGTATTATTTTTAAATAGTTATTTACAATGCAAATATAAATTAATTTTTAAACCTAAAATATACATATTATAACACCCATTTTTGAAAAGTGCCTCAATTAGATTCTATAAGTATAGTGCTAATGAACCACAAAAAAAAAACGCAAATATTTTATTCAATCGATGAGTGCCATAAAAATGCATTAAAATTTTGCATTTTCAAATTTCGCGCGTAATTTGACTAAAACGCTGAACGCAGTAGACGCCATACTGCTCTGTGGTCATAACGCCAGTTGGCTGTGTAAACAAATGCAGTGATATTTTTTAAGTTATAAATTTGTGTTTTCTCCTTTTAAAAAACCGTCCCTCATGCTATTATTTCAATAATAATTACGTTGGTTACGAAAATTATAAAAAGCATTTATAGAATAAAGGTACGCTGATAGTTGTTAGTTAACACTTTCTAAGTTTACATAGCCGTATGACGTAATAACATGGCGACTATCTAATGGTGTTATTTATGAAACTGATTAAAAAAGCTGAAACCTTTGAATTGAATTTAAAAATTTAGTTTGCTATTTTATGAACTAAAACCAACGTTTTCCGACTGCTTTTTGCCTAAGCTATCTCAATAATATATTTTTAGATTTTTTCTCATATAGAGTAAAACTCTACTAACCCTATTGACAGTATGAATTTACTGCTTGTCACGGGTTCGATTCTCGCGCGGTACAAATGTTTGTATGACCTACAGATAGTTGTTCCGGGTCTGACTATTTGTGTATTTGTGAGTAATGTTTGACAACACACCCAAAATACAGGAGAACTTCCTAGTGTGAGGCAAAGCTTTTGTAAAAAAAAAGACGTGTGGCACTCGGAGACTGCCGCGGTAAAGCTATTGCATAGCATTTTTTACTAACTAATCATTCATACATTACGCGGGGCGAAGAAGGGGATTACGCATGCGCAGTAACGCCGATACAACCAATGCCACCTAAAGGCGGGTTGCTGAACTAAAGAGACCAGCGTGATATTTCAAAAAGTCATTAAAAGTTCTGCTATTTATCGATAGATGGAAAAACTAAAAAAAGTATCACCGCTGTGCCGGTCGGAGTGAGAATTTCTGGAATCGGTCTCCACGCTCAAGGCCCGCGATAGAAGCTATGCAATAGCTTAAAACATACCTAATTTTTCAGGTGCATCTCAAGAAGTGCCTCACAATCACTAACTGTTGGGTACAAATTATAATGCAAGAAGTAAGTATTAATTATGTTAATTTGGAATTCTGAAATAACAAAAAAATTAACCAAGCTTCTTAGATATTTACCCCAATAGACTCGCGTCATTTTCCACTACTCTCATCCGATTCGAGTAACGGAACATGACGCGAGTCTATTGAATTTTACTACAGCGGTTTCGCTGCTAAGGTTTCGCAGCGGAGGTGTGCTACTGGGGTTACTCACAATAACGCCTACGAAACGAATTCCAATATTATTGTGGATAGTTCAATTCGATAGAGCACATGGTGTACCGAACCAGAAGGTCGCAGGTTCAAATCCTGCTTGCAACCGAATTTTTCTTTCCACAATATTGAACCAAGCTTATCTAATCCTGTTAATGCAAGTGTCCTTATTAAATATAAAAAAAAAATAAGAAAACAGATGTGCCGTCTTAGGAAGCGGGGAAAAGGCTTGAAGTCACGACTGGAAAGTGCCGAAAAGCTATTCAAGAAATCGTATTTTCTAAAAGTTGTAAGGCTTATGACACCTGCAGCAAAAAATTTCACCAACATGCAGTATTTCCAAGTAGGAAAAAAACCAACAGGACAGCGCACATAGGGGTATTTTAATTATCTAGGCGGCCAAAAGTCAAAATAACAAAGTTTAAGGAATGCTAATTACATTGACTACCTGAGGCAGGGGACATTCCAACAAACAATAGACCACCACCCCCACCCTTCTTCCGTTGCGCGTTATCAGGTAAATTCAGTCGAAAGTTGATCATTGAACCTTGTGTACGTGTCTCTTATCGGCTATTTACAAAAACGTTAACTTTGTGTGTTAAACTGAAGTTTTCTGTGTTTACCTGGTGCAAAATAGCAATGGATTCCGAAACTACAGGTATGTGACAATCCAAATGTGATATATTTGTTAAAATTTGTTTTATTTTAATATACTTTTAGTGGTCGAGAAATAACGTCTGAAATAAGGATATTTTTTTAAGAAATTTATGTTTAGGAAGCTATTTGTTTTAGTATCCGGATAGATCCGGCAACTTTTGTAATTTATATTAAAAATATAGACCCTTAAGTAACGAATACTAAATAAATTAGCCGCGGAATAGCGCGGATGCGCAAAAACGTAGAACATTGAATTTCACGGTAAAAATAAGCTAAATTTGTGAAAAAAAGTATTTATGTCTAAAACAACATTTACTTGTTCCAGATATAGTGGGTACTTCCGGAGTGAGAATAGTGACTCGTAAATCTCTCTTTGATATTATGAAAAATGAAAATTTACGCAATTTGGAAGAAAAACTATGTTTTTTGAGAGACCACCTTTTCACTAGTGACGATCTTACTGAAGATCAATTAAAAATACTGAAAAACCATTTTGCACATTTTAAATCGGAAATGAAGCAAAGGTGGATTAAATCTCACAAAAAAGAAGAGGTTTTTTTGAAAAACAACCAACTTTGGCTGGAAGGTACATTCGAAATTCCAGTCACAACGGCAAATCGTCCAGGTCGCCCTTGTAAATCGTTTGGGGAATCTAGCGAAAGGACCAAAAGACGAAAAACGGAAGGGATCCGATCTAATGTAGAAGATGGTGTAATACTTCACGCAGCTCAAGTTGAATTAAGTAAATCGGGAAAACGTGATGCTTCCCACGTGCTCAAAGATATTATGAGCTCTCCGACCCGTGCAACGAAATACAAAAAAGCTTATGATTCGTCTAAATGTGAAAAACCATCGCGTCTAACGCCCATGGAAGCATTACAAATGTTTATAGATGCAGACTTAACAAGAGGACAGTATGAAATTATAAGAAACACGAACAAAAAGTTCTTTCCATGTTATAGCTTAATTCAAGAAGCAAAAAAAGAGTGTTATCCTCCTCCAGAAACGTGCACGGTAACGAGTACCTGCGCCGAAATCCAACTGCAACCATTAATTGATATTACCATTAGGCGCTTATCGGTATTCTTAGAAGAGGTCTTATCAACAATAAAAGAGCAAGAGCGGAAAACTTTGAAGTTGATATGTAAATGGGGCTGCGATGGATCCCAGCAAGCACAATATAAACAAAAGCTTGAAAATGAGGCTGACTCTGATGCAAATATTTTTCAAAGCTGCTTTGTACCTGTGCGACTAGTTTACGGCAAGGACAACGAAAAGGTGTTATGGGAAAATCCAACCCCTTCATCTCCCCGATTTTGTCGTCTAATACGATTTCGCTTCGTCAAAGAGACAACTGATATAACCAATGAAGAGATCAGTTATGTCAATAATTCTGTTGATAATTTGGTTGCGACTGAGGTGGATATTGACGGAAAAAAGTTTTTGATTCATTCTCAATTTGTAATGACAATGGTTGACGGAAAAGTTTGCAATGCAGCTACTGGAACAACATCCACGAGTCGCTGCTATATTTGTGGAAAAACTTCTAAAGAGTTTAATAATTTGGAGGATAAAAGGAAACTCTCAAAAGATGCTACTGAATTCGGATTGTCTATTTTACATGCGAGAATAAGATTTTTCGAAAGCATTCTGCATTTAGCGTACAAATTGCCCGTGAAGAAGTATCGGGAGAGAAAAACAGACGAGGAAAAAGAAATGGAAAAGAATAGGAAAATTGAGATACAGACCAGGTTTCGCAATGAAACTGGCTTATTAGTAGATATGCCGAAAACAAACTTCGGAAATACGAATGATGGGAACACCAGCAGGAGATTCTTTGAAGATCCGAAACTAGCTTCAGACATTACAGGGATAGATTATGAGTTAATATATAGATTAAAAGTTATTTTAGAAACGATTTCGAGTGGATATACTATAGATGTAGAAAAGTATGAAAAATATGCGGAAGAAACTGCTTGTTTATACATAAAACTCTACCCATGGCACCCAATGACACCCACACTGCACAAAATACTTGTACACGGATCAGATATAATAAAAAATGCATTGTTACCTATAGGACAACTGTCTGAGGAAGCAGCAGAGGCACGCAACAAACATTTTAGGACGTACAGACAGGATTACTCAAGGAAATTCTCTAGAGAATCCTGTAATAGAGATATTTTAAACAGGCTTCTTTTAAGCTCAGATCCATTTCTTAGTGCCTCAAGGGCAATAAAAAAAAAGAAGATTTCTTCGTTTCTGCCTGAAACATTAAACATGCTTCTGTCTGCTACACCAAACCCAACAGAATCAGAAAGTGAGAACGAGGAGGTGAATTGATTTGAAAAAGTATGTATTGTTATTGGTAAATTAATTAAGTAATGTATGAATATGTAAATATATAGTGTAATGTAGATAAGTGTATGTAAGATTATGTAAATATATAGTGTAATGTAGATAAGTGTACGTAAGAATAAAATGTAAATATATGGCCTATTTTCAGTTTTTTTTTGTATTTGTCTTGTTGCTTTTTTTTATGAAGTTATAAAAGTTATTGTCCGTATATATTTCGCTTGTTTTATTTCCGTTATTTTAAACCAAAAAACCCGCACTAATATTTTTGGCCGGCTAGATTAATAGAATACCCCTATGTGCAGCGTTTTTCTATTGAAGAAAAGGTTATTTCACTTTCTTTATACAAAAGGAGTAATATTTTGTGTTACCTTCGACAAAATCCTTAAAGAGATTGTTAGCTCAAATTAAATTAAGCCCTGGCTATAATAAAATAATATTTGATAAGCTCAAGAAGACAGTGTCTAACTTGGATACCAAATACAGACTGTGTACCCTTATATTCGATGAGATGTCCATAATGCCACGAATTCACTATGACTTATCAAATGATGAATTGAAGGGATTTAACTACTAAAGAAATCCTCTGTGACCGACTCAAAGTTTCCTAGGCCAGTTATCGTTAAATTACTAAGAAGAGCAAAACGAGATGAGTTAATAAAGGCATCCAAAACCAGACGCAATCTCTCTTCCAAGGACATTGACATCCAAGGACCTGTGCGTAAAATCTTTGTTAACGAGCATCTAACAAAGGATAACCGCATCTTGTTTCGTGAAGCTCGCGCGCGGGCACAGAGTACGGGTCACAAATACTGCTGGTCAAGCAACGGGCGTATACTTATTCGTAAGATTGAGTGGCAACCAGCCATTGCAATCAAGAGCATTAAGGATCTTGATCTTTTTCTCGGCATGCAGATTAACCCTAGTCTCATACTCGATACCTGAAACTACATTTTTATTTTTGTTATCGTTGCTAATTATATTTTCTTGCAATTATATAGTTTTTTTCATATACAAAATAACAGTTATTCCATTCACAACACCCCAACAAGATCAACTCTCGTGTCGTAAATATCTTTTCTCATTACACAATCAAATAAAAACACATAACACACACACAGCTATACTTCAAACTAACATGAAATTAAAAATCCCTCCTGTACTCCATTACTCTCTGCACTTCTCGCACAGGTGTTCTAGGCAAATGCCTCCAAGCAAATCTGCGGCTTTAATTATTCCCCTGTCAGCACTTACTCTCAAGAATTTTTTTGATAATGGATAAAACCGATCTGCTAACCGAAATAGACGAGACGCTGAGCATATCATGCCGCACCGTCGAGAAACTAGAGTTGTGCGGGA